>OX403603.1:7500000-10000000 GCA_948107665.1 Lomographa bimaculata
AAGATACCCACTAAAAATACCCGCTAAAAAATAAAATGGCTTCGATTTTTTTATGATTAGCCGTTCAATACAGTGAATTCCATAATCCTACTGCGATGGATATAAGGCGTAAATAGGTGGACAGTAATATATAGCTAACAGTACATTTTTTATGCACTATCTTACAAAACTTAAAATATATTTGTAACACAGATCAGAGCTTGCGTACTGTATGTGCAAACATCCTTATTAAGAAATAAACCATTTCTGGATTACTTTTGTTATTCTTTTGACAGGGTTCTCTTGCAGGTATTATAAATGTTTATATTGTAGTATGCATTTTACATGTCCTGAAATCATTTAAATAAAAAACAAAATAACACAGATTCAAAAACTAGCTTTCTTTTAAAATAGAAAAAACGGATTTTCTTCCTTAATTTGTGTACATCTTTTAAGAAGTCACATACTTGTATGTGACTTGGGCACATGTCAAGACATGAGCCCATTAAAATAACAAATGAAACCTCTAACTTACTATTTCTAATTTATGTGTAGTTCGCTCTTACCCAGAGTAATAAAACGTTCCTTTTTCTGCAAAGTTTTACAACAGTGATAAAGTTCTAGAGCAAGTTTGTTGGTTTCACTAATAAATATCTACAACTTGGTTTACTTTGGATAGTAAATCTTATTTCTGCGCTAACGAATACTTATTTATAATGGAAAAGTTTAGGAAATTATGGTTGACTGTTTTTAAGTATGATACAGAAGCTTGTTACACAATTTAATAAATAATTTAGTGATATAAAAAGCATATGTTACATTTATGTTGGTAAATAAAGCATAATAATATGTTACATTTATGTTGGTAAATAAAGCATAATAATATGTTACATTTATGTTGGTAAATGATTTTTTTTATTATTTAAATGAGTTCTTATTATGGTTGCTTCTAAGAAAATGGAAAGATTTTGCCAGTAGATGGGAAGAATTCACAGAAAACACATCGAGTATTACGATTCGTAACAACGAACAAAATGTAAAAATATCAAACTGCCTGTTGGCGTAGTTGAGTGAGCATTCGCCTTATAAGCACGGGTATTGGGTTCGATGCCCGGTGGGAGCACAAGTTTTCTCCCCTCGGATAATTTGTGTTTCTTGTTCTAGTTGTTATTATGTGTGTGATGTTAATCGACCTTAGTGATGGCTGTGAGTGTGAAATAAAAAGAATACAAATTGAAAGAATACTCAAATCAATTGAAACCCCATTTTCCGTCGATAGGATCCACAAAACAAACAGCTTACTCGAAACGGTGACCTCAAACCAAGCGTCGACTGATTTCGTTCAAAATAGGGTAACCAGAAGCAAACATAACATAACATAATATAACATTTATAAAAGGAATAAGTTCACTAAATTCAGTACAGAAGTATATAAAAATGCAATATAAGCGAAACTTAACTTTAGCCGTTACATTATATTGAGTTTATTATTAAAAAAACACTAGAAATTAATTTTAAAGTTATATGTATCTTCAACTCAATTAAAAAGCCTGAAGTCGGGCTAGATTACTGATAAAAACAAACAAAACGCATTCACACTTCACTTAACACAAGTTCAAAGACTTGTATCGTGGGTGCTGGAAACATTCACATCACACACACACATTACACCCAGAACCAGAAGCACAAATATCCCTTGGGAAGGAATTTGTGCTCCTGCCGGGAATCGAACCCAGGACCCACGGCGTAGAGAGCGAACACCTGTCCACAGCGCCAACTGGGTCGTCAACATGTGAAATATTTTTAAACATAAATAACATACTATTCTCAACTAAGCAGTTTCATTTGGTAATCCTAGCTCGAAGCACTTTGCTCTAAATTGGAACCATTACAAGAACGAAACGTGTTATTGTGAAGGGATAACTGGAGCATCCTTCAGTATTGAATACTTTTAAGAAAAACACGCATTTGTGATTCAAGAGTATGACGAGTGTTTTGCCATTTGTTAGGGTGTCGGCACTTAGACATTTCTAAAAGGTTTTGCTGCTGCTATAGTCTGAAATATTGTAAGTGTTGAATTTATGTATATCAATAGAGGGTAAAATCAATCGATAGAGGTAACATATGTGGCATTTGGGGTAAAATCATTGGGTTCATTTGAACCAAGAACATATAAAGATTGGGCTGGGAAACTGAAACAGTCGACTCGTAACCAAAATCTTATATTGTATTTTGCTCAGCAATTAAATCTTGATGTTCGACAAGGTAAGCATGTTGAACACACTGCTGACCCATAACTTTTTGTTTTAGGTAAGTAAGCAGTTAAGCTTTATTGTTTTTTTTATAAAGCATGAGCCATGCTAGGCAGATATAATTTTTCTATTCTAAATTTACCACTACAGTTAAGTTTTAATACTTAATGTTATATTTATATATTACTACACCTTTCTGTTACACATTGTATATATATATGTAATAGCGTATATAATGTTATACCTCGCTATGCACTATTATTATGTTCTTATTAAACATAAACTTCGTGTTTATCTTTAACTAGCTGTCCCGGCGACCTTCGTTCCGCCTAACAGTCAATGAATGTGCATATTTAGGAAGCCATACCCGGCATGCGTTACAATGTCACGTGACTATATTATTACAACCTTCATGTTTATGTTTGCCTAGTACTTTACCAAATCCGAGTGACGTATGAGAAAATGGAAAGCATGTCGAAATGTAAAAAAAAAATTTAAAGAAATGTACGTTCTTAAAAAGTATCCTATGTCCTTCTCCGGGCTCTAAACTACCTCCCTGCCAATTTTCAGCTAAATCGGTTCAGCCGTTCTTGAGTTATAAGTGGAGTAACTAACACGACTTTCTTTTATATATATAGATAAGTCTTAAAGTTAAATTTAGATATAAGTAAGCATTTCGTTAATATTAATTTGTTAAGGATTTATTGGACTATTTTTTGAGACAAGCAACGTAAAAAGATATGTTCCAGGCCATAAGTGTCAAAAATAAAAATATCTACTGTTTTATTTTCAGTAAACTAAAATCCTACTTCGCCGCCGATATCTCCGAAACCATACATTTACACACATTTATGATTATCTTGATATAATATGATCAATAAAATTGGACACAAACCTTTAAACAAAAAACAATTATCCAAATCAATTAACTTACGATATAAAATATTTGATCTTTAATTAATAATAACAATGTCAGATAAGATATTTTTTTTTATTCAAGATAGGCAAACTTTTAACCAAAATCTCACCTGATGGTAAGCGACTATATGGTCGACGATGGAGCAAGCTTGCCTAGAAAATACCTATTCACTCGTGACTCTAAGACTCCCATATTGTACTCATCAGGAAACACTGACTCAGGCAAGGAGTTCCATACTTTTGCAGTTCGCACAATGAATGTGGAAGCAAAACGAATAATCCCTTTTCTAATCTTATCTGACATTCTTATTATTATTTAAAGAACTACTTTGCCTACTGGTAGCGGTCTATTAGATTAAGTTTTGTAAATGTTTATATCTAGTTTTAATTTAGTTTTTAGTTTAATTTAATATATATTAAAATTTACAATTAATATTTTTAAAATATTTTTTAAGTAAGTACTAATTTAAAGAATAAATATTATATATTGTAAAACAGTTAGTTATAAAACAATTAATGTATGTGTCGATATCTACATACTAAAAAAATGTACTTACGCGGGTGATATAAGGTAATATCTAAAAATGAAGAATAACCTCCCTTCTTAGAAGCCAGTTACAAACATGTAACTTATATTTTTCATGGAATTGAAAGAAGTTCTTACCGTATTCGAGATAAATCACTAAAACGGTTGAACAATATTGAAGGTTTCCTCATAAATGTAAGACACAAGCTCTTATCTATATTAGAGAAATGTTTTTGTTGTGATCGTAACAAAGTTCTGACAAACGTTATAACGGAAATAACTGAACACGGAAAACAATAAATCCTATATATAATTATTTATATATTATATTATAAATCCGAAAGTTTGTGTGTGTGTGTGTAATGTTTGTTCCCTCTTCACGCTTTAACGGCTGAACGGATTTAGATGAAATTTGGAATGTACATAGATTATACCTAGGATTAACACATAGGCTACTTTTTAACTTGATAATAGCGGGCGAAGCCGCGGGGCACGGCTAGTCATAAATAAAGTAAGCATTACCAAATTAATCGGGGGAAATATACGCGTCTACAATCACCTAAAGAAGTTGAATAGGTGACCATAATATCAACAATTTTTTTTTTAAATAAGTTTTGATAAACAATTATTACATATAGTACATGTTAGGTTTTTTAATTAAGTTTTTTTTTAATTTTCAGATATGAAAACTAACTGATGTTGTAATATATTATGTTGTGTTGTTTGGTAATGTTACTTTTATTTTAATTGCACGTCCGAAAGGTCCGAAACATACTATAAAAGTTGACTTTGCTTTTATTATAAGTAAATATGATGTACTGGTTTATTTTTTGGTGATTTTTAACAAAGATTAAGGTTCGGTACTTTTCGTTCCCCGGTTCTATTACACATTAAAAAAAGTACCTGGATGACCGAGCTTTGTTCGGGTTTTTTCTGGTAAATGACGTTTCAAAAAAATGAAACCTAGCTAGATCGATTTATCGCCCCCGAAACCCCCGGCATACTAAATTTCATGAAAATCGTTGGAGCCGTTTCCGAGATTCAGATTATATCTAATATATAAAATTCTCGTGTCACAGTTTTCGTTGCTATACTCCTCCGAAACGGCTTGACCGATTTTGATGAAATTTTTTGTGCTTATCCGGTATCTATGAGAATCGGCCAACATCTATTTTTCATCATCATCATCACTTTTCATCATTATCAACGCGGGTGAAACCGCGGGGCGCAGCTAGTATATCTATACATATATACAAAAACGAGGTATACGATACATGCTGCTTTCACGTTCTTTTGTTTCAGTCATGGAACCGCCTTTAGTGAAAAAGAAGACGAAGTTTATACTGTTGTGCGATGCCATGACGCCAGCCCAGCATCCAATTTGCTAACTACCAAGATGTTGCTACAAACTTTGGTTTGTTGTTTCACTTTTGTAGACACTTTGTTATTTATTATACTGATGTAAATTCCTTGGCTTTTTCATAAATTTTAACGAAATAAAGCAAATAAGGTGATATCAAGAACATCTGTAGCATTTTTGTTGTTGCATGATCCGGCAAAACAAGTCTTGTTTGTTTTGTTTCCTTGGATAAACAAACATGTGAGCGGATACTTGTAAAACAAAATATGGCTGCCACGTTTTCCAGCGAAGAGCTTTTGATCCTTTATTACAATATCTATACCTTTCGTCGTCCAGTGGGACTTTTCTAGAAAATATTCTCTTGTCTTTTTACAAATAGATAAGAATTTACTCGGTATTGATATGTTAAAAAATTTACATTATAGAACGAATGGATAAATAGAACATTCTTTTACTTGTATGATGTTGAATAAACTCCAAAACAAGATAATTATTTCAAAATACATATACATAATTGGTATTTATAGTTCGATATGTATTTGATTCTCATCTTCTTTTTGATTATGATGAACCAAGAAAATACCTATAATTAAGCGAAAACATTAACATTAGTTTTAGATTTATATATAAATAATTGATTGAACTGCCCGTTGGCTTAGTTGGGTGGCCTTCGCCTTCTAAGAGGGGTATTGGGATCGATTCCCGGCGGGAACACAACTTTTCTCCCCAAGGAAAATTTGTGTTTCTGGTTCTGGTTGTGATTGTGTGTGTGATGTGCATGTTTCCGGCACCCACGACACCAGTCATCGAACTTAGTGTGAGGCTGTGAGTGTGAAAGCGTTTATGTTTGTGATTAAAAGTTCAGCAAATGACGTTTTCTATTTTTTTTGTTTTTTTTTTTTTTTTTTTTTATTCTGGATAGGCAAGCATTTGACCGCCATCTCACCTGATGGAAAGTGACGATGCGGCCAAAGATGGAACATGCTTGCCTAGAAGGTACCTATTCACTCTAGACTTGAAGACACCCAGATTATACTGTTCAGGAAACAAAGACGCAGGCAATGAGTTCCACTCCTTCGCTGTACGGATGATGAACGTAGAAGCAAAGCGCTTCGAGCGAACTGGAGGTATGTCAACCATAAATGGATGACGTTTGACAGTTTGTCTTGTTGTTTGATGGTAAAACGGGCATAGAGGAATTATATCATGTAATTCCTGAGCACACTCTCCAAAATGTAGGCGATAGAATACCGATAGGCTTGCTACCTTACGTCGGTGACCAAGACTTTGCAGTTTTGACTCAACTAGCTTACTATCGCCAATGAGTCTTTTGGCTCGCCGGTCAATTGACTCAAGAGCTTCTAGCTGGTACTTTGCAGATCCATCCCAAAGGTGGCCGCAGTACTCCATACATGATCGGACTTGAGCTTGATATAAAATTAGAAGCTGCGCCGGTGTGAAGTACTGCCTGACCTTAGCAAGGATACCCAGCTTCTTAGCAGCCAGTTGAGCTCTGGCTTCGATATAAGTGCCAAAGTTGAGATTCGACGATAAGGTAACGCCAAGTAGCTCAAGCTTGTTAGCTACCGGTATTGGCACATCTTGAAAGGTTGGAGACAAATGAAAAGGTCTCCGTTTGGCGGAGAAGAGACACGCCTGTGTTTTGGACGGATTGAATTTAACCAAATTGGCATCACCCCATTGGGATACGGCCATCAAGTCCGAGTTCAATCGTCCAATCATAGCCTCTCTTTGTGACTGGACTTGTACCTCTCCAGCTCGTGCATTGGATATATATCTTTCGACAACGGTGCTATCGTCTGCGTACCCAAAGATACCGGGCTTAAGCAGGTCGTTTATGTGTAGCAAAAAGAGCGTTGCCGAAAGAACCGACCCTTGAGGTACCCCGGCATTAATTGCCATTAGATCGGACGAGCAGCCATCAACGACAACTCGAAACGACCGTTCCCTCAAGAAATCAGAAATCCAAGCACATAAACTGGAAGGTATGCCATAAGCTGGAAGCTTGCTAATAAGGTATCTGAAAGGCAAGCGTTTGGCCATTACCTCACCTGATTGTAAGCGATCATGTGGTCTAGAGTGGTAAGCGTACGCTTTATAGAATGACTAGAAATTCTTCTTATTTTAAAATAGTTTTTACTACATGCTACCACGTCTATACCTGCATTAGTCAGGTCATATTATTTGGGATAAATTGATAAATTTATCGATATCATCAGTCAAAATCATCCCATTCCACGCTAAATGATTGTGAATAAAACTAATGAATAAATTCATAAATTATAAAGAATTATAAAAATAAAAGCACTAAACTTTTAAGGAAAATATCTCGGTTCTATTTCCCTGAAAGACACGAGTTCATCAAAATTGTATGCATTAAATCATATATAAATAACACCTACCTCTTCTATCAATTACTTTCAAAACCCGACTATGACCCGTACACCGAGGAGTAATAACCAACTCACTTACAATCTACCTTTATTCCTGGGAACCACACATCTCTGTCCATTACGGACGGACATTTTTCGCAATTTCCTTTGCGAGGACGAAGCTCGAGTCGAGACTAAATTTTTCACTGCCGCAGTAATCTCGTATAGCTCTGTTTACAGTCCCCCGCGTATAACGCTACAGTACTTTCAGAAGGGACGATTTGTGACCCAGGGTTGATGGCTTGAGGGATATGAGATCTGTCTCGCACGACGTATATTGATCTAACTCTAGGCCATTTGTTGGTTGTAGATAAACTTCATATTATTGACATGCTTGTTTGCTTGTCGTATAGACTTCTAGGCAGTCCCAGTGTCAGGAATTTTCAGGCCGCCTGAAGGCATCCGACACAGTTTAACGACTGTTAAAATTAATTGTTACTGTTTGTTCGACTTACAACAAGGATTGACAGATTAGCCCCTCGAAGCACGGTGAGACTCAGTTGAAAATCCCACTAAACGGTCACCTATCCAAGCACTAGTCTGACTGAACATTGATTAGCCTTGTGATTAGTATTAAAATATGGATGTCTCAACAGTGTATACATATTTGAACCGTATGGTGTTGAGACACTTGGCCCGTGGAGTCGGAAAAGCTACCGCTATCCATACAAAAAGAATTTTTTTTTTAATACTTTTATCTTCGGAACTTTGATCAGATTAGATGTACTAAACACGCATTATAGACGATATTTCAAGAACTACTGATCAGATTTTGATCAAATTTCAATGGGACCACATGAAAAATTCAACATCTGTTCACGTGTTATGAGGTAACACACGTAAAAAAATACAGTCGACTTGAGTACTCCCTTTTTGTGAAGTCGGTAGAAAATAAACATTCTTCGATTCGCATACTTATAAAGCTTCAATAACCATCAATTCAAAAGCACAGAAACCTTACTTCCTTTTGTTTGCTGTGTCTGGATTCCGAAGGGTGATTTCTTCAGTTGACTTATTGAATTTGTATCAGAGTGCGGGAAGGATTAACCTCTTCTAGCAGTGGACGCTTGTGGAGTCTTGAGTAAAATTGGAAAGTTTTAATCTAATATTGAGGCTACATACGGCGATCGTTATTTTAAATTATTATTCTTTTAAAAATACGTACTGTTCCTAGCACAGAAGATGTACGAGTATCATGTCTTCTGTTTAAAGTCTGTATTTTCTTTATCAGCTAAATAAAATTGGCTGCCACGCTTTTCAAGAAAAACTTAAAATTCTACCTTGTTCAAGAATACTCCAAATATGTCCACTTTTTGGAGTATTCTTGAACAAGGTAGAGATTCTGAAGCTACGACGCTATTCTGAAGCTACTCGTAGCATTTGGATTTACAATATTTGTAGATATTGTTTGTAGTTGACCAATATTATGTTGAATGAGTGATAGTTTTTATTCATTAATACTTTTATAAATCGCTAACAATATTTGTGGAGACCGTTAAATGTTAATCGAGTATTTTTGTCAAATAACACTAAAAATGTTAAAAAAACAATACATCTTCCTCGTTTTATATCTAGCAAGCCCACACCCTCTAAATTAATAGCCAAGTCCCTAGTCTCTCTAAGTTCCCACCGTTCCGGGGTGAATAATTAGCTGAGCTCGGTGGTTGATAATGAAACTTACGTCCGGCAAGAAGCAGACAAATTGGGGCGATAACTTGCCGACAATGGACAAGAAACAGGAGCAATAAAAACGTTAGTTACTGGGTGCCCTCTCACCTAAAGAGATGACCGACTTGTAGAGAAAGTGGATTTGAGATACTATTTTTATTCTGTAAAAGAAATGTAGGAATCAATCTGAAATATATACCTAATTGTTCAAACGAAGCGAAATCGCTAAGTTGTCGTCCGTCCGTCCGTCCGTCCAAAATTATATAGGTAAATGTAAATATTGAGGAGGCATCCATACACGTAAGTGGAGGGAACCATTTTTTTTCTGGCCGTGTGGTATTTCCAAAAAGAACTTTGCACCGTTATTGTTTATAACCGATTTTTTTAATACTAAACTCATAACTTTTTACAGAGTAGTCCGTTTTTTTTTTTTGGTAGATTATACTTCAGAGGTGGTCCCTTACATACTATACACTTACTAATATAAGCGGTAAAGTCGGCTTTTATATGCAAAATGTAGGCTCGAGTTCTCAGTTCGGGGAGAACGACTAGTCAATTTTAATGTATTGACTATCTTAATAGCAAATGTCATCAAAATTCGTCTAGAAACTACAGATATTATCGGCGTCAAATACGTTTGACGTTAGAGTGTGTGTGTGTAGGTGATACGTCACCTACACATACACACACTCTAGCTGTGTCATGCTTCTTCACTCACATAAATTAGAGATAAAATCGTACCCTGGTCTATTCGACTGTCTATTATTCACATACAGATTTGAGAACTCGCTTTACAATGCATTTTAATATAATTATTTTGTTACTTTAGCAGGAAATAAATATGTATTATTCGATCAAAAATATGTTACTTTATCCCCGCTTACACTGGTAAATCCTCTTATAGTATTTACATACATTAAAAATAAACATACAAACGTATTCACACTCACAACCCCACACTAAGTTCAAAGACTTGAATCGTGAGTGCCGGAAACATTCACATCACACACATATTACACCCAGAACCAGAAGCACTAATATCCCTAGGGTAGGAATGTTTGCTCCTGCCTGGAATCAAACCCAGGACCCACGGCGCAGAGGGCGGAGACCTGTCCACTGCACCAACTGGGTCGTCAAAAATATTCTGTAAGACAGTTTATAATAAGTATCTACGTGTTATCGTGCAAAATATATATTCCTGCAATGTAAGGTCAAGTCTACCAGCACTTTTAGACATTATGTACCCTCTAACTAATGTTAAGCTCCTTGGGAGACTCGTTACTCGTACTTAAGAATCCTTTAATGACTGCAGCTCTTACCAGGAGCAATGAAATGTAGTTAATTTCGAGAGAGTTTGCCGTAACCTTTCCACTTGCAGCTAGTAAAAACTTTTCAGCCTCGAAAATTTTCCGTCTATACTTTCGAATTGCAATTTCTGTAGATATATTTTTTCGCATCAAATTAAATTTATCTCTAACACTCGTCATTTTCATGATATACAACGTTAAATTATAATTGGACAAGTGCATAGTTGGAAGATATTTATGTATCATTATTAAATAAATAAAGCGAAAAAGATAAAGGTAGATAAAGCGCCTGGACAAATCTGTCCAAGGTTTTCAAGTGCATTTTATGTAATAATTGTGGAAATAAATAAAAAAGTTTAGTTAAAAAAAGTTATAAATATATAAGAAATATCTATACACCTATATTTTCAAGTGACCAATGCTAACTAGTAATATAAAAGGTTTAGAGTAGTGTCACTAGTACCTTTGATGGTACTGTCGATGAAAACCAGCGTCACAAGTACCATCAATGGTACTGTCCTATGGTACTAGTGATATAAAGTTTTTATATTAGTGTCACTAGTACCAATGATGTTACTAAAGATGTAAGTAGTGTCACTAGTACCGTTAATCATCATCATCATCTCAGCCGCAAGAAGTCCACTGCTGGATATAGGCCTCCCCCAAAGATCTCCAAAAAGAACGGTTGTTAGCGGCCTGCATCCAGCGTCTTTCTGCGACCTTCACTATGTCGTCCGTCCACCTTGTGGGGGGTCTTCCGACACTACGCTTGCCAGTCCGTGGCCTCCATTGTAGAACTTCTCGGCCCCATCGGCCATCCGTTCTACGTACTATGTGCCCTGCCCACTGCCACTTCAACTTGCTAACCCGCCGGGCTATGTCGGTGACTTTCGTTCGTCTACGGATCTCCTCATTCCTGATTCGATCTCGTAGAGAAACCCCGAGCATAGCCCTTACCATAGCTCGTTGTGTGACTTTGAGCTTATTTATAAGGCCCACAGTAAGACGTTAATGGTACTATCCAATGGTACTAGTGATATAAAGGTATAACTTTATGTTCGTCGCACTCTATTGTCTAGACTGGTTCGTGACGTCATTTTACTACAGTACGACTACGACTACATTTTTGATGCCAAATGAGCTGTCAACGTCCCTTCACGGCAGCCATTGGCAGGTTGGACTGTGACGTCACAGAAAGAACGTCAAAATGACTGCGTATAAAATGGCCCGAACCTGGATTACATTTAAAATATTTATTGAATTTAACATTTATAGAAAACTAGCCGAGCCTCACGGCTTCGCCCGCTATTATCAAGTCAAAAAGTAGCCTATGTGTTAATACTAGGAATAAGCTATGTACATTCCAAATTTCATCCAAATCCGTTCAGCCGCAGTTAAAGCGTCAAGAGGGAACAAACATACTTACACACTTACACACTTGACACTTGCACACTTACACACAAACTTTCGGATTTATAATATTAGTAGGATTGATATGAAATTTATTTGTGGTAATGTATGCATATTCCATTTTACTTAGTATATATACATGAGTGAGTATACAACTTCCTATACTACCTATTAGAACCATAATTCCGAGCTCCACTCTAGAATCTATTGTACACGTTTTGTTCATAACCTTAAAATTCACTTTTTGTTCTCCGCAAAACAATGAAACTTACACTTTGAATACGACGAAACCTTTTGTAAAAGTTCGTCGTATTCAAAGACTTTTAAATTTTTGTTAAGTAATAAACGGTTAAACGCAGTTTGCGAGTAGCTTAGAGGTAGCCTGAATTTGGTAGAGCTTTAATGTTTTATAATAACAGACATTGATGGATAGCTTGGATCTCTTTAACATGTTGGTATTCACTAAAGAAATCAACTAATATAAATTAATTATATATACAACTAGTCGTTGTAATATATAAAATTTACTAGCTGTGATTCACGGCTTAGCCCGCGTTAGTCAAGTTAAAAAGTAGCCAATGTGTTAATCATAGGTATAAATATTGTGTATTCAAAATTTAATTTAGACCCGTTCAGCCGATACAGCGAGAAGAGAAAACAAACATACTTACACACCTACACACTTACACACAAACGTTCATATCAATCATACTAATATTATAAATCCGAAGGTTTGTGTTTTGTATGGTTGTGGTTTGTGTAAAAGTGTAAGGATATTTGTTCCCTCATCACGCTTCAACGGCTGAACGGATTTGGATGAAATTTGCAATGTGCATAGCTTATATCTAGGATTAGCACAAAGGCTACTTTTTAACTTGATAAACGCGGGTGAAGCCCTGGGGCACGCCTAGTTTATGATATTAGTGTGATGAACAATAAATTTGCATTGATTAAGTAAAATTCTAATGGTCTGTTTATATTGTTATATTTGATCGGATAACGTTGTAGTCCATTCACACACATTTATTCACTAGCGATCCGCCCCGGCCGTGGGTACAAAATCCCAGGATTTTATGTAAAAATCTTTCATAGAAGGTTTGTATGAAAGATTTTTTCAAAACCAACATAAAGACAGTCAAATCCGTCGAGCCATTCTCAATTAATATTTTATACATATGGATATTGTGTTTTTTTTGTTTAATTTTAATTTAGTTTTTAGTTTAATGTAATATATTTTGTTGATTATTGGTTTTTATTTATATAAGATTAAAGTTAGCTGTACTATTAGTTCGTTTACAAATTAAGCATATATTAAGTTATTTATTTCTAAGGCCCACGGTACTTCAAGAAGTGCTAATAATTTAGACATAGCCATTCATACCTAGAGCATTCAAATTAAATCAAAATCGTGTATTCACATGGGCCCCAAAGAGGCACTCATGAAAGTTAATGACTTTACTGCCAGATTCGCAAAATTACAGCCATCTCGAATCTCAAAAAAAAATTAATGAAAAAAAAAATGCGCCGCCGAGTTTCTCAACTCAGCGGCGCATTTTTTTCATTATTTTTTTATAAATCATTCTTAATCTCTAGTACATAATTATATAACCTAGGTATATCTATATTATGTAGTCGCTAGAAAGCGCAACATCATTAATTCAACATCTAAGTAATTTTAGCTACACCCAAAGTATTACTGTAGGTTATTATGATGATTACTGTATGTTGAATGCTCTCATTCAGAAATCACATCTTGTAGTACCGTGGGATTAGGAGGATTGTTTGTTTGTTCACGGCCACTCTCCGTCCCCCACAATTTCTGCCTCGCATCGCCAACGCGCCAAGCAGTAGTCCCACTGAATTTCAAATGGTTGTAATTCCGCATACACCGTGTACATAAGCAGTCAGTGAAACGACCCTAGCGTGCGTGTGTCCGTCACTGTTCTTGTGTGACGTTGATTTACTGCATTAGTATTGAATATCAGGAGGTGATGATCTGGTCAAGAAGTAAAGCAAGTCTTACAATAGTGCAGTCGATTGTAATAAGCATAAACGCGTTCATACTCACAGCCCCATACTAAGTTCGAAGACTAGTATCGTGGATGTCGGAAACATTCACATGGCACATGCAATCAGACCCAGGACTTGTAACATAAGTTTCCCTTGGAGATAAAACCTGTCTTCCCACCGGGAATCAAACCGGAACTTGCTGCTTAGAAAGCGAACGCGCTTCCAAATAAGCCAACATGATAGAAAGTTAACACTATATTGAACACCAAATTATAATATAGACATATAAAACGTAAACAATGTGTACAAAGGGCGGTCTTATCGCTCAGAGCGATATCACCCAAACAACCCAATCCAATGGAATAAAAAAACAATTAAAATGGGCGGTGGTGCATACAGATCCTTGCAAAAACTAAAGATTCAACAAATGCTAAAGCCGTACTTACCACTTTATAGTTAGAACGTAGTTTTCACAGTCTCACTTAACATCGGACTCAATTCCAACCTCGTGCCTGAAAGTTACAGACTCGTGAATCGGTAAAAATATACTTCAACCACGTACAATTTTAATTAAAAAGCTGGAGTGGTGAAATGGTATATTACGAAATAGGCGGTAAAGAAAACGTTTCTTTAGCCTGCCCCTTCACGGTAGTGGATTGTAATTTACTTGGTTTGAAGAAGAAATAGACCGATAGAGGAGAAATGGATATTAATCTGTTTAAAAAGTCTAATGGTGAATTTACTAGTGAGCGTACCACTGGCCAGTTTCCTTACTCGTCAATTTCAATTCACCAGTTTACCCATTTCTGAATTCGCCAATATCCTTATTTGCCATACTTATTTGAAAGAATATTAAACATGCAGTTTACGGACTAAGGTGCATTAGGTAAGTAATTTTACTACCGACTTCACAAAAAAGGAGGAGGTACTCAAGTCGACTGTTTTTTTTATATGTGTATGATACCTCATAACTTCGATCCACGTGAACTGATTTTGAATTTTTTTTGTTTGAAAAATGTAGCTTTCCAATTGGTCCCATTTAAATTTGTTCAATATCTGATCAGTAGTTCTTAAAATATCGTCAATAATGCGTGTTTAGTACATCTAATCTGATCAAAGTTCCGAAGATAAAGAGGCTACGTCGGTTTTTAAGCTTTACTTACGCTTAGTTATTTAATTAATAGATAATTCAATATTGACGAACAGATAGGCATTTCTATAATTGTTACCCATATCGGGCTCCCAGGACAGGCTTTGCCTAGTTTGGGGCCCACAGTACAATTGCACTTTATTATGTCTTTCTTTACCAAATAAACAAATTTTCAAAAATGTTCACCAAAACATAATTATAGAGACTACTGTCTCTAAACTAAAACTCTTTCAAGCGATTTTATTTATATAGCATTAGCCATGGTAGGCAGAACTATACTGATAAATTTAGAAAAGAAAAATTATCGCTTGAGGCGGGGTTTGAACCCGCGGCCATAGGGTGTCCTGCCCTATTGCTCTAACCGCTGAGCTACTCCAGCCCTGCTCTGAAGCGACGAAATTATCCTTTCCTTATTATTAACGTTTTACGGGGAAGTGTGACGTCATCTACCGAAACAGTTTAAAGAAACTACTGCGGCAAACGAGTCTAACATTGGAGTCAGCTCCACGTTGTGTTGATAACGTCTCAGCGGTTAGAGCAATAGGGCATGACACCCTATGGCCGCGAGTTCAAACCCCACCTCAAGCGATAATTTTTTCTTTCTAAATGTATCACTATAGTATTTCAAGCGTTGTTATTGCGCCTCTACTGGTCTATCAATCGGTGTTCACTGGCTACATTCACCAACATTCAACGCTGAATTTTGTAAGCAACCGCGTAATTAAGGTTCGCTAGTGAGTGACTGACAGCCGCTGCCTAAAAATACGAAGCTCGGATGAAGTGGTTTCGAATTTCTGAGACTGGTGCGGTAACCGTTCATTTTTGTTCAGTTACTCTGTAATTAACTTTAGTTTGCTACTTGTATTTTTAATTATCGGGCTATTGAATGGCCAAGTTTTCATTGTATAATTACATTTTGTATAGTTCGAGTTCTTGCTACTAAATATACATTACATCATTATTTAAGCAAGTCTTACTTATAAAAATGTCGCTAATCAATGCTTAGCCACCTCTTAGCTAAACAGCTCTTAAGTCGATAATAATGATATTTGATTAACTTTTTTTCACTCATAAACGTTAGTTAGGCGCCGCTTAGCTGAGAAACGCACAGAGAATCGAAAATAATCGAAATTTACACGATCGCCGATTATAACCAAAATAGTCGACTAAAAGTGAAATTATACGAATACAGCTGTCAAAAATATGGTTTTATTAATCTATTGAAATGAAAATCAAAGACAGGTGACATTCAACGGTTGTCGAAGTAAACAATTTTGCGCCTTACGTAAAAAGTTTTGACACATTTATTATTTAAAGATATAAGACCCGCCATCTTGCCTCTTAGTAAGTTTTAAACAAGGCAATGGCGGTGTTTAATTTTGACAACTATTTAAGCACTACTTAACGCTGAATCGCGTTTATGAGTGAAATTTTTGTTAAACTGTAGCTAACCAATTGATTAAAAATTAAGAGGTATGTAGGTCTTATAAGTAAGACTGACAGTCTTAACTAAGAGGTGGCTAAGCATTGCTTAGCGACATTTTTATAAGTAAGACTGTTAATGGTAAACCTGGCAAGAAACTCGGCGGCGCATATTTTCATAAACTTTTTTTTAAAACACTCTTACACACTAATACAGGAATTACATTAACCTAGGTATATCTATATTATGTAATCGCCAGAAAGCGCTTGTGCAGTTTGCCTCCATCCATCCTCATTAATATGTTGATGTTCAACAAGTATAAAAACAATGTATGTGCCTCTACAAGAGTTTCATCACGTCTGTCCACAGATTACAATCTACATCGACTCGACGGCATGCATTACAGGCTACGCGAGTGGGCGCAGTACAAGGCAATCGCGCAAAAGGACATGCATTCACTCGCTTCCTGATAAACGCATGCAGCGGGCTTCAATAGCCCATTGTGACGGGCGGCCGGAGCAGACGAGCTGTGATTCCTTTTTTTTTAATAAACTAGTTGTTCGCCCCGAACTGAGATCTCGCGCCTACTACAGCCTGTAGGTTGGTGTAAGAGTGCGCGGTTGATAAGAGTGCACACACGTGATATCTTTAAACCCGAACGCAACTTGCACCTAACTTCAGTTGCGTTTTGTCGTGGAAGTAGGAACATCAACGCTCGCCAAATCTTTTTGAAAAATTGTGATTTTAATAATTATCAAAGTATGTTACCATAAGCAGTGGAAAAGATATAATGGAGTTTTGTCTGGTTGGGGTTTTACTTCATGAGATTCGAATGAAGTGAAGAGTACGCAGGGAGGGGGTGAAGCCCACCCTTTTCGTCACACAGAAAGGTTGCGAATCAGAATTTCAAAGCCCTCCTTTTTCCTTCTTTTCTTGAAACAGAAACTGTTAGCAGCCCGTCTATGTCGTCCGTTCTACCGAGTCCGTGTCGGTAAAAGCTATTCACTAAACGCAACTGGAAGCCTGGCTACGTTTCACAGATAATTAACGTACTAATTATCTCAGTTTAATTCACTTTATGTATGAATAGGGATTATAATGTGGGTTAGATTCATTTTAAAATGAATCGCATTTTCCTTTAGTTCATCATCCATTGTAATAAATAGTTAATACTCAATCATCCTATTTTGTACTAAGTAATAACAGATATTTTATTTTCTACCGACTTCACCAAAAAGGAGGTTCTCAAGTCGACCGCATTTTTTTTTCTTTTTTATGTGTGCCTCATAACTTTGTTCCAAGTGAACCGTTTTTTAATTTTTACAGTTATTACAATTTACTACTAATTGCAACATCGTTCCAAATAACTAAAACATATGAAAACTGGAGCAATTAGTAAATACTAATTAAAAACTACGCGTAGGTATTATTAGATTAGTATGGTCTTGGAAGTACTAGAAAGTCTCGTGATTAAAAGTGAACGTAAATTATAAAAAACGTTTTGTAATGACAAATACTACCACAAGGGTTCCTGGATCAAACTTGTTAAATTAATTAAATGTATCATATTAATCAACAGACATCGTTAAATGTAAGCGCCATTTCCGATAACAATGGCATGTTACTTGTTCAATTATCCGTTCTTCATTATAATTAAATGTTGTTTTGTACGTATGTATTGTAATTAATGTAGGTTTATTGTATGTTAAGGTTGAAACATTTCAAGCTAATACGTAAATGTAATGTATTCAAATTCGTGAACTTTAGCGAATCTAATTGCCAGAAACATAAAATTACAGCCATCTCGAGGATAAACTGGCAAGAAACTCGGTGGTGCATTCAAACAATCTTATATCACTATATTATCCTAGGTATATCTACGAGTATATTATGCAGTCGCAAGAAAGCGCTTATGCTGTTGGTTTCCATGAATCATTGTATTTAATGTACCTAGTCTCAATTATATCAAAAACAAGATTAAAACCTCATTAATGATCAAAATAGAATACATGTCAAAATTACTTTGAAAAAATTGGTAAAAATTTTTCATAGTAAAACAAAGATAATTATAAAAAATAGGAACGATCATCATCATCATAATATACAACCTGTAACAAAAAGGTGTCGTAATACTTGGTGGTGTGTATGTGTATCGTGCCAGGAATCGTCTGCCAGAGAACGAAACTCGAAATCGGACATAATTTTTTCCGTACAAATATTAAATATTAGATTTTTTTAACTTTTGACAACCCTACAGTTACATGTGCGGCAATCGGAGATTTTTTTCCGTACAAAAATTAAGAAATATTTTTTTTGCCAACCCTACGATTACATCTATGGCGCGTGACCTTGACCTTTGTTATGGCCACCACTGTCAGACGTCTAGGTCCAAAGGCTATGTAGTGTAGCTGATGAAATAGGGTTGCAAATGACATAATTTTTTAGAAACTTTAATTCATCATAACTCAATATTAATTGTGCTGACGCGAATGCAGAAGTTCCTGTTAGACTCCATACATGTAGCTAGATGTGTGACTTGAGTATTACTACACCTTTCTGTTACACATTGTATATTTATACTTTTATAATTATATAGCTGTATATCATACATGTATTTATATATCACTAGCTTCATTCGTTTTAATCCTAGGTATAAGCTATGTACATTCCAAATGTCATCCAATTCCGTTCAGCCATTAAAGCGTGAAGAGGGAACAAACATACTTACACACACACAAACTTTCGGATTTATAATATTATTAGGATATTAGGATTAGTATATAAAGCTAGCTTTAGTGAACAGTAAGTACCTAACTAGGATCTAAGACTTACCTACAATAGCTACGTAACTCGTGAAACATGTGTAAAGTTATTACAAGAACAAAGTAGCTAAACGGTTTCTCTTATTCAGAAACTATTTACGATTTCGTTTTGGCGACAAACAACAATTTTCTTCCTCCTTACACTGAGCGATATATGGAGAGTATGGAAACCTAAAGAATTCACCTTAGAATATTGAACGTTACGATGAAAAGAAGACACGTGGGAGGAGGCACGGATAATATATTGGAAGAATACTTTTACGTACAAAATTCCTTATCAACAACTATTTTGGTAAAATTATTTTTAATGTGATGTTTTCATACCTTCAAAAGAATTGGGCTTCGTCAATGGCTAAAAATGTATTGATTTTTTCTTTTTATTCAAGATAGGCAAACTTTTGACCACCATCTCACCTGATGGTAAGCGACGATGTGGTCGACGATGGAGCAAGCTTGCCTAGAAAATACCTATACTTGAAGACTCCCATATTGTACTCATCAGGAAACACCGACTCAGGTAAGGAGTTCCATTCCTTTGCGGCTCGCACAATGAATGTGGAGGCAAAATGCTAAGGGCGCATTTGTGGAATGTCCACCAAATAGCGGTGTCGCTTAACAGTTTGTCTGCTTGTCCGATGATAGAACGGGGATGGAGAACTAGAACTGGTTTATATAAGAAAGAATATTTGTGTTTTTTTTTTTTTGTATTATCATATGTTATCTATAATCTGTTATAACGTTATGATTATTAGTCAATAGTACACCCGATACTACTCCTTCTATCTGCATCTTGTCCATCCAAAGGTTGTCTGGAAGAGATCGCTCTAAGCTATAAGACCGGCCATTGTAACCTTTAATGTAAAATTATATTTTTTATGTACCAATTCTTTTAAGGTGTCAATAAAGAGTAATTGTGTTGTATTGTAAAAATATACATACATACACATATCGTCGCAATAAAAACACACTACACCGTGAAACTCTTGGAGGTTGCGCCTTATTATTGAGAAACATGGGCAAGAGTGATGAATTTCATTCTTTAGAGGTGCGCGTCATAAATGTGGAAGCAAATCAGTTCGGGTGTATTTGTGAAATATCAATTACATAACGATATCGCCATGCAGTTCGTCTATTTAAGTGTTTTGACTTATACGTAGTGTTTTGACTTATACGTAGACTTATAGTACGTTTATAGACGTATATCTTAGATAAGCTTATAATTAATACTTATTCTCTATATATATATAAAGATTCTTCCAGGTAAAAGACTCTACATACCTACTTGTCGCATTTGGTTCGAATGTCCCAGTACAGCCAAAGTTAGCCAGCTGCCAATATACTATTTGAACTATATGGTAGTGGGCTTGAGCACTTGTGTTACCTATAAGCTCGATGACTTATAGGTAACTTGGGTCTTTCCTGTATAGGTGTATATCATTTTAGTTTAGTTTTAAGAAATATAGGGAATTGGCCCGTAGACAGACTATTTTTCAATGTCATCTATTTGCACTTTCGTGTTATATATACTCGTAGCTTACTGTGCAGCTATCCATTAACTCTTTGCTCTCTTCTTGATATTGCCGGGTCCTTCTAAAGATGGCTGTAATTTTGCGATAATGGCAATTAGAGTCTTCACTTTCATGAGTGCCTCTGTGGGGCCCATGTGATGAATAAATAATCTATTAAATAAATTAGTTCCCATTCTAGCCCAATGGCGACTTGACTACTTGAACACATCATCATTTATTATTATGACACGAATCAACAAGTGAGATGGTTCTTATATTCTTTATTGTACAAAACATGTACAAAGGCAAGCTTAACCCTTCACAGACTTTTCTTCCAGCAAACCCTTAGCATATAATTTATAAGAGCGTGATATGGTGGTAAACTTTCAAATAAAAATATGTTTAGCACACAAATGGTCCTAAAAAAACGTAGTTTTAACTGCCCGTTGGCTTAGTTGGGTGATCGTTTGGCTTCTAAGCAGGTATCGAGTTCGATTCCCAGCGGGAACACACATTTTCTCCCTAAGGAAAATTTGTGTTACTGGTTCTGGTTGTGATGTCGAATGTTTCCGGCAACCACGACACAAGTCTTCGAACTCAGTTTGGGACTGTGAGTGTGAAAGCGAATAAAAAAATATGGAGAAACTTATACGTTACTTACTTAATAGTGTGTTCAAGGTAAATCGATGGTGTAATACGCCCGAACGGCTATGCGAGCGGAATTCATTTAAAAACTCATCTCCCACTGGCACGAAAGTAGCTTTCCAAGACTTATAAGCTGTCGATCGAAAAATCGGAACTACTCGCAAACAGCTTCCTTATCTTATAAACATAAACTTCAGTTTGCTGTATCAGTGGCAACGAGATTTTCGCAGACAAAGCATTTTATCTGCCAGCATTTTATTTTGAGAGGTGGAATAGGACTTTACATTACAAGCAAACTTTGTATGTGGAGAAAATTACTTTGTAAACAAAGCATGTCAATTATTAGCGAAACCGCAAGGAACAACCAGTAATATATTAAATTATTATAAAAAAATATCCAATGAAAATTTTAAGTGCAACATTGTGATCATAAATTAAAACATTTGTTTGATTTTAAATTATAGAATAGAAAAATATCTATTTACAATAGATATTTATTTATCTGTGTATAAAAAGATAGTAAAATAGTATCTGTCTAACATTACAACAGTCTCCCCTTTTGGGCGTACAATATTAAATGTATATGGGAAAGTACAATTAAAGGTAGATTTTCTAAAATAAGGTACCTATTTGTAAGTACATTCTCTTTAAATATAGAAAGCTAATTTAATACTAGTAGTTGCGTTATAGTTTCTAACTTTTATCTTGTAGTAATTATGATAGCTTGTACCTATCACGTTTGTTATTATAACATGTAAAAATATATTTCCTAAAACTTAACTAAAACTATGTACAGCAAAGAACTAAGTTACCTACAAGTCATCGAGCTTATAGGATATTTCAAGTGCTCAAGCCCACTACCAGTGGGTAGCGTTCCCATCATGCTGGCGGCATTGCCTCTCTGAATTGCAATGCTAATACGTTGAGCCAAATAAGTGCCAGCATTTTGATCACGCGTTGCTTCAACCAGGCGCTCTGATAGAATTTTGAAAATAGAATGACCTCCCGGTTCCCACGGACCCAGTGGCTCAACACCAAACGGCTCAAATATGTAACCACTGCCAAGGTTTCCATATTTGCGCCGTTTGCGCTGCTCTGCCGAAGTTGCCGCGACGCCAACCCCATTCTGTGTTTCAGGAAGATGTGACGGAGCTAAAGTATCGACACAAGTTGCATCCCATACTAAAGGCCGTCCCATCTTCCATGGAATTAAAGTCATACCGTCGGGTCTTTTACCATCGTCACGCATCAGACCATTCGATTCGAGAATGGCTGGAACGTTGGAATCTTAAATAAATATAACCTTGAATCGTTTTATGAAAAAATTATATGTGTATATATATTAATATAAACGTTCAAAAGCTATGGTATAAAATGTTAACACCTACGAACTTTAAGGCACCAAAATCCCATCGCCAGCCTTTTCGTCTAAAGATAAAACTGTCGAATATCCTCGCGTTAAACCGCGTCAAATGCCGAAAGATCATAAAGGAAATTTGCATAAAATTTAGTCTATTTGGGGAGAATTCGCGGCCGGCGGGTTTTTTTATGCCGGCACATTAGGCGACATTACGATACGCGCCGCCCGCCCTCGCTCTGAAATAATATTTTTCAAGCTGTTCAGTTGCTTTTTATTTCGGCCCCTGTCGGCAAATGAGATTCTAAGCGTAAATAAATCTTTTACTGCCCGTGGTCGGTGCGTTCCTTTTATTTTCATGGAGGGTTAACCAGCGTGGTCTAGACTGTATTATATTGAAATAACTACATAATGAGCGGGCGGTACCTGCAGTTATTATTGCTATAATATTAATAAAGGGTTAATTAGATCGTCAAAGCTGCAGCGATATGCAATCAGTTGGTGTACGAGTAGGTACTAAGAATATAGTCACAGCCATACCTGTCCCAACGAACTACGGGTCGCGTTTTTGCGTCCGTCGACATTTTGTTGCTTTAGCATATTTTATTAGATTAATTAATACATTAATTAAATAGATTAGCGTCCGTTTTGCTGTAGCAGGTTTATTGAATATGGTTTTGTACGCTTATTCTAGTTTCCTTACAGTGTTGGAAATTTGTGTTCAATGTGTACGAGCTATTATGATACGCTGGAAACTTCTCTCTCGCCATTCAGTCGATCCTATAGGGATATCAGACATTTCCATAATACAAGGCTACGTCTGATGCAGAAATTGGAGAACCTAACAATGTTTGTATCGAACTGCGCTCACCCTGCAATAATTTATGAAGTTTTAGAAACGCGTGTATCGAGCTTATTCCATAATGACTGCCTGGGTGAAAACAGAAGAAACTTCATAATCTTTTAATCAGCCGTGAATATATGAATATTCCTATGTTAGAATAATATCAATTTTTAAATTATTTTGGTGTACATAAATCACGTAAACGATGAAATACAATTTCTAGTTTATCTGAAGCAGAAACACACCGAGCGAGACATACAATTTCATCGCGCAGGGTGCGTCAAATCCACAGCTCCCAATATCCGGAGAGCTATATATCAACCCTCGATACATGCTGAAGCCATAAAATATACTGCCACGGACAAGCGAGGAACGGAGCCGATATAAGATACCCATGAGCTGATGCGGAAACCATAAATATAATTTATTTTATATTATTACAAAGTTTAAATTAAGGAAAATTGCGATGTAGTTTGTAATGGTTTTGACTTTGACTTACGGTATAAAATGCCATGCCACGCGGCTTCGACCGCTATTATCAAGTTAAAAAGTAGCCTATGTGTTAATCCTAGGTATAAGCTACATACATATGCTACAGTACATTCCAAATTTCACATCTAAAATCTCAGGCTGACGAGCGCAATGTTTAGCCGCGCAGGAGTTCGAATTGTATAAGTTCAAACCCTTGGTGGCACTGAACTGTAAACATAAACATAAACGCTTTCACACTCACAGCCCCACACTAAGTTCGATGACTTGTGTCACGACACAAGTGACGGGTGCCGGAAACATTCACATCACACACACAATCACAACCAGAACCAGAAACACAAATTTTCTATGGGGAGAAAACTTGTGCTTCCGCCGGGAATCGAACCGAAGCCCTTAGAAGGCGAACGCCACCCAACTAAGCCAACGGGCAGTTCACTTTAATGGGCAAGCAAGACGCTTACCATCAGGCGAACTATATAATTGCTGTCTCGTCTCAATAACATAAAAAAGCCAATACTACCAAAAATATTTATTTGCATAAAAATGGAAATAATTTTGTATTGACGTAAAAGAAACCTTTTTAAGCTAGTTTCATCGTAGGAACCTTACGAGACGCCATTTCCAAACTACCCACACACGCTCCCAAATCTTATTTGTGCCTTTCGCAACGAAATTCGTCTCGCGACACTATCGGTACCGCCATTTTTATTACCAACACGTATACATCTTATTTTACGTCTCGCTTTCCAATTCCATCATAAAATACACTTTGTACAAACTACAAAATACCTACACGAATGTAAATTCAATACAGACAAACGCATTCACACAGCCCCACACTGAGTTCAAAGACTTGTACCCGTGGGTGCTGGAAATACATATCACTCAGAACCAGAAGCACAAATGTCAATGTTAAGAAGGAAAATTGTGCTCTTGCCGGAAATCGAACCCGGAAAGCATGGTAAAGAGAGCAGTGACTTGCCCACTGTGCTGAGTCGCCATCCTTTTCATACAAGCTTGAAGTTTCTAGCGTTTTTCAACTTGTCTCTTACAGATTTTTATTTAATTATGCGACCCTCAAAATTTGCAACAAATACGGCAATTACGAAACTCTATTGATGTGGCTCTAAGGTACCGTAGATTTAATTAGGTATTTGAAATGAAATTCAACTTAATATCTCCATGTTAAGGATTTAATGATTTCACTCATTGTTATTTTCACCCATTGTTACAAGACTAGTTTCGGAACAGTCGTTGCTCCTTCATCAGTCGAGTAAGCGCGTAGACCACTCTCTCTCGGCGCTCTCGGCCTCTCGGCTCTCGCGTCTCGCTCGGCGTGTAGTTACTGAATGTAATTGTATCGACATGTAATAATTATTATTAATATCTCCACGCATTACTGAAAAAAGGGTCCTAATAGACAAATAGACATACAGATAGACGGACAACGAAGTGATACTAAAAGAGTTCCTTTTTTCCTTTAGAGGTACCGAACCCTACAAATACTTTGTTCTATTTGCCCATGTTTTATCGCATAGGTCTAAGAACTTATTAGTATGTAACTTATAAGTATGTGCTGCTCTTATCATATTTGAAATTAAGTAATAAGTAAAAAAACGAATACTTTCACCAAATCACAGGCAGCGGATCGCTGGCCCAGTATATAGAAACCTACCTGCTGAATACAAATCCAAGCTGATACTTCCCCAATTTACTGAGACCTCTCTTACCTTTTTAAAATGCTCTTACATTATTTCAAGACACTCGCGATATCAACGGCGAAGGAGATCTCTATAGACTGGTAACCAAGCGGGCACCGACCACCTGAGATTTCAATTTTGCGACGCTGAATAAATTTATTCCTATTTCACCGTCTTTGTTAAACCTAGCGATATAAAGCAATATTGAAAATAGTTCCACTATAAGCAATACATTCACAATCCAATAAGTGGCGTAACCGTGATAATAAACCGGATATCTGACCGAGAGCGAGAGAGACCAAGAACACCGAGAGTTTTCATACCACCATAAATTAACGCAAACCTAAAACGCAGTTGGCCTTTTAAGCTATTGCATAGCTTCTATCGCGGGCCTTGAGCGTGGAGACCTAATCCAGAAATTCCGTAACGAAAAAACCTAACGCCCCCCACGACTTCACAAAAAGTTTTCGGTTACGTTGAGTTGCGAACTCCGTACAGATGCATTCGATTCAGTATCCAATACCAATCGGCTACTGAGTCTTCTATTCTCGCGGCAGTCCCCGAGTGCCACACGTCTTTTTTTTTTTTAATTTTTGCTCCGCAATTTTTGTGTAATAAAATATTTCATGTGTATTACGTATTTTAATGATAGAAGTCCTCGTCACAGTCAAAGTGAAATGAAAGACTCATAGTCCAGTCACAGTCAAGTCATGCCCTAATGAAGTGGTAGAAACTTTACAACAAGTTCTATTGGAGTTTTGGAGCAATAGCGAAAATCGCGTTTTTCAACTTTGTACGACTTGCATACACTCATTTTCACTAAGTAATAACGGTTAATAATCCACCATTATTACACTGGAAGAGTCATACATTTCGGAAAATGATACAAAATGGATATAGCAATTTTTTCGCATTCGCGGGAAACCGGTCGCTTTTATTATTTTTGAAGTTTTTCAGTTATCCTCAATAAAATGTATTTAATTCATTCAATATGATCAAGGGTTCTGAAAATAAAGCGGTAAAGACGGTTTTTAAGCAAACGCAAGTTTATATTATTTGCAGCCGGTTTTTTTAACCATTCAATCATAAAATGTTTGGTTAAAATATGGCAACAATATAAACGCATTTAAGTAACATGCACATTACGAAATGAGCGCCATAAAAGCCATCCAATTTTTTTGAAACTCGCCATATTGTTTGGAAGTTCGCCAAGTGGCTTTATCGCGCTGGCAACCACATCAGTGGTCTACCAGTATACGAGGACGGGTACTTAGGTCCGAGTTCACCAAACTCCAGAAAGGACATAACTGTGGTTTAAACAAGAGATAATAACTATTATAATATTATTATTAATTAAACGCTAAAAAACCGACTTCACCGCTTATATTTAGGTTTTGCCTGGATATATTTCGTTAATTTTTATTAGAGACCACCTCTAAAGTATAATCTACTAAACAAAAAACATATCAAAATCTATTTATAATTGGCGGAGATATCGCGTAACATACATACAAAAAAAATGAAACATACAATAATTATATTATTATATATTCGAAGAATTGAGAACCTCCTTTTTTGAAGTCGGTTGAAAATATGGCTATCATTCACGTCAATTGATCAAAATATCGACTATTTCAAGCAATGCAAGCTCATCCAAGGTATCGACTCTTAGGTGACAGTTTCGATCAAATGACGAGAGTGATAGCCG
The DNA here is from genome assembly GCA_948107665.1 of Lomographa bimaculata. NCBI lineage: Eukaryota > Metazoa > Arthropoda > Insecta > Lepidoptera > Geometridae > Lomographa > Lomographa bimaculata. The sequence goes on from OX403603.1 coordinate 7,527,533, forward strand.
TATTTGTAATCCCTACTTATACTGTCGTTGTCGATTTTGTATTATTTTCCAACACTTGTGATTCTTGGAGTTAATGTGTAATAAGGATGGATTATTAAATGTTAATAGAGTTTCGAAAACATTCGCGAGCTGCAATCATGTTTATATGAGAAAACTGAATCGAAAACTTGAATATAAGAGCGTGAAAAGAAAAACATACAACCGTTACTAGTTCTTGAAGATTGTAGGCAAATCATACAAAGTTTAAAAACGTGATTTTCGTTGCATTGCAAATTTCCAATAGAAGTTCTAGTAAAGTTTCTACCAGCTTAATAGGACATGACTTAACTCTTGCTGGATTGTGATTCTCTTACCTGACTTTAACTATAACTAGTATTGTGTATAATATGCTGAAATTTTTATATCTTTCCTAGAGTTTTCAAAAAAGTTAATTTAGTAGAATAATTCAATTTAAAAAATTCAACAATCATATTTCTGGTTACCATTATTTAGATTATATCCTCAAGAAAAAAAAATGGTTGTCTGTAAAGTCGGTTTACGGACGATAATTCTAAGTGATAACGTCATAAGACTAACGCTTGGGCCGATCGTGCCTCTCCATCGCTTGTTCCGCGCTCTCGCTTGCACGCTCAGGCTCAGACGGAACGTGACACTTTTTCGTGCGTGCAGCCGGTGTTCATCTATTTATAAGACGTTATCACGTCAATAAATATCGAAATATGAAAGCTCTATTTTTTTCATACTGTGTACGACTAGCCCTAAGCAGTTCAATAAATTTGCACAGCGCCTTAACGTGTTTTTATGAACCAGCCTTCGAAAAATATATTATTTTATAACGTTTTTTAGAAAAGTTCCAGATACTTCCATTACATTACTCCGTGCCTCTTTTATCTGAATAATTCAAGATGCCGACGTGAATGACGGAGGAGGTATGATAAGGCAAAAACCATTAGCGCGATTGCAACGAAATATTCTGTTCCTCAAACAAAAGTTCCAGAGTTTCATATCGAAGATTTACTTTCAGGTTACTTTTTGTTTTTATTTTGGCTTCGTAATCTTGTGCATTTAGCCAGTGTCAAGTAATCATATATTTCAAGTGTATTTCATATTAACAGTCCTAGTCACAAGTAAATCATGCCCTAGTAAAGTGGTAGAAACTTTACTAGAATTTCTATTGGAGTTTTGGAGCGAAGGCGAAAATCACGTTTTTCAACTTTGTATGATTTGCCTACACTTATTTCGACGTTCACTAAGTATTAACGGTAAATAATCCACCATTATTACACATTAACACTCGAAGAATCACAGGTTTTGGAAAATTATACAAAATTTACATCACTTTCGCGGCTAAACTCCTACTTTTAGGTTATTTTTCAAGTATTTTTCATGTTTGCAGATGCCCTTTTGGTTTAGGAACTTTAGGGGAAATAAATATTTCAGACTAACAGTAGGCAGAACACACTTTATAGATATTTCTTTGGAGTATCGTCATTGGTTCCCTTTTAGTTTATTCTTGCTCAATGCTTGTTGGAGATGTATATTTTCGCAGGCATACACAGTACTATCTCGGCTTTGACAAAATTGGAGCTTTGTAGAGGGGTTTAGTGACTTCCTCTCGTCATTTGTTAGTTTCAACGAAAGTTCTTGGAAAATCAATGGTCTTTTGGGTAAGTAAACTTCCAAATACAGCTCTATATCATTTTAAATATGGACAAAATATAGAGGCAGTTTGTGACTACGTTCCAAATTTAATTTTGCTGCGATATAAAGATGTTTTACTTTGCTATTTCAAATTTGGAACGCAAAACAGCCTACCTATAATCTATATAATATAAAAAGTCGTGTTAGTTACACTATTTATAACTCAAGAACGACTGAACCGATTAGGCTGAAAATTAATGGGAAGGTAGTTTCGAACCAGGAGACGGACATAAGATTTTTAGTAACGTCAAATTTTTTTGGGGGTTTTGATGATATTTTGAAACTTAACGCGGGCGAAGCCACAGGGAACACCCAGTTATGTAATTAATAGTGATAGGGAAAATGGAGTTTATAACCTTATAAACTACAGGTCCAGTAAATGGCAAAAACTCACGGGTTATGGGTATCTGCTACCTAATTACTTTGGGGCTCCTCTTTGCGACACGTGGTTCCATCATAAAGTAGTCACAAAAAAAGAGATGAATCTCAAAATCACCGAGTGATTACTGATTCGCCCAATTCCTGATAGCAACAATTTTTTTTTTTCATTATTCTTTTAATTTTGACTCCGCGTCTTGTGCATTTAGCCAGTGTCAAAATCAAGTAAAAGAGTCAAAGTCCAGTCATACTCAAGTCATGCCCTAGTAAATTGTTAGAAACTTTACTAGAACATCTATTGGAGTTTTGGAATGGAAACAAAAATTACATATTTCAACCTTGTATTACTTTGCCTACACTCAAGCACATTCATTAACTAATAATAGTTCATTATCCACCGTCAATTCAAATGAACACGTCACATGTTTTGGGAAAGGTTACAAAATCGACCTTTTCCTAGTACTTTCCTATATCTGCTTATTCGTAGATCAAAGAACTTATCTAATTATACTACACCTCTTTAGTGAATATGTGTCCCTAGTACTTTCCTATATCTACTTATACCTAAATCAAATAACATATCTAATTATACTATACCTCTTTAGTGAATATGTGTCCCTAGTACTTTCCTATATCTACTTATACCTAGATCAAAGAACTTATCTAATTAAACTATACCTTTTTAGTGAATATGTGTCCCTAGTACTTTCCTATATCTACTTATAAATGTATCTCTAGTACGTTTCTTTATCTACTTATACCTAAATCAAAGAACTAATCTAATTGTACTATACTTCTTTAGTGAATATGTGTCCCTAGTACTTTCCAATATCTACTTATAGCTAGATAAAATAGCCTCTTAGCCCAGAAAGTAGAACGACTATTTTCAAATCCGCTTTAGTTACTGAAATGTATTTTCGATACGAGCCCAAAGGCGAAAATATCGCGAGCAATTCTAGGAACTAAATTCCGCCACTAGGGGGCGCCAGATAATCCACACCTTATTCTCGAGAGCCCGCAACGGGTAAGTGAAATTATCGAGTGACTTATTGAGATAAATTGTTTGCCAAACGCTCCAAACCAAATTTCCTCACCGAAAACGGTTTAAATGTGTTAAAATTACAGATAAATCTCTATTTTTGTGTGTTATGTAAATTGATTGTAGGCGACCGTGAGTTCTCCATCTTCACCGACTTCATCAAATATTTATGAGGAGTGCTGAGGAAACCCCTTCACGGGTGACTTGTTACGGAGTTCCTATTCATATGGAATAAAGACTTTGTAGCGAATGTTTTTTCTAGTAACTTCCATGTGACGTCGTAATGAAATTTCCGGCACACAGACATCGGATATTGCCGGCTTCTTATAAATTTATGTTCTGGCAAGTGTGTTCAACACGCTGAGAAACTTATTGGACTCTCGACTAGACGTAGTATATACGAGTATCTTTTCAACCGACTTTAAAAAAGGAGATTATATTCGACTGTATGTATATTTTTTTGTATGTATATGTATATGTATATAACGCAATATCTCCGCCAATTATGGATCGATTTTATGATTTTTTTTTGTTTGGTAGAGTATACTTCAGAGGTGGTCCCATATACATTTTATCGACATCGGAAATATAAGCGATGAAGTCGGTTTTTTAAGCTTCGCTTGCGTTTCAAATCCTTATAAAAAAAATATAAGGATGATTGATCACTTTTTTTTTCATAACTAATAATTAGACGGTATAGTTAACACAGTGCGCAAGTCGCATCACCGTGGATCCTGGGTTCGATTCCCGGCAAGAGCACAATTTTCGTTTCCCAAGGACATTTTGTGCATCTGGTTGTGGGTGTGATTGTGTGTAGGCAAATATTTCCGTCATCCACGATTTATGTTATTAAACTAAGTGTGGGCTGTGAGTGTACGTAATACGTTTGTTTGATTGTCTGAAATCGTATCCAATTTACATTATGTTATATTACATTAAATTTACTGTCGAAAATTACCCTATCCCGCGTTTTGCCCAGATGATAAGTAAACTATTTTGTATTCGCTCAGAGAATAAATAATTAGGTGACCTGATGGTAAGCGCTTTTCCCTAATAAAAGTATAAATTTCCCCTTCATTACTACAATGACGGTGGCAACCTATCTGATTTAACGCTTTTATCGCCGTGTTATATCGCTTTCCAGTCAACATTATTAGATTACACCATGAAATTCCAAAACCCTGTAGCCTATATACTGTTTCCTACTTATTTTTCTTACAGTCATAAAGGAACAACAGACCCGTAGGGCCACAAAGCACGTATCCATTGCCCGGAGCAACGCGGGCAAACATCGAAAGCTGCCGTGATTACGTTCCCTGGAGGGCACGACACGGTGGAATGCAGAAAATGTGTTCTGTTTTATTAGAGAGGCCAATAAATTCCGTACGTGCGACGTAGTGTACCGACAGGAACGTAGCACACGTGGAAATTGTTCTTTTAGGCGTACAAATATGTTACTTTTTGCATTAAAGTGTAGTAATTTATCTAAATACTAGCTGTTTCCCGCGGCTTTGCCCGCTAGTCCAGGAAAATTAGGGTTTCACTTCGGAATTAGAGATAGTCTGCTTTAAACTTGTATAAACTTTTATTTTTACGCGCGCTCTGCCCTCTATCTCGAAAATGGTTCAAGATATAAAAAAATGTTTTAACACAAGTTTTAGAGAATTTAATCCTCTACAATATTTATAACAAATACAAATAGCATAAATAATAAAAGCATGGCTAATGCATAATGCATTTGCAATAATGCAAAATAATATAAACAAAATCAATAAATAGCATTAAAGCAATAGGAAATGAGATATTTGAAATCAATGTGTAAAAAATTTATTTTTTGACCTTTGACCTTGGAAAATCTGTAGTCGCGGACACCCTACGATAAGTAGGTTTTGAGACAAGTTTTAGGGTGGCAAAATAAAGGTTTATACAACTTTATAGCTAACTATCTCTCATTCCGAGATTCTTGCCCTAATTTGACTAATATAACTGGACTACGCGTAAATTAAGTTGACAAGTCTATACTTGTGGGCAGTCCTAGTGTCAGGATTTATCAGGCTGCCTGAAATAATTAAAGTTCTGTTTTAATAGAAAGGCCAACAAATTCTGTACGTGCGACGTAGTAGGGAACATAGCACACGTGGAAACTGTTATTATAAGGGGTACAAATATGCTCCTTTTTGCAAATGAAATTGCAGGATTTTGCAGGCCATCTGGAAGCATCCGACATGGCTTAATATGTACATATGTGTTAGCTATTTATATCCCAAAATTCATTCAAATCCGTTTAGCCGTCACTACGTGAAGAGAAAACAAACATACTGTTCACACTTAGACACAAACTTTCGCTTTTATAATATTAGCGTGATTATGGTCAATAATCGAACGAAGAAAGATCTCTAGGTTGATTGAGATAGTTCAGCACTTTTTCCGTCCATCCGTCTGTAAAATATTATATGCATTTTACTGACTAACCTACTACTACTAACTAACTACTTATATATTAGAAATTTCTAGTGTAATTTAATTGTGTATGCTTACGCCAATCGGGTGGTCTCTACCTTATTTCAAGACATCCACACAAGAAAAATCCTGTTAACTCCGACAAAGTAATTCCGCGAGTAATAGAATCTACCTAATGCGAAATAGGTGTCTGAAGCTGTCTACGACACGTACACTCCATCTCAGCTTAGGGATGTGACTGTTCAGAAAGTAAATCGAATCCAGCTCTTTGCAAGTGTGAAAATAATCGATGTTTTACATCTTAACATATTTATTACCGAATTTCAATATGGAAGTGGTTTATTTGTGTACTCCGATTACCTGGTGATTTCTCACCCAGTTTACTTTTTCTTGGAGTCTAAAGTCTTACAGTTCCGTAATCCGTACCCAAATGACACAAATGTGACCATTTTAATTAACCAGGAAAATACGTAATTCTAAAACGGATTCACATACATTAAATGTTGTAAAATGTATACACAAATAATATGAGAAACAAACATCAAAATGAGTAAGAAAATTTAAATCATAATGAGTGTCGATTTTAGCTATTATTGTATAAGGAACGACTAGATTAAAATAACAAGTGAAAGAGTCTAATTAATATTTAGGAAAACTATTTTAACTGAGTTCAATACTGTTCATGGTTATTAAAACAGTTTTTGAATAATGAATGGTGTTCGATATTCCAATATTAAAACATTCACAAATTGTTTACTGTATGATAAATGTTTGGTCATACAAAAATGTTTGGTCAAACCTAGTTTAGAACATAGAAATATAATTAGTAGGTACTTATTTGATCCTAGGAATAAATAAGTATTTCTTATTTTAATTTAACCAATGGTAAAGGATAACTTAAGTTATTGATTTTAAACATCGAAATGTAATGATTTTGAGCTACTAAAAAAAGAAGATCTGCTGAAAAGGAAGGACTATTATCTGTTAGTATTCTTGGTATATTTTATTGGTATTTAGACTGATGATGCCCATCTTGCTCCCTTTAAGTACAATCGAATTGTATCGATACTTTTCCATTCAAAGATATTCAACACAAGTAAAAAAAATACTGTAAATAAATTCCACTGATCGATTCGTTATACTTGTGGAGAAGTACATTAAAGTTATTTAAAAAAAAGTCGTTTTTGTTTTAAGTGTATTAAAAAGACTAATCTGGCAAAAAAATCTAGCAAGTAAGTTAATTTTGTGAGGTTCTCTCACAAAATTAACTTACTTAATATTAATTACATTTAATAACTTACAATAGAATACAAAAAAAAAGTAACAGATAAACTAACGAAAATATCTGGACCCGACTCATGTATTTTTTTTATTTGGATGGCCCAATATGCGACGTTGTCTCACAAAAATTACGTGTCAATTGTGATCGGTTTTTGTTATACAAAAAATATCTAACATCCCTATCTAAGGGACATATTTTGCAATTTCATTTCCCCAGACTCCGGGCCGACACCGACACGACACGGCTCGCGACACCTCATTCTTCGCTAGTTTAATATTCTGCTGCGTAATCTGCGGACCTGTCCGAGCCAAGAAGGAATTGATTACGTGCGACAAGTGAAATGGAAACCTGTTGCATAACTATAATGAGACACAAATGGGAAAACTTGTGAATGGTGCCTTTTAGGGGCTCCAGACCTAAGGGTAAACGAGACCCTATTTATAAATAAACTAGCCGTGCCCCGGCTTCGCCCGCATTTATTAAGTTGAGAAGTAGCCTATGTGTTAATCCTAGGTATAAGTTATGTACATTCCAAATTTCATCCTAATCCGTTCAGACGTTACAACGTGAAGAGAAAACAAACATATTATACACACTTACACATTTACACACTAACTTTCGGATTTATAATATTAGTGTAATACAAATGCACACATACGTATTTACCTACTCATATCGTCAAAACGGTAATAAATACAAGCTTCAAACGTATAACAATAAAAAAAATCTTTCTCTTAGATTACAACAGTCTCTTAAGTTTTTAAAAACTGATGAATATGTCCTGACTTGACTGGGACTTGGCTTGGAGTGATTATAGTGTAGACATACAGTACACAACAACACAAAAAGGATATAAAATACCTAATAAAAGCCACATAAGCCGAATAGGGGCTAAACTTACTTCCTATCCCGCAGGGAGTAATGCAACCAAGCTCGGTGGGTTTATCTTGTTTAGTTCGGCAGTTCCTGTGGCCATGTTCTGTCTCCATCACCAGACCAGCACCATGGTACCATATAATTGTATTGTAACCGACGTATAATTTTCCAATAAAAATTAAAATTCCAATCGGACATCGGGAAGCGGATCTAAGATGGCTTGCAAGATTTGATTACAGACCGACAGATAGACAACGGGACAAAAGCTTGTAATTATGTGAAATGCTAACAAACCATAATAATCCATCTCTCACTCTATGAAAATGCGGAGCATAAGGTCGGTTTAACTGCTCCTCGCTTTCCCATCATATGGGAAAAATAATTTCTCATTTAAAATCTTAACGAGAATTTACATCTATTCAGCACATTAATTCCGTCTATAAGGATTAAGTCAGCTGCAGCCCTCTCGTAACGGACTCTGCGATTTTTCCAAGAGGACCCATTACCACGTTAATTAAATTCTCACTGTTTTAATTTGACTTGGTAACGTGAAATTACTGGCGCAGGGGAGTACACTTGACAGTGGGTGATCTTCATCATTTTAATGAACTATAGCTGCGATTCGTAGAGGCTGTAGTTATAGAAGAAACATACATGGTCGAAATAGAGGTCGACAATAGGGATGAGGCCTGGGTTAAAACAAACCTAACTAGTCTGACAGTTAGATAATAAAAAAAATATTGGACACGTACATATATTTTCTTTTGATCAAATAAAGAAACCTTACTGGTTTCTTTATTTGATTTTATCACCAGTATCTTCAGTATATGGTGATCACCATTATTAATAGTTGGGATTATGAGGATTTTGTTTCAGTTTTGTTTGTTTAAAATTGTTTGTTATCACGATGATTTTGATTGGGCTTCACGATACAGGCTTGTCTAGTGTGAAGGCCATAGACATATCCTCATTTGTAAACTATTATCAACGATTAGCAAAATTTGTAATTATTGTTCATAAACTTACTTAAACAAATTGTTTGTGAACATTAAACACTAACTGCTGCAAAATAAACAGGAGCGATGTGTGAGGCATCGCGTTACTTTTTTAATTCTTGACTTAAATTGTCTCTTAAAGCGATAGATGATGAATGGTATATATTTGATGTAAATGATTCCCATACCAGCTTAATAAGTATTTGATCTTAATACGGAGCTGCGAGTGTATAAGCGCTTTAAATGTTATCTATTATAAAATAAAGTGTCACCATAGATAGACTAAACTAAACTATTATTATTACCATTTTATTGACCAATGACAGAACATAACATTCTGGTTTAATTCATCTATGTCCTGTAATTCACTGCGCGCCGCAGAAATGAGTGAATGGCCTCTGAATTGTTTCAAATTGTTACCTGTGTAATGGCCGTTAGGAATTATATTTATGTGAGTTCATAACGAGGCTGTAATTACATTAGATTAACTTTACTGTATACAATAAGATTAACTGGAAAACTCTTTGTATTTAAGTAGATCTGATGTTAATGGAAACATTCGTCGTGTGTTTTAAATGAGGGGCATGTACAAACGAAGCAAAGTGATTTTTAAATTTTACTTCTACGTAACAAGTAATACATCAAAAAGTTTATTCAAATCAAGCTTTTACCAGTTTTAAATAAAAAAAGGACTAAAAAATTATGCAACCAGAGAACTTGTCAAGACGACTTAAACGAGCCCAAACTCGATGAGTTTATCTTGTTTAGTTCAAAAGTTCCTATGGCCATCTTCCGGAACTAGTCTGATCATGGAGGATCAGACCAACTCCATGTATCATATCATTGTATTGTCACCGAAGATACATAAGTAGGTACCTACACCAAATTTGAGTTCAATCGGACATCAGGAAGTGGGTCTAATTTACTTTGCGAGATTTGATTACAGACCGGCAGATAACAGGACAGGTGAAACAAAATAAAAGCTTGTAAAAACAAGAGCATGAACGTGATCGATAATGGCTGTATTCGAAAGACTTTTTCAGGATCGTGAAATCGGAGCGTTTAAAAACGCGTCCCGTCTCACTGTGACACAAAAATAATATATTAGTAAGTCATTTTTTTTGACGAAAAAATCCATATCCCAAGCAATGTACTACAATGTCGATCTACAAACATTTAATAGGTTTGCACGTTTTTTTTGGTTTCATTGACCCACACACACACAAAATAATAATAAGTACATTAGTTGTATTACTAAGGACAATACGGTCCTCGTGCTCCTACCAGTAGGAGAATCGAGTAGGAGCAAGAGGAAACGGTGCTATTAAACATAAACGCTTTCACACTCACTGCCATTCACATCAGACACACAATCACAACCAGAACCAGAAACACAAATTTTCCTTGGGAAGAAAACTTGTGTTTCCGCCGGGAATCGAACCCGATACCCCTGTTTAAAAGGCGAACGTTCACCTAACTAAGCTAATGGGTAGTTCATTACGTGGCATAATCTGCAGTGATCCGCATTATATCAGTAAATAAATGTTTTATATTTTTTATTCGTCTAATCTTGAACGGAGCTGGTGTACGGATTTCTTTACAAAAAATCAGTTCATAGATAAGTATTTGTGCTTCATAGTCATATACCGATTCGTTCTCATATCGTCATCAATTCTTATTTACCATGCATGCGGCCATATCTGGGATGTATCTGCTAAGTTCCAGATTGAAGGTCTTCAGTCTATTGAAGACTCATTGGCTATAATAAACTAGTCGAGTCCAGATTGCAGTCTCGGTCACCGACGTGTGATCGCAAGCCGATCGGTATTATATCGTTTGTATTTTGAAGAGTGGAAGCAGGAATTACATTAGTTAATTCCACTATGCCCCTTTTACCACCTCATAGCCAGACAAGCTCTCAAACGTCATCCATTTTTGGTCGACATACCTCCAGTTCGCTCGAAGCGTTTTGCTTCTACGTTCATCTTCCGTTCAGCGAATGAGTAAAACTCTTTGTTCTTCGAGGGGTATATAATCTGGGAGTATTCAAATCAAGAATTAATAGGTGTCTCCTAGTCCTAGCAAACATGTCACGTGTTAGGCTAAATCTTGAATAAAAAAAAATATCACTTTTCATCAGGTAAGATAGTGGTCAAAAGCTTGCCTATTTAGCATAAACAAAACCATACGACTTTGGATACGTCAGTCAAGAATTATTTACAACTATTTACAAATTTCATCCTAATCCGTCGAGCCGTTATAGAGATAGTATAAGTAGGTTTAGTATAAATTTATAAATCTGTGCATGATCATGTTTTATAACTATACTTGTTAACAAAACCACAACGTAGACTTAGGTAGTATAATATTACCATATCTATATGAAGGCAAGCATCCCCACAACTGTGTGTGACGGGTCGGATGAATGCGCTTCGCTAATTTTTCACGAAACAAAAACTCGGACACAAAACTGACGGTTCGGCTTTCGCACAAAATGGGTTTTAAAATTTTGGTCGGTTGGGCAACTATGTGAATCAATTAAAATAGAGGTAAATATGGAAGATAAGGAATATTTATGTTTAGTAACTTAGCTGCGCTGAAACGTCTGACATTAATTTTATTTCAGCAGAAGATACATACGTAAAGTTCCCATGTAGTTTTTATGCAACCAAGCTCGGTGTTTAATTGTTATGTACGTGTGTATGTAAATGAACGCCCCCTAATTACCAGGACCAATTTTGATCTTTTTTTTATGCGTGTTCAGGTTAATTCAAGAATGGTTTAGATTCACAATTGGATGCGATAAATAATGTTTTTTTAATAAATTTATTTAATTAACGGGTCCGCCAGTAGAGTATAAGATCGCCTACCATTCGTAGGTACATTCAGATGTACATCTTAAAATTTTCGAATGTAGGTACAATCAGCTCAGATGGAGCTGATATCCGTTTCGAACATTTATTGCGTTTAGATTTTTTGAAACATACATTTGAAAAATTAAAGATATGTTTACACGGGGATGCAGCCGACTGTAGGTAGTTAGACCTGAAAAGCGAAATAACTAAAACTATCTAGGACTAACTCGAACAAAATAGAAATCGAATAGGAATAGAAAAATATCCTCTCAATCTCTATTCACCGCCATGGCATCTATTCACGATATAAAAACATAAAATCCAAATTCAAAAACCTGTCGAAAGGTTCAACCGTAGAGAGCTATATTTATCAGTGTGCTCGCGTGCAGTCTATCCGGAGTATCTATCCAGTAGTCCAGAAGAATAATAATTTAGGTAGTGTTTTTTTGCTGCGGCCAGTGCCCGGCCGTGCTCGCGTTTTATTGCACACTATTCCGGCGAATAAACGCGCCGAGGGGGTTTAATGGACCGGCCGAAGGGCGGTGTGGGTGGCCCCCTGAAAGGGGGATCCCCCAGGGCAGTGTATTGGCTGCGAATATTGAATATTTTTGCCGCGGTCCGTTCTGGCTAACCACTAATCAGTGCTCTGTGAAGTGCGACGGCTCTTTACCGCAAACTTTATGGGCTTTGGAGGTAATCCTGGACAGATGCTTAGTTATTACGTAGGAATGTAGTTTTAGAGATTTTCTTCTAGATTCTTTTTTCAATTTTACTCAATCTTTATTCAATTTACCAGCCATTAGGCCAGTGTCAAGTACTATAATATGCTGTGAGTGTGAAAGCGTTTATGTTAAAAGTGAAATAATGACGTGTTTATTTTGTATTATTTTTAAAACTTATGATTCTTTTAGTGTGAAGAAGTTACAGTGTTTATTTAACAGTTAATTTAATAATTTAGCGTCAGTTTTCATTTATTGATAAAATGTCGTGTGCCTATAGGAAGTTGCATCGGGCACGTAATATAAAATACCTTGAAATGACAAAATGCTTTCATCAGTTAAAAGAAATCTTTTACACTCACTAACTCAACATACGAGTAGTGGGGTGGGAAAGAAAACTATCCTGTGGCACAACGGTTGTCCAAAATAGATTGTGTCGTGGAGAATAAACGGGAACTTATTGTTCACAGCTAAGCGATGTTAGACAAAACTGAAATAGAAATTTATTTTTATCTATTTGACTATCTCACCTAATGGTAAGTGAAATTTAGGCATGGTTATTTTAAGCCTAGCGTAGACCTTAAACAGCTGGCAAAATCTAACAACTGAATTTGTGGCTTAGGTACAAACAAAAAAACAAACGCATTTCACATTCACAGCCCCTACAATAAGTTCAAAAACTTGTGTCATGGGAGGTTTACATCACACACACAATCACACCCAGAACCAGAGCTTAAATGGGCTGAATTCTAGTAAAGTTTGTGATGAAATTCATGATGGTAAGGCTCTCATGCTCGCCTTCCTCTTGTGGAAATACAATCATTTTCAAGTAGAAAACAAATCTACTAGCATCAACCAATAACATTAAGTTCTCCGTATGCAGCTAAATTGTGCAAAAAAATAAATCAATCACAGATAAAATAACTCTTTTTTTTAAATCATAGCTGCATCTTTGATTATTAAGGACAAAACACTCAACTAGAGTTTAGTCGCGAAAGTGAAAAAATGGCGTTATTGATTTTGTATAATTTTCTAAAACCTGTGATTCTTTGAGTGTTAATGTGTAATATTGGTGGATTAATAACCTTCAATACTAAGTAAACGTGTATAAGTGTAGGCAAGTAATACAAAGGTGGTAAAACGTGATTTTCGCCTTCGCTCCTAAACTCCAATAGAAGTTCTAGTACAGTTTCTACCACTTTACTAGGGCATGACTTGACTATGTCTGGACCTGACTTTGACTGTGACTAGGACTTTTAAAACGAAATAAATTATTAATTGACACTGGCTAAATACACAAGATAGCGAAGCCAAAATTAAAAAAAAGTCCTCCGTGTACAGCTAAATTGTGCAAAAGAATAAATAGAGAACCTTATCACAGATAAAATTGCTCTTTTTTAAACAATCATACATCTTTGATTATTAAGAACGAAACACTCAACTGTCCAAACGTATGAAGAATAGCCCGTTTCCCGTTGCAGGTGGATAAAACGGCTACCGTCGGAGATTTAATGAAATCCCATTTTCGATCACTGGGAACTTTTGCACTCGTATTGTTCTATGTACATCCATATACTGCATTGCAGCATTCATTTATTGCTTGTATGAAATATCGCAAAAGTGGAGCTGACGCAATAAAGTATAATCAAAATATAACCGAGTTTATGTTCGATTCTATTTGTGCGTTTGTCAGTTTAATTTATTAGAATAGTAAAATTTCGTAAATTAAATGGCTTTGATATAAATCCTTTCTAATTGATTATAACTACGGTAATTTCTTACAAAATATTGAAGGTTAGCGCTTTGGTATTTACTTACTGTCAGCTTACTATTTTATTATTTTTATATAACTAAATAAATCAATAAATAAATAACAAGGGTTATTAAAGTCCGTGTTCACCACCCTCGACGACATAATTCTTACCATACCTCCAGTGCACTCGAAGCGTTTCGCTCCTACGTTTATCATCCGTACAGCAAAGGAGTGGAACTCATTGTCTGTGTCTTTGTTCCTTGAACAGTACAATCTGGGTGTCTTCAAGTCTAGAGTGAATAGGTACATTTCAGGTAAGCATGTCCCATCTTCGGCCGCATCGTCACTTTCCATCAGGTGAGATAGTGGCAAATGCTTGCCTATCCAGCATAAAAAAATATCACCAATTCCCATGTAACTATTAAGTACAAATAGTACCTGCTCAATAACTTGTTCCATGCAAATTCCAGTGACTGCATCTAATAAAGCTCTAGTGTTAAATTTTTTCAATACATCTAGCTTTTCATTTCAGTTAGTATAATTAAACGCAAGCAAAGCTTAAAAAAACCGACTGCATCGCTTATATTATGGTTTTGGCTGAACCCATTTCGATAAAATTTATATGGGACCACCTCTGAAGAAGTATAATCTACCAAACAAAAATCATCAAAATCGGTTCATAATTGGCTGAGATAATAGCGTAACATACATACAAAAAAAAACATAAAAATCGAATTGAGAACCTCCTTTTTTGAAGTCGGTTGAAAAGTACTAGAGGAGATATTATTAAATTACGTCAGTAAAGATCTAGTGGGAATTAAAATGAAGTTTGGTAAAAACAGTAGTAACGGTTATAAAAAAAAGAAGTACGACATAAGTATATAAGTAGCTACCTACTTAATTGATTGAAGAAGTTATACCTCATACCTATGGTACGTTTGACGACCCAGTTGGCGCGGTAGGCAAGTATCTTCTTTTTTTTTAACTGAGATAGGCAAACATTTGTCTACTATCTCACCTGATGTTAAGTACCGATCTTACTAGAAAACCACAGACTATATTAATGACAAGGATGCATGCAGGCAAACTGCACAGGCTCTTTCTAGCGACTACCATAATAACACCCATACATAATAAGAAAATTATGTATTAGAAATTAAGAGTGTTTTTTTAAAAAAATGAATGAAAAAAAATGCGCCGCCGAGTTTATTGCCAGGTTTTTCTCGAGATGGCTGTAATTTTGCGAATCTGGCAATAGATTCATTAACTTTCATGAGTGCTTTGGGGCCCATGTGAATAAACGATTTTGATTTTGATTTGATGCGGTCGACGATAGAGCACGCTTGCCTAGAAAATACTTATTCACTATCGACTTGAAGACTCCAAGATTGTACTTATCTGGGAACACAGACTCTGGCAAGGAGTTCCACTCCTTTGCAGTGCGCATTATGAGAGTGGAAGCAAAACGCTTCGAGCGCATTTGAGGAATATCCACCATGAATCGGCGTCGCAATGCAGTTTGTCTGGTGGTTCTATGATGGAATGGGGATGGAGGAATTAGATTGTGTAATTCCATAGCACACTCTCCGAAATGTATCCAATAAAATACCGATCTGCCCCCTGCGCCGTGGCTCCGTGGTTCGATTCCCGGCTGAACTTCTGGTTCTGGGTGTGATTGTGTGTGTGATATGTAAATGTTTTCGGCACCCACGATACTAGTCTATGAACTTAGTGTGGAGCTGTGAGTGTGAATGCGTTTGTTTGTTGTAGGTAAGATTTGCTTATGCTGTAGAAGGAAGCGTTTGACTACTTTCTCATCTAACGGAATGTTAAATCTTTCTATAATGATCCTTATTACCACTCTATACAGTAAAAAATGCCTACTCTTTTTATTCAGACACGTAAAACAGCACAGGATGCTCTACCAAACCACTAGATACGGTATTATTCGTAACTGAAAAAATACAGCTTTTTCGCTGTTCAAACAGGCATTCATATTTTAAAAACAGCTCTGCTCGGAATTTTTACATACGGAATCAAACTCATCAAGTATTCCGTTGGTGAAACTTGTGGAGCTAACGATGTGCACCCGGCGGCGACTAGAAATTGTATGTTCTATGGGTTTACTAACTAGAATTTGCTGTATAACTATCTAAAAAAAGAATATGAATTAAATATTACTACTTGTTGGCTTAGTTGGTGGTTCGTCTTCTAATCAGGGGTATCGGGTTTAATTCCCGGCTTAAACACAAGTTTTCTCACCAAGGAAAATTTGTGTTTCTGGTTCTGGTTGTGATTGTGTGCGTGATGTGAACGTTTCCGGCACCCACGACACAAGTCATCGAACTTAGTGTGCGGCTGTGAGTGTGAAAGCGTTTATGTTTATTTTTATTTTGTAATTGATTTTAACCATGTGTCGTAATTTATTGAAATGAAGTTTACTATGGCGTGTTACACTCCAGACAGCAAATCTAGCTGAAAAAACTACTCACTAAACTTATAGTCCAAGATTCCAGGGCCACCAGACGTCGCAAATATGTCCCAGTCAAAAACGTTTGACATGAACACTGTGGTATGCTGGTTCGAATCCTCTTGAAAAGACTTTTTGCTAGCTCGTTCTTTAAGTTCTTTTTTTATGCTGGATAGGCAAGCATTGGACCGCTATCTCAACTGATGGAAAGTAACGATGCGGCCGAAGATGGGATATGCTTGCCTAGAAGGTACCTATTCTCTCTAAGTGGTTTTGGTCTTGTGATTTACGTTTTTTTATCTCTAGGCTTGTTCAATTATATATTATACTTACTTATACTTTTCAAGCACTTTTTGGCTCAATCCGATTGAGTAAGACATGATATGGAACTAGTCTAATGATTGAACTGCCCGTTGGCTTAGTTAGGAGGGCGTACGCCTTCTAAGCAGGGGTTCGATTCACGGCGGGAACACAAGTTTTCTCCCCAAGGGAAATGTGGAAATGTGTTTCTGGTTCTGGATGTAATTGTGTGTATGAAATGAATGTTTCCAGCACCCACCACACAAGTCATCGAACGTAGTATCGGGCTATTATAAATAAATAATTTATACGCAAGCAAAGCTTAAAAATTACCAACTTTACCGCTTTATCTTCGGAACCCTTGAGCAGATTAACTTAATTAAATACGCATTATTGAGGAAACCTCCAAAGCTTCAGGTCAAATTTTAATAAATGGAACCACACGGGAAGCACCGGCTTTCAAATAAAAAAATAATCATCAAATTCGGTTCACCCAGAAAGAAGTGATGAGGTAATAAACATTTAAAAAACACACAGCCAAATTGAAAACTCCCTTCTTTTTCGTGAAGTCGGTTAAAAAAAAGATGGAGCCGTAAGTTAGCAGAATGCCTAAGGCTCAATTTTGTGAGCTTATTGAACCTACCAAATACGTATGCTATGCCTACGGAAAATAAGCATCTCACATTAGTTAAAACTGTAAACCAAACTATTACATTGTGTATAGAATAAAATTTAGAATTTATAAGCAGCCTCAGGCAAATCGTCTCACAGGTGGTGAAATTGTTTAAATGCATAGAAAACTTCATTTTTACATCATTTAAACGCAAGCCAAGCTTTAAAACGCCGACTTCACTTACCACTTTATCTTCGGAACCTTAATCAAATGAAATGTATTAAACACAGTGTATTAAACACACATTATTGACAATATCTCAAAAACTTCTGATCAAATCTTGATCAAATTTAACATATCGTTAAGGAGCTTCAGAGATCCAGAGTCTCAGTCAAATAGCCGTTTCTTAAAACTGATAAAATTGATTTGATAGATAGATAACGCTTTATTGTCACACCTTACATAATACACTTAAAATAATTTTAAAAAAACTTAAATTATAGTGTACAATCGGCGGTCTTATCGCTAAAAGACAACCTTTGGATAGAGAAGATTTTAAGTAATTCAGTGAAACGGGGGTGTAAATACAAGTTTAGAAAAATATATATAAATATATATAGTAAGGTATATATAGTTAGGTATATTTGAATCATGATACGTTTATTCCATGACTAAGTAGAGATAGGTAGGTGCGCATGCTCTATCATCGAAAAAGAAACGGAGCACTGGGTACGTCTCCACGCTTCGCTGTATTAATAGGAGTGAACCTATAAGGGCAGAATCCGACACAAAAAGCATTAAGAAATTTTAGCCAACAGTTTTCGCATGTTTTGTAAATTTTATTTCGTCACTTTTTTTTTTTGGCTTCCCATTTTTTTGCATCTAGCCCGTGTCAAGTAAAAAAATATTTCAAGTATATCTCATATTTCATCATAGAAGACATAGTCACAGTCACAGTCAAAGTCAAGTAAAAGAGTCAAGGTCCAGCAGTAAAAGGTAAGTTAAGGGCACAGAGCATTAAAAGTAGTCCTAATCCGTGGTTAAGAACCAATACACGCTAACCTATAGGTTACATAATTTTATAATATACCAAAACATCTACTTTTGACTACGACAAAAGGAGTTGAAAAAGTTTTGCTAATATTTTTAGCAGTCAGTTGCAGATATCGTTTCTCCATTTATTGCCAAAGAAATAAGTATTGGCACCAATACCTTGGTTTATTTCACTTCGTTCTTTACACCTACGAAGCTTTTTTAACGTCTGAAAACTTTTCAACCAAACCGCTGCACGCTGGAAAAAAACTTCAATAAAAACTTTGACTAATTCTTTGCCTGAAACTTCTTAAGATGCAAGTGCATTTAGGATTTTTGAGGATATATATTTAATATTCATATGGTTTTCATGTTTAAAACGTAACATTTTGTGTTTACAGTGTGAGAGGGTTTTGTATGTGTTTATGAAGGATTTTATTTATTAAGTTTTTTTTCATAATTTAGCTGTACCTACACTGTTAAGTTTGGATTCCGATAAAGAGGACCTTGCATCTAGAAAAATCTTTACGAGGTTTAGAGGTGCACGATTTTGAATATTTTGTTAAACTTTCATATTGGAAATAATTTTCAAAATCGGTTCACGTGGAACGAAGTTATGAGGTTAACACTCATAAAAAAAAAACAGTCGACTTGAGTATCTCCTCCTTTTTTGTGAAGTCGGTAAAAAGAAAAGTTCTCCGACTTAATGATAATACAGCATTTTCTGCCAGTCATCCGAGAAGGTGCAGTAAAAGGATATTATTTAAAATATGTGCCTAACAACTTCTATGTTACAACGTTCTAGACTTTTATTTTAAGTTATAAAATTGTATTTTTTATTTTAGAGTTTGCCATATCTAGAGGTCAATTATTTAATTAATTGCCGCACACTCCCAGCCCTATTATTGCTATACCCTATTAGGGTCCTGTGTTTACTTATAAAGTGTATTTTTGTAAACATTATTGCAGTAAATGATTGAGTATTGAGGCTAGTTCTTCATCATTACCTAAACTGTTGAGGGTGGTAAACACCTTAGATTTAGAACTGGGTCTCGATGACATTATGAGGTGACTATGGTTACATTGTCTTTGGTCTCAAGTGTAGCTGCTGGAAAAACCGCCCAACTGGCGACAGATGTTCTACTTAAAGGAAGAAAACTACGACTATACCACGAAATAGTGGTAGCTGGCGACGAGCATTGAACATTTATTAGCAAAGTTAAACCATTTCTTTAAGAGAAGAATTTTAATGGAATTGATGAATTCCTCGTAAATAATAACTGATAAATAATCATAATATAATTCGTTCTGATCCTATTGATATTAAGATTGAAATTTGAAATAAGTATGGATTAACATAACGATTTACCTATAATTATTGTACCTTCAATTATATGACTAAATGTATAATACATATGTAGATAGATTCTTAATTTATATCATTTCAAACACAATGTATATTGTAATTGAAAAAATACTGAATACTGAATATATACCCCCATAGTGAAACTGCCCCCCACTAAACGTATGAACTGCTCGTTGGCTTAGTTGTTGTATGGTCGCCTTCTAAGCAGGTTTTAACAAAGCAAAGCGAACACAAGTTTTCTCCCCAAGGAAAATTTGTGTTTCTGGTCCTGGTTGTGATTGTTTGTGTGATCTGAATGTTTCCGGCACCCACGACACAAGTCATCGAACTTAGCGTCACAGCCCCGATTGTGAAAGCGTTTATGTTTGTTGAATGTTGGTGTCTTTTCAATACATAGCTAAGTATAAGATACTCCAATGGCAAAATATCGGCGTTTTCCCTCTTTTCTCAATAAAACCATTGCCACGACGAAAGCTACAAACTTTTTATTGTTATACGAGCGCCAAGTTTATTCGCCGTTGTAAACAGAAAATTACATTTTGTTATTGGCCTCCTAAATAGGTACTTTGCGCTATAAAGAGGATATTGTAGTACCTGGGATTATCTCGGATATTTAGCTAGCTTAACTTAACCTGAGCAGTTAAGTTGGAAGTCTAGACATTTTCTTTTTATAAGGTTAAATTGGTGATACCTATATGCTGGGTTTTTAACGCCCGTAACAAGCTTATCTATCAATGAGTCGCCATAGATAAACTGTATCAGACTAAATTAATTAATTAATCCTAATGTTTATTTATTCATATTGGTCGATATTATAATGATGTATAATGCCATAGTCTATTTTTTACACAATCTATTTCTATAAGGAACATTTTATATAATAACAGAATTAATAATTTCACAGCTTCAAGTATTGTTATCATAATTTATATATTAACTTATTTTGTAAAAAGGGTTGTTTAGCTACTTCTATATTTAATTCTAATGTAATCAATTATTAATGTATTTAACTGTAAAATTTGCATGAACAATATTGAAAGAGACTGAATCCCACGACACAGGACTCATCCTAGTGTGGGATTCAGGGCTCACCAGACATTATAAGTAATTGTAATGTTCTTGTGTTATAATTTTTAAGTGTCAATGAATAAATTATTATTATTATAAAGCCTTGTTCAGACTACGTTAGTAATTTAGTTGAGTAGAGAGTAATTTAGTGACTAACACTAACATACTCGCTACTGACCAAAAATCGTTCGCATTACGGTCGAGTAGTACACAAGTAGTTAAAGTTAAAGTAGAAATTAATTTTAGAGTTGTTTCTTCGCTACAGCGTAACGACATTTTGCAGTTACCAGTAGCTAATGAACTCGACTAAAACGACAGGTTGGGACTTGTTTATAGCCGATGAACAAGTCAGCAGTGACGCGTGGTGGGAGGCGGTACTCGCCGAAAAAATATGACAAAATGGATCGTCTTGATTAAAATACTTGCTAATCTACTCGAATAAATGTTAGTTGTTCAGACACGTTTAGTTACTAAATGACTCGGTACTCAACTAAATTACTAGCCTAGTGCGAACCAGGCATAAGCGTGATTAGAAATGACATAGTGAACCACTGACATGCGTCTATATACTGATCATGTAGTGAACCCATCAAATCAACGAGACATCAATTAGACAGACCATGCGAAAATAGCAGATACATTTCTATTTTGATAATTGTATATTTTGATTGGTAATTAAAATACGGTTCTGTGAAATACTAAAATAAGATATATTTATTAAATCAGAAATAATTTTATAGGATTATCTCAATAATGTTAGCTTTATAATAAACAAATTTGAATAGGTAGTATTCGTTGTTTTTATCAATGAAAAATTCGTTTTCTTTTTACTTTGTAGCCAAGTTTTACTTTGTAGACTACGCGCAAAAACGGACTTCATCGCTTATATTTCGGTTTTGGCTTTTTTTGGCCGATTTCGATAAAATGTTATGAGACCGATCTGAAGTATACTTACCAAACAAAAAAAATCATCAACATCGATTCATATGTGCTGAGATATCGCGTAACATACATACAAAAAAAACAAACAATCGAATTGAGAACCTCCTTTTTTGAAGTCGGTTGAAAAGAAGTAGGTCATTGCGTTACCCAATACCTTAGGGTATCTACGTAGCACCTACTTTTGTTTATTTGCGCGACTTTCCACCCTCAGTTCAAAGATATTCTGTATGTTGGGATCACCTACCTGTGTGAGGTAACATCCAGTAATATTACGCAGTAAGTACTGTCTGGAATGGCTTCATACATGTTTACATTTCCATAACCACGCCGCATTCAGTCCGCCGGCCGACAACTGAGCCACTCGTTATTTCCCGTATTCAATGTTCCAGAATGTTCACAGGTTTCCAGTTTACGATTTTGCTTTCAGCGCGATGCATCGTCTCATTTTGTGCAACGTATTTGCCGAATCTGCTGCGAACCGTTTTTATGGTAAAAATATTCGGATACGCGTTCGATACGCTAGCTCCGTTTTACCGATCTCGTTGCGTTTATATTTTTCGAACATTTTGTGGAGTGGAATTTGAATGTAAATTGCTAGAGCGATTTTGAGTCTCGTATCAAAGTCCTCTATCAGCTTTTTGCCGCTCGCGCGTACTTTCATTTTGAACTCAAATGCCTGATTTACAATTCAGGATTTGATGTAGAGTAGGTACCTACATTCACAGGGCAATACAATAAATGATACAATATGGGAGTCTTCAAGTTGCGAGTGAATAGGTATCTTCTAGGCAAGCTTGCTCCATCGTCGACCACATTGTCGCTTTCCATCAGGTGAGATTGTGGTCAAAAGTTTGCCTACTAAGAATAAAAAAAAATTACCAGAAAGCTCTTTACACCTTGATTCTTCTTGTTCTTGTTTTTAAAATAACTTTTGAGACATCATTTCAACTATAGAGTCAAAAGTTTTTCTTGGTAAAGAAATTACAAAATCTGTTTTATGATTTTTCAATGAAATGTGAAAACATTATCTTCTCCGTTAAGTCTTAAGTTACCAGTGTTTAAGAGGCGAAGCGGGGCGATGCCGTTCTTTGCGGAATAGTGTAGTTTAAACGACTATAATCACAGTTTGTAAGAACTTCATCACAGTTTGTAAGAACACTTAATTATTACGAAAAATATAGCATTCAGAAAAAAAATTGCTAAGGGTAAAAAAAAGAATTAAGCTTACACCTTAATTTTTTTTTTACCCTTAGCCTTTTTTTAAAGCTGTCTTGTATTTTCCAAAGTACCTGGATGACCGCTATTTTTTTTTGGTAAATCGTGTTTTTTTTTTTTTGCCGAAATTTACCTTCTTATTCTAATGATATTGTAGCAGTTTTTCATTGCCTGATCGTATCGCCCCCTAAACCCGCTGCATACTAAATTTCATGAAATTCGTTGGAGCCGTTTCCGAAGCTGATATGTTTATTATATTATATTATTATTATAGGAAATAATGGGTAAAATTATGGGAATCAAATGAAAGGGCTTTATTAGCATATTTCAAATATATACATATTGTTAGTTTTTGCTTGCGGCTTTGCTTGTATGCACCCACCCTTTAATTGGTAATAATTTCGAATTATTGTTATAAGTTAAAGGAAAATCCGCTCGGGTATGGCAATCCGCATGACAAGAAAAGTGCCCTAAGTACCTAATGTATAATTAAATGCATACTTCCTTTTTAGGAGTACAATTCTCTGCAGGTAAACAGAAAAACATTGATGTAATTTCTTAACTTTGTCATTGACAATATGTTCCAATAGAAAATATATTTGTGTTTTACCACAAACAAAATTAATTCAACTTTATTAAGTATTCAGGAACCTGCCGTAACGAATAAAATATTAGCTAGCGCCGTACGTCACCGGAATAAAACACTTTTTCCCCCAAAATCTCAAATGCCATCCCTAAAAAGATTTCTATTAGTCACGGCTCACGTCATCCGAGACCCAAAATGCGAGATGGAGGTTTCCTCAACTTGCTTCTCTTTAATATTCAAGTCAGGACACAAAGCTTTTGATATCTCGTATTCGTCTATTTCCGCATCCCGCTGGATGATTGCGATGGATAGCGAAATAGGTAGAGCCAATATGTAATCAATATCACTTTCGTCGGAAAAAAGTGTACTGAATTTGAGGCTACACAATTTCCTTCGATCATCTATCTTACTCTAATCGTATATTGGATGTCTTGGCGTATTGAATTCTTTGAACAATTTTATTTCGCTCTATATCGGTTGACTAAGTAATAACTAAACAAATATACATTTATCCAGCAAGAATATAGGCACCTACATGTAATAGACAGTGCGAGTGCGAAGCATCTCCGTTTCAGCTTGGTCAAAAATGTTCGGATGTATCTGCAGATCGCATTTCTCAACCGGTTCTCGTGAAGCTTTGTTGTTTAACTCAGTTACCGTACAATTCAGTTATTTAGCATACGATAAAAAGTATTTTCTACCGACTTTATAAAAAAGGAGGAGGTACTCAAGTAGACTGTAGAGTGTGTATTTTTTTTAATGTGTGTTATACTTCATAACTTCGTTCCACGTAAAAGGATTTTTTTTTTTTTGTTTGAATATGTTGCTCTCCAATTTTTCCCATTTAAATTTTATTAAGATCTGATCGGTAGTTCTTGAAATATCGTCAAAAATACGTCTAATCTGATCAAAGTTCCGAAGATAAAGCGGTGAAGTCGGTTATTTTTTAAGCTTTGCTTGCGTTTAATTATTAAAGAGAAAGTTATCCAATCGTATCTATTCGGTAAGTTACCGAAAAGTTCTGAATCACTAACTAATAAGCCAGGTTCGATAAATGCATGGATTTTTTGTCCTTTTGGTTTATGAATGTTTTTCAAAATGACGAGGTTACGCGAAAAAAATATATTTCAGTAATTTTAAAAATACGCGATGTTCAGCTCACAGAGCCACTAAATAAATGGTTAGTCACTTCTCATTTACGCTCGAAACCTTACAAAAAGGTTGATTATGTCTAAAATGTATAATCTATCGTAACTTACTATACGTGCTACAATACTATTGTGGTAGGGCGAGCTATCGTTGTACTATTATTTATTTTTTGGTACCGTGTAGCACAAGCTTGGTAGCCTACAAGAGAGGCCTATGATCAGCAATGGACAGATACTGCCTGACACTTTAGTAATGATGGGTCAAAAATATCAAGATTAACCTTTTAGAAAACCATAACAAATCGTCTGTGAGTGATAAAATGAGTCAAAACACACGTTCAGTAGAACCATTTTAAATGTGAACGCACCTCCACCAAATTTGTCAAAAGTATGTCATTTTTTGTGGAGGGGCGTGCACATTTAGAATGGTTCTACAATCTACTCTACCTCGGTATACGAGTAGTAAAGCGACGGCTACAACAAAACTCATGTTAACGAGCATGGGAAAGATGTTCACGGCAGCACGTATGCCACAGGAGTTTTTAATAACAGGTGCAGACACAAAGGCCTGTTGTTGTTAAATAAAAACATACAGTATGGACAATATTATAATAAGCCTATTAAACGGGACTGTAATAAGACACAATATTAAGATATTACCAGTGTCAGTTGTATAGCGCAATAGATGTGAAGATATCATACTGTTTTGTAAATGTATATAAATAAAATTACTGGGTATGTAATGTAGCGAAATCCAAATACAATATAACAATGATACATAATTATTATATTGTTTATACTTATCTATTGATATTTTAAATGATTTCTAGTAATATTTATAAATTTGAATGTATATTTTTAACATATTATTAGTTTTTTGTATTATTATCATATTTCTACGTACACAACAACTTACTCGCTCGTATACATGTTATCCTACTATATATAAAGGGTTTGCTGGAAGAAAACTCTGTGAAGAGTTAAGCTCGCCTTTGTACATCTTTTGTTAAGGCCCTTTTATAAAAAAAAAAACAAATTGTGTACAATAAAGAATATAAGAATGATGCCTTCTTATATAAGAATAATGCCTCCTTACAACAAATATTAAATTTGATGTTCGGAACAGAAAGAAAATTAAAATACTTCTGATGCTTTTTTCTAGCCGAAACAAAATATTAATATTGTGGAGATGTGCGTTAAACATCAGTTTTGTTCAAAATGTAAACATGTTCAAATAGTTTATAACTCAATGGTGTATTTTTCAAAACTTTATAATGAGAAAAAAGTTGCCGTTATTCTACGCCAATCGAGCGATTGTGGTTTAAGCTTTAAATAATAATTATTTATTTCAGATAACAAGATCCATTTAAAATACACACATTTTACATCAAAACAATAATTAATATTACGATATACATCCTACTATCAAATAAATCCAGTATTTTTGGATGGGCACTCAAATTGGTTAACATTAATTATGACTTCATCTTCCGGTTAAGGTAGCATCGTCATAAAATCTGTGATGGTAAGGCATTGCTTCATGCTCGCCTGTCTAGCTTATAATAGCAACCTTGTTACGAAATATAAATACTATAGGGTGGTATCTGAATCTGAATGGTAGTTGGATAAATCTGAGAGCACTATTTTTTATTATTTACATCTGAAAGGCTAGCGCTAGACCAGTATTTCGCATGTTGGTTAGTGTTTATATGGTCTAGGGTGGTAAGTAAGCTTCGATTATAAGATATTACAGGAGCAATCCTGGAAAGCCACCAGCTACGTTCCAGGTCTAGCATACCTACCACATACACTGTATATATACACCATCATTTACCAATAGGCCGAGAGAGACAAAGCAAAAGCTTTCTCTTACTCTCTCGGCCAGATAAATACAAACAAAACAAACAAACAAACAAACGCATTCACACTCACAACCCCACACTAAGTTCAAAGACTTGTATCGTGGGCGCCGGAAACATTCACATCACACACACAAATAACTTCACATTCTTATGCGTAGATCTGTTACTGTTTTCATAACACACCAAAAATAAACTAGTGTCTGTTCTTGTACCAGCAAACGAATGAAACGCTCATTTCTGCAACTGAGGCCGCATACGAATATATTTTGCAACTAGCTGACTCACCCCGGATACGGAGGACATATAAACAAGGCATGTATAGTTTTAATACACACATTTGTTATTCATTTTAGTTAAATTACTCTACTTGAAGTCTCCTACAAATGACCAACAAAATGATGACACTCTGATTAATAGGAAAATTAGTGGTGGTAGGGCACGTCACAATGCTCGCCATGCTACATAGCTACCACTCCACAGTAAAATCGGTTACCACCCTCTGTCCAAGTAGCCGTGCAACGGTATTCCAGCTTATCAAGTATCAACCTATAAAAATCCACCAAGAAGAAAAATAAGACGCGTCTATTCGGTTAAAAAAAATCTAAAACTTGTCATGTAATATTGAAGATAAGCAAAGCGTAATGTGCCTGTTTAAAGATTATTACCTTATACATTTAAACCAATTTATAGATTATTAAAATACAATTTAGTTTAACCAATACTTACACAAGCTAAGATCAGTTGTGATAATCTAATAATGAATATAACAACATAGCTAAATTAAAATCGTTTGTAGCCGTAGTACTACGGCGTAGCACTTACGCCGTAGACGTAATAACGTACCTCGTAGCGAAATACCGTAACACAAGTACAATTTACAAAACGCTTAACAGTTATTTAACCTAATATAAATATAACAAGACAATTTTAAAAAAGTGATTGCGGTTGCCAATAGTTGAATATTTCTAATAATATTATAGTAATACATACAACTATAGGTGGCAAAATAATAGTGTAACAAATTATAATCAACGAAGGTAACCCTCTGTAACACAGTAAGTAGAAGTACTTTCCCGAAACAATTAAACGAGATTAATAATATCAAAATAATTTAAGAACCTAACTACTAAAAAAACATTATAAAGTCGTTTGTGCGGCCACCGCAATCAAAAATATTTGCCAAGCGCTCACCAACTTCGTTTGACTAACTGCAGCCGCTGCGGTGAGTCTCTCTGTGAATATAGAACTCAATAATTGGATTTTTTACTTTAGAAGTCGAAATGTTAGTTCAAATCAAATATTGGCTAACATGGCCAATGCAGAGCAAATGTGTAGTTGTCCTCAGACCTCAAATTGAGCTAAACAATTTTTTTTAAATGTAATTAAGAGCGAGACGAGCATGTCGCTCGCCTTTTTTTTTATTCAAGATAGGCAAACTTTTGACCACTATCTCACCTGATGGTAAGCGACGATGTGGTCGACGATGGAGCAAGCTTGCCTAGAAGATACCTATTCACTCGTGACTTGAAGACTCCCATATTGTACTCATCAGGAAACACCGACTCGGGTAAAGAGGTCCATTCCTTTGCGGTTCGCACAATGAATGTGGACACAAAACGCTTAGTGCGCATTTGTGGAATGTCCATCATAAAGCGGTGTCGCTTAGCAGTTTGTCTGCTTGTCCACTGATAGAACGGGGATAGGGGAACTAGATCGTGCAGTTCCTTAGCACACTCTCCGAAATGTATCCGATAAAAAACCGAGAGACTGGCTACCATGCGGCGATGACCCAAGCTCGGAAGCTTTGAATTAGTCAGCTGCTCGCTACCAATAAGTCTCTTGGCTCTACGCTCAATGGTGTCAAGAGCCTCAAGCTGGTACTTAGCTGAACCGTCCCAAAGATGAGAACAGTACTCCATACATGATCGGACTTGTGCTTGATAGAATTTGAGCAACCGTCCCGGTGTGAAGTATCGTGTCACCTTTGCAGGGATTCCCAGCTTTTTTGCAGCTAGGCCTGGTGGTAAGCGTAACGTCACGTCACGCTTGCCCATTACATTTACCTACCCAACGTTTTAAACTTATTTAAGTCAAAATCCTCAGCAAAGCACTGCGCTTTTCACCCCGAGATATTAGATTGTAATTTAACTGAAAACATTGCCCATCAATCCGAAATACAGTAATTATTGTACCCTACTGCTGGCGGTTGAATGTCTGGCAATGGTGCGGTACTAACCCAAGCGGACTCTGTTTGGGTACGTTTATACGGCCTATAATATGATAGGTAAAGACACCGATCTCTTTTGTGTGACCTTAAGATATAATAATGATGTAGGTACTACGACTATTGCGTGGGTGTTGGGTCTTAGCAACCTTTGCATGGCTTAATAACCCAAATAATTCAAGGAAATCTTAGTTTGGCAATTAACGATTATTATATCTACCCGTATAAGGTATCATCGCCTCTGTTGCTAGTGGACATGTGGAAGAGTCTGAGATGGATTTTTATACTCATGTGTACTCGTGAACTCATATTAATAAGCTTTCTATGACCAGACGCATGCCTTCCTATTATTAACAGACGTTGAAAACAACATCACGATATTTTGTAAAAAGGACTCTAAACATAATTTGTTTTGATCTAAATTTGCGTCTCTACTTGCTCTGCAAGGCCAGAGGGATTTATTAGCCAGGAGCTCTCGAAACAACCCCGATTTGCTTCCCGATCACGGAGGATCAATCAAATACATATTGTTACTTTGTGTGCCGAAAAATCACACTCAATTTTAAACCTTCTCACCGCGGTACAAAGTCTAATAAATCGTGAAGCTATTGTGCATTCGTGTGACAAAATCTATCCATGTACTGGAATAATCAAGCTAGAAAACGCTGAATCTTCGAGGCATGTTGTGAAACCTCAATAAAAGCGTTTTGATAAAAAACAGCGCTCGTACAGACATTACCCCGTAACGAGATACACTCGACGATGAGCGAACAAATAAGCGAATATTATTCTAACAAAGCAGCTTTTCGGGTTTTCGCTTTTGTCGAGAAAGAAACGTTTAATAAGAAGACCGTCTATAACCTTGGCCGTTTATTTTTATTGCGCCCGGCTTTTGTCTTGGGCTTTGTGTTTAGGGGCTCCCACACCCATAGCTATTTTTAAAATAGCCTTTTTATACGGAATGTTGCCTCTAAGTGAGTATCGCAATGGTTCTTGAGATGGAAAATGGCTGTATCTACCTGTTCTTTATATGACAGAAAGTTGGCAACACTTCTGAATTCACATTCAATGTGAATTTAAAAGTGTTGCCAACATTTAGACGCCAAGATTGCGGAACGGCTTTTATGTAGATAACCGAGCGTGACATAATGTACCTATGTACTTTTTATGTCCTCTATGAGACAAGACAAGGAAGTCATCCGGCTAATGGTAAGCGCCTATTCTGTCTTTAGGACTTATGTAGGGTCATTATTATCTTTGAATAATTTTTTTTTATAAGGCACTACAACCCGCTCTCCCGCTCTTTTTCTTCCCTCAGTCGTTTCATAAGTTTCACTCGTTTCAATCGCTTTATAATTTCGTACGTTTCGTTCGACTAATTGATTAAATGCATTCCTTTATTAGTTTTACTTATTTCACTCTTTCACTTAAATCATTATTTTTATTCACTACGTTTATATTATTTTATTCGTTTCATAAATTTATTTCATTTATTTTACTAATTTCTCTCATTACACTTATCATACATTAATTTTCTTGACACAGTTATTTCATTAATTAATACATTTCATTTGTTTTATTCATTATAATTAAATGAAATTTTGGGCATATCAGAATGATATTTATAAACACGTGTATATATACTTGTGCAGTACTCTCTCTCTCTGTATACCCTAAAGGTATGTAGGTATACCTACATACCTTTAGGTTACTTACTATGAAGAATTAACTTCTCTATTAATATCTTACTATGCAAAGTTTGGTGCAACATAACGACAGATGCTTGTCTGTATGGCGTAAAAAAATATTTTAAACGATAATATTGTCAATAAAACACAATTATAATAAACAATTGTATTTATTTCATAAGATTATTGCACTTTAATTTACCTTATGATAATGTTTTCAAAACATCATTAAAAACAATTACGTTTAACTACTACTCATGTTCAGCTTAGTTGAAAAACGATTTTTCTTGATCTAATTTATATTGTGAGCCAAGCTTGCAAGTTCAATCGTCCTCTCACCCACAGCCCAGTTTGGGAGTAGGCATAATTCCGAATGACTAGCAAATCATTCAAGAAACACTTCTTACATTTAAATGGCCATCATTAACTAGATACAATAAATATAATTAATATCTATATACTCTCAGTATACAAGTATATCTATACATTAAAAAAAATACAATCAAGATTGTCCGCTACATTTCCTTTAGCAAGTGTCAAGTATTACAATTATTCAAGTGTATTCACATATTTTAATAGAGAACTATTAGTCACGAGTCACAGTCAAAATCGAGTCAAAGAGTCATAGTCAAGTCATGCCTAGTAAAATGGTAGAAACTTTACTAGAAATTCTATTGGAGTTTTGGAACGAAGGCGAAAATTACGTTTTTCAACTTTGTATGATTTGCTTCCCCTTTGCACGTTTACAAAGTATTAACGGTTAATAATCACTCACACACACATTAACACTCGAAGAATCACAGGTTTAAGATAATTATTTATAAAAATTATCACATTGTAGTAACGCCTACGTATCACCACTCATTTCACTAATTGTTTAACGTTTGTACCTTCTTTTTTTTTTATTATAGGGTACCCTCCTCCTGTAGCTAGATGTCAGCGCCCGTCACTTCATTCGTCTTTTAGTGTCACACCGCTCAACACTACTTTTGGAAAAAATATTATTTTTACAAATAAATTTATAATATGCCTAAAAATAAACGTTCAAACACTAACCAACTCGAATACATCAACAAAAAGATGAAAAAGCTCGAACAAAAACTAAACAAATCTCGCCGAGGAAGAACCCGGTTCATCGATTCGTCATCTTCGTCCTCCTCCGCATCTCCGGAGCACTCATCGCCGTCGTCTAGGAACACGTCGCCATCTCCGCAGCCGAAAAACACGCAAGGTAGGTCCTATATTTCATACTAGCCGTGCCACGCGGCTTCGCCCGCTATTACCAAGTTCAAAAGTAGCCTATATGTTAATCCTAGGTATAAGCTATGAACATTCCAAATTTCATCCAAATCCGTTCAGCCGTTAAAGCGTGAAGAGGGAACAAACATACTTACACACTTACACACAAACTTTCGGATTTATAATATTAGTAAGATTATTTGGTGAAAACTAAGTTATTTTATCATCATCGGTACTTCCTATCTACATTAAGTTGCGTGTAATTCTGTTGGATATGCCTAACCAAATGTTAGGCATATCCAACAGAATTACACGC
This sequence comes from Lomographa bimaculata, assembly GCA_948107665.1. Classification (NCBI taxonomy): domain Eukaryota; kingdom Metazoa; phylum Arthropoda; class Insecta; order Lepidoptera; family Geometridae; genus Lomographa; species Lomographa bimaculata. Next base: position 7,559,660 of record OX403603.1, read on the forward strand.
GTACGTACGGTCTGTGATTCGAGCTGTTTTTTAGTTTGCGTTTATTTCTGAGAGAAATATACCTTACCTTAACACCTTATAAAGACGGTTTGCGCGTAATTCTCTGGGAATTATGTCTTACTTGTTCTTAATCATTCAATGTAACCCTCACGCCTGTAATTCCCCGAAGGGGTAGGTAGAGCTGAATAACAATCATAGTGAAGCAAAAACTTGCTTGGTCCAGGCAAAAGCCATCGAAATTACCCTGTCACAGAAGAGTGCTTTATAAGATTACATTATTTAATAATTTGATTAGTACCTTAGAAAACTAAAATAAATCCTTTTGTTTACATTTTTAGTTTTTATTATAGTAGTAGGTACCTACTATTTCCGGGAATTATTTCCTAAGGCCTATTGACTTTCAAAATCTACAATGTGATAATTTTAATAAATAATTATCTTTCAGGCTACTAATATCGAGGACGTTGAGCACGAAGTATAATTAATGCTTAAACGAACTTACCAAGTGAAGTTCTATCATAATTATACGAGTGCTCAAAGTCCGAAGATATTAGTAGTATGCACTCACCCGCCCTTACCCCTGGCACAATGTACGTGCCAATAGGTTTAGGAAATAATAATACTAGAGCTAGATTCTAAAATGAAGTGACGGGCGCCGACATCTAGCTACAGGAAGAGGGTACCCTATAATAAAAACAATAAAAAAAGAGGGTACAAACGTTAAACAATTAGTGAAATGAGTGGTGATACGTAGGCGTTACTACAATGTGATAATTTTAATAAATAATTATCTTTCAGGCTACTAATATCGAGGACGTTGAGCACGAAATATAATTATGATATAACTTCACTTGGTAAGTTCGTTTACTCATTAATTATACAAAATCAAAGCCATTTATTCACTTTCGCGGCAAAACTCGAAACGCTATTTTGCAGCGTGTCATTTGAGATCGCATTTAATGTTATTTTCAATAAACGAAACGTCTGTCAAATACCCTATTGAAACACTTATATCTAAATGATAATATCTGCGCTGCTGCCCAGTATTAGTAAAACTATGTTCTACAAAAAGAAGTAAATTAATTCTCAAATATCTGTCACTTACTTATGAAATCAATATCAACACAAAAGATAATGACTATCCACTGAATGTCTTGTGCTCTAATACTCTTTACCTGAAGCACTGTTTCCACTCATGTTGATGGATATTTTATGATCGAATAGCCGAGCCGTGGCTTAGATCGCGTAAATCAAACTAAAAAGTAACCCATGTGTTAATCCCGGTTATAAGCTGTATACATTCCAAAATTCATCAAAATCTGTTCATCCGTTACAGATGAATAATAAACAAAACTACTTTCACACACAAACTTTCGTATTTATAATATTACTAGCCGTGCCCCGCGGCTTAACCGCTACTATCAAGTTAAAAAGTAGCCTATGTGTTAGTCCTAGGTATAAGCTGTGTATATTCCAAATTTGAACCAAATCCGTGCAGCCGTTAAAGCGTGAAGAGGGAACAAACATACTTACACACTTACACACAAACTTTCGGATTTATAATATTAGTAGGATAGTAGGAAGTAGGATTGTTATAGTGTGATGTATTTTTAATTATGAATAATAAAAAAAAGACTACCTTGAAAGGGTAAACGTTTGACCACTACTTCATTCATATTCATTTATTTATTGCAATCTATAATAATAGTAATATACAGGTGTTTTTTAGGAGTACAGTTCTATATAGACCCTGTGGGGCACCGCAATAATTTTAGAAGAGAGGAGGACTGCTAGGTTTTGTTGACAGATAAGAAATAAACACAATTACTACATAAGAAATATTATATAATATTTGTGTTTATACATTTCGTTATAGTAATTATTCAATTTAATTTTGTCATAGAAAATATATATTATTATTACCATTAGATTGATGTCAAATAATAATAATAATAAGAAAATAAAGATAAAATATTAAAGTATAAGCATGTCAATTTTTTTGTCAAAATTTATCATTTAGATATTCGTCAATTGAGTAGTATGTTTTTAATGTCAATAGTTTTTTTAATTGTTTTGAAAATATTTTATCATTTCCTTCATTTTTTATTATTTCCGGTAACTTATTATAAATTTTTATAGACATGACAAGAGGGCCTGAGGAATGCATTTTAATACGAGATGTAGGTAACATTAACCGGCTGCTATGTCGTACAGTCGTGTGTCTAGTTATATCCAATCGTGTTTTATATAAATGTGGATACGTCCGTACAAATTTACAGATTTCCTGAATGTAGATGCAAGGAAGGCTGAGAATTTTGTATTTTTGGAAGAAAGGTTTACAGCTGTCGGTCTGTTCTATATTCGCAAGAATGCGGATTAGTTTTTTCTGACTTATCAACAGTGCTGGCGCAGTCGATGAGTTCCCCCACAGTGCTGCCCCATAACTTAACCATGCACCAGCGTAAGCATGGTAAGCTACGATTGCGGTTTCTAGGTCAGTTGACTTTTTTATCTCGCGGAGTGCGTATGTAAATTGAGATAATTTCGTTTTAAGCTTTTGAACATGCATTTCCCAATTTATGTGTTGGTCTATGATAATACCTAATAGAGTGAAGTTATCCACGGTTTCTATCGGAATGTTGTGGTATAAAAAATTAAAGTGAAGTGGTTTTTTTTGATATGGGTGGCAGACAAGAAGTTTTGTTTTACAATAATTGATTTCGAGATTATGATCGTTCATCCATTCAACAGTCTTATCAAGGATCGCGGTGAGTTTCTCATTTAAGTTTATACTATTTCGACTTGAGGTTAATATTGAAATGTCGTCCGCTCTTACTTCTCCTGATGGTAAGCGACGATGCGGTATGTTTATTATTAATCCTTTGAATTAAACAACGATTTAATTCTATTGTTTAATATAGTTGACATATTGACAATTTAAATGGTGTTCTTAAGCTTTCGCTGCCCCACAGACCAGAAACATACAGTGCTTTCAATACCAGTGAAAGGATTTATAAACTTTATAATAATGTTAACCGGCACTCACTCACTTTATCTATGTCGAAGGAAAATCTTTAGTTAGTGTGGTAGAAGATGTTCAACATGTTCTATGTGAGTGCGCCCGGAACGCTGCCTACAGACGTACTTACTTTGGAGCTGTCATGAGAGGTATGGATATCGGCCTTTGTAACAGTTTACTGACCGATCCAATTTCAGAAGGAGCAAAACGTTTATATTGTATGTACGAATTAGCTTTAATTAACAGTATTATATAATACTAGCCGCGCCCCGCGGCTTCGCCCGCTATTATCAAATTACAAAGTAGCCTATGTGTTAATCCTAGTTATAATCTATGTACATTCCAAATTTCATCTAAATCCGTTCAGCCGTTAAAGCGTGAAGAGGGAACAAACATACACACAAATTTTCGGATTTATAATATTAGTAGGATTATTATATTGAATTTTCTTACAGGGCAATGTGGTCGCTAAGCGACAAAGCCATTCAAATAAATTTAAAAAAAAATCTTTAGACTGTAGTATTCAGTTTGCAGCTTCACTTCTTCTGAGAGCTAAGTTTATGAATCGCGGCGCGCGCGTAGAGCTTCAAAACACAACAAATAACTCTTGCAATAGCGTCCATACTATCATGAAAAGTTTGTGGCACTATCAGTAATTAAAGACAGGATTAGGAGTAACAATGTCATCTATACGTGTTACAGCCTGCCACGCCACCAGGTTGAACCGGCTTCTCGCCCTGAGCCCGGCCCGGGCGGAGTTGGTCCGACCGGCCCGGGGGAACCGTCAATTGATCACACATTTGAACTTATATGGGTGTCAATCGCTGTGGATCTTCATCGGGTCTGTGAACTGAGCTGTCAGTATGTAGAACAGCGCAGGAGCTGGCACTAGCGATAAGTACCTGTAAGATCATTAAAATTGTTTTTTTTTACTTTCGCGAACTTCAATCATGTTTATATGAGAATACCGGGTCTTTTCGCGCTTTTATTTTCAAAATTTTCCACTTTCATGATGCGCACTGCAAAGGAGTGGAACTCCTTGCCAGAGTCTGTGTTCCCAGATAAGTACAATCTTGGAGTCTTCAAGTCGAGAGTGAATAGGTATTTTCTAGGCAAGCGTGCTCCATCGTCGACCGCATCGTCACTTAACATCAGGAGATAGTGGTCAAATGTTTGCCTATTACAGTTAAAAAAAAAAAAAAAAAAAAAAAAAAATAGCATTATTGTGACTAACCTCGACGAGAGACAGTCTCGTGACCACGGCCGGTGCAACCCTGCCAAAACGTCGAGGTTAGTCAAAATAATGCTATTTTGACAATAAAAGCGTTAAAAGACCCGGTCTTCTCATATAAACTTTAAAATTGAGTTTAGATAACTGACTTCCAAAAAGAACCTCGCGTAACACGTCTCTATAAGACATGTATAATAAAAAAAAGGATAATTTCGTCGCTTGAAGCACGGTTTAGGTAGCTTAGAGGTAAGACAAACAACAACTCAAGCAATATTTTTTTATTTCTAAATGTACTACTTTAGTTTCAAAAAGGTTTTCAAGTCAAGTCACTGTTACATTTTCCTTTATTTTTTTAAACATTTTCACACTCTCAGCCCACGATTTTACACTAAGTTCGATGACTTGTGCCGTGGTGGCCGCAAATATTTACATCACACACACACAATCACAAACAGAAACACACTTTTCTTGTTGAGAAAACTTGTGTTCCCGCCGGGAATCGAACCCGATACCCCGATGTTTAGAAAGCGAACGAGCACCTACTTAAGCCAATGAGCAATTGAACTTTGTTTCGTTACTTTTGAGTACACACATTTTCATATTTATGATATTGGTGTTACTTTTTTTTTATGCAAGCATTTGACCGCTATTTCACCTGATGGAAAGCGACGATGCGGCCGAAGATGGAACATGCTTGCCTAGAAGGTACCTATTCACTCTAAACTTTGAAGACATATATAATATCATTAGCTTATTGCAAAATTTAGTGTTATGATGATATGGGTTATACTTCTTCTAGACCTAGGGGGTCTAACATAAAGTACCTAGACCTAAAATGGTTGACATTTATTGCAATAACTGGTAACTTACCACAATTCCTTGAAGCCAGTTAAAGATATAATCCCATATGCATGTACCAGCCAATGTCCAACCAATATTGTCAGGTTTCTGGCATCGGTGACAGATGACGAGAGCAACGCAGGGGCGGACTGTTCCAATTTTATAGAGAAATGGGATGCTGATGTCATCATTGATATTATTATTATTATATAGGGAAAGGACCAATCTGTAATAAGTAAATAAACTTGAAACACATTTATGATTGGTGCCTAAACATCATCTAATTTATTTATAATAATTATTTTTTTATAGATGAGAAACTGTAATAGCAACTTCATATTCTCAACAACCATCTCAGCTCGAGCAAATGATATGCTGAAAACCAGCCAAGCGAAAAATATTTATACATTTAGGTAGTCTACGCAAACAAGCGCTGAGCTTACCCTTATTGCCAACCACTATTGTTTTTCTATAACTATGTATGTAACTATTTTATATGTAACTGCATCTTATTTATCTGTATAATTTATTTGTTATTTTACACGTTATATTGTATGGTATAATATAAGAAAAATATATTTCTGGCAATTAATACTTTTTCATTTCATTCATTCAAATTAAGCCCACCTCTCGGTCGCGATGTCGAATCCGAATATGAATTTGTTCTTCCAGAAGAGATAAGATGTTAAAAAAAAAAAAAAAGAATCTCGTGCCCCCATTACTATAGAGTCTATAAAATATCTCTAGCCTAGAGCTAGTCATTCTAGGCGTTTTGTGGGTTGTAATCTTATCCATATATATCACTAACCATCAATTGAAATACTGGTCAAAGACAAAAACCTAATAAAGTTTACAAATGCAATAATGCAATTCAACGGGAGAATTTATAGTATTTTATATCAGCACTTTCACTCTCTTTTGTGTCATCTTTACAATCAGACCTTTCTTGTGAGAGTTGTTACGAGTTGAATGAAATTGGCACGATTTTAACAATCAGAATAAACATTAACAGTTTGAAAATGTTTATGATCTGTTGTTAAGCCAATATTTTAAATATTACTTTTTTATTTTCTACCGACTTCACAAAAAAAGAGGAGGTACTCAAGTCGATTGTATTTTCTTTTTTATGTGTACTTTATGTTACTTCTATATACTATTTTTATGTTACTTCATTCCACGTGAACGGATTTTGAAAAAAAATTTTTTTGTTTGAAAGATTTTGCCTTCTAATTGGTACCATTTAAATGTAGTTCTTGAAATATCTTCAATAATGCGTGTTTAGTACATCTAATCTGATCAAAGTTCCGAAGACAAAGTGGTGAAGTCGGATTTTTTAAGCTTTGCTTGTGTTTAATTATCTACAAAGTTTTTACTATAATTAATATACACCTATGTCCTACAGTATTCATCCTATGATTGCCTGAGTTAACAAACATCCTCACATCAATGGCAGCCTCGTCTTAACACTCTTAAAAAAATAATAATAAAGGGTTATGCTTACAGATCAATCCAGCAGCTACAGTATGAATAAGCACCAATATTGGATAGAAGTACAGAGCACAATAAAAGGCCTTCTTGCCGATGTTACTAATGTTCCAAGCCAAAAGCCACGGCCTCAGAGTTATAGTCATGAGTAAGCTAAAGGCATACATTAGTAGGACTACTGTATATCTGGAACAGAAAAATTGTAATGTTAATTGACATTACCTAACATGATGAAAATTTTCAAAATTTTCTATAACAGATTGTTCTTGACAATAATGACAAGAATGCACGGTAGGAAAACAGTCCAGTTTACCTACATGGCTAGCCATTGCAAAATATAGATATACCTACATCAAGATAATCAATGTATGTTGAATGTAATGTTGAACTGCCCGTTGGCTAAGTTGGGTGAGCGTTTGCCTTCTAAGCAGGGGTATCGGGTTCGATTCCCGGCGAGAACACAAGTTTTCTCCCCAAGGAAAATTTGTGTTTCTGGTTCTGGTTGTGATTGTGTCTGTGATGTGAATGATTCCGGCACCCACGACACAAGTCATTGAACTTAGTGTGGGGCTGTGAGTGTGAAAGCGTTTATGTTTTATGTTTATGTATTAGTGATATAAGTATTGATTGAAACAAAAAGAATGGAAATAAAAAGAACCGAGTTTTTTCAAAGACAGTTCTTCTGGAGATATCTGTAATTTTGATTTTAATCTGGCAATTAGAATCATTAAATTTCACGAGTGCCTTTTTGGGGCCCATGTGAGTTTGAAACTGATCTATAAAGGTCAATAAAATAATTGTCTTTTGCTGTATATAGTTTTAATATATTATTATATACAGACATATATATACAGTTTTAATTTAGTATTAGGAAATAAAAGCAATTGGCCCGTAGATTGCATTCTTATCAAATGAAAAAAAAAATGTATACTTTTACTTATAAAGGTTAATTTGAAGACTTTTATAAGTTTAAATGGATTGGTAATAGCCAATAGCACTTTTTTAAGGAGGAATTATAGTTTTTAGCGGTATAATATAATCTATGTCTAGTTGGTCCCATATTTTTATTTATCAAGATTTGATGATTTTTCCTTTCCGCACCACCAAAGCCTCCTGCATTGGTGGTGTGGAAAAGTTGTATTTTAGTAAAAAAAAATATTTGCTTGTTATAAATAACTATTTTAAGCAGTGATCTTTATGAATTATTTTTTTTTATCAATGGTGATGTTATGAGTTAAATCCACTAATATTTAAAAAAAAAAATTCATCGTTTTGTACTTACACCAGGTAAAAATGTAATTTGTTTGGCCTCAAAGTGATAATTGTTGTTATTAATTATGATTTTATACTCACAAAGGATACACAGCTTCTTGCGTACAATGCAATGTTTCTTTGTAATCAGGTTGTGGATTGTGCAGTAAGGTATACCAGTCAGATAAGGCCTTGGGCGAGCATACTTCTAAAGCAAATGTGCCCGTGGGAGGCAGCACTAGTACAGCAGTGACTGTACCCGTGATGACTTCTAGTGTTGCACATAAGTGTTGAAGGATTATGTTCTCCCTGCTGAAATAATTCATTTTTATTAATATCATTCAAAATCAAAATCAATTATCAATTACTCTACTGCCAGATATGGAAAAATAAAGCCATCTCGAGAAGAAACTGGCAAGAAACTCGACGGAACATTTTTTTTCAAACATTCTTCTACTCAATTACAGGCATTATATTAACCCAGATATTATTAAATCTATATTATGTAGTCGCTAGAAACTGCTTGTGCAGTTTGCCTCCATGCATCCTTGTCATTAATTAGTCAATTGTTATATAATAAGCTATCTTAATTAATGTCTGTTTTATTACTGACTAGCCATGCCCCATGGCTTCGCCCGCTATTATCAAGTTAAAAAGTAGCCTATGTGTTACAATACAATACAATACTATGTGTTAATCCTAGGTATAATCTATATACATTCCAAATTTCATCCAAATCCGTTCAACCGTTAAAGCGTGAAGAGGGAACAAACATACTTACACACTTACACACAAACTTTCGGATTTATAATATTAGTAGGATTTAAACTTTCCCAGTGGCAGTTACAATTTTAGTAATCTAACTTTGCCATAAAAGATTGATTTGTTTTGCTTAATCAAAATGTGCGCACTGTAATTTTATGTTATATTATATCTAGTATTAAGATTATATGCGTCGCTTTTTAATTTGTATTCATCTATATCTTTACAAACATGCATAATATGTTCTAAGATGTAAAGCGAAGGCATAGTAAGTATGCCGGTTTCATTAAAGAATCCCCTGAGAGATTCGCTTGGACCCATATCATAGACTTCTCCAACTGATCTCTTTTGTAGAATAAAGACAGTTTCAACATCAGCAGCAGATCCCCATAGTAAAATTCCGTAACTCATTGAATTATGAAAATATGCATAAACAATTTTAAGCCACAAAATTGCAACAAGTTTTTTTTATGCTCGATAGGCAAGCATTTCACCACTATCTCACCTGATGGAAAGTGAAGATGCGGCTGAAGATGTAGCATGCTTGCCTAGAAGATACCTGTTCTAAAATGGGCATGAGGAATTTAATTGTGTAATTCCTGTACACTCTCCAAAATGTAAGCGATAGATACCTATATACTGGCAACCTGACGTCGGTGACCGAGACTCTGCAATTTGGACTCAACTAGCTTGTCATCGCCAAGCACACATGAATAATTATCAGTATAATATTATGGACTAACTTTTCTAGTTGTAGGTATTTTGTATTGTATATCCCGCGAATTTACAGTCAGGCCCCGGTTATAAAATTGTGTCCCAGAAGCATATTAAAAGAGATAATTCAGATATCTTCAACTCACAGTTTGCCAATCGACACCATATCGATAAAGAACCAATGTAACACCATAGGTAACAACACCATGAATCCAAGATACTGCCAGTCGTACAACGAAGGCTCGTCCTTACAGGGCATACAGTAGCTGGAGGCATTAGTACGGAATCCTCGGGGACAAGCTCCACATTCACTCCAAGTACCATTGAGGTACAGATCTGTTCGTCCACAGTAAAGGCCGGGGCAGGATCGTATCACAGACATTTTAGGGCGACGGCTCCTGGCTAGTAAATTCTAGACCACGTTTATATATTGATAAAATTCAGGAAATCATGAAGAATTTAAAATGTATTGAGGAAACATGTTTAGTTGCTTTTTGTTGACATTCGTTGATACCTTTGACAGCTTGATTATTGATGCTGTCACTGTCAAACTTTCTTTTTATTTTTAATCTCCGATAAGCTTAGGATTTGATAATTATATTCTTACCTGATTTAAGTGACGATGTGGTTGAGGATGGTAGATGTCTAGAATGACTACTAGAACATTTATAGTTTATATTTCTGCTCAACATGTTTTGTTCATGCTACTGAAGTCCTGATAAAGGGTATTTAAATCACCAAAAAAGTACTGTAATGTAATATACCCGAAACTATCTATGTACATATATTTTCACCACATTTTATCAAAATCCGTTCCACCGGCCTTTTCAAAAATACCCAGGTACCTACCTCGTTTCATACATACTCACTCACGCACACTTTCCGATTTACTACATTGGTACAAGGAGGTAGATAGTAAGTAATACATAGTCCAAAGGTGATTTAAATAGGTTTGAATACAGCCACGCATCCTGGCGCATTGGGAGGATAGCGCGCTGGATCGTCGTAGGAGCGCGTTCACCTGTTCTGATTCCTAGAACCAAGATCCTATGTAAGTGGCACAAACAAGGCACAAATAATATAGATACTACCTAGTTATAAACAAAATGTTATTATGATCTTGACCAATCCTGAGTGGAATGTTTAGCGGGTAGGTAATGTTAGTTTTCCAGGTCGCCTGAAAGCATCCGACTTAATTAGATAAACGATTTTTGGATAAAGACATTAAAACACCCTCATATGAATAACGTTTTTATTTTCATCAATATAACAGAAGAGCTTACTTATAAAGTAGGTATCCAAGGTATGTAATAATAATTTAAACAATAATAAACAAATTACAACGCCTTAAACTTTCCCGCTGGATTATCAGCGGATCTTTTGGAATTATAACGGACACGAATGCGCCTAATAGTAAAAAGTAGCAACCGATAAGATATATAAAATAGAATCAGAACTGCAATGAAGACGTAAATAAGAACATCAAAAAAGTAATATTGGTAGAAAGTGACACCAACTGCTGGTGAACGGAGGTGGCGTGCGCGTCCATGTTTCAGCACATACTCGGTCCACCAGATGGCTTGTTCAGGACCTGATATGACCGGATCTACCACAATTTCTTTCAATTTGGATATTGAATTTTTGTACCTGCAATAAATAAAAATTTTATAATGTTAGTTAATCAAATTACTAGCGCTATCCTGCGTTGCGAGTGTTGGAATATTTTCTTTAATGAACACAATTCTTAATAAACTCTGTGTCTCAACAACAGCCGCATCATCCTTACAAACCATCTCTCTCTTAGTATACTTTTTTAAACTTTTAACTAAAAAACCTGTTGTTTGGAGCTACCAAGCGACAACTTACAGATACACAAATATGCCGTCAAACTTATACCGACCAAACCTCGTTTTTCGACTTCGCATGTTAGTTATCCAGCCCGGAACCGAGCTATAATAGCCAGTCTGGAAAATTGTAACCAATTCCTTGGACAAGACATTCGGCTTCTTTTGCGACGTACAAGATTTAGAAATGTACCTTTAACTTTCAAGTTGGTACTGCGGCGAGCAGTCGCATACATATAGGTACCTAATCATGTTTGTTATGTGAATATCCTACCTACGACAGAGTATTCTATAAAAATGTATCCTATTCCCTTCTTCGGTCTTGTTCGATACTAAACATATGAAAAACTAAGATTAATCTGTTTCGAGATAAGTACTCACTTTTGGTTAGATGCTACGTCGATGATGACTTTCTTGACTGTTTCTTTATCCATGTAATAAGGATCCAGTATTTCACCAGCACCATATTTGGTCAATTCTCCAATGAAGACTCTTCTGGATTTTACTAGAGGTAGCCCTATAATGGGCACTTGGTAGAACAATGCCTCTTCTAGTGAGCGCGGTCCTCCATGAGTGATGAAGGCTCTGACGTTAGGATGAGCTAAAAGAGAAAGCAAACTTAAGGACGTAGCTTAAAGACGATACAGCTTTTTGTTGGTTTAATCTCTTTGAATTATAGGCTAAGTAGGTACACTAAAATTTTCGTTTCCAAAGGCATTTGATTTTGTTGTCCTGGCCATGGTGTGTGCAATGTGAATTTAATGTTTTCAACGCTCACTACACAATTCTAGAACGTATAGTGCGAGACTGTGAGCGTGAAAGTGGCCATTTTTATTCATAGGTAAGTGGTTGTGTCAGAGGGTATTGGCAGGTATCTACATTTATAGACAGGTAGATCATATATTATTAACAATTATATTGATATAATCTAAAACTCTATAGCGAAACATTTATGTACCACTACCAAATTGTACAGTTATACCAAATTACAAAAGAAAAACATTTATTTTTAGACTAGACGATCTTTCCAAACTATTGAATATATTATGGCTATGCCGTACAGGTCGCAACGTACTAGCTCGAACGGATAGCGTGCGGGGAAGCGCGGTCGCCTCCCGATTTACAGCGATGCCCACGAGCCGCGCTCGCGTGCACACACGCAACCGATCTGTTGGGCCCCAAACGAGCCCTGTGCCTATGTGGCGCAGCCTTTACATAATATCTACCTAGTAACTTAAACCCGGCGTCTTATTCAAACAAATAAGACTATTCTATCGCTCTCGCCGCGCCCTCGGCGTTTCTCTTGAAAAAGTAGGTATCTTACCCAAAATTTGCTGCTGTGGGAACCAGGGTAAAGTGTGCACGTTATTAGGCTTGTTTATAATGGTGGTATTGCCTATCTTCCACAGCACTGTAAAAGGAAGCTCCTTAAATGCTTCAGTCAGGGTCTGCAGCATTGTTGGTGAAAGCTGTTCGGCGTCTTGAACGGCTCCTAGACTAAAGTACACAGCTCCTTTTGTGGCAGAGTCCAATAAAGCTTTCAAGTTCTGAAAATTTTAAATATTTATGATAGAAAGGTAACTATTAGTGCCTAAGATATTATGTACAATAAGGGTCTTTTACGTTTTTACCTGAGGCAAAGGAATGCCAGGCTTGATGTGCATTCGATCAACGAAGATAGTAGCAGGGACGACCGGCCTCTTCCCAACCAATAGCGGGCTACTAGCAATAAACAACAAGTCTATATCATATTCTACGTCTTGAAGATTTCGTCTCAAGCCAAATATTTTCTTAGCAGCCAGATCACAATAAGGTAAGTAGTGTTTGTGATATTCATTTTTAGTCAGATAATGACGATAGAACTCTACCACCTTCTGCCAGCGAGTTAAGTTACTTCTGTAGTTTAAAGTGTTAACATCTGGGTACAGAATGGGGTGAATAGGATTGCCTTTCGCTTCGTGCTGGTGTATTTTTCCACTGGAAGTCGTGATAGCGATATGAGGAACTTTGTATTTGTCGGCGACTGCATACAACACTGGAACATCTGCCTCTGTGATTACAAGATCGAACTTAACATTGGGATTGATGAACAATGCGGTCATTTGCTTGGATTTCAACTGAGCTATCGCCAATCTCAACGCGTATTCATTTATTGCGCTAAGCCTTGAATAGTAATCGTCAGTATTAGTCATGAGCATTTTAAATTCGTCCCAGAATGGTGCAGATTCTATGCTAACATCTAGCTCAACAATTCTTTCCACTTCTGGATGTTGGAACTGTCCCGGGAAAGGTGTCATCAGCACGACAGAATGACCTTGTTGCACGATAAGGGAAACGTAGCCTCTAAACACTGCATGATCACCAAACGATAACGAAGAAAAAAGTGCAAGTATTGTCGCTCCATCGACGGCCCTGTAGCAACAAACTAATAATAGAAGACACACTTTCCGCAACTCCATAATGGAACAGCTCAAATCTCACGAGCAGCCTAACTATTACTGATCGTTTTTAACGTGGTCTTCTCCGTCGAAGAATCAACCTGACATGTGGCTGTATTATTTCTTTATAAATTATACAGTTGTGCAAATATTACATTCATTGTAAACAGGCAGCGGCGCCTTCACCTCTATTAAAGGACATTGTTGTAAAGATCTGGAAAAATAAAACTGGTTTCAGTAGAAACTATGAGCGCGATTATATTATATGTACCTAGTTGTATATAATGCACATTATTAGTCATCAATTGCCTATATTTATTCAATGCAAATAAGTACCAGTTACACTTAGTTAGCAACAAAAGTAATGGATAGGTAGAACTACGTTCACATAATTATTGATGCAGACGATACGTCATAGTGAAACCACTTCAGGTAAATAATATAAGTCTTCTAAGATATTGTTCCCAAGGCAAATATTCAAAAACTAAAACCCGACTACTAGCACGAAATAATTCCGAATGTTTAAAACCAAAAACATGTTCGACGATACTTTTTATCGAAGACGATATATAAATTATATTCTCATTATTTATTATAAGTACTATTTCCTATAGTTTTTGAGATGGTATTTTGGCGCTCCTTAATTTGATACTTACCTTCCCATGACAATGGTATTTGTTAGGAAACAAACGAACATACATATATACATACGGTGCTTAAATTATATCCTTCCTTTTAGCATCGCCGTAGTCGGCTAAAAAACGAGTTCAAACTTAAAGTATATAATGAAAAAAAAACCTATCTCGATGGACCTCATAGAACACCTTGTGGAACTCCAATAGTTGTTGCTACTAAAACGAAGTGATTACATTATCTTTGGTTGTGTTTGGTTGCTACAGCAACGAAGTCATAACATTATAATATGTCGAAAACGGATATTCGCGCAAAATATTTTTTAACTCCATTTATATTTTAGTCTTCATAAAAGTTATTAGGACTTGCAGTCATGGACAGCGAAATAAGTAATTATTCAGTGGTCGGGAGGATAGGAGAAGGCGCACACGGTTTGGTATTTAGGGCAAAACACTTGCCAAGTGATCGAGAAGTTGCGTTAAAGAAAATCCTTATAAAAAATCTAGAGGATGGAATACCTGTAAACGTGATGAGAGAAATCAAAGCGTTGCAACTGCTGCGATGTAAATATGTTAGTAGAATTTATAAGGTTCTTGATTTATATGTTTCCAGTAAAATACAAGGCTTAAAGAGATTTAACATCTAATATCTCAGGGTGATAAGCGCAATTCTTTGCAGCGCAAGATTAAGATCATAACTCGGGGTAGCACTGAAATTTAATAGGCAAACGTGACGAACGACACGATTTGCTAGTCTAGACACTTAAAATAATACATAAAAAAAGACGGACACACGTAGCGCGAGTACAGGCAAAATAGCCAACACACATCTTGATAACAAAAGACGTAACCGTAACCGACTCATAAGTCGGTTACGGAAGACAAAGCATTAGATAATTCATCTCCCAAAATATACACGGATGGTGCTAAGTATAAAGAAGGAGCTGGCTGCGGTTTTTACGCCCGAGACTTTGGACTCTCTGAGTCAATATCTTTAAACAAGACCACAGCAGTTAGAAGACTGCTGTGGTCTTGTTCACTGCTGTGGTCTTGTCTCTTGTTGTTGTCTTGTCAGAATGTTATGTCAGGCTTACTTCTAGCGGCAGAAGCAATTTTACTGCATTAAGAGGAAATTACAGAAAATGTATCGTTTTCGTAACGGATAACTCGGGCTTCATATATGTGTTGAGAAAGCTGTAACTATAGATATAAAGGGAATATAAGATCAAGGGTTGTCGCAGAATGCCACTATACCCTTCAAAATATGTCAAACAAGAATGTAAGTACGATATAATAAAAAAATATGCGGGACAGTCTTTGGGGACTGCCGATAGAAGTGAAAACTAGAAAGATACAGATGCCAGTAGCCAGTATACTACGCGTTCGGTGACGATGGAACTCGTTCCATGATTTTTGTTCACCCAAAAAGTGCTCAACGCGCCTAAAGAAGTTTTCTCTTCAATAAATTGGGACAAAAAGCCATGGGTTTTTAGGGAATAAATTGGCAGACAAACTAGCCAATAAAGGCACAAAGAAACAGGTCAATGATGACGTAAGGGGCCTTTGCAAGCCATCAGTGATGAGGTGAGAGACCTCTTACGTCGTCACCGAAAAAGAGCAACAGAATCTGTTGGACGGGAGAACGGTGCCTGATGGTGGGACTTATCACAGGTTACTGCGAAGTAAATAACCATATGTATAAGACTGGCGCCACTGATAGTCTCTTCTATCGTGGCTGCCTGCGGGAGAATAAAACTGTGGAACACGTGATGTTACACTGTGAGGCCACAAAATAAATACGAGCCAAGATTGGGATACATGAACATTCCAACGCAACAGAGTGGACATCATGCACACATACATCTTCACCACTGGAACAATTGTGCAAGCGACCCAAAGCCACACTCCGATATATAAAGGAATTGGGGTGGCTGGGCTAACTGCTGGCAGAGGGAAATGCACAATACACCTCTAGCGGGACGTCAGTGCAGGCCTTATCGCCCCCAGTTAGAATTAGAAGTTTTGGGGGCTGTGTGTTCATAAAGATAAAAAGGGTTCATTATAAATAGGAGATAGTAGAGGTGGAGCGACGACCTGCGAAAGAAGGCCAGCAGAAACTGGATGAGAAGAGCCGAAGACCGGGCTCAGTGGCGTTCATTAGGAGAGGCGTATGTCCAGCAGTGGACAAAAATAGGCTGATGATGAGGAGATAGTAGTACCTTAATTTACGTGTGTTCTGGGATGTGCGTCAAATGTGGCTATTGAACCTTAAAAAAAAAATATTTTTTACTATTTCAGATTATAAAACTGTACGACATGTTCCCTCGAGGAACGAGCTTGGTTTTAGTCCTAGAGTACATGTGCTCAGGATTGTGGGAAATGCTTCATCATAAGCAGCAAGAATTGACGCTGCCACGGGTCAAAACTTATGTAATGATGCTGTTAAAAGGCACGCGATACATGCACGCGCATTATGTAATGCACAGGGTGGGTCCTTTTCTGTCTTTAGTTTGAAAAATGAAAAATGATTTATTTCTGTAACCAAGTTTTGCTTAACTTAAGGTAGGTTGGGACCTTCTATTAAGTATAAAAATACCTGTGTCAGAAGACCCCGCTCCTCCATATCCATACCATAAAATATATTTAGGTTTCAGATAAGTAGATGATAATTATACATAATTAAGTTTTTTAAGTTATAATAATAATATTTAGCTCTTATACAAGTAACTATTAGTGTGTTTGTGGTATGTGAGCATATGTATGTGTGTGAGTATGTGTGGGTGGGCCGTGTGTATGTGTGAGTGTAAGGGTGTGTGTAATGTTCATGTGAAGAAATACATTATATCCAGTATATTTAAGTTAAATGGTATTTAAAGAGAGTGTACGTTTTTATTTATATCTAAGTTATTTACTTTAGTATTTGTAGTAGTGCTTCTGTTTCATCATAGTTTTTTGAAAGTATCCAACTGGTTAGAAGATTTTTAACATCATAATATTTCTTTGGATAAATATCTAAGCTTTTGTTTATAACATTATATAATCGCGCGGATCGTTTTACATATTGATTGCTAGCATAAGAAGTTTTTGTGGCTTGGACTACAATCGCCTTATCCTTTCTTCGTTTCTTTAAAATATTTGTATCAAATGATAGATTCTTGTGGCGTTTTAAAACTGATTGTACGATATACAATTTTCTTACAGTTAGTAAATTACTTAATGCATATAATTTATCTGTAGGATATCTATATTGCTTGAAATACATAACTTTTATTAGAATTCTTTGTGACCTTTCAATCTCTATAAATTTGGTTTTAGCGGCACCTCCCCAAATCGGCAAACAATAGGTTAAAATAGATTGAGCTAAAGCCATGTAAATTTTATTTAGAAGATTTTGTGGTGCCACATGTCGCAACTTTTTAAATATCCATATCAATTTTCTTATCCTAGTACTAATAACGTCAATTTGGTAGAACCAAGATAATCTTTGGTCAATCTGGACTCCCAGATACTTAGTTGAAGTTACTTTATTTAAGATAGAACAGTTACAGTCATTCATATGTGTCGTATCAGATTTATGGAGTTTAATACTAAAGTCAATTTTAGGCTGGGTTCTATTGTAAATTGTATAACACATGTAGTTAGTTTTAAGAGCATTAAGAGTGAGTAGATTAAACTTAAGCCAATGAGCTATTTTAAGAAGGCCTTGTTCAGCTTGTTTACGTACCCTGTCCCATGTATCGTTTGAAAGAACCACAGCGGTATCGTCAGCATATGAAAATATTTTTGCACTATCGAGGTTTAGGTTACACAAATTGTTTATATATATTAAAAACAAGGTAGGTCCTAAGACACTCCCTTGAGGGACGCCGTAGATGACATCAGCGTCCTCACTAATATAGTCACCAATTTTTACTTTTTGTTTCCTATCGCTCAAATAGTCCTTAAAAAGAGCTAGGGGCTTATCTCGAATTCCAATAATATTTAGTTTCTGCAGCAGAATGGGGACAGAGACAGTGTCAAAAGCTTTTTTTAAGTCTATATATACAGCCACACATTTTTGTCCTCGATCTTCTTCGTATACAATAAAAGAAGTTAAAGCTGTTACAGCATCCTCAGTGGATTTACCACTTTGGAAACCGTATTGCGAGTCTGATATTAAATTGTATTTGTTAAGATATTTAGTGAGTCTACTATTTATTAATTTTTCTATTATCTTTGAAATACAAGGTAGCACCGATATAGGTCTATAATTATTTTCATCATCTATGGCACCACTCTTATACACGGGGGTTATAATAAATTTTTTTAACAATAGAGGAAATATACCAAGATTAAAGCATAGATTAGCCAAGTGGCAAATAATAGGCACTACCTGATATTTAGCCAATTTCAAGAAACTAGTTGGTATATTATCCCATCCAGGAGCACTATCCGACTTGAGGTTCATGAGCACATTATATACTTCTTCAGGGTCAGTTTCTAAGAGAACAAATGAATTAAGTTGTGTGCGACACTCTTCATGGGTGTCGCTCGAATTTGGATTAGATAAATTATCATTTTGCAACATATCTTCTGCTAGCTTCTTGCCAATATTCGCAAAATAGTCATTAACATAATTAACAGACTCGATTGGACAAGATTTAATGCTTAACAGTTTTGTATTATCTGCTTTTGTTTTATTTAAATGTGTTATAGATCTAATATTTTTCCAAAGAGATTGTATGCATGTATCTATTGATAGCAGCGCGGGCGAAACAAAAAGAGCTCGATCGAAAGGTGTTACAATTGCGCTGGAACGGGAAGCAAGTTTAAGTTGTGGCAATCGAGTCATGTCGGATGCCTTCAGGCGGCGGCGGAATCAAAAATTCTTGCTTATCGACATCATAAATCGGCAGGTCGAGTCACTTTCTCAAGCGAACATTGGCGATCGGAACATTCTGTTTAAGATACATTTTTCTAGAATGGGAGATATTTTGCTAAAAAACATTTTTTTAATTAGTGGTATTTTTACGCGACACAAAGGACCAGTTCTTGTCAGGTCTAATTTCACATAACCCAGACTTAACACTATCATTGTCGCCGTTGTTTCCTTGCAGACTGATCTCATATTCTCTATAAGCCTCATTACTGGAACTTCTGCCATAACATAGAATAGACTGGGTATTTTCGAAAGACGACGCCGACGCTAATGTTATCGAAGTGTTGTGTGCTAATTTTTGTAACTTGGAAGACTGATGAAATCTGATGTTATTGAATTTAATCTTCTATCTTGTTTATATTAAAGGATTTAAAGCCAGCTAACCTGCTCATAAACCACGAAGGAATTTTGAAGATAGCCGACTTAGGACTAGCAAGACTTTACTGGCCTGATGGAGGAAGACCCTACTCACACCAGGTTGCAACGAGGTATTCTTGATTTACTTGATCATATTTCAATAGGTTTCGTGAGGTGTTAGGGCGATTTCAACGAGTCCAACTTTATTTTTTACAGTATTCATTCTGATCGTAATTCGGATTATTTCTAATATTTTTTCAGATGGTATCGAGCTCCAGAACTTTTGTACGGCGCAAGGTTTTATACTGAGAAAGTTGATCTGTGGGCTGTTGGATGTATCATCGCCGAGTTGATTACAAAGAAACCATTATTCTCGGTATATAAGCGTAAAACAATAAGATACAAGGCGAAGTAATGACAGTTATAACACTAAGCAATTACTAGGCAGTGCAAAGGCTTGCTGCGTAGATACTCAAGGATTGTATTCAAATTCAAAATTCAGCTATCTCGAGTAGAACCTGGCAAGACACTCGACGATTACGTAGATACTTTATATCACTTGCATAAGTAATGTTTGGTGTAAATACTGTGGAGTCCTTACCTTTGAGGATTCCATTATCTAGTATTGCATTAGCTAGTTATAAAGCTCCCTGAGGTGTATATGCCATAGAGTTTAGCTCATACATGACATACAAAACTCATTATGTAACTGTAATGAGTTTTGTATGTCGCCAATAATTTTTAGTCAAGCACACGAACATTTCAAATGTCTCTTTGTCCAGGGAGAATCAGACATCGAGCAACTAGCAATCGTGCTCCAAAACCTTGGGACGCCAACAGAGGAAACATGGCCCGGCCACACAGAACTGCCCGACTTCCACAAGATTACCTTTCCCGAGTCTGCACCAATCCCGTGGCCTGAACTGCTGCCAGGAGTGGAGCCGGATGCAGAGGATCTCATCAAGTCATTCATCATGTACGACACGAACAAGAGGATATCGGCAAAAAAGGTAGCACTACTTGTGCTATAAGACTAATCGCTTATTGACTGCGTGTTACATAATATTTTGAGGATATTGAAACAGCCGGGCTACTTTCTTAATTTTTAGGTTCAATATACAAGAGCCATAAGAGCCAAACCGACGCTAAGCGACGAACCTGCGGGCACTCTCCACACTAATGCGCGTAACTTGTGTTACGCTATCAAAATGACAAATGCAAGCAACGAATTTTAGAGATACGTTGTTACCTATACCTATATTATAGTATACATATATATGTATAACCTATATATATATTATATTTAACTAAGACTTATTCCTCAGGCTATCAGCCACCAGTGGTTCTCAAACCGGCCAGCACCCGCTTCTATGGAAGATATGCCGAAGCCTAGCGTTCCAAAAGCTAAATAATAAACACATATTAAAAAAATTAGATTTTTATTTAATAAATCCATCGCCTAATATCAATTAACATAAAGAATAATTACACAAGTTGTACTTTTTACCGTAGTCATAGAGGAAGAAGTATTTAGCAATAAGGCGAATGCTAAGTATCTTTCTGCCTCACTATTTGAGCTAATGATTAAAGAAAACTTTAATAAATAATGTAGATAACTACTCAATAATCATAGAAAAATACTTAAAATATATAGTTAAAAGAATCGACGACCATTACTACATATTATCATATTATACTACACAGTTCAGATGGCATTAAACAACATCATGTAATTCACAAGTAAAATAATTCCATATTATTTTAAAGCGAAAGCTAACTGAACTGTTTAATATAAGTACCTACCCAAGGAAAAAAGCAGAATAGGAGCAAATAATAATTTAGAGAAAATGAGAATAACAAAACTCCTAGGTTTGTCTTTGGGCAGTAAGAGTAAAACCTGCACTACACTACAACTCGCGAAGTTGATCGAAGTTAAGCGAATACGATAGTGTAGAAGGGCAGTTTGGTTCGCTTAGTGCAACCTCGGCTCGCATCGGGCGACTTCCTATCGTTGTCGGTTTTTGCGCCCGAGTCAAAGGATTCAAGCGTCCCCAAGGTCTCCTCGTGAGGTTGCACTAGTGTATATTCACAAAGACATAAACTACGACAACATGGCGCGCTCCTCCAAAATGTAAAACGTTCGAATGTATTTGTGACAGTATTACAAAGCGCCACCAAGACTCGCAACGCATGTGTGCGTGCTGAGATGGCTGTCAAACAAAAACAAATATTATTAGTATAGCGCTGCACTGACGTACTCTGTGAAACGAACACGTGCGTTGAGTTGCTCGTTCGGCTAGTTATGATAAGTTGACCAACAAATCTGGTAGAAATCTAGTAACCTGGATTTTGTAAGGATGTGACTACAGATATTGAAACAGTAATTTGGAACTTCGCCGAAATAACTTCGCAAGTAGTGTAGTGCAGGTTTAAGGAGATGGCATCAACGAATCCGAAATACATCAATAGTAATTAATATACATTATAATTATATACACCCTATGGTTTAGGGATCTATTTTGAGACACTTTTTCCCGCTAAAAAGTGCGAAATGCAAACAATAATTACAAAGTCTCCAATGAAGTTCATGAGCACGCAATGATAACGATAAATAAAAGATTAAATAGGATATTTTCTAAGGTTCTATACAATTAATATGACAATTTATAACGATTGTGTTACCATTATTGTAAACTTCAAAGAGACTTTACTAGAGATCACAATAAAAACCCTACTAAATTAATTTAACATAAGGGTGAATTAACATTGAACCATTTGAGCCAATACTATTACGGCCTTTTTCAGCAATGCAGAGGCTCCCGAAGCAGATAATCTTCGCGCACCTTTACATTGATAAACAGTGTATATTATGCCACAACTTATCATTCGATTGAATTGGTGCTACAATGTGCATAATCTGTTCTCTGGCACTGCGTTTGTGGATCTTTGTTGTCTGAACTAATTTTTTTACAATTGCTTATAACCATAGTAGAAATATATCAGTAAGATGACTCGAGGCCCGTAGGAGATTCAAATGCCTACTCTAGCCGAATACGCAGGGTTGTCACTATCTCCGACTTTTAAAGGTACCTATAGGTAAAATGTATATTTTAACAAACCAACAAGTTAGGTACAATAAAATAGTATAAAATGTGGTGGTAAAATAGATACGATTTCATTTGCATATTAGCCGCCGACAGAGTCAAAAAAAAAATCTTGAAAAAAATATTGTTTTGCATATGTGAAAAGAAATCACCGGTAGTAGTATATATAACGAAGTTAAAAGGAAAACTAATATAGCTAAGAAGGCTTCAATAAATCAATAATATTGGCCGTCGGTGACGATGACGCGAGTTCCATGATTTTTGTTCACCCAAAAAGTGCTCAACGCGCCTATAGAAGTTTTCACTTTAAAAACCTACATAAATTGAATAAACACGTAAAGTAGGTTACACTATAAGTAGGTATAATAATATGAACTTTACCTATCTGTTTACAAAATATAAACGCGCGCACGCAACTCAGCACGCGGCACGCGACATCCGTCTGCGCGGAAAGGCCCGTGGCGAATGGCTCGAATACGGCGAAATGTCGTCGACCGCGTCGACGAGCGCGGGGGCGACCCCGGCTCGTGTCGTCTTCGCCGTTTTGTTTGTTGTCATAGTGTGCGTGCTGAGGCACGTGCGTACGGCCGTGCACACATACAAGCCGCGTTTGGTACCACTCTATGAAGACGACTTATATATTTCTACTATGTTATAACTCCGTAATAGTCTGGAACTAGTTAGCCACATGAATTAATAATTTATCAAGCGATGCGAGTTGAATTGGGTCGTTTCTTTCTCCGTCCGTCCGTCTGTCAGAAGCATTTAGCGTCAAAACCATATAAGCGAATGAGTTCAAGTTCTCATAGAATATGTAAAACTACGGCCCAAAGCCAGAAATGACGTTTAAATTATTTAAATGATAATATTAAAGGGGCTCCCATACATGTAAGTGGGGAGCTAAATATTTTTATTTTTTTATCTACCCTTGTAGGGTATCGTTGAAAAGGGCTTGACAATTAGAAAATAAAACCGGTAATAAAAAATCTACGTTGGAAAATATTTAGTAGGCTACCAAAGTCACTGTTTTTAGACCTATTTTGTCCCGGGGTTCACATTAAACGCTGAACTAACGTATAACATCCGTTATATCCTGTACTTGAACAACAAATACAGAAATAAAACAATTATTATATATAAAAAAAGGTATAAGCAAGTAACCTCAAAAGTTTTTCTCCATGAGGCAAAATGTAGGCGCGAGATCTCAGTTCGGCGCGAACTAGTATATTTAGCATAAAAAGTACCACGAAGTATTTTCGTGTTTACCACTATAACTTCTACTACAAAATGCAATGGCATTTTTAGTAATTTTTCTGGAACATTGCCTCGATCAATTTGTATATAAAATTTATGAAGTAGAAGGCTGGAACCAAGTATTCTTTCTTCCTATAGGTTTGAGGATTTGGACACGACAACAATTTACGGCACGTCCTGTGGCTGACTAGTTCCAGTGTACAATGCAAATTATAGCTCAAGTATAAAAACTATCGTGAGATTAATTAATTATTATAATTAATATTGACATATGTATATAATAATAGAAGCACAAATATCCCTTGGGAAAGAATTTGTGCTCCTGCCGGGAATCGAACCCAGGACCCACGGCGCAGAGGGTGGAGACCTGTCCACTGCGCCAACTGGGTCGTATTATATATAATAGCTAGGATTTTACGTCATTTAGTTAACTACCTACATTCGTTTCTATAATCATCCCTAAATTTTCTAGAAACTTAATACAATATACAGAGACATTCTCTGATTACTGTCATTTCGTGTCACGTATCTAATATCATACATTTATGTTACATATTTATATATACACTTAACTTTAATGATTATATACAGTGAAATATTGCATAAATCTAACACAGCCATTGCTACAACTTCATGTTACAGATGTACTGCGTAATTGAGACGGCCGTTCGTTACTGTTGTTAATTTCTAAGAATTTTCTGCCAAAACCTAGCTAGCCTGTCAGAGATAAACAAAATAGACTTGTTCTCTTTGTATGAACGCTTTTCTTAATTGTGCGCTTTTCGGACTGAATGTTATCTTAACTTATTTATTTAATGTGTCTAAATCAAATCTAAAGCCACTGTGTCATCGGCCGTCTCAATCAAGCGGATCGTCTGTAGCAAGTAACATTGGACTTTACGAGGCATCCTCTATTATAACTAAGCGTTATTTATCTAATAAGGCAAAATAGCGCGAAAAGTCGAAATCATTGTTATCCATCGAATATATGAATCGAAGGATTTGATACAAATAACTGTATTAAGGACCTGTACTACAATATCCGCTGTAGATAGACGCTTTCTACTCGATGAATTAACAAAAATATTGTGTGGTTGAAATAGGCCCTTGTAACAGATGGAAAAAACGAACGGGACATGGAGGAAAAAATATCTTAAACTATAACTATCTTAAACTATAATACAAATAAAAATATTGGAGAAAAAACATTATTGTGTGATAAAGTTAATTAAATACGTTAATTTGATATCTTAAACAATAATTTGATATCGAAGATATTAAATTTCTTTCAAAGGAAACAACAAAATCTTTTGTTTAAAAAATAAGAAAAACCGCATACAATTTTTTTTAAATATTATCCGAGGCGGGGATCTACCCAAGATTTTATTGAGCCAATCGATAAGGTATAGGATAAGGATGAGAACTCTCAAATAAATATCGATATTATAATTAAAGAGGACACAAAAATTCATGCTTAAGTATAACATAACACTGTTTTTTTTTTAAACTTTCGCGAACTGCAATCATGTTTTTATAAGAAATCCGGGTTCTTCTAGTCTCTCGTGACACGGCCGGTGCAAAACTGTCAAAACTTCGAGGTTAAAAAAAATAATAATATGAAAATAAAAGCGCGAAAAGATCCACTTTTCTCATTAAAACATGCGAACACTGTTCATTTGTTATTTTCAATATTCAATATACTAGGTATTCCTGCGTGTCCCTTTCGTTTTTTCTACCCTGTAAGTTGATAGACATAACCTACTTTTAATACTTGGATATATAACTGTCCTCGCACTACTTCTTTAACACGACTTTGGCGCTGCATTATCTTTGTGCCTATATTAATTCATTTAAATCTATTTACATACATTTGGCAACAAATACGGTGAGAACCTTGTAGGTAGCACTTAGGCCCCAAATACACTGTGGGACAAATAGAGGGAAATGTAGGAGACAGTGTCGCTCAATAACTATGATTGTGAATTTATCTAAATATATATCATATGTCAATGGAAATATGTCATTGTTTCGAATGCACACAATTTTTTGTGTGAGGTTTGAGATCTTCCTCCTTTTTTTTTGAAGTCGGTTAAAAATAGGAATTTCCCATTCCAATTTCTTTAAAAGGTTATTCGTGAAATGCACCGAATTATAATCTAATTATAATCTGAGAGTGAGTAGCATTCATCTCGTTATGGTACTATACGCAATTTGAAGTTTTCGATAGAAGGGATGTGTGTAATGTACATACATAGTCTTTCTCACGTTTTTCTTCAGTAGTATTTTTACGAATGCAGCAATAAAAATATACCGATAATCAAAGAAAGTTTTGAACTTATACACAAGGCATAAAGTAATAATAAGATAAACTAGCTAATAATTTTATTTACAATTACACTCTATAAGAGCCGTCGTAAACTTAACAAATGAGGTAAGTTACCTTTACATGCTTATGATTTGTAGCTTTTTACAATAGAAGCGATTTTATAACGCTAAGCCTTTTTACGAGCAATGTTGACTTGATCAAAATACTGGCACTTATTTGGCTCAACGTATTAGCATTGCAATTTAGAGAGGCAATGCCGCCAGCATGATGGGAAAGCTACCCACTGGGCCTGAGCACTTGAGTTACCTATAAGCTCGATGTGTTAGTTTTAGGGAATATAGGCAACTGGTAAGATATATGTGCAAATGTTGACTTGCTGAGCTAATAAAAAAAATCTACGGAGACATCTACAGATTAGAGATAAATTACGACAACATGGCGCGTCCCTTCAAAATGCAAACCGTTTGAATGTATTTGTGAATGTATTTACAAAGCGCCACTAAGAGGCAGTCTCCACGAGCGAGAGAATTGTGGCGATATTATCGTCGTGCCACGTATTTCTATGCACTGTCTTAGACCGTGTCTACACACGGCGATGTTATCACAGCGAGTGTACATAGAAAAACGTGGCACGACGATGATATCGCCGCAATTCTCTCGCTCGTGGACACTGCCCCTAAGAGTCACAAAGCATGAGTGCGTGATGAGACGGCTGTCAAACAAAATCAAATCCAAGAATTTGTTGGTCGACTAGCGACGTCATTAATAATCTATTATTAATAGTTTGGAGGGGCGCGTCATGTTATCATACTTTATCTCTACATCCAGATGTTTCCGGACATCGATAGTTCAACAAATAGACACTCAGATCAGAGAGTTGTAGATACAACTCAAATCCCGCACTAACAACCTGTTTCGTAGGATAAGTATCTGCCTTTAAAATGATAAATACAAGAATTCTTTAGGAAACAAATCCAGAGAAAAGTAGAATTTTCTTGCAGTCAAAGAACGTAAAAATGACACATTTTGAGACGATAATAACGCTCCAGTGTTATAACTCGAGGCTTTTACTAAAATTACAGCAAGATATTAATGATGATATCGCTCCAGGAAATAACTGGACTAAGGTCATTGGTTAAGCATAATTGGGTATATTTATTTAGCTCATAGTTATATCAATAAATCGGCTACTTTGGTAAGGCATTACACGCACATCGTCGTATTATAAAATGCCACAGTTAAAAGTCAAACGTATTTTACACTTGCACGAATATCAGATAACTTAACACATTTATTATTACAAGCATTTTTAAATGTCTTTATAATTTAATATTAAACTACTTTATAAATGTTTTTTTTATTTGTAGCTAGGCCAGCGTTAGACCACAATCTCACTTGGTCGAAGATGGAGCACGCTTGCTCAGTATATAGCTATTTACTCGTAATATTTATAGATAGTGGTCAAATGTTTGCCTCTGAATAAGAAAAAGTATCTTCTTAACCAACCTCCTATTTAACTTTTCGGGAAATACTATTAAATATAGAATATAGGGAAGGTTAATGAGGTAAATGTTATGTAAAACATACGCAAGATGCGCCTCGCTTTATTGTATGTCCTAAAGTATATTTATCTTCAAAAATATAAAACTACCTTATATAAAATTTTGTTTTGTTTCATTAGGTAAACAAATTATATGGGTTTTTATTATTAATAATAATTAGGATTTATATTATCAAGGTTTTACTTTTCGTTGAGTGTGCTTAAACATTGCAAGATTTAATTTCACTATACCAAAACATGTGCCGATTTTTTTTACCATCTAACAACCAGACAAACTGTCAAACGTCATCCATTTATGGTGGACATACCTCCAAATGTTTTGCATCTACGTTCTTCATCCGTATAGCGAATGAGCGGAACTCATTGCCTGTGTCATTGTTCCCCGAGAGGTACAATGTGGGAGTTTTCAAATCAAGATTGAATTGATATCTTCAAGGCATGTATGTCTCATTTGCGGCCGCATCATCAATTTCCATATGGTGAGATAGTGGACAAATGCTTTCCTATTTAGCATAAAAAAAGGCATAATTATCAAAAATGGGTCTCAGAATTTGTATGAAAACATGTGCCAGATGAATATCTGATCAAATCCTGATTTTCATCTGGCACATGTTATATCTAACGTGACTTTATCAAAAGGTGGTGAAACAGTAAGTATTGTTCTAACAACAATGTAAGTCACGGAGGTGTATTGCATAACCCTTGCGTTCCTCACATCTGTGTAAATGTGTCTGGCATTCATATGACAACTATGACAACAAAAGCGAGTAGACATTACTAATGCCTGCGCTATGATAGATTCTGCCATTTTATGATGCAATATTTAAACGATAAGAGATTATTTACAATATAGATGATGCTTGGGTAAACTAAAAACGAATTCGACAGATAATCAAAAAAAAATTTTTTATTTTTATTTTTACTAGCGATTCGCCCGGTTTCGCGCGGGTACAATTACCGGTGGATAAAAAAAAATGTTACATACAAACCTTGTGACGTTCACAACAAAAAAAGAATCAACCAAATCATTTCCACATTGTATACCAAAATGACATGTCCATAAAATCGATTTCAAATTAAAATTATTTACTAGGCTTTTACCATTATTTGCAACATAAAATGACTGAAATATAGATATGCGAATTGAGTTTAATTTTTTTTAACGCTTTCACACTCACAGCCCCACACTAAGTTCGAAGACTTTTGTCGTGGGTGCCAGAAACATTAAAATCACACACACAATCACAATCAGAACCAGAAACACAAATTTTCCTTGGGGAGAAAATTTGTGTTTCCGCCGGGAATCGAACCCGATACCCCCTGCTTAGAAGGCGAATGCTCACCCAACTGACCCAACGGCCAGTTCGATATATTACTGATAATATATGTTCGAAAAATGCAACACCTAATTATTTATTTTCTTATGTTTTATTTATATATGGGCAAGCATTTAACCACTATGTCACTTGATGGAAAGTGATGACGCGGCCTAAGATGTAGCATACCTGTTCACTATTGACTGAAGACACACAAATTATACTGATTATAAGGGACTAAGACGCAGGCAATGAGTTTCACACCTCCACCACACAGAATTCTTTACTTTTAAACATACTACTCCATCTTGTACAGTTTCAACTAGATAGAAGTAATGATTTTAGTTTTTGGAAATGTTCTAAGGAAGACTTATCAAGAAAGTATGCGTTGTAGCCCAGTTAGTGAAGGGATAAGAGAACAATAACCATCTTATTGTTAAATCACTGACTTTTGATAAAAGATCAGGAGTAAGTTGTATCTCATGCTAATTCCTATTGCGCTGGTTACACTAGGGATGCCAGTCAAGAAAAGACAATCTCTTATTACAATGATTTCTTAGGTTTTCGCGGTTGTCATTAATTAAATTAAATTACATAATGAATTTTATCGCGTATAGTTTACATTATTTTTAAGGTCAGGTACAAAATTTATGATAAATATATTTCGAACACTTTGCAATGTTCGTGGCCACAGGGAGACTAGATGACAGTTGTCCTAAATAACTTTACGAAGCTTGTTCGTGACCAATAGCGGCATTCACGCTCTCAACGCTCGTTTTCCGGTTACAAAAGGAGTGAGTATGTTGACGGCGTTTGATCAAAGCGGGAGGATAATGCGGTCATCGTGGATATAAATAATATCTAAGAAACTTTTTTTTATAAACAAGCTTTTAGAAGTCGGCCATATTGGATTTAGAGTGACGTCACTTTATTTTTTTTCGAGCTATTCTCAGCAAGCCCTTTCATTTGACACCCATATTGTAGAAGTGCATAAAAAAAACTTATCCGTAATTTTGGGTGTTCCGCCATGTTGGATTTAGAATGACGTCACACAGCTAACCATGCATTGTCATCAAAACTAAACGGGAATACAAAATTTCAGCTCAATAGGTTAAAGATTCCACCCGAAGAAACTTAGTTACATACACACATACATTGGAGTTAAATAAAAGCTTGTAAAAAAACATTCGAATATTGAAATTTTGATCTCGCACCCGCTGTCGCCCCGGTGAGTATCAATTGTGACTTCATCTTAACTTGATTGGGGCTCGAGATGACGATCGCAACGATCGTCGCCTAGAAGTGGAACGAAATGTAAGAACTTAAACGCGAACAAAGCGTTCGAAATGTAAGAAATAAAAATGTATAAAAATATACGCGATAAAATCCGTTTCCCTAGTCTCTTTTTTATTGTTTTACCTCATTAGTAAGTACTAATTTCCTAATTTTCCTATACAATGGTACTTGCTAGTTCCTCAGCCAGCCCGCGGTTTGAAGATAGTGCTGTATCGATAGGTCCACTTCGTTATCTCCGGGCGGTCGTCTCAGCAGAACTCCTTTCATAGTGATGTACTGGGCGGGAGCGAGGCTTAGCGAATCGCACAGCTGTGTAAATAACGGTTTATTTACTATGAAATTGTATATATATATATATATATATACATATATACCTTATGTTATAAGAAATTACGATATTACATCACATTATTGCACTATTATAAATACAAAAGATTGTGTGTGTGTGTGAATATTAAAATGAATAATACTTTAAAAAGTTTACAAAAATCAACCTTTCACAGTTGTAATTTAAAAAGGACTAAAAAGTTATACAACTAGAGAATTTGTCAAGACGAATCGTAGGGTTTATCTTGATAAATTTAGAAAGGAAAAATTATCGCTTGAGGCGGGGTATAGGTTTTCCTATCTAAATTTATCAATATAGTTCAGCCTAGCATGGCTAATGCTAAATAAACAAAATCAATTTATCTTGTTTAGTTCAGAAGTTCTTATGGCCTGTATTCATCATCAGACTAGCTCCATGGTACCATATCATTGTATTGTCACCGAAGACACATAAGTACACCAAATTTGTATCTTCTGAAGTATCGGGAAGTGGATCTTATTTAGCTTGCAAGATTTGATTACAGACCGACAAATAGACAGACAATGGGACAGGTGAAACTAAAAAAACTTGTAAAAATAGACTATTATTGCATTATATTTTTCACAAAGTAATTATCCTGGGCTAAATATAAACGTTAGATAAATACTGTCGAAGACTTTTTTTGTAAATCTAATAGAGGCCAATAATTGTGCCACACGCTTAATTCACGTACGTAAAACTTTGAAGTCAGCATATGCCGATAAAGCGGCCAATTAGCTTATTTTTCTCCAATCACATACTTGTGTTACGAATATTAAGATTTTTTAGGGAAACCCAACTTCTTTAGTCAGTCAGGGATAGTTTAGCTATATATTATTTAACATAACAAAGTGAAATTAGTACTTTCAAAAATTACCTTTTACAAACATACAAACAAAACTTTACCTCTTTATAAAGTCTATATGTGCCTAAACCCTGCAGTAGGATCATAAAAGGTGTAAGAATTCACACTCACAATCCCACACTAAGTTCACAGTGGCAGTGGATGCTGGAAACATTCACATCACACGCACAATCACAACCAGAACCAGAGCTACAGATTTTCTTGGGGATAAAATTTAAGTTCCCGCCGGGATTCGAACCCGATACGCCCTGCTTAGAAGGCTAACGCGAATTTTTGTATGGAAAATATTATTTCCTATTTCTTCTTTCGTTCTCTGGCAGAGGCTTCACGTATTACTACACCTTTCCATAATATAAGAAATAAGGTATCTCACCTGAATCTCGTTATTGTTCAGCAGATGCCTGCAGCAGACGCCGCTGCTGGAGTTCTTTTTGGAGCATCCACATGCGGTACTTCCGTCCCGTGTGCACTTTGGGCTGGTGGAATTTAAGCCGCTTTCGCCGTCTCTGTTTAAGTGTATATCACTAATATTATGAACTTTTTGGTGGAGGAAAATGCCTACCACTTCCTTTCCTTCCTAGGGGTGAAGGAAAGGGGTGTGTGAGGCTTGAAGCCACTAAAAAACCCCCCGCCGAGTAGGGCAAGATAGGGTAGGCGAATAATATTAGGACGTATTCCGACATTACTGTACACGGCATCAATATGAATACACCTTCTAATCTACAACATTTATTTAGTCAGGTTAATTGTTTTGCTCAGTTGTGTACTGGAACAAACCTTTAATTTTCGGTTTTGTGTACAGTTCGGTTGTGTCAATAAAATAATTTCTTTCTTTCTGATATCATAAATGCAAAAGTTTGTGCGTCAATGTGTAATTATGTTTATTTTCTTTTCACTAGATACCGGCTGATCCTATTTGGAGGACATTTGGAATGTGCACAGCTTAAATAAAATAGTGGCAGAGATCAGTTAGAAAATAATCTGCAAACCGTTATCATTATAAATTCATTGAATTAAGATCGAATATCCATATCAAGATAATAATTGAATTGCCGGTTGGCGCAGATGGTTGGTTCTCTGCCTTTTAAGCCGGTATAGAGTTCGATTTTCGATGGAAACATATGTTATGAGAAATTCGAAACCTGAACCCTTAAGCCAACATAGCATGCTTATGCGTTAAACGTATTTTGTTGCCAAATTTAAACCTAAAACTAAAACTGATCGTCCGTCCTCCAAATTTTACAAATCAATCTTTGGATACATCAGACAATTGATCGAAAGGCGACGATTTAGACGATTTTAGACGATCTCTACCCGTTTCGATGAACAGTCAGTAATTGGGACTGAATGAATAGCAAAGGTTTGTTCTTACCTTTTTCTTAGCTGCTGCGTGCTGCTCAGCGGTGATTCTCTTGTCTGGGTGTCCTGGCACCCACTGCTGCCCTGGCGGATACAACCGGTATACGGATCAAACCCAACCACACGCGACAATAAACTGTATACATGCGGTTACAAGTGGGCCGTGCGAAAAATAAAAATGACTGACAATTATTATTTTTACCATCTTGAAGATGAAGGCGCAGAGCTACAGTTTAGCTTTGTTTCTGAAGGCTACGCCACTCAGGTCAGACCTGGCTTGGAACGGATATGGGCACGGCCCGTCAAATTACGCGGTCCCTAAACCTGCCTCTAATTTTCGTCAACTTTGCTTGGTCCCTAAATCAGTGCCTTCACTTCTTTTTTGTCCAATTTACTTGGTTCTATAATTCAGTACCTGCCTCTAATTTTTGTCAATTTTACTCGGTCTCTTAATGAGTCTTAATGAATCTTTGTTTTTGGAGGGTTGAAAACGTAAAAAATATATATTTCAGCAATTTCGAAAAATACGGGTTTTTTTAATAACATAAATCCTAATTATCTTAATTGTAGACATTAGCTATCAACAATAGCTTTCAAATGTAACACATCAGTAATATCTCGCACAACCCACATACAACCTAAATAAATAAAATATATAAATTATACGATAATTACAAAAACGACAAACACCATACAACCTCTAGAGGTCATGCATCTACAATATTTAGAAGAATCTCACACCGCACGAAGCTCAAAGCATGTCTGTATGAAGCATGAACTTTCTGGGAAGCCATGCAAAAATGTTGTATGGGTGTGAATATGAATAAAAAAACTAATAGAAAATATTCAAAGATCAAAGAAAAAAATATCTTGATGGTTTTAATAAGAGATGAAGACTATGTATTAAAAAATAGTTTAAAGATATATTCTTGTTTTTTTATATCTTAAAATTTGCAGATAAAAAAAATATAGAGACAAAAATAACGAAAAATTTATATTAGAAATTGAAATTTTGCAGTAAAGATAACAAAATATAGAGAAACAAAAATAACATAATATTAAAAATGAATATGCCAATGTAAACACTACGCGTAACGCCAACGTTTGCTTCTATTAGAAAATTCCAGAATCAGCAAACTTCAGTATTGATTGCATGCTGTGTTCACTGTACCAGAATGGACACTGCTTGCAAGTTATATAATATGTTATACCTATCTAGGATTAAGTGTTGCATTCAATTTGAGAACCAAAACATTGGTTTTCTGTAAAGTCGGTATACGGACGATAATTTTGCGTGATAACGTCATAAGACGAATGCTTAGGCCGATCGTGCCTCTCTACGGCTTGTTCCGCGCTCTCGCTTGCACGCTCAGGCTCAGGCGGAACGTGTACTTTTTCTTGCGTGCAGCCGGTGTTCATCGATTTATAAGACGTTATCACGTCAATAAATTAAAAAAGAAATCGTTTATTTCTTTTTTAATTTTTCTTCAATCAAGGAATGTTTTTAAATCGAGGGTGTGCAACAATGAAGAACAGCCTAGATCGGCAACCTATCAAGCACAGCCCGTTCGATTTGTTTGTACTACGTGTGGCGTTACGCGCGCGTCGCAGGGCTAAAAGCGCATATAGTACCAAGTATCGAGGTCTCACGTCGACGGGCATCTGGGAGGGGTGCTTCCTATGCGCCGCGTGCTGTTCATAATGCGCACATTCCTCGAGCCTGGTCACGCCCGCCAGTCGGTACCGGTGGAGCTCCGCCAGCCTCACTCGGAGCTCCCGTTCCCGCCACAGACCCGCGATGACGGCTTGCTGTTCCTGACGACCGTAGAACTGCGCGGTCCAGCGTAGCCGCTCCGTGAATTCTCTGGAATAATGCGTCTGATGCTCTAATCCAGATTTATATTATATACTTATGAAGAATTTATTAACGATAATAAGATATATTACAAAAAGCTATGTAATAAACAACAATGTTTATAAAAGATGACCACTGTCTCCCACACTACGAAAACTGTGTTGGAGGATTCAGTCTCTTCCTCACAGTTATAATAACAATATGAGAGTAGATCTACAAAAAAGTGATTGGTCCAAGTTCAATCCAAGTTTTTACTCTAACGTAAACAATCACACTATCTTACTCCTACTAATATTATAAAAGCGAAAGTTTGTGAGTGTGTTTGCATGTTTGTTACTTCTTCATGCTCAAACGGCTGGACCAATTCTGATGAAATTTGTTACGGAGGTAGCTGACATGCTGGTTTGACACATAAGCTACTTCTATCTCGGAATTCTTGCGGTTCCAGGACTGAGGCAGGTAAAACCGTGAGGTGCAGCTAGTAGCATAACAAAAAGCATATGCTCTATTCACCGAGGACTTCTGCAACTTACACTTAAACTTCCGCACAATGGATGATTATTTACGATTGTTTATAATTCTAAGGCCTAAATGAATAAAAAACATTACGTCATATTATTATAATTACCTTGCCAGGCAAACATTAGAGAAATATTGATACCTAACATGCGACATATTCTAAATAAATGTATCGTCATGCAATATAATCATCAAACTTTATTCAGGTTAAGAGAACAGACTACAAATGCTGACTTAGGCACCAAGGCATAGCGCGCCGCTCGGTGAAATGCTGGTAATAGGAAAAAAAACTGGCCAGTAATAAAAAATAAATCTACACATATTTGTAAAAAACTTGTTATAAGTTATAGTTTCCGAGAACTCTGGGGCTGGGGGCCTGGAAGCCAAAATCTGGTGACTTCGAATTTTCCCAATGTCACCTCCTCACCCCTACACTTTTTCCTTACATCATCAATTGGTATTTGTGGGTGCCCGAAACACACAAATTTCCCTTGGGGAGCATAATTGTGCTTACATCGGGGATTGATCCCGACACCCGATGCTTAGAAGGCAGACGCGCTACCGACAACGCCAGCGGGCAGTTCAAATATGGTACCAACGAGTTTGCTTCGCACTTAACTTAAACTGCCCGTTAGCATCATCCGCCTTCTAAGCATGGGTATCAGGTTCGATTCCCGGCGGGAACACAAGTTTTCTCCCCAAGGTATAATTATGTTTCTGATTTTGGGTTTGATTGCTGTGTGTGTGACGGGTCTTCCGTCTTTCCGGCACCCATGAAACCAGTTATTGAACATAGTGTGGGACAATGTATGTGAAAGTGTTAAAAAAAATTGCTAAGATTTCTAACAACTTATATACTATACTATATGGGGCCTTCTCCTTTTTCTGACAAAAACAAAATAGGATACCCACTTCTTCTCTTTGGCAAGTTTAGCTAACGTCTTCTGCTTGTTCCGCTGGTTGTTGAAGAAGACAGACACAAGTTGATAGTCGCGCACGAGCCGCTTCCGGCGCGTGCGCTCACGCAGCCGCCGCGTGTAGATGTCCACCTGGGACAGTTTTAGGGCTGGAAAATAAACGAGCAAAGTTAGACTTCGACCCAGTTGGCGTGGTGTGCTAGTCTCTGCCTTCTGCTTCGAACCCAAGCAGCGGTTATCTGGTTCGATTTCGAGTGGGAACACAATTTTTCAAGGGAGATTTGTGCTTCTGGTTCTGAGTGTGATTGTGTGTGTGATATGTAAATGTTTCCGGCACTCACGATACAAGTCTTTGATGTTAGTGTGCGGCATTGTTTAAAAAAAATAATTTCAACCAACTTATTCATAAAAAGATAGAATGTTGGATAAACCTTCTATATGTTAGGGTATTTTTGACTAGCGTTAATTTCAAGAGTGAAAATAAGTGAAGGGGTCCTGATGGGGATAGGCTTAGCCAAAAGTCACAAACCGAAGCTGATATTTAGACCATGTTTTTAGGACTCTTCTAAATTTAAGTCATTTAGAATTATTGTAAAAGAAATAAATACAAACTAACCTATATCTAGTTCGTCATCCTCTGGATTGAGTGCTAGTGTAGATATTATCTGTTCAGCTTCATGGTCATGTTCCTGAAAAATACAGATACATTCAACATATTATACATAAAAATCACTCCGGCAATGTTGTCTGATTTATAGTAACATAGCTAGAAATAAAAGATATACTTATTGATGAAGGTTTAAAAGCAAAACTATTGAATACAGTTATTCCTATAACATTAACTTACATAGCTTTAAGACCGTTAGGTTATAAGGGTCAGCCTTATAACATAATTGTTTGTTTTGAGTAGTTTCTATTTGAATTAAGCAAAAATGCAACTTATTTCCTAGGAATTTTGAATTTTTTTCAATTGAAACCATTTGCAACAGTTATAGGTTATAATAATCTGGTCTCTGAAACAGCAATGTCAGCATCTCAGCATCATACTGTTACGTAAGGAGTTGGGATAGCTCGGGTGAGAATCTGACAGGAGGAAATGCACATTACACGCCAAAGGTAGGACATCAGTGCAGGACTCATCAATCCAACTCAGAATACGAATTAATTAGCTTCGAAGTATATCTCCTTAACAAAATGTAATTTACCCTTTCAAAATCATCTCTATTAGGCATGTAACCAAGTTGTGACGCTTCATCTCCTGTGACGGCTAGGTGAGGTAGTCGGGACACTGCACTGGGACCCAGGGGACCTTCGTCTCGGTCTGCACAATGCAAGGATGGCCTCATCGTACTCTCGATGTTGCCCCATGTTGCACGACCGATGCTTCCATCCAGGTATCGAGATATGTATTCCTCTTTTGCTTCTGGAAATAACAAACCGAAAGTTTTATTTTTTGACATTTGATGAGTTCCAAGTTAGTGGTAGTGTCAACTTAAAATGTTTAAAGCCCGAAAGTAATTAGTATAATCAAGGGTTGTACAGCAAAACAATTTCAAATATCATTGGCAAGTGCATTTGACTAATGTAGTTGATTTGGGGTGAACTTGATATATATATATTTTTTTATGTACGATAGGCAAGCGTTTGACCACAATCTCACCTGATGGAAAGCGATGATGCAGCCAAAGATGTAGCACACTTGCCTAGAAGGTACCTATTCACTCTTGACTTGAAGACTCCCAAATTATACTGTTCGGGGAACAAAGACGAGAGAGAGAACAGAGACGAGGGCAAAGAGTTCCACTCCTTCGCTGTACGGATGATAAACGTAATAGTTTAAATATATATAATTTTTTTTTTATAATAGTTAATATTATTATAGAACTATCATAATAAATGATAAAGCAAGTGCCATTAAAAACTATTGGATCATTGAATATTCATACCTTCTGGTGTTCGTGTTTCAATGTGTTTTGCTATAGATTCCCAATTACCAAATCCAAACTGTTCCATAGCATCCAGTAATCTAACTTCTTCATTTGCTGACCAAGTACTACGTCCAGAAAATATTCCAAATGCCCCGGAGTCCTATGAATAAATAAAGAAATTTATTTAATAAATTTTGGCCTATCTATCAAAGAATAACGAAATTTTATGATTTACTTACAACAAACTGATATGAATGATCATTTTTGTGTTGGCCGATTTCAGCCCCTAAGGAAAAACACTGAAAATAAATAAATTGTTAGTATGATACAGAAGAGTACATATTGACAATTTTAAAGTTTGCGCCAAAACTTAATGTGAAAATGGCGACCAAGCTACTTTACCTGCAAACAAATATCAAAGTCTGTGCATTCAGCGCATTTCACCCGCACAGAATTGATTTCTTCTTGGCAGTATGTACAATTAACTTTGGCATATAAATCTGTGAACGACATAGTGCAAATTAAAATAATTATCGTAAACAAGTTATACGTTGGCAGAATAATTTGCTGAACTCACCAGCCATTTTTTTCGATTTTTGATTTTGATGACATGACCGTAGACAAATCTCGTGTATTGCCAACTGGACAAAACCAAAATTACCATGAATAATCTTCACTCTACATGATAAAGCGCTTGTACACCATTCGTATACTTCCGTTCTAGGTTAGGCGGATTCCACGTTCCCGTTCATATCCATTTTGTTCATTGGGTTTGTGTCACGTCATCACTAGGTTTTGCGTATATTGCCATCGAGATAGGAAACGAACCTCCACGGTTTGTAAAGCTACAAAATTCTTGGTTGCAACTTGCAACTAATTAAATAGCGTACTGACAGCGAAACTTTGATTGTGTGCTTATATTGAAGTGTGTTATAAAGACTTCAGCCGCATAATCAATTCCATCAGGTAAGATTGTGGTCAAATGCTTGCCTATCGAGCATAAAAAAGACGTCTTGATCTGGCATGAGATCAAATGGTTAGGTAAATTAATACGTGCGTACAGGTAATTGTCGACTGCATGAACATTTACATGCTAATGAAGCCGACTGTACACCTATAACTACTAATCTGTACAGAATTCGAGCACAAAATTTTAATATACAATGATATTTTATTGTTATGATGTTAAGCCTGAATTTAAAATATGTCTATTTATTTTTCAGAGTAGGTCAATAAAAAACCTTCAAAAGCTACCCCACATGGTAGAATATGCTTTGTTTTTCTATAATATATGAAAGTTTACAACCCTGGTCAGCTGTCAAACGTCAAATTGATTGAATATTTTCGTAACATTCTCGTGTACATTGTTTGTATTTTGTTACCAAATTAATCAGATTGCGACACGATTTGACTTTAATTTCCAATAAAGAGAAGATTTTTTATTACGTGTAATCGTTTCCTTAAATATAAAATGCACGTACGTTGCGTAAAGTGAAGGAGAACA
Organism: Lomographa bimaculata; assembly: GCA_948107665.1. NCBI lineage: Eukaryota > Metazoa > Arthropoda > Insecta > Lepidoptera > Geometridae > Lomographa > Lomographa bimaculata. The sequence continues at coordinate 7,599,301 of OX403603.1, forward strand.
GTGTCCTGTTGCTCGTCTCCTTTCGACCATGAAATCGAGCAAACGAAGGCTTCAGGCCCTCACAGAAGGACCGGATGGCATGCCTAATTATCTTAAAATGGAAGATTCTGAATCCTCGATACCCCCAGTGTTCAGATCTCGATTGCACGATCTGTTTTCCCAGATAGAAAAAGAGTTTGACCTTCTCTACACTGAGAACTTGAACCGTGAGTTAAAATTTATCTTTATTTGTATCTGTATATCTGTATCTTGCGACATATTCACTTACTTATTCATTGATACATAGTTTTAACATATGTAAGTATTAGTACAACCTATGGCCCTTTGTTCCCACCTATTTGTAATCTGAATAAACATAGTAGCTATAGATTTATTTAAATATGTTGTAAATGTATTTAAATATATTTAGAAGCTTTTTTTTTAACTCGGAAGTAATTTTATTTTGAATTCTACACAATTAGCCCTAATTTTTTTTACCACAGTACTCAGTTACAAGTTCATTTCATTCTAGTTATAACCAGAATATCATCCTCTCACTAGATAAAACTTCCCATGGGACTATAGTTAAGATACCAAATAGAACTGTCTTCAAAACTAGAGCAAAGTGGAATAAATTGTATATGGTTGGTATTTCTACCAATTTAGTTATAAGGTGCTTGCTTGTGGTACTGACTAGGGGCAGTTCTTGTGTCATGATTTTAAGGCCTCCTGAAGGCATCTGCAGTAGCCGATTCAGGGGGAGTGCTAAGGGGCTCAAGCCCCCCAACAAAAGCACAAATGCTACCGCTAGCATAGTGCTAGTGCTTTTGGGAGGGTTTGAGCCCCTGCGTAGTGGGGCAGCCGCAAGAAAACCTACCCTCAGCAAGGTCAAGCCCTTCCCAAATGACAATCCTGTATCACTGGGCATCTGTCATGCTTAACAACTGTTTTCTATTAACTAACAACAACTCAGTTCAAAACACCACTTAACCTCCAAGCTGAACATTGCTTAACTTTGTCAAACAGTTATGATCAACCAGCCATACAGCACTACAAGTGTCATAAGGTAAAAATCTCTAGCATAAGTGACAGTGATAAGTGCTCCCTCAGTAAACTCTTTTAAAAATATATTGGACAAACACTTAAAAATAATAGTGCACAAAAGTGATATACACACGTATCAGCTTAATAAGCTGCTCAGTGCATCAACAATAATAAGAAGTAGTTAGACTGAGACTATACAATCAAATCAAATCAAAATTTATTTATTTGTCAGAGTATGGTAAGTGATTAATAGTAGGACATAGTATTAGTTTCACATACTCTACCGTTTCCGGTGTACAAATATTTAAATGTAGATATCAAATAAGTAACATTACAAATAATAGAATAATAGAATATAATATAAATATATTTTGTTTATAATGTTATTTGTTTCAGTGCAAGAGAAAATAGACATCCTAAGTGAGAAACTAGAACGAGAAAATTATGGTGGAGACAAGCAAAACATAGATTACATTGAGTTTGAAGCAACAGGAAAAAACTCCAAAGTGAAATGTGAGTATAGCAGCTTAAACTTTGGGTGAGTTCTTAGGCATTCACACGAGTGCCTCATTGGGGCCCATGTGAATAAACAATTTTTTATTTTGATTTATTATTTATTGAGTTACCCAGTCTCCCGTGACCACACAGCAATTTATTCACAAAATCAGAAAAAAAAACATTGAAATAGAATGACCGTTACTGCTGCAAATTGTTAGTAACATCAAGAATAAATGGAATATAAATATATAAAAATGCTTTATACTCACAGTCTATTATCTATCTGCAATTATCATCTATCTCTGATTGATTCATAATAATATGATCCCAGAAACAGAAACACAATTTTGTCTTGGGTTGAAAACTTGTGTTCCCACTAGGAATCAATAGTATCTAACTTCTAAACCATGCAACATTCTCATAAATTCACTTTCAGTATCTCAAAGTAACTCTCAGAAAGTAAAGGCCAGCCACAAGCTCCGAGTTCAAACCAGCAAGATTGTGTCCAGTTTCAAAGCACCTACATACAACTGTCAGCTAGTAAGGGAGTTCTCGGGACATAAAGATGGGATATGGGATGTGTCCTCTGCCAGGCCCGGCCAGGCTCTTATTGGAACAGCTTCAGCAGGTAAAATTGACTCTTCATATTATCTTTGCTAAACTATTGAAGAGAGCTGACCGACGGGCAAAAAGACTTATTGGCGATAGTAAGCTGATTGAGTCCAGATTGCACAGCCTTGATCACAGGCGTATGGTCGCAAGTCTATTGGTATTCTATCGTTTGCATTTTGGAGAGTGTGAGTTAATTCCACCATGCCCATTTTACCATCTAACAACCAGACAAACTGACAAACGTCATCCATTTATGCTTGACATACCTCCCGTTCGCTCGAAGCGGTTTGCTTCTACGTTCATCATCCGTACAGCGAAGGAGTGGAACTCATTGCCTGCGTCATTGTTCCCTGAGGGGTATAATCTGGGAGTCTTCAAATCGAGAGTGAATAGGTATCTTCTAGGCAAGCATGTCACATCTTCGACCGCATCATCACTTTCCATCAGGTGAGATAGTGGTCAAATGCTTGCCTATTCTGCATAAAAAAAAAAAAAAAAAGCTGCTGCAGCTGTAGTTTTGTGGGTACCCATTCTGCCATCAAGCCAAAAGTCGGTTTTATTCCACCAATCGCACACCAATGACTTACACATATACATTTGCAGTTGTTCAAAAAAATGAAGGAAAGCAGTAAATTTCAGAAAGGAAACATATCGCTTAAGGCAGTTAGAGCAATAAGGCATGACACCCTATGGCTGCAGGTCCTATCCCACCTCAAGTAATATTTTTCCTTTCTAAAATTTACCACTTTAGATCTGCCTAAGTCGCTAATGCCATAAAAACCACAAAATCAACAGTGAAGAACTGAATTCAATGACATGTTATATCTGTCCCACTTGGTTGATCAAGACACAATCTCTCCCTCTAACTTGAATGCTAAATGAGGGTGTTGAAATGAAAGAAAGACCAATCTGGCTTTGAGAAAAAACTAATAACTTTATAGCAGGAATATAAAAAGCTGAAAGAAATAAATATCAGAAATCTTATAAAATTCTACTTAACTATGTATTTATTTATTATGTATGAATACAGATCTATAACAACCTAAGAAACTATGCTATGGGAAACTTGAAATAACAGTGGGACGTTGATCACAAAAGTACAAAATCATATACCTGACATAGATTCACAAGCAATGGTATTAAATAATAAAAACAAATATTTAATTATGTATATTGTTTTACAACCTCACTATGACTTATATACATAATTATTGGTAATGTCATGTAGTTATTTTAAAATATTATGAATAATCTGGCAACTGACCTTCACAATTTGTTGAGAAATGTATATATAGATTCAGATTCCATTACTGAGATTTTAAAAGTTGGGCATTATGAAATGTGAACAAGCTAAAAATTTTACCAATACATTGGCGATGAATTTTGTAATTGTCTGGCCTGATTTTCATCAAACATAACTAAGACAATTGCCCTTTAGAGATATTTTGGTCTGATGACTGTACGATTAATATAGATAGTGCAAATTTATCTATCTATCTATATATATATATACCCGCGTAAGTTCCGGACCCGCGATAATTCCGGGATAAAAAGAAAATCTGTGTACAAATATTCAGTAGTTATGGCATGAAAGCGCGACAGACAGACAGATAGAGTTACTTTAGTAAGGATCAAATGACATTTCTCACAAAAACTCGACCAATTTGGCTGATTCTATTATGGTTCAGGGCAAAGTTTGTATGTAACATTTATTTTTAATCCACTGGAAATTGCACCCGCGCGAAGCTAGGGTGGTTCGCTAGTTATCTATATATTTGACACAGATACAGGGTTCTGTAATGACTGAATATTGTAGTAGTAACAGTCTTGACTTGAAGAGGACAAAGACTACTTATATCGAAACAACTCAGGTCCTCTCTAGTTCTAAATAGGCACAATTAGTTATGCAATGTATATGCAGTATGTTCTGATGTATTGTGCATTTCCTCCTGCAATCCAAAGCCAACCCACATATAAATAACAGAGCAAGGTTCTGGAGAGTTGCCAGCTGTCATAACCGTTCCAGTGTGATAGGTAGTGTAAATGGTTGCAATTTATGATGGTGGCCCAGTTGTTAACTTCACTTACATGAAATAGTTTATTTGGAATATTTTATTCCAGATCACACTGCATGTGTTTGGAGTGTGGAATGGGGCAAGTGCCTCCTGCAGTATACCGGCCATGCAGGCTCTGTCAACTCGCTTAGATTCCATCCGAGCAGAGACATAGCTCTCACCAGCAGCGGCGATAACACGGCTCATGTGTGGCAAGCGGCTGTCAACTGGGATCTCCCAGTAAGTATGGTGCTATTTGAACTTGTTAATTGAGCGAAGCTTGATTTCTAAGTTGACTTGGGCAGTCTAACACGTTGTCCGTCCGTCTGTCAGAGGCATCTAGCGGCTAAACTATACAAGCGAATAACTTCAAATTCTCAGAGTATATGTAAAGCTATGGTCCAAAGTCAGATATGGTAATTAAAATTATTGAATGGAAATATTAATAGGGCATCCATACACGTATAGGGGCACATTTTTTTTTTCTATCCATGTGAAGTATCTTTGAAAAGAGCTTAGAAAGTAGAGTACAAAACCGTTTTTGATAAAAATCTATGTTGGAAAATAACAATTTGGTTGGTCTCCTAAGTCATTGTTTTTAGATCTATTAAAATCACTGTTTTTAGATCTATTTTGTCCCGGGGTCTATCTAAAAACGGTTAGACATTTAAAGCTGATACTTATTCTATTTGTCCTTTACTTGAAAACAAATACAAAAATCAAATAATAATTATTAAGATAAATAGTTATAGGCAATAAACTTCAAAATATTTTCTCTTAGGCAAAATGCAGACACGAGAGTTTGGGACTAACGACTAGTAGCTAAGAGGCAAAAAGTTAAAATAAATATTTGTACACAGAAATAAGCTAATGAGAAATATAACGAATAGACGCCATCTAGTGTGAATGTGCAAAACATTGTAATGTTTTGCTAAAAATCTTCTTATCAAAACTAAAATATTTCTATAGCGGGGGCAGTCATCTGAAGAAGAATTAGAAGGTGGTGGCGAGGAAAGCCTTGGCGAAGGTGGTGACCGGCCGGAAGTTCTGCGTACACCTTTGACTGAGCTCATGGGCCATCAAGGGGTAGTGGTGGCCGCTGATTGGTTGGCGGGCGGCGATCACGTCATCACGGCCTCTTGGGATAGGACGGCAAACTTGTATGATGTAGAGACTGGGGATTGTTTGCAAATTCTTACTGGTAAGTGCATTATTTTTTAATGCAATACTTTAATAATGGCATTTGCATCTTATTTCGCTTTTTAACTACAAATAGAGGAGAGTATAGAAGAATAGATTGGCTCTGGTTCTCTTCCTGGAGAAAGAGTAAGTATAATACGGTAAAGAAAGAACATGGATTCACTTATTACGAGTAAGTGAATCCATGTTCTTTCTTTACCCATGTTGTGATTTGTTTGCATTACTTTGTATGACTTGCCGCCTGCCTAATGACGGCCCTCCTTGGGGGTTGTCCTAATTTGACTTTTTGATTATTTTTTGTGAATTGTAAAAGATTCACTACAAAAAAGTAGTTTTTTGAAAATGTGCAAAATTTTGTGTGTATATAAAAAAATATCTTTTTTATATTAACCCGTCAAAATCAGGAAACATTTTTTTTTTCAATTATAGCTAGGTAGGTTTCTCAATGGCTAGTGTAGTCGGGTTTTAGTTTTTAAACTTTCGTTTCTTGTCATGATTTCGTTTTTTAGGTCACGACCACGAGTTGACTCACGCGTCTGCTCACCACAGTTCGCGGCTCGTGGTCACGGCGTCACGGGATACCACCTTCAGACTGTGGGACTTTCGCGAACCGATACACTCAGTATCTGTGTTTCAGGGACATACAGAGTAAGTACAATGCCAGACTTCCTTTTAAGGTCATAGAGAGGACAGCATTATTACATTAGACATTTTGGGACTTTGAAACCTTAATTTCAATCGTTTCACAGGAGTGTCACGTCAGCTGTGTTCACACGGGAAGACAAAGTTGTGTCTGGCTCCGACGACCGCTCTGTAAAGGTAAGATTAAAAAATAATGATTCAGTCAACTTTCAAACTAAAATTTGACGCTTACTATGATACGAGAATACCAATATAATTCTTTGAATTATGCTAAAAATATAAATATAAATTCACAGCTTTTAAACTTTGATACATTTTCAGATACAAAATAGTCACAAAACGCTTGTAGCGATATTTAACATTGTTAGCATGTTAGCAGAGCACAATTTGTAACATTTAAGAGATCTAGTATACTAGTAGATCCAAACTGGACGTTTATCATTTTAAAACTCTTGCCCTCAAGTAGATACTAAATAATTATGTTATCTGTGACAGGTGTGGGACGTCCGCAACATGCGTTCAGCGCTGGCGACCATCCGTTCGGACTCTTCAGTGAACCGCGTCGGAGTCAGCAGCGGTGGGCTGATAGCCATCCCGCACGATAACCGGCAAGTGCGCCTGTTCGACCTGCAGGGGCAGAGGCTCGCGCGCCTGCCGCGCTCCAGCCGACAGGTAAAATCAATTGCACAAATTTCAAATCTGTGGAGTTGCCCCAGAGTATTATACCGTACCTTAGCGTGGAAGATACATAAGCGCGATATGGTGAACTGGCTTAGTTTGGTGCCCGTTCGCCTTTAAGCAGTGGATGTCGGATTTGATTCGCGGTGAAAACAAGTTTTCTCTTGAAGGGAAATTTATGTTTTTGGTTCTGGGTGTGATTGAATGTGATGTGAATGTTTCCGACACCTATACTAAAACAAGCTCTCAGTTGAACACTGACTTTAATATATCTTCGAAGGTAGACTACACATTTACAATTACCCACATAACTTATTAAATCTACTGCAACACCCACGATACAAGTCATAGAACTTAGTGTTGGGCTATGAGTGTGCAAGCAGTATGTATGTTATATTTATACGTCGAGAGCAATGTCGCCGGACTGGCGCTTATTCAACGCTTATAATAATGTATACGACGAATCAATTGGCTCAGTGGACAAGTCATTATTGTCTAGATGTCCTGGGTTCGATTCCCTGTCCGGAGCAAGGGACATGTTTTTGTTTACTTTTGGTTCTGGGTGTGTTATGCAAGTTGCCGGCCACAATACAAGTCTTTTAACTTTACGTGGGGGCTATGAGTGTTAATGCGTCAATAAAATGCGTTTTTATGAGCATTACGTCTTTTTTTTCATGGTGTGTACTTATACAAACGTTTTTTAATTCAGGGTCATCGTCGCATGGTGACTTCAGTCGCGTGGGCGGAAGACATATCACCGAACATCAATTTCTTCAGTTGTGGCTTCGACCGTCGCATCTTAGGCTGGTCTATTCAACCGTCTAAGGAGAACTAATTAGGAAGGCCAATTAACTATGTGCAGTGCACTAAATATATCAAACTTGTGGGTAAGGAAACGTGTGGTCAACCCAGTGTCATTCCATTTCTTGTTTTGTATGATTTGAGAATTGAATGGCATCTTAAGTTAATATAATCACAACTCGATAAGTACATATAGATATTAACGTCCATAGTCATGCTATCTCACTCCCACTAGCGTCACCATCCTGTGGTGGGAGTGAGATAGCACGACAGTGGATGTTTCGATTCAGAGTGTTGCTTAATCTATGAGAGATATAGTGAGGCAGTAGATTAACAATGGCACGCAGAAAAATAATAATCAATGTTAAATTCTAGAGCCTTTGTGTATCTTGCTTATCTTCACAATATTTGCGAAGGTTATAATTAGATAAAATAATTACTGTGCTAAGTCGTGGTATCGGATTTTAACTCGCGCGTCTTGCAAGGGTTAGTCAAGTCCATCCTTGAAGATGCTAAGAGTTCAATGTATTATTATATGTTCTTCTTGAATATGTATATTTTCTGCAAATGTTATAAAAATGATTTAAGTAATTTTCCGCAGTGAATTAAATCATATCCTAGATGTTTCTGTAAGGAGTATTTCACTATCCTAACTTTGATATGCAGAATGTAGACACAGAAATATTTGAATATGCAAATATTCGAATATTATGAAGTTATATGTTTTAAGATCATTAATCTCAATGACACATGTTATACGTAAGTATGTAAATGAAATAGATTCAACAATCGATCCAAAACAAAGTTTAAATTGTAAAGTGAATTCACCTGACGCCGGACTCACCTAAAATCTTCTATTAAATATATCTCGGATTCGCACGGGTGTAATTGCCGGTGGATTTACCAAAAAAATCCGTTGGAATTACCAAAAATTTATTTTCATGAAAATTACGAACACAAAAGAACAGCCTTCGTTTTCAAGTGATAATATATTCTTTTATACACTCGGCATCTGATATGTATTGATATGCCTCTAACGTCTTTCAACCCAGAATTGTATTTTACGTTATATAGGACCAACCATTGTATAATCGCGCTTTACCCCAAATATCCTTAAAAAAGTTTGATTGTAAATTTGACGTTACTAATTAAGAAATAACGAATACCTAGACTTGAAACTGACCCATGCTCAATAAATTTAAATTGAAAAGTTTTTTTATGTAGAAATTACTGTAAGCTCGTTAAAAGGCTATTTTATTAGGTACATTCATATCCTGTGAAGTTATGTCCCCTTGATTTCGATTAACTTTGAAATTCTAATTTTAAACGTATTGATTTTCTTAGGCCTATTTGGTTCTAGTTGTTAACATTTTGGCACAAATAACATTAGTTGTAAACAATCTTGTACACTCTTACAATTAACGATCGGTAGGAATAAATACTACGTCCAATATGATAGTTGACTTCTGTTGAATTATCACAATCTAAAATACACCTTGTAAAATATACAATTGTTTAGAAATTATAACGTGAGTGGTATTGCCATTATTTAAATTAATTCAATGTATTTCTTTGATATCATTTGTAATCTTGCCCGAAGATCAACTGTTCTATTACTGCAAAATATTTGCGTTTGTAGTGTAATGGCATTTAGTAATAATCATATACATTTTGTTGGTGTTTTGTTCATATCTTGTAATTCTCGACTATAGGTAGTTCGTCCATTAGTTTTCTAAAGGGGTATTGGTATATGTATTAAGTTTGATACTGGGTCAGGAATGTTATGTATAACTCAAATATTTGTAATATGTATCATTGGTAAACATCGATCTACCGACAAATAAGCGACAATCCCGCCTCGCTATAACGTAAAAAGTTAAAATAGTTGCACCGTCGTCAATCGAAGTAAGCTGGGGATCTATTCCAGCCATCGATTAGCTTTACATTGCATCGTCGCGCGTCGCACCAATTCGTGCAATAGTTGTTTGACGACCAGAATAGACCTGATAAATTGTTGCAAGCAAAAGTAAGCTATGTAGTAGTAAAGATAGACATAAATGAAATTGTTTTAGCTTGTTTATAATTATGTTCAGTACACTTATTTCGTGGAGTTTGCGTTAAACTAGTGGTCCATTTGTTTGTAGGTCGATGTTGGTAAACTAACTTTATAATAAGAAAGTATTTGAACGACTCGTTAAGATATTAAAATTGTATAGTTACATAATTATATAAATGTAATAATAATCTACTTATTGTGATTTGGTAGTGTTAAACGATTCTTATCAATTATTATTGAACCTAGATTTATAACAAAATTATGTAAAATTAACAAGCAAAAAATTTTAGATAGCCAAGAGGTAGCTGTAATAATTTGGCTCGTCTATTCGTTGATTTTGAAAACAAATAAATAAGGGATTATTTATTTGTGATAAAAATTCCAGTATTTATCGTGTTATAAACCAAAGTTTCTGTAACGGAGGGCCGTATTATTACAGAAAATCTCTAAACCCTTTGCTTTTTATTGTCTAAGAAAATAATTGTTTGTGTTATTGTTAATTATCGATATTCAAGCAGTTCGAAAGCATATCTCTTATTGTACAATGACGACGCGCAAATTTTTTCAAATGTTTCTATTTCGTTGCAGAGTATGATTAAAATATAAAAGCATTTTCACAAAGTATTAAAAATCTATATTTAATGCGTCGCTGCAAGAGTCGATATTTATAAATGTTTTTGCGGAGTGAGCCTAAACAACATTTTTAAAAGGCTATGAAAGAATATGTAAAAAATCGAATTTAATTTAATTATATTTATAGTATCTGAGATACCATCATACATTTCCTAATGCAATCACTCTCGGATTATGGTCTTTCAAATAATAAAAGAATCTTGCATATCGGGTCAGTCAGTAAAAAAAAAGTACTTGATATTTTTAGCTATGTCAACATCCCTATTTTTTTAAATGCGTCAACGCTTTTCTTAAAATGCGTCAACATATTTCTGATCATTTTTGGAATCAAACAAATTTATCGATTTGCATACGATGTTTGGTAATTCATTATCTCGCACATAGACGTTTTAATCTTGAAGCTAGTAAGTATTTTCAGAGTACTGAAATTCAAATTCAAATAGTCTCTTAAGCACTGTACGAAGGATAGTCAACTCATTCGCACCATGCTAAATCAGGTATCGTGAACATTTTTTTATTTTAGTAGGTAATTGTTTCCAAATGTATATAGCTATATTTCGTTATTTATACCTGCATATCGCTTGTGATGTTTTACTCCTCTTTCATAAACGTATCAAAAATGTATGGTTATTATTAATAGGTGTGTAATAATGAACAATATATAGGTACTTAGATTATTAATGATTATAACGGTTGTTAATCTATAAATGATCTGAATATTTTTGTTATGCCGAATGTGGTATGGAATAAATGCGTAAAAAATATGTTTGCCGAGTTTTATTTCAATACATACATATGCCTACCAGATAATCCTTACCATATTTAATGTATCAATTTTAAGTAAATTATTACCCGACCCAAAATGTATACTTATGCTTAAATGAACTTTAAACGGGGGTTTGATAGATTTGATCGCATAGAACTACGACCATGCTCTAAACTTAAAATTAATTCTGTCATTCCCTACCAATCAGGGGCGTAGCTACCGCCGTATCTGCCGTATCAATTATACGGGGCCCCCGACACATCGGGGGCCCCGTATAATTGATACGTTAATACGATATATAAATATAAGATAAAAACTTTCAAATTTTCAAAATGACAAAAGTCAAAAAAAGCCATATCTTTTTTCCCCGCGTAAAGCGTGCGTTCAAAAGTTGGCAACACCCTACATTGGTTATCGCGGGCTGCGGGATTTCCCCGTTTAAGTCATTTACTTTAACGGGGGAATCCCACAATAATCGATGTACATACGACGATAAACCAATATATACATTTATGAACAATTTATGGCTTTAAAAACATGCCTTAAATCTGAATTTAAAAAAAAGCATTCCATTAAGGAACTCATTGAATTATTGCTGATAAAATTCAATAGTCATGCATCCAGTTTTCCGGAGGTAATAACAGCATAACAGTATTTTTATTTTTGACCCTTCCAATTACAACCGTAGCTGCTGAAAGAAGTTTTTCAAAATTAAAACTGCTAAAAAATTACTTAAGAACTTCGATGGGACATGAACGCATACGGCAGTTGTCATCAATATTTAATTTTCTTTTAATTGTATGCAAACATTTTTTTTCTTTTGTGAGAAATCTTTACCCTTCATAAGAACCCCCAAACAATTTTTTATACGGATCAAATAATAAAACTATGATTATATATTATTATTAAATTTTATTTTCTATAGGTACTTTATAATATTGTGTACATATTTTGCATCCAATTTTATACGCGAATAAGTTTCCATGATTTATGCTACTAAAAAACACTTAATATCCACAAAAATAAATTTGAGGAAAAAAAACCAAGTGAAATATGAAATTATTGAACATGACGCTGGCAATTGTGAAAACCGCGCGAAGCCAAACATCTGACCCCCTATTACGTATCTTTGTTGCACGCGGTTTCAATTCAAATTAAGCAAAAATGAACCTTATTTCTTAGGAGTTTTGTCAATTTAGTATTGAAACCGTTTGCAACAGAGATCGAATCGGCCCCCAGAACGAAGGAGAAAAAAACGAATGCAATTTTTTTTTCTTTTAATTTTGGTTGCGCAATCTTGTGCATTTAGCCAGTGTCAAGTTATAAAATATTTAACAGTTATAAATCATAAAACCAGTGACAAGTCACAGTCAAAATCAAGTAAAAGAGACAAGGTCATGCACTAATAAAGTGGTAAAAACTTTACTGGAACGTCTATTAGAGTTTTGAAGCGAAGGCAAAAATCACGTTCTATCTGCGTAGGGATGTCAAAACCTAAAAAGTTTATCTTAAAAAGAATATCGATAGGTGCTGTTAATATACAAAAAAGTATCGATAAATTTGTAAGATTTTGTAAGAATACTGATAAATTCAGTCTTTTCAGATCAGTCCTTTTTCAAATCAGCCTTTTCTATAAAATGATGTGTGTTTGGTGTGATTGATGCAGTTAAGAGTTAAGACTGGTGTGCACATAGAATGCTAGGCCAGCCTTAAAAAAAATATATCGATATTAATTACAATGACTTTTGAAATAACTATCGATGTTATTTCAAAACCGTAGTTAAGTTCTTATCTAGTTTGAATCTGTGGTTAGTTTTGGTTTGTTTAAAATGTATTGTAAAATGTGCAATATTGCAATTCGTTGATATTTTTATTCAGCATATTAGTATTTCTTTGATCTATCCTAGGAATCTTTGAACATCAACGGGGTGTAGGGTCGTCGCATTTATTTGCTAGAGATGGACGAAGTACGGGCTTTTTTCAACAACCCATGCTCGTCTAAGTCCCAAGTCACAAAACTTCGGGGCCCTTTGACCGGCGGCTTATACATTTCGAAAGATAGCAACATAAATGAATTGTCGAGAAGAGCCGAACATCGCCAGGCAGTGGTTCCTCATGGTACCGACTATGCCCGTGAAGTTAGAGACAGGGAAAATGAGATGTATCTTCAAGTAAGTCATGTTTTATTTTGTTTTGATTACAAGCTGTGGTATTGCTTTTGTGGTTACGGAAGCCACGTTTGTATACCTGTACTTTGCATCCTTTTTCATAAATAAAATTCCCTATCCAAGATAACAAACAGAGCTACTTTTAGCTGTATTAATTTTAGCTAAAACCAGTTTTTTTTTTACATCTGTTAAGCTAGCATTTAGCCTCCATGTCACCTGATGGAAAGTGATGATGCGGTCGAGGATAGTAAAAATGCCAGGCCTAGAACTCTAGGTCTCTGAGGGATATGCCAAAACATCATTTTTTATGGAAACATATTTTTGAAGTTGAAGATGGTGAAGAACAACTGTATTTATTTACATGGTAGCCAGATGAGCATGAGAAAACGCCCTTCTGCCATAGATCATCAAGATGTTATCTTCACTGGAAGCTCAAGTCCCTTGTAAGATATGTAACTGTTAACCCTAAAAGCTGAGTTTTTTACAATGGCACCATCACATCTTCAAAGTAAATAAAGTTCTATTAAGTAAGCAGATGAACATTCAACATCTGAGTGCATTAAATGTTTTACAGAATGATATGAAGAGGAGGCAATATGAGAGCATGTCTGGAGGGCTGGAGTCTTTGGAACATTTGACTAGTATTGGTGATTCGATGCCCAATATCGGAGAGTTGACTGAAGAAGCTATGACAGAGGTGTACAGCAAATATTCCTTTCAAAGGAAGGAGGACACTAATAACTTGGCTATCAATGAGTTTAAACAGGAAGTAAGTTATATTTATTCATTATTATGAGAATGGTACCCACTTGAGCATTTGAGTTACCTATAAACTCGGTGCTTTATAGTTCCTTACTTAACTTGGGTCTTTGCTGTTTAAAAATCTTTGTCCTGACATACTAATTCACTGACTGACTGATTAAATTAGAGACAACACACAGCCTAAACAGCTGGTCGTACATTTGTCTTAATATGTAGGAGTGTAAGAGGGTTTTTAGAAATTCTTCCATTAAAATTTTGAGCACTTGATTTAATATAAAAAATTATGTTTACAAAAAATTATGAAGTTATACTGATGGATAAGTATTTAAGTAGTTCATTTAGAATTTAGTTAGTCTTAGTTAATATATGCATTTGGCCTGTAGATAGAAATACTTTATTAATGGGAAAATTGCCTATATAAAAAAAATAATTAAATAATACGCTAAATGTAACTGCTTTTACACTCACAGCCCGACACTAAATTCAGCGACTTTTGGAACTAATCTACTAATATCTCTATATTGGCTGTAATTGGCACTAATTTACCATCTCAGATTTCACATATTTTGTTTACTAAATACTACAGACAATACCAGATATAAGGACAATAAAAACACCAGTCATATTTGGTCATAAACTAATAACCGACATAAAACTAGTACAAATTTCCCACATGAGTCCATAGATTATAATGATTATATCCATGTTTATTTCATTTTCTTTGCAACATGTTAATTTGTAAACAACAAGTCTCTGCTTCTTGTTCACATATAAATAAACTGACTGTGAAAGCAGACTTTGATTATACTGCATTTGTATTTAGTTTCTGAGAATTACTGTAGACATGTTTTTGTTTATTATAGGCCTTCATTATAGCCATTGTCCATTATACTTAAGGGCAGCCATCCATCCGGGATTCCCCAGATTAGTCCTGGTTTAGATGGTGTTCGGGGCCCGTCCGTAAGGGGTTTTCAAAGTGTGTGTGAATCCCGAATAATTTATATAATAGTAATAATAAATAAAATTATATGAAGACTTAGTTAAAAATCATGCATTATCGTAATTTATATGTTACATTTGAATTATGTCAGCAAATTAGGTGATGGCAGCTCTAATTGTACTGGCCAGATGGGATATTGTGCTCTCACTATAATATTGGTGAAGGAAAACAGAGAGGAAAGCAGCATAATAAAATTCCCTCATACTTATATTGGCAATTGAGTTTCACAACAAGTAGTCAAAAACAAATGAAATATCCTAATATGTACCCAGTTTTTTCAGAAGATGTTTTATTATTGATTCACAACCAACATAGACGATAGCTGTGTTTAACAACCAGTTGTGGAAAATGGAAAAAATCTTGCTAAGCAGCCAGTTGCCAACTATAATAATGGTTTTACAAGGCCATCAATTATTCACTCTATATCTATGCATGAGATTCACACTCAATACAGTAAAGCATCTGTTTGAAGCAATGTCGAAATCTCTCATAATAAATCACAGTTCTAAATCGGCTTTTGAAAGGCAAGATTTAAAAAATATGTGCTGACTTGCAACTTAGCCAGACTGGTAGATTATGGCCTAGCTTTACACTCCTAGGTGGATGATAATAATGATAATGTTTCCCATTCTTTCCAAAATTATTTTCCAGATTCTGGACCGCATCCATTGCTACTCAGTTGTTATCATCGAAGGTCCTACTGGCTGCGGTAAGACCACACAAGTTCCTCAATGGATTCTTGATGACTGCTACCAGCAGCACCGACCGTGTAAGATCATAGTCACGCAGCCGAGGAGGATCGCTGCTATATCTATATCAAAGCGAGTGGCACAGGAGCGTGGGTGGGATGTTGGTGGATTGGTTGGGTATCAGGTAAGTGAGATAGCACTCTTTTTACTGCTAGCAGCTTTAAGCTGATACTGTTTTTACAATTCAAGCCGGTGTAATTATGGAGTGAATATCTTCTAAGTATGTTTATGTATCGTTGGCTATCTTCTGTCTCATTATCGCTACACCTGGCTCACTCTTCTCTTTATAAGTGCAGCTACAAGTACATTGAAACAAAAGTTAAAAAAAAGGTTTTAAACATATGTTAATTCAGGTAAACATTTGAATGTACTCCCATGTCTGGGCAGCATATGGCCCAGAACCGGTCTATGTCCTTTCCCTTAGGATGAGTCATACGCAGAGGCGAGCGGCTCGTGCGTCGGCGCGTGACTGGCGACGCGCGTGCGGGAGCCGCAGATGCTAGTAGAAGCTTGTTTTCAGAAAACTTTTTATGTATTTACAATTGTTTTTTTGAATATCTTATCCCTGGTGTTTAAAAATTAATCTAATATATAAAATTCTTGTGTCACAGTTTTCGTTGCCATACTCCTCCGAAACGGCTTGACCGATTTTGATGAAATTTTTTGTGCTTATCCGGTATCTATGAGAATCGGCCAACATCTATTTTTCATCATCATCATCATCATCATCACTTTTCATCATTATCAACGCGGGTGAAACCGCGGGGCGCAGCTAGTATCAAATATATAAATTTGAATTAAAAAGATAATTGAAATAACTCCTATATGGCTCATGTAATAATTTATTTCTTAGAAACTAACTTGCTGCTTGTTGTTGTGTATTATGGTTAGTAAAGTTCACTAAGGACATTGAGGATAGTTACATTAGTAACTAACATATTATGTATACTGAACTGTTATCAATATTTCAGGTTGGTCTGGAAAATAGAACTACAGCAGATTCACGGATTATTTATGCTACAACTGGCATTCTATTGCAAAAACTGGGTGAGTATTTTTTCTCTACATGTTGTTTTGAATAGCTTTTTTTCTTAGATCTGTTATTTTTATGTCATTGTTAGACGTCATGAGCAATTAGCTCGCCTGATGATAACCACCACGCTTGCCTATTACAGTTCAGTGCCACCCTGAGTTATGAATTTAAATAATTCTAATTCCTACGCAGCAAACTACTTTCTTCGTCTCAACCATTAGATGTCTATTAAACCTTGTTATTATAACAAATTTGTAGTACTTAACTTTTTATCATAGACTAAAGAATAAATGATCATTATTAATATTGTGTTAAATTACAAAAAAAATTATCCGGCAGTTAACCTCAAGAGTCAGTTTTTTTTTTAATGCGTGATAGGCAAGCATTTGACCACAATATCACCTGATGGAAAGTGATGATGCGGCCGAAGATGTAGCATGCTTGCCTAGAAGGTATCTATTCACTCTTGACTTGAAGACTCCCAGATTATTCTAGGCTTAGCGTGTTAAACATCCTCACCCACATCATCACTTAACATCTGTGCGGTAGTGGTCAAACTAGTGCTTGACCACTACTTTTACCTCTGATATCAGAGGTAAAAATGTACTCTTGTCTATCCATGTTGTAAAAAACTTGACCTCAAACCTACTTGGCTTAGCTTTTGTGATTCACCAAAGCCATAATTGTTGAATGTGCAGTTATGTTAATTTACAATAGTCGAACGATAAAATACGCTGGCTTCTATGGTTGAAATTATATCCCAATAGATTTCTGATAATTTACAAATTACCCTGTATAGTAACACTAATCTGTTTTTTTTTTATAATTTTGGCTATGCAATCTTGTGCATTTAGCCAGTGTCAAGTTATTAAATATTTCATGTGTATTTCATAATAAAAGTCCTAGTCACAAGTTACAGTCAAAGTCAAATGAAAGAGTCAAGGTCCAGTCAAGTCATGCCCTAGTAAAGTGGTAGAAACATTACTAGAACTTTTGTTATGTAGAGTTTTGGAGCGAAGGCGAAAATCAATTTTTTTTTATGATTTGCCTACACTTATACACGTTTACTAAGTATAAACGGTTAGCAATCCACCATTACTACACATTAACACTTAAACAAGTTTCAGAAAATAATCCAAAATCAACAACGCCATATTTGCACTTTCGCGCCAAAACCCTTATCTGATTTATAAGATTAGTTTGATCCTCTTTATTTGTCTTTACAGTGGCCTCAAAGACAATGAATGAGTACTCTCACATAATCCTCGACGAGGTGCATGAGAGAGGACAGGAGATGGACTTTCTGTTGCTCGTAGTGAAGAAACTCTTATTCACTGTCTCGCCAAATGTTAAGGTAATATTTGAATATTATAAGTTTATCTTGGATTATATGGCAGGTTATTGATCAAAGTTGTGACATGTGATGATATAATTTACCAGTTTAATTGTCAATAACATTTTTCCTGCTTATCTTTGCCTTATTAAGCGATCTTAATCCTTATAGAATTACCAGTCTACGGCAAAGTCATATTTAGCGACGACGCTCCGAGCGAAATGAGAAAGAGCGAAGAATAAGAATGCAAGATATGTGTGGATGTGGTCGCTTAGCGGTAAAGCCTTTTTTCGTGCAATCAAATTAAAAAAGGAAGATGAAGGTTAAGAATAGTCTTTAAGATTTTAAAGTAACATACTCAGTAATAATAACCATGGTTTCTTCTTCTTCGGCATTCTGACTAAACTGGCAGCCTTTTTAGAAACCATATGATTTAGGTTGATCATTATATTCATATATTGACGACCCAGTTGGCGTGGTGGGCAAGTCTCTACCCTTTGCGCCGTGGGTCCTGGGTTCGATTCCCGGCAGGAGCACAATTTTTCTTCCCAAGGGAGATTTGTGCTTCTGGTTCTTGGTGTGATTGTGTGTGATATGTAAATGTTTCCGGCACCCACGATACAAGTCTTTGAACTTATTGTGGGGCTGTGAGTGTGAATGCGTTTGTTTTGTGTCTATATATTGCCTGCCCGATTATGTGGTTGCTACTTTTAATTACGAGTAACGGGCTTAATTCCCAGCAAGAGCTCAACTTCGTAACTTCTGAGTCTTCTCCATTCAAAATCAAAACTGATTCATAATCCACTTGTTTCAGGTGGTGCTAATGTCAGCAACATTCAACAGCAAGACGTTTGCGGACTACTTCTCAATCCCGTCTCCTCATGGACTTTCCAACTCGTCGTGCATCAAGGTGTTCAAGAAAGAACCGATGTTTACGGTCAAGACATTCTACTTGAACCATCTGCAGAAGTTTGGGGCTGTGAGTACATTACTACTTACATTATTATTAAGCTTATTATTATAGGCGATATTATATATAGGCGCTATCTATCTATTATATAAATAAAAATAGAACATTTTTTTTCGATATAACCTTGCTAGATAAATTAACTGGAAAGTATTTCCTGATTATCTTCCTTAGGTACTCCAACAATGCCTACCCAAAACTGGTGAACCAGGCATAGTGCCCGAAATGAACCATCTTGTCGTGAAACTGCTGAACGCTTTTGAGCACATTGACAAACAAGAGGACAACTACGCTGATAGGGACGAAGCGGATCTACCCTCCGTGTTGATATTCCTACCCGGTATCAACGAGATCGAGGATCTGTACAACTGCCTTATGGACACTAAATTGCGGTAAGTTACCTTGACAACTTCTTCTTTTTCTAAAGATCGAATCCGGAACGATTCGGTTATCCGACAGAGAAACAAAGTAGTCGACATAGCACAGCGAATTAGTATGCTGAAGTGGCAATGGGCTGGCCATATTAGCCGGAGAACCTATAACCATAGGGGTAAACGTGATTGAGTGGAGACCGCGAATTGGTAACTGTAGCACAGGACCCCCGCCCTCAGGCTCGGTGGAGCGACGATCATCATAAGGTGGTTGGCAGGAGCTGGATCAGAGAAGCAGAGGATCGTGCTCAGTGGAGTGCAATTGGAGAGGCGTACGTCTACCAGTGGACTTCTATAGGCTGATGATGACCTTGATAACAGTGATAGTGACCTTTTGTTGAGACTGCGCCCTTATAATCTAACGTCCACTAAAATTTGCAAAAATCCATAAAGTATACTGGCTCCTTTGACTTATAGTCAGTCAAATAGACTCCGACATTAAAATTGTCTAGACATATGGCCACATTATTTTTAGAAACACCACCGACTGTTCCGAAACTAGTCTCGTAACAATGTGAGAAAACGACCGTGAAAAAAATCTTATAAATCCTTAATATGTGTAAAACTTACGAATCTTTCATTCAAACAACATTAATTAGACAAAAATAGAATATAAATTAGCTGTTAACTGTGTTATGATTTAAATATAGTCTATATATATATTAGTCTCACAAAAACTCGAGGACGGCTGAACCGATTTTCATAATTTTGGTTTTTAATTATTTGTAGAAGTTCAAGGAAGGTTTAAAAGGTGAGAAAATATAAAATTATATAGATAAGTTAAGACAGCTTTTATTGGCAGTACGAAGTTCGCCTAAAACTTTTTTCACTACACATTAATCACATCACATCACACTTTACGTCATATCACACTAGTATATAACCCGCATATCTATTTAGAAAAAGGTAAAGGTACACATGTTGCACCTGTTGCACCTCTTCAAGAGAGAAGGCTCAGAAGAGATCTAATTGAAACCTACAAGATCATGAACAGCCAATACAACCTGCCAGACATCCATAGCATTTACAGACTAAAGGCATACCAAAGACTTTCACGAAGACACCAGTCGTTACTCATCCGTTCACCATCAAACACAAACACTGCTTTTGATTTCCTGAGCAACACAGTGGTTCACAATTGGAACATATTACCGGAAGATGTTGTTTCTGCTACCACAATAAATGGATTTAAAAACAAGCTTGACATTTGACAATTGGTTGCGAATTAATAAACAAACTTTGTTAGAAAAGTGAACTGTTATGACTTTCAACACTGTGTGATATAGACATATGAGCATTCTGCTGCTCGTCTATAAATAAATAATTCGGCATAAATTCGACATATAAATCTATAGGTTTGATACATATCTGACAGTTTGTCTATGTATTGAAAAATTTGCTCATAGTCTGATATTTTTTGAGCCGTTTCATGCTATATATTTTAAACTATAACCAAGTCCACATAAACCACGTTTACTGTTACAGAGAGAGACTATCCAACGCAGAGTGCGCTAGATACAAATGGTGGGTGCTCCCACTCCACTCTACCATCACGGCGGATGAACAAGTGCGAGTCTTCCAAAGGGCTCCCCCGGGAAATAGGAAGGTCATCCTCGCTACCAACATCGCTGAAAGCTCTATCACGGTGCCCGATATCAAATACGGTAACTATTGCCTGTGTCTCATTGTCTTTAGCTCCTACATTGACTTACAAATGAATCAGAGTTGGAACATATTCGTTTTGTTAGTGAACCACTTTTTACAACTACTTAATAACATTCAGAATATAATATACGTAAAGAGACACAACAGACGGACTTATTACAAAAAGCTAAACTAAAATCTACCAGTGTAAGTCTATATTGTGTAAATGTCATTTAATTCATTATTAATATACTCTACTTTCTCTCTTAATATAACTGCCCGTTGGCTTAGTTAGGTGCGCGTTCGCCTCATAAGCAGCGGGTAACGAGTTCGATTCCCGGTGGGAACACAAGTTTTCTCCCCAAGGGAAATTTGTATTTCTGGTTCTGGATGTGATTGTGTGTGTGTGTGATGTGAATGGTTCCGGCAACCACAACACAAGTCATTGAACTTAGTGTGGGCTTGTGAGTGTGAAAGCCTTTATGTATATTTGTTCTTATTGTTCTTAAAGAACGTCGTAATCAGCGTGTCCATATCATTATATCCCTATTGTAATAGTATTATAGTACCTATTTTCAACCGACTTCAAAAAAGGAGGTTCTCAATGCGATTGTATTTTTTTTTATGTATGTTACGCGATATCTTCGCCAATTATGAATCAATTTTGATGTATTTTTTTGTTTGATAGAGTATACTTCAGAGGTGGTCCCATATAAATTTTATCGAAATCGGTCAAGCCGAAACCGAAATATAAGCGATGAAGTCGGTTTTTTAAGCTTTGCTAGCGTTTCAATTATTATTTAATATTACCAAATCTTCAACAAGGCTATAATTATAATTATTGGGTAAGCTTACATTATGTAATTTCTATGCTGAATAGTCAAGCATTTAACCACTATCTCACCTGATGGAGAGCGATGATGCGGCCGACGTTTAGTAGTAGCATGCTTACTTAGAAGATACCTATTCACTCTTGACTTGAAGATTCCGAGATTATTACTTTATCTCTGTGCAGTGATCGACTTCTGCCTGATGAAGACATTAGTAGCGGACGAGCAGACAAATTTTACTTCGCTGCAGCTGAACTGGGCAGCCAAGACCAACTGCGAACAGCGAGCGGGCCGTGCGGGCCGAGTGCGAGACGGTCGTGTCTACCGACTTGTCACCGATAAGGCTTACGTAAGGAAAAATGCATATTATATTTTTTACTGACTTCAAAAAGGTGGAGGTACTCAATTCGACTGTATTTTATTTTATGTGTGTTATGTTACCTGATAACTTCTTTCTGGGTGAACCGATTTTGATGTTTTTTTTTTAAATTGAAGGTTATACTCAATAATGCGTATTTAATTCATTTAATCTGATGAATTTTATTTATGTTTTGCTTGGGTTTAAAAAAAAAATTGGGTATTATTTAACAAAGTTCAAAGTTAATGTAATACGTTTGTACCTTTTAACCTTGGTTGCCTATGTAATGTACTTAACTTTAACCTTAACACTTGGTTACTTGCATTTTAACCTTAACACTTGGTAACCTTTTAGCCTTAACACTTGGTTACCTTTTAACCTTAATACTTGGTCACCTTTTAACCTTAACACTCGGTTACCTTTTAACCTTAACACTTGGTCACCTTTTAATAACACTTACTTTGGTTACCTCTTAACCTTAACACTTGGTATCCTTTTAACCTTTTCACTTGATTCACAGGATGCTTTAAAGCAAGAAGCGGTTCCGGAAATCATCCGATGCCCGTTGGAGCGTCTGGTCCTCCTCGCCAAGGTGTTGGATATGGGACCGCCCAGTGACATTCTCGCCCTGGCCATGGATCCGCCGGATATGTCCAATATAAGACGCACCCTGCTTGTGCTTAAAGAGGTAAGATTTCTCAATTCGAAAAGGAGGTTCTCAATTCGACTGTATGATTTTATTTTAATTTCATTTCTTTTGCTTTTTAAGACCCTCTTTACAGTATGTAAATGTAGTTTTATTTACAAACGCCTATTACATGTTTTTCAACCGACTTTAAAAAAGGAGGTTCCCAATTCGACTGTGTTTTTTTTGTTTGTATGTTCCGCCAATTATGAATAGATTATACTTCAGAGGCGGCCCCATATAAATTTTATCGAAATCGATCCAGCCAAAACCAAAATATAAGCGTTGAAGTTTTGGTTCTGGTTGAGATTGTGTGAGTGGTGAGAATGTTTCCGGCACCCTCGACACAAGTCATTGAACTTAGTGTGGGGCTGTGAGTGTGAAAGTGCTTATTTAATGTTTATGATTATGAAACTCGAAACATAAATCGACCATTACGATCAGACAACGTCGCCATAATTAGGTGCGCGTTCGTTTCTAAACAGCGGGTATAGAGTTCGATTCTCGGTGGGACCATGAGTTTTCTTCCCACGAAATATTTGAGTAACTGGTTGTGCTTATGATCGAGTGTGTGATGTTAATGCTTCCGGCACCAACGTCACAAGTGATCGAATTAAGTGTGGGACTGTGAGTGTGAAAGCTTTTATTATTATTCTACTAATGTTATAAAACCGAAAGTTTGTGTGTAAGCGTGAAAGTATGGTTGTCTCCCTCTTCACGATTTAACGGCTGATAGGATTTGGATGAAATTTGGAATGTACATAACTTATACCTAGGATTAATACATAGGCTACTTTTTAACTTGACAATAGCGGGCGAAGCCGTGGCCTGGGGCACGGCTAGTTTATAAGAAGTAATTTTTCAATGTTTCACACTCACTAAAACTACAATATAAGTTAAATTCAATTTTTTCCTTTCCAAGATGGGAGCTCTAAAGAAGACCGTGGACGGTGAATGGTGTTCCTCTGACGGCGACATCACGTACCTCGGCCGCGTGATGGCAAAGCTCCCTGTGGACGTCAAGATTTCCAAGCTTATCATGCTGGGGTATATCTATGGCTGCCTGGAAGAGAGTGTTATCATGGGTAAGCTTATATAACCCTTGAAAGGAATATAAACATAAACGCTTTCACACTCACAGCCCCACACTAAGTTCGATGACTTGTGTCGTGGGTGCCGGAAACATTCACATCACACACAATCACAACCAGAAACACAATTTTACCGTGATGAGAAAACTTGTGATCCCGCCGGGAATCGAACCCGATACCCCTGCTTAGAAGGCGAACGCTCACTCAACTAAGCCAATGGGCAGTTCATATACTTAAACATAATATAATGTGTAGGTGCAATGAGCGTTCGCCTTCTCGGGTTCGATTCCTGGCGGGAACACAAGTTTTCTCCACAAGGAGAATTTGTGTTTCTGGTTCTGGTTGTGTTTGTGATGTGAATGTTTCCAGCACCTACAACACAAGTCATCGAACTTAGTTTGAGGCTGTGAGCGTGAAAGCGTTTATGTTAAAATAAGTAAATATCCAGATGACCGAGCTTTGCTCGGTTTTTTGTTTTTGGTAGAATGTGTTTGAATTCGAAGCCTCAGAAAGCTCCATCTAGTGTCGAGTAGAAACAGGTTTTTACATCGGTCATGGCGTAATAGATAGCGCTGATAGTTTCTTAAACCCGGTTTTTCAAATGCAGCTTGGGAACCGAGCATTTCTCGGACCTGGAACGTTGATAAATCGATTCCTTGGGCCGAAAAACCCCTAATCTGTAACTTTCATGAAAATCGTTGGAGCCGTTTCCGAGATCCTGACTACACATAATTATATAATATATATACAAGAATTGCTCGTTTAAAAATATTAGATTTATTACTTAACACTTTAAATGCACATAGTCGGTTACTATTTTTGTAACATTTTTCGCTGCATTTGTGTGTAGTGTCCGTGGTATTGTTACAGCTGCCGCGATGTCAGTGAAGAATGTGTTCAGCAATCCGTTCCGCGAGCGCCTGAACGCGTACAACTCTAAACTGACGTGGGCCGACGGATCCACGAGCGATTGCATCGCCTTTTTAAACGTTTACAAGGTTTTACATTTTACTATTTAAAATCTATACAAATTTACGAAAATAACAAATTAACGTTGCATTATTTGGGTGTACGTTCGCCTTTTAACCAGTGGTATCGGGTTCGATTCTAGGCGGAAACACACATTTTCTCCCCAAGAAAAATTTTAGTAACTGGTCCTGGTTGTGATTGTGTGTGTGATGTAGATGTTTCCGGCACCCACGACACTGGTCATCGAACTTATTGTGGGGCTGTGAGTGTGAGAGCGGTTATTTATTTTATCATCACTATCTATAAGTTTATCAGTTACTAGCCGTGCCCCGCGGCTTTGCCCGCTATTATCAAGTTAAAAAGTAGCCTATGTGTTATTCCTAGGTATAATCTATGTACATTCCAAATTTCATTCAAATCCGTTCAGCCGTTAAAGCGTGAAGAGGGAACAAACATACTTGCACACTTACACACTTACACACAAACTTTCGGATTTATAATATTAGTAGGATAGTAGGTTAGTAAAAAAAGTCACTCGTCCAATCCATTGTTAAAAATCTAGTCAACTTCAGCAATGAATCGGTTTTACCGCTGGCGTAGTTGGTTGTGCGTCTGTTTTCTCACCAAGGGGTATTTGTTTCTGGTTCAGGATGTGTTTATGCGTGTGATGTGAATGTTCCCGGCACCCCTCATAGTGTTAATAACTTATTGTAATACTGTTAGTGTGCAAGCGTTTAGAAATTATAATAATAAACGCATTCACACTCACAGTCCCACATTTAGTTCGTTGACTTATGTCATGGGTGCCGGAAAAAATCACATTTAACTTTCTCACAATCACACTAAGAACCAGAAACAAAAAATGTGTAGAGAAAATTTGTGTTACCCGTCGGGAATCGAACCCGACACCGCTACTTAGAAGGCGAACGCGCCCCCAGGTACGCCAGCGAGCAGTAATGTTTTATAGTTCTAAATTCCATTAATACTGGGTAGTATGTACTAGCTAGGACATACCAAGGGTGCTAAATAGGACCTTATTACAAGCTTTTTGCAATGTATGTTTGTTCGGGTGGAATTTTGCAACTGAATTTTAAATCAGTTATCTTTAAGCGATTAAGCTGAAATTTGGTATACACGCTTATTTTGGACGACAGTGCATGCTTAGCTGTGTGACGTCATTCTAAATCCAGCATGGCGGAGCACCCAAAATGTTTATCAACCGTACAGCGAAGGAGTAGAACTCATTGCCTGCGTCTTTGTTCCCTGAACGGTACAATCTGGGTGTCTTCAAGTCTAGAGTGAATAGGTACCTTCTAGGCAAGAATGTTTCATCTTCGGCCGCATTGTCACTTTCCATCAGGTGAGATAGCGGTCAAATGCTTGCCTATCTTGCATATAAAAAAAATTGCGTACAAATTATTTTTAATGCACTCCTACAATATGGGTATCAAATGAAAGGGCTTGCTGAGAATAACTCGATAAATAAAGAACCGTCACGCTAAATACAATGTGGCAGACTTCTAAAAACTTGTTTTTTTTATTTCCAATTAATTGCTTGTAACAGGTATGGCGCCATTTACGCCTCCAAAACTATTTCAAGCAACAAGGCAACAGCGAGGCGCAATGGGCGCGCCGATTCTACGTGCAAGTGAGAGCTCTCAGAGAAATGGACGACTTAGTGCGTGAGCTGAAGAATCGGCTCTCGAGGGAGGGCATTGAACCCGCCAAAGGCACATCACCTTGGGCCAAACACGAGCTGCCTTTGGTGCTGAAGGTAACTTTTTTTTTACCAGTAAAAGGAGCCAAAAAGTTTTTACTAAGCCCCAAAGAGGTGCTTAAGAAAGTTAATGACTACTGCCAGATTCGCAAATCACAGCCTCGAGAAGAACCTGGCAAGAAACTTGGTTGCGCATTTTTTCATTATTTTTTTTAAACATTCTTAAATTACTAATTTAGGATTTATATAAACCTAGGTATATCTATACATATTATGTAGTCGCCAGAAAAAGCTTGTGCAGTTTGCCTCTATGCATCCTTGTCATGAATCTAGTCAGTCGTTTTATATCAAGCTTTCTTAATAAATAAATAATTTATATTACATTTCATATCATAATAAATTGTTAAAAATGTAATCAGTTTCGACTAATTTAAAATGGGGCCGTTATGACGTACTTTTTGTTACGTCCACGATCCAATAATGGAAGGCGTAAAGGAAAGTTGAGCAATCATTGACATCAATAATGCGCTAACTGACGTCACGGATCAGTCTAGCTAGCCAATAGGGTGAGTTTTGCTATTTTGAATTTCCCATGCATTTTTATTCATTATCCTTATTTTTTAATATCTAACATACTGTATGTGAATTGTATAGGTTAAATTATATGTATTAAAGGTACTTATATGCCTAGTTAGGTGCACGTCTACCTTCTGAGTAGCGGTTATCGGGTTTGATTCCCGGTGGGAACACAAATTTTCACCCCAAGATAAATGTGTGTTTCTGGTTCTGGGTGTGATTGTGTGTGATATGTGAATGTTTCCGGTGTCCACGACTCAAGTCATCAAACTTTTTTTTTAAGTACCTATTCATTCTATTATAATAATTAATAATAATAATAATTATACTATTGATCTTGTAGTGTCAGTAACTTACACCTACAGTAAGTATGGGTAACTTACTGTAGGTGTCAGTTACTGTGAGTATGTATATATTTATGTTCCCTTTTCGCCTGTTCAATGCTGCAATTTCTTTATAGGTGATAATTGCCGGTGCGTTCTATCCGCAATATTTCATCCAAGTGTCATTGAGCGAGGACCGAGAACGTGACGCCGTTAAAATACTTGGTGGACGGGACCCCAGGAATACCGTAAGTTGTCTAGATATTTCTTTAAGACACTTTTCTGAAGACTGTTAATTGGTTTCGCATTTATTATATAATAGGGTTTGTCTGCAAAATAGTAGATCTGTCGTCAAAATGCAGACGATTACATATAGTCATCGGGATATATTGTCAAGTATCAAATAAATATGTTTGTATTTTTTATAATGGGCTTAGTCCTTTTAGTATAATCAAATTAAATATCTCTAAAACTAATTTTTACCCGACTTCAAAAAAGGAGGAGGTTCTATGTTCGACTGCATGTATTTTTTTATGTACACCGATTTTTCCCTCATTTGTGGACCGATTCTCAATATTCTTTAGATTATACTTCAGAGGTGAAATTTTAACACAATCAATCACGACAAAACCAACATACACGCGGCAAATTCGGTTTTTTTAGGCTTTGCTTACGTTTAAATTATTATCCTGGCCCTTCGCCGACAGCTGCCGCGGCACGCTCGCTACGCTAGGTCGGCTCGCGCGTTGTAGTCACCAGAAACCTAACGCTACTCCTCGCTTCGCTCGACGTCGCGACGTGCGACGCGTCGCACCAATATATGACTTTAACTTAGACTATCCATCTCTTATTTAGATACATAATTTGGTAATTCATAATTAGCGTTACTTTTTATTTATCTGAGAATGAAAATATTTCTCGGCGATAGATCTATTAATTAGACGACAACTTGTGTCGTTACAAATATAAACTTTGCTGAAAAATAATATAATTTCCACTACTAATGTTCTTTTTTTATGCTCGATAGCCAAGCATTTTTCCACAATCTTATCTTATGGAAAGTGATGCGGACGATGATGTAGCATGCTTGCTTAGAAAATATAGTTAAGAAAGCTTAAAAACGTGTAATCTAGTATGTTAATATAGCTGTAAATATCACTCGTTAATACTTGGCGCATTAACAGGTGTATTTCAAGAACTTCCCGGAGGACCAGCCGGGACAGATCTACGCCAGCGCATTGAAGAACGTCGTTCGTCAACAAATCGGCGACGAGCCTATCGTCTCCTTCGACACGAATAGCCAGTAAGCATTCATACTATCAAACTTATATCCGAACTGCCCGTTGGCTTAGTTGGTTGAGCGTTCGCCTTCGAAGCAGGAGTATCGGGTTCGATTCCCGGCGGAAACACAAGTTTTCTCCCCAAGGAAAATTTGAGTTTCTGTTTCTGATTGTGATTGTGTTTGTGATGTCAACGATCCGGCATCCACGACGTAGTCATCGAACTTATTGTGGGGCTGTGAGCGTGAATTTAGTAAGTTTTAATAACACTCATATTGTAAATGCGAAAGTTTGTGTGTAAGTATATTTGTTTTCTCTTCACGCTGTAACGGCTAAACGGATTTGGATAAAATTTGGAATCATAGCTTATACCCTGGATACTGGTCATAGGCTACTTTTAAACTTGATTAACACGGGCGAAACCTCAGGGCACGGCTAGTGTATTTTTTTTTAATAGCCTCATTATATTCATTAGAGCTGGTCACAGCTACTATTCAATAATTTAGAAATGCCCGCCTGGCGCAGTAGAGTGCGCGGTCGCCTTCAAATCAGTTGTATCGAGTTCGATTTTTAGTGGGAACACAAGTTTTCTCCCTAAATGCAATTTGTGTTTCTGGTTCTGGTTGTGATTGTATTTGTAATGTGTACATTTCCGGCTCCCACGATAGAAATCTTCGAACTAGTGTGGAGCTGTGAGTGTTACATTGTGAAAAAATCTACATAATATATTTATTTTACAGAAAAGTGTTTTTGTCGTTTGGCGACAGCTTGGGCAACGCTCGTCGTGATCGTGAAAGTGGAGTAAGTGTATTCAGTATTAGTACGATGTACTGCATTTATGAAGTCTTTTTTGTATTCCGTACTTCATATGTTAAAAAACGAAACCCTTGTAAGATCATTTTCGTTGTCCGTCTGTCCGTCTGTCTATCAAGACTATTCAAGACCCCAGGAATGGGTAGAGGTATCACATTGAAATTCATATCAATTACTTTTTTTAAATTCACGATGGGCAAACGTGTTACCACTATCTCACCTGATGGAAAGTGAAGGTGCGGTCGACGCTTGGATACGGTTTCGTAGAGGGGTAAAAACAATCAATCTTCTTCATTCAACGCAATCAGAAGAGTACCATTTATGTCACATATTTTCATGACACTCGCAACCTTACTAAAACTCGTTAAGACGTCGTTTCCGTTTGTTAGTTGCAAGACATAAGTTGTTTAAATATGCCTTTTGGCGGCCTGAACAATCCTGACACCAGGACTGTCCGCTAGAACAAACAACTCACTAAAAAATAGAGTACTTTCTGTGGAATGTGAATATTTGTCGATTAAAGACTTGCGCTATTTTATTAAATTATTATATTATTGATGTTTACTATACTGTAATTTGTTACATAACAGAAACGTCTTAGGACATCATACCAAACATAAAGACCAGCGTCTATAGCTTATTCTGGTTATTGATTTTTCAAATATTTGAACTATATAATGTTTTTTAGTTCAAACCTAACCTAGGATTGGATCATAAATTCTTAGTTTTAAGCGTTTCGCCAGCCGCGGCACGCTCGCGGCTCGCGCTTTGTTTTGTCGCAGTTCAAACCTAACCTAGAATTGGAACCATAATTATTTATAACCTAATTTTTAATAACAGTCATTCCACGCTGTTTTACTTACATAACCAACTTCATACACTGTGAATTTGTGAAGTTATCCTTTTTTAATAAATTATTTATTAAATAATACGAATGTAAAATGAACTGTTTGTCAGATGTCACGTTGTAAAATGAAAATTTATTGAATGATCATTTTAATAAATGAACCATTTGCTAAATCTTTTTTTGTTAAATAATGATTTTTCGTTTCATATTTTTGGTAAATGTTGTTATTGTTGTTTGCGAAAATTTGTAAATTTAGTGTCGGTGAAATTACAGGATACCATTTATTATAGATTGTATGGAATATTGATTTTAATTATTACGGAATATTTCGCATTCAGAAGAATGTTCTAGAACTAAATGGGCTAAGGGCTAGAACAAGAATCAGGTTCTGATAGCTTTCTGGTATGTTACAAATTACCCTGTATAAAATAGACTAAAAAAAAATATATATAAGATTAACTAGTCTATTTCTATCATCGTATTTTTTTCTTTCCTTTACAACCTTCATTGATCTCATTGTACACGAACACGACAGATAAATAACAATAAAAACAGGCGGATTATTTCTTCGTGACGATGGGTCTTAAAATCCTAGGGGAGTTTTCATTAGTTTGGGGCTGTGAGTGTGAAAGCGTTTATGTCCATGCTTTTTAGACAGTTTTAGGCCTTGCGTTGTCGGTCAGTCAGTGTCGTAGTTTTATTACGAATATATAAGTATTTTGCATTACCTTACAGGACCCTACAATTCCAGGCCAAGTGCTGCTGCCTGTATACAAATCTATAAAAGCCAGGCAGCTTAAGATTGATGTACGCATCCCGTTACTGCCGTAAGTAATACTTTTTATAGGCAAGCATTTTACCACAATGATTGAATTAGATGATGCGGCTAAGGATTTCAAATGGCTGCTTAGAAAATACTCATTCACTCTACATTTGAAGTCCCAGATTATACCCTTCGGAAAACAAAGACGCGATGGTGAACGTAGAAACGTCATCGAGCGCACTGTCAATCATTAACAAATGCTTTTACACTCACAGTGTACTCACACACAGTGTGAGGACACTAAGTTCGATGATCCGTGTAGCGGGTGCCAGAAACATTCACATCACACACACAATCACAACCAGAACCAGAAACACAAATTTTTCTTGGAGAAAACTTGTGTTCCCATCGGGAATCGAATCCGATACCACTGCTTAGAAGACAAACGCGTACCCAACTTAGCCAACTAAAACTAGATGGATGACGCTTGACAGTTTGTCTTGTTGGTAGATGGTAAAAGGAGATTCTGTTGCATGTTGCCAGCAGCGTTTGTACGACGGTTTTTTTTACCACCATCGCACCTGATGATGTAATTCACTCGCGACTTGAAGACTCCCATATTGTATTAGGAAGCACCGACTCAGGCAAGGAGTTCCAATCATTTGCGGTTCAAACAATGAATGTGGAATGTCTACCATATATCTAGCTAAAATTCACACACTTAAGTCATACTGAAAGTGTCTGCATTCTTTCTAGTATGACCATAATATTTTATATGCTATCACGTACAAACAAACTCACAAACTTTCGCCTTTATAATACTAGTGTGATGTTAAGTGATACACTTAGATATATTTAATTACTTGACATTGGCTAAATGCACAAAGATTGTGGAACCAAAATTAAAATAAAATAAAAGACTTCATCGTTTATTTCGAACTCTCCCGTTCTGTAACAGAGTGGACAAAGCTCAGGAGTTCGCCAACGTATTGGCGGCCAGTCAGCTGGAATTGAACGTGGAAAACTTGGTGCCAAAATTGCCTGAATTAGACGACACACATTTCCCGTTGAAGATTTCGCAGGTAATTTATTTCATTTATATAATTTTAAATTGCTATTTTTCGCTTTGGGACACAGTACTACATACTCTGTGAGAATTTGAAGTTAGTCACTTGTATGTATGGTTTAGAAGCTAACTGGTCCTGAAAGACGGATGGACGAAGTGCTCAGTGAATTTAGAGATATGCTGAATATTATTTCAGACTATTTTTTTTGTACAGCTCTTAAACGTAAGCAAGTTCTGGGTGCAACACGACGACGAATCGACGTACTACGAACTACGTCAGATCAACACCGCTCTGAACAAGGGCCCGCTAATCGCTCATACTGACGCGGTAGCGGCGGGCGATATGTTCGCCGCGCCACACAATGACGGCGTGCAACGAGTGAGGGTGCTCAAACTGTTACCCAGAGATTTGGTTCAGGTAAGACATTCATAATCATAAAGATCGACCAATATAAACCTCGCCCCTTCAACAAAAAAATGGTTATCTGTAAAGTCGGCTTACAGACGATAATTTTACGTGATAACGTCATAAGAAAACATACAACAAAAATTGCATACGTTAGTTTAGGCCGATCGTGCCGCTCTATCGCTTATTCCGCACTCTCGCTTGCACGCTCGGCTCAGGCGGAACGTGACAATGAGTCATGCTTTTTCGTGCGTGCAGCCGGCGCGGCGTTCATCTATATATAAGACGTTATCCCGGCAATATACATTTGACACTTGATCTTTTGACAAATTTGGTGAATGGACGTGCACATTTAGAATGGTCCATCTCTACTCCCGCTAATCGCTTACAATAGCGGTAGCAACGGACATTCATATTTCTGTACTGAACCCACTATATTATGTTAACGGAGCTAGATTTCGGTGGATAATTGGGCAGTGGAAGTGTAAAAATTCACACCAAAAAACACAACAATATAGCGTCCGCAGTACTGCATAAAGGAATGAGGAATACCTTAGAGGCGTATATGTGTAGCTCCAAAATTTCTTGTATTTCAGAAATATACTAAGTAAATTGTAAAATACCAGGAATATCTTTGGAAATAATTATAGATTGTATAGAATAAATACATCATCTTAATTATAACGGAAAATATAGCATTAAGAAGAAAGCTCTAGAACTAAATGAGCCAAGGGTCAGAACAAGTGTCAGGGTTTTAGAATTTTATGGTAACTTAAAAATTTGTATTACACATTTTGCTTGGCTTAGTGATCTGCTCCTTGGCTTAGTCGGGTGGCGTCGCCTTCTAAGCATCGGGTTCGATTCCCGGCGGGAACACGAGTTTTCTCCCCAAGGAAAATGTATGTTTCTGGTTCTGCTTGTGATTGTATAATGTTTTCGGCAGCCACGATACAAGTCATCGAACTGAGTGTGGGGCTGTGAGTGTGAAAGCGTTTATGTTTATGTTATGTTCATGTTTATTTTGGTATAAAATATTTTTTAAAGAAGCTATTAAGTACCAGTGGTCGGGTTTAACATTTGGAAATCTGAATTGTGAGTATTTCCCTCAGGTACTGTATATAGACACAGGCGCGAGCGGGCAAGTAAATGTATGCAACTTGCGCGTGCTCCCGCCAGGGTTCTGCCGCGAAACGCCTCCGCTCGCTATGCGCTGCACCCTTTGCGGAGTAGCGCCGGCACTGTTACTGGACCCGCACGGGAATTGGACTCAGAACGCGTTCCAATGCTTCCGGGAAGCCATCAGTAGAGGACCCCTGCTGGGAAAGGTAAGTGATCAATGCATTAACTCTTTATTGACACCAATAATAAAAAGTACAGAAAAGAAATTACTAATGAATTGATACAATGGGCGGTCTTATCGCTAACAGCGATGTCTTCCAGACAACTTTTGGATGGAAATGAATAATAGAGATAAACAGGGATGGTGGTGTGGAAAAACGAAGATTTTTTTTTTTTTTTTGTGACAGGCTAGTTTTTGACCACTATCTCACCTGATGGTAAGTGACGATGTGATCGAAGCTGGTAAACACACTAGACCTGGAATACGCAGATTAACTACATATACATATACACATATAATTATCCTAATACATATCTTATTTATATATATAATTCTACTGTACGTGTGTATGTCACTGAACTCCTCCTAAACGGCTGGACCGATTTGAATGTTTTTTTTTATATGCGTTTGGTTGGCGCCCTGGATGGTTTAGATTCACAAATCAGCCCGGCAGATGGCGCTGCAGGGTTTGCACACGGGCGAAGTCGGGGCGAATCACTAGTTTAGTATATAATTTAAAACAATAATAAATATAATACATAATAATATTTTTTTATTATTTTATTATAATTTCTATCAGTATATCCAACAAGGTTCATATTGTAAAAAACTAACCTTTATCTTGTTCTATCTACGGGCCACTTGTGATATATATTTGATAAAACTAAATACATTTATACAGCAAACTAAGTTACCTACAAGGGACCGAGCTTATAGGTATCTCAAGTGCTCAAGCTCACTCCCAATGGGTAGTGTTCCCATAATATAATTAAACATTATATTTAGGTGTACTCCGTGGTCCACGGGATAGTGTCAATCGAGCTACTTGCGGACGGCGGGCACATCAACGTGAATCAAGAACTTCTGAAGCGTGGGTATGCGGTGCCCTGCGATGAGAGCTACGAATCTAAGGTACGGTATACTCGGACAAGAATGTGCAAATATAATCCATACATGTGTGATAGGACACCATCACATCAGGGTTTGACGTCAGGAATCAAACATTAAACTTGCTTTTGAACACTTATATTCTTCTCTTAATTCGCACACCTTTTCGAAACGAGCTCCCGAGCAACACTGACTTGACTTGCTTCTTACAGCTCCACCATCCGCTCGATGACATCAACCAATCACAACCCAGGTTCCTACCGGCTACTTTTTAAATTCCGCTCTATGATTGGCTGGCATCATCGGCCGACAGTGGCGCTATGAGTAATCCAGACTTACCCACATAAAATAATATTTATCGATGTAAAATGCCAATTATGATTGCAAATTAACAAACCCTAACACATACAATACATAATATTTGTTTGTACTTTTTTACACGGGATAGTTATCATGTACATTATGATTGAGAATGCCGAGTTATAAGCGCGTTCTCGTGATCATGGCGCTTGTAACGGTGTCGAAATATAATGATAATGTATATGGTTATTATTAATTTTAACCGACTTCACAAAAAAGGAGGAGGTACTCAAGTCGACTGTATTTTTTTTATTTATGTGTGTTACCTTATAACTTCGTTCCACGTGAACCGATTTTGACTTTTTTTATTTGTTTGATAGATGTTGCTTTTCAATTGGTCCCATTTAAATTTGATCAAGATCTGACTAGTAGTTTTTGAGTTATTGAGGATAATGCGTATTCTGTGGAATACATTGACGATATTCTCGTTTTTAACCGACTTAGAAGTTACCTCATAGCTTCTTTCTTTGTGCGCCGGTTTTGATGATATTTTTTTTATTTGTAAGCTGGTGCTTTCCATGTAGTCCCATTTAAATTTTTGTCAAGATCTGATCAATCGTTTTGAGTTAATACGTGTTTAATTCCTTGAATCTGATCAAGGTTCCGAAGATAAAGCGGTGAAGTCGGTTTTTTTAAGCTTTGCTTGCGTTCAATTATATTTGCAATATCTCAATGATAATGTATATGGTGGTTTTATTAATTTTCTTTGTTTATCATTGTTCGCCCACTGTAATAATATACCATGTATTATAAGTATTTATTTCAACTCACGGGTCTATGCCCGGACTTTTGTTAGGCATTAGCGGGGCTGTAGCCAACGGTAAGAGGCCCTTTGGTATAATAAATTTATATTATTATTATGTATTGAATGACACTATTTAACATGTTCTCAGATGAACCACGATCTTCGCCAAACAGCTAACGAGTTGAACATGGCTCAGAAGAGAGCGTATAACAAAGAGCAAGCGGAGTCTGCGTTCAAACAACTGCGGGAATCCGAGCCGCCGCCTGTTAAGGAGTGCCTTAGCGACGTCTGTCTCAAGGGAGCTTTTAGGTATAAATACTGTACTATAAACAAACACGACCGAGTTTAGTTTAAAAAAAAATACACGCGATATAACCTAAACTGATTTACTTTAACAAAATGATAATTATAACTTCAGATATAATCTAATTTACAATGAGGGTAAACTTACAGAATCCGTCCGTTCCGCACAAAGTCTCGAGCAAAAGAGGGCGCGCCGCCTGCGCTTCACGTTTTATAGGCAAAGTGACTCATTACTTTACATGGAGTCAGTCCTCCACCTGTACTCTAATGACTGAGTACATTTAGAAAGAAAAAAAATTTCTTGCTTGCATGTCGTATAGACTAGTCGACTAGAGCAGTCCTGGCGTCAGTATTTTTCTGGGCGCCATAAGTCCAACAAAAACATAGCTTTTTTATTTGTTTTTTAAGAGAGGCAAACGTTTGACCACTATCTCACCTGATGGTAAGCGACGATGCGGTCGACGATGGAGTAAGTTTGCCTAGGAGATGCCTATTCACATGCGACTTAAAGACTCTCATATTGTTTGGAGTGTGGCTTGAAGTCGCGGCCGTAAGGGTGTCGTACTAGTCTAAGGTATTAAGGATCGATTCCCGCTGGGAACACAAGCTTTCTCCCCAAGGGAAAATTGTATTTCTGGTTCTGGGTGTGATTGTGTGTGAATGTTTCCGGCATCCACGACACAAGTCATCGAACTTAGTGAGGGGCTGTGACTGTGAGAGCGTTTATTATTTATTTATTATTATTATTATATTCAAAACTTTTAGGTTACAATGAGGCATGTATGGAAAATAATGTGTAGCATGTAATGTGAGTATTAAATGATGTTGTTATTTGTCCCCAGTCCCTTGGAAACAACCGTGCATACACTAATGTATGGCAGCCGAGGGAAGATCGTCAACATCGAAGGGAGTTCAGTCAATTCTGTTCTGCTGGACACTGATCCCCAGCAAACGCATGAAAGGTAAGCTATATATAAATAAACTAGCCGTGCCACGCGGCTACGCCCTCGTTTACTAAGTTAAAAAGTTGCCATGTGTTAATCCTACATACGTAGCTTATATAAGCTTCATTCAAAATTTCATCGAAATCCGTTTAGCCGTTACAGTGTGAAGAGAAAACAAACATACTCATACATTTACACACTTACACACAAACTTTTGAATGTATAATATTAGTGTGATAAATGCATTTATTTTCCTTGCACAATATCTATATTTAGTACCTTTAAACGAGCAATCCTTTAAACGAAAAATTTAGAACGAGAAATTTAGTACGCAGGCGGGTCCGATTCCCGGCGGGAACACAAGATTTCTCCCATAGGAAAATGTTTGGTTCTGGTTGTGATTGTGTGTGTGTGATATGAATGTTTCCGGCACCCACGACACAAGTCATAGAACTTAGGGTGGGGCTGTGAGTTTGAAAGCGTTAAATTTTATGTTTCATGTTTAGAGATTAAGAGCTCGCAATATATCATACAGACAATAGCTTGCTACAGTAAATAATTGGTTTTCAGGATGTTGGTAGCTGCGAATGTGGGTCAAAACGAGTTAAGAAGCAATCTCACCCTGCGTCATACTACAGTGATGCCCAACATACCCGGCCTGCCTGCTATCATATCGCTACTATTCTGCCCTTCGTAAGTACATAGCCTTGTGTCGACTGTAGAACGCAGAAATTTCGGTGATTTTCACCCGCCTGACGGCGGAATTGAGGGTAATAATGTGTTTAACTTAATCATCATATTTTTTTTTTAAATATACTTCTCTACGGGCCAATTGCATATATTTCCTATATTTGCTTAAAATGTAGGTTAGTAAGATGGAAATGGTTAGTATAGTACCAGATATATTTTGCCGTGTCACGGCGTGCAAAACTAAACATTTCAATTCTATTTAATTATACAATATTACATTAATTAGAAAATTTGATTCCATTAAATAATGTCACAATTTATTCTTTGTCAATTAATATTAAATATTAAAAAATATAAATTCAATGCCATATAATAGTCCTTACAATGTCAAGCAGTTAAATTAATATTATTTAGATTTCAAGAATTTCGTTATCGAATAGTGACAGCCTATGTATGTTTGTTCCTCTGTGGCTGCTTAGAGTCCAAACGCGTGGGCCGATTTTGATGATTCTTACGTAATTTTTTTTGTATGCTTCTGACATACACCTCGGACGGACGGACTAAAGTGCTGAATCTTACTAACTTAGAGATCTCGCTTAGCTCGATCAATAAATACACTTAAATTGTTCGCTATACCAGTGCGGAGCTTCGTCGCGACTCCGAAGGGACGCGTTACGTGAGCGTGCTCTGTGGACTGGGCAGCACAGATAGAGGCGCTCCATACTTCCCCGAGCATGACCTACTCGTCAATATCGATGCCGAAATGTGCGTCGAGGACATCGGATGGGTAAGATACTTATTCCTGTCTAAACGTTTGGAATTTATCTTTTCAATTGTAATAGTTAGCTAGCTGTAATTTTCACAGGAAATGAGTTATTATTGCATTATGCTTAAAAAATAAAAACTAATGGTTCTGTTGGCAAAAGACCTCGTATGTTTTCGAAATGGCTGAAATATGTTTTTTTCCGTTTTCAACCTCAACCCCCATATATCCGCGATTTTGGAAAATTTTCAAAATGGCGGAAATATGGGGTCGTGAATTGTCAAAAAAATATAAAAAAATCATCAAACCAGTCCCCAGTGATACAGAAAGTTTCGGTAACTCGGTGACGATAAACGCACTCGTTACCAACCTTGATTCGTACGGTAACCGTTACTGAAACGTTCTGAATTAGGGAGCTGCTCACAAAATTTCACGAGAATCGGATGAGAAATGAGATCTGTTGAGGAGAGCAACCGGAAATCTGTCAGAGATACGAAAGCGAATTTGTCCAATCTGAAACGGAGACGCTTTGCTCGATCGGTCAAAAAGTTTAAAGTAAAACGTGCTTGCATTGTGGAACAAGAGCGTATTAATACTTTGTAATTATGAATATATCCATTCCTTTATTGTTTATGAATATAGGTGAATCATATCCGGCATCTGATGGACTACATGA
The DNA here is from genome assembly GCA_948107665.1 of Lomographa bimaculata. Taxonomy (NCBI): domain Eukaryota; kingdom Metazoa; phylum Arthropoda; class Insecta; order Lepidoptera; family Geometridae; genus Lomographa; species Lomographa bimaculata. The sequence continues at coordinate 7,638,783 of OX403603.1, forward strand.
TGTACTGCGGCGAGGGTCAGGAAATGCCTACAGCTGACGATGAAACGCGCCCCCGCATTCCACGCATCATCCGCGAAGATCTCATGAAGTAAGTACTCATATCATCAATATCATCATCATGGGGGCCTGTTCGTGATCTATCCTTGGATATAGGTCTTTTCCCCTCATCTCGTCGCTAATATTCCTTAGGTTTTAAAATAGATTGTATGTATGTATATTTATGTCTTTGGCATTTAAGCCAATGAATCCTTAAATATTTAGTGATGCCCTTGTGTGTATTTCAAAATAAATAGTTTTTCTTCTTATGTTCACGTAACATTTATTCCCCAGCCTGCTCAGGAAGCGTCGCAAGCATCGCGAGCCGCAAACGGTCGCCAACGCGTGGGAATGGAAGTCGGTTCCCGAGGATGAAGTACTCGAGATCAGCGTGCCAGATATGGTGGAGAGAGCGGTCGTGTTCCCGTTACACGCGCCCCACGAACTGCGGCCCGTACCCAGGGACCAGCTGAGGACGCTCAAGCACGAGAATGATAACCTCAAGCAGCTCGTCGGCAGGTGAGTGTAAACTTATACCCAGGTAAGCACCGAGGGACCAGCTGGGGACACTCGAGCATGAGAATGACAAACTCAAGCAGCACGCAATAAAAAAAATTTAGATGAACAGCCTAGACTTATGTAAAAAGCTAAAAAGCTAATAATCTAAAATGGAACGTTAAATATCTTGTTTCTTCACTTTGTTTTTTTTTTTCATTTTTAAATTTATTTTCACTAACTTTCAATAACTTGTCCATGTACTAAAATCTGTCAAATGAGACGTATTTTTATGTTTTAGGACAGTTATGGCTAAATTAGTGCAAATGTTCGTGCTCCGGTAGTTAAATATCAAAATGGCTGCCATTTACAATGGGAAAATATACTGATGTGGGTTGATTTTTCGATTAAATGTACCCAATATTATTCTACTAAAGCCTGAGTACATTTCTAAAAATATTACCATTTAGACAAACCTTGGTTATCTACAGGATAGTTAGTCTCCTACTATTATGGGTATGTTGTATTATATATTTTATACGGAATAACTTGTTTGTTTTTTACAAATGGCGGACTAGGTATACAAAATGTTAGAATCTCTTTAGGTTAAGTGAAAAATTCAAGTACGTACCGTCAGAATTAGGATCATTGAAAGTTTACATTGATTTTGTCCACCTTTTTTATACGAAGAACACTGCGCCCGCGGAAATTCACGAAGCTTTTTAAACCAGTAACTGATACCAAAACCATTGTGGTCAGCCAAGTAAATGTATCTTGTTTTTCCCACAGGACCCCGATCTCATCAGCCGTGCTCCACACATGCAAACTGTGCGGCACTACACCCATGCCGACACATGCGATGCGTATACATCTCTACAGTAACGCACACTTGGAAAAAGAAGATGATTTGCGCATATTTCAGTCATAATGGCTGTTAAACCTTAAACATCTATGTGACTTATGGAGCCATCAGGGAAGTCTATTTGATTTTTGTATTTTGTACTTTATTGTGAATTCTAAGCAAAATTTGAATTCACATACATTTTCGTTTGTATAACAAAAAACTATGTGAGAAAACGCTTGTTACTTATATAGTGATAAGATTCTAACGGAGTCTCATCTTATATACAATTATAATGTATGTAAGAAAGCTGTTTCGAATGAACCCCTCGGCTAAGTATTTGTTATCTTATGTTTTGAAGTATTTTAACATTATAATGTGTCCTTAAGTCGAGAGGTTAATAAAATACGATAATAATAATAAGATAAAAATGAAACAAACTGTAACTGTGGAATTAATGTAGTTTATAGTTTATTATATTTTATAGTCAAGAAACATCGTACGACAGGTCTGTTCGCATTCATTGCTACTTTGAGAGAGCTGAGTACCTTTGTCAAATGAAAGAATGTGACATGTAGACACATCGGTGTTACTTGATAAATGTGATCAAATACAGATCTATTTCAGACTATTTTCAATTATTATTAGTACTACGAATAAGGTCTGTTAATTGTTAATGTTTTGTTATGATATTGTTTTCTTTGTTACGTAATATCAAGGTAGTTCGTTGAACGTTTTGAAACTATATCGTTAGTGCATATATAGATCTAAAAATCTGATTTGTAATTAGAAAAAGAAAAGCCTTTCACTTATTGTAATTTAATGTTTTTTTTATGATATTTGAAGGTCAGCAGTTCTTATAAAAATAAGTTTCAACTTAAACTAAAATGTGTGATTTAAAGTCGTAATCAATAATTTGTTTAAATTTGAGTTCCTCATTATTTAAAGTGGACTAGAAGTTCCAACTGAGGATAAAGCTTTAATGGTATTCCATTGCATTTAAAGATTTTAGTTGGACCAATGTTATGTGAACTGTGATTTGTGCAACAAATGATTGGTCCAACATATTCCTCTGTCAAACATAGTAAGTTAATTTTTACTGAACATTGTGATTTTTATAAGTTTCTTTAGAAGAGACTTAAACTATATGTTAAGATATCTCTATTATATGTACCTGTGCCATCACAAAGTTGTGGTTTTGACATAAACGTTAATAAATCTCAAATGCCAAATCTGTTTGTTTTTATATTTACTACTTGTACCTTAGAAACCAAAGCATTGCTCCATTTGTTATCTTCATCTCATGTCAATGACAATAAATCAACCAAAAATAGTTAATTACGTTTTACTTATTTGATATCCTTACTTATTTGATAGCCTCACCGCATACACATTATGAAACTTAACTAGTTGGTATTAAGTTTAATTTACTTCTAATTGTGAAGAATGCAGTTATTTAATAAGACACGCTCATTTCCTTATCTCAAACAACAACAATAGCAACAAAATAATGACGATTTCACACTAATTTGGTTCTCGAAAAACCACACTCTATTTACACAGTTGTTGAAACCTGTTTGGCTAGTTCGTCAAGTAACATACAAGCTAAACTCGGTTTATTTTTAATTGAGAGATCCTTCGTGCCGGTCGCCTGATATATATTCATCATGCATCGGTGACCTTCGAAATTCCTTTTGTTATATTAGTGTCGTGCTGATAACGAGTGTCACATAGCGCAATATGTGGAGTTCTGCGGAAGATTTGGACCTAGTTGTAGAGTAAGTAGCAATAATATTATTATTTTGTATGTTATCTATTAAGTACAGTAGATATTCTTGAAGAACTAATATATCTTAATTTATACGATGAGTCGTAGAATTTATGATTAGTTTGTAACTTTACATGTAAATTTTAAACAGTTTAAAAGTATTATTGGTTTTTATTTTCATTGTAATAGATACTATTTTAAAAATGATAGTTTTTACGATATCATTTTAGCGTTAGGTATCTATTTATAAAAGGTATGTATTGATTTTTCTGATTCTGTTAATTAGGTATTATGTAATATTTTGATTTAATATATTATACTAAACGTGAATTTTGCGTTGTAATATATTTAAATTATAAACTGGCATGTTATGCTAATACTTCAGTGGTTTGTTTTGTCGCTATTTTACCAAGATCGCTTTGCTCATAAAAAAATTTAATGCGATTGTAAGTAACCAAATATATCGAGCATATCATTTTAACTGAACATACAACATAGCAACTTTGTCATATTAGAGGCAAGGGTAACATGATAATTTCACTGGGCACAACAACCTCCTCCCTCCAATCTCTTGCCTTGTTCTTTTATCATTGTTTTCTTTCATGAAATTGTTTGTTATCTCAATAAATTATGAGTGGTAATGATAATAAGTCAAGACTAACGACCCTTTAGATCAATATGTTCAAAATATAAACAGAATGTTTGTCTCATCGCAACTGGCTCTAACTAATTGTTGATATCTCAAATTTAAATAACATGAGTGTCCATTTCATAAGAAAGTTCAGATCTTTGTCTTTTGCGTCTTTGAATCAGTTTTACAAAAATAACTTAAGGTATTAAGATACTATTGTTATGTTATACCATTCCTCGTATTATATTTGATTGTATTTGTTGTTGTATTGTTTTAGTTGGAATATCTTTTAACGCTGCGATTCCTAGAATTTTTTATCAGATACATTCTTCCAAAAGCGAGTTTGACCTCGGCTTTTTAGCTTTACCTGAGCTTTGGGGGCTGAGTCACCCACGTCCGTAGGAGGATATCCCTTAAGTCTGACTCCCTACACGTGGTCCCCGGGTGGTGCTAATCAGGTGACATTTGAGAGGTGGTAGAGCATTTTGTGAGTTGCTCGCCTGGCTTGCTACCAAAGTAGCTTACCACCATCAAGTTGAAAGTCTGCCACCAAGCCAAATACGTTGTTCCGGCAGTTATCCTTGAGAGCCTGCGTATTCCAGGTCTAGTGTGTTTACCAGCTTCGATCACATCGTCACTTACCATCGGGTGAGATAGTGGTCAAACACTAGCCTGTCACAAATAAAAAAAAAAAACCTTCGCCTTGAAAAGAAGTTTCGAATCGAAATAATTGGTCTTCGGATACAATTCTTTTATTACCTTTCCAATTTCCATGAAGTTGTTTTTTATCCAACATTTTATGCCAGTACCTGATTATTCGAAGCAAACCCATCGGAACCAGATATTTCTGTTGTTTATACGAGGAGAGGTTATCACGCCAGGTCGGCTGCACATCGCAAGAGTCGAAGCTATTATATTTTGCCAGTCGGGATAGAACCGATCGTGGGACAAGTACTCTGGTCTCTATTGTCATGGCGCAACCTATTTCTGGAATCGATGTGGCGAGGTATATTTCAAACCCTTTTCTAATTTTTAGCCAGAATTTTAAGGTCTTCTTCTTCTTTAATGTTCTTTTTCTATTAAAAATAATTATCCAACTACAATAGATCTTAAAACATTGAGTGTTTTTTTTATCCTACTATCTTGTGTTCTGGTTGGCAATACCTCTAAAACTTTACTGCATTGTTTCTCAGGCTCTCTGCCTCTACATTCCTCATTCTTTGAAGACTTCTTTCTTATTTGATAAGCCTTGTTTTCTGTTTAGACAGTGATGTCCAGGCATCAGTACTCTGTTAGATTTGGATCGTAGAATGGCGGCAAGATCTATATTTCTTTTTTTCCATAAAATCGGTTGAGTATCCTCAAAGTGTTTGGCTAATAAGCTCTTACCACCAGGGCCATAGAAAATGAGCTCCGTCAGCAAGTATCGGAAAGCAAGTCTCGGCTGCCTACCTTCCAGCCGAGATTGGCCATCGTGCAGGTGGGCGGGCGGGAGGACTCCAATGTCTACATCCGGATGAAGCTGAAGGCGGCTGAGAACATCGGCATCGTTGCTGAGCACATCCGTCTACCGAGGGATATTACCGAATCTGAGGTAATTACCTATTTTTTTACTAACTGCGCCTTGAGTATTTACATTACAGGTAGGTTATCAGATAATGGTACATAACGCTATCTATAAATCTCTGTATTCTGTAATAGGTGCGTACTTTGAAACATAGGCCTCAGCCTGGTTTGGGACTCAATGAGATGTTTCTTTCACATTATCACATTTATATATACCTACATACATATATATAATAATGTATAGATTGAAGTGCACAATGTCACTAAATACCGAAGTGTTTTATCTCTGATAGGCTAATTTTTTACCACTATCTCACCTATGGGCAAGTGATGATGTGGTCGAGGTTGGCAATCACGTTAGGCCTAAAATATACGGCTACTATATACGGAACTCAATTAAATTAAAGAATTTGAGAAAACGCCATTCTAGTAATACTACCAATGGATTTGATTAATCACGTTAGCGGAAACTCAAGTCCGTCGTAGTATCCGATGCCGTGACTGCCTGATCGGGGGCTCACTTCGACTATCGTAGCTTCAAAATTTAATTCAAATAATAGATTAACTATTTCGAGTGTAAATTTTTATTATAACAACACTTATCTAAACAACTTGCCTATTGATACTTAATATGTAGATAAGTCATTATGATCATCAGCAGATTATAATTAACTTTCTTTTATGAGCAAATCTGGGATATCAGGTTCGATTCCCGGCGGCAATACGTTTTCTCCCCAATAGCCCAGGCAAATTAGCTATGCGTTTTGTGGATTCGTTGTGTGGGGTTGCATTATTTCATAAGTCATTATTTTTCTAAATTTATATAGTTTCTCATGTCTATAATATGTTAGTAAAGGAATCTAACAAAAATTTTACCAGGGTCAAAAATAATAATGGTATATTTTTTATTATTTTCTTTCACTTTTGCTCTTTCTTTGGTATAATATAAAAATCCACCTTAAATTATACCAGGAACATCTAGTTTTTCTAATTGTAATGTGCCTAAACATTTGAGAAATAATAAGTGTGTAGACAAAAGTTATAACAGTTTGGTTTTTGTTTTGTTTATGTGTTTTTTTTCCAAATTGTGTTAAATAATGAGAATCCAAGAATTATTTTATTAATTATATTTCTTTTTTAGTTAAATGTTTGCTAATTGCGTGAGAGCCGGTCTGTCCGGTACTCTGGTCTTGTTTTCACTACCTTCCAAACTTAGAGTTGGATTCCTAGAAGTCATTAAAGAATCATTGTGTTTTTGACTAAGAAATTGTAGCTATGCGGTTTGCATTGTTGCTTTGGCGTAAATAACAAAATCATTTTTTTATCTTATTTAATGTAAAAACCAAAATATCCATTGATTATTTTGGTGCATTCGTGTTGCATTAACTAAAATGTGTTTATCTACTATCAACTATATCACGTGGTTAGTATGTTTGCTCTAGATTTTATCAGGTAGATATTTTTTTCCACCTTCCACTGGAAATTTTTGGTGGTTTCCAAAGCATAGTCTCATGAAATCACCTCCTTATGGTAAGTTGGTAACTCCAGAAAATTAGCCTGTTATTATTTTTTTCTTGAAAATTCGTAGTTTTACTGGGCTACAAGGAACATTTTGTTGTAAAAGTTGATTTACTGAGTGATTGAGAAATTACTATTTTATTAATTACTTTAGAGGTTGTGGCATAATTTTAGACCATGTTGACACCAAAGCATTTCATTCACACACTAAGCTGAATTTTATTACGAATACTCTCCACTTTTCTCAAGCAACCAACACAAGTTTTCTCTCCAAGGGAAACTTGTTTCTAGTTCTGGTTGTGATTGTGTGTGTGATGTGAACGTTTCCGGCACCCACGACAAAAATCATCGAACTTAGTTTGGTGCTGTGGGTGTGAAAGCGTTTGTTTACGTTTATTTATGTATCAGAAAATTAAAAAAGAAATTATTAGAATAAAAAAATAAATGCCACAGTTTTAGTTTATTTATATAAATAAACTAAAACTGTAGCATCATACGCCTTTCTAAAGTTTCTTATATTTAAATATTAATATTTTTTGTATACCTTTATGCACTGTTATTAGGAATTGAAAAATAATTAAAAATCGGCATAGTTGTACACATTTTTTGAAAAGTAGGAAAATTGAGGAAATTGGCAAAGAGAGCGGAGAACGTTTTTTTGGGTATGTTCCCTACGTCTCCTGCGTACTTTAATTGATTTTTTTTACTTTGATAGAGCTATTGACCCCTATTTCGCCTGACGGCAAGTGATAATGTGGTCAACGATGGAAACACGTTACACCTAGAATAACTGTTTTTAAAACATAGCTACGGAACATTATATTGACTGATTATGGCGACATATTTCATCATCCCTACAGTTTAAAGTTAAACAAACCCATAATATTATGTGTACGCATGGAATATTATATATTGTTTTCAATACGCCTTGACCTCAGTTCTGATAACTTACTGTATCGGACAATAAAATTGTTTACGCGTTACGTATGATGTAACTATAATGTCACATGCTTTAGTGTTTTTTGCGCATTATAGTTTACTATGAAAAGGAATCTAAATAACTAGTAGTTCGCCCCGAACTGAGATCTCGGGTCTACGTTTTGCGTAATAGAGAAAAACTTGAGGTTAATTGCTAATAACTTTTTTCTTATTTATTTATTTATAACAAAAATTGCCTACTGCACTTACAGTCGTGACCAAAGCGTGCATTAAGCCAGATATCGTTTTTGAGATAAACTCTGAGACAAAATAGGTTTAAAAACAGTGACTTTGCTGTCGTAACAAATTTTTGTTTCACAACATAGTGTTTTAAACAGTTTTTATTTGCTTAGCTCTTTTCAACGATGCTTACATAGGCAGACAAAAAAGCCTCAGCCTCAAATTCTCTAGTTGTATTCTTTAGAAAATACAGTGTTATATAGAGTTATAAAAGAGCATTCTACTAGAAACGCTTTTAAAACGTCACGATTTCTCATAACGTCGTCTTTTCAGCTTCTTGCTCACGTAACAAGTCTCAACGAGTCTCCTGAGATCCACGGCATTATTGTCCAGATGCCACTGGACTCTTCGCACAAAATCGACGCCCATCTCGTCACTGACGCCGTGTCGCCCGATAAAGACGTTGACGGGTATGTATTGGTGAAAGGTCCGGAGGTGGCTCAAAAGGGTCACTTTTGAGTGAAAGTGTGGATAATCAGAAATTATCATCAGTATGGTAGTCCTGCACTATACTAGCCCTTCTCGTAGGGACATAGCTGTCTTAGATTTTGCCACTTGCCTGTCTCCTTACATCTACAAGCTGCTGTCTTATTGGAGTCATTATATCATATGCGTGTGAATGCGTTTGATTTTATTTTTTAACAGTCCATTGTTTTTGTTAAGCGAAACGTTTCTGTTTGCCCAATCATTCGGTGATTACCATACTTTACCTGGCAACTGTGTCAAGCCTTGTAATCCTAATGCAAAGTGGAAGTTAACTTTTCGTCATGTGATATAGTGGTCAAATGCACGCATATAAACAAAAAGTCTTCAGGACTCAATATAACTAGAAATGTTCCTCTCTAGCCTGAACACCATAAACGAAGGCCGTATAGCCGTGAATGACTTCACCGGCTTCGTTCCTTGCACTCCCGCGGGATGCATCGAGCTCATCAAGCGGACGGGAGTGTCCATCGCTGGGAAAAACGTGGTAGTGCTGGGAAGAAGCCGCATAGTCGGCACGCCGGTTGCCGAGTTGTTGAAGTGGGAACATGCTACCGTTACTGTTTGCCATTCGAAGACGAAGAACTTGAGTGATATTGTAAGTTGAATTCCGAATAAATAGGCCCCTACCTACTGTATCCCTGTACTGTATAGTGCTGAGAAAAACATGGTGGAAGTAATTGAGACTTTGTTATTGTTACTAAGAAAGGTTACAAGCAAGACGCACACCTGAGGTAAGCGACTCGCTAGCCTATACATACATATAAATCTGCATTATTCTAGAGCGTCAATGTGCGAAACCTTCGTATGTGCTCAATAATTACACTTGCTCCCGCTTCTATTCTGAACCAGACTTCCTAACGGAGTTCTGCTATTCGGCAATGGGCAAAATACCTGCAAGAAGCCCAGACGTATTTTATAACCTCATATCCTTTTAAGCGTACTGTGGTCACCTAAATCGAACAGTCAAACACTTAAATGACACTGATTGACGAATCTGTATATATAAATAGGACGGAGCACAAATTGAAGCCCTATTGCAGCGCGCGGGCTGCATTGAACCTCGTTTCTCAATTAATTTAAGTATCTTGTGGCAGTGGACTTAGCTCTCATAGTTACAATGAACTGCTATAGTTAAGCCATTTCGACCTTGTTATTTCAGCTTCTATTTCAAAAGGTTTATTGAACAATGATCTTCATCGCTTTTCATTTGTTATATACGCGTACATAACCAATGTAAAGTGAGTTGAAAAAAATGTGCCTGTCGTTAGCTCAATGTAAAAAGTTCTCGGGTTGTCTTACTAATATTATTATTTTATTATTAGACAAAATCAGCTGATATCCTAGTAGTGGCGATTGGACAGCCGGAGCTGGTCCGTGGATCATGGATCAAACCCGGAGCTGTTGTGATTGACTGCGGCATCAACGCAATCCCAGGTATTGTACTAAAATACTAATACACTGTACTATTTACTGTTACTAGAATGCACGGTACTCTATTACAGAGGACACACTGATATTGTCACAGATTTTATGGCGTATATCCTAACAAATAATAAAGGGAATATAAATATATTCTACTTCTCTTCTCCGTTATGTACTTTTAGCGTATGATACTTAATATCTGCTTGTACCCTATTATTTACTCATTTAAAAATATGATTTGCACAATATAGAAACTATCACGACACCTTCATTTAGCACAAGGGTTCAGCTTGTCGTCTCCAAAGCTATGGATAATGGATTTAATTTCTTGAAGAAGCACAACATTCCTGTCCATGTACCTAATAGGTAATTGTAGTTTTGGTACTGTGTGTGACACATCACTACACAATACATATCACAAGTCCCACTATGAGAGTATTCGAACTTAGTGCAGAGTTGTGTCTGAGAAATTAATTCATTTATTATCATTTCCGTCAGTATTATCGATTTCGACTGCACAAATTAACAACACCAATAGACAGGACAAAATGGCCGCCAAAGCAAACAAACGCCAAACATTTCGTTGTTTGTAATTTGTAACGTTTACAATAGGCGGAATTGGTTCAGCATCTCTAAATATTGATAGCGAAGGCGTAGCAACATTGCCTGCCCTCAAACTATGAGTGCAGTGGCAGTGCGGTTAAAGCATTTGATCGAAATTTTCTATCGCTATGGAAATCATTCCGGAAAATTGTTTTAGCCATAAACTCGATGTAAAAATTATAAGCTGATCGTAGTTTTTGTTTTACAAGTTTTATAGGTTTTCTTTTAGGGAATGGGTTCGTAAAATTACGTGTTCGGTAGGTAAGTGCTAACGGGATTTGTTAAGTGTCTTGCTATATTTTAGTTGTAGTTATATTATATTTTTTTTTTTTATTTGTGACAGGCTAGTGTTTGACCACTATCTCACCTGATGGTAAGTGACGATGTGATCGAAGCTGGTAAACACACCAGACCTGGAATACGCAAGCTCTCAAGGATAACTGCCGGAACACCGTATTTGGCTTGGCGGCAGACTTTCAACTTGATGGTGGTTTTTAAGCTTTGCTTGTGTTTAAATGATTTATACTGATATAATATTATATACATCCTCTTAAAGATTGACAAAAATTAAATTCGGAACAACAGTGTCGTAACTGATTTCTCCAGATTCATCGAAGCAGACCGGACAGCGATTGGTCGGCGACGTAGCTTACAAAGAGGCGGCGCAAGTGGCGTCCCACGTGACCCCAGTTCCGGGCGGCGTGGGCCCCATGACCGTGGCTATGCTGATGAAGAACACGGTGATAGCTGCGGGCAGGCAGCTCGAGCGGACTCTATTGCCCGCGTGGCCTTTGAGACCGCTGCGTCTCACGCCGTTGTCGCCTCCGCCTAGGTATGTACTGTAATTAAAATGATAAACAAACATATTGTCTATTACATTCTATAGTTCTCTCCATCCGAAGGTTGCCTGGTAGAGATCGCTATTAGTGATATGGCCGCCTGTTGTGATACTTTACGTATAAGCTTGTTTGTTACCTTTGTTTTATCTGATCTTATAGAGTGGACCAATAAAGTATTATCTATCTATATATCATAAACATAAACGCTTTCACACTCACAGCCCCACACTAAGTTCGATGACTTGTGTCGTGCGTGCCGGAAACATTCACATCACACACACAATCACAACCAGAACCATGATGTATTTCTATCTTGCTTTTATATAATCACTTCTATGATACAACATTGTTTCCAGTGAAATTAAAGGGCTTAGAGATTTAACATCTGATGTCTCAGGGTGACAAGCGCAGTGCTTTGACGCACATGATTTTAACCTATAACCGGGTAGCACTGAGCTGTAATGGGCATGCGTGACGCTTACTATCAGGCTCGTCTCGTTTCTAAATTATAAAGAAAATTATATGTTTATTTCGGCGACCCAGTTGGCGCAGTGGACGGTGTCCGCCCTCTGCGCCGTGGGTCCTGGGTTCGATTCCCGGCAAGAGCACAAATTCCTTCCCAAGGGATATTTGTGCTTCTAGTTCTGGGTGTATTGTGATGTGAATGTTTCCGGCGCCCACGATACAAGTCTTTGAACTTAGTGTGGGGATGTGAGTGTGAATGCGTTTGTTTGTTTGTTTGTTTTGCGTTTGTTTGTTTGTTTGTTTTATTTGTTTGATCGACCTTCTTACGTGGAAACGCCTCCGATTTCGATGAAAATTTTCACGTAGATTCACCCGAGGCTCGCGATTATCGTCTGTGCTTTTATTATTCAGCAGATTAAAGATTTACCGCAAGAAACCGGGAAAAAATTGTTATAGTCCTTGCGCTGCCACCAAGACAAACAAACAAACGCAAACGCATTCACACTCACAGCCCTACACTAAGTTTAAAGACTTGTATCGTTGGTGCCGGAAACATTCACAACACACACATTACACCCAGAACCAGAAACACAAATATCCCTTGGGAAGGAATTTGTGCTCCTGCCGGGAATCGAACCCAGGACCCACGCAGAGGGCGGACACCTGTCCACTGCGCCAACTGGGTCGTCAGACCATCGATACCTTTCACCAACGAAATTTAATCACACTTTTCGGGGGCCTAACTACCCAACCATTGTCGCTATAATTTATATCCGACAATTAATAGGCACTACTAGTAGTTTTTTTTTTCAGTGATATCGTGATCGCGCGTTCCCAAAAGCCGAAAGACATCTCGGAACTGTCCCACGAGATCGGACTGTTCCCCAACGAGTTCTCGCAGTACGGACGCACCAAAGCCAAGATATCTCTCTCCGTGCTGGACAGATTGAAGGACCAGCGCGGCGGCAAGTACATCGTGGTTGCTGGGTAAGAATATTAACAGTAAATTTGATGTCACAATAAAAACTTAACGATTTATACAGCAGACGGAGCAGCAATCAGCAGAGGTGGAGGCCGAGAAAGCGGTGCTAGTACCGCCGTAGTTTGTAAACAATCCGCCGAATCTTTGCACACCCTCAAACATCATTCAAGTATAGTTGACATACCTCCAGTTCACTCGAAACGATTCGCTTCCACGTTCATCCGTACGGTGAAGGAGTGAAGGCGTGGTGTAGGAACTCATTTTCCACCGCCTTGTTTCCTGAATGGTATAATCTGGAAGTCTTCAAGACTAGAGTGTATAGGTGTCTTCTAGGCAAGCTTCTTCGCGCATCTACACTTTCGTATCAGGTGCGAAGGCGATCATTATAAACGGTGATAAATGCTTGTCTATCTAGAATTCTTTGTTCCCTAAACAGTATAATCTGGGAGTCTCCAAGTCTAGAGTGAATAGGTATCTTCTAGGTAAGCATGCTTCGTCTTCGGTTCGGCCGCATCATCACTTTCCATTAGGTGAGATAGCGGCCAATAATTACCTACCTAGCATAAAAAAAACGAAATAGCGGCGAAGGCGATCAGCCTTAACTGATGCAAGTTGTCAACAGATTGGTTTTTTTTTTTTCAGTGTAGACAAGCGTTTGACCACTATTTCACCTGATGGAAAGCGATGATGTGGTTGACGATGGTGCAAACTTGCCTAGAAGATACCTATAAACTATAAACTAGTGCAACATTATTGCCGCGTTTACTGCTTAGGCAGGGGTCTAATGGTTAAGGAACATATGGATCCGAACCAGAATTCAGTACGGACCTAAAAATAAACGAGATATCCAGGTTTCTTTAGTTTAGTTTTCTATGCGTCAGCATTGATTAGGCTCGAGTTACTGCAGTCTAGTTTACATTTGTTGCACTTCTCTCGATACATAATTAACGCCTGTTAGAAACTCACAGGCAAGTTGAGGTCTTTGTCAAACCTGCGATTTGGAGATATGTTATTTTGCTATCTACAAGTAACTTAACATGTATGTAGCTAAGAAGATTTTTCATCGTGGTAGGTAATTTTTTTACCGACTTCACAAAAAGCACATACCATAAATATAAATATTTTTTTAGTTTGCGCTCGTCAACCATTTGACCACTATCCTCTCACCTGCGAAGATGGAGCATGTTTACCTTGAAGATACCTGTTTACTCGCTAACTTAAATACCCCCGAATTATACATAAAAAAACGCTTTCACACTCACAGCCTAACACTAAGCTCGATGACTTGTGCTGGAAACATTCACATCACACCCAGAACCAAACACAAATTTACTAAGGGTACAAAACTTGTGTTTCCACCGGGAATCGAACCCGACACCCGCTGCTTAGAAGGCGAACGCGTACCCAACTAAGACAACAGACAGTTTCACTAAAACCTATATTTCACAATAATATCCTTACAGAATCACCCCAACACCACTCGGCGAAGGCAAGAGTACCACGCTGTTGGGGCTGGTACAGGCGCTTTCGGCGCATCGTGGACGGAACGCGTTCGCGTGTATGCGGCAACCGAGCCAGGGGCCCACGTTCGGAGTTAAGGGTGGCGCGGCGGGTGGGGGATACTCGCAGGTACCCTACTTACACTGACCACTACTAATCCTACTAATATTATAACGACCAGTTGCTACTGCAATTTCTGTCCATCCAAAGGTTGTCTGGTAGAAATCGCTGAAAGCGATAAGACCGCCCATTGTACTGCCTTATAATATTAATTTCGTAATTATAAGTTTGTATATTTTTGTTTTTAGTTTTACAAGAATTTTGTATTGTATTGTAATGTAACGATGTCCGCTCGCCGTAGGCATTGTTTGCGCCAACCGTACGAAGCCGGTTTTGAGAGATGTGTTTTCACACTCACGGCCTCACACTAAGATCGATGACTTGTGTCGTGGGTGCCGGAAACATTCACCTCACACACAATCACAACCAGAACCAGAAACAAATTTTCTTTGGGGATTGTGTTCCCGCCGGGAATCGAACCCGATACCCCTTAGATATGCTTAGAAGTCGAATGCGGACCCAATTAACGCAACGGGCAGTTTATACTTCGTCATAAGGTTATCCTAAAATAAGTCTGCTCAATAATTAGGTATATTCACAGATAATATATTATCAATATTCCCACAGGTGATCCCCATGGAAGAGTTCAACCTCCACCTGACAGGTGACATCCACGCTGTCACAGCAGCTAACAACCTCCTCGCAGCACAGATGGACGCGCGGATCTTCCACGAGCTCACGCAAAAAGACGGGCCCCTGTACGACCGGCTTGTGCCCAAAATCAAAGGAGTCCGGAAGTTCTCCTCCATACAGCTTAGAAGGCTGAAAAGATTGGGCATCGACAAGACAGAGCCTGACTCGTTGACAGACGAAGAGAAGACCAAGTTTGCCAGACTGAATATTGATCCCGCAAAGATTATGTGGAATAGAGGTAAGATTTCAGCTTTTAACACACACACACACATACACATGAACTTTAAAAGAGCCACACAAATACTAGAAATACCTATTTTAATTTATATTTTATTCACATATAAATACTTTTTTTATGTCAGATAGATAAGCATTTGGCCGCTATCTCACCTGATGGAAAGTGACGATGCGGCCGAAGATGAAGCATGCTTACCTAGAAGATACCTATTCACTCTAGACTTGAAGAATACCAGATTGTACTGTTCGGGGAACAAGGATGCGGGCGGTGAGTTCCAGTCCTTTGCCGTATGAATAACAAATGTTGAAGCAAAACGCTTCGAGCGGATATGAGGTATGTCATCCATATATGGATGACGTTAGAAATAAAAAAAACAAACACTCCGGGAGTGCCGGCAGAAGTGAAAACTAAACAGCAGGAGCAGGCATACATTTTCGCCGCGCGGTAGAAAGAGAGGGGGATATTACTTCCTCTCCTTCGTCTTACGAATTTTCGATCAGGTCACGTGTCCTGACGCGAGTTGTAACATTTTTTACCGATCCCAAAAAAGTGCACAGCGCCGCTAAAGAAGTTTTCACTTCAAAAATAATATAGACAAGAAATATAGGCCATTGCTATCCAGCGTGGAAATGCTGCCAGTGTCCGTGTGTTACGAATGCTCCTGTTATCTCTTCTTACATTTGAAATTATTTAATGATGATGATAATTTAAATTTATCTTCCAGTCGTCGACTTAAACGACAGATACCTCCGCAAGATCACCATCGGCCAGTCGCCAACAGAGAAAGGGTTCACGCGGGAGACTGCGTACGACATCTCTGTGGCCTCCGAGATCATGGCTATCCTGGCTCTGGGTAACGACGTGGAGGATATCAAGGAAAGACTGGCCAGTATGGTGGTGGCCTTGGATAGGAGTGGCAATCCAGTTACTGCTGATGATCTGGTAAGTAATACTGAAAGTGTTGTCAGAAGAGCAGTTGTCAAGCTGGAGTTCAAACATTTCGAAAAATATTATTAATAATTTATTTGTTACAATGTCAGGTATACATTAAAGATTAAAGATTTATTCGATAAATATCACATACATACTTAACTTAAGCTTAAAGTAAACTTACTACAAAGAATCTTAGTTCAGGTAAGGTACATATTGGCTGTAACAATGCGTCATAGACATAAGGATGTCTGAGGTTCTGACGAAGGCGTCAGAACCTCAGTTTCTTTACATTGATGATGAATATAAATTAATTTGTTCCTTATACATTCTACCATATATGTTGGTACGCAAATGTGTGATATAATGTTTATTCTATACTAGCCGTGCCCCGCGACTTCGCCCGCTATTATCAAGTTAAAAAGTAGATAGATAGATAAACTCTTTATTAAACACCATATTTGTGACAAAAGAGAATAGAAAATAGTGACTTACAAAATAAGTGTAACAATAGGCGGTCTTATCGCTAAAAGCGATCTCTACCAGACAACCTTTGGATGGAGAGGAATTACGCAACAAAGTTGGACGTCGGTGTTTTAACATAACAAAATTCAGAAAGGTGCAAGATTAAAAAAATAAAAGTAGCCTATGTGTTAATCATAGGTATAAGCTATGTATATTCCAAAGTTCATCAAAATCCATTCAGCCTTTAAAGCGTGAAGAGGGAACAAACATACTTACACACTTGCACACTTACTCTTACACAAACATTCGGATTTATAATATTAGTAGGATACAAATGACACTTCGTTATAATTAAAATAAACTATTACAGCCACAAACATAATTATCATAATATTCATTTATGTACCTTAATAAATGTCAATGATTTTTAGTAAAATAAGTATTAAATGTCATGTGTAGAAAATGACGTTTATCAGCAGGCTGACAAAAAAATAACGAAGCTACAATTGATCTGTAGTTCTAATTTTAATAATAATAATTTGTAAACAACCAGATGCAAACTCCAGAAAGAAGGTTAAAAATGTATTATTTTCGTTTTTTCTCGATTGTTTACGTTTATTTACCGTCAATAACAAATTGCTGGTTTAAAATAAAATTCAAAACATTGCATATCATATATATATTTTTAATGTTTTATTTTAAACGCGGGCATTGTGGCGTTCTACAACTCAATGATAGCTGCCGTAAAGGAAAGTTTACCTGTCATTGGCATCAAAAGGGTGCTAACTAACGTCACGAATCAGTCTACAATAATAATATAATAATAATATAGCCTTTATTTTCCGAAATGTTTACAGTAAGTTCAAAATTACAAAGTTATGCTTAAATTTATATTATATCCCTAATTTCGGTATGCCTTACGGCAAAGGCCTCCTCCAACCCTTTCCACTGTTTTCTGTCCGCCGCTACTCTCATCCAAAGGGGTCCCAAGGTCATTTTCAGCTCATCCTCCCATCTTCTTGCTTTTCGACCCCGACTTCTGGAGCCATCCCTTGGGTACCAAACTGTTACCTGTGTGCTCCACTTATTCTTTTGGCAGCGGAGCATATGTCCAGTCCATCTCCATTTAAGCTGGTCTATACGTAATAGTATGTCTGTTAATTTTGTTTTTTGCCTGATATCTATACTTCTAACTTTGTCTTTTTGTTTTAAACCTAGCATACTTCTTTCCATGCTTCTCTGACATCTTGTTAGTTTGTCCCTATGGCATTTTGTTAAAGCCCAGGTTTCACAGCCATATACAATGCAGGGTAGAATACATGTATCGAAAGTCTTTTTCTTAATCTTCAATCCCAGTTCCTTGCTTTTCATAATTTCTTTCAAGGCCCAATATTTTTTCCAGCCAGTCGCAATTCTTTTGTTTACCTTTAGTCTACAATAGCGTGCGTTTTATTATTTTAATTTCCAGAAAATTCTTTATAATTCCTAATTAAGAAAACGTCAAAATTAAACGTCATCCATTCATGGTCGACATACATCCAGTTCGCTCAAAGCGTTTTGCTTCTACGTTCATCATCCGTACAGCGAAGGAGTGGAACTGACTGCCTGCGTCTTTGTTCCCCGAACGGTATAATTTGGGAGACTTCAAGTCTCGAGTAAATAGGTCTTCTAGGCAAGCATGTCACATCTTAGGCTCATCACTGTCCATCAGATGAGATAGTGGTCAAATGCCTGCCCGCATAAAAAAAAAGAAGCCTTTAAATAAGAAAATAATGCTATAGGTGTGATATATAGATTAAAAAAACTATATATAAAAATTAGACCTATATTTTTTGACGACCCTTTGGCGCAGTGGACAGGTCTCCGCCCTCTGCGCCGTGGGTCCTGGGTTCGATTCCCGGCTGGAGCACAAATTTCTACCCAAGGGATATTTGTGTTTCTGATTCTGGGTGTATTTGCGTGTGTGATGTAAATGTTTCCGGCGCCCACGATACAAGTCATTGAACTTAGTGTGGGGCTGTGAGTGTGAATGCGTTTATTTTTGTTTTGTTTATATTTCAATCTCTCGCATATTCCCTATTGCCTAGTACTAGAACACTTTAGCCTTATACTAGAACAAACAAGCTACAAATAAAATTTATGAAACCGTCGTTCATTAAATCTATTTGAATGAAGTGGTTTTCCCAGAACTATTTTCAACGTACACACACAAACAAACAATTTTATTTTTATGAAAATACTACGTGACATTTCAGACATCGCGACAACCGGTGATCTAAAATAAACATTGGTATAAATAATTTGTATTTTTGTTTTAAAAATACTACGTGACTTTTCTTATATCGGGACAAGCGATTTACGTTGTGGATGTAAAAAATAATTCTCGGAAAATACTATGACGTTAATCGATTGGCAATATACATACAGCTAGCTGCCAAAACGTTAAAATTGGTTATTTTTATGTTTAATAGACTTTTTCTACGAAACCACAGACGGTTGATGTATTTTTTTGTTCTAGAATACTAAATCTTATTAAATAAGTGGTAGTAAAACGTGAAAAGCGAGTAACGGGGACTACTAACCCACAATGGCTGTCTCTAAAATATAGGAACATCAATCTTAGTAATTATGGCAACAGATTTTTCTACGTATTAAGGGTGGTGAACTATAACTTTATTTGCAACGCACCATGAAATTAAATATATTTATTTTAATTGAATTATTGAGCTATTAATATCATACAATATAATATAATAATGTAATTAAATAAATGTGTTAGGTATCAATTTAAATATTTTATTAATTAATATTCATAATTATTTATATTTCTTATCTATTGCTAATTTTAACGTAGCTTAATCTTTTGAATATGAAATGTCTGATATGTACTTACTTTAATTCACACTGTAAGCGCTAAGTCGATATCTTGACAACAGATTGTCTGCTAGGGTTCCCAAGATACAGGCTTTGCCTAGTTTGGGCCCGTTGTTATTGCAATGTTGAATGTATAAAATGGATTTCATGTGATTATTATGTAAATAGGATGAAAAATTCTGAATAAAGTTATTATTATTATTTCGGTACAGGGTAGCTAGCCTGACAAGATCTAAAAAATTCCCTACCACCGTTCATTTCAATTTTACCTTCACCGGGAGCTCAAGACGTAGGATTCGAAACCGCGATCTCAGATTAGAAGGTGGGTTTACGATGACGGCGCCATCGCGAGGTTCAATATTTTATTTACTTTCCATATAATTTCCAGGGTATGACGGGCGCTCTCCTGGTCCTTCTAAAGGACGCATTCGAGCCAACTCTCATGCAGACGTTGGAAGGCACGCCCGTGCTGGTCCACACTGGGCCTTTCGCTAACATCGCGCACGGCTGCTCCTCCATACTGGCTGATAAGATCGCCATGAAGCTGGCTAAAGAAAACGGATATGTCGCTACTGAGGCCGGTTTCGGATCAGATATTGGTTGGTGGGATTTTTATTAGATTTGATTTACAAAAGCAATGCGAACTCCATAGTTGATCGCATCGTTATCTAAACAAAATAAAACTTGACCCAATCCAGGCAATCTGGCATTGACCACTTTGCCTGGGTTTGCAGTCAACTGAGAAACTTCATATATTGAGCCTTTATAAAATTGATTTCGTTCATATAGCATTAGCCATGCTAGGCAGAACTATATTGAAACATTTAGAAAGGAAAAATTATTGCTTGAGGCAGGGTTTGTACCCGCGGCCATAGGGTGTCATGCCCTATTTCTGTAACCGCTGTGTTACTCAAGCCCTGCCTGAAGCGACGAAATTATCCTTTCCTTATTATTAACGTCTTACGGGGACGTGTGACGTCATCTACCTAAACAGTTATCAGAAACTAGTACGGCCAACGAGTCTAACATAGCTTCACGTTGTGTTGATAACGTCCACCCAAATCTATTGATTTTGTTTATATAACATTAGCCATGCTAGGCAGAAAATTTGACAATGAAAAAATTAAAATGTAAATGATACGGATAAGTTCACGACGGCTCACTGAGTGTAAGTGTACAGTGCTCACTGAGGGCCGTGAACCTTCGTGAACTCGCCAGATGATGGGGATCGGACATCCTTGAAACCTAGGGCGCAAGAGTCAGCCCTAAATCGTGAGTGAAGCCGTATCATTTATAATTGAAGAAACTTGTCTACTGTCCCTGTATTATAGCTCTGATAGGTTAGAGTTCGACTGCTGTCTCACTTCATGGTCTCACAATACAATATAAATAAATAAAATAGAATTAATTAAGCTGGTATAAACATTATCAAAATAAAACATTTATATGATTGAAACGTACAGACATGATTTATCAAAAGGGATTTTTCTTTTCATAAAGGTATTAACTAGGTATAAAATTGACAATACAAAATACTAATTTCAGTGTTTGAATTAAGTTTACATGGTTATTGTCACGTCAAGTCATATGAATAAGAGGATTCTGTCAGGCTCACCGTCATAAATTCATTTATTCATGTATTTGTATAGTGCTTTAACAATTTCCATACATGTTAGTCAAGTCAGTGTGAGTTTGGCAGGGCATTATGATTAATGATGATATGTACTGCCTGTTGACTTAAGTGGGTGAACGTTCGCCTTCCAAGCAGGGGGGTATCGGGTTCGATTCCCGGCGGGAACACAAGTTTCAAAATTGTGCTTTTAGTGCTGGTTGTGATTGTGTGTGCGATGTGAATGTTTCCGGTACCCACGACACAAGTTATCGAACTTAGTGTGGGGCTGTGAGTGTAAAAGCGTTTATTATTATTTATTATTATGTGTTGTAGGTATGGAGAAGTTCTTCGATATCAAGTGCCGAGCGAGCGGTGACCGGCCGCACTGCGCCGTCATAGTAGCGACGGTGCGCGCGTTGAAGATGCACGGTGGAGGTCCTGCGGTCTCCGCTGGCCTCCCGCTCCACGATGTCTATGTTCAGGTAGTCTTTCATGCTCCTTAGATCAAACGAAGACAACACCCCTGCTAAGAAGGTGAACACTCAACCAACTAAGCTATCGGGCAGTTCATCTATTTGTACAATACACATTCAACATTTTGTTGTGTGAGTATTTTTGAAACGAGGTATCTCTGTGTGAAATCAGTATAATCAACATTATAAGTAGCGTCAGGGGTTTTTACATCTTAAGAACAAATTTTCCCTGTCACAATTTCGTCTGACTCACGTGAGTTGTAGTTGCTAACCATCAATAATAATTCATGAATAAACAACTTGACTGCTCTGGACTGAAGCCAAATTGGACCGGTCAAGTGACTGGTCAACTCTGCATATATGATTCCGTACACTATATAATAAACACAAAAGTTAAGTAAAAAAAAAAAACACGAATCCATTGTATTATTTAGATCTTCAAGGGTATTTTCTAAATTTAAATGTTTGCTGTTTATTTTCACAAATAGATCTCGAAGGAGTTTTGCCGCGAAAGTGAGAAAATGGCGTTGTTGCTATTTGTATTTTTTTGGAAAACTTGTTATTCTTCTAATGTTAATCTGTGATAATGGTGATTATTAACCTTCAAATCATAAAAAAATGAAAAACGTAAGTAGTTTTCGCTTTCGCTACAAAACTTCATTAGAATGTCTAATAGTTTCTACCATTACAATTTACGTTAAGTTAGTTTATGTACAAACTTACCTAATATATAGATTGTTTCATCTTTCTGTTGTTTATGCAGCTTACTACCTAGTATGATAGTTATTCTTACTATGTAGTCAGTTAATGCTGATCACACCAACGGTGTGATACGGAGGAAAAAAAAGCTTTAAAATCAAAATCAAAATCGTTTATTCACATGGGCCCCAAAGAGGCACTCATGAAAGTTAATGATTCTACTGCCAGATTCGCAAAATTACAGCCATCTCGAGAGACAGAAACTCGGCGGCGCATTTTTTTTCATTCATTTTTTTAAATCGTTTCTTAATACTAATACATAATTATATTAACGTAGGTATATCTATAATATGTAGTCGCTAGATAGCGCTTGTACAGTTTGTCTCCACACTGGTCTGACAAAATGGTGCGACGGTGAGTCTGCCCCCCATTTTACTAGGACATGACTTGACTATGACTGAACTTTGACTCCTTTACTTGACTGTGACTATGATTTCTTTAACGATATAATAATACACCTATATTTGAAACATTTTATTACTTGACACCGGTTAAATGCATTTAGATTGCGAAGCCAAAATTTAAAATAGATCTCACAGAACAGTTGCAAAGCGTTTTATTTTCTCCACGTGCATACTGGACCCTGACAATATTCCAATTGACCTTAGCCATGAACTGTTGCTAAACAGTACCCATTAGACCTGGGGGTATACCACAATTCACAGAAATACAAAATTTCACGGACTTTGTGAGAAAGTTAAACGACTAGGAACGACTAGCTTGTCTCGGCTTTCATTGACATAAACAACGTTAGTAAGTTGATAGATCGAGCGCTATTGTAACCTACTCTAATTCACAAAACCTATGAACAAAACGCAAAACAAACACATTCACACTCGCAGCCCCACACAAGTTCAAAGACTTGTATCGTGGTTGCCGAAGCATTCACATCACACATACACAATAAGAACCAGAGCCTGAAGCACAAATGCTTTAAGGGAAGGAACTATGTGCTTCTGGACCCACAGTACAGCGACTTGCCCGCTGTGCCGTGGGTCGACGAATAAAATATTGAATTTGTTTTTCGTAAAATCATATTATAATGTAACACTGGTTGTAAGCACAATATTGCGGAACCAAGACTAGAAAAAAAAAAGTAGATTAGACGCACATTACATTTTGCGTACCTTCTTGCTACCTGCGGACCAGAATTTTAGATACAATACAAAACACTTTATTGCAACAAATAAAATTAAATAAAAAACAGTCATATTCTTAAAATCTAAGACCAATGGGTGGACTTATCGATAAAAGCGATCTCTTCCAGTCAACCTTTGGCTGGAAAAAGAGAAAAAAATATAAGAATGTAGGTTGGTGTTGTAAATAAATAAATATAAAAATTAAGTAGCTGGCCCAACAAACGTTGTTTTGCCTTATACATTATTTCATGCTGAATCATACAAAAAAATTGACCAAAAATTAAAAAAAAAAATATTTGGACCACCCTCTTCATTTAGGGGTATGAAAAAAAGATAGTGATAAATTTAGAAAGGAAAAATTATCTCTTGAGGCGGGATTTGATTTTTTCCTTTCTAAATTTATCACTATAGTTCTGCCTAGCATGGCTAATGCTATATAAATAAATTCAATTGAAAAATAGATGTTGACCGATTCTCAGACCTACCCGATATGCACACAAAATTTCATAAACATCGGTCGAGCCGTTTCGGAGGAGTTTGGTAACAAACACCGCGACACGTGAATTTTATATATTAGGTAATAGGTACCTATACAGTATTTGAAACTTACTGCAAGTAGGAGATGAAACGTTCTATTCTAATCAGTCGTTTCAAGTGAGATAGAAGTTTAATTAGACGTTTAAAACTGTGGTAGGCCCCCTGGACTTGGTAATGTCTATTTGCAACGCTTGTTAGACGTGAAGTGGGCAGCCTTGTGTTTTCCCAGGCAGATGGTTTTTCTCTGAATCGCTTATAGTCTAAGATCCCAGTATAGAACGACCTTCACCGAGCTGGTTAATGCATAAAAAGTATTTTATATCAAATTATACATGTCAACAAATATATTGCAAATGGGTTGACTACAACATTTCACTCTAGAATATGATTAATTAACGATTAAAAAATATATTTTTTAAACATTTCACTGGTTTGGTTAATATACAAATTCCATACCAATCGAAAGTATGAAGCCTATAGAATATGCAAATGTTAGGTTGACTTTTTTTTTCCCCTTCACAACTCTTGGGTAGGCAGGTATGTACAGGTAAATCGATACTAGTAACTTGCACTGGTCTGGTCTCGATGATCAATTTACCAAGTAATATGTTACAGTAAAAAGTCATCCTTATCTTTTGACTGATTGGAATTAATGTGCTGTGAAATGTAAACGTGGGTTTGACATTTCTTAGAAGCAGTTTCCTCTCTCGCTATTGGGCGGAGTAAAGGCGCAATCGGTAAGTTCCGCCCACTGCGGCGCAAACATCGTGGAGTCACTTTCTAGCGCAAGAAATACTCCATATTTTATTCGCGTTTACTGTTGCTTTCTGTAAAAGCTTTACAAAATGTAAACAATAGAAACCATACGTTCAATGACTAAGCATGCAGCATTCATTCATATAAAAACAAGCTCGTGGCTGGATTCGAACTGCGACTCTATAGCCATCAGTTGTAAGAGAAATCGACTTACCTAACATGTCACCAAATCAAATTACCACTGTTTTTAATTTAACAAATTTTTTAGCTCTTAATATTATCTGTGAAAGAAAAAGAGTGTTAAGATATTAACACTAAGATACAATCTCGGAACTAAGACAAATTTTATTAAAATAAAACATAAAATTTTGAATGTTGACTGATAACAGAATTCAATTTTAGGAGAATCTTGAGCTACTGGAGAAGGGACTCTGCAACCTGGGCAAACACATCAGCAACGGTAACAAGTTTGGAGTTCCAGTCGTCATCGCTATCAACAAACACGGGTAATTAACTAACCAGCCTAACTTACCATTCCTTTACGAAACGTTTTGCTTCGAAATTCATTGTGCTAACCGCAAATAAATGGAACTCCTTGCCTGAGTTGGTCACGTGTGATTATGTTATCTTCTAAGCAAGCTTGCTCCATCGTCCATCAGGAGAGATGGTGCTCGACCAAAACCACACTACGTTGTCTAAAACCACACTCCGTTGTCTAAAACCACACTCCGTTGTCTAAAACCACACTCATTTATCTAAAACCACACTCCGTTATCTAAAACCACACTCCGTTATCAAAACCACACTCCGTTATCTAAAACCACACTCCGTTATCTAAAACCACACTCCGATATCTAAAACCACACTCCATTATCTAAAACCACACTCCGTTATCTAAAACCACACTCCGTTATCTAAAACCACACTCCATTATCTAAAACCACACTCCGTTATCTAAAACCACACTCATTTATCTAAAACCACACAATTGTATAGTGCTGTGTTATCTAGTGAATTTTAAAACGCTAATCTCGTTTATATACAGATTACCCGCGGTACAGGCTTGTCCTAGTGCGGGGATCGTGAGTAATACATGTTGTGACTAGGTTTTGATTAATAAATAAATTTTGTATTTTTTTGTATTTGTATTTGTACACTCCATTATTTAAAACCACACTCCGTTATCAAAACCACACTCCGTTATCAAAACCACACTCCGTTATCTAAAACCACACTCCGTTATCTAAAACCACACTCCGATATCTAAAACCACACTCCGTTATCTAAAACCACACTCCGTTATCTAAAATCACACTCCGTTATCTAAAACCACACTCCGTTATCAAAAGCACACTCCGTTATCAAAACCACACTCCGTTATCAAAACCACACTCCGTTGTCTTAAGGAGCTGGAGTGGATGGGGTTAGTTCCTGGCCGGGGGAAATGCACAATACACCCCAAGCGGGACGTTAGTGCAGGCTTTACCGCCTCCATATTGAATAAGAAGATGGTGGACAAAAGTTTGCCTTGAATAAACAAAAAACTATTAATGTAAATCAGCTTGGCTTTAAAGCCTATCTGATTTTGCCAAAGGCTCTAAGACGTAAATGCTAGAGGGGGCTCCGCATACCCAATGTTCCTAAGTAACCGTTTGATGTATAGTCTACTTACATATTTTCGATGATCCAGTTGGCACGGTGGACAAGTGTCTGCTCATTGCACCCTAGGTTCTGGGTTGAATTGCCGGCAGGAGCACATTTTTTCTTGGGCCATGCGTGCTTCTGGTTCTGGGTGTGATTGTGTGTGATATGTTAATGTTGCCGGCACCTACGATACAAGTCTTTGAAATTAGTGTGGGGCTGTGAGTGTGGTTGCGTTCGTGTGTTTTGTTATATTTTCAAGCTACAGTAGGCAATATGTATTGTTTTATCCTTTTAATCAATTGTTTACGTTACATAAAACGCAGAAATAAATGTTCATTCATAAAGACATTTCGAAATCAATATAAATATTTTAAAACTTAAAATCAATATACATTTTTTGTCATTCTTTCTGCGACATCCACGACCAAATAACGACTACCGTGAAGTTGACCAATCATGGACATCAAAAATGTGTTTGACGTCACAAATAAATTTAGCCAATAGCGTGTGTTATGCTATTTCGAATTTTCCATGCATTTTTATTCATTCAACTTTCTAATTGAAATCATTTGAATAATAAAATAATGTTATAGGTGTAGATATTTAAAAAAACTTGATATTTATTTAAATTCCATGCAAATTACCTATTTAAAAGCAATAAATAACTCCGCCATTTTCTAGAAACGACACTGCAGCTGAATTAGCATTGGTCAAGAAGTTCGCTCTAGACAACGGTGCATTCCGCGCGGTAATCTGCGACCACTGGGCCAAGGGCGGCGAAGGAGCCCTAGACCTAGCCGATGCAGTGATCGCGGCCTGTGACAATAGCCCTGCCTTCGACTACTTGTACCCGCTGAATCTCTCCATACAAGAGAAGATTGCTATTATTGCGACTGAGATGTATGGAGCTGGGAATGTAGAGTACACCGACGATGTGCTGGAAAAGATCAAGGTGTTCACGGGGAAGGTGAGCTTTTTAAACATTTATTTTTTATTTTGGCTCCCCAATCTTTTGCATTGCAGTGTTAAATAATACAATATTTTCAGTGTATTACATGTTTCATAATAGAAGTCCTATTGAAAGTCTAAGTCAAGTAAAAGCGTCAAGGTTCAGTTATAGTCAAGTCACGCCCAAAGTGGTAGAAACTTTACTAGAACATATATTGGAGGTTTGAAGCGAAAGCGAAAATCACGTTTTTCAACTTTGTTTAATTTGCCTATACTCATGCACGTTCACTAAGAATTAACGGTAATAATCCACCATCAATAGTACAAAATAAAAACGCCATTTTTCAGTTTCGCAGCAAATTTCCCAACATTACTGTTCTATCAATATCTCATTTAAGACACCGAATTCTTAATAGTACAAGTAAGAAGAATCACTCCGCAAAGATGTTTAAATAAATAGCAACTCTTACTATGACGCAATGAAGTTACCATTCAGCTGGCACGGCGCTGCTTGATTAAACTTATGCTTACCTCTCTTTCTAACCCGTACTCATATTTTAAAGGGTGGAGAGCTTCTGCCTAAGCGATGATGCGGTCGAAGTTGTATCTCACTTGCCTAAAAGATAAACGTAAACCCTTTCAAACTCACAGCCCTACACTAAGTTCGATGAATTTGTCTCGTGGGTACTGAAGACATTCACACCACACACAAGCACACCCAAAACCAGAAACACAAATTTCCCTTGGAAAGTTGGTGTTCCCACCGGGAATCTATCCTGATACCTGCTTCTTAGAAGACGACAGCGCACTCAACTACGTCATCAGTTTAAGATTGAGAAGAGAAGAAGTTCACATGCAAATTTTCTTAATATTTTGAAAAATCCCAGATTTTATTAGCTAAACAACTAAGACGGTTTGCGAGTAGAATTCGCTGGATTCGTTAAAAAAATGAGGAAGCAATTGTGTGTAGTTGTCATGCATCACCATAGTGACATCATTACTATCGGAAAATCTCTGAGTGTGCTGTAGTCATTATTCCAATGTCATGAGGCAAATGATAATCAATCAATATAATTTAAACGAAATACGCATTATTGATGATAACTCAAAATCTACTGGACATTTGTACTTTTTGGCGTGATTTTGTGTGCGATGTAAATGTTTCCGGCACCCATGATACAAATCTTTGAACCTAGTGTGCTGCTGTGAGTGTGAATGCGTTTATTTGATGTTTTATTTATTAAGTGTACATTAACATACCTGGATAACAACCATTATTATTTGTTGAATAATAAAAAAAACTGAAACTGGTAATGGACAAACGCTAGCCTATCACAGGTAAAATAATAAATAGCTACGGTTCTGTTTATAAATCAATAGAAACGTTTCCAGGTTTTGATTCCATAAAGTTAAATTATAAGTAGGTATAGTGGTAGTGCGTGACCCTCCACAGAATTAAATAACAACATAAACATAAACGCTTTCACACTCGCAGCCCCACACTTGTGTCATGGCTGCAGGAAGCATTCACATCATACACACAATTACAACCAGAAACAAAATTTTGCCTTGGGGAGAAAACTTGTGTTCCCACCGGGAATCAAACCCGATACGCGGGTATCGCGGGTGGTGCTTCGGTTCAAATTCTAAATTGTTTATCATGGGCCCAAAAGTAAATAACTCTATTGCCTTATTATTATCCAAGTATTTATTTTATCTCACGGGTCTGTGCCCGGACCTTTGTAAGGCATTAGCGGAGCCGTAGCCAGCGCTAAGAGACCCTTTGGTATAGTTACATTTTAATAATAACATATCAGGCGTGTCCAAACATACGACGGACATCTCTTACGTTAGAAGTTGACGCCTTTTTATGCTTGCACACGCCTTTACAATAATTACATATATAATTAACAGTAATAATTACATATGTACTAGGGGATGGATGATATTGGATTGACAATAACTGGGACTTATGCGAGTAAAAACTTAGAGTATTGCATTGGATATTTAATAAACATAAAACATAAACGGTTTCACACTCATAGCCCCACACTAAGTCCGATGACTTGTATCGTGGGTGCCGGAAACATTCACATCACACACACAATCACAACCAGAACCAGAAACACACATTTTCCTTGGGGAGAAAGCTTGTATTTCCGCCGGGAATCGTACCCGATACCCGTGCTTAGAAGGTGAACACACATCCAACTAAGCTAACGAGCTTTTGCTTATAGCTTATGGTTTATAAAATGATTAAATTATGGCATGAGACTGCGGCACCTGCCAATTCCGCCTCATTTAAAAATATGTAGGCAGGTGATGACTTTGCCACCCACTGAACGGGCTTTATTATTATTACATTGTTAATTACTCTTGCCTTAAAAGGTTAAATCCCAATGAAGATGTTTGTAGGGACAGATTTTGATGAAATTTATTACATACATTGTCAAAGTCGCACAACGAGCTGCACTGATCCGTAGACGAACGAAAGACACCGACATAGCATAGGATTCGCAAGTGGAAGTGGCATTGGGCAGAGCACATAGTACGCAGGTCTGATGGCCGATGGGACCTAGAGGTTCTGGAATGGAGGCCACGGACTGGCAAGCGCATTGTCGAAAGACCGCGCGGAAGACACAAGGTGTAACGACGTAATGAAGGTCGCAGGAAGACGCTTAATGGAGGCCGCTAACAACCGTTCTTTTTGGAGATCTTTGGGGGAGGCCTTTATCCAGCACTGGACTTCTAGTGGCTGAGATAATGATGATGTACATTGAATACATGGATTTCAGTCCTGTCATCTGAGGTGAGGCATGCGCAGTCCCGTCCTGCCACCTACACATTTGTGTAGGTGGCAGGACGGGACTGCGCATGACTGGACTGGAATGGGAATAATTCGACGACTTCGACAAAGGTCTGCTAATCTTGCCTTCTGCTCTAGTTATACCACGAACAAAACACGGACTTAAAGTTTCCGGGTCTCGCTCGACTGACTTATGAAGAGTTGCGCTGTAGGTCGCTGGATCAGGTCTTATGCTAAAAGTTGCATTATTATGCAAATTGCAATCAATCTATCAATTAATCAATGCGAAATTTTTTTTACCGCGGACTTATAGAACTCGAAGATAAAAAGTAAATGTCAAAAAGAATTACTTAGAAACGCATGAAGTAACTGTCACCAATAAGTGCCAACACGGATGTTAAGTAATGTTTTATTTAAGAATTAACTGGAAGAAAATGCTTTGTAGAATTAAGTTCGCTTATTGTTGTTTGTGCAATAAAGTTTTTTTTTATCTATATATCTAATGATGAAAGCCAGTTTATTTATAAATAGAATTAATAAATTATAAAACTAATAACAAAGAATAGGTATATTAATCAGCTCAAAAAAATATATTTTAACTTTGGCTTCTCAATCTATAAGCATTAAGCCAAATCTATATATATATATAATAATGGGTTGACGTTTGTTAGTCTAACAAAACTTGAGAACAGCTAAACCGATCTGTCTAATTTTGGTTTTTAAATATTTGAGAAAGGTTTAAAAGATGAGAAAATATAAAGAAATTGCAAGGAAAATGGTAAAAACAACAATTTTATTTTCATACAAACTGTTCGTACCCGTCAAAGATTAGACATAAAATTAATACTATTAATTAACACTATAAATATTTGACCACAGACAAATGTGTCATTTATGTTTGTTGTCAAAGTACAGACAACGTTTATTGACGGTACAAAGTTCGCCGGGTCAGCTCGTAAAAGTAGTCTTGTTACAGTCAAAGTCAAGTAAAAGATTCATGGTCAGTCATATTCAAGCCCTAGTAAAGTGGTAGAAACATTTACTTGAACGTATACCGGAGTTATCCTTATCCTTATCTGGAATACAGTAATGTTTCCACACTACTACTTTTCCAAAAATTTAGTATTACATTTTTGGAAAAGTCGATCAATGAAGTAAGGTTTCTACCCAATACCATCAATGTTACCAGAATTAAATATGTTAAATAATATATTAAATATTCAATTTAAAATAATATATTTAAATATTATTCAACATCTTCCGCGGGCGTTCGCCTTCTAAACTGGGGTATCGGGATCGATTCCCGACTGGAACACAAGATTTCTCCCCAAGGAAAATATGTGTCTCTGGTTCTGGTTGTGATTATGTATGTGATGTAAATGTTTCCGGCACCCAAGACACAAGTCATTAAATCTAGTGTGGGGCTGTGAGTGTGATAGCGTTATTTATTTATTTTTAGCGTGCCGAAGTCATTGAACTGTGACTTTGACCTTGTATTAGGCATTTTTGTTCCGCCAACTCAAGTAGGTCCATCTACTGAAGACAGACTTTTATCTAATATTTATTGAGGCCGCGAGATGTAAATATTTGATAGCTCTACGTGAGCAAAGCATGGCGTC
This sequence comes from Lomographa bimaculata, assembly GCA_948107665.1. Lineage (NCBI taxonomy): Eukaryota > Metazoa > Arthropoda > Insecta > Lepidoptera > Geometridae > Lomographa > Lomographa bimaculata. The sequence continues at coordinate 7,670,706 of OX403603.1, forward strand.
ATTACAGGCGAATATTCCAGTGAGAAAATTAGCCCAGAATAGTAGAGAGACGTAATATAAAGTAAACTTACTTTGTTATTTAACACATTTTGCTTTATGCGATTGTCAAAGCTAATCACAGCTTTATGATAAGGATTGGAAATTAAAGTGTGAATGATTGCTAACAAACTTTAATGACACTCACAATATTAAAACACATTTAGCACTTACACCTTATTAAAGGGTTCTCTGGACAAGTAATTGCCGGACTCGCGCACTAAGACGGTTCCATAACACAGTATTTTTTTATGTAGAAAGTTTGTCCATCACAGCTAACAAGACTAAGGAGGATTATGCCTTTTTTTTGCAATCATTGTATTTGTTTCCTTTTTACATAATTCCAAATTTGATGATTCTTGGTCAACGGATAGTACTCTATAGGTTTAGATTTATTTGAGAGTGTCTTAATAAATGCATTGCAGTATCAGTAGCATGCATACAGTATCATTTAAAGGAGTCCCATATGATTTATAGAATTATCCTAGAATTTATAATTGTATGCAGAAAGCGCAGCTCGCTATCGGATGCAGTACAAAAAATATATTTACATTATAGCATTATTAATCGATCACAGGTTTCGCTTAATTATTGCTACAAATAATAAATAGTTACCGACCCATGACTTGTCGATACCGTGGTTCGCCAAAACATACCAGAACAAAATAATATTAAAAGTATATTGTACGTTTTCACTGAAAGTAGTTCTTACTGCCCCATCCGGTAAAATTGTTACACGTTTGTAACAAAATGTTATTAATGACTCGTTAATGTCAACAAAAAATTTATAAATGGCATTGATAAAGAATTGCTTCCCATAAAAAAGCCAGACACGTGTTAAGTGATTAATACCGAACCGACCGTACACCGACGGATATGATAAAAATAATACTTTTTTTATTTCCGGTATAGATCTATCACTTCTTTACACAGATATACGTGAAGTTATAAAACATATAGTATGTGAATTTGTTCCAGTTTGCTAGATTTAGATACATATATATATATATATAATTATATATAGATATAGATATATACAATGTGTAACAGAAAGGTGTAGTAATACTCAAGTCACACATCTTGCTATAAATGTATGGAGTCTAACAGGAACTTCTGCATTCGCGGCAGCAGCATGAATATTGAGTTATGATGAATTAAAGTTTTTAAAAATTATGTCATTTGCAACCCTATTTCAACAGATACCGTTCTGCAGCACATAGCCTTTGGACCTAGACATCTGACGGTGGAGGCCATAACAAAGGTCAAGGTCACGCGCCACAGATGTAATCGCAGGGTTGGCAAAAATATATTTTTAATATTTGTACCGAACAAATATCTCCGATTGCCGGACATGTAACTGTAGGGTTGTCAAAAGTATTAGAAAAATATAATTTTTAATTTTTGTACGGAAAACAATATGTCCGATTTCGACTTTCGTTCTCTGGCAGATGATTTCTGGCACGATACACATACTCACCACCAAGTATTACTACACCTTTTTGTAACAGATTGTATATAGATTTGTTTTACCTGGTGTTACGGAAATAATTTGTATTGCCCGATTAGTACTTGTTTTTCAAAGTTTATTTGTTTTTCCCGATTTTCGTTTGTTTTTTTTTTGTTTTTTACCTTATGTTACCGTTTTCATTTTGAGTTTTGTTGTTTTTTTTAATCGACTTCTAAAAAAGGAGGAGTGCTGCTGTTTTCTTTTTTACCTCAGAACTTTTTCTAAGTAAACCGATCTTGATGATGGTTCTTTTATTTGAGTGCTGGTGCTTCCCATGTGGTCCCATTTAGATTTGATCAAGATCTGACCAGTAGCTTTTGAGTTATCCTCAATAATGCGTATTTAATTAATTTAATCTGAGAAGAATCAAGAACTCCGAAGGTTAAGCGGTGAAATTGGTGTTTTTTAAGCTTTGCTTGTGTTTAAATTATTAGAGTACCTAGTAATATGGGTAAAATCATTTTTCCGTTCTACTTCTGGCAGTAAGATTATATCCATGCTAAGGTTGTCTGGAAGAGATTGCTTTGTGCGATAAGACCGCCTATTGTGAAACCTCTTTAAGATTTATTTATTTAGTTCGTTTTTAAGATTTTTGTATTGATTTTTCAATAAAGAGTATTTGTATTGTATTGTAAGATTAGTAGCACGGGAAATAAACGAAATTAATCATGAATTTCAATGAACCATTAGACAGACGTTAGCTGCTAGAAACTATATGGAACCGGCATGTGTTCCATCACACACGCCACAATTATATAAACGTTAACAACGTGTGCGGCCCGAAACACATAATTAACATTATAGGTACATTATCTCTTTTACAAATGTAAGTGTTATTATAGTAAATAACGAGCCAATTTATTTTAATTATCTCAATTAGTATGCCACATATTTCAAACGGACTTTTAAATGGAACAAGCACGCTTTATTTATATAAATGATTAGATGTTCTGAGACCGATGGCATAATGGGAATCTATAGAAGAATCAAATACAAGGAATTATATTACCATAAAAAAAAATTGACTATATACTATAGAGAGAATATTTACCTAATTAAAGTTATAAATATTCATGATAATTATTCAAATCCGTTCGAAATGCGTCGCAGAAATCTGTTCTGATTTAACTTTAAACGGAGTTTGTTTGCGTAAGTTTAAAAAAATTATAATATGGAAATCTGGTTGACTGTGATTTCGTGTGTAGATAAATGTTTTTACCACCTTAAGGGGCCTGCGGAGGTTGATTTGCCCATAGCATATTAACACCATACTGTGCTGTTATTCAGATTAAAAACATATTAATCTAGGTTCCTGGATAGTTTTTATAACAAAATAATTACTTAAAACGAAATATAAACCGATTGATTTTCACACATTATTACGACGTAAATGTGCATCTTTAACTTATTCGTATTGTATTAAAAACTAACACATTTCTTTTGTCATTACAACAAGAACATAGATTATCATTTCAAGGTACTATTAATGCAAAAAACAATGGCTAAACAATACATTTTCATTCATACTTTTTGGTATTACGGCACCTATCATAATTTGTTCGGTCGGTAGTGCTATCGCACCAAGCATGGGCACAGTTTGCCAGTTAAACAGAGACAGCCTATAGACTCGTTAAAAAACTCCCCGGCCTCTTAAATGTTTATACAAATCTTTAGAGCTGTCAATGTACAAAATAATTTAAAGCTAAGCAAAGCTTAAAAAATCCACTTCACCGCTTGATCTTCGGAACCCTTAAATACGCATTATTGAGGATAACTCCAAAACTAAGGGTTTTTTTTACTCGATAGCAACCATTTGACCACTATCTCACCTGATGGAAAGTGATGATGCAGCCAAAGATAGCATGTAGCATGCTTGCCTAGAAGATTTGATTTGGTCAGATCTTGATCAAATTTAAATGGGACCACATGGGAAGCACCAGCTTTCAAATAAAAAAACATCAAAATCGGTTCATCTATATAAAAGTTATGAGGTAGGTAAAAACGATCGAATTGAGAACATCTTCGTTTTTTGTGAAGTCGGTTAAAGCAGATTTTGACGGTACCGTATCTCAAAAGGAAAACAATATGGTATACAATACTCTTACAGGATCACTTTGCTGTCTATATTTCTGTCTGTCAAGAGCCTTCAATCGGGAACGTTTCTAATTATCAATATCAAATGAATATAAAATACTTGTGTATATATCTTGGAGTTGTGAATATATCAAGTAAATGCAATAAAATTTCGCACATTTATGTCGCATGTTTTGACAGCTGCAAATAAATTTTAACCATAGGGAACTTCTCGTTGACCTATAATCGAGAATTTTAGCACAAAACTTGGTAATATATGGCTATTTAGTACATTAGAACATCAAAATTATACCTAACCTAACCATTGTACCTAACTACTACAATTGTAATATTTAATCTAAGTAATTGGGCTTCTGCCGGCAATAAACCCGATATCCGCCGAGTAGAAGTCTTGAGGCAAAACCTAGCAGAAATAAAATGTATATGTGTATGGTATAGTACATAAATACTATTTTCACAGGGTTATGACAAATTCCCGATCTGCATGGCAAAGACATCCAACTCCCTGACCGGTGATCCATCCATCAAGGGTGCTCCAACGGGCTTCACTCTCAAGATTAACGGGATTTTTGCGTCGGTCGGCGCAGGCTTCGTGGTTCCAATGGTGGGCGAGATCTCCAAGATGCCTGGCCTCCCCACCAGGCCCAGTATCTACGATATCGACCTAAACACCAAGACTGGAGAGATTGAGGGACTCTTTTGAAATATATTTTTATTGTAATTTTATTGGATTTATTTATGGATTTTATAAATGACGATACAAGCATTCTTTTTTGTTTTTGTTCCTTTAACAACGTACATTTAGATCACCCAATTCGATCGTAGTTTGTCGCCAAAGGCATGTCTTAATATAATAGGCATATCTTTGATCACTAAAAATAATGATCTGGTCTTGCCTAGGCTCTTAAATACTCTCAATTACTCGTCAATCATTTTTAGTGTCATGTTTACTACCCCAAACTAAATTATCACTTTATATCAGGTGAGACAGTGGTAAAACCTATCAGTTTAAAAAATACATACACTGCGCCCCACCAGCAATATCAATTTTGATAATATTCACCCAGCAGTATCAATTTTGATAATATTCACCCAGCAATATCAATATTCGCAACCAAATAAGCGTTTTAGAAACGGTTCAAAAAGAACAGACATTCATTTATTACACTTCTACGTTGATCACCCGTGCGGCGAAGGAGTGGAAGTCATTGCCCGCGTCTTTGTTTCCTGAACGGTATAATCTGGTAGAATTCAAGTATAGACTGAATAGGTATCTTCTCGGAAAGCATGCTACATCTTCGGCCGCGTCTTCACTTTCCATCGGGTGAGATGGTGGTCAAATGCTTGTGATAGACAAGCATTTGCAGCAATTTAACATAAAATAAATAGTATTAAGGAATATTATGTATGTTTGTTTCTATGAATGTTCGTTTCTCTCTGATCTCAGCGTCAAAACTAATAACCGATTGTAAAATAAAGGATATTGTTATCGTAGAATTTGTCTGGATCTTCCGGTTGCCACACGCTAGACATATTTTTGAAAAATAAATAAGGCATCACTAATCCGTAGTACGCCATAAATAAGTGAAAAAATGCGAAATAAGATTAAAATGGATATCAAATCCATTCGTTTGAATATACCATCATAAACATATATAACACGTGTGGTATTAAGATATAACGTATAGAATATATATTTATTTTAATTTATAGAAAGCCATTTAAAGGGCTCTCGTCACTTCAGCGCTGTGGTTACCTGCTCTGTGTCAGGAACTAGTAGTTGGGTATTCTTTTTAAACTTGTCTTGTCTATAGATAGATTGATACGACCACACCTGTTGGTAAATGATGATCAAAGGTGGTAATTAATTTGCCCTATGCCTGAAATGAAACTGACAAGGATACCTGACAAGACGCCGTTCGGTGACAACAGATTGCGTTTCGGGATAATAAATTATGGCAGTAAGTATTTATGTGTATATATAATCAAGATAATTATACCTAGCTCGGAGAACATTAAATAAAACTGAACAAGTGCGAGCCTGACGCGCCCTTCAAAAGTTTCGTACAAAATTCCTGGATGAGCCTGGTAAAGACTTTATAAAAATCATTTTTGGGTGCATTCCGGAAGTAAATGTCTATTCTTCCAGTCCACAATATTAGATCACACAGAATTACGTCACAGAAGGTTACAAAACTTATGCTTATATTGTGTAATAACAATTCAAAACACAAATTTGGGAAAATAATACAAGATCGACACCGAAAACAACCGATTTTCTACATTAGCGACAAAACTCTAAACAAAAGTAGGTACATACTATTAAATTGACTACATTTTATCTTGAAAAATTTTAATATACCATCATTGGTAAGTATTGCACAATCCTGCAGAGGGTGGTTTAGAATCGACAACTGAGCAGAATAAAAACAACAAAAAAATGTTACTTATTTCCTTATCAGTTAGATAAGTGAATTGTGGCGCAGACAGTTTGGCAGTATCTGTCAAGTAAACTATGGCAACTTTTAGACAGCAGCTAAAATAATAGCTTATGACTGCTACGAGTGCTAAGTGCTACGGAGTACGGAATCATTGAACTAACATGTGACAAGAGGTCACGAGAGGTCACAGCTGTTCATGAATTACGAGAATTTTAGATAGTTATCTAGATTTAGTTCAATGATTCCGTAGCACTTAGCATTCGTAGCAGTCATAAGCTATTATTTTAACTAAATCTAAGAGTTGCCATAGTTTACTTGTGAGTCACTACTAAACTCTCTTGCGTCACAATTTACGCACCAAAAAGGAAAAATATTTTTTTGTTATTTTATTTTTATTCTGCTCAGTTGTCAATTCTAAACCACCCCTGCAAGCTTTTGATCTACTTACCAATGACGGTATATATGTAGACTCAATAATTCATTAACAGTTATGGAATGTGTCGGCATTACTTAAATCGGCACACGGTTTATTTATAGGTTAATTAGATTACTAGGAAAAACATTGGCTCAAAGCCATTCACGTGGTGTGTGACCTTTGATAATAAAAAACGTATAAAAATAATAAAAAAGTTGTTATGCGTACGTGATATAAAGTAGATACATATATCTCGCTTAATTATGTATATTTCGTCTATGAATGGGTTTTATGGTTTTACCGAAAGAATAATATTATTGTTTTGTTTTTGTAAACCTCGCAATAAAAAAATATGTTAAATTTAAGTAGATATGTTTATGTCTTAAATACTTATGAGACGTAAATAGATTCCTATTAAAACCAATTTTACGATGTTTTGAGTACCTATCTTATAAAAAACGAACTCCATGCAAGGAGTATTATTTATATGTAGTTGTTCGGTTTAATCTGAGACATCTCACGCTAACTTTTAAGCATGTGAGTGAAATCTGCTCTTTAAACTAAATTTAATCAGCAAATAGCACGACATAATATAATATAATTTAAAGATAACTGCCCGTTGGCTTAGTTGGGTGAGCGTTCGCCTTCTAAGCAAGGGTATCGGGTTCGATTCCTATGGGAACACAAGTTTTCTCTGTCTATTTATTTCGCTTCGGCCGTATATAGAACCGGAGTTTCGGAACTGGTTCCGTACGAGGCTTTTAACTTACTTGTACGGAACTGGTTCCGTACGAGGCTTTTAACTTACTTGTACGGAACTGGTTCCGTACGAGGCTTTTAACTGACTTGTACGGAACTGGTTCCGTACGAGGCTTTTAACTTACTTGTACGGAACTGGTTCCGTACGAGGCTTTTAACTTACTTGTACGGAACTGGTTCCGATCGAGGCTTTTAATTTACTTCTATTTTAGTTTGTATTTGGGAGCTATTTCAATAAGCGTATACATTGTGAAGGTGTTATTATTAATATGTATTTTTTTATAAATTATTTACACCTGACGTAGGTACCTAACGTAAACTTATTGGTATAGATGTGCGTTGAAAGGGGCTCCCGTAGATGCGTCTATTTTTCCCGATTCCGATGATGTATATAACTCAATTTTGTCAAAAATGCAGATACGTCTTTTCTCCTTATGACAGCAGTATAACATACACAAGTTTAGCCGCGTGAAAAAATGGCTGAAATGTGCGTTGTTGCAATAGATTTTGTTTTATTTTAATAAATTTGTGATTCAACGAGTGTTATTATGTAATAATGGTGTATTAATAACCGTTAATAATTCGTAAGCGTGCATGAGTGTAGGGAAACTATACAAAGTTGAAAATCGTGATGTTCGCTTTCGCAAAATCGAATAGAAGTTCTAAGTAGGTACTTCTAGTAGCAAATTTTCTACCACACTACTAGGAACTTGAATAAAACTGGACATGACCTCTGACTTGACTTTGAATGTGACTGATGACGTGGTGACTAGGGCTAGTTTTATTAACTACAATAAACAGGTTCCAAAGGTTGCCCGTAAGGCAATCCAAAGGTTGCCTGTAATAGATTGCTTTATGTGATAAGGCCGCCCATTGTACAAAAATTATTGTTTTTAGTTTTTATGTTATTAACATGTTACTTAATAAGATATTGGTGTTCAAAAGAAGTATTGTATTGTATAAACTTGATAAATATAATTGTATTAACACTGGCTAAAAGCAAATAGATTGCGTACTATATAAATAAAATGTCCTACACACTCAAATCGGATAAAAAATTGTCACTGAAACTACCTTTACGTAACTACATAGAATGCGCTATTATTGTTAAGTAAAATAATTATTCATAGAAAAGTTACTATAGTTGAATTGTAATATAATTAAACGCAAGCAAAGCTTAAAAAAAACTGACTTCACCACCTTTATATTCGGAACGTTGATCAGATTAGATGTACTAAACACGCATTATTGACGATAGCTCAAAAACTAGAGATCAGATGTTGATCAAATTTAAATGGGACTACATGGAAAGCACCAACCTTTAAATAAAAAACAATCATCAAAGTCGGCTCACAACGAATGAACACACATAAAAAAATACAGTCGAATTGAGAACCTCCTCCTTTTTTTGAAGTCGGTTAAAAATAGTGGCCATTGATTGAAGCTGACTGTTGAAAAATGACTAAGTAATTTGTTTTACAGAAGATAACATTAAGCAATAATTAACTCTCATGCATTCCATCCAAAGGCGTTAATTGAAGCTTAGATTAAAAGGTTTCGCCATTTCAATTAGGCGGTGTTTTATTTATTATTTTTATTATCTTTATTTTAAGTTTTATTATCTTTACACGTTAAATAATTGATCGAGCAGAGCGAGGTCTCTCAATTGATTGGAGTGGGTCAGCTTTTTGTCCGTCCGTTATTCCGTCTGTCAGAGGCATTTAATGTCTAAACCGTACAAGCAGATAACTTCAAATTCTCAGAGAATATGCGAGGCAATTATAATTTTATGTACATATATATACAAACGTGAGTGGGAATCAAAATTTATCTCTTCTGACCTTGTGGGTTATCGTTAAAAAGACGTAAAGAGACGGATAGTTGAGAATGAAACCATTTATAAAAAATCTGCGTTGATAATAAAAAAAAAATACGGAGATAATTTTACGTCATAAGACAACGCTTAGTTCTATCGTGCCTCACTATCACTTGTTTCGCGCTCTCGCTTGCACGCTCAGGCTCAGGCGGAACGTGACACTTTTTCGTGCGTGCATCCGGTGTTCATCGATTTATAAGACGTTATCACGTCAAAAAAATCTTATCCAAATGGTAATTAACAATTTGGTAGGACATCAAAATCACTGATTTTAGACTTATTTTATCCCGGGGTCTATGTCAACAACATATAAAAACATGCATATATGTGTGTTAAAAATGTTATAAACGGTTGCCCATTGGCTTAGTTGGGTGGCGTTCGCCTTCTAAGCATTTATTGGGTTCGATTCCCGACGGGAACACAAGTTTCCTTCCCATGGAAAAATTGTGTTTCTGGTTCTGGTTATGATTGTGTGTGTGATGCGAATGTTTCTGGCACCCACGACACAAGTCATCGAACTTAGTGTGAGTCTGTGAGTGTTAAAGCGTTAATATTTAATTTCATAATAATCTATACGTTAATTATTGTTATAAGTATTTTCTCTTTTTATCTTTGAGTAATATATATTTGAGTGGGTATTTTAAAACAAGATAAATAACACGGGGTCACGTAATGTACACCATTAATTATTTCTTTGCTCATTAATTAAGTACACTCTCTTTCTAGTTCTTTGAAATTAATATTCTACCTACCCACTATTACATTACATTAATTTATTTCTGACTAGCCGTGCCCCGCGGCTTCACCCGCTAATATATATATATAAGTTGCCAAATCCTAGGTATAATATGTGTACATTCCAAATTTCATCCAATTCCGTTCTGTTGTAAAGCTTACACACACACTTACACACAAACTTTCGGATTTATATTAGTAGGATAGTAGGCTATTCTTGCTTATTTTAAGTGATTTTAATTGGAAGAAAATGAATCTCACAACACAGGGTTGCCTAGTGTGAGATACAGTGGTCACTGTAATAATTACTGTTGCTGACATCGTGAACCAATTCCTAAGTGTCCTAAAATACGAGTAAGTCATATATACGATTTTTTGAACAATAAATATTATTATTATTATCTTTATTTGTTATGTTTTCTTTGGTGGAGGTTTTTTTAAATATATTTTTTATAAAATTAATAAACAATACAATACTACAAAATAATAAGAACTGTAAAAAAACCTATACTTAGTATGCCACCAGCAGCGGGCCAGGGCCCAAGCAACCGGTAGGTCAGTGCTGCAGAGTGAGGAACCTCCTGACAATACGTGCCGTGTCCAGGAGTACTGCCTTCTAAATCTGACACTTGATCCAACAATTTAGCGAAATCCTCTTGAGGTGTTGTTGTTAATTATTATTAATAATTAACCTCAAAAGATTTTTCTCTTTTAGGCAACATTCGTCCGCAAACACCCCCATACCTACATCAACCGAAATAATACACAAACTAAATATAACTTACGACAAAGAAACATGATAGCACTCCTAAATTCAGCTCTAACAATGCACTCGAACAGTCCCTATGTAATGTCTATAAAAATATACAATAAAGTACCCAACTCCCTAAAAAATTAAACTAATGACAAACTTTTTATAAAACACCTAAAACGGTTACTAACATCCAAATGTTATTATTCTATAGAAGAATACTTCCAAGACTCGATTTAAGTACCTTATTGATTTATCTTCCTCTCTATAAAACCCTTCTATAACTTCCATCATCATGAATATCATGTTGCATGTGCCCGACAGGGTCCATAATGATCTCAATATGTAACTTATTATGTAATTTTAAGAACCCATGTACATTATGGAAGCAATAAAGAAATGAGTATTGAGTAAAAGATCTCAGTTCGGGCGAATAGTTTAGATTTAGTAGTGGGTGCCCGTTTGCCTTTTAAGTAGCGGGCTGCTTAAAAGGCAAACGGGCACCCACCTAAGATGAATGAGCAAAAGAAAAAAAATTTGATTTGTTTGTAATTAGTTTTTTTTTTTATTTTTTAACATTAAGAAGAATAGAAACCCATGTCGATTCTATGGAATATTTTAATCATCAAGTTTTCTTATGAATGCCGATAAAACGATCACAAAGTCATGCAGTTTAGGAGACATTTTGATATCGCCTCTAAGTCCAAGAATCACAAAATTTGAGGACATCAAAAATTTGTTCTTCATTTGCCCACACTTGAGTGGTGTAGTGGATTATGTATGACCTAGCTAGACTTTTTTTGAAATGATTACGTACAAAGATATCTTATTATTTCATTAACTACATAAAAAGATAAATTATTAATTCCCTGGTTATTTTTCAACCGACTTCAAAAAAGGAGGTTCTCAATTAGAATGTATGTTTTTTTTGTATGTATTTACGCGATATCTCCGCCAATTATGAATCAATTTTGATGATTTTTTTTGTTTGGTAGAGTATACTTCAGAGGTGGTCCCATATAAATTTTATCGAAATCGGTCAAGCCAAAACCGAAATATAAGCAATGAAGTCGGTAAGTTTAAGCTTTGCTTGGGTTTCAATTATCCTGTTTTAACACAATACTAGAACGTAATGCAAATGAATAGGGAGTTTTGGCGTGATTTGATTTTATATTATTTTCCAAAGCATGTGATTCTTCAAGTGTTAATTTGTAATAATGGTAAACCGTTTACAGTTCTTGAACGTGCACGTGTAGGAAAATCTAACAAAGTTGATTTAAACGTGATTTTCGTTTTTCATTCCAAAACTCAAATAGAAGTATGACTTGGCTGTAACTGAACCATGACTCTCTTACTTGACTTTGACTGTGAGTAGTGTTAGATTTTTGAAATACATACTTAACTTACTTTAAAATGTTTATTAGGTACTTGACACTGGCTAAATGCACAAAGTCAGCGAAGCCAAAAAAAAAAGAGATGCGGTTAGGACGTACTCGTAGGTGCCATCATATCTAACGACCAAATGATGCACTTTTGTTTATTTTTCTTATTTTATGCCTTTGATTATAATAATATTATGGTGAGTTAAAGTTACAAAATTTGACAGGGCCTCAATTACAACAACATTGTTCTCTGTTTGCTCAAAACAAGAGAGGTGGTAGAGCATTTTATGAGTTGCTTGCCTGGCTTGCTACCAAAGTAGCTTACCACCATCAAGTTGAAAGTCTACCGCCAAGCCAAATACGATGTTCCGGCAGTTATCCTTGAGAGCCTGCGTATTCCAGGTCTAGTGTGTTTACCAGCTTCGATCACATCGTCACTTACCATCAGGTGAGATAGTGGTCAAACACTAGCCTGTCAAAAAAAAAAAAACAATAATACGTGTCCAAGGATAACCGGTTAAGTAAAAACACTTGCTTGCTTGAATGACATATCGTGATATTTATATTTGTCGACTGTTATGATTCCATCAGATAATAAAAACAAGTCTACGTTAAGTACCGATTAATTTGATACTAGATAAACAATTTCTCGTGGACGAGATACAAAATTAAAGTATTGTACAAGCATGGACTTAAAGGATATGTATTTTATTGTACGGTAAATTCTTATATCTGTGGACTAATCCATTGCGAGTAAAGTTATAGAATGGCATCCCAAACATTTTGGCTTGTCCACGATATTTTCATTCTCAGATTCTAGAGCAATCGTAGAGTACCCGGATGACAGAGTTTTGCTCGGTTTTTTTAATGGTAAATAACGTTTTCTAAGAATGAAACCTAGCTAGATCAATTTATCGCCCCCGAAACCCCCTGCTTACTAAATTTCATGAAAATCGTTTGTAAATGAGCCGTTTCCGAGATCCTGATTACACATATATAGGTATATATACAAGAATCGCTCGTTTAATGGTATTAGATATACATATATATAAATATGGCACACATTTTTTTGTATGGTCCTTATGATTTGTATGAGCCTGAAAGCGAAGGAGTGGAACTCATCGCCCGCTTTCTTAATATCCAAAAGGTATAATCTGGGAGTCATCAAGTCTAGAGTGAATCTATACCTTCTAGGCAAGCATGTAATAAGTGTCATCTTTGGCAGCAAATTCACTATCTATCAGATGAGATAGTGGTCTAGTTCTCTACTTTTATTGAAGTCGGTTTATAAAAAATACGACTGCACTGCCTTTGGTACCCTTCGTCGACCTATTCCACTAAGTTTAACTATAAGTTCAACCAGTTGAACTTATTGAACAAAAAAGTGCATTTATTTCAGCTTTGTGCTAATTAAAAATAATTATGTAGGTAATAGTTGAAATAAATGGACATTTTATGTTTACTAAGTTCAATGATCGGAATTGGAAATAAAATTTACTGCATCAGTAATATGTATAAGCATATAAAATAATATACAGAAAGTTATTCTAGCGCTTCGCCGGCCGCTGCCGCGGCACGCTCGCTTCGCTCGCTCGGCTCGCGCGTTGTGGTCACAAGAAACCTAACCACTCCTCCTCGCTTCGCTCGTCGTCGTACCTTGATATTGTTAATGACTGCCTTAGCCTAAATTATAAGCGACATTTTTCTAAGTCGTTTTTCCTCAGTGCCCCCTTTACGACACCCTTACCCAAAATTTTTGTGAATAAATGATTTATGATTTAAATAGAAAGTTGAACTAATAGGTTCAATATTGTCCAGTAAGTTCTACTGTTGTAAAAAATATCAAAGTTGAAATAATTAGCTGGACGTTTTTTGTCCAATAAGTTCATCCAGTTGAACCTAGTTGAACTTAGTGGAACAGTCCCGGGCCCCTTCATCCGATCTTATTAACATTTTGTGATATTAATATAACCCTAGAAATTATCCACATGGTTCATAATCATAATAATTTATTGCATAATGTAACATATTGGACAGATGACTGGTTGAATTTCTTACCCAATTAAAAAGTGAGTAATCAGTAATTTTATCAAAGATTGTGTAGTTTTACAAACCGTAGGTTTGTTTCCTATCTCGATGCAAATGACAGATAAAAATAATATGACACATGACAGAACTATTATTATTACTGTCACGTGTCATATAATTTTTATTCATCATCATCAAACAACACTCTATTTTTATCTTATGTATTTAGCCAGTGTCGAATTACAAAGTATGAATTAAATTTGATAAAAGGTGGAAGTCTCGCTCTTTTACTTGTCTTTGACTGTGACTCGTAGTCACAGTCAAAGACAAGTAAAAGAGCCAAGGTCCAGTCATAGTCAAGGCAAGCCCTAATAAAATGGTAGAAACTTTACCTGAACTTCTATTGGAGTTTAGGAGCGAAAGCGAAAATCGCCATTTTTCAACGTTGTATGATTTAACCTACACTCGTTCACGTTCACTAAGTATTAACGGTTAATAATCCATAATTACTACACACTCGAAGAATCACAAGTGTTAGGAATAATCCAAAATCAACAACGCCATTTTTTCATTTTCGCGGCAAGAACCAACACTCTGTTATCTTATGACAACAGAGTGTGTCGTTTGATGATCAAGAGTTGGTTCCCGTCATCTGTTATCTGCACATAAGTCATGAAACATATTTCATGCATTCTTTAAATACATGCTAGAAAATGGATAGATAGATAGATAATACTTTATTGATCCACTTTACAAGATGAGATAAAACAAAGGTAACAAACAAGCTTATACGTAAAGTATCGCAACAGGCGGCAAATGTATCTGATAAAAAGATCAGTATGATTTTTTTTAAATTCTTTCAGACATGACCCATGCCACCCTCATAGGCCTTTCACTTTATCTACTTACTATACTAATCTTAATCTATTCTTAACAGCTATTTTATATAATTGGTATAACATTCTGGCCTCCTTTGATTGCGGATAAGCCAAAATGCTATTACAAATTCCAAATACATGTACGTCTATCCCTTGAAACTTTAGGTTGACTCTTTCCGGCTCGTTTCGGATTCCGGACACATTCCACCAACACATGGTACACATCCTCCACCGTGTCACACTCGGCACAATTAGGTGTATCAGACTTACCCATGAGGACAGCAAATAGGTTGTAATCAGTATGATGTTTACCGTCGATATATAAAGACGATATCGTTAAGAAACCACTCTTTGAGACCTAATTCACTGTGCCGGTCACTGTATTTCAGAGCGTCGACTCACTATGTCGTAACGGCGCGCGCGGTTCGATTATATTTTTAATTTGAGCAAAAAAATAACGAGTTGCAAAAAAAAGTTTATTAAAATATAATCAGTGATAAAAAATTACAATGGAAAGTTTATGTTGTGTTTTAATTGTTGTACTGATTGGATTGGTAAAAGCAGAGAGTAATGACGATTTAGCATGCTGTGCACCGGATAATTACTTTATCTCGAATGATACCATTTTTTGTGTTAATCGGAAGCTAAATGTGACTATAGGCCCTTACAGGCTCGACTGCCAATACCCTCGGGCTGCATTGAACTACACCTTAGACGAGGGATATATTAAAGTATTATGGCCAAATTCTGATTCTGAATTCATTCATACTTCTAAAACGTAAGTACAAGTGAAGGATTATTTTTAATAATAAATAAATAAACGCTTTCACACTCACTTCGATGACTTGTCTCGTGGGTGTCGGAAACATTCACATCACACACAATCACAACCAGAACCAGGAACAGAAATTTTCCTTTGGGAGAAAACTTGTGTTTCCGCTGGGAATCAAACCCCAGAGATACCCCTGCTTTTTTTGCCAACTAACCCAACGGGCAGTTCAAGATACGTACAAGATATATAGAATTATGTACAAAGTTGGTACTCAATATCTCGTATAGATGTAGACTGTAGGCATATAGTATACCTACATTTTATATCTAGGCCTAGTGCTTACCATCCTTGACTTTATCATAACTTACCAACAGTTGAGATAGTGGTATATTTAAATATAATTTAAATAGTATATTTAAATTGTAATTACCTATCACAAACTGATCAAATGCGTTAGAAGTACACGTACACGAAGTTACCCGTAGTAGAAGTAAGCCACTAGTCCACCACATTTTAAAACAACGCGAGAATATACAATTACAATTTCACCACGATGATACGGTAGCCTTTCAGCTGTTTTCTCAGAAATGTTTTAGATACGTCTTGACTAAAATACTTTAATTACCAATACAATTTTGTAACACGACTTGCGATTTGGCACGTCTACGAGTGAGCAAAAAAAAAAAGAATTCTTAAATCGGTCTAGTAATCTGAAACTTACCAATACGCAACCGCTTTCTTTTTGCAATATTTTAACAATGCGTGCCCCACGCGGCTTTCTCGACTACTTTTTGCAATATTTTAACAATGAGTGCCCCACGCGGCTTTCTCGACTACTTTTAGATCAGATATAAAAAATATTTTATGTTCTATTTACCGATTCTTATAGTTCCTTTAGTACGATTATATAAAAAAAAAACGCATTCACACTCACAGCCCCACACTAATGTATGTCCTTTAGTTCCTATAGATTCCTATAGTCGGATATGCTAGGGGTTTCTCTACGAGGCCGATGGGACGGAAAGGTTCTCGAATGGAGGCCACGGACTGACAAGCGCAGTGAAGTGCAATGTGAACGGACGACATAATAAAGGTCGCAGAAAGAAGCTGGATGCAGGACGCTAACATTCGTTCATTTTGAAGATCTTTGGGGGATCAAATAATTTATCTTCTCTCTTGCAAAGTTTGCCGAGTTTAGGTCTAAGATATAGGACTGCTGGCTGAAGCAGGTTGATAAAAACGTGTATAACAGGTCGCCAGGACTCCTGCAAAACATCAAATGTTAATCAATCAATCTTTTATTTTGTCTTAACTGTACAAAGTACACCACAAGAATCGAGCTTACATTTGACCGATTCAAATACGCTATTGGGTGAAAGGAACCGCGGTCCCTTTTCTTGTGGTCCCGTTGCCTGAATATTTAGGATATTGAGAAAGTAATTCTTTTGAAATAGGACAAAAAACTTTTTTTTTTAATCCTTTACGTGTTTATTGAATTAAATATGTCAAATACAACAACTATTTACACATTCAACTGACAAAATAATTAGCATTGGTGCCAAGAGGTAATCAACCTTCGAATTTTTTACATTACATAATTTATTCTTATAATTATACGACTTGGCAACATACACACATATCTATATATAGCAGTGATTATAGAACTGCAACTATCATGTTTTCAAGAGAAAACCGGGTGTTTTCACGTTTTTATAACATTATTTCATATTTGTGGATGGAAAATGTGGGTTGAAATCTCGTTCGCGCTGTATGTGGACGCATCTGGTTCGAACAGATCGACGTGCGGTGTTGCGGACGCTGGCACCGCTTTACGGGAGGCGACCTGTGTGGCGTACCCATTACAAACGGCTTATATAAAGTAAAAATAGGCTATAGTTCTAATCAGGAGGTATCGAGTTCGATTCCAGGTGGAAACCAAAGTTTTCTCCCCTAGGGAAATTAGTGTTTCTGGTTCTGGTTGCGGTTGCATGTGAGATGTGAATGTTATCGGCACCCATGAAGTCAACCATCAAGTCTTCGAACTTAGTGTGGGGCTCTGAGTGGGAAAGCGTTTGTTATATGTAATACTTCACAAAAAATATTCTGTCGACTTGAGAACCTCCTTATAATCAAAGTCGGTTCAGAATGTCAACTAGTTTTTCCAATATTTTGCCAATGTACTTTTTATTTATGCATTATATCTATGTCAACTGTTTAGACAGCGTACGCCAGGGGTCGGTAACCTTTCGAGTCGGAAGAGTAAAAAATTACAATTTACGTTTTCATTTTTTATTAAGTTTTATAGCGCTACAAAATTTGTTCTTGTCAACAATAGTACCTACTTTACTATGATTACCGTATAGAAAACGCTATGCACGCGTTATACCTACCTAATCATCCCATAATTTACTTGTTTCAACTGTATAAATGTACTTTTTTGCTACCTCTGGAGGCTTGTTAATGGCTTGATAGAAATGGTGCCTAATCCTCGTTAATCGATTCAGAACGTATGTTTTAATGTTTTTTTAAATAAATAATATTTGCGTATGGAACTAAAGAGCCGCAGCTTCACATTCAAAGAGCCGCATGTGGCTCGCGAGCCGCAGGTTGCCGACCCCTGGCGTACGCCGATTAAGCGGCTAACTAATTAGTTTATTTATCTCTATTTGTCTTACCATATGTATAATTTTTTAAATATTTATTATAACTGAAAATTTACCTTCAGACCAAAAAACATAGATTTAGACACCTAGGAATAGTCAAGCTACCTAATATTAAAAGAAATCAGAACTGAATCAGTCAGTAGCTCTTTATAATATTAGATAGTGCAGAAGTGTTCAATGTACATATATCCGATCTTTGTCAGTACATAGATTGCAAATGTACAAAGCGCACCACATAAAACTATTATAATTTCCATATCCTCTATACAAATACGTACTATCTATACTTATGTAATATTTTTGTAATTTTCTTTCAGAGCATGCTACGGCGTTCAACTAAGCCGGGATTTTAAATTAAGCAGAACCCTGGCATTGGTATGTCGAGATGAAGAAGACCCAATTACAAATACGTTGGGGTACTGCCTGATCGCGTCAGTTGTGTTTCTAGCTATCACTGCTATCCTCTATATCATTTTAAGACAACGGTGTGTATACATGGAAATTATTTTTTATAAATATAAACTGAGGTAGAAATGTTGTTCTCGGTTTAATGACGCTATAAATATCGTAATCAGGATCTCAGAAACGGCTCCAACGATTTTCATGAAATTTTGCATGCAGGGGGTTTCGGGGGCGATATATCGATCTAGCTAGGTTTACATTTTAAGAAACTTCGTTTTATCCGTGTTTTCAGCCGAGCAAGGCTCGGTCATCCGGGTACTAAGTACTTACCGCCTATTGTTACACTTTTCTAAAACTGTACTGTAAAAATTTTACTATTTGTGTTATTTATTTATTAAGGTGTTCAATAAAGAGTATATCTATCTATCTATCTATCTATATTAGATACCTACTTGATAATTTGTAAATTTTTATCAATGTTATAGACGCATTTACATATTTTTTTCCACGGAATAGGACACACCTACATCAACATTACGTCAACACGTGCCTTTATCTGTCATCATCTCCATATTCTTTAACAACCGAATGAGGTCTGCACAACATAAACTCATTTGTAAATCCGTTTTTTGCAAGAGGTTTCATGACTCCAACGTAACTCGTCTTAATTCTAACTGGAGGCGATAAGGCCTGCACTGATGGGGTGTTTTGTGCATTTCCCCCTGCCAGCAGTTAGCCTGGCCACCCCAACTCCTTTATATATCGGGGTGTGGCTTCGTGTCGCTGGCACAATTGTTGGATATAAATCAAAATTAAAAACAAAACATTGTACCCAAAAAGTCCCCTGAAACAGCTGCGTAAATTACTATTGTTCTGAGTTCAATAAGGCAATAATTACGAAAACTTATTTTATTTATTCCATCTAATACTTATATAGTAATCCAACATTTTCTTTGCAGGGATTTATTTGGAAAAAGCGTGATCAGCTTCTGTATCAGCTTATCTATAAGCCATTCAATATTTGCTATCATGATCCTGATGTCTGGGTACTCTGACATGACGGCGTGTGCTATACGAGGTAAGTGAATAATTTAATTAGAAAATAATCTATTGTGAAAATACATGAAGGATTTTTTTAGACACAAACGCTTTTACAATCTTAGCCCCACACTAAGTTTGATGAATTGTGTCGTGGGTGCCGGCAACATCACACACACAAACACAACCAGAAATAGAAACACGAATTTTCCTGGATGAGCATTAGATTTCATGTATTTTTTTATAAATCTTTAAAGGCCTCAAATTACACCTCTATCACTACATTATTTTACAAGAACCATCATGGACTTGAAAGAAATACGGACGTAACCTCATCCAATCATCCTCCTAATATTATAAATCCGTAAGTTTGTGTGTAAGTGTGTAAGCGTGTGAGTATGTTTGTTCCCTTTAATGGCTGAACGGATTTGGATGAAATTTGGAATGTACATAGATTATACCTAGGATTAACATATAGGCTACTTTTCAACTTGATAATAGCGGGCGAAGCCGCGGGGCACGGCTACTGGGATATAAATGTACCATTTGTATCTCATCTCGCTGCAAACTATTACAGATAACTAAATAGTTACAAGGTGCATTAGCATCGATTGCCGGACCTTTGATGTATTTCTGTGCGTACAGCTCGCGTTATGACAAGCGAAATTTGTAGGACCTATGTGGCTTCACTAGTTTTTTATACGACATTAGGTCCGTATTTTCTTACGTCCATGACAAGAACAAATACTTTCTCGGCCGACGGACGCTATATAAGGTTGTTTATCGGTCCTTGATAATTAATCTTTGAACTATATTTAAAGCTGTATTATCTAATTTCAGGATTCGCAACGTATTTCTTTTTGATCGCAGCGTTTTTCTGGACTAACTCAATATCAATACAAGTTTTGATAGAAACGAGGTGAACTATTTATTTATATATTCATAATATTTCATAAAGGCTTTGCAATTATAGGCATTGAAAAACAAATTCTTGATACCCTTTTTTTAGTAGCAATCATAACTCCGTACTCCAAAAGCAAGTAGGTATTATGTACAGGGAATTTGCTTGTAATGGAG
Source organism: Lomographa bimaculata (assembly GCA_948107665.1). Taxonomy (NCBI): domain Eukaryota; kingdom Metazoa; phylum Arthropoda; class Insecta; order Lepidoptera; family Geometridae; genus Lomographa; species Lomographa bimaculata. Next base: position 7,691,560 of record OX403603.1, read on the forward strand.
GGCTAAACAATAGCCCTCTAATACAGGAGGGGAGGGGGGAGGCTGAACCCCTCCCCGTGCATAGAAAATTCCAAAATTGGATAAAACTAATCAGCCACAATTAAAATAAACTAACGAGTTTCAAGACCAATTAGCCGATATTACGATTAATGGTTAAAAAAAATAACAAAGTCTGGATATCCGGCATAAATTTAACTAACTTTATGTTTTGTAGACCATCCGCCACGCCTGCCTGGCGCCAGTTCAAATGGTACTCTCTTTACTCATGGGGGATGTCTGCTCTTCTTACCATCATCATGATTATTGTGAACTACTACCCGGGTGATCATGTAAGACCAGGGATAGGACTAAATACATGCTGGTTTCATAGTAAGTTATCCTTTGATCATTGAAGAATACTCGTGCTACTACAGCTGCTGCTATGCGGCTGCCCGGTGGCGTATGAGTATGACCCACGAGAACTATAGGCAGAACGATTGAATGAGTACTCGCACGGTCCCCGTTCTCGTCATGCCTCCGCACCCGGGCGAGGACTTATTTAAAGGTTTTTTCGCTGCTTGCCCCCTTTTCGATTTTGTCTATTATTTTAGCTATTCATACAAATTGTGGATCTATGCCCACTTTTTGAAATTGTGTTCTTTTTATTAGTTCTTTGCCCACTTTTCTCGCCTGTGTAATACTTAATCAAAATATGTCCACTTTTTTAGGTATTCTTGAACAAGAGCCCTATTCTATACTGTCGAAAAGAAAATTAGATAATTTACCCAAATATTTTTTTATTTTTTTACAAAAGTAACAGAAAGATTCGCAAAAAAGATAATTTACCTAAATGTTTTTTTACTAAAGAAACAGAAAAAGAACGATAACGGCTATGAAATAGCGCCAGACTCGTAAAGATAACAGGATTTAAAAAAGTGGGCATAGATCCACAATTTGTGTTAATGGCCATAAAAAGACAAAATCAGAAAGGCGGCAAGCAGGGAACAGACCCATTTAACCTATCTGCCTATAGTAAGATATTTTTTGTAATGCTCAATAGGCAAGTATTTGACCACTATCTCACCTGATGGAAAGTGATGATGCGATTGAAAATTTAGCATGCTTGGCTTAAAAATACTTATTCACTGTTTGACTCGAGTTCTCCCAGATTAAACCGTTCGGGGACAAAGACAGAGCAGTGAGTTCCCTCTTGAACCACCAACTTGAACCACTTAAGATCAGGAGATAAAATTAAATTATATTTTTTTCCAGATGATCAGCATTTGAACTATTTATACAGCGTGATGATTATTCTGTTCACAATGAATTTTGTAATATTCGTGTATATAACAACCTTGGTGTGTCGGTACAAGTTCAATTCGTCTCACATAAACGTTGTCAGATTGAGGTGAGTTAACTTTTTACCGACTTCAAAAAAGGAGGAGGTACTATATTCGGCTGTATGTATTTTTTATTATGTGTGTTCACCGATTTTCCCCATTGTGGATCGATTCTCAAAATTATTTTTTGTTAGGTAGAATAATCTACCAAACAAAAAGTAACTTATATGGGACCACCTCTGAAGTATAAACTTCAGAGGTGGTCCCATATAAGTTTTATCGAAATTGATCAAGCCAAAACCAAAATATAAGCGGTGAAGTCTGTTTCTTTAAGCTTTGCTTACGTTTAAATTATTTACTACATTCTTTAACCACTTCATGAAAAAAACGCGTTTTAGATAGCCAAAGATTTTGCAGCTTTTATGCACACCATATTGTGTTTTTATTAATAAATAAAACACAAAATACAATAAATGACTTGTGCCGTGGGTGCAGGAAACAAATCACACACAAGCACCAAAAGAGGTCACATGCCATAATCCAAGTTTTTAGTCTCATGTGTCAAACAGCTTTTTTATACTTTGGATTGATATTTATCCATCCAAAGTTTTAAAAAGGTACATTATAATACAATACAATTCAATACAAAAACTCTTTATTGACACCAAAAGAGAACACAAGGTACAGAGAAATTATAAAGATAGGTACAATGGGCGGTCTTATCGCTAAGAGCGATCTCTTCCAGACAACCTTTGGATGGAAATATTAACGAAAAGACAACGTAGGGATGGTGGTGCGATAAATTGAATGAAAATATAATCTAATACTTAATATATGAATATAATATACAGGGTGATTTGTTCAATACCAGAAACTTCCTGGGAAATCATTTCAACCATAGAAATCAACGACTTTCTTGGTACGACTATTGCAAATTCAGTTTTATGATTTTTCAAATTATTTCTTTTATTTATCTTCTCTGTTGATTCTATGATGTCAAAAGTGTCTGGCGTCGTTGGCGTTCATATGGCGAGGCGCAGGGATGCCGTTCTTTGCGGGACAGTGTAGTTTAAACAACTTTAATAAAAATAAAAAAATAACTTAAAAAAACCGACTTTATCATTTATATTTCGGATTTGGCTTAACCGATTTCGATAAAATTTACATGGGAACAAACAAAAAAGTCATCAAAATCGATTCATAATTGGCGGAGATATCGCGTAACATACGTACAAAAAAACACAGTCGAATTGAGAACCTCCTTTTTTGCAGTCGGTTGAAAAATAGAAGTAGATAGATCGTATATAATACATAATGTTAATTATTATGGAAAATACATATAGCATTTAAAACCAAGTCGTACAACTAAATGAGCTAATAGTTAAAAAGAGTCAGGGTCTGAGAGCTTTCTAGTATTTTACAAAAAACCCTGTATATAATTATTTTAAAGGTTTGTCCAAACATAAATCGATTTCCTAGTAAGAGATGTCCGTCGTATGTTGAAAATGTAAGGGTCTATATTGGCTCGCATAAAATCTGAAGTCATAATTTAAAGTGGCATAACAACTTTTGGCCCACGCATCAATACGCAAAATGATGATAAGCATAATTTTTTAGGCATAAAAATTTTCCGCATAACAATGTTGAGCATAATGATAAAGTGGCCTAAAACGAATGTGCATAACTATATCCTCGTCGTCGCACCTATATATGAATTAGCCAACAATTCAAATATTATGCCTAAAAACATTAGGCCAACAAATAGTTATGCAAAAATAAACGGTATGCTAACATTATTATGCCAAAACTTGTTATGCGAAACATTATGCGAGTCAATAGGCACCCAAAATGTAATCATAGCAAAGGGGCTCTTAGCGTTGGCTACGGTTCGGCTAATGCCTAAAAAACCCCGGTATACCTGTGAATTTAAATAAATGCACTAAATTATAATTCTTTTACAGGCTCTCTATAACAGCTCGTCTGATCGTGGTAATGGGGTTGCCATGGATTTTTGAAATTATCAACACATTCTTATACCGCCCTAATAACATCATCGTGTATGTATCTATTGAATGTTTACCATTACTACTTTAACATACATATTTTACAAGGATTTAATTGAACGTAGCGTCATTAGGTACAGATCAATCACACTCTGTTTTCATGCCACGTTCACTTAAATCGTTGTAGAATTATTAGCACTTCAGCTATCACCGTTCTGCTATTATCATTCAGTTCTACACAATTAGTTAGGTTTTTATAATACTAACTCAATACAATGGCGTTTTGCCGCGAAAGTGAAAAAATGGCGTTGTTGATTTTTTATAATTTTTCAAAACCTGTGATTCCTCGAGTGTTAATGTGTAATAATGGTGGAGTAGAAACCGTTAATACTTAGTAAACGTGCATAGGTGTATGCAAATCATACAAAGTTAAAAACGTGATTTTCGCCTTCGCTCCAAAACTCCAATAGAAGTTCTAGTAAAGTTTCTACCACTTTACTAGGGCATGACTTGACTATGACTGAACCTTGACTCTTTTACTTGACTTTGAATGTGACTTGTACTTTTAATATGTATTTCATATTAAAATTTTAAAACTAAACTAACACTTGAAATATTATTTGATTACTAGACACTAAATTAGCTAAATGCACAAGCCAAATTAAATACCTCAAGGCATAGCAAACTTATAAAAAATAACAATTCTCATACTCGCGCATGATCTGTAGTATATACAATCTGTACAAATAAATTATATTAAGTTTGGCGCGAAAATGAAAAAATATCCTTGTCGGTTTTTCACTTTTTTCTTTATAGTTGTTCTTGAACGTGCATAAGTGTTGGTTAATCATACAAAGTTGAAAAACATGCTTTTCGTTTTCGCTCCAAAACTCCAGTATAAATTCTAGTACCAACCGATTAAAACCTATACTGTCCTATACAAACGTAGTGATAATAAACAAACTAAAACCATTTTATTTATGTCTAGTAACTATTACTACACAGCTTACTTTTGCTAGTAAAAATTAATCAGCGTAAGCAGCTTCCAACTAAAGACGATAGCGCTAATTCATCTTACGAAGTTTTTAGCGATGCCCGACAATCGCCTATGCGTCGTTTTGTCCCTTATATTCCGTGGACACTTAGCGATCGTTGGACGCAGGTCCGACAATTCCGCTTAGAAACTTCGTTAGATGAAATAGTGCGATCGCCTTTTAATATTCCGTGGACACAGAATCGTAAAGCCAAAATCCATGTATTGATAGGTCAATGGTTTATTATTTAAAAAAACATTTTCTCTTTCTTTTAAATATCGAAGAAACATTAACATATCTAGCCTGATCTTAACCAAATTAACGAATGCCCATTATTACAGGGACATCGTGAACGTATTCACCGCTCTCCAGGGCATCCTAGTGTTTTTGGTGCTGGTGGTGTTCCGAAAACAAGTTATCAAAAGTATGCGCGATCGTGGTTGGCTACCTTGTTGTCCTGGCTTCGTTGATTGGCTGGCTGCTGGTGATGACGCAGAGGAGAATATTGTCCAGCGCACGGAGGTACCGATGAGCGAAGATCATCGCTCAAACGGAGTTGTCCGCTCGTGATTTATATTCACTTTGACTATGGCGTACAAAGATAAATGTATTCATTATCGCGCGCCACTTGTATAAACAGCGTCAAGGAACGAGGAAGGAGGTCACAGAAGAATGAGGTTTGTTACTAAATACTTACATATTTAGTAACAAACCTCATTCTTCTGTGATTTTCAAATGACTTCAAAAAGGAGGCTTTCTTTTTTTATATGTATGTACGCGATGTCTCCGCCAATTAATTATGAATCGATTTTGATGTTTTTTTTTGTTTGGTAGAATAAACTTCAGATGTGGTCCCATATAAATTTTATCGAAATCTGTCAAGCCAAAAGCGAAATATTAGCGACGAAGTCGGTTTTTTTAAGCTTAGCTTGCGTTTCAATTATTTAATAAACTGCCTTACTAACTTATTAAATGAACTGCCCGTTGGCTAAGTTGGGCGAGCGTTCGCTTTCTAAGCAAGGGTATCGGGTTCGATTCCCGGCCGGAACACAAGTTTTCTCCTCAAGGAAAACTTGTATTTCTGGTTATGGTTGTGATTGTATGCGATGTGAATGTTTCCAGCACCCACGACACAAGTCATAGAACTTAGTGTGGGGCTGTGAGTGTGAGTGTGAAAGCGTTTAAATAAAAGACTTATATTTATGTCTTTTATTTAATAATTGAAACGCAAGCAAAGTAAAGCAGGTAATCTCTTCGCTTTTAACTAATTCTTCCCTAAAAACGAACAAATGTTTTTGTTATTTATTTTAAAGACCATTAATTTGTAATAAAAAATTGTTTTGTACTTAATATATTATAGGAGTTCGACCGCTAACTCTCCTGTTGGTAAGCGACAGTGTGGTCGAATGGTATAAGAACGGACTTGGAATCTTAGTTGTAAAACAAGATTCCTAAGTAGCATTTAATCCTTGTACTTGGAATTGTAATCTAGAATTCTCCATAACATAACAGTCATTAGTTAAATCTTTTAGATTTTATATAAAGAAATATTAGTATAACCTACCTATACCTATACCCTGTAACAGACAGGTGTAGTAATACTTGTTGGTGGGTACAGGAATCATCTGCCAGATAACGAAAGTCGAAATCGGAGATAATTTTCCATACAAAAATAAAATATATATTTTTGAAATATTTTTGACAACCCTATGGTTACATCTGTGGCGCGTGACCTTGACCTTTGTTACGGCTACCACTGTCAGACGTCTAGGTTCAAAGACTATGTGGTGTAGAACGGTAACTGATGAAATAGGGTTGCAAATGACATAATTTTTTAGAAACTTAAATTCATCATTACTCAATATTCATGGTGCTGCCGCGAATTCAGAAGTTCCTGTTAGACTCCATACATGTAGTTAGATGCGCGGCTTGAGTTTTACTACACCTTTCTGTTACACATTGTATATGTTTAATATTGGTGGGTAAAATAATATACACTCATATACATTGGTAGGTAAAACAATATACACTTATATACATACAAGCAACACTTTTGAAGTGAAACTTTTTATGGAAAGGCTTTGAAATCCTGATTTACCTTTTTGTATGACGAAAAGTAAGGGGTCTAATGTTTGTTGTGTAATATAATTTTCACTACTATCAAGTGTTTCTGCGACACATCCTGTTTTTCTTTTCTAAAATATTTCTTAAATGTAACCTAATAAATATTTGCATTTTCTATCGACTTCACAAAAAAGGAGGAGGTACTCAAGTCGAACGTATTTATTTTTTTATTTATTTGTCTTACCTTATAACTTCGTTCCACGTGAACCGATTTTGAATTTTTTTTTTGTTTGAAAGTTGTTAATTTCCAAATGGTCCCATTTAAATTTGATCAAGATCTGACCCCCAATTACCTATCTCTGTTGCAAACGGTTTCAATACTAAATTGACAAATCTCCTAAGAAATAAGGTTCATTTTTGCTTAATTCAAATATAAATCGCATGCAACAAAGATACGTAATAGGGGGGCAGATCAGTAATTCTTGAAATATCGTCAATAACGCGTGTTAACTACATCTAATCTGATCAAAGTTCCGAAGATAAAGCGGTGAAGTCGGTTTTTTAAGCTTTGCTTGCGTTTAATTATTTTTATATAAGTATCGTAAAAAACCGTGAACCAAATACTGAACTTAAGATATTATTTATAGTTTACCAATGACAGGACTACAGTACAGCACGATCTGTAAAGATACAGTGAAGAGGTGCAAACAGCTGTAAAAGCTCGGTAAGGAAAGATATTTAAATAAAGCCCAGTACTCCGGAGTGAAACTGTAATTTGTCATAGCTAGGGATGTTATTGATCCCTCTCCACCAATTCCGACGCGTCACCGGTAGTCATAAAGACCGCTAGATTCAGTCAACATCTAGACTTAAATCAATTTGTGTTTCTGGTTGTGGTTGTGTGTGTGATGTGAATATTTCCGGCACCCACGACACAAGTCATCGAACTTAGTTCGGGGCTGTGAGGTGAAAGCGTTTATGTTTATGTTATGTTTAATTTTGACCCAAGAGATGTAGTGGTACTCCCCGTAGGCTTAGTTGGGTGCGCGTTTACCTTCTAAGCATGCTTAGAATCGAAGGCTATAGGGGTATCGGCTTCGATCACAACCAGAACCAGAAATATACATTTTCCGTGGGGAGAAACCTTGTGTCACTGCAGAGAATCGAAGCCGATTCTTGGCAGTACCACAAGGTTTGTTTCTGGATCTGGTTGTGATTGTGATGTTTCCGAAACCAACGACACAAGTCGAACTTAGTGTTGGGGCTGTGAGTGTGAAGCGCTCATGTTTTTTCGGACTCAGGTACAGTTATGTAAATTGTCATGTTTTTAACTATTTACCTTGGCCGGCGCAGTCGCCTGATTTGAATCTCATCGAGCATGTAAAGCTTCCTGAGCCTGTTTGAGCGATCTAGATAGGATTTCAAATCTGCTTTAATTACAACTTGAAAACGTTATATGCTTTACAAGATTTAATTAGTTTTACCTGTCCCATTGTCTATCTACTTCCATATGTCCGAAAGGACTCCAACTTGTATTATGTATCTTCAGTTATAATATCATAATATGGTTCCTCGGAGCTGGTCTGATGAACATAGGAACTTCTAAACTAAACAAGATAAACCGTTGGGTTTCTTCGGCAGATAATTATAGGCAGAAGGTATGTTTCTGTCGAAATAATTGTCTGCCGAACAAGTGCATGTCGAAGCAGGGTTTGTCGAAGTAGTTGTCTTTCGAAAGTGTGCGTTGTCGAAGTTAGTTCTGACGGACTATTCCTTGTCGAATATATATTCGAATATATATAAATATAATTCTTCGAAGTAAGCAACTTGTCGAAGTAATGAATTGTCGAAATTTAGTATGACACTCGCTCATTTGATTCGTCTAGACAAGTTGTCTGGTTATATAACTTTTAGTCCTATTTTGTATTTAGATACTACTTACAACTTGAATTTAAAAAAACTTTATTTCAGACTAGCGTCTGACTCTATATCTTTTCTGTTGGTAAGTGATGATGAGGTCGAGGCTGGTAAACACTAACTAAGACTATGTAGGTATGTATATGTACATTTACTACGAGAACTATTCCCACTTGTTTTTTGTAACTTATTATTATAAGATCTAAGTCATCTGATATAAATATACATTTTTTATTGTAAATAAATTTTTGTATGCAATGTATATGGTGTTTAATTTCATAAAAATAATAATTTTGTTATTTCATAATTATGAGTGGCTCTGTGAACAGGTCAGGTCTTCAGACCTCGCATATTTTTCTAAATGGGCGAAATTTTTTTTTTACACTTTCATAAATATCTTCGCCATTTTGAAACAAATCCAGAAACAAAACAGACAAAAATCTTTATGATTATCGAACCTGCTCACAAAATTTCAAGATAATCGGTTGAGAAATGCAACATGTAGAGGAGAACAACCGGAAATCCACTGGATATACGAAAGTAATTTTGCTCAAGCTGAAATGGAGATGCTTCGGCATCTAGCATCTAAATGGTTTAGCGAATAACTTCAAATTCTTAGAGGATATGTAAAGCCAGAAATGACAATTTAAATTTTATCTATCCTTGTGGGGTATCATTGAAAAGGGCTTCGAAAGTAGAGTACGAAACCGGTTTAAAAAAATCTATGTATGAAAAAATCTATGATGGAAAATAACAATTTGGTAGGCCACCAAAGTCACTGTTTTTAATCGAAATATAAAAGAAATATAAAATTGCCGCGTGAGCGAAAAAATGGCGTTGTTGATTTTGTATAATCTGTGACTCTTCGAGTGTCAATGTGTAATAATGGTGGATTAATAACCGTAATTACTAAGTAAATGTGCATAAGTGTAGGCAAGTCATACAAAGTTGATAAACGTGATTTTCGCCTTCGCTTCAAAACTCCAATAGAAAGTCTAGTAAAGTTTTTACCACTTTTCTAGTGCATGACTTATCTATACCTTGACTCTTGTACTTGACTTTGACTTATGACTAGGACTTTTAATATGAGATACACTTAAAATATACTATCACTTGACACTGGCTAAGATTGCGAAGCCAAAATTAATAGAAAATAAACCTAATTTGTCCCGGGGTCTATCTCAAAAACTGTATTTGATGCTGAAACTTACGTACAATATTCGTTATATCCTATACTTATAATAATATATCGAATATCAAATACATAAATCTAAAAAATATTTAAAAACGTTATAAGCGATTCACCTCAAAAGTTTTTTCTATTAGGCAAAATATAGGCGCGAGATTTTAGTTAAGTGCGAACTACTAGTTATATATGAGTATGTAAGTATAAAGATACGCAGGCTTACGTTTTATGTTGTAAAGTCAGATCAGACGCTTCATAGGGGTCGTAAAAATAGATACCTACTATGTTATGTTATGTTATATTCGGCTTAAAACACGAAAATGTTGACTTACTTTGTAGTCAACTAGTTTCGGACAAATTAGTTGTCCTTCATCAGGATGAGTCAGACGCGCGATACGCAGAGGCGTGCGGCTCGGGCCTCGGCGCGTGACGCTCAGTCACGCGTTTTAAGCCGAATATAACATAACATAAAGTGTAATACTATGTTGTAGGTACAATTTGAAATTAAATTATTTATACATGACACGTGTCCGTTCGAACACGAATATTACATGGTACTTGAAGTTTATTTGATGTATTGTCTTTTTTCCATACGTCTATTGCTATTGTAGTTTTTATCGTTTGATGAGCGTTGTTTGATGGTTTTTGTGTCGTTGAGTTTTTGTTGCATTAGTAACTCGTGACCCTGTGATGGTTTCACGAGTACCTATTTGAAATAGACAGAGGTAATTAATTTAAGTACCTAGTTGTCGTCAAGTACCTACATTAGTGTTTAAGTCAGACTTCCGATGAAATAAGGTCCATATCAGCGCGCTCAGTAACGAGGCTTTTACGATAATTGTTATGTCATATATGCACGATAATTAGAGAAAATATTACTATTTACGAGGCTTTTATGACAGGTTAAATCAAATACGAAACGTACCTACTAGTTAGGTGAAACTTCTTATAAATAAAAAGTTATTCAAATCAAAATATGCCAGCCTTTACATATATAAGTAAGTAGTAGTAATAAAACAGGTGCTTTTATACAATATTATAACAACAGTATGTAATTAAATAAAAAAATGTACCTAGTCTGTACAAGCGTATTTATTTATACTAAGTATATATAAACAAGGTTTTAAGAAATATGTATAACTAGCCGCGCCCCGCGGCTTCGCCCGCTATTATCAAGTTAAAAAGTAGCCTATGTGTTAATCCTAGGTATAATCTATGTACATTTCAAATTTCATCCAAATCCGTTCAGCCGTTAAAGCGTGAAGAGGGAACAAACATACTTACACACTTACACACTAACTTTCGGATTTATAATATTAGTAGGATATATCTCAGGGTGACGAGCGCAGTTCTTTTCCGCGCAGGAGTTCGAATTATGTAAGTTAAAGACTGTGTGCCACTGAACTTCAGTAATTGGCGAGCGTGGCGCTTACCATCAGGCGAGCGTCTTGCTCGTATCTTCTTTCAACGACATAATAATAATAATATTAATTAGCTAGATGAAGAAGGAAATGTAAAATATGTCATAAAGTAGAAAATGAGAGATTTGTGACCGTTGAAGTCCACTCATCGTTCTTACTCTTCCTCTAGGAAGGGTACAAGTATGTAAGTGAATGTGATGACGTCTCGCTATCCAGCATGGCTTTCACCAAAGCTTGAAGTGATACGTCGTCGGCCCCTACCACTGCGGTGAGTTCACAGCCCTGCTGGGCCGAGCCCTCCCGCAGTCGCAATGGTGGCACTCGGACATCGGTTCTCTTCCGGCTATTCTGCCCCGGTACTTGCCAAAGTACCCATGGTCTGAAAACACCTGCACTAGTCGGAAGGTAAGCGACCCGTCTGCCCGGTCCACCAAATCTTCCAGGACCGGGGAACTGCCTCTACAGTCCAGCTGCCAGCTCGTGATTGAGCCAGCCGATTCGTCCATCTCCCCCGCATAGACTGTCGAGCGTGGAACTTCAACACTTCAACTACCCTCGGCGTAGGGCGCTCTAATCGGAGGTGGAGCTCCATACTCCAATTTGACATCAACGCATAGTACTCCGCATCTAGATCCAACGGAAGAGGGATACTGACAGCACGCACGACGCTTCGAATGAGATGGTGCGGTATAACCACGGATCACCCCAAAGACCCTTTGAGATCTTCTCAAGAGGGCAATGGATTTCTCCGTCAAGGATAACTTTACAACCCTTTCTTAAGTATTACTGAAGTATGTTTTCTGGTATCTTTTATACGTTACAAGCTGTGCTCCGCAGCTTCAGCCACTTTCATCTAATGATAATGCTTTTGGATTAAAAAAGAAGCCTGTATGTTAATTCTGGATGTCTACAATGTTATCCATACAAATTGTATCCAAATCTGTTGGATCGCTGCAGCGTGGCAACATAAAGAGAAGACAAAAACGCTTTCAAATTAAGTTTTGCTGTTTATATTTTGTAGATACATTTTGTTTTGCGTCTTTTCTAATCACGCGTTAGACCATTGTCTCACCTGCTGATAATGCTATTACAAAACAAGCTAGGCCTTGGGGATATTCTATATAAGCGCGAATATACAGGATGCTCTGCAGAGTAGAGGGGTTAGATATGACATAAAGCAGGCCGCCGTAAAGCAGGTGGTTTTACCTACCTTCCTTACTTTATGGCACTGTCTGCCGAACACACTGTATAGTATGATGTAATTGTATGATAATGAAAACAGCTGTGTACATGCTTAGTATAATTTATTCACTTAAAACTGAGCTCAATGTTCGGGCGTATCCTCAATTTCATTGACGATCTGTGTGGGGGTGAACTGGGGGGCTTCTTCATCATCGCTGTCGGCCGCCCCGGGATGCGCCGGGACGAAATGTTCCGCTTCGTGCGACCGCGCCGCTTTATCGGTTCCAGGAGCGTGGTAGGACTTATTGGACTCCTGCGGAAATATACATTGCATTACGATAAATATAGCATTTTTGTTTCTATGTAAACAGGGTATTTTGTAAAATACCAGAAATTTCTTGGGACATCATTTCAATCTAAGATACCAACATCTTTCTTGGTACGGCAATAGCAAATTTATTTTTCAAAAACATCTTCAAACATGGTAATAAATTTAGAAAGAAAAAAATGTCGGTTGAGACGGCTATAATTTTTCCTTTTCAAATTTACTACTATAGTTCTGCCTAGCTAGGCTATTTTCTAGTATATAATAACGTAGCTCACAGCCCCACACTAAGTTCAAAGACTTGTATCGAGGATGCTGGAACATTCAAATATCACAATCACACCCAGAACCAGAAGCACAAATCTCCCTTCACATTCACAGCCCCACATTTAGTTCGATGATTTGTGCCGTGGGGGCTGGAATTATTCACATCACACAATCACAACCAGAATCAGAAACACAACATTTCCTTGCGGAGAAAACTTGTACTCTTGTCGAGAATAATCAATACCCCTGCTTAGAAGGCAAACGCGTACCCAACTAAGCCAAAGGACAGTTTATATTTACAGGGATCATGTAAAAAAAAGCTTCGACTCTACATTCGTCATTCTATATTTCGTCATTCTACATTCGTCATTCGTGTAATGTAGGAAGTGAAAGTGAATGTACAGGGCGTCTTTTTCCCCGATCTGCATTTAAGTAATTTAGGCAAGCATGGGACAATTTCAAATATATCGTCACTTTCTATCAATCGAGATTACATTCAGATGATTACTTGTCGAAACCAACATCGTTTATTCACATGGGCCCCAAATAGGCGCTTATGATAGTTAATGACTCTACTGCCAGATTTGCAAAATTACAGCCATCTCGAGAAGAACTTGGCAAGAAAATCGGGGGCGCATTTTTTCATATTTTTTCATATATTTGTTTCGTTTTATTTTATGTATTCGCTAGAAAGCGCTTGTGCAGTTTGCCTCCAAGCATCCCTTTCATTAATGTAGTCAATCGTTTTATAATTAGTTATCTTAATTAATGCCCGTTTTATTACTGATTTGAACTTTCCCAGTGGTAATTCAGTTTTTTTTCGTCGTAGTCAGGGTTTTTTTGTAAAATCTAACCCCATTTGCCATAAAATATTTATTAGTTTTACTTAATCTAAATGCGTTTATCCAGCATAACAAATAAGGTAACGTATACGTCAAATGCCTAGCTCATTTAAAAAACATATAAAAAAGTTATTTATTTATTAACGGATACAATATTTTTAGGAAGTAGATAAGAACAGAGATAACTGAAATATTCGGCCAACACGATAACCGTTATTGTAATATTAGCATAATTATAAATAGGTACGTATACAATGTGGGAATTTAAACATACTCATATCCGTATCTACTGACCTGATATCGTAAAATGTTAGCGGTGCTATGTGCTGTTATCAGTTAGGTAGATTTATTTAGTAAATATAGAATAGGTATAAGAGTGAATAGGTATCTTCTAGGCAAGCGTGCTGCATCTTCGGCCGCATCATCACTTTCTATCAGGTGAGATAGTGGTCAAATGCTTGCTTATCGAGTATAAAAAAAAAAGTATATATTTTTAATTAGTACCTACGGATTACGATGCCACTGATACCTTGTTTATCGCTCAAAAGTGAACTGGAACAACGTTTTATATTAAATTCTATAACACACACACACACACACACACACACAAACTCTCTGACATATACACACACAAACACCCGCCCAATCACAAATTCATATGTGTCCCACATGTGTTTCTAATTTTTATAAGATTTTGTTTCCAAGAAATCTTTTAAATCTGTATAATTTGTAGTTCTCCACATAATTTTTTATAAGCATATCGTAGAATGGCCTCCCGCGATACAGGCAGCCCTATTGCGGGGACCGTAAGCAACTAGGATACCTATGTTTGTAAAGTGTTTATTTGGAAAATAAACTATTTTGTAAGACAGAGTTATAATAAATTAATTATGCCTTATGCTTTTATCAGTTACAATGTCTCGTTGTTACTAACCTTCTAGTGCTTATTTGTGACAACTATAATTATTTAGTAACAATTACAAAATTATTTGGAAACTAGCCGTGCCCCGCGGCTTCCAGTTATAATCTATATACATTATATAGTTATAATCCCAGTTAGAATCTATATACATTCCAAATTTCATTCGGATTTAAAGCGTGAAGAAGTGAAGAACTTCGTATTCGGTAACCGAAATGCAATTCCAGTTAGTTTCTGAAATGTATTTAATGTACACCGTAAGTGTATCTTTATTAAAGCTTACTTTATACTCAAAGGTCTGGTAGACTCTTTGATAAGCTATATATTCCCACATGTAGACTCGATATTTTTAAGAAAAACGCGTATGTTATGGCGATAAAGGTTTACAATAAATTGCCCAAAGATATTAAGGAGCGTAATAGAAATCAATTTAAAAATGCATTGAAGTCCTGGCTTTTGAATAATTGTTTTTATAGCTTAAATGAATATTTTCAATTTAAATAAATGACTATGATATGATATTATAATAACTTGACCTAAAGTGAAAGATAACTTAAATATTGATTTTAATAACTGGATAAAATTGACACTTTTTTATTTTAATTAATGATTTATAATAATTGAATTGACATGATAATATTTTTTTTTACTCAAATGGCATTGTAAACTTTGTTTATTTAAAAACTAAATAGAAGAAACATGTTATGACGTTGCACACCCATGTACAAAGGGTAGATTGTATGGGATTTATTATTAATTTAACAGCTTGTATTATCAACCTACATTCTATGCAATAAATGAATTATGATTATGATTATGATAAATACATGAAGAAAAAATAAATATTAATTAAATTAAAAAAAACTGGGGATCTTGTATAAACAATATCCCGTGTTTTTTGAGGTATATACCTCTACTAGCCGTGCCCCGCGGCTTCGCTCACGCAAATTAAAAGTAGCATATGGTTTAATCCTAGGTATAAGCTATGTACATTCCAAAATTCATCCAAATCCTTTCAGCCGTTACAGCGTGAAGAGGAAACAGACATACTGAGACACAAACTTTCGGATTTATAATATTAGTAGGATACATACATATAAGTACCAGGTTAATGTATCGCAGCATATGCCGAGTTTTGTATATTATGTATTTGAAGTCATCATATCGATCTTCTTTTACTAGGTAATAAAACAGAAGCTACAAAATGTATACAAATCATAACAAACAATATTTTAAGAGTGTCTGTGCTACTCTGTAGGTAACCCAAAAGAATTTAAGTGCGTTGAAAATTCTCGGAAAAATATTTGATCAGTGGAATTTTAAATACAAACAGAGAAGTTCAAATTGAATATATACTCACTAGCCGTGACCCGCGGCTTCGCCCGCCATTATCCAGTTGAAAAGTAGCCTATATTGTGGTAATCCTAGGTATAAACTATGTACATTTCAAGTTTCATCCAAATACGGTCAGCCGTTGAAGCGTGAAGAGGGAACAAACATACTTACACACACACAAACTTTCGGATTTATAACATTAGTATGAGTACATTATTATGTTCATGCACGTCTAATTATTCCAACGTCCATTTAATTAAAAGAAGGCTAGTTTTATCCGTTCATCTTACTTATTTTATCTGTCACGAGTAATCTTGGCCGCACCCCAAATCCGTGGGTGCACTGATAAAAGAATATACTATTTAAGATGAGAACAAACTGATATTTTACGAATAACCCTGTATGTATATACTACGTAAACATTATGTTCCACCTTGGAACAATACTTTCACTACACCTGCTTACATTATGCTTATATTGTGTACATCCTTGGACTACTTTAATAACAACTGACAATATTATGGTAGGCCACTTGTTGACAGAAGTATTGTTGTTAAATAATGGACCCTTTGTAGATAGAACAATACATTAAAGGGAGATTTTAAACTCGAATACTAATTTGTGATAAGGGCGGTAAGGCATACACAGACGCGAAATTTCGATTGAATGCATTACACATTTTTTCCTGAGAGTAAATATTAACTAATAATTTATTAATAGGTATTTTATAGGCAAGCATTTCACATCTTCAGCCGCATCATCACTTTCCATCAGGTGAGATAGAGGTCAAATGCTTGCCTATTCAACATTAAAAAAAACTAACTACCACCGAGAGGTTCTAGATTATTTATATAACGGAAGATGTTTATTTTATTTGTATGTTTATTTTTATTATTTATATTTGATATGTACCATATACTAGCCGTGCCCCGCGGCTTCGCCTGCTATTATCATGTTAAAAAGTAGCCTAAGTGTTAATCTTACGTAATAAGCTATCTATATTCCAAATTTCATCTAAATCCGTTCAGCCGTTAAAGTGTGTAGAGGGAACAAACATACTTACACACACACTTACACAAACTTTCGGATTTATAATATTAGTAGGATTTTATTAAATTTTAAGTACCGATATATATGTATGTAATCAATTATGTATCTTTATTACTATATAAGTATTTTATGAACATAATTATGTAATGTTCTATTGATAATTGTAACCAATCATCCTACTTTCTTTTTTCTCCGTCTCTATACCTTTTTGATGCACGCCTACACCCCTCTTCTCGTCTACAATGTGTGGTTGACTGGTAGAGAATGCCCCTAGCGTTATGTCCACCTTCTGTACTATTTGTGCAATATAGAATTAAATAAATAAATGTGACGTCGACTCAGTTGTTCCTGAGGAAATGTCCGTTATATGTAAAATGTATGATATAAAATAAATGTGCGCATGTTAATGTTGCACTGTTGAGTACAACTACTGCTTCAATATGGTCTCCTATAACACATAAGAATATATTATTTGTAGAAGATACTTTGATATAATGTTTGTTAGCTAGAACAAACGATATCTCAATAGAAAACAATTATCTATCCAAAACATTTGAGTTTACAGTTATTCTCATCCTTCACAATTCGACATAGTATGGCGAACTGTGTAAAATGTTGATCATCGTTATCAGCATATGAAGTTTTCTGTGCTGGGACTTCTCCCACTTCATTTTAACCATTAGAGGATGCCGCATTGCTGTCTGCCTAGATGTTCGGTAGTAAGATGCGGGAATAAGATCATTCAATGCCCGAGAACCTCCGTAACGCAATTTATAGAAGACCGATAGGCTTGCTACCTTTCGCCGATGAGCGAGACTCTGTAGTAGAGACTCAACTATACTAATTATGTAGTAACGTTAAACACAATCTTATGCTGCCAAATAATAGAAATGGTCAATTTAGGAAAGGAAGTATTCTGTATCAAGCTGCGTTAGATTTTATGATTGCATGTCTGACCCATTGACTCAACTCGGAAGTTCATAATGTTCTGTTGTACCAAAAAGCCAAACAAATGTATGGAATTGAAAACGTTAACATATGTACATTATGTGAATCTAATACTAAATAGGTTAGTCATGCTCATGTGTGGAGGTATGTCTAGTACACATACACCTGGGTATTTACGAATATATACGGGTTACGCTGCGTTCACAAGGAGGTAAGTTTTGTCGGGTCTTATTTCTGATCTGAAAAAACCGATTGTCGGATCTTAAAACCGAATGCTCGTTGAACTCTAGCATTGAAATACTGTTGCCACTGACCCGGATCCTACAAAAAATCAGATTCGACAGAATAAGACACGACTCCATGTGAACGGGGCGTTACTCGGATATTTACTGATACGCCTACACATGGTGTTCGAGGGAAGTGACCTAATAAGTTATTTCAAAGAACCTGGTTTACAGGTGAACGTTGTTTCAACGAAACGTGTTCATTTATTTTGGAACGTTCAATCAATTTTTTAAATCACACCAACTCTAACATTTCCTGCACTGTTTTTAGTAATCGTGAGTCAATCTGAAATCTTAAAAAAAACAAGCATTCGCTCAACTGGTATTAAGTGGCACCCTTGTAAGTATTGTACCGGACCACCCAGAAGAAATACAATTTAAATTATAATTTCAAGTGCCGAGCAGTTTATTTGTATCGCATGCTAAGATTGAATTTGTAACAACATCTGTAACTTGATGCATGTACTCGACCTGCATGTCAACAACGCATTTTGTTAATTTTATAATTCTGTTAATGTTCTTTTGCGCAAGGAATTGTTTAAATCGATCAATACAAAACGTGGAATAACTTTCAACAAGCCGAGAACAATGCCCGATATTCTATATAATCTCTGCTAAACCTCACTATTGAACTTGAGTCATGAAATGTGTGCGTACATTGAATAGAGTATTTTCGGCGTTTATCAAGTTAAAAAGTAGCCTGTGTGTTACGTATCATTCATATCCTAGGTATAAGCTATGTACATTCCAAATTTCATCCTGATTCGTTCAGCTGTTACAGCGTAAATCTCTCTCAGCGTAATAAGAAATGACACTTAATTAAACACTAGCCGTGCCCCTATGTGTTAATCCTAGGTATAATCTATGTACATTCCAAATTTCATCTAAATCCGTTCAGCCGTTAAAGCGTGAAGTGGGAACAAACATACTTACACACTTACACACAAACTTTCGGATTTATAATATTAGTAGGATTTACACACTTCCACACAAACATTCGTACTTATAATATAATGATGAAACTATATCGAAAAGCAAGCGGCGCCAAACCGGCGGGCGCCAGTAACACAAGAACCATTTGCATTCGCCCCTATCGACTGGAACGAACTGAGCTTAAAATAGAAACTTTATCGTTCCTTCATTTGAGGTAAGTACACATAAATGGAACGCAGTAATTGTAAGAGTATTAAAACCGTCGCAGTTATTACAAGCTTCTATTAGTTTCACCTGTCCCAATACTTGTCTTAAACTCTTGCAAATTAAATTTGATCCACTTCCCGGTTACCGATTGAGCTGAAATTTTGCATACATGTGTAAATCGCGTTACAATGCAATATTATGATGACATGGTGCTGATCTGATGATGGATCTGAAAGGTGGCCAAAGCAACTTTGCAATGAAATGACACAACCGTCGAGTTTCGTCGAGTTTGGGCTCATTTGAATCGTCTTGACGAGTAGTCTTTCAATGGTAACCAGGGTTTGATTGAAATGCCGCAATCCCATCGAGTTTCGGCTCGTGTGATTCGTCTTGACAAGTTCTCTGGTTATATACATTTTAGTCCTCTTTATTTACAAATTGTAAAACTTGACTTTAAAAAACTTTTTAAAGTATGACTTGTTGGAAGTACGCAACATCCATTACTCTCCATGCATGTGTACACCTCTTTAGGCAAAACAATTGTAAGATCTGCCTGTATGCTTCTGTATTGTTGTAACTGCACATGTTTTAACAAATAAAATTATCTTGGTTATAGAATAAGACTATCATGCTACGGCTTCGGCCGCATCATAGCTTTTAATTTGGTGCGCTAGTGGTTGAATCTTTGACCCCAGATAATGGAAAGGGCTTAGGAGAAGAAGTTAATCTTTGCTTTAAAATAACGCTGAAAATAAATCTAGCTTTCTAGCTTTAGTCGGGTTGCTCCGGGTGAGACAATAGTGAGAACGTGCTGTGACATCGTGTGACTAGAACACTCTACCAGTGACCAGGATGTGACTACGGCGTGACCAGGATGTGACTAAGGCATGACCAGGGTGTAACCAAAGCGTGACCAGGATGTAACTCAGTCCTGATCAGGATGTGACCAAGACGTGACCAGGATGTGACCAAGACGTGACCAGGATGTGACCAAGGCGTGACCAGGGTTTGTGACTAAGGAGCGGGACTGACCTCGTACTGGTCGCGTGCCTTCTTCACCCGCTCGAGGTACATGTCGTAGACGATGCGCGCCATGTGCGGCATGTCCTGGGCGCGCAGCACCAGCCCGTCGGGCACGGCGGCGCGCCAGCCGCGCTGCGCCGGGTACCGCTCGCCCGGCACCAGCTCCAGCTGCAGCGGCCGCTCCACCAGCTGGACGACACAACATAATGTTACACATCAATATTCCTAATTTTTTTTTTTTTTGTCCTTCTAAAACTACGGGCCAATTGCCTATATCCTAAAACTAAACTTAAACTATGTACAACAAAGTACTAAGTTACCTACAAGACATCGAGCTTATAGGTAACTCAAGTGCTCAAGGCCACTACCAGTGGGTAGCATTACCATCATGCTGGCGGCATTGCCTCTCTGAATTGCAATGCTAATACGTTGAGTCAAACGTTAAGTGCCAGCATTTTGATCACGCGTCGCTATTATTATTATTATATTCCTATAATAATATATAATAGCATTGAACGCTTTCACGCTCACACACACATTTAAAACCAGAACCAGAAACACAAATTTTCCTTGGGCAGAAAACTTGTTTTCCCGCCGAGAAACGAACCCGATAACCCTTGCTTAGAAGGCAAACACGTCCCCAACTAAGCAAGAGGGCAGTTCGATATAATTAAATAAAGAAAGCAATAGGGATTATGCATACTTGTTTTTGCTTTTCATCGATTGTTTACTTTAATGCATTGCCGACAATAACATTTAATTCGTGAATACATTACATATCATATCATAATATAGGTTCAAGCAATTTGAAATGCGGTCATTTTTTATAAATTTTATGTGACATCCACGACCCAATCACAGCGCGAGCTGCTGTCAAAGAAAGTTGATCAATCATTGACTTCAAAAATGTATTAATTTACGTCATCAGTCTAGCTAGCCAATGGCGTGCGTTTAAAATTCCAAATAAACTAAGAAAATCATGTTATTATGATATAGTTATAAATTTAAGAAAAATAATACTTGACCCATCGTTAAATCCAATGGATATTCTCTATTATGTACAGGTTGGCAGATCAAAAGACAATATTCCCAGGTCACCACCTGCCAGATTTTTTCATTTAATGCCTGGGTATAAAATATTGGCATTCTGCGGATGTTATAAGTGGGCGTGGGAGAGGAGACAAACAAGTCATTGTCCGATGGTAAGCATCGGACAATGACTTGTTTGTCTCCTCTCTGAATTAGATAAAAACATTTAACAAGATGCTTCAAAACAGCTAAAGTGACCGTGGCCGCCGTAGCTTTGACTTCATTACTTGGCAATACGGTATGTTTTCGTCTGTGGTGTTTATAAATTCATAAACCGAGAAAAAATACTCGTTGCTTACATTCTAGTGCTTCATGTGACAACTATAGTTATTTAAAAATAATCACAAAATGATCTTGTAATAACTAGCTTATTTTGTAAAAAGAACGTTATTTCTTACAACTGCAGTCTTGTTGTCCCAATTTTTTTTCTTCGTGAAGTTTCCTTGTTGAATTGAACCACCCCATTGAAAACTTACCTGGTTGAAAGTGGGCTGCAGCTCGAAGCAGTTTTTGAATAGGTTCGCCCTCGCGAAGATGTAAAGCCCCAGTCGCGCTCGAGACGCGGCGACGATCAGACGTCTCAGGTCGCGCACGTGCCCGACGGCCTTCGTACGCACCAGCGATACCAGAGCTATATCGTTCTGTTGACCCTGGTACTTATCCACTGTGGTTACCTGTATAGCAAGGAACAAAGATATTTCAAATTTATCCTGGATTAAAGTATGCTGCTAAAAATGGTTTTTTATGATTTGCTAAGGGTCGCCATCATCTACAGCTTTCTCGCAACTTGACTCCATATAACAGAAGAAGCAAAAATATCTAATACCACTATTTTGACTAGCTTAGAGATATTAAAAAGAAGGGTGTAAAAAATATTGCCAAGTCTGACCCATCGTAGGCAATTGAAAACTTCAAATAGTTTTATGGTTCGTTCCCAAAGATAATAGACGGCGCCAATAGCTCTCACTCTGCTGTCTGTCCGTCTGTCAAGTCCATTCATAACTCACGGGTCATTGGCCGGTAAACGGGATAAGTAACAGACCTTATTTCTGGATATTTTGTAAAGAAAATGGACCACAAATGAAATATTTAATTAAAAACTGAATTAAATTGTTTTTTCAGAAAGAAAATATATTGTTTTTCACCCTGGCATGTATAATACGTCATCATATTAATCTTAGAGAATAAAGAAGTGGTTATAAGTTTGCTCGTTCATCTTAAAAACTAAACTAGTAAGTCCAAACTTTGTACTCTGAAAACTCCAATACTTATTACAGGTGAGCTACAGGTAACAATACCAGTAATATATTAGTTGTCCAATAAAACGTGTGAGTATGATTCAACACAGAAAACATTAAATTTCCACCGAGTTTCACCTACGCAAATTGTTTGCTTACTTACATCATACAATGTACTGATTTTAGCAGTTAGTAACACTCGTACAATTTTAAGGCACGTAGATCAAAGAGATGAAAATCATTACAAAAGAACATAAAATAAAAACATATAATAATATAAACATACAAAGAAAAAAAAATGGTTGTCTGTAAAGTCGGTTTACGGAAGATAGTTTTACGTGATAACGTCATAAAGAAACAATGATGAAAAATTACATACTTTAATTGCATTGAATTATTATCACTGAATTATCATTATTATGTATAATACAAAGAGGGAGTTCATTGAAATTTTTTTTTTTTTTATAAATTAACATTTATTTACACTCATAACGACTCGCCGACACTTGGGCCGATCTTGCCTCTCTATCACTTGTTGCGCGCTCTCGCTTGCACGCTCAGGCTCATGCGGAACGTGACACTTTTTCGTGCGTGCAGCCGATGTTCATAGATTTATAAGACGTTATCACGTCAAAAATATAAAGCAAAAGTACTCGTAACTTAAGACGCATGCTGGTTCCTTTGTTTAGTCAGCCCAATGTATTCCTTTTTTTGTGAGGGGGAATGCATTGGACTTCCACTCCTCCACAGGAGTTTAACCCATTATTCCCCACACTACCCTTTCCTTTAGAGTAGTGTGGGGCTTGAACCCAGTATGAATTTATTTGAGAATCTAACTATTTAATCAAAACAAAATACAGTAAAAAAATGCAATGTTACACATAATTATATTTAACATAGAAATAAAAATAATTGATTATGATTTGCCTTAAAAAAACAATAAACTGAATCCCGACAGATGTGTAGCGTTACTTTCTAATGAATATTACGTGCCTATTGACAGAATCTCATTGAAGTAGAGCTTGATATTCAGATGAACTTGGTTTCGATGATACATCGCGTGGGTAGAGGATCTACGGGACGACACGACGCGAGTCATGACTAAACATGAATCATGCTCAAATAATACTCAGTACCTGGATGACTGAGTTTTGCTCGTTAAAACAACGTTTTCTAAAATTTTAACCTAGCTAGATCGATTTATCGCCCTTCATACAAATTTTCATGAAAATCGTTGGAGCCGTTTCCGAGATTCATATTATATATATATATGTTCGTATTTAAAGGTGATGTATTGAAATCGAAGTTAATGATACCGATAAGGACGTGAGATACGTGACCCATACATTAATGCACTTATTTGGCTCAATGATACAAAATGCCAAAAATACTACCCTGTCTCACGTCTACATATAAAAAGTTTAATACGTTTTCCTACATGTCCTACACATTGAAAAAAAAGGTACATTTCTTATTTTTCATTTTCGCAGGCGTTGTTGGGTGTGATTCAATGCCAGGTGCAAAAATGTTTATGTTTAAATGGATGGATCGGTTCTTGTGTGAGTCACCTTGCAGCGCGCGTTTATGTTTACGTTATTTTAAATTGAATCCGTTAGATTGGTATACCTTAGTAGAAACATAGAGGACTAGATCAATTCTTGCTACGAAATCGTAGCAGAACAGACCTTGTTCAATTCGGATCCCAAACGCACCGAGAAGCTTGGGTAACGGATACATGGGCTGAAGTGGCTGAAGTTCTAAATAAAAATCAACAACTGGTCCCGATGACTGCTACGCTCGCTTGGATTGCTACGCTTCACATGTATCTACAGTCATAGTCTGTATTAGTTTTTTAGATATAGTTTTTAAGAATCTGTAAACTGGAAGTACCACCTCATTCAGCAGGACACCACGTAAGTTAGGGGAAAACTACAAGATCTTAGTAGGAACATAGAAGAGTACCAGTTTATCTCGACCTTGCTACGAAATCTTTGCCAGCCGTAGCAGAACCGTAGCAACCGATCTCGTTCAAATTGAGTCACAAAGAAATAGAAAAGCTTAGGTAACGGATAATGCTTTTATTAACTAAATGTCTGATACACTTCATCTGATACATTTAGCTTCTAAGTTGGAAGGTCCTACGTGTAAGCTAAGAGTATCCAAGTAAGCTGGAAGTTTTAGCTCATGTAACAGGCACCACGTAAAATATAAGATATTACATCCAATAGATGTAACGTGTCAGACAAAATCAAATTTTAAAGCGGCTTCGCAGCGATACCTATATTTGTTGATTAACATCAACCATATTTTCTGAAAAAAACATTAAACATAAAGCTTTATTTGAAGTTTTAACTTTATTGGTCTCTAATAGCTTGTATGGCATTCACAAAAGTATTTAACTTAAGAATTTTGCATATTATCATAAAAAAACTGAAAATGGAACAACATATTCAAATATATTAATAATGTACAAACTTGGGTATTCATAATGTCACGCTAATGTCGATTTGGGTCTACAATTTTAAGCACTTCAAGATTGAGACCAGAATTTAAAAAACCTGCTAAGACTTAAAGTACAATCTTTCACTGCACCTAACGTGTGCCGTGAAAGATTGTACATCGTGTCATCGACGCAGTCACTGAGCGACTGAGAGTCAAACAAGGCTATCTTTTACTTCAAGCCTTGTTTCGAGCTGCCATTTTTTTTGCGTGTAACTGGGAATCTATTGTTGGATGTAATATCGTTGAAAGGAAAACAACAAGACCTTAGTAGGAACATAGCAGAGACCCAATCCAAGCCTGCTACGAAATTTACGCCGGTCGTAGTAGAACCGTAGCAACCGATCACTTTCGATGTACTCGCTAATGCATAGAGAAACTAAGTGATGGGTATGTCTTAGTATAACTAAAGCAAGCGCAGCTTTTAGTTATGACTGGCTAGTTAACTAACTTGCAGGTACGATTGTTTCTCAAAGGCAACTGCAGTTTTATTTAACTACCGTCAATGTTTCAGCAGTTTCATCGCAGTCACGAGATTGATTTTGAGTGTTTCAACAGTTGCTTAGAGAAATAATTGCATTTGCCATATTACTTAATTGACTTGTAAGTACTGAGTGAGCAGTTACATTTATTTTACGCCTCTTCGTTTTACCCACTTTGACGATGATGAAAACTGAGTTATTGCGTTATAGGAGTCACAAAAATCGGAACTTTCGCATTTATGTATTAGTTGGAAGTTGGATTTGATGTGAATTGTATAATATGACTGCGGGAGTCAAACTGTACCTTATGCGGTCGACCGATGAGCGGGTTTTCAGCGCACCTCTTGTCGATGACGTCACGAATGAGGTGCTTCTGCCCGTTGTAGGTGGTGAGGATGGAGATACGTTCGGCGGGCCATCCGACCATACGCATGTACATAAACACTGCGACCACGTACTCTGCTTCCGCGAGATTCTATGGAAACGATGCAAGTTATTAGTACACTCAAAAACCCAAACATTTTAATATTACATATTAATATTAAACTAAGTTCGATGACTTCTGTTGTGGATGCCGGTAACATTCACATCAGACACACAATTACACCCAGAACCAGAAACACAAATTTCACACGAGGAGAAAACTTGTGTCTGGAATCGAACCCGACAACCACAATCATATTTATTATTCTGCCAGTGTTTGCTATTGTTGAAAATAAAATTGCAACTGAGTACGATGCAAAATGTAGGTACAAAATTTCAGTTCGGGCGAACTATTAGTGAATATATTTACAGAATATGAGTCCTAAAACTAACAGGAGTAATCTATTAAAACAAATACTGTTATTTATGTACTGTGATAGATCGTCTCGGTATGTCCAACAGTCTGTGTGTTCGTGTGTCACGAGAATATTTTTTAATAAGTTCATTTTATTATATATCGATATAATCGGATCGTGATCAAACGCAATCAAATTCGCTATTCGATGTTTTTGATTTATGATAGCAATATATATAGTATAGATTTTATTACACACTTAATATCGATTTATACACATACCTAAGATATGACTGCGTTTCTAAATAGAACTGGTTGTAGTCTTCAGAAAATTAGCTCATTCATTTAGTCACCATTATGCAAATAATAACCAACTATCATACTAACGGCTATGACTCAAGGATACAGTATCACTCATAGATCCAACTGCATCCTTTGTCATTCATGGATCTCAACATTAAAGATCGTTTATTCAAATGGGCCCAAAGAAGCATTCATGAAAGTTAGTCATTAACTGCAGCAACTACAGCCAAATCTGCAAAACTACAGCCATCTCGAGAAGAACCTCATACGGCAAGATGGAACATCTATATATTCCATCTTGCCAGGTGCTTCTTGATAGCAAGAAACCACAGCCCTCTTAAGGATATTGTACTTGGATGACTGAGCTTTGCTCGGTTTTTTTGAAGTGAAAACTTCTTTAAGCGCGTTGAGCACTTCTTGGGTGAACAAAAATCATGGAACTCACGTCATCGTCACCGAACGCTTCCCATGAGCTATATGTATAATGTGTATATATATACATGAATTAATCGTTATATATATACAAGAATTGCTCGTTTAAAAGGGATAAGGTAAGAATTACGTGGGTATGGCATTTAACCACCAGGTAATATTACGCTCGCGATGTGTCTGTTTGCCAGAATCGCAACTGGCCAAGGCTACATCCTCTTTTGTTGCTTATTTTAAGCAACAAATGGCAATGGCTGCAATGGCTGAAGAACGCTACGACGGACTATTTAAGTCAGTTAAAGCGTTTTCCAGCCATGCTTTTCCATTGAATACCTTTCCCATAGAATTACTTGTTCTGTATGCAACGTAACAATATGTAGACGTAGTTCTAGATGTAGTTGATTGTAGTTAATTCCGCATTCGTCATATGACTATAGAATCTAAAGATATTCAAATTCGCATACATTTTAAACCTCATTGTTGCAGTTGTGATTCACTGTGTCGCCAAATTTGTTCACCGGTGGTAAATATGTATCTTATTTCGGTATATCCGGTATTTTTTCGTCATTCTTCCGTGGAAAAGTAAATATTAAAACCTTTAGTCCGACCATAATAGTTTAAATATGTGAAACATCTTTTTTTGGTGCTTAAGTTAAAACGACTGAATCATTTTTAAATTAGCTCATAGATTCGTTGATAAAATAGAACACAAATACTTTTATTCAAACACCAAAGGCAAAAAAAAACAGTAAGCAGACTTATAAAAATAGGTTGAGTAGGCGGTCTTTTCGCTATGAGCTGACCCTTCCAGATAATCTTTGCTGAGATATTTATTTCATAGATAGAGTATGGATTCAGAGACGGTGGTGGTGTAATAATATAAAAGTCGATAGGTACATAACCAAAATCAGCTGAATGTACTGTGACTGTATACGTACTACATGTATGTGTATCTTTACATAAAATTTATATATAAAATCGTGATGGCTGATATGATTGTGTATGTGATGTGAATGTTTCCGGCATCTACGATACAAGTCATCGAATTCAGTGCAGGGTTGTGTTTGAGAATGTTAATAAAAACGCAAGTTTTGGTTTTCGTCTTATTTAACATTAGTGTGCAAAAGTTTTTGCAATGGAATTTTAAAGTATTTTTAGATTATTATATCGTCATATATAATACCATTCCTTTAGAGAGCCTAATATAAAACCTGATAGCCCGGAGCATGGCATCTGGTGCTACTTACTTTTTAGACAAAATACCATGCAAGGTGTTGGAGGCAAAAGCTGGGGGAATTCTTTTCCGCATTACCTGGTAGAAGTAAGGACTGGGTTCCGATTCGCCGGCGCCATTGAAGTCGTCCACGTTTATCAGCTGGAAGTCGTAGCGGAGACCTGCGTTAGCTGCCCGATATTCTGGAAGCCGGGTCACGTGACTCAGGTCACCGAGAGCGCGGTAACGCCAGCGGTACAAGTTGCAGATACTGTTGCAAAAGAATGGAATGGGTTACGTTAAGTCGATCTATATTTGAGACGGGAGCCGACCCCGGCCTGCCACGAATGTGGGGCGCTGGAGGACACGGCGCTCCACACGCTGGAGGTGTGTGCCGCATGGGGCCCTCAGCGGCACACGCTTTCAGCGATCATAGACCTCTCCCTGCCGAGCGTGGTAGACGCCATTCTCGGCAGCGAGAGGTCGTGGCAGGCGGTGGTCTCCTTCTGCGAAGCGGTGATGAAGCAGAAGGAGGCCGCGGAGCGGGCCAGAGAGGTAGATCCTCGATCTGACCCGCTCCGGCGCAGACGGACGGGGGGGAGGAGGAGGCAGTTCGCCCGCCTCCTCTCTCCTCCTCTGTAGTGGGGTCACTGGTGGAGAGTCAGGGCACCTCTCCATCGGCTTGCACGGCCCCACACGTCTGGGGGGTGGCCTTGGTGAGCAAGGTCACCCCTCCATGGGCGCAGAGGCCCGGAGGAGTTTGCATCCGGGCCTACCGTCGGGGCAAGACAGTGACTGCTAGCGCGACCCTATCTTGCCCCACTTCGGCGAGGGACTGCTCACGGGGGGGTTTTTAGTGGGTTCAAGCCCCACATACCCCTTTCCTTCACCCCTGGGAAGGAAAGGAAATGCCAGGCATTTTCCACCACAGAAAAAAAAAAAAGTCGATCTATATTTAGCACTAGAAACGGTGATGAAGCAGAAGGAGGCCGCGGAGCGGGCCAGAGAGGACGATCCCCGATCTAACCCGCTCCGGCGCAACCGGACGGGGGGGAGGAGGAGGCAGTTCGCCCGCCTTCTCTCTCCTCCTCTTTAGTGGGGTGACTGGTGGAGAGTCAGGGCACCTCTCCGTCGGCTTGCACGGCCCCACACGTCTAAGGGTGGCCTTGGTGAGCAAGATCACCCCTGTGACCCGGAGGAGTTTGCATCCGGGCCTACCGCCGGGGCAAGATAGTGACTACTAGCGCGACCCTATCATGCCCCACCTCAGCGAGGGACTGCTCGCGGGGGGATTTAAGTGGGTTCGAACCCCACATACCCCTTTCCTTTATCTCTGGGAAGGAAATGAAATGCCAGGAATTTTCCAACCCACAAAAAAAAATTTTTGCTCTAGTGATTATTGAGAAGCGGTTTTTGTCTGCCCACTGCAGCACTGATGGGTATATGTACGTTATTTTTATGGCGTGCAACGTAGTTCCGAGGTGATGGGGTCTTAATTTGACACGGAAAAGTGGCATTGTAGGTATTTTGGGGCAAGATTAAATTATGCAAGCGCTTCGACCGCTCTATATTCTTGCGTCGCAGGTGTCACTAATGAAGCGGTTATGGATTACTGATGATTACGTGCAAATTATATTATTGGTATACATAATGACGCTGTACAAAAAAATGCTGTTATTGTTAATTACTTATTTTTTTATTTGACCATGAATACACGCAAATTCATTCGTAAAGATGTTATCGTTGACTCCAGTTTCTAGGAACAAGGTGGATAAAAGCATCCCACTTTTTAGAATATTTACGGTACTGACTCGACCGAACCATCTGTTTCATTTTGAAATAAGTGGATCTCCCTGTATGTTGCTTTTCATGACTAAACCGATTTAATTGAATTGCCCTATACAAATATAGAAGACCATTTATCCTGAAGTAGGTCATACAAACGATTCTCTGAATCTAAATTGAGCTGACTGTTTAATGCGAAGCCAAGGGGTCAATCAATTATTGCCAATCAATTATTGCCAATTAATTAGTTGAATTATCAGTAGGTACTCATTCAAAGCTGGTGAACTGTTGACTTATAATAATTTTGACTTTCGCAGTCGTAAAAATACGACTTTCTCCGAAAACAAAAATCGTGACATTTGGCTTTGGAACACGCAGAACTCAGGGGCTTCGGCATTAAAAAAGTGATAAACGCTTGTCATACAATCTCTCTACAAAATGAAAGCATAACAGCCTTAACAGCACTCTAGAACAAATTAAGAATACCTATACAAATACAAAATTTTCTCAATCTAGGACATAATTAATCGATTGCTTGGAAGCTAGGCTTTGATAACTCAGTGGTTAGAGTAATATAGCAATGACACCTATAGATGTGCGTACAAATCTCTCCCCTAAGCGACAGTTTTCCTACCTCAACACACAATGTTAGTAAAGAATATGTATTTTGATCATGCATATCATTACATGCTATATACCTCATGAGATCATAGCTGTATTGTCCATACATAACAATTATGTTCCATTAATTTATTAGCAGTTCTGGGAGAATACATTCAGGTTGATTTAGTTTATGAACGCGAGCTATTACAAGAAATCACACACAGTAATTAGCACAACTGTTTTAATTATCACTTGCGCTAATTTTGAGCGATTTATGAACATACAAAGTTAACGTACTAAATAGATGCTGCTCTGTTTATTTGCTTGCATTATCATCTAGACTAGTGGGCGATCCAGATATAAGGATTTTTTTAGACGGCCAAGTGAAGTGCTTCTTATGTCAGCTTGCAAGGTTCGACCTAGACAAACTAACAATTGATATATTATAAACCATTTGTAATGTTTCAATTTTTTTGGACCTAACCTTCGCCGTCATATGCAGGACCACTCACCAAAGTTTCATCATAATCGGTATAGCAGCGTATGAAATACAAACATACATTGCTTAAACTTGTTACGATCAACCGTGCCGGATAAAGTGTACAATAGAGACTGAATGAAATGATGGAGAAATGATGATTAGATTATTTAACAAGCTTTTTTTTATGGTTCAACCGTCCCGTTGTCTGTCTATTTGTCAATCTGTCAACTCGAACATGTCGCAACAATACAAAATTCACACAAATATTATTCAGTATAAATCCATAAGTTTGTGTGTGTGCGTGAAGAATATTATACATATTCGACTCGAGGTATTAGGAGCGGTTGTACGGATTTTGATGAAATTTGTATGGTGATATACCCTGGAATACACATAAGGTCATTTTTATTCCGATAATCACAGGCGCGGGACAATAGTCTTCTCCATCCAAAGGTTGTCTGGAAGAGATAGCTTTAAGCGATAAGACCGCCGATTGTACACTTAAATTTAAGTTTTTAAAATTATTGTAAGTGATTTATGTAAGGTGTGACAATAAAGCGTTATCTATCTATCTATCTAATAGTTATAAAAATAAACCGAAAACCGGCTTCAAAACGCCACATGTATAATACTTATTCTACTATATCAATCACCTGTCATACATTTGGTTACGTAATTATTGAGTTGTCCAAATAATATATTATTAGATTAATAGAACCTAATATAGAAGTTGCTGATTAAATACTCCACCTTCTTTGATACATTTTTTGTTGGACTACCTCGCAGCTTTATTGGCTCTACCAATAAAACAATTGCCTATAGAAATCAGTCGAGAACTCGGCTATCTAATAATATCTTTAAACGAGCAATTCTTGTATATATATTATGTGTAATCAATCAGGATCTCGGAAACGGCTCCAACGATTTTCATGAAAGTTACAGATTAGGGGTTTTTCGGCCCAAGGAATCGATTTATCAACGTTCCAGGTCCGAGAAATGCTCGGTTCCCGAACTGCATCTATTACACCATGACCGATGTAAAAAACTGTTTCTACTCGACACTAGATGGAGCTTTCTGAGGCTACAAATTCAAACACATTCTACCAAAAACAAAAAACCAAGCAAAGCTCGGTCATCCGGATATTGTATATATAATTGATGTAATATGTAACCATTTTATAAGGCACATAAATATAGATAGATAGATAGAAAACTCTTTATTGCACAAACATTATTGTAGGTACATAGGCGAACTTAATGCTACAAAGCATTTTCTTCCAGTTAACCTGGGTGTATCGAGGATATATCGATATGGTAGTGCACATCTTCTGTGAAAAGAATTATTAATAAAATAAAGTAAAAAGAGTATTAATTATATATAAAATTTTAACGAAATCCCTTTTCACCATTTTTCACCCCCGACGAAAACAGAGGTTTAAGAACCCGTATACATTTTTATGTCTTTCTCGCTCGCACGATTCACTGATTTTAAGATATAAAACTGACGGTGTGAGTTATTGTAAATGTTGTCAATATAATCCCTAAATAATAATATCACGGATGTTATAAACTGATATTCGTTTTATTAGCTTTTGGGTTGGCGGAGAAAATCGATGTCAAATTGATTTTATATTTTTTTCACTCTTTCTTCGTCTAATTAATAGGTATTTAAACGAAAATTAATTTAAAGTATCCGTTACATAATTATTTAGTAAAGTTATTGACAACATTTTCCATAACTCGCTCCATAATTTTTATTTCTCAAAATGAATGAATTGTGCCTCTTAAAGTGAGTAAGCTACGCCAAATGGCTGAACTAACTAGTGTTTTGTTTGATTTGATTGAGAGTGTATGTATGTTATGTATGTATGTTTGGTGTAAATCGGTGCAACCGTTTTTTTAAGTAGGTCCAAAATGTTGATGTGGCGAACTTGTAGTGAATATTGTTCTTTGGGTGTCTTCCATATGCCTTATCTGGTATTGTAAATTATAAACCGCCAACTTCATTGTTAAACTTTGTAGCTTTCAAGTTGCTCCATGGTAATTTATTAAAAATTCAAATGAACGTTTTCAGCGATACTGGCGATGGACACTTCCATCGCCATGTTCTACCTAAGTATGTCAGGTGTTTCACTACACATAGTGAAACACCCGACATACTTAGGTAGACCACCAACGTAGCATAAGAACCTAACAACCTAAACCACTCACAATGAAATATCCACGGAATAGGATTCTTTATAATGCTCGTCACTTAAACTGCCTGTTAGCTTAGTTGGGTGCTCGTCCATCGTCGAAGCGTCTAAGCTGTCTGGTTCAATTCCCGGTGGAAACAGAAGTTTTTTCGCCAAGGGAAATTTGTGTTTCTGGTTCTGGCTGTGATTGTGAGTGATGTGAATGTCTTTGACATACACGACACTAAAAGGGGAGGGTTATTTTAAGGGGAGGTTTCTGTTAGGCTATGTTATAATAATTTATAAGACATTATACAACACAACACATATTACAAATAGGACACTCAAAATCTAAATTTGGACATTAACCGAAGCAAGAGTATGAATATGAGAACATATAATACCTACAGTCACAATGTCGGTTATCACTCAACATAAAACAGACATCTGCAAATGGAAACCAATCATGATAATATCAGCATCTGTTCGTTACAAAGTAATTTGAGATTGTACCATTGATTGAATAAGAGTTAGTCAGTTCATCCGTGACATCATGGTTCGTTTATTCTGATGGCATTGATCTGAGATGAATAGATTATGTCAATGTTGTAGTCGAACTATGTAAAACAGCGAGATGCGTACGTACAAGCTGTTGGTATAGTAGATGTTTGAATGTCATGTAATGATAATGTATGGAACGGGCGTAGGAAGTATTTTTAAATACTATACCCATTATATCGTTTAGCAGAGATATAGCGATACTTTTTAGATAACTAGTGCACCTCCAAGATGCTAAAATTTTTTTGTGACAATTTGCCTGTCCTTGGGAATGCTGCCTCAGGCAGGTGGACGTGAAGCAGGCCGACCATAGCCAATCATCATTACGTCCTGTCTTTTACCCACCGAGTAGAAAAACATAGAAACTCGTATCAAATCTGAAATTCTTTTGGTAAGCAGCTGTTCCGTACATCGACCTCGCATAAAACCAACATAAAAGTCGTCCAAAGTTTGTAATATCATAGATGACACTGCGCCCACGGACGGGTGACCTTGCTCACCAGGGTCACCCCCTACAACCTGCAAACTAGGAGACAGGAGACTCACCTAGGCCTGGCGCGTCCTTGTGCATCCAGCTCCACATAAGGCACTCCAAGCCGCACCATCCTCGTGAACAAGCTCTGCTCCATGTTGCAGTACTTCTGGAAGGCCATGTTCTTCACCACGGGTGGCAGCTGGTGGTGGTCTCCGATCATTATCCAGCGTTTTAGCCGCGACCGCCCGTCTTGGGGGTTTTGAAGCAGCAGCGGGATGAATGTCTCGATTTCGAGGATTTGAGCTGATTCTTCCATGAGGATGTTGTCGTATTTGAATCCTGTAAATATTATGTAATTATTGACTGAGTGAGCGTGAAGCGTCTCCGTTTCAGCTTGGGCTAAAATTGCTTTCGTATGTCCGGATGTCAGGTTGTTCTCTTCTACAGGTCGCATTTCTCATTTCTCTCTTGCCGCGGGGCACATCTCGTTGACAAATATTACTAATCATCTTTTATTTCTATTGTATTGGTGAAAGTCTTTGATGCGTTGCCAACGACAGGCGTAAAAAATAGTACCCGCAAAGTAAGCGGTCTTGAGACCCGCGAAGGTTTTATTGTGAGCGGGAGTGTCCTTACTACGTTCTATTCTATATGCTGTAGTATGACCTTGGCAAAGGCGTCTGAACTCTGGTGGTCATCGAACCGTGCGATGAAGCTATGGGATGATTAATAAATACTGCAAGCACAATCGATTCATTGATAAGATCTAATTTCGGGAAAACGGTTCCACATTGCCATACCGAATAACAGTCACACTAATCACAGAATAGATAATATAACAAGTACTAATATTATATTTATAGTGTCTGTCTGTGGGTGTGGCTCATAAAAAAACCTAAATGCAAAAAATAAGCCAAATAAATTGTAATGCGAAACAAAGTGACTTTAAGTCGTACCCATTAAAGATCTAGACCGGCTGAAATCTTTCTAACAATGATTTCCGACTACGAAAGTAACTGTTATT
This sequence comes from Lomographa bimaculata, assembly GCA_948107665.1. NCBI lineage: Eukaryota > Metazoa > Arthropoda > Insecta > Lepidoptera > Geometridae > Lomographa > Lomographa bimaculata. The sequence goes on from OX403603.1 coordinate 7,726,950, forward strand.
GGAAATTTAAGTGAGAATGGTTGCTAACCTAATATGTTACCTAAACTTTATATAGTTATCCTAAACGGTAAATCGAAATAAAAAATAATAAAAGGAACCTAAAGATGATTTTCAAATAATTATTCAACGATATCCCACTTCACATCGTTCGTCGAATTTATAACTCGAAAGCGGGGGGAATCGGATTTGATTCCCGGCGGGAATACAAGTTTTCTTCGCAAGGGTCAGTGTTTCTGGTTCTGGTTGTGTGAGTGATTTTCCGGTACCCACGACACAAGTCATCAAATTTAGTGCGGGGATGTAAGCGTGAGTTTATCTCTACTAATATTATAATTGTGAATGAATGTAAGTTTGCTTGTTACGCTTTCACGCGAAAACTACTTAACCGATCATCATGAAACTTTATACACATATTCTTGGAGGTATAAGAAGTAACATAGGATACATTTTATTAAAATATTTTACGAAAGATAAAAAATCAATGCGAGCGAAACCGCGGGTAAAAGCTAGCATGTATATTTTTTTTTTATTTGTGACAGGCTAGTGTTTGACCACTATCTCACCTGATGGTAAGTGACGATGTGATCGAAGCTGGTAAACACACTAGACCTGGAATACGCAGGCTCTCAAGGATAACTGCCGGAACACCGTATTTGGCTTGGCGGCAGACTTTCAACTTGATGGTGGTAAGCTACTTGTATATAAAATAAAGAAGAATAGTCTAAGAAGTGAATAGTCTAGATAAATTGTCACTTTAAAGCGCCGTTCCAAGAATCGATTTTTATTTAAATGCCTTTGCGGAGTGAGCCTTCTATCTGTGCTAGTATATTTTTTTATGCTTGACACATAAGCATTTGACCCACCATCTTACCCGATGGAGGATGCGGCAGAAGATGAATCATGCTTGCCAAGCAGATAACTATTCACTCTAGACTGTGGTAACATACCCATTTGCACAAGTTCAGATCTCTTGAGGGCAGCGTGGGTGCACGTCATCGCAATGATTTTAGCTTCCTTCACGAGTAAGTACTTGGATCGGTCCAGGCCTGAACGAAGTAGCTCGAATGCCCTGAACTCCTCCAACTCCTCGAAGATGTGGTCGATGTATCTAGAAAGAAATACCAGTGATTAGAACAGAATATGTAAAGCAACACCATCTCACTACACACTCTTAACGTGTGTATGTCTGTGGCATCGTAGCTCCCAAACGGCTGAAACGATTTTGATTTACATTTTTGGTTCGAAATGTGACTTGATCGAGAGTGTTCTGTAAATCTAATATATAAAATTCTCGTGTCACAGTTTTCGTTGCTATACTCCTCCGAAACGGCTTGACCGATTTTGATGAAATTTTTTGTGCTTATCCGGTATCTATGAGAATCGGCCAACATCTATTTTTCATCATCATCACTTTTCATCATTATCAACGCGGGTGAAACCGCGGGGCGCAGCTAGTCTAATATATAAAATTCTCGTGTCACAGTTTTCGTTGCCATACTCCTCCGAAACGGCTTGACCGATTTTGATGAAATTTTTTGTGCTTATCCGGTATCTATGAGAATCGGCCAACATCTATTTTTCATCATCATCATCACTTTTCATCATTATCAACGCGGGTGAAACCGCGGGGCGCAGCTAGTAGAAATATAAAAATGTTCAATAAACTGCCTCAAGAAGTTATAGATTTTTTTAATTAATTTTTTTATGAAAATAATCCTTTCTATAATATCAATAAATTCATGGTTTTGAAATTGCATAAATATGTTTTTTTTTTTCAAAAGAATAATGTTACGCTGTATATTGATTAATAAATATAATTTGTTTATTGATTTTTTTTATTACCATTTTTTTATTCATGTGATTGCATGTATGTGATTAATGATTTACTATATATTATATTATTGACATTATTGACAATTATTGTTATGATAATTGTAAATTGACGTACCTAGTATAACGCACATTGGTATAAAGGTGAATAAATAATTTGAATTGTTCTTAGCTCTGTTTAGTGAGAATCGGTGAAGCCGTTTGACAGATAAAGCGTCCGGGTATTTTCAAAATTTCGATTTTTCCTCTTGCAGCCAGTGAAAATGTCTAGCAAAGTTTCTTAAATAACTACACTCTATAGTTCGTTATTTTTAACCAACAATATTTGTATGCGCGGTTGAATGGCGGTTGATATTATTACACATCAATGCATATAAATACATTCTTTTTGTACCTGACCACTGCTTGAATGTCTAGAATTTTACGCCATTGGAAATACCCGGCGCAAAATTGAGGGTGAAATGTTAGGAATGTTTCCTAAACGAGCGTCCAAATGACGCACGAAGTTCTTTTAGTAACCACTAAATTAAACCGCATCTAAAAGATCATCGTAATTTCGGAGACATCGCATCTTTTTACACGCTTTTTACACGACCCAGTTGGCGCAGTGGACAGGTGTCTGCCCTCTGCGCCGTGGGTCCTGGGTTCGATTCCCGGCAGGAGCACAAATTCCTTCCCAAGGGATATTTGTGCTTCTGGTTCTGGGTGTAATGCGTGTGTGATGTGAATGTTTCCGGCACCCACGATACAAGTCTTTGAACTTAGTGTGGGGCTGTGAGTGTGAATGCGTTTGTTCGTTCGTTTTGTTTGCTTTTTATTAGCTTCACTTGTATGTATGTTTGTAACTGACTCCTTTGAACTGCCCGTTGGCTTCGTTGGGTGGCGTTCGCCTTCTAAGTACACATCATCAGGAACACAAGTTTTCTCCTTATGGAAAATTTGTGTTTCTGGTTTTGGAAAAATTGTTTTTCTGGATTGTGTGGGTGATGTGAATGTTTCCGGCACCCAAACACAAATTATCGAACTTAGTGTGGGGCTGTGAGTGTGAAAGCGAAAATAAAAAAATATTAGGTAATTTTGACCCACTTGAAACCGTCAGATTTCATATAAACTTCGTAGACTTATCGAGGACCGATCACACTACAAAAATAAGTATTATTTTATTTATTTATAAAGAGTGTTCTTTAGTTTTTTTTTAACTATTATAATTATATAATTATTTAGACGTTTCTGGCTGTGCGTAGCCTCTGCAGCATCACTTGATGGCGAAATCATTTAGAAAGAAAAGAAAATATATTTATTTTTAACAGTTAATACTTAACAACTCAATCAGCTCCCAGTTAGCATAAATGGTGATCAAACGATAAGCGCTGGTGTCCCGTTGGGACCGGATTTGTTAAGTGACAACACGAACTACTCAAAACAACACAAACGACTCAGAATATATACATATTTACAGAAAAAATAATACAGAAACATTTAAAACAAAATCCATGATTTTTTTCTATCGTAGGCAATCATTTGACCGCTATCTCACCTGATGTTAAGTGACTATGCGGTCGAAGATGGAGCATGCTTGGCTAAAATACCTATTCTCTCTCAATTTGAAGACTTCAAGATTGTTCTTATCTCGGAACACAGACTTTGGCAATGAGATCTACTACTTTGCAGTACGCATAATGGACGTGGAAGCAAAACACTTCGTAACCATTTGAGGAATATCCATCATATATCAGTGTCGCAATGCAGTCTGTTTGGTGGTTCTATGATGTAATGGGGATGGAGAAATTAGTTGGATTAATTACTCGCATATTTACGATTACGTAAGCAAAATAAGATAGCTGATGTTGTTGTTGTTTAGGTATTCTTACCTGTAGCAGCTCTTGGCGATGTCCATGTCTTCTTGGAACGATTTTCCCGGAAACAGGGGCTTCGGCGCATCCTCGAAGAAGCTGTGGAATGGGAACTCCTTGGCGACGGTCTCCACTGATTTGTTCTAAAACAAAAGAACGGATATGTCAGTCAGAGGCTGCCCGCTGAAGCAAATCAAATGAAACAGAGGCTTAGGACAAATTTATAAGCGCCTTCTCTCTCCCAGTTGGTCCCAAATTTTATTAAAAGGCCATACAAAATATATATATATATATTTTAGGCTATGGACCAATTTTATCACTGCCCTTTCGCATTAATGGTAAAATACAAAGGTGCTAAATTGGACATTGATTTTCATATTGTTTTCTTCGTTATTCAATTGGTTCCCGATTCTCATTTCGGTTGAAATGCGTAAGACAATAGTCGTTAGTACATATCAGATGCCTTTAGAAGTCCAATCCTTACACAGGATTTCCCACTTTTTCCATAGGACAAGCAAGAAAGTCTGATTCTCATTTGTTTTCCCGATTAAGCATATTTTAATTACAATCTAACGTAATCCTAAAAATGGTAAATAACCTTAATGCCTACAATAATACCTACTATACTATGAGTATCGTATAGAAAACGCTATACACGCGTTATACCTACCTAATCATTCCATAATTGTTTGAACTGTATATATGTACTTTTTAGATACCTTTGGAGGCTTGTTAATGGCTCGATAGAAAGGGTGCCTAATCCTCGTTAATCGATTCAGAACGTTTTTTATTTTTTGTTATTTTTACAAATAATATTTGCCTATGGAACTAAAGAGATCTCCCAGATCTGTCCGGATTGAAAATATGTTCGCCTGAATTATCATTTTTAGGATAGTGGTCAAATGCTTGTTTATACAGCATGAAAAATTTTTTTTCCTACAAATATGGCGATTTCGTATAGGAAATCAATTTTAATCACATTGAATCAATGCATATAACACTCGGGAATAATGCAGTTTTCCAACAGAGAATGAATTTGTGGAATCAGATTAGAAGTTCTCGAAGTTTAGGGTTTAATTTCCGAAACTATTGATCATACAATTGTTTTAATTCTATTCAACTATATCTTTATCTTTCTACTAGTCGATTAACGTGTTAATCTTAGGTATATATATATACGCTATGTACATTCCAAATTTCATCCTAATCCGTTCAGCCGTTACAGCGTGAAAACAAACATAATTTTAAGCACTTAGATATAAACTTTCGGATTTATAATACCAGTGTGACAACATTAAATCAAACGATTTAAGATTATCAGCTAATACTTGGCACTAATTTCTACTAATTTAAAATAATGGTGATGTAAATCTGGCATTGATATTCGAAAAAAATATATATTGACTTGATTTTTTGGCAAAGATAATGTAAACACATCAGCCACTTGCTGGGTGGCTAACCTAGTAAGCCGCGCGAACTGAGCAGCAGCATGAACTTTATGCTTACAAGAGTTTTAATGGAATCAAACCAGAACAACAATAAGCTATACTAACTTTAGAACTTAAAAGTAAAATATTAGTAAGATATAATATTATATAATAATATCCGGATAACCGAGCTTAGCTCGGTTTTTTGTTTTTGGTAGAATGTGTTTGAATTTTTAGCCTCAGAAAGCTTCATCTAATGTCGAGTAGAAATAGTTTTTTACATCGGTCATGGTGTAATAGATGGCGCTGATGGTTTCTTAAGCCCGGTTTTTCAAATGCAGTTTGGGAACCGAGCATTTCTCGGACTTGGAACGTTGATAAATCGATTCCTTGGGCCGAAAAACCCCTAATCTGTAACTTTCATGAAAATCGTTGGAGCCGTTTCCGAGATCGTGATTACACAAACATATATATATATACAAGAATTGCTCGTTTAAAGATATTAGATTAGAGAGATAGATTATAAACGCTTTCACACTCACAGCCCCCGAAATAAGTTCGATAACTCGTGTCGTGGTTGCCAGAAACATTCTCATAATACACAATCACAATCAGAACCACTAATTGCCCTTGGGGAGACAACTTGAGTTACTTTCGGGGATTGAACCCGATACCCGCTGCTTATAAGGCCAACGCAGCCAGCGAGTAACAACAAGCGTAGTATTCGGAATCATAGATTTTGCAACTAAATTCAATTCTTTTGATGAACAAAAAACCGGTAATCTGCATAATACCAGATGTTACATCTGATATTATGCAGATTACCGGTTTTTTACAGCAGTAAGGGCAAACTTTATTACGCCACATGGCATGTGACAATAAAAATATTAATTCCACTTTACATCGACACAACATTTATTTATTTATTAACATGTTCTCCTTTGGGCGCTAGAAATGTTCTGGCAGCAACAAAAGTACCTGAATATGTGCAGATTTTCAAAACAGCTGAATATCTATTATGGTTTACCTACTAGAAAAAACCTACTAGTAATGTTCATCTATTTCGCTGTTGACTCTGTCTAGAGGTAGAGATAGGTAAGAGATATCTCTTATGCTACATCTATAAGTTTGTCTCAATTCTTTCAAGAATGAATTCTTCACTTTATTACTTGAGAAGTTATTTTGTAAAGAAGATTTGGCATGAGTTTTCATGACTGGCCGCCTGCCTACCCTCAATTCTTGGCTAAGCTTTTTGTTAGTCACCGGAGCATTGTTCGCTGATCAGCACTACGACCAGTTAAGGTAGTTAACCAATATACTAGCGTGGTATAACACAGATAGCCTATTTTTATTAAATCCCAAGGCAAAGAGAGAGATGTTATTAACCCCCGACAAACAAGAAGGGTGTTAACGTTTCATAAGTTTAACATGTGTATCTTTGTCTCTGTCTGTGCCATCATAGTTTCAAACTGCTGGACTGATTTTGACTTGGCTTTTTTTTGTTTGAAAGTTGACTTGATCGAGTGTTTTAAATTTGGTGATAATCGGTGCTACCGTTTCCCAGAGCGTCGGGCGTATTATCAAAGTTTTGATTTCGCCACTTGACTCGATTCACAATAATCGTCAAAAAGCGAACAAAGCAGCTAGTGACAAAAGGTTTACCTTGTCCGCCGCGCATTTGGTACAGAAGGCCTTCCACCTCGGCCGCACATGGTATACGTGGAAATGATGGGCCAGCTCGCAAGTGGCACCTGCATCGCCTCCTGCATCAAGCGTCCTTTGTATCTTGTCAACTTTCTCAAGCAGCTCGAGGCGTTTCGCCAGCACGTAGTTGACTCGACCGTATCTATGAATGATAAATGCAGTTTAGGGATCGCCCATCGATATTGTGCAGGACGACGAGACCTGCGCACCGCCGCGAGCCGCCGATGAATGATGCCTGTGGCGCCGTGCGAGCCAATAAATATTTATAAACTCGGTGGCGCACCGCAGGCAACAAGGATGGCGCGACGGGCGGCGATATAGGATAGAGTAGGAGGGAAACATTTCCCTACAAAATTGTAAAGAGTTTTTCTAGGTCTTATAATAGTTTTAAGTTAGTGTAATTAAAGAATATTACACAGCATTTACGCATTACACAGTTCGAAATAAAAAAAGCTATAAAATTTTCCCGCCAAAATGGCGGCGGACCGGACCGTTACAGTAAATCCCACCCTAATAGTTTTTATATAAAAGGCGATGCAGATTAATTAATAGAAGAAATACTCCTGGCAAGAAAGCGTTTCTCTTGAAGCCCTCCATCTCTCCAATCCAGCGAACAGTACCAACCGATACAGATATATTGCATTGTTTTTCTAGGGTATCAAGTAAACATACTAAACATTCAGAAAAACCGACTGCTAAAAACATACTGTTTTTATTTTACACTTTTTTGTTAATAAGACCTTTTTTGCGATTATATAAGAACGTTATCACACTTTTATTATAAGTTTTGAAAATTTTAATGCGAATGGTGTGACCAACTTAAAATCGTTATAGGTCTAAATGGTAATTTGAAATTAATAATGTTAAAAGAAACCTAAAGATTATTTTCGGTAAAATACCTATAATACTTAACAATCACAATCACAACCAGAACCAGAAACACAAATTTCCCTTGGGGAAAAACTAGTACTACCGGGGATCGAACCCGATATCACTGCATAGAAGGCAAACGCGCACCCCACTAATCCAACGACCTGTTTAAATTACCCGAATGAAATCTGTACCATTTGTTGTTACGGAATATAACGTCTTAAAACTCAGATGAGTCACAACGATACGTGCCGCGCCGCACAAACATACGTTGTTTTGGTTACAACAAAAAAAAACGTGGCATCCAAAGCAATATTTCTGTAAGAGCAGCTGTGTAAACTTAGTCTCAAAATACTAGATCTATTAAGAGCAAGCTCCCTAAAAATATGATATTTCGCAATGATATCACGAGTCAATGTGTAATTTTAATATACAAATTTTAAAACATTTTTACCGACTTCAAAAAGGAGGAGGTACTATGTTCGACTGTATATATTTTTTTTTTCATTTATGTTTACCGATTTCTCCCCCATTTTTGGACCGATTATCAAAATTCTTTAATGTTTTGTAGATTTTACTTCAGAGGTGGTCCCTTATAAATTTTATCGAAATCAATCAAGCCAAAACCAAAATATAAGCGGTGAAGTCAGTTTTTTTAAGCTTTGCTTACGTTTAAATTATTCTGTCCTCTTTTTAGCCAGCTTCTCGATAAAAAGATTTTAAGGGTTTCTCGATAGGTTTACGTCCAAATTTTGCCGTTTTGAGTTTAATTTCGATTTTTCGGTGAAAGCCACGGCATATATATACGGGCATAAGCCGTAAATAAATAGTCTTAATTCGTAACTTAAAGAAAATGTTAATGATTTTCTTACTTTTCAAAACATTCAAGACAAAGCTTAAAGTCTAGTATAAAAACGTAAGCAAAGCTTAAAAAAACCAACTTCACCGCTTATATTTTGGTTTTGGCTTGATCGATTTCGATAAAATTTATTTACCTAAAAGTAACTAACATTACACAAACTCTTTATTGACACCAAAAGATAAATACAGCTTACAGAGAAACTTATAAATATAGGTACCTATCTTTATAAGTAAATGTGCAGTCTTATCGCTAAAAGCGATTTCTTCGGGACAACCTTTAGATATAAATATGAACGAAAAGTAGATAGTAGTGGTACTATAAAATTAATTAAATAAATAAAATAATAATAATAATAGAAATACTTACTTAATACGTAAGTAACTTAAAAAAAAATATTTTTATTCCGCTTAAAAATTTGAGTCCATAAAATTTGGCCAGTACCCATATGCTCTATAATCGCCTGTGATGAAAATCGTGCTCGGACGGAAGCGCAGCCTGTTCTTAATTCTGAGACGTTAAAACAAACTCACGGATCTTGAATAACAAACTTTTAAACACTATATTACGTACTTAGGCACCATGTGATGCATGTTTTCGTAGATACACTTTATACGAGACTTCTAAAATATATTATATTTATAGCTAAGACATAAAAAATCTCAAGAAACCTCGCAATTTAATGGAGATTCTAGTTACAACACGTTAGTGGTTAGTCCATAAGAGTTAAAGCAATCTTTTTTACAAATTTGGGAAGATTTTTTAACAACTTCACAAAAAGGAGGAATTGAGTACTCAATTCTGTATATATTTGATTAGATTTTTTTTCAATGTGTGTTACCATATATCTTCTTTTCACGTGAACCAGTTTTTTTTTTTTTTTTTTTATTCAGTATAGACAAGCGTTTGACCAGTATCTCACCTGATGGTTTTTCAAGTTTTGTTTTTTTCTTTGTTTGAAAGCTTTTGCTTTCCCATTGGTCCCATTTAAATTTGATCAAGATCACAACCTCTTCGAGTTTGGACTCATTTGAATCGTTTTGACGAGTAGTTTGTCTTTAAATGGTAACCAGTCTGATGATGGAGCTGGAAGGTGGTCAGAGGAACTCTGTAATGAAACGACGCAACCCCATCGAGTTTCGGCTCGTTTGATTCGTCTTGACAAGTTCTCTGGTTATATAACTTCTAGTCCTTTTTATTTACAACTCGTAAAAGCTTGATTTTAAAAACTTTTTAAAGTATGACTTGTTTTAAAAAAAAAAAACGCATTCACACGCACAGCCCACACTAAGTTCAAAGACTTGTATCGTGGGTGCCGGAAACATTCACATCACACACACGCATTACACCCAGAACCAGAAGCACAAATATCCCTTGGGAAGGAATTTGTGCTCCTGCCGGGAATCGAACCCAGGACCCACGGCGCAGAGGGCGAACACCTGTCCACTGCGCCAACTGGGTCGTCGGTTTATTTATACTTGTCTATTCGTAATCTATTTATTTTTCGATCTTGAAAAATAAACTATACCCTGTTTGTGTGTACCCTGCATATCTTATTCGCACCATGTGATATCTGTTTTCGTAGATCCAAATTTACGAGCTAATAAATTATTTTTATAGCGAAGATAAATATACATCAAAGTTTAATAGTGTTATAAATCTTTATATATAAGATCTGCTCATCTCGTCTCTCAAATACATAAAAAAAAATTAAATCTTTACGATTTTTTTTTATGTCTTTCACATACACACGCACCGAAGAATTATATATATATATTCATTCGGTGATAATTATAATTATTCGGTGCGTGTGTTTGTGAGTGAAATCCTCCTAAATGGCTGGACGGATTTTGCTGTTTTGTTGCATGTGTTCAGGTGGATTTAAAATAGAAAAAAACATGATATATATATAATTATTTTTTTTGCGGGTTATACCGCGGGGCACAGCTAGTTTTATTATAATCCAAAGCCATCGTAATACTAATATTTAGAATGCGGTAAGTTACCAAAGAGCGCGTATTTCTGACACGAGGTATCTCTGTTACGGTTCAAGGATATGGTAAACTAGCCATGCCCCGCGGCTTCGCCCGATATAATCAAGTTAAAAAGTAGCCGTTGTATTAATCCTATAAGCTATGTAAATTCCAAATTTCATCCTAATCCGTTCAGCCCTTAAAGCGTGAAGAGGGAACAAATATACTTACACACAAACTTTCGGATTTATAATATAAGTAGGATTTATATAATTTTATATCTATGTTATTTTAAACATAGATATAAAATTCAGGTGAATTATTTAAACCTTGACTACATTTTAGGCATGCGTCACGAAACCATATAGGTAAGCTTAGTCGTTGTAAACAAAATTTACAATGATCCTAATTATGGTGTTTTTTATTTATGAACAGGTTGAGCTCTAAATTACGTGCTTTAGCCCTGAATTAGCATATTCCTGGCTGGCATTCTAAATTAAAAGTTGATTTACAACGGACTATTAATAGTTAGCTGACGTCAACGCCCTTGGTGGCCATTGTTTTACTGTTGCCATTGTTCTTTACTGATTTTGATTGATTAACATCTCATAAGTAAAAAAATGGTCGATTTTCCAAAACTTGTCATTCTGTGAGTGTCAATGTGCAATAATGGTGGATTATTAAGTGGTTAATAGTACTTGAACGTGCATGAGGGTAGGCAAATAATATACACAGTTACAGTTGCTGTTATAATAACGTTGCTTTCGATCAAAACTCCAATAGTAGTTCTAGTAGAGTTTTTACCGATTTATAAGAACATAACTTGACTGGACAATGATAATTTCACTTGATTTCGACTTATATTATTTTATATGTTCTAATAAACTTGAAATTACTTGAATTATTACTTGACACTGGCTAAATGCACATGGTTTGCGGGGCCAATACTAAAATAAAAAAAACGAGAGATGCAGTTAACGTCACATACGCATCCACCAAGTCGGTTACGGAACAGACGAAAAAAAAAAATCTTTTTAGTCGATAACAATTACTTACCAACAATAACAATAAATGAGTGGAATGTAAAAGCGTTTAAACAAGTAATAATTTTAAAAGTTTTTTGAATCAAGCCTTTAACAGTTTTACACAAAAAAGGACTAAAAGGTTATATAACCAGAGAACTTGTCAAAACGAATCAAACTAGTCCAAACTCTATGGGTTTACCTTGTTTAGTTCAGAAGTTCCTATGGCCATCATCCGTCTCCATCATCAGACCAGCTCTATGGTACCATATCATTGTATTGTAGACACATAAGTACACTAAATATGAGTCTAATCGGACATCAGGAACACAGACCGAAAAATAGATAAACAACGGGAAAGGTGAAACTAAATTAAAGTTAGCAAAAACTTTGTACTATAAAGTTTAAGTTAATATTTTCAATTGCTAACGGCGATAAGTCCTAATCGATGCATTTAAAGGTTATTTCACATTGTAATTATTTCATAAAGTAAAATACCATATTGCTTAATATGGTGCACGAGAAACATTATCGTACTCCTTACCTGAGTCGGTGTTTCCTGATGAGTACAATATGGGAGTCTTCAAGTCGCGAGTGAATAGGTATATTCTAGGCAAGCTTACTCCATCGTCGACCACATCGTCGCTTACCAGGTGAGATAGTGCTCAAAAGTTTGCCTATCTTGAATAAAAATAAAAAGTATGGATTCTGGTTTACTAAAAACATGTCTGAAGACGATTGTGTCATTTCCCAACCTGTAATGTGCCGACGAGACACAGATCACGTATGCATAATTTCGGGTTATATGGCAAAACATATTATGTTTTTTATTAGAGAAAAACATGTTATGGTAAAACACGAAAACAAATCATAAATGTACATTAATTATATTTAGATTTCTTTTCGTCGAACCTTCGACTTCATCATCACATTCCATCGATAAGATAGTTGCCAAATACTTGCCTATCTAGATAAAAATATTTGTCCAACAAAAAGCGTTACGCAAGTCACAGGCTTAAGTGAATACTGATAATGCCAGTGTCATCAAGAAATACATGTGCTTTAAATATAGCTTACATTTTTTTTTAATACTTTATATCTATATTTTTTCTTTTTTTTTCTCAGACTGAGGCGGTCTGTCTATCACTTATAGAAAAATTTGATGTAAATGTGTTTAATGTTTTTATGTGTTATATATAGGCAATAAATTGTTTTTTTTTTCCTTTTATCTATAGATTCACAGCTACATATAACATTACTATATATGAATATTAATAAATAAAAAGTGATAAAACTGAATGGGTTATTCAAAATAACAAAACGCACGCAATAGCGTGCCAATAGGCTTAACTGATTCGTGACGTCAGTGCATACATTTTTGATGTCAATGATTGGTTAAATTGCTCGCATTTTCAAACATTTATTTTGATATTAAATGTAATAAATAAAACCTTATTTAAAAAAAAACAACTGACTTTATCTTCGGAACCTTTAACATATCATAAAACATAAACGCTTTCACACTCACAGCCCCACACTAAATTCGATGATTTGTGTCATGGAAAACATTCACATCACTCACACAATCACAACCAGAAGCATAACACAAATTTTCCTTGGGGAGAAAACTTGTTCCCGCCGGGAATCGAAGCCGATACCTGCTTAGAAGGCGAACGCTTAACTAACTAAGCCAATGGGGTGTTCAAATCTTTGATTAGATTAAATGAATTAAATACGCTTTATTGAGGATAACTCAAAAACTACTGGTCAGATCTTAATCAAATTTAAATAGGACCACATCGGTAGCACCAGCTTTAAAATAAAAAAAGTCTCATCAATATAGGTTCACCTAGAAAAAGTTCTGTGGTAACACACATAAAAAATAGAGTCGAATTGAAAACCTCGGCCTTTTTTAGAAGTCGTTTAAAAAAATGCGTATTCCTTTCAAGTTTCCACTATACCTTGAGAAGTCCTTGTCTGTCTGCAGCGCTTCCTCACCATGACCTAGACGCAACAAGTGCCTTTCATCGACATCAAGGTCTGCTACTTTCTCGAAGAGCTGATTGAGAGCCTGGTTACTGTGAGTCACCACCAGCGTTCGCTGCCAGGGGAAGTTGTGGTATATATTCGAGATGATCTGGACGGCCACATCGGTTTTACCTAAGAAACATAGACATTTTATGAATGAGAAATGTAAACATTTTATTTATTTTTCTGGATCGTAGTACTGACATGTATTCCTCCGGTTAGCTCAAAGCGTTTTGCTTTTACATTTGTCATCCGTACTGCGAAGGAGTGGAATTCATTGCCCGCGTCTTTGTTCCCTGAACGGTATAATCTGGGAGTCTTCAAGTCAAGAGTGAATAGGTATCTTCTAGGCAAGCGTGCTACATCTTCGGCCGCATCATCACTTTCCATCTGATGAGATAGTGGTCAAATGCTTGCCTGTCGAGTATAAAAAAAAAATGTTATAATGTATAAACATAAACGCTTTCACACTTACAGCCCCACACTAAGTTTGATATTTGAATCTCATGCATATGTAATCGTTACTAATCCTTCTGATATTATAAATCCGAAAGTTTTTGTGTAAGAGTGCAAGTGTGTAAGTATGTTTGTTCCCTCTTCACCTTTGGATGAAATTTGGAATGTACATAGCTTATACCTAGGATTAACACATAGGCTACTTTTAAAATTGATAATAGCGGACGAAGCCGCGGGGCACGGCTAGTAGGAAATATGCGTGAGATTTAAACATAAGTAAAGTATAATTTTTTTGATAGAATTACCTACATCTATATTTTTTTTTCTAATTCAGTTGCTTTTTAATTAGGGATTTTAATTTCATAAAAGTGAATACGCACGCTGTTGGCTAGTCTGATTTGAGACACGTCTGTTTCCAGATTTTTGATGTCAATGATTGGTCAACCTTCCTTTGCGGCAGCCATGATTGGATCGTCAAAATGGCCGAGTTTAAAATTGCTCGAATTAAAAAAAAAAAAGATATGCAATGTATATTTTTATTTGTGATCTCACTATATATTCGATCATTTTATTATCATTTTAAGGTGTGTCGATATTTTGTATTCAAATATATGTATATCATTTCTATTCTCAATTATTTTTATCGACGTGATTGACATACGTTTTAGTTCTTGTCGTTAGTGAATAACATTACCATTATTGAATTGTAATGTTATTCACTAACGACAAAAACTAAAACGTATCGTTACACATTATAATGCTAAAAATGCTAGGAGAAAAACATTTTTAATAAAAAAAAAACTTAACCTTTATGTATTAAGTTTTTGTTTCGTTCGTATGGTAACTTCACTTGCCATGATAATTGATGGTCGCGTATATATTTCGTTTTTATGTATGGAATGCAGTATGCTTTATAAACTTGAAACGCTTTAACACTCACAGCCCCACTAAGTTCGACGACTTGTGGCGTAGGTGCCGAAAACATTAACATCACATAACAATTACACCCAGAACCAGAAAAAAATTTCCTTGTGGAAAAAACTTGTATTCTCGTCGGGAATCAAATCCGACACCCCTGCTTAGAAGGCAAATAATCATACCATACATTTCAAGGAAATATTAAAATCAGTTCAAAAACATTACTTCAATGACTTACTGATAAGATAAAAGATTAAGATACTTCTAAATCTTACAAAAACAGTCTGATCAAATTCGAAGTTTTTGGTAAATCTGTTCAAATAACACTTAACATTTGATTTAGCAATAAGGAGTAAACTCGGAGGTAAGTGTTAAGTAAGGTTGCTAAGTGGCTGTTTTTAGCATACTTATAATAATTGATTTTGACTTTGAACTTTAAAGCCTTACATACATTAGACGAGTCAGCGTATGCGTTAAAACTATCACACACGCAAGCATGTGGATCACCTCGCGCGCCGCCCGTTCGAACAGTGTGTCGCAACTATAAGATACGATATACATTTCTATTATATATTTCTTTTATACACAATAGGCAAGCATTTGACCAATATCTCATCTGATGGAAAGCGACGATGCGGCCAAAGATGGGACATGCTTGCCTAGAAGATACCTATTCACTCGAGACTTGAAGACTTCCAGATTATACCGTTCGGGGAACAAAGACGCAGGCAATGAGTTCCACTCCTTCGCTGTACGGATGATGAACGTAGAAGCGAAACGCTTCGAGCGAACTGGAGGTATGTCAACCATAAATTGATGACGTTTGATTGATTGCCTTGTTGTTAGATAGTAAAAATATGGTATTATATTTTGTTATTATCTGACATATATATTTTCTTTATTTTCCCTGATTGATGCACGCCCAATGTCATTTCATTTGCCATCGCTGGATGACTGGTAGAGAATGCTTTTAGCATTAAGTCCTCCTTTTGTACACTTTTATTGTGCAATAAAATATTTAATAAGAAATGCAGTATGCATTGTGGAAGTCTACAAGTCACGAATGAACAAGTATCTTCTAGGTAAACGTGCACCATCATCGATAGCATCTTCTTTTTCCATCAGGTGAGATAGTGGTCAAACGTTTGCCTATTGTTCATAAAAAAAAATGCCTATAAAGCATGCTATACTCATGAATCACGTATAGGCTAATTTCATAGTAAATTACAGATACTCATGAGATACTGTGAAATTGTCCACATGAGCGAAGCCGGGCGGGTAAGCTTGTACTAAATATAACAGCACTGATCTCATATATCAATAACTATTATCGCAATGCATGTCTGGTATAATGCCTGGTGCAATAATGATGTTAAGTTGATTAAATAGATAAGCTCAAATGACAATGTTTTATACATTACTGATTATGTCATGCAGTTTGGACGCTCAATGAAGGCGCGCTTTACATTTGTCTTTGCATAGGAAAAAATATATGTATATTTCCTTTAAACGTATGATAGAACTATTTAAAATAAACAATTTTGAAGTCGTTTAATACTTTATTTATTTAAAATACCAGAAACCGCTTAGGACATAATTCCATTACCATTGCGACCAATTATTTTTTAAGGTAGATAGACAAGCATTTGACCACAATCTCACTTATGGAAAGTGAAGATGTGGCCGAAGATGTAGCAGAGGGCAGGTGCCCGCCCTTTGCGCCGTGGGTCCTGGGTTCGATTCCCGGCAGAAATACAAATTCTTTCCCAAGGGATATTTGTGCTTCTGGTTCTGGGTGTGATGTGAATGTTTCCGGCACCCACGATACAAGTCTTTGAACTTTGTGTGGGGCTGTGAGTGTGAATTATGTTTATGTTTTTACCTTTATACATATACTCTTGTCCTGAAAACTCCTAGATCATGCCGTTCAGGAAACATAGACGCAGGCAATGTCTTACAATTGTTCAAATAATTAAACGCAAGAAAAGCTTTAAAAAAAACCGACATCACCGCTTATATTTTGTTTTTGGCTTGACCAATTTTTATAAAATGTATATGGGACCACCTCTGAAGTATACTCTACCAAACAAAAAAAATCATCAAAATTGATTCATAATTGGCGGAGTTATCGCGTAGCATACATACAAAACAAGTATTATTTTATAAAGTTTTTTTAATGAATCTTAAATAAAAAATGACTAAAACGTTATATAACCAGAGAACTTTTCAAGACGAATCAAACAAGCCCAAACTCGATGGGCTTATCTTGTTTAGTTCAGAAGTTCCCATGGCCATCTTCCAGCTCCATCATCAGACCCTGGTTACCATTGAAAGACAAACTACTCGTCAAGACGATTCAAATGAGCCCAAACTCGATGAGGTTGTGTCGTTTCATTGCGAAGTTCCTTTGGCCACTTTCCAGCTCCACCATCAGATAAGCACCATGTCATCATAATATTGCATTGTCACGCAGCTCAATCGTTAACCGGGAGGTGGATTAAATTTAATTTGCAAGATTTGATGACAAACATCGGGATAGGTGAAACTAAATAAAAGCTTGTAAAAAAATACACAGTCGAATCGAAAACCTCCTTTTCGATGGCGGTTAACAAAATTAAAATACATTATTTATCTTCTCTGTTGAGCAAAGTTTTTATTGGCATCGGCAAGCATTTTAATAGGCGCGGCGATGCCGTTCTATGCGGGGAAAGTGTAATTTATTCAACTAATAATTATATATTGTGATAGAATTCATTAATAATTATTAAATATAAATAAATATTTATCTATGCAAATGAGTAGAGCATTATGAAAAGTTGTCCTTAAATGGACATTATAGCCTACTTTATTTTTAAGAAAGGAAACTCTGAAAATCTTGCTGAAGTTTAGCGACACTTCTGATGAAAGAAAAGGAAAACAAACAACAAAACGTATGTGTCCAGCGCCTTACACTGGCATTAGGTAGAAACAGTCATGGTAGCGCAGTCCTGCGGATGGTACCGTTTCAGGCGGACTCGCAAGAAGTCTCTCTAGGTCGTTTGTTGACGGATTTTATACTTTCAGCCTTGTGGTTCGCGAAGTTTTTTTTTATTTCCACCTGTTCCACTTAGACCAGGGTAGAAGCCTTTAAAAATAATGAAAAGTGAAAAAAAATTATAATAGAATGAAACCCATTAGAAAAGGAGGGAAATATGATAAAAATGAAAGGAAAAATAATTTACGGGCGATCTGAGGTTGGGAAGGGGATGGGGGTGAGTTTTTAAGGGTAAAAAACGGTTTTTCTCGATTTCCGGCAAAACTAAAAGTCCTATCGAAAAAAGTCAAATGGAAAAGTTGTAGATAATAAAAAGATCTAAAACTTTTGTATTTACACTTTTTTCACATAACCTCAAAATTTATGTGAAAAATTCAAAAAACCAAGTTTTTGGTTTTTTATTTTTATCTTTTACAAATTTTTTTTTTTTTTAACGAAATTTTGTGAATACTTACCTTTTTACCTTCCCCACTTCCAGGTATTTCGTGGAGAAGTGGGGAACGGGCTAGGCGGGTCTGGGTCTTACTACATACATACCTACTATTATATACTATATATTTCGTAGCATTTTCTTTATTTTATACTTCATTTAGTTTGCATTTTCTGAGAAGATTTACCATAGTAACATATTTTTTTTTTCACCATCGGAAAGTAGAGATTTCAACGAACAGAAACCACACCAACTTTTTGAAAAAAGCTGATATTTTGACGGGTGAATTTTCGATTGAAAATAAGGGTGTTTTTTCGATATTAATTCAAAATAAGGTGAAAAAATAAATATTTTTAATCAAATAAATTACAGCGTATTTGGGACATAAAAAGGTAAGTTTTCACAAAATTTCGTTAAAAAAAAAAAAAATTTGTAAAAGATAAAAATAAAAAACCAAAAACTTGGTTTTTTGAATTTTTCACATAAATTTTGAGGTTATGTGAAAAAAGTGTAAATACAAAAGTTTTAGATCTTTTTATTATCTACAACTTTTCCATTTGACTTTTTTCGATAGGACTTTTAGTTTTGCCGGAAATCGAGAAAAACCGTTTTTTACCCTTAAAAACTCACCCCCATCCCCTTCCCAACCTCAGATCGCCCGTAAATTATTTTTCCTTTCATTTTTATCATATTTCCCTCCTTTTCTAATGGGTTTCATCCTATTATGATTTTTTTTGGTTTTAAAAATTATCGACCCTGGACTAACTAACCATCGCCTATGGAAACAGGCTATCCCGAGACTAACACATTTGTGTATAAAGAGAAAATCGTTAATTTGTTGTTAAATGGAAGAAAAAACCCTTCTAATCCCGTCGAAATGCAAGTTTGTACGGAATCCTCGGTGCGCAAGTCAGGACCACACTTTTTATTCACAATATTTAGCTTTATTTGGCACTAATATTAGTAAGCATGCTTAGATCATAAATTTCCGCAATATTCGCACATTATTCGTAAAATCCCAATTTACACAGTGATTCTAGTTACTTCAATTATTACTACATTGCAGAAGCACTAAATGGGATGTAGCATCTCAATTTATGGTTTTAAAGAGAATAGAAACGCTTCCACAAACCTTACGCACAAAGTTCGCACCTTGCTAAGGAAAAGGGTTCCTAAGACAAAGCGGTGAAAGCTTTGCTTGCGTTTAAATTATATTCTTCAGTATATCAATTTAATCGAGTGTGAGTGGTGGCTATGACTTAAGATTCCATAGGCGTGCCCCGCGGCTTCACTGCTATTATCTAAAGGAGCCTGTGTGTTAATCCTTGGTATAAGCCAGGAGTCGGCAACCTGCGCGAGCCACGTACGGCTCTTTGGATGTGAAGCTGCGGCTCTTTAGTTTCATACGCAAATATTATTTATTTAAAAAATAATCATTAAAAAAACTCTCTGAATCGATTAACGAGGATTAGGCACCATATCTATCGAGCCATTAACAAGCCTCCGAAGGTTGCAAAAAAGTACTTTATACAGTTGAAACAAGTAAATTATGGGATGATTAGGTATACGATACTCGTCGGTATTTTTGTTGGCAAGTGTGGCTCTATAAAACTTTGAAATTTTGTAAATTGTAATTTTTGACTCTTCCAATTTAAAAGGTTGCCGACCCCTGGTATAAGCTATACGGCTATACTATATTATTGGAGAGTACATTCCAAATTTCATTCATATCCGTTCCGTCGTTAAAGCGTGAAGAGGGAACATACATACTTACACACATACACATAAACTTTGGAATTATAATATTAGTATGAAAGTGTCTACTAACACATACAAATATATATTTTTAATAAATTTTATCTTCTTTTGCGCCACTTTACAAAATTGGCGAAAATACTCATACTTCTTGGAATAAGTTTTATGAAAACTCTGCAAACTCATTTTAGATACTGCGTTCCTAGCAACTATTTGCCACAATTTTCTAAATGGCTCCAGCTAATGCTCTGCCAAATTCTCCCTTCCAAAATCAAAATGTCTTCCTTTTATTGCCACCAAGGTTTTAGACCATGCTTGAGTTGTGCTCAAGCTGGCCAGGAATGTTGAAATGATGATGATTTGAAGCCAGAATAAGGATGTCATTAAACGTTTACCCAAATTGAAGCATCCTGATAAATTGTTATAAAAATTTTCTTCATATCTCAAAGAAATATGGCATTATCCTTTTAGGTCGAATTGGAGATTTTATCCACACAATAAAATTATATTCTAAAGCATAAAATACCTATAGTTACTAATTATAATTTTTTGCCTGCCTAGTTTTTTTCTTTCTCATAGGCGTTTGTTCAATCATCGCCTCAAGCGAAATTTTTCTTTTCGAAATGTACTAATCTATGACTGGTTCTCAAGGATACCCGTTTGTATTACCGTGAAAAGTCTATTATTATTACTAATACACATATAGTTGTACACATGTAAATTTGTTAAACAATATAGAGCTTTGTATTGTATTTACCAGTGCCTGGAGGTCCCACAACAAGCGTCAATCCCGGCTGCATGCCAGATCTGATGGCTTCGACTTGGGTGGGCGTGAACAGTATATTGTTCCTGTTGAGGAAAATATAATTGTTTAATTAAAATATTCGTAAGTATAACACATATTTAAAATACATACGTGTTGTTTTTTTCGACTGTCCGACGGACCATCAGTCGTATACGCGCGTAGGAGGAGCACCGATGGAGGAGCACCGACTACTCCGAAACTATTCTCGTAACATGTGAGAAAATAACCGTGAGTGGTCGTATAAATTCTTAATAGGGAAAATCTACTTGCATTTGAGTTACAGAGTGGTCGTGTAGACTATAATTTTAGACTCGAACAACAAACGCAAAAATACGAACGCATTCACAATCACAGCCCTACACTAAGTTGAAAGGGTATCGTGGGTGACGGAAACATTTACATATCAACTTGCTCGTTTATATTATTTGTTAAGTTTAAACATATCATTATAAGGCTTGCCTAGCGAAACTAAAATCTCCTTCTGTCGTATCGAAATAGAGCACCCCTGTTTTTGCTCGTTTTTGAACTTTACGAGGTTCTTTTTACGCAGCTTTCTTTATGTTCGATAGGCAAGCATTTGACTCGCGTAATGGAAAGCGATGATGCGGTCATGCTTGCCTAAAAGATACCTATTCACTCTTGACTTGTAGACTACCATAGTAAACTGTAAAGCAGCTTACGGCCAGCAGTTACAAAAGAAATGACCATTGCAGTAACTATTCGTGTTTACTGAAAAGTACATGGAGTTTTGAAAGTTTTTCTGCAGGAATTTTTCGAGAAATTACGATTTAACTAATGTGGTTTAAATTGGAAGCGTGACGACTCTACGATTAACTACTTAAGATAGGTCTAACAGACCAAACAATGGAACATTTACCGATGTTTCTATGATAGTAAAATCATAGTTTTTTGTGAATCGAATCAGTTGCATTTACGAAAATAAATTCAAAACGAAACACGAAGAAACCTATCCAAAATACCTCTCTAATACTGTAAAAAGTTATTTTTCACAAGCTTTTATTTAGCTTGCACTGTATGTACTCGTATGTACGTTTGTTCGGGTGGAATCTTGCAACTCAATATTGAAGCAGATATCTTCAACCGATTGAGCTGAAATTTTGTATTGACGTTGAGTTTGGATGACAATGCATGGTTAGCTGTATGACGTCATTCTAAATCCAACATGGCGCAACACACAAAAGTTTTTAACAAGTAACTTATTTAAGAGTATTCCTATTGTCACTAGCTGAAACTCGCTGTCTGAAAGTGTAGCAGCAAGCAGCCTAAACTCGGGAGGAAAAATTTTTAAGTTACAATGAGTTCACTCGACAATAATTGCAGCACCGCCTCCGCTAGCGTAAGCTATGTAAACTTGTATGCACTGATTTTTCCACTCACTTCTTAGGCTCGTTGTACAGGTATGGTCCTCGTTTGGGCTGTACATGAGGCTCCACCACGATGACCTTTTTGGGGTCATCTTCATCCATTGCGTTCTCTCCCAGCTGCTGTTTGCGGACGACGTTCTCGAATGTTAACCTACGAAAAGTTATTTAATATTATAGTCCTTATTTTACATTGGGTGTGGTTGCACTTTTCGTTCTATAGAAAATGGTGTATGCATACATATCTATGCATACACCATTTTTAGACCCATGTCTTAATCCGTTTTTTTTTTCATTTTAACGCTTTCACACTCACACATTGAACTGTGAGGACTAAGCTGGATGACTTGTGTCGTGGATGCTGGAAACATTCACATCACACACACAATCACACTCAGAACCAGAAACACGTTTCAATTATAAGATGCGTATACTTCTTGGTGTACCTTATTCGTGGACTATAGCTACTTGCCTGGTATATGCATAAATCTAGTCTAGTCCAGTCATGGCCGGGCAAGAAATAGTAGCACGCTGTGCTGTTGTAATTTAAATGTCGCCGTGTCTAATCGTAAATCAGGACTGTCATGGTTGTGATGTCATTTTAAATTCAACGCTGTAGCATGAATCTAAGAAATAATTGTAAATTACATACATTGTGCTCTTCGTCGATTAGATACGCATTAAGAACGCCATGTTTAATTATCAACTGAATAACAGATCTGACAGTTCTGTGAACGTTGAACAGGAACATGTGGGATACTCGCTAGATTCTGACTAACAATCATCAAGTAACAAGATAAATAGAATTTCGGAAATTTGAAACTTCCTACGCCCACATAGTCTAGTCACGTTCAAATGAAGCGATAGGGAAAACAAGCTTTTCGCCAAATAAGAGTACGCAAAATCAGCCGCCTTGTTGATACAAGTGCTTAACAAAAAATGTTGGAGATAATTTAGACAAAAGAACTTAAGTCTTGGAGGAAAGACTGCAGTAGGTACAGTGCTACGGACTTTATCATTCAAAATGTAGGAAATAGGCTATAAAAGAAATATGTTCCTTGAAGTATGTTATCATTGGGACACCGATACATGGTGGATATTCCTCAAATGCGCAAGAAGCGTTTTGCTTCCTTTCATGATGCGCACTGCAAAGGAGTGGAACTCCTTGCCAGAGTCTGTGTTCCCAGATAAGTACAATCTTGGAGTCTTCAAGTCGAGAGTGATTAGGTATTTTCTAGGCAAGCGTTCTCCATCGTCGACCGCATCGTCACTCAACATCAGGTGAGATAGTGGTCAAATGTTTGCCTATCACAGTTAAAAAAGAAAAAAAAATCTTAACTTTTTACGATTGTACGTTTACAATTTTATACAAGTGCACACGGACAGATGTTCAACATAAACCTTATAAAAAGAGCACTTGAGTTACCTATAGGCTCGATGTCTTGAAGGTACCTTGGTTCTTTGCTGTATATACTTTTAGTTTAGTTTTAGGAAATATAGGCAATTGGTCCGTATATAGATAAGATCGAAAAAAAAATCTTATAAAATAATTCACTTCCTCACAAACATAATCGGAATCAGTACATATTTGTCCGAAAATAATTTCATTCATAAACACTACATTTAATATCAAAATATCTGAAAATTCGAGAAAGTACGATTAATTTCATCGCGGCTATTCTGACGTTCTTTCCATTACATCCACAATCCAATCACAGCTGCCGGCAAACATAGTTCGCTAATCTGACATCAAAAATATGTGAACTGTCACGAACCAGGGGGTCTATTCCGGGCATCAATTATCTATACACGACGTCAAATTCGAACGATTTCCTTTTCTTATGAACCATCGAATGGACTGAACTTTCAACCGATCGACTGTCGTATCGACGTCGCATTAATTCGAACAATGGTAGTTTGTGGACGAGAATAGACCTACTGTTTAGTCCATAGCGTGCGTTTTGCTATTTTGAATTTCCCATGCGTTATTATTTTTTTCCCTTTGGGAGAAAACTTGTTCCTGCCGGGGATCGAACCCGATATCTGCTGCTTACAGGGCGGAGGCGCACCACCACGCATTAAAAAAAGAATAAATCATATTTTAGTTCCAATTAGTGGAATGATCACCCTTCGACATTTGTATAGAGATATAGCCGGCTTGTATACCCATAGAGGGACACGGTAGTACATTCACCTTTTGTTCCACATTCAACTGACGTCCAGACCAGTCTGAGTGGAGTCATTGAACCCTTCCACAGAACCAGTATAACTAGCCTTTGTTCTTGTTGTTTCTTTAAGAGCCAGATATGCCAATGGGAGCTTTTTAACCACAGTCAATTATCCCGCTTACACTGTAGCAAATAACGGTGCATATCGCATCTCTTAAACTGTTACGAAAGGTCATGCGTGATTTTATTTTAGTTTTATTAAAGTTTCGTGAAAACGAAATAAAAAAAAACCAAGCTGAAGAGGTTCATATTCGTATGTAAATTATTTTTTATATTATTTAGAGAGTAGTACATAAATTTAGATAAATTAACGACATTTTTTATCCACATGGTCCCCATAAAAGCATTCAGAAGTTAATGATGCGAATTCTCTAATTTGCAGATTCGCAAAATTTACTCAAATAAAAAAGAAACTCAGAAATTAAACGACGTAACAAAATGGTTCCGGAAGGAAAACTTTATTGATTTCCTTGTGATTTGATAATGTATTAGGTACATTTGTAAATGTTATGTAAGTTCTAAGAAAGTGTTATTTCTCATATCACACGGATTTCAACGAATATTTTAGTAAATGTACATTATATATCTTCGGCCGCATCATCACTTTCCATCAGGTGAGGCTGTGTCAAATGTTTGCCTATCGGGCATAAAAAAAGCCTAGAATAAGTATTACTTTTAACGATTAAGTTTTTGCCAAGAGTTATAAAACCAGAGAACTTGTCAAGACGAATCAAACAAACCCAAACTAAATGAGTTTATCTTGTTTAGTTCAGAAGTTCCTATGGCCCTCTTCCGTCTCAGTCATCATCAGACTGGTCTGTATTATACCATTGTATTGTCACCGAAGGATACGTACACCAAATTTGAGTCCAATCGGACATCGGGAAGTGGGTCTAATTTAGCTTGCAAGGTTTGATTACAAACCGACAGATAAAAGGACAGGTGAAACTTAATAAAAGCTTGTAAAAACAGTTTCAAAGTCACGTTAGAGAAGACATTCTGATACCAGTCCCTTAAACAAAAAGGCACTTACTTAAACGGGCGCACCAACTTGCGCGGGTCGTCGGTCTGCACGCGAATCTCATAGCCTGGGAAGCTGTTTCTGAGATGTTCCATGTCAAGGAATGTATCGTTGAAATCCAGCGTCGCTATCTCGTTGGGCATCCTGGGAAAAAAATAACGTAAATCAAGTTAATTTGCATTAAGGATTGGCACTGCCCGCGTCTTTGTTCCCCGCGGACAGTATAATTTGGGATTCTTCAAGTCTAGAGTGAATAGGTATCTTCTAGGTGAGCATGCTACGAGTACATCTTTGGCCGCATCATGACTTTTCATCAGATTAGACAGCGGAATGCTTTACCTATTTGGCATTGAAAAAACATTATATATTTTTTTGTATTGACCGAGCTAGCGAAGCGCCTCCGTTTCAGCTTAGGCAACATTGCTTTCGCATGTCCAGTGGATTTCCGGTTGATCAACTCTGTAGGTCGCATTTCTCAACCGATTCTCGTGAATGTTGTGAGCGTGTTCGATAATCTAATATATAATATTCTCGTGTCACAGTTTTCGTTGCTATACTCCTCCGAAACGGCTTGACCGATTTTGATGAAATTTTTTGTGCTTATCCGGTATCTATGAGAATCGGCCAACATCTATTTTTCATCATCATCACTTTTCATCATTATCAACGCGGGTGAAACCGCGGGGCGCAGCTAGTTATATAGATTTATATCACTTCAGTTTTGGAAAATTTTCAAAATGGCATTGACATGGGGTAATGGGGTAAATAAAATATTATACATCCGATCCGAAAGATTGTGTGTAAATTTGTGTGTAAGTATGTTTGTTTTCTTTTCACGCTATAAGGGCTAAACGGATTTGGATTTGGTATGTACATAGCTTATAACCAGGATTAATACATAGACTACTTTATGTATATGAACAGCTCACCGTGGCAAGGACATAAGAAGTTGTTTAAATCAAATAAGTAAACAAAGCAAACAGCGTAGCTTTTTCTCCAAAACACATCGATCGGCGAGTTATATTTGTAGATTGAAAACTATTTGAAGTCGGTTTCTGGAACCTGCTATTACCAGAGCCAGCTCTCAATAGGCTGTAAAAATAAACGTACGATTCATCAATAGTCGAAAACGTGAGTTAAAAACGTGTTTATTCAAGGCGTAGGAATGTTCTTATTTCGAGTTATTTCCCGCCATTAGCCTATTTGTATTTAAACGGGGTGAGGTAAAAGGAAAAGATTTCAGATTCTGGAACAACGGTGTAAGCTTGTGTAAGTTTTATAAGATACACTAGCCGTGCCACGCGGCTTCGCCCGCTATTATCAAGTTTAAAAGTAGCCTATGTGTTAATCCTAGGTATAATCTATGTACATTCCAAATTTCATCCAAATCCGTTCAGCCGTTTAAGCGTGAAGAGGGAACAAACATACTTAAACACTTACACACAAACTTTCGGATTTATAATATTAGTAGGATTTCGGAGAGTGTGCGACAGAATTGCTTGATTTCGCGGTCAAATGCTTGCCTATTCAGTATAAAAAAGATAAACTGAAAACTTAAAATTGCTAAGGTTTTTTCTTGTTCGTCGTTCGTTGCCTGATGAGTATCTTAACCATAACCGATCTCCATTGTTTGGGCTTGCGCCAGTACAAGATTCCTTTATAGAGTTTTTCTTGTTACCTCCATTATGCTACTCGTCTATCGCCCTGGCATTCGTCTCCTGGGTCACTTCTTCCGTATATGGCCCACTACTTGGATGCTTTTGCAGATGCAAAGTCATGCCTTTGAGATCGTATTACGTCAGAAAAAGCTAAGCTGACGTTCTCAGTATATAGAGGAAAGTCGTTTATGGAGTTCCTGGAGTATATAGATTCGTTTGTCCTCATATTATTTTTAATCTCAAATTATTATTTTAATCCAGAACCACATCTCAAAAGCGCTTAATTTGCTGCGCAGGTTTCAGATAAAGTTATTTAGGGAGCTTCTTTTTCTTAGCGTGTCGATGGTAAAATTTACACTTTTTTCGCCCAATACTCGGCGTAGCAAACAGCATTCGGCCTAGCTTCGTACAGATATTCTAGTTTACAAGAACTATGACTTGCTGGACACGATAGTAAATGGGCGATAGTTTGCGGTGACGCTCCACATTCGCATCGGTTTGTGCTTGGGTCGATGTAGCCTCACCTGAACAGATTGTCTTTTGATATGGCAACCTGTGTACGCAGCCTATTTAGGGAGCAAAAGTTTCATATCTACTTGTGCATAAAATTATACAAACAAACGCTTTTAGTACAATTAGCCATGAATTCTGTACACGCTGTACCACATATCGTAGCCGGAGTTCCTCAAATTGACCCATTTTTTTACTGAAAGAACCAATTATTCCACTGCCAGTTACGTCGCGTCGCGTCGGTAGGGTTTTTATCACACAAAGACCTTATTATGAAGCACTGACTCATGTACTCAGTACCACTAAGGTACTGTAAGCAATGCGCTTCAACATAGTTGCTGACCTAAAAGCTGAGAGTGCGAACCGATTATAACTTAGAAGGTTCCGCCACACGGGTTCAACAACCACGATATTAAAATTTGTGAAGAATCAATTCTTGCTAGAGAACCCTATTAGATTAATAAGATTTAATTTAAATAAACGTGATTGATATATTGTTTCATGTTCAGTCGCACCGGAAGCACTAAAATAAATAAATAATGCTATTTGCGTCGCACGGTACTGGGCTAATGGGTGTTGCCATCGACACCAAGAAGAACAGCAAAATCCCATTTATTGGGAACTTTATAATAAGGAACCCTGATAAACCGGAAGGGAGTGAATCACAAAAGTCACCTTAAACATCAATACAAAGTATAATGATAAGGATGAGTTATACACAGACGCACAAAGTCCTATTGTATGTAACCGACGAACGGAGCGACAGCCAATAACTGATGTATTTTCATGCAATATAACATATAGGATGTTGCTCAGGCAATTTTATATATTAAACTAAAACAAACTATGGAGTATCTTCTTTCTTGCTCTCAATGCTTTAAAATCGGTACGACAACAGAATTAAACGAAGCTGCCCCTTTTGGAGTCACAGTTGCCGTTCTGGGCCAAAAAAATTCAGATAGTTTTTCGGGTGTCCTTAAAATCCGAAAAACTATAAAAATGTACTTTGGACCATCGACGAGACGATGAAGAAAAAGAAGAAGATATATTCAAACAACTTTAGGAAAACATATTTTTTGTCCCAAGTCTCACCAGTGGGAACGTAATGGGCTGCTGATGACGGTGGTGTTACGAATACGATGCATGACCAATACAAGACTGTTTGTTTGAACATTACCTGGTGTAGTGCGCCTGTCCAGGGTCTCCATAACCCAAGACAATATCATGAAGCCATTGAGGCACCACACATTCTGTGTTCATAAGTTCCCGTATGGTCTCCAGAACAGCCTTGAAGTTGTTTTCTTTGGGCTTCCTCCGCATCACTATGTTAAAAGTTTCGTACACGTCCTGGTAGAGAAATAAAAAAAAATAGTATTACAACAAAATAATAAGTAATGGTTTATACAAATATAAGGGAAAAGCTCACATTCACACCCAAACTTAGTTCAAAGATTTGTTTCGTGAGTGCCGGAAACACATATTTCCACCCAGAATCAGTAGAACCAGGAGTGAACGCCCTGCCGTCTACTGTTTCCCGAAAAGTATAATATGGGGTTGTTCAAGAAGAGACTGAATAGATATTTACTGAGCAAGCGTGTTCCATCTTCGATCGCATCATCGGTTTCCATCAGGAGAGATTGTGGACAAAGGCTGACTTAGTCTCAAAAAAAAAGCACAAAATGTCCCTTGGGAAGGCAAATTGTGCTCCTGCCGGGAAGCCTGCTGGGAATCGAACCCTGGAGCTACGGCGCAGAGGACAGAGACCTGTCCACTGCGCTAATTGGGTCGTCGAGTTAGCACCATATGGGCTTGCAACCCTTACAATAAATATCAAATACACAAAAAATACTTGTAACAATACTAAGTCCCAAAAAGGCAAACGTCCTCATATCAGTTTCATTTTTAACCTTTATCATGCGCTAACGACAGTTGGCTTTTGGGGTGAGAAAGAAATAATGATTCGAGAGATACCGGCCTTCATTTCGGTCATCTCTTTTTTTAGTAATCTTCACGGTCTTGGCTCGTCATCGACTTTTTTTACCCATTCTTATATTGGACGCCGTCATTAATTCGCATACATCCAGTCGTCCGCAAAACAAGGTCAGGTGGTTGTTTCTCATTGATGGATATATCGATGATGATTGCTGTTTCACATGCGTAGATCTGGGCAGTTTTGTGGTGACCGTCACATTTTATGACATTTTTATTGAGTCAAACGGAAAATGTTTAGTGTTCGTTGAAAGGGAGTTTCATCATGTCTATATATTTTTAATTTGTTTTATTTATTTTTACTTCAATTTCAATTATTATGTTTCGTATGAAGGTATCCTACTAATATTTCAAATCCGAAAATTTGTGTGTAAATGTGTATGTGTGTAAATATGTTTGTTCCCTATTCACGTTTTAATGGCTGAAGGGTGAACCGATTGAAATGTGCATAGCTTATAACACAAAGGCTACTTTTATCTTGATAATAGCGGGCGAAACCGCAGGGCACGGCTAGTAATTCATATAATATTTAGATAGATTGCTGCTCAGCGATAAGGCCACTAATTGTACCGCAATGGCTAATATTCTGATAAAAAGAGATACAGACACACCCCTACACGCATTGGACACTTCCCACATACATACATTTTACACACACATACAATTAATTAGATCAAATCTTAAATTAAAATGTAAACTGTAGCTCATAAAAACATTTTAGACATAATTTATTAAAAAAGATAGTTTTGGAAGAAGTTACTGGAACTTTAGAAAATAGAATAAAGTTTATAACTAGTTCAGAACCCGAAATGGATTTAACATTAAGGGTGTACTAATTTTGTAAATTTTTCTTAACATTAAGAGTAATAAATAAGTGTAATATATAGTTGACTGACAAGATCAAGGTAGCGATTGGAAAATCAAACATATCAAACCAAACATGGATAACATCGACTCGAGGCAAACATTGTGTATTTTATCTAATAAAAAATAACATTGTCAACAGTTCGGGTAGTGATGATCGACATTGGCGACGAGCCATCGCTATATACTGGATAGTTTAGGTTTATGTCCGGAGTTATTACAAGTTTCACCGTTGATGGATACGTTAAGGAGGGCTATATCAATGTCAATTAGGTATATTTTACAAGAAATGTCCGAATGATGAACATGGATCAAATTTGTGTCTGGGTATCAGCAATGGGTGCCAACTGACACTAAGATGTACATTATACAAATGGACTAGGCACGGAACATTATGTGAGTAGCATGTGAAAAATCATATGAAAAGCACAAGTCGCACATGCTATTTTTCACCGTCACAGCTGCTACTTTTCATCACATCGACAGATACAAATCATAAAAACACTCGATTAAGACATCGTGTGAGTTCGTAATTTAACAAACAAACAAACAAAACGCATTCACACTCACAGCCCCACACAAGTTCAAACACTTGTATCGTGGGTGCCGGAAACATTTACATATCACACACAAATACGCCCAGAACCAGAAGCACAAATATCCCTTGGGAAGGTATTTTGTCCTCCTGCCGGGAATCGACCTACGGCGCAGATGGCGGAGACCTGTCTACTGCGCCACCTGTTAAATATGAAACGAGCGAACGAGTAAGCATGAATGGCAATAACTACACTTTTTTAACCTCTTATTTTTTAATTACACTACTTAGTCGCTAGTTTTGTTATAGTTCTAATTAGTAACAATCGCTATAACCTAATAATAAAATAGCACTGACCTACCGGTAGCTTGGGCCCTGCCCCGCTGCTGGTGGCATCCTAGGTTTAGGTTTTTTTTACAGTTTTCTTTATTTTGTAATATTGTATTGTTTATTACTTTTATAAAAATATTGTAAAAAAAAACCTTTGCTTAAGAAAAAAATTAGATAAAGAGAATAATAATATAATAAACACATTCTTATAAGCCGCGTGTATTTTTATTAAAAACCTTTATTTTTAATTATATCTCGCTAACTAGTAATTTATCTCGCCTTTAATGTAGTTGCTACGGCCCGCTATGTGATAATTTCTAGGACACAGCCCTGTATACAGTCATATCATATAAAACAATGATGAGATGTTCGCTATGTAAGGAAGCTTACCATATTTTGTATGACCATGACACTGTTAACCGTGGAATTACAAACACCATATTATCCTTTCTAGACAATTAAGTATTCTTTTGCAAGCTATAATTAAACTTATCGTTGTCGCAGTTCATCAGTTCAAGTCATACACGAAATAAGAAAAAAATATTTAAAACATGTGGCATTATTCAAATAGCGTAACTTTATTTTCTGCAAAATGGCTGCATCGATTTTCAAAATAAGTAAGGGATTATTTCAATACATCCTACTAATATTATAAATCCGAAAGTTTGTGTTAATGTTTGTTTCCTCTTCACGCTTTAACGGCCGAACGGATTTGGGTGAAATTTGTAATGTACATATCTTATAGCTAGGATTAACAAATAGGCTTTTAAACTTGATAATAGCGGGCAGACCCGCGGCGCACGGCTAGTAATAAATAAAAGATAATAGTTTTGGGGTCAAGGGTTAAAAATGATGGGAACGCTACCCACTAGAAGCGGGCTCGAGCACTCGAGTTACCTATACGTTCGGTTGCCTTGAAGGTAATTTTGGTCTCATTCTTGCTGTATAGATGTATAAAGATTTATAAGATTTAGGAAATATATGCAATTAGCCCGTAGAGGGATTAAAGATATGTATTTCATCACACTATCACAGTTATATTAAATATAAGAAAGTTAGTGTTAAGATATGTTTGTTTTCTCTTTACGCTGTAACGGCTGAACGGATTTAGATGATTTATGGAATATACATAGCTTATACATAGGATCAACACATAGGTTACTTTTTCACATAATAAACGCGGGCGAATCCGCTTGGCACAGTTAGTCGTTTTCTAAATGTTTCAGTGTTTTATGCAACTAATCATTTCCACCGTACCCTTCAGACCTGCGCAGTATACCAATTTTAATAGCGAGGGGAAACTTTGGTGTCATCATCATCTCAGCCACAAGAAGTCCACAGCTGGATATAGACCTCCCCCAAAGATCTCCAAAAAGAACGGTTGTTAGCGGCTTGCATCCAGCGTCTTCCTGCGACCTTCATTATGTCTTCCGTCCACCTTGTGGACGGTCTTCCGACACTGCGCTTGCTAGTCCGTGGCCTCCATTCAAGAACCTTTCGGACCCATCGGCCATCAGTCCTGCGTACTATGTGCCCTGCCCATTGCCACTTCAACTTGCTAATCCGCCGAAGTTTGATGTACCAGTGGAAAAATAGAGTACTTCGCGCACTAAAATCTTGTGCTGTTATTTTGGTCGATTGATTACGCAGCAAATCGCGGCCATCCGGCCACCATTTAGTTCATCGGTTTACTTCCATCACATTATTTACACGTCCGGCTACTATCGAAAACCGAACTGTTTGTTTTTGTGCAAACGAAAACTGACATATGGAATCTTTAATGTAAACCTGTACATAATATTTTTATTTAATTACTAGAGCCGTTTCAGTTTCGCAGGGGCACACAATCCAGTGGGGTTTTAAACAAACTTTTTACGGTATGGAATATCTTTCCTTCGTTCTTGCTTCCCGATATTTAGTACTTTAGAATTAAGGGCTCTTTAAGTGAAGAGGTAACGCGCCACCGACGACCGCATTGTCACTTTCCATAAGGTGAGATTGCGGTGAAATGCTTGCTTATTGATCTTAAAAATACATGCTACGTCAAAATACCAACAGTTACGTATACAGTTCAAAACGTTTTCTCTATCTACGTAAAGTAAATAAATAGTTACTAACCTCAGTTCCTTTGCTAGCGCGATCAAGGTCTTGTCTGTACTGATTTGGATCTAGAAGTAAGCGGAATGTTCTCGTGTCTCCTTCAAGCTCAGGTTTTGGCTCTGGACCTTCCTCGATGACCCTTCCTGCAGCATCCAGCATTCCTTCCACTTCACAGCCTCTGACGTAGACTATTCCTGCTTGGTCTACCATGCTGCGGCGATAGTCATACTTGGTACCTAAGGATATGTTGTAAATAAATTAAGATTTTGTGGAACTACGTAACAATAATTTAAACTCAAGCGAAACTAAAAAAAACGTCTTGACTGCTTTATCTTTGGAACCATTGATCAAATTAAATGAATTGAATAATAACAAACTACTAGCCGTGCGCCGCGGCTTCACCCACGTTAATTAAGTTAAAAAGCCTATAGTTATTTCAGAACCTAAACTCTCTACATACTGGTGACATTTGAGAGGTGGTAGAGCATTTTGTGAGTTGCTCGCCTGGCTTGCTACCAAAGTAGCTTACCACCATCAAGTTGAAAGTCTGCCGCCAAGCCAAATACGGTGTTCCGGCAGTTATCCTTGAGAGCCTGCGTATTCCAGGTCTAGTGTGTTTACCAGCTTCGATCACATCGTCACTTACCATCAGGTGAGATTGTGGTCAAACACTAGCCTGTCAAACATAAAAAAAAAAAAAAAAAAAATACTAAAATTCATCAAAATCGGTGTATCCGTGGCGGAGATATGTGGTAACAAACATTCACACACACACTAACTTTCGCATTTTTAATATTAGTCGGATAATTTCAGTCTTAGAGTTAGTAAAGAATTAACTTCCCTTATCAAAAATCAAAACGCTTCGTGTCGATTCTATCAATAGAAACGCACAAATCCAATAGACCTAGAATATCGCACAAAAGTTTTAAATGCTTGTCAAAAAGGGTTTATCGGATAAAGCGTTTCTATAGGTAGAATCGACACGAATCATTAAGGTTTTTAGCCAGGGGCGCTTTTTTAAACCTTCGACTTAAAAACAAAATATACACTGGGCTTGAAACTTACCGATCCCTTGAGTGGGTTTTACTGTGACTAAGAAGCATACGTCATGCTTCCTGAGATTCTCCCACTCATGTTTGATTTCATCCCTTACGCTGAGGGTTACGGAGACATCAGCTCGGACCCTTGAAGGGGCTTTTTCCCCTATATTAGGCTTCGCTACTTCTACAACAGCAAAACTCTTTACAGGGTGCGCCATTCTCGCCCAACCTCCGAAATGTACGGTCTCGTCCTCTGCACGCCTGTGAAGCATTTTCAATTATTTTTAACCACCGACGAAAAAGAGGGGATTTATAAGTTTGTAGTGTGAATGTGAGTATCGAACGGCTCGGATGGACCGATTATGAATTAGTTTGTATTATTTTACTTTGATTTGATTTTTGATTGATATTGTTATTTAGTTTGTGTAACACTTGATCAAGTTTGTTAGCTGTGTTTGGGCGGACCTGCTGACTCATATTAATGAATTATATACTAATCATCACTAAGCTTAAATTATACAAAAAACTGGAAAATTTTTGACCTTTGTATTAAATTACTCTCGGCAGAGTGTCTATTAAATATTTAAAATGATGATGTAACATAATCACTTGAAATAAATATACCACTGACTCGGTTTCAATACTAAATTGACAAAACTCCTAAGAAATAAGGTTCATTTTTGCTTAATTTTAATTGAAACCGTGTGCAACAAAGATACGTAATAGGGGGTCAGAATAACATGCAAGAAACCGGCAATGTGTGTGTCTGACTCGCGCACCAAAAGTTCCATACAAACTCGTATGAAGCTTTTACTTGTGCTGTGAGATCGTTATTGGAACGAAAGTTCCTAATCGCGCGTTGCGAAAGGGGGCTAGACGGAAAAAAATAAGATCAAAAGTTGTAACGACACTTTTTGCTATAGTTGTAAGCCATACCACGTTCTCGTCCGATCACCGAAGTTAAGCAACGTCGAGCGCGGTCAGTACTTGGATGGGTGACCGCCTGGGAACACCGCGTGATGTTGGTTCTTGTATGTTTCTTTTAATTTTGGAACGTAAGTTCCTTATCGCGCGTTGCGAAAGGGGGCTAGACGAAAATTTAACTTCGTTCCATCCGGGTGTCCATTGACACCTCTCAAGTTTTTATTTCTAAATTCCATGAAACTAGGTCAAAGGCAACTAGTTATATAGTTTCTTATAGGTTTTAATTTAAATGCGTTTAAAATTATGCGTAAATAACAAAAAAAAACCCGACTGCAAGATGCAAAGAGGTACCTAATGTGTTTTTTAGCCTATGTATGTATGTTTGTTTTTACCTCTGTAACATTCTAGAGACTAAAAGCGTGGGGATTTTGATAATTATTACGTCAATCGATTTGCCTTAATTGTGCGAGTGTCACTAAAGACATGACAGTAATCAAAATTCAAACTGGCCAGACGCCATATTGTAAGGTTTATTTTACCATTTTTATTTCGAATGAACGTTTAGGGTCTATAACAATTTAAAGTTAGCAAACATTCACTCATTTAAATAATCAATACTTATAATAAAGCTGTAACCTTCTTATACATATTATTAACAAACAAGACCGAATTTGTTTTTTTTTAAAGTACACGCGGTTTAACCTAAACTGATTTAATTTAACAAAACAATAATTATTATAACTTCAACTACAATCTAATTTACCAATGAGGGTAATCTTAACTAAATAGTTCCGCACAGTCTTGAGCAAAAGTGATGACTCAACACTCTGCATGAAGGCAGTCCTCCAACAATATAATCACATAAGTACCTGGATGACCGAGCTTTGCTAATTAAAACGAAACCCCCTGCATACAAAATTTCATGAATATCATTGGAGCCGTTTTCGAGATTCAGTTCGGTTCTCGTTTAAAAGTATAATATAAGTATTACTTAAGAAAAATTGTAATATATAATAAGTAAGTTCATATTTTTCGGAGTCGGGTTTTTTATTATATATTTTTAGTACATTGAATTCTTTATTACGTTGATTTTGAAGCCTAATCAAGCTTCTATGTCAACGCACACTTTATTTCAGCTCTAATGGATGAACCTTTTTTTACTAACGTGTAGAGGTATCAAGTCGATTAAAATTAATATCAAATATTAATAATTACGGACATTTATTTACTTATAATTTATAGCACAACAAAAATGTTTTTCCCACCCTACATATTGGATATTAATGCATGTCTTAACTTATTCCGAGGCCACCCTGAGTTAACTCATGCTGGCTTACGTCACAGCTCTACTGATTAGACATTGCGGCGTATTAGTATAAACCTCATAACTATCTCCGAATAGTAAAAAGTTGAAATCACAATGAGTGAGTTGGTGAGTTCGATGTTTTCTGGCGAAACCTTAAAACCTAAGTAGATATAAAAGTTAATACATTGGTTTCGCAGTAAAATCAACATCAATTAGGAGTAGGTAACATTCTCGTAATTACTGAACAGCTGTTGAATGACCTCTACTTATATATTTGTTCAGTGACTCCGTAGCACGCGTAGCACTTACCTACTATTTCAGATATTATTGTAGAGGATGCCTACGAGGCAACAGAGCACTTGACTGCAAGTATGATTTTTTTTTATTACCAGTTACTGATCGAAGCCACCCCCTGTAAGATTGTACACAACTCACCCTTGATCATATATATCAGACTTAGTAGAAATAGCTTGCTGTTAATGTAGACATCTTATTTCTTTTTTTATCCAGTATAGACAAATGTTTCAGCCATTTAACGTGCGTGGTGACACCAGAAAAGCAAATACAAGTGTCTCAAGGCTAATAACAATATCATCGGCTCATATATATCATGCAAATGTAATATTTTTTTAAGTACTTAGTTCCACGCTTTTTATAGATTTCCTAGATGTGTTTAGATAAACATAAATGACACGATGACATCAAACACTTACCATGGTGCTAATCTATATACGGCGTCTTCAATGTCTTGCCGAATTTCATCTGCAAACATACACATAGTTAGTGCGTTTAAAGCGAAAAGATTACGATCATAACTTTATAAGGTTACCATTTATTGCTACTTGTTGGGTTTGTACAAAAAGTAATAGTTCTTTGTACCATATTCATATAAATCGGCGTGTGATTAATCAAGATTTTACCAGTTGTAAATAAAAAAAACGAAAAATTTATAAAACCAGAGAGTTTGTCAAGACGAATCAAACAAACCCAAACTCAATGGGTTTATCTTTTTTAGTTCAGAAGACCCTATGGCCATCATTCGCTTCTATCATCAGACTAGCTCCATGGTCCCATATCATTGTATTGTCAACGAAAATACCTAAGTAAAGTACACCAAATTTGAGTCCAATCGGACATCGGGAAGTGAGTCTAATGTAGCTTGCAAGATTTGATTACAGACCGACAGAAAGTAAGATCAGAAAAGTTTAGCTGCTTTACTTTATATTAGAAGCAATCATATTTGAGAAGGCTACATTAGCAACTGCTAACATAATGTAACTGCTAACACATGAAGGAGTACTTTTATTCGAAAACAGACATTAATTCAAGTAGAAGAACATCGAATCCCACCAGGAAATATGCACGACGATTTAATTGCGTTCCACCAAGCTTTGGTAAAGACGTAAAACAGAGATATGTGGAAGAAAATTGTCCATAGCAGGTGAACATGTGCTGGAATTGCAGGCTGTCTGAATTGCTTCAAGTAAGTCCACCACTGAATAATTCCTTTGATACTACGATTTTATCCTATCCCAAATGACGTATATGGTCTTTTAAAAGCACAAAGAAATGCTATTCGGCTTTAAATTTTTATAAAAACTGGTGGTCACGCAGTGCAGAAGGTTTTCGCCTTTTGTGACATCTTTTTCTTATATCCAATCAGAAGAGATTTCTTTAACAGGTTGGACTGCACGTTGGTTTAGTTAAGTGCGCGTTCGCCTTCAAAGCAGCGGGTATCGAATTCGATTTTCGGAGGAAAACACAAGTTTCCTTACCGAGAGGAATTTGTGTTTCTGGTTCTGGGTGTGTGAAATCATCGACCTTATTGCGGCTGTGAGTGAGCAAGCGTTTATGTTTATGCATACCAACATTTTGAAATTTAGATAATCATGCAGCATCGGTAAATATAGACCCAATTCATATGTTTACGACGTTCTCGACCAATATTACATCAGTTAAAGATACTTACAAGTACTTTCCAATCGAAATAGATTGAAGTTTCTCAGCAGGTAGTCGTGCAGCGTCAGAAACTGCAGGTTCAGTTTAGGCAGTGCCAAACAGTTCTCGCCGCTGTATATCTCCGTGGGAACCACGTTCTCGTCCCAAATTACATCTTCGGTGGGGTAGAGGGGCATAGAGTTCAACTCTTCCAGTTGTGATATGCGACGCTCGTGTCGCGAAATCTAGATGAAAACAAAAGTTAATGCTATGAGATGTTATTATATTATCACACTAACACTAATATTATAATGTCGAAAGTTTGTGAGTGTGTTCGTATGTTAGTTACGCTTCTGTTTGTTCTTCACGCTCAAACGGCTGGTGGACCAATTTTGATCAGATTTGGTGTGGAGGTAGCTCGAACCCTGCATTAAAACATATACTACTTTTTATTCCGATACAGCGGGTACACCGCTAGGCGCTGCTAGTATTGTTATATTTGGCAAAACTTTTTTCGGTGTTGCAAAATAAGGGCGGTTTGAATTAGTTGTTGAACTGGTTTGTGCGTCAGCATTGTCAATATAGCATGAAGGAACGATTTCGCAGTTCACCTAATTACGATTAGTTGAGCGTAGTAACGTTGTTAACAAATATACCAATAACTAAACTTTAATGTTAAAAATGTGCCATTGTTCTCCTTGGTAAGAAAAAACATTGAGCACTTTAAAAAGAGGTTTGTACACTTAAAATATACACTCGAATCGCCTAGTCGATCGTAACAAGGATAAGTTCTGTAATGTTAGTTCAAGTTTTAAGTCGTAAGACAACATTAAGATATTGATCAGTAGTCCATACGACAAGTAAGGATTAATGGAAGATTTCAAAACCAAAATCGATTATTCACATGGGCCCCAAAGAGGCACTCATGAAAGTTAATGACTCTACTGCTAGATTCGCCAGATTTCATAGCCAATTCTAACGTGTGAGTAGTCAATGTTACATATGAACCTTGCCCTGACAATTACAAACACTACTTAAGAAAAATCAGCCAAATCGGTCAAGCCGTTCTCGAGTTTTTGTGATATTAACATTAGGATTCAGAGAGGCAATGACGTGCACAATGCCTATTGGATGTGTACTAGTGGGGGTAGTTTTTTCCTTGAACGTTACAATCTGGGAGTTTTCAATTCAAGAGGGAATAGGTAGCAAGCATGCTACATCTTCGGCCGCAGCATCATCACTTTCCATTAGGTGAGATTAGTGGTCAAAAAGTGTCTTGCCTTTCCAACATAAAAAAAGAAAGACACGCCCACGTATCATTATCTATATATATAAAAGAAAGTCGTGTTAGTTACTCCACTTATAACTCAAGAACGGCTGAACCGATTTAGCTGAAAATTGGCAGGGAGGTAGTTTAGAGCTAGGAGAAGGACATAGGATACTTTTTAAGAACGTACATTTCTTTAAATATTTTTTTTACATTTCGACATGCTTTCAATTTTCTCATACGTCACTCGGATTTGGTAAAGTACTAGGCAAACATAAACATGAAGGTTGTAATAATATAGTCACGTGACATTGTAACGCATGCCGGGTATGGCTTCCTAAATATGCACATTCATTGACTGTTAGGCGGAACGAAGGTCGCCGGGACAGCTTGTGAATGTATAAGCTTAAGTCATCATCAGTGATCCCCTTGTGATCCCACTGCTTGATATATGACTGTCTCATATCTCGAAACTGTTTAGTTCGGACGTGCGCTAGTCTTGTCCAGGTTCGACCCGCAATCTTCATGGCTGTGCCACAGAGGATGCACCGAGCTCGGAACCGATGCCGTGCGGGAACACGGCGTAGTCGCCTTCTTTACTGCGATGAATATCTCCTTCCCGCGCCCGCATCCACGCACGCCGATCCGTTCGAATCAAATACGTCCTGCGTTGCGCATCCTTAACGTCATCACCAATACAAGCCGCTAGACGCCCGACGCTGCATTGGCTACCACATTATTAAGTCTAAATAACCGTAAATACATACGAGCAACTCTTTAAGAAATGTCTTGTCCAGGCGATGCCACGGTTCCTCCTGCTCTTTCCCTTCTGGTGGTACGAGGTTTAGGTAGGTGGCAATTGCTCGTAGCGCCGTATCACTATAAAGTAATGTTCAAATTAATATTTAAAATTGTTTATTCACATTAGCCCTATATTAGCACTTCAGAAAGTTTTGCATATTTACAACCAACTGGAGAAGAACCTGGCATGAAACACGGTGGCGTATTTTATCAATTCTTTATTCTATTCTTTATATCACTAATTCATAATGTATCTTAACTCAGGTTTATATATATTTGAACTGCCCAATTATAATAATATTTCATTTCTATGATCCGTTGAGAACGTTAAACATTTATCTAATTTGGTTCCAACGGATCTTAAGATCAGTTGAGAATAATAATAGATGATTTATTTCGGTTGCAACTGATCTTATATATCTTTATGATCTGTTGAGAATAATAATATATAATTTATTTTAATTGCAACTGATCTTGAGATCAGATGGGAACAACTTTTATGATCGGTTAATGTGAAAATCCGATACTATGATCCGTTGGGAAGTACCCGAGTTTTCTCCTACTCGAGTTTTCTTCATCAATAATTTTTTTTCTATAAATTTAAATCATATATTATTCGTAAACATTTCAAACTATTGTTTAGGGCATTTAACAGCGCGTTATTACATTTTCAGGAACATTTTATCTCTTCATGGAATAGATTAATATAGGTACAAATATTTCACATAATACCCATTTTAATATGAATATTATGCGAAGGACATTCTTTGACGTACGTTAAATGTGAAAATGAGCAGGATATATTATAATATAACCATAATTATGCATAGGTACATAAAAAAATGTTTTTTTTAAATAAATACATTTAAATCCAAAACATCGAAGAAGGAAAATAATACATTCCTCGACTTTACGTAATAAATACGATTTTGTTTTTTTTATGTCCCATGTGGTCCCAAGTTCAAAGACTTGCATCGTGCGTGCCGGCAATATTTACATATCACACCCAGTACAAACATAACAAATTTCCTTTGGGAAGGAAAATTGTCCTGCCGGGTATCGAACCCAAGACCAAAGACGCAGAGGGCAGAGACTTGCCCACTGCAGCCAAAGATGTAGTATGCTTGCTTGTTTGTCACTCTTGACTTGTAGACTACCAAAATATGCCACTCTGGGAACAAAGACGCGGCCAATGAGTTCCACTCCGCAGTACGGATGATAAACGTAGAAGCGAAACGCTTCGAGCGTACTGGAGTTATATATTTGTTCCAAATAAGGTATTAGAGCAACTATTGAACAGATTTCGATGAAATTGGAATACTTCCTCGAATTGTGTTTCAAATACTAAGGATACTTATTATAATGATTTACGTAGGCGAAGCAGTGGGCACATGTATTATCAATAATTAAAAAATACTCAGTTTGAAATATGTTCTGCACTTCTCAGAATAATCGTTATATTTTAAATCTTAATCGATTAATAACCATGCATCATCTTTAGGTTTAACGATTTTTATTTACTCATAAAGAACATAGTTCGCTTATAATGAGTTTACATACTAACTTACGACCTAGCTAGTTACTTTATACATATAATTACATCCAGTAATCAAACGGTACTGACTTATTTTAGAAAACTGTGTCAATAATATATTAAAGCAGTCTTTTTTTTAATCGGATCATGGATTCACAATATTTTATATCAATAGGTAAATTGTTGTATAATTGTGCACCTTCAAACACAATCTTTTCTCATCCTAAATACAATCATTAAACTGATCCACAAAAAAAATGTATTTTTATCGACACTGACGTCATGCTATCATTAGATCAGATTTTGCACGTACCTACTTTAGATTCCGGGGTGTTTTTTTTATATAAGTTTGAGACGAGAAGTGCAAGTCGCTCTCCTAATGGTCGAACTCGACTTCTCTGGAATGGGCAAGCGTCACCAGAGCTTTTTGCACGTACCTCAGATTCCCGAAGTGTTTTTTTATATAACTGAGAGACGAGAAGAGCAAGTCGCTCTCCTAATGGTCGAACTCGACTTCACTGAATGGGCAAGCGTCACCAGAGATTTTTGCACGTACCTCAGATTCCCGAAGTGTTTTTTTATATAATTGAGAGACGAGAAGAGCAAGTCGCTCTCCTAATGGTCGAACTCGACTTCTCTGGAATGGGCAAGCGTCACCAGAGCTTTTTGCACGTACCTCAGATTCCCGAAGTGTTTTTTTATATAACTGAGAGACGAGAAGAGCAAGTCGCTCTCCTAATGGTCGAACTCGACTTCTCTGGAATGGGCAAGCGTCACCAGAGATTTTTGCACGTACCTCAGATTCCCGAAGTGTTTTTTTATATAGTTGAGAGACGAGAAGAGCAAGCCGCTCTCCTAATGGTCGAACTCGACTTCTCTGGAATGGGCAAGCGTCACCAGAGATTTTTGCACGTACCTCAGATTCCCAAAGTGTTTTTTTATATAATTGAGAGACGAGAAGAGCAAGTCGCTCTCCTAATGGTCGAACTCGACTTCACTGGAAAGGGCAAGCGTCACCAGAGATTTTTGCACGTACCTCAGATTCCCGAAGTGTTTTTGCAGAGATTCTCTCGTATCAACGCTCGCGACGTTAGCGAGGGCAAATAGACGTAGGTCCGGGAACTTGGAAAAAGCTGCTTTCTGGAGACAGACAACATAATTTATACATTCTACTGTTACAATTTTCGTGAGTGTCAGAAATTATAATACTAGTTGCTCTGTACTGAGATGTCCTATATTTTGCCTAATAAAGCAAATTTTTGAAGTTAAATGCTTATAACTTTTTTCTGTGTAATAATTCCGTATTTGTTCAAGTACAGGATATAATGGATATTATACATATGTATATAGCCTTACAAAGCAGACCCCGGGACAAAATAGGTATAAAACAGTGACTTTGGTGGCCTACACACTTCGTTTTTTTTTTAAACCGGTTTAACCTCTACCTTTTCAACAAGGTAGATAAAAAAATGAAAATTATTTAGCTCCCCATTTACATGTAATGGGCGCCCCCTTAATGTTAATGTACGATTTAATAAAAAAAAATCATTATGATTTTAATTATATAATAATAATGTTTAACTTGATGTTGTTTATTTTCAATTCTTATTTTAAGTTTTTCTTAATTTTTTATGTAATAACTAAAACATAACCCTCTGCGTAAAATCAGGTGAGAACTATATTTATATTAAAGAAATAACAAGAAAAAAATAATCGGA
This sequence comes from Lomographa bimaculata, assembly GCA_948107665.1. Lineage (NCBI taxonomy): Eukaryota > Metazoa > Arthropoda > Insecta > Lepidoptera > Geometridae > Lomographa > Lomographa bimaculata. Next base: position 7,771,059 of record OX403603.1, read on the forward strand.
AGAGAAACTGTCCGTGTGGCAAAATGCCAGAATTCTGCGCAATTACTCATGTCACCTGCGGCGTCGAAGAGACGAGGTGGTTATATTTTTGTATGTATGTTACCTACCTCATAACTTCTTTCTGGGTAAACCGATAGTGTTTTTTTTTTTTGTTTGAAAGCTGGCACTTCCCATGTAGTCCCATTTAAATTTGATCAAGATCGGACCAGTAATTTTTGAGTTATTTAATCTGATGAAGAGTCCCACTCTTTAAGCTCTGCTTGCGTTTTAATTATCGAAATATATGAAATGTGTTTTATTTACGGTTTCTACCTCCTACCTTTAAAAAAAAAGAACAAAAATTGAATCGACAAAATAAATCTTTATCGAACCCGTTCACAAAATTTCACGAGAATCGATTAAGAAATGCGTACCTGTAGAGGACACAACCGGAAATCCGGACATACGAAAGCAATTTTGCCCAAGCTGAAACGGAGACGCTTTGCGCTCGCTCAGTAAAAATAAAAGATATATATTTAATTTTTTTATTTAATTTCCAGTTATCGTCATTGTTTTTTAGCATGCTGTGTACACATATTTTTGGATTTAAGAACCACTTATGGTGCACATACCACTTATCATGTTATTTAATTTGCTTTCTGAATCGAATAGTAGAATAGAGTTTTTAGTCAGCAAGAGGCCAATTTTATTCCTAAATGAACGTCGTTCATTGGTACATTGTTATTTGTTCTTTTACTTATCTACCGGTGCGTAAGAGAAAACAGTGGTGTGTCGCTTACGTTTGAATTGGTATTACACAACAAACGCTCAAATGTTAGGGCTGCTGATACGTACTATGCAAACAGTTATAATCAATATTTGGTTTGTAATGTTTGGAGTACTAGTATTGAAGTTCATAAAATTGTTCGTAGGCATGAGATAGCATTAAATAGTAACCATTCTAGATAAGAATCTTTTTAATTTTGTTGTTTACGTTTCACGTTGTTTTGAATGTATGATGAATAGGTAAATCTACGCATTTTGCAAATTATTACTATATAAATTTGTTCAATATGATTGTTCTTGCTTGATCCTCTGTTTTTGATGCAGTTATATATTCATAGATTTGTATCCATAACAATTATTTATCAGATTAAATTATTTATTGAATTAGTATTTGCTTTTTGTTGCTAATAATTACAATATCAATTGAAATTCCAGAATATTTACTTTCTAAAAATTAATATTTAAAAATTTTGATAGTGTAAATTCTTTTTCATTAATCTCAATTTAAATTATGTGCTGAACAATACTGAAAGGGACCTTATCCCAATATAGGATTTATCCTAGTGTGGGATACAGGGCTCACTACGTATAGCATTATTTGTATTTATAATGTTATTTGACTATTCAAGACTTCCTAGTCTTGAATAGTCAAATCAAATCTTTTCAGACATGGATTTACGGGCATATAAGTGAAGAATACATTCTTAGTGAGTGAGTTAGTGTGAGTGGGAAAGCGTTTATGTTTATACTTAGTATTCTTTTAAGAATAGTACAGTGTGTCAACTACACTTATGGAAAGCGGAAATATGGCGGCGTGATGACATTCTTATTTGAACAGATAACCCGCTGATATATAAAAAGATTTACCATAGAGCTCGAAACAGTATTCTGTATAGTCGTTACGTCTTGACACAAATCCTGCAGCATCCTTATCTGCCTCGTGTATAACACGAGGACATGCTGCAAGATATAAGGAGGTGATAACAGAATGCTGATAAGAGTTCTGTAACAAGCCTATTTCTACACCAGTGAAACAGAGCTTTCAGTTACATAATTACTAAACATATTTTTAATGCATTCGGTCACCACCTCGCCGGATGGAACTATGCTACCGAAGCTGGAGCATGCTTACCTAGAAAATAACTATTGACTCCAGACTTGAAACTCGCAGGTTGTACCGTAGGGGTGAACAAACACGGTTACAGCGTCAGGTGCGAAACGACCAATCATAACTATTGAATTGGTGCTTCAAAAGGCATGTTGTGCGAGCATTTTTGTATGGAACCGCGCGGGCATCCTCAGATTTTCTTGATTTTTTCCAAATTACCTGTAAGCTGGTGATCCTTGAGTAGTGAAGAAGCGTCATGTCGCGATCTGCCATGGGGTCGCCAGTCTCGTCACTGATTTCAAACCGTGCGTAGAACTTTAGCATGTTTAGAAGCTGTGGACAAAGGAAAATAGAATGTGATTTATTTATTAAAATAAACTAGTTGTCTTATGGTTACGCCACATAAGACGCACTGGCACGAGTAGGTGGCGTGCGGGGCCACGGATGCGGTCGCATCCCGTATTCGTGTCCTCGCACACCGGGATGTTCAAATCGAATGCGTCCTGTGTGGCGCAGCCTTTACATTAAGTAATTTAAGGTATCATTCTGCTCCTCAGATACATAATGATTTCTTGCTTCAAATTTCAACTCGTTCAATGCTCTTTTGTATCGTATTGAAGTTATCTTCCGATACAGTTTTGAAACCCATTTCCACTTCTATTTATGTATTGGTTTGAAAAATCTCAATTATAATCATATCTTGATAATCTCAAAACAGCTGTTATACAATTTACATCTATATATATTAATTTGTTATATTTAAATTCGAATGTCGATACATTCAGATTTTCCCGTACCCTTTAACCCTTATGCAAGGGATAGTTTAGAAAATCTTGATACAGGTATCCAATGAGTTGATTTGAAAATTAATTGTCTCATTCACACGTAGATACAAAAAGGATTAAATTATTTCACCATACACGTTTGAAAAATTAAAATTAACTACAGCAGCTTAGAGAGTCACTTATTAAGACGCTATGCAATTTTTTTGAGCGGCTAAGAATGAGTCGTATTCTTTAACGACAAAAGTCAAGGCTTTCATTTTTAGAAAATGTATATTTGATGATATTATCTAAATAAGTAAAACTAGAAACATGATTGGTGAAACAATTTTTGTTTTATATAGTAATAATAGTTCCCACACAAAACGAGATTTTAATATTTATTGCTTTCCAAGACAAAACGACCTGGCTATGATCAATATGTTCATCTTTTTCTTCAGAAACCTGAGTGAAGAGTACGTCACCTTTTTGTACTTCGGCTAATACAAATTTGATTATCATCTTAAACTCATTAAATGATTCCTCTGAACATTCTTTGCCACGTGTGTTTGTATGTTTGTTACTTCTTCACGCTCAAGCTTCAGCGGGTACTTAACACCGCGAGGCGCAGCCAGTATTATATATAATTGATAATATACGAGTATGTAGGTATAACTTTTTATTTAATTTAAACATATTATTAGCCTATTATTAAGTGCATGCGTACTACATAGTTACTAAATTTAGACCCTTATTTTTTTAATAACTGTTTTATAGTATAGTTATCCGGCATCATTGTTCTTTAGTATAGTTATCCGGCAATACAAAAAAATTACAGTTGAACTAGTAACGAAATAAATTGCAAGTGGCAACATCGTGTTAAAATTAAATGCATTTGTTGGCCATCATAGAAACGCTTTTAAATCACAGCCACAGACTAAGTTCAATGACTCGTTACGATGGTGCAGGTGTAAGAAACATTGATATCACACTCATACACATAACGCCCAGAACAAAAAACACAAATTTTCTTTAGGGAGAAAACTTGTGTTCCCATCGGGAATCGAACCCGAAGCTCTCTGTATAGAACGTGAACGCGCACCCAACTACGCCAGCGAGCAGTTATGATATTATATGCAGTATAAATTCGGCTAAAAGTTGATATGCCGTAATACAAAGCGACTGCGTTACGTACGCGGCGTAAGGCGTATACATATATTTGGATTTGATTTATGTTATCAAATCCAAATATACGCCGCATAAAAATAATAGAATAAATAAAATCTATCTTACTAATATTATACATAAAAGTGACGAATATTTAAAAATAAACATAATAAAAATGACAGCAAATTTTCATCAAACTATAAGAATTCAACTACAACTTTTACCAGCACCCTTTATTTTGTGACTTTAAGCAAAAAATGAGCCTTACTTCTTTGGAGTTCAAATTGAACAAATTAAATCGGTTTCAAATTGAAACAAGTTAAGTAATTTGTGTTTAGATATTACACAAATAATTAATTCATTTGAATCAACGACGCCGCATTAGACAGACTAACTTTTACACTCTACGAGACCGATAGATATTCTACAATGTTACACATTTATAGAGAAAGGCTTAAAAAATACTTGTTAGCATATTAGATGCCTTAATTACTATTTTATTAATTTGAGCGCTTGCGCAGTATGGGTTATGCTCGTATTATGTACAGTAAAGTTTAGTTTCAGTTGAGAATTGCCAAGTGGTCGACGTATTCGCCAGACCGTGTGAATTGCGCAAATTCAGACTCAATATAGGTTGAGTGCATTTTGTCTATCCGGAACGAGTGTTATCTTGTTGACTATAGTGCCTGTGAACTTAAATTAGCAATCATGAAAAAGAAATTACGCTTATTTTTAATATGTGTGTTTATTGAATACGTAGTCGCAGATGGAAACGACAGTTTGGCTTGTTGTTTACCAAATAGTTACGTTTTGTCTACTGACGTATGCTGGAACCCGACGACAAACGTTACTACACCACACAGGCTTGCCTGCAATAATACAATAAGCATCTCGAAGTTTACTATTCATAATAACAAGGTGAAAATTGCCATTTCCGAACTACTTTCAGAAAGCATCGATTCCACTCAGTAAGTACCTACTCAATTGAAGTATTAAGATAAGATAAATATGTATTGATTAAAAATAATAACATAACATTTTAATACAAAAGTTCTATTAGATATAGATACTAAACCTTAACCACATACTCCACCACTTAAATCACCTTTTAAAAAAGTGTTTTGTGTTACTTTGATAAAGTTTTATACATGATCAAAATAGAAGGTTTATGGAACATTTTATCTTTTTATGAATAGCGACAAGATATAGACTAAAAAAAAGCACTTTATCAAACAAATAAACAAGACTAAGATTACGAGAGAATCTCAGAAGGCGCAAATATAGTAATCTTGATAGTGGTTATAATTTTGTGCCTTTTGGAGTTGAGACGTTGGGACAGTGGGCACATTTATCAGGGCGTTTGGTCAAAGAATCTCGTGACCAAAATGCTGGCAAATATTTTGGACAGAGATTGAGGAGCATCGCCACGTTGAATAGCAATGCTGCCAGCATTTTGGGTACTTTGCCAACTGGCAGCAGTCAATTACATTAAGTTTTGTACATATATCTAGTTCTAAGAATTCAAATAATAAGAATACTCAACTCAGCTCTAACAAAAACGAAACCATAAAAGAATATTTAAAATGTAGTATAATGAAATCACATCACACTGATTATAATTTACACAAATATTATGCAAATCCTTAAGTTACTCTATCTGATGTTTGTTAGTAACCTGTCCACAGATAAACTACCAGAATTGATGTTTATCTAATACTATAAGAATCTTTGTCCTGACATACTGATTCACTGACTGACTGACTTAGAGACAACGCACAGCCTAAACCGCTGGTCGTAGAGACTTGAAATTTGGAGGGTACATTTGTCTTAGTACGTAGAGGTGTACTAAGAATGGATTTTTGGAAATTCTGGTTAAATGTGATGAAAACGGTTCTTTGTTTTTGAACATATAGCGATGATATTAATGTAGTTATTATTATCGATAGATTATCTTTTTTTTTGCCAGGGGTGCATTAAGGTGATGCAATGTGATGAAAGTTAGTGTCGAAAGTTCTTTATTTATGAAGTTACACTGATGGAAATTGGTATTTGAGTAGTCCATTTAAAAAAGAAAAATGATGACATTAATATTTTTTTTATTATATATTTACCAGGGGTTTATTAAGGAAGTGCAATGGGGAATGAAAGTTCATATGGAAAGTTTTTATTTATGAAGTTCAAGTGATGTAAATTGTATATGAGTAGTAAAACTCATTACAGTAAATTAGAAATTAATTACTCTAATGCGTAGTTAACTATATTATAAACACACTTACATTATAAATCCGGAAGTTTGTATGTAAATATGTAAGTATGTTTGTTTTATCTTCACGGTTAAACTAATCTGGCTGAAATTTCCAATGTACATAGCTTATACTCAGGATTAAAACATAAGCTACTTTTAACTAAACTAACGCGGGCGAAGCCGCGGGACACGGTTATATTGTTTGAAAGAATATAATCATATTTGTTTTCATAACTGTGTACATATAAGAAAGAAGATGTAAATAAAAAATGTGCTAGTAACACACATCTTTTAAAAATGTCCGCCGGCCAAGTGCGAGTAAGTTTGGCACACCGAGGGTTTCGTACAATCCGACGAGCCCGACTAACGCTAGTTCGGTATTTAGTTCGTTTATTTACTTTAAGTATTACTCAATTTTAGGATATTTAATTAATTACTTTTGGAGAACGTGTTGGCGCCGTCTTATTATGGCTGCTTTTTGATCAGGTGCTTCGCAGTTTCGAAACGACAACAAGCTTCAGCTTCTAGTGAAGGTAATACCGTGATGAAGGTGGTAGCTTGTTATGCACATTTAGCACTACCCTGTACCGAAAAAAAATTATCAAGTCGAAGGTACTGTCGCAAAACTAAAGACAATAGTCGTGAGGTACCGGTAGCTACCGTTGAGAGTCAGGCATTCAAGGCCTTGCCTAGCATAGGCTTTACCATCCTCAGTATTATTTATTAGTTAGTATTGACCAGCAAGTGAGATAGTGGTTAAATGCTAGAATGTCAAACATTACAAAAAAACATGTTTCTTATGTGTTACCCTAAAATTTAAACCATTAGTTTTAACTTTATTAATAATACATGCTGCCGTAAGAACACATATTCTGTGAACAAACAGCCGGATAACTATAACGGTTTAAAGGATTACGAAAGACAGACAGACATGCAGCGTAGCCTGTTTGTACACTTTGGGCATGGAACCCTAAAATTATAATCACGAAGACAATATTGTATAAAAAGCTGGTTCAATGAACTTTACGGTCACTCGTTTGAGGTTAGACATTCTAGTAACATTCTATAAATAGTTTTCTATTTATAGTGACATATACAATGTTTGTTTACTAACCGACTCGCGGCGGTTTTAGTCGAATGTTCCGACTAGTTTCGGGCATATAAGGTGCTCATTATTATATATATTTATCTTTTTAATATCGATAAACGCTTACCATTACCTACCTGACCTTACCACGCCCTCTTAGAATGGCAGCTATTTATTTTTTCAGTTAATCAAAGATCATTCAAGCATAACATATGTCAATTAACACATAACATGTGGTACTTACCACGAAAATGGTTTTAGAATCTTGAAATATCACTAGCAATTTAAGATTTTATTTCTACTAACTACATAACAGCCTTAAAAACACGGATACACCTAAAATGCTATCCTTGAGGCCCCGTTCTCCATTCTAAACCTATCTTTTTTACCATTCTCGACCATTTAACCACTTACCATCAAGTGAACGTAATAGTGATCAAATGCTAGCCCATATACAATAATGACATATTCTACACGTATACTACGTTTTTTTACGTTTTCTAAAAACTGATTTGTTTAGATGTACCTTCTTATGTTGTATTGCTTGAAATCCTACAAAATGACATCACATTGACCTTGAGTCGATTATTACTTAGGTATCAAAAATTATAAAACCAGTCGATAACGCATGAGGCTAATATTCCTTTATAAAAAAAATCAGAGGGCGAGGTAAAGGTATCCCTGCGATTGGCCGATGCGTCGTTGGCATTAGCTGACCCGTGCTTGTGATTGGTCGATTCGATAATTATCAGCGTCAGTTGGTTCGTAAGCTGCGGAACGACCAATCATAACTAATAAATTGACGCTTCAAAAGGCATATTGTTTTCGTTAGGGGGAAAGATACTAGTAGTCAACTGGTTATTGTCTGTGATAGTAACTTTACATATTGAAGTTTGTTGTTTTATTGCGCATTGAAGGTCGTTCTGGGCAGGATGGAATTATACAAGTAGAGCTAAAACAGGAAGAGCACGCGGGACTGTGGGTTCGCACATCCAGAAATAAATCGGTGCTGGCAGAAAACATCATATGTGGGCCTGCTGTGGATGTCGCTAAGTCAAAAGTGATTGTGCGTCGGGCATTGACAAAGGCCAACAAGTCCCTACTATGGCAAGCTCAGCAAAAACTGAGACCAGCTTACAAACATGTGTGGTTTCAAGATGGAAAAGTCCTGCTAAGAAAAGGAGACAATGATAAAGCTATTGTTGCAAGAAGTGAAGCCGACATCGAAAAGCTTTCCACACAGTTGAATCGGTAATAGTATCCCTAGTAGTAAAATCAGTCCATCAATCTCTTTGTCCAGATCACATAGAAATATTTGATAGTGCTAATATTAACAAATTTAAAGAATGTATTCCCCAATATCAAACCAGTCTAAATATAATACATGTAAACATAAGATCCCTCCATAAAAATTTTTGTTTTGTTACCCAATTAATAAGTTCATCAAATGTTGCCATAGATGTTTTAATATTAACAGAAGTCAATATTACCGACAAATTTGTCGCTATGTACAATATAAGTGGCTATATAATGCATAGTAGACTGCGTACATCGAGAAAAGGTGGAGGTATAATCCTGTACATTAGAGACACTCACATATTTTCTCCAGTTACTAACTCACTAAATCACTGTGAATCAGTCCTTGGTACCATCACTACACCTTATAAATACTCCGCATACATCTGTGCAATATATAGACCGCCAAACGGAAGTAAGCACTTATTCATAAAAGAAATTAAAGATCTATTGTCGAAACCCTCACTTACGCAACACGACATCTACCTACTAGGAGATGTAAACATTAACCTTAAGATCAATGACAGCATTCGAGAATACTACATAAGTAGCATGTCTGAGTGTGGTCTAACAAGCGTGATATCTGATTATACTAGAATAGAAAAACGCGGCGATATTATAACACGTAGTTGTATAGATCACATATTTGTAAAATCGCGCTTGCTAGACGTTTACTCGGGAGCGCTTGGAACAGTACTGGCCGACCATCGCATGATAATACTGACGTGCGCGGGCTTCGGGCCTACTAAGATACAGGATGATTCAAAAATAAAATACCGAACTGATAATAATAAGTTAAAAACATTACTTAATGAACAAGACTGGAGTGAACTTCAAGAAATAGACTGCCCACACACAATATACAATTGCATTAAAATTAAGCTACAAAAATGTTACTCTGAATCCCAAATATTACTGAAAACTAACAAAAAAATTAAAAGAAACAAATATCCTTGGATTACAACTAAAATTAATAATTTATGTATCAAAAGAGACCAACTATTTACAAAGTGGAAAAATGATTTTACAAATAAAATACTACAATCAGAATATAATAAAATACGAAATAGAACTCATAAACTTATAGAAAAATCTCGAAATAAATACTTTTTGGAACAAATCAATAATAATAAAATGAATTTAAGAAATTTGTGGCAAATCTTGAACACACTAACAGGTCGCCACAAACATTCCGTGGATGACGCTGTTTTAAGAGCTTTTAGAAAAAATAAGTTAGAAGTGAAATCAATTGCCAACAATTTTGCAACTGAGTTCAGAAACAGTGTACAAAATATTTTACCAAAATGTAACCAGCGCTTATTAAATGAATCTGAATATATATTCCCCCAAGACAAGTCCATGATTTTCAAAAAAGCAAATAACGAGAGTGTTCTCAAAATTATAAAAACATTAAACATTCACAAAGCTCCAGGTGTAGACTCTATTCGCAGCATTGATATAAAATCCATTTGTGACAAAATGGCATGTATAATAGCAAGGCTCATAAATAGCTGCATAGCGAAAGGACAATATCCATCAGAGTTGAAGACAGGGATAGTGAGGCCTATTTATAAAAAAGGCAGTCACAGTGAATATTGTAACTATAGACCTATTACTATTCTTCCAGTCTTAGATAAGGTAGTGGAAAAATACGTCTGTAACCAGATTCAAGGGTTCTATACAAAACATGACATACTCTCAAATGCACAATACGGGTTTCAACCGCATAAATCGACTTCACAATTGCTGTCTAATTTCACTGATGAGGTAAATAGATGTCTTGATGACAGAAATCATGTATTATTACTCTTCATTGATTTTAGTAAGGCATTTGACACTTTAAGACATGACACACTAATAAACAAACTAGATAACTCCGGGGTACGTGGGCAAATCCTTGAGTGGTGCAAAGAATACCTAAAAAATCGAAAATATTATGTCAAAGTGGGTGATAAGCTCAGTAACCCCATTGAAGTTACAGAGGGTACTGCACAAGGATCGGTGCTCGGACCTTTACATTACCTAGCTTACGTAAATGACATGGAGCATGTAGTCAACCATTGCTCAGTGTATCAATATGCTGATGACACATGTCTCTTAGCTGCAAGCAAAGACATTGACATAGCAGCTCAGTGGTTGCAAGAAGATTTTACACGAGTGGCCAAATGGTCTCATGATGCTGGTCTCGTTTTAAATTCAGGTAAAACGAAAATAATCCACGTACACTCGAATCACATCAAACAAAATAAAACATTTAAAATAACTGCTCACACTCACAGCTGTATGCACACGCCATCTCCAGTAGCGTGTTCTTGTGAAGCGATTGATCAAGTTACACACCACACTTACTTAGGTTTAATTGTCGATAATAGATTTAGTTGGACGTATCATATAGACTCAGTGTGCGACAAACTTCGGGCAATACTGGCTAAATTCCATATGATAAAATCAAAAGTGCCATATAAAGTATTGTTAAATATGTATGTAGCTTTAGCGGAATCTATTGTATCATATGGTGTTACCAGCTATGGACGAACTTTCAAAACGTACATTGAACGAATATCTAGCTTACAGATGAGAATATTAAGACATATCGTACCAAATAAAATAAAACAAGAACACAAAGAAAATAAAACAGATATATTTGCATTTTGTAATATATTGCCTATACAAAATAGACTTGAAATGGCTCTATTGATTGAACAATTTCATAATGAAAAAGTTCAAACATTGATAAAACACAAAGTTACAACACGAAATATAACCAAAAATAAATTAAATGTTCCTAAAGTTCGTAATTATTATGGAAGACAAACTTTTGCATTTCTTATACCTTCCCTAATAAACAATTTACCTCAAAGTCTAAGAACAGAAATAAACCCAAAAAACTACAATCGAGTATATAAAAAATATTTTAAAGAAAGTTTAAAAAAATAGAATTCTAAATAATTAAACAAAATAATAATAAAAAAAAATCAACAATAACACTAGAACGTTAAAGCTTAAATTAAGAATATAAAAATTACTTTTCATATATAACCAATTAAAAAAATAATAATAAATCAAATTAAGTAAGAGTATTGAATCACCCTTTATAATGACGAAGTTGTTTACATTTGCAAGTAGACCAGTTAGCTGCTCGTGCCTGCGTTTAGAACTCGCAACAATACCCATTGTAGGTATCTATCTACCTGCGTCCCGCGGCGGGCGGCGGCGGCGGCTTGAATGAGTGCTTACGACGATAGCCAATAAAATTTCTATCAAAACTATCTCATTACTTGTATGATCATTGTGCATGTTAATTTTAAGTTAAAATTAGATTAAAATCTAATAACTGCTAAACAGTGTAAATCTGTGCGAATGACTGTACCAACACAAACCTCTTTTGGTTTAATGGTACTGTACCTACTATAAACTGTATGTAAATTTTTTATTAAATAAATTAAAAAAAAAAAAAAAATATCGTGTTTTGTAGGAACGCAAAACTGCGTTTATAGCTATAATATTTTCAATCAATAGCCGATTTATAAACCGACCTCTATCGTCATGGTATACTATCTCTAGCACCTTGCGTTAGAACTTATTGATTAATTTATGCAAGTAGACCACAGCAGAAGGATTTTTCTGCCTTCTCCCTCTTCTAAAGGATTAACTAGGCTCCTTTGAAACAATAACAAGTCTCAATTGGATCACGTATATCGGACACGAACATAATAAAATTGAAATTGCAGGGCTTAAAGAGATTTCTCATCATGTCTCATGGTGTCGAGCACAGTGTTCTGCCTCGCAGGATTTTCAGGCGCAATAAAATCGCTTCAGGCGAGCGAATTGCACGTTTCGTCTCTCAATTATATATAAAAAATATACATAAGTATATGTACATTTTTTTTATATATAATTGAAAAACGGTCTAAGTCATTTTTTAAGAATTCGGTTAAAAAGTAGCTTACGTTCCGTTCTAGGTTATTTGTTATTTACATACGTTCAACCTTCACATATATACAATATCTAATGGTAAATATACACTCACACAGTTAAAGCAGACTCATGAGTTCGGATTTGTAATGTTTATGTATGCAGTGATGATTTATTTCTTATTGTTTTAAAACTATAAATGTACCAAATGAAAGATACAATCTAGTTCTAAGATTCTAATTTGTCTGTCTCTATGCTATTCAAATAGATATCTCAAGCTCGTTTGATTTTTTTTAGCTATGATAGCAGTCAGGTATTTTTTTTTGTCTTAAATGCCTTTATTTCGAATCTTTATTTTTAAGCTATTGCATAGCTTCTAACGCGGGCCTTGAGCGTGGAGACCGAATCCAGAAATTCCGTAACGAAAATAACCTAACACCCCCCACTCCGACCGGCACAGCATAACTTTTTAGTTTTGCCATCTATCGATGAATAGCAGAACTTTTAATGACTTTTTGAAATATCACGCTTGTCTCTTTAGTTCAGCAACTCGCCTCTAAATGGCAGGAAAATAAAATACTGCATAAATAAAATAAATAAATAATTATAATTGCATAAGTTGATAAAAAATGCTATGCAATAGCTTTACCGCGGCAGTCCCCGAGTGCCACACGTCTTTTTTTCTGTTATCTTAATTGTCCAAATATTTATTAGCAATATTTCAATTAATTTAATTCTTTATTACACAAAAATAGGTCGGATGCCCTCCGCATTACGAGATGCATTCTCTACCACCAGTCGATTATCTACCAGTTAATCACATAATAATATGGTAGACGAGTAGAGGGGTGTCGGCGTGCATAGCGAAATGGTACAGAGACCAAATTTCATCAAAATTGGTCCAGCAGTTTGAACGTGAAGAAGTTACAAACACACTCACAAACTTTCGCATCTATAATATTAGTGTGACGTGAAGTGTGATAACATATTATTTCAGAATAATCACTAGTAACAACGCCTGGTTTTATTTATATTATTACTAGCTGCGCCCCGCGGTTTCACCCGCGTTGATAATGATGAAAAGTGATGATGATGATGATGATGAAAAATAGATGTTGGCCGATTCTCATAGACCGGATAAGCACAAAAAATTTCATCAAAATCGGTCAAGCCGTTTCGGAGGAGTATGGCAACGAAAACTGTGACACGAGAATTTTATATATATAGAAGATATTTTGACAAAATCTTAATTTTATTTTCAGGGCATGCGCTGGAGAACGAATCAACAAAAACCTAACAAAAACAAAACCAATCGCGTTGTTGTGTTACGAGGAAGTAGAAGAAGAACAAGTGGAAAGAAATGCATTGAGCTATTGCATGATTGTCTCAGTAGTGTTTCTGGGGCTGACTGCTATTGTTTACTCTATTTTTAAGGAATTAAGGTATGTTTTGAGTAACTATAATTGAACAATATATTGAACCTAACTACGCCGGACATGGTATTGGGTTCGATTCCCGGTGAAAATACAAGTTTTCTCCCCAAGGGAAATTTGTGTTTCAGGGTGTGATTTAGTACCTATGCATGATGTGAATGTTTCCGGTATCTTAGCGTGGGCTGTGTATACATTATTGTAAAAGGTTTTTTAATTATTTTTTCTTTCATAAGTCACGATGGCGTGTTCCCTATTTTTGTTACAATATAGCCAAGATTAGGTTAATAAGTAACATCAATTTAACTTATTCTGCTAGATTTGAAATATCCAGGAAAAGTGTTTATGGACACACATGAACACTTTTCTTATTGTCTCTATTAAGGCGAAGACATTTTGTTCTTGTGTTCTTTTTGAGTGGCACTTATAAAACACTACATTAAATTTTAAAATTGAAATGTTATTTTCGTTTCAGGGATTTATTCGGCAAAAGCATCATAAACTTTTGCGTTAGTTTAGCAATTGGCGAAGGAATATTAGCCATGTTAAATCTTATGCCCTATACGGACATGACAGCATGTGCTATACGAGGTAAATATACTTATTATATTCGTTCAGAAAGACTGAAGTAAAAATAATTGTATTCGATGGTACGTAATAACAACAATAGATAATTTATTTTGCAACTGTCTTATGATCAGTTGAGAACAATAATATGTAATTTATTTAGTTCCAACTGATCTTGAGATCAGATGGGAACAGTTATGATTGGTTTATGTGAAAATCTGATACTGTAATCGGTTGGGAAGTACCTTCCCCTTATATTTCGCGCAGCGGATAAGCATTTTGTGAACATTGCTTACTGGCAGCAGTCTTCTAGATTAAGTTTTGGAATTTAGAGTTTAAGTTTGTTTATGTTATAACATAGTTAAAATTTATTTAGTTTATTTATTAGTATCTTTTGTGTTATTTTATTAAATGAAAAATAGTTTCTATATTTTCAAATGTAATATATGTATTTAGAAAGTAATTTTCTGTTTTTCTTTTCAGGATTTCTAACCTATTTCTTCTTGATAGCCGCTTTTTTTTGGACAAATTCTATATCTATACAAGTTTTGAGGGATACAAGGTTTACTATTTTTACTATATTTTTTTAACTTAAACCTCTAATTGTTATTCTACTTTATATGTTTAGTTTTATTAATTATATAAGATTAAAAATAAGTACTATTATATAGTTTACTAAGTAACTTTTTAAAAGATTCAAACACACGCACTCACACTCACAGCCCCACACTAAGTTCAGAGACTTGTATTGTGGGTGCCGGAAACATTTACATATAACACACAATCACACCCAGAACCAGACCATTAACCATGATATTTTCACATTTACATTTTTAATTTAAATCTATGATAAGGGATGATGTTAAAATGTTCTGGTAACTATAATTATTAATTGCTGTACTTTTTCGGTGTTTTAGGCGACCAAGTATATCAGTAGACTATGGCTGGAGCGAGTTCAAGTGGTACGCATTGTATTCTTGGGGAATGCCGACTCTTCTAACCATAATCGTGGCGATAGTGAACTACCATCCGGGTGACCATGACCGGCCTGGTATAGGACTTAATGACTGCTGGTTTCTCAGTAAGTTATATTTCATTGATCGTGCGAAGCAAGATCTCTAAGTTGATTTGGGTCGTTTAGCACTTTGTCCGTCCGTCCGTCTGTCAGAGGCATCTAGTCTAAGCGGATGACTTCAAATTCTCAAAGGATATGTAAAACTATGGCCCAAAGCCAGAAATAACATTTAAAATTGTATAAATGACTAATTAAGGGGGTTTCCATACATGTAAGTGGGGAACAAAATATTTTAATTTTTTTATCTACCCTTGTGGCGTATTGTTGAAAAGGGCTTGACAAGTAGAGCACGAAACCGGTTTTAAAAAAATATATATATTGAAAAAAAAAAACGATACCAGGCCACCACAGTCACTGTTTTTAGACCTATTTTGTCCCTGGTCTATCTCAAAAACGGCTTCACACTGAATGCTGAAACTTACGCAAATATCCGTTATATCTTAAAAACATCTAACAATCTAAGAAATCAAACAATTATTATATAGAAAAATAGATATAAGCAAGTAACCTCAAAAGTTTTTCTCTATGAGTCAAAATGTAGGCGCGAGATCGCAGTTCAGCGCGAACGACTAGTTTATACGATTTAGTCCATTTTTGTCCCGTTTATTCGTCCCACATTCCAAAAAAATCCATATTCGTCCCAAACTATACAGGGTAATATGTAAAATACCAGAATTCCAACCATCGAGATCAACGTCTTTCGTGGTGCGGTTATTGATAAAATTATTTTTTATAATTTTTCAAATACATTTTAGGATACAAATAATTAGAAGAAAATTAATGATTTCTGAAACGTAATCATAATCATTTATTTGTTTAAAATGTAGGTTAGTAAGATGGACATGGTTAGTATAGTACCAGACACATTTTGCCGTGAAAATTAAAATTTGCAGGCGTTGTCACGGCGTGCAAATTTTAAACATTTCAATTCTATTAAATTATACAATATTAAATTAATTACAAAATTGAATTCCATTAAATAATGTCACAATCGTATAAGTATTAGTTAAGTCTAAGGGGTCAAGTATCAATTGTCCTTGGCTTGCGTATTACGTGGCACGGCTGGGCGACACCGCCCTTTGGGGACAGTGAAGTTTAAATAATTATTAATTATTTTTAGAAGATAGAAGACGTCGTCTTAATTATAACGAAAAATATGCTATATTTTCAACCGACTTCAAAAAAGGAGGTTCTTAATTCGATTTAATGTTTTTTTTGTATGTATGTTACACGATATTTCCGCCAATTATGAATCGATTTTGATAATTTTTTTATTTGGTGGTGACAGATAGGTTAGCATTTGGCCGCTATCGCACCTGATGAAAAGTTACGATGTGGCCGAAGATGAAGCATGCCTACCTAGAAGATTATACTTCAGAGGTGGTCCCATATAAATTTTATCGACATCGATCAAGCCGAAACCAAAATATAATTGGTGAAGTCGGTTATTTTAAGCTTTGCTTGCGTTTCAATTATCCATTATACATTCAGAACAAAGTCGTAGAACCAAATTAACTATGAAGGATTAGAATAAGAATCAGGAACTTCTGGTATTTTACAAATAGAGGTATAAATTAGTTTTATAATAATAAAGGATAATTTAGTTCTCTGGAGTCTTCTCACTAAGTCTGTGTTGTCGAGGAGCTGGATTACCTCCGTTCACATGGTGATGATGCCTTTGTTCATGAACTATTTTTTTTATAGATCTAACTCTGAGGTCAGTAAATTAAAACGAACAAGAGAATATTAAAAAGAAACAAGTCAAATGTTTTTTAAACGTTTTAAACTCGAGAGTTGATTAATTAATATAGTAATTACATTTTATAATAAGGTTTTAATTATAAATGCAAAATTTATTCGGTTTATCCTCAACAAACTTTTACGCTAAATTTGTCTTAGATGTATTTTTATTTTCTGAGCATTTTTATTTTTTTTAGCTATATAAGCATTTCACCTCACTTGACGGAAAGCGACGATGCAGCCAAATATGTAGCATGCTTTCCGAGCCGTTACCTTTTCCCTCCAAATTGCACTAAGCGCCGTGTACAGATACTCAACGTAGAAGCGAAACGCTTCGAGCAAACTGTAGGTTTGTCAACGTTTTATTGTTACAATTATAATATTTTATTTTCCAGATAATCAGCAATGGTTCTACATGTATAGCGTGATGTCAATACTTTTAATAGTGAATATTGGAATTTTCATATACGTAGCAACTATCGTATGGAGATATACCTTTAATTCGTCTCACATACAGGCTATGAAATTCAAGTAAGTAAAAAAAGTCATATTATTTCTGTCACTATTTTAACCGACTAAGAAAAAGAAGTAAATTATTTTACCACCACGTGTTTGTGTTAGAATGGGATATTGAACAGCCCGTTGGCTAAGGTGGGTGAGCGTTCGCCTTCTAAGCAGGGGTATCAGGTTCGACTCCCGGCGGGAACTCAAGTTTTTTCCACTTGGATAATTTGTGTTTCTTGTTCTGGTTGTGACTGTGTGTGTGATGTGAATGTTTCCGGCACCCACGACACAAGTCGTCGAACTTAGCGTGGAGCTGTGAGTGTGAAAGCCTTTATATAGTATGTAACATCTAATATATAAAATTCTCGTCTAATGTATAAAATTCTCGTGTCACGGTGCTAGTGGTCGAACTCCTCCGAAACGGCTCGACCGATTTAAATGATTTTTTTTGTATATTTGGTATAGAATAGGTCGTAAAGTATATTTCACCCTGCTACCGCACCCTTCATTTTCTATTAACTAAGCTATTAAAGTACTAGGCGACCATAGACGTTAAAGAGGTAAAACACTTTTACTAAAAGTGACATTGCAACGTATGCCGGGTACAGCTAGTATTATATAGGGTAAATATAGACTCGTCTCTACTCTATGGATGTCAAAGGCTAGGTTTATTTTATAGAATTCTAAAAATAAATAAATAAAATAATTATTTTAAGGTATAATTATAGCTTATAATTTAAATCTTATGCATATTACCTACCTATTGATTTTTATATGCATATATTAGTAACAACACATATTATTATTATGATGGTTAGTCATAAAAAATTGCTAGAATCGTCATCATTTACCTAAGTAACACATTTGCAGGTTACATTAGATTAAATAAAATTGATGTCATAGTTGAACGATGACGTCATAATTATGCGGATATGACATACGCGTATCTTAAATATGATCGTGACTATACGTACAAAAAGCTACTGTTGTTAATATAAATACCTATGCCTCTTAAACATTCCCTTCGCTTAACATTCACATCACATACAGAACCAGAAACACACATTTCCTACTGAGAAGGCGGACATGCATCCTAATACGCCAGCGCGGCGGGTAGTTACCGTGCTTCGAACGGCACGTTAAGAAGCCTCCGGAGGTTGATTTACCCATACAATCGTAATATCAAAATTATTTATAATTCTAGCATATTACCATTAACTGTGCTGTTATTTGGATTAAAAACATATCAATCTAGGTTCCTGGATATTTTTTATTCCAAAATAATTACCTAAAACGAAATATAAACCAATTGATTCTCACACATTATTACGACGTAAATGTCGTATCTTTAACTTATTCGTTTTGTATTAAAAACTAACACATTTATTTTGTCATTACAACAGGAACATAGATTATCATTTCAAGGTACTATTAATGCAAAAAACAATGGCTAAACATTACATTTTCATTCAAAAATTTTTAGTATTACGGCACCTATCATAATTTGTTCGGTCGGTAGTGCTATCGCATCAAGCATGGACACAGTTTGCTAGTTAAACAGAAACAGCCTATAGACTCGATTCACAGAGTCCCCGGGCTTTTAAGCTATCGGTCGCAGGACAGCAATCGTTAAAAGCCATGTAGGAAGCGACCTGATGTTTTTTTATAACAAGACTGCCTAATAGTACATACGACAAGTAAGCAACCACCTTCCATACATAAGTAATGAAATATTTTTTTAATGTCATTGAGAGACGAGTTTAGTGAGTCGCTCGCCTGATGGTAAAAGTCACGATTGCCTATTACAGTTCAGTGCAACTCAACAAACAAACAAACGCATCCACACTCACAGCCCCACACTAAGTTAAAAGACTTGTATCGTGGGTGCCGGAAACATTCACATCACACATACATTACACCCAGAACCAGAAGCACAAATATCCCTTGGGAAGGAATTTGTGCTCCTGCCGGGAATCGAACCAGATTTTTTAAACTTATATAATTCGAAATCTTGCGCGGCAAAGGACTGCACTCATCACCCTAAGATATTAGATGTTAAAGTCTCCTTAAGCCCTGTAAATTCACAATATATTTTTCATTCTTAATTATTAATTAACGATCAGATGAGTGACGACTTATACCGGTCTACATTCCGGTTTCCAGTGCGGTTTGCCACCCATATCATACTACCCATATCATAATATAATAATGATGCAAAATCTCACTTTATTGATGAGTCACGCGGAGTGATTGATTAAGTAAACAAAAAACTACGATTTAATTTAAATGCTTCTTAACGTCTTAACGGACATAGGTACATTAATTGAGAAATGACGAGAGAAGCAAGTCGCTTTCCGCGTCTATAAAAAAATAATTAAAAAATGTAGTCAGCAACTTAAAAATTATAGAACAGCATCAGTATTATTTTAAACCAAGTAATACTTTGTTAAGTAAAAAAAAAGATTTTAATATGTGTGAATAAAAAAAGACTACAATGTTATATAACCAGAGAACTTGTCAAGATTAATCAAACGATCCCAAACTCGATGGGTTTATATAGTTTTATTCAGAATTTCCTTTAGCCATCATCATACCAGCACCATGGTACCATATTGTATTGTCACCGAAGATACATAATTACACCAAATTTGAGTCTAATCGGACATCGGGAAGTGGATCTAATTTAGCTTGCAAGATTTGATAACATACCGGTCAAACCGACAGATAGACAATGAGACAGGTTAAACTAAATGACAGCTGCTAAAAATATAAATATTTCTAATAATTACGATAATATGTGTGCTCTGATATCGTAACACTCAACTCCAACTGTATCATCAGCCGTGCGTTCTACGTTTTTCTTACATAATCTTACTATTGGATGCCAGATGTGAAAACATTGCATAAGTTGATATGCTATCACAAACATTAAACAACATATATGGCGCTATGCAATATTTAAAGATACTAAGAACTGTCTTATTCAATAACGACAATATAGCGTATATATATTATATGTATTATGGTATATGATATTGTATATATATATATTAGATATATATTAGGATAATTATATGTGTATATGTATATGTAGTGTTTATGTAGTTTGTTTAGTACTTAGTCTCAGTTTTACAACACCACCATCCCTGCTTATCTGTATTATTCTTTTCCATCCAAAGGTTGTCTGGAAGAGATCGCTCTTAGCGATAAGTCCGCTCATTGTACCTATTTATTAGTAATTTCTTTTCTGTACTTTTTTATTATTGGTGTCAAAAAAGAGTTATTGTATTGTATTGTATACCGCTTTTATTACGTCATCTGAGGGTAGTAGTAGTTAGTAGGTTTTTTTTTATTCTACCTTAATTTATTTTTATTTTGTTGTTGTGTACAGTTATGTTGTATCAATAAAATCTTTCTTTCTCAATATTTGAGTCGGTAGTCATACCGACCACATAGTGTTCGACCACGTGGTCGAATTGCCGCCTTTTTGGATAAAGCGTTAGTATTTGTGTATAATATAAACTTGAAGATATAATCTAAATAAATTCAAAACATAGTGGGTGGATTCTTCGTTAGAATTATCCTCCGAAATTGGGTGTTTTGAAACATTAATAAAGTTCTTTCTCAGATTTGAGAAAAGTTTTTCAAAAGGTCTGCTCGTTGACTTAGTTGAATGCGCGTTCGTCACCAATGCAGCAAGATTAGGTTCGATTCCTGGATGGGAACACAAGTTTACTCCCTAAGGAAAATTTGTTTCTGGTTCTGGGGGGCATTCACGACACAAGTCATCGTTAGGCTATGAGTGTGAAAGCGTTTATGTTTATGATATAATTAAAATAACTAAATAGATGTATACCAATTCTATTTTTAATTATATATTCTTACTTAAAACGAGATTTCATCATTAATAGCTTAGCCGAGACAGCGACGTGGCTGTGAACTATATGTTTATCTCTTTCTAAAGAAAGACGAGTAACTAGCAAGACAAAGAATTGGTTATCGATTTAATTCAAAATGTATGTATAACGTTTCAGACTTTCGATGACAGTTCGCCTGATCGTGCTAATGGGACTGCCGTGGATATTTGAAATGGTCTCTGCAGCTTTTGAAAGTGGAAGCGTTATTGGGTCAGTTATTATTTATTATTTATCCTACTAATATTATAAATCCAAAAGTGTGTTAGTGTGTAAGTATGTTTGTTCCCTCTTCACGCTTTAATGGCTGAACGGATTTGCATGCAATTTGGAATGTATACAGCTTGTAACCAGGATTAACACATAGGCCACATTCAACTTTAATGCGGGGTGCGGCTAGTAATATATAAATAACTAGCCGTGCCCCGCGGCTTCGCCCGCTATTATCAAATCAAAAAGTAGCCTATGTGTTAATCCTAGGTATAATCTATGTGCATTACAGCATGAAAAGAATACCAACATAGGTATACACAAATTATCGCATTTATAATATGTGTAGTATTTTTACTACTGTGATTACTTTAGTCTATTTTTCATAATTAAATAATAATCAAGTTGTATGAACCCTCGTCAATCGCTAAGTGATTATTGCAAGGTATAAAAAAGGTGATTATTATCGAGCGCATTGATTTGTAATTGATTGGTAATCGATCGAATACATTAGTAATCGATGTCGGTGATTCGGAAATTAATCGATTTTTATTACTATTAACTTACTTTATCACTATTATAACTTTTAATGTATGTCTTAGATGATACTCGTGCAAAGACTAGTCGTGAAATGTACAATATCTGCTCTGATTCCAGGAGTATCATAGACATATTCAACGCTCTACAAGGTCTTTTCGTGTTCCTGGTCCTGGTGGTATTCCGGAAGAGAGTGCTCAAAGTGATGCGCAAGAGTGGCTGGCTGGTCTGTTGTTCTGGCCTGGTAGACAAGCATCTGGCAGCAGGAGATGATGCTGAGGATAAAGTCATCCAGCACACAGATATACCCATGAGCGAAGATCATCGGTCTAACGGAAATGTCTAATGATATGGCTCTGATTTGACATTCCTTGATTCTTCCTGATAGTCCTTGTTTTGAAAACGCACAAATGTATTTGTAATCTGTATAAACGCTTTCACACTCACAGCCCCACAGTTCGATGACTTGTGTCGTGGGTGCCGGAAACATTCACATCACACACACAATCACAACCAAAATATAAATATTCCTTGGGAAAAATCTTGTATTCCAAACTAAGCCAACGAGCATTGTTTTTTTTTAAAAGCTTTTTTTTAGCTTGCGCTGTATATATGTATGTTTGTTCGGGTGGAAACTGCAACTCAATTTTGAAGCAGATATCTTCAACCGATTGAGCTGAAATTTTGTATTCACGTTTAGTTTGGATGACAATGCATAGTTAGCATTGTGACGTCGTTCTAAGTCCAACATGGCGGAACACACAAAATGGCGGACAAGTAATTTTTAATGCACTCCTACAAATGAAAGGGCTTGCTCCTACAAATAACTCGAAAAATAAAGTGACGTTTTTCGAGTTATTCTCAGCAAGCCCTTTCATTCTCAGCAAGACACTTGAAATCTAATATGGCGGACTTCTAAAAGCTTGTCTTTAAAAAAGTTTTTAACAAGTAACTTATTTATAATTGACGGTGCAAACGTTTGAACACAACGTGACGATGTAGTCTAACGTATGTAAGTAAAGTGTGGGACACGGTTGCTTAGTAAATACCTTTTCACTTTTCTTTTGAACACACCCAAATTGTACCTTACGGGAAATACAGATAATGGTATAATCCGCGCGCGATGGGAATAGGATGCGACCTTTTGGAACTAAGATGCACGCAGTCCACCGGCCATAGGCGTAGCGTTGGCAAAATCGCGTCGAAGCTCGGATATGCTAGTTGTGTTTTAGGTGTTCTAACGCATTGAAAATGATTACACAGTTGGCTATGGATAACGAATCTAGTGATTCAGGAATTATATTGACAAGAAATCTTATTGGCGAAGTTATGGGTCTGCTCAAAAATATACTTGAACATAATTTTTAAAAGGATTAGAAAAATGACACATAATTGTGTATTTTCATAACCCTATGAAAGATCGTAGAAATAACGTATTTATAATTAATGTTCAGAACGTTTTTGCTAACGCAACTTGAGATCTGTAATTTTAGAGACAAGGTTCCATCCCATTCTCTTCGCGCGAATATAAAGTGTGCCATTATTTTGCTGTTCTTTTAATGAACGAAATCGCGAAACGTTTCATGTGAATGGACGGTAATTCAACCATAAATGGGTGACGCGAATTGATTGAAATATTTAGTTTGTATATTGTTGGACATTTCATTGTTTTAATTTACTTAAAATCATTCTAGAAAATTATCTATTAACATCCTCGTACAATGTACTCGATAATGTCCTACGAGTTTTATATGCAAAGATATTTTAACTAATAAAATATTATAGTCAAATAATTTTAAATATACGTAAATAACATTACTAGTCATAATTGTGTTAAATGTAAGTTGTAAAGAAAAATTTATTATATTTTCTTCTGTAAGTTCTGTAAGTTTATTTAAATAAACCCAAACACACATAAGGTGCTAAAATAATAACTCTCCTTTTTGCTTCGCCCGTATTCGAGTAAAAATGTGATAATATTGGTTTGAATCAGATATGATAATGATCAGGAGGTAGTGAAACAGGCCCTCAATATATTTATGGTTTATTATCAATTATTATGATTAATTATGGTTCTCAAACATATCCGGTGTGCCATAAAACTGTAATTTAGGTAACTCTTAGTTTTTCATTAAATTTAATGTGGAACAAAGCAAGAACAAAAAAGATTTGTAATTGTAATTCCTTTGATAAAGATCCAAGCAAATCAAAACATTTAATGCCGGGTCCACACGTTTGCCAAATCTTTTCAAGCATCTACAAATTCAACGTGTAGATAGGATGTTTGCAAGTGTTTGCCCCCGATTCGAGCAAGGTATATTTTTGTCCAAGTCGTTGAAGAGGTTTGAAGCTTGCGGCAAGTTGCAAACGTGTGGACCTGTTATGAAATATGCTTGACAAACACTTGCCGTGGTTAAGACGACATCACTGCCGACTTTTAGATACTATGGCAGACATGGAACACCATATGCACCTATGGAACTAGCATAGCAATCAGTATCTATTGTATAAATGTATTGCTACGGTTATTATTAAGGTGCCTCTAAAACAATGATATGTGGGAAAAGCAATAGTACTAGTCTACCTGTATTAAGAAATAAACAATATTAGGTCTAAAGTTTTGCGCCTTTACCACATGTTTTCCTGGTAGTATATATCGGTAATGTGATAAAAAAATTGTGGCATTATAGTTTAAAAAAGCAACAAATTATATTAAGTTTTTTAATAAGAATATTGTGCAAAAGGTCGTAAATAAAGTACCGCTCAAAATATTCCACCGTTCCCGATCTATAAACAATACATATTAGCTGTCGATTTTGCTAGAAGCGATTCGCTGGAATTTTATTTTAGCATTATTTTTATGTACTCTCTTTT
The DNA here is from genome assembly GCA_948107665.1 of Lomographa bimaculata. Lineage (NCBI taxonomy): Eukaryota > Metazoa > Arthropoda > Insecta > Lepidoptera > Geometridae > Lomographa > Lomographa bimaculata. The sequence goes on from OX403603.1 coordinate 7,796,254, forward strand.
GTGTCTTATTTGTTTGTCTGTGCTGTACAATTTATGATTATTTGATTCACTAGAATTGTTAGAGTGTAGTTACACCTACGACGAAACTTATGACTTTGATAATTTTTTTCTTTATCGTAAGGCGCAAAGCAGACGACAGACTATCCGTGACGCTTTTTTGAATGTTATGCAATTAAATGCAAAAATGCTTACGACTTTTTTTCGTCTGCGCTGCACCTAACTTCATACGTCCGTCAACTCCACTTCCATTGGTGACAGAAAGTTTGACAATATATGCACTCAACTGTGGCCTTTACACTAGGCAAGCCTGTGTCAAGTTGACAAGGTTTACATTAGTCATTATTAATAAACAAAATAAAACATAAACAAAATGATAGAAGTTAAATTACTAGACGAATGATTTCTTCAGCTTTTTTTTTTGAGGCAATTTTTCTCTAAATTTAATAATAAAAACCTAATTATTAACCGCCGTAATATAAGTTATGCAATATGCGCTTATATGCTTAAGCGTAAGGGAAAAAATTGGATGCGGTTAAAAAAAGTTGCTCGTATATCTGCCTCTTAAAGACCATAATCCTAGTGTGGGTGCATTTCATCTTTTCCATAACTGTTACTAAACATTTGAAAATTATTATTAGATAATAGGTATGTACTTAAGTATTTAATATTCATATTCACTTATTTAATTAATGGACAATAGAAAGGTCTCCCGAAAGATACTCCGTTAGAGTGTTGCAACATATATTATGAGCCATTTAAATCATTTTGATGTATAATGATACTAATTTTAGTGAGTAACAATTATAATTATGAATTGTTAACTATTATATGTATCTATATGATTAACTCTCTATAACCTGTAACAAATAGGTGTAGTAATACTTGGTGGTGTGTATGTGTATCGTGCCAGGAATCGTCTGCCAGAAAACGAAAATCAAAATCGGACGTAATTCTTTCCGAACAAAAATTTAAAATTATATTTTCAAATACTTTTGATAGCCCTACAGTTACATGTGCGGCAAACGGAGATATTTGGTCCGTAAAAAAAAAAAAATTGCCAACACTACGATTACATCTGTGGCGCGTGACCTTGACCATTGTTATGGCCACCACTGTCAGACGTCTAGGTCCAAAGACTTTGTGCTAACGTGTGTTTTTGTAGAACGGTAGCTGATGAAATAGGGTTGCAAATGACATAATTTTATAGAAACTTTAATTCATCATAACTCCATATTCATGCTGCTGCCGCGCATTCAGGTGTTCTTGTTAGACGTCATACAAGTAGCTAGATGCGTGGCTTTAGTATTACTACACCTTTTTGTTACACATTTTATAGAGTCACTATAGTAGTAACTCACTATCTGTAAAGAGTCATTATACTAGTAAATCAATATTAATCATAAATGTAAACATGTTAATCATATTATTATTTTATACCTAATTATTATTATTTATCTCTTAGTTTCTTAGAATAAGCACGCCGTCATTAAAATATTTCAAGGTACAATTATAATTATTATGTTACATGTAGACACAATCGTTGCACTGATGACACTATCTCCTTAAAACAATAATTTTTTTACCGACTTCACAAAAAAGGAGGAGGTACTCAATTCGACTGTATTTTTTATGTGTGTGTTTCCACGTGAACCGATTTTGATGGTTTATTTTTGTATGAAACCTGGTGCTTTCCTTGGTCTCGTTTAAATTTGATAAAGATCTGATCAGTAGTTTTTGAGTTATCGTCAATAATGCGTGTTTAATAAATACATTTAATTTGATCAAAGTTCCGAAGACAAAGCGGTGAAGTTTTTTTAAGCTTTGCTTTCGCGTTAATTTAATAGTAAATTAAAATTTCTTTTAACAGTTAAATCTTTAGGTTATACTTTAATTTCGCCAGGGAGTTTATTATAGATTATAATTATTATGATAAGGACTTTTACTTAATATTGTTGATTTCTTAAAAGCTTAATTTATTATGATAAGTGATTAGTTATTTATGTTTTATACCAAAAATAATGTATACACTGTATATCTACTTAATATATCGTTACTATACAAAATATACACGTTTTTTATTTATTTCAGGATGACTGGCAGGAAATTATGTTCTAGCATTAAATCCTCCTTGTAGGTACTGTTTTTTGTCCCCTATTATCACAGAAAATAAGACTTCTTCCCTATTATCACAGATAATCCCTATTATCACATAATAGGGATAATAGATATAATATAAGGGATAAGGGATATAATCTGTGATAATAGGGATTATCACAGATAATCCCTATTATCACAGAAAGAAAGAATTAATACAAACGCTTTTACACTCACAGCCCCATACTATGTTCGAAGACGTGTAATGTGGTTACCGGAAATAAGTACATAAACATAATTACATCCAGGACCAGAAACACCTCACACCATTTCCCTGGGAGAAAAATTTGTGATCGCAACGGGAATCGAACATGGCCCCGGAGAGTAGAAATTAGACATGTAGCTAACTACGGACCAAGCGGTTCATAGAAATAAGGCTTGAATCGAGGAATCACAGAAGAGTAGAGGGCGACATGCTGATGACTCCCCTTATTAAATCATGATAGCAAGACACTCGATGATGATTTTTTTATATTTATTTCACAAAAAAAAGGTGTCAAAGAAGTAATATTTGACATACATTTATTGTGAAGATAGTTGTAATAATACTACTAATATTATAAATGCGAAAGTTAGTGTGTAAGTGTACAAGTGTGTAAGTATGTTTGCTCCCTCTTCACGCTTTAACGGCTGAACGGATTTGGATGAAATTTGGAATATACATAGCTTATAAGCTTATAAGCTATGTATATTCCAAATTTCATCCAAATCCGTTCAGCCGTTAAAGCGTGAAGAGGGAGCAAACATACTTACACACTATATCTAGGATTAACTCATTGGCTACTTTTTAACTTGATAATAGCGGACGAAGCCACAGGCACTGCTAGTAATTAATAAACTTGTTTTGTTATATTTTCTTACAAAACAAAAATATATATACATTTATATCCATATCGTTTCACCATCACGACTTTTATCTCTTATTGGTATAATAGAAACATCAAAAGATCGACGAATTTTGCGTATAGAAAAGATATTCTTCAAAGATCTTCTCATACAAGTCTCCTTAGGATATATATTTCTATAACATCGATACATACATAAAAAAAAACAAAATCGGTTCAGTCGGTCATATAGAAAGAAATTATGAGAAACACATAAAAAAAACATGCAGGACAGGACTGCCGATAAAAGTGGAAAAGGAAGTAACTTGTGAATTGTATCGTCGAGCTATTAGATTATTATTTTCGAAATGATTTTTGGTTTATAAAGAAGTGTTAATGATCAAGGAATGTATCTATTTACGAGTATGCACGACAGAAGGATATATTAAATGTAAAAATTAAATGTAAAGGATATTATTAAATGAAAAATAAAAATTAAAAAAAACATGTAAATCCAACATCACGCGGTGTTCCCAGGTCACCCATCCAAGTACTGACCGTGCCCGACGTTGCTTAACTTCGGTGATCGGACGAGAACTGATGTTTTTATAACACAGTATACATAATAATATAGCTCATGGAAAGCGTTCGATGACGATGACGCGAGTTCCATGATTTTTGTTCACCCAAAAAGTGCTCAACGCGCCTAAAGAAGTTTTCACTTCAAAAACAAGTCCGATCAATTATTATATTAAAAAAAACAGATAATACAGAAAGAAAATACATTCAAAGGAAAAGAAGTACATCTGGTATTGAGTTACTCATGTCTTGAATAATCACCATCTTCGGTCATCGGCGAATATATTTACTTAGTTGGTCTATTACACTTGTAAAACAAGTACAAGTACTTAGACAAGTATTCCGAGCGCAAATAGCGGACCAATCGCGATATTAGAACTTACTTACTTGTGTTTTTTTTTATTTATTTTGCTTCGCAATCTTGTGCATTTAGCCAGTGTCAAATAATATCTTTGCAAGCCACAGTCAAAGTAAAGTAAAAGTGTCAAGGTCCAGTCATAGTCAAGTCATGCCCTAGTAAGTGGTTGAAACTTTACTAGAACTTCTATTGCAGTTTTGGAGCGAAGGCGAAAATTACGTTTTTCAACTTAGTATTATTTGCCTACAACTATGCACGTTTACTAAGTATAAACATTAAATATTCTATCATTATTACACATTAACACTCGAAGAATAACGGGTTTTGGAAAAATATACAAAATCAACAACGTCATTTTTTCACTATCGCGGCAAAACCACCACCTATTTTCTGGTCGTTGCATAATGCCTTGAGATATGACATACAAGTCGAATAGTATTTTTTAATCTTTATACTTAGATAATTTTACTTATAACATTACATTTAAATCCGTTTTAATTATCAATATTAATGAATAAAATGTGAAAAAAATGCATCGGAAATTCAAAACAGTAAAACACACGCTATTGGCTCAACTGATTCTTGACGTCAATTCACCCATTATTGACGTCAAAGATTGGTCAACTTTCCTTGAAGGAAATCGGGTTGTAGATATCTCGGATGGAACGTAAAAATAGCCGCAATTAAGATTGTAAGATCATGTTCGTTTTCCACATTTTATTTTGATAAAAAAATTAATATTCTTATAAATGAAATTTTATTTTTAGTACTGTATGTATTAACGAAAACAATCGATGAAAAATATATATGCATTTTCCCTATTTCGTTTGTAGCTCTGTCTGCGTAGCTATTTATAAATAATGGTATTGATATAAATAATACTTATTCCAATCAAATGATTCCCAAAAAAATAATAAAGACACGACGTTATAGACTCCATATATTAAGTTGTCTACGTTGTTGTAAGTCTACTTGTTATTTTGAATAAATTTAATTTGAATTTGAATATATACCTATGTTTTACCGTGAATCACCTACATTAAAGAATAAACATAAATACACTTAAACGTCACAGCCCAACACTTATTTTGAAGATAATTATCGTGTGCATCTAACAAAAACAAACACGCGATCATACCCAGAACCAGAAAATTCCCTTGGACAGAAAACCTGTGTCTCCAACGGGAGTCGAACCCAATACCCGGTAAACAGAAGGCAGACGCGTTACCACCAAACTTCGCCTGTGACAAGCTCAAAGAATTAAAGACTATGCCCATACTTACTTTTTAAATCAAATGTCATATTTATTTGGATTAATTATCTTGTCGAGCTCAATTAAATCTTTAAAAATCAGACAAAAATTAAATGAAACATATCTAGGAATTAAAGAATATTGAATATGTTACAGTACATACTTTTATAAAAACATTTGTTAAAACAATGTTCATTCATTACAAAATTAAAGTAATCACTTAAAAGTAATTAGGGTATACTCACATCTCGTCAGACATTACAGTATTAATTATTCCTTGCAGATAATGTCAGATCTAATAAAATAAGCCACAGGCACTGGCTATACTTGCTCAAGCCAAGCTCAAGTAAATCACAACTTTTATTTGTGTAAGGCAAACCTGTGACCACTATCTGACGGAGCAAGCTTGCCTAGACCTATAGACTAGAGACTTGAAGTCTCCAGAACTAAACAGAAAACACCGACTCAGGCAGGGATGCCCCCTTAACATAACAGAACTTTAGCAAAAATCTACGTTCAATCTACTCGCCCGTTGTATTAATAAAACACAATATTAAAACGAATGACCATAGCGTAAGGATGAAGACGTTCGCGAGAAAACAATAATGTAATCGATTATTCAAGCACAGCAAAATCGACGAATAGACTATCGATTTCGATTTGGCGTAGCTTTGAACGCTGTCACGTCACTAGCGCGGCATTCGGGATTCAGTCTGCGCAGAAGCAAGATACCAGTTCTCTTCACACGATCACAACGGTTGTATCTCTGGATTTAATTTAAACATGAAGGTTAGTCAATTAAATATTATACTAATAATTATACATTTAAGAACAAGAAATAAAGTTAACAAATATGTTTTTCTTGATTTAGTGGGTAGATTTCGCGGCACATAAAATCATAAAAATTCGTAGAATCTTGTGTGAATACATGCTTTTTGTGTTTTGCAGCATAATGATCAGCCCGATACGTATATTTTATTGTAATTATCCTATTCAACATTGAAACATTCGATTTCTATTTGTATTAATACACAGGGCAGCGTGTTGAACTGCTATTCCATGCAATCTAATACATAGATAACAATTGCACTAACAGGATATCAGTAACAAGTTTGTCCAAAACAACGATAAAACTTTACGTATATTGGATTAACTATAATACAATTAATTGAACAATCTATCAGGTGAAACAGCGGTCAGGTGCAAGGCTGTATATATGTATGCATATTTTCTACATAAATTATTCCTAGGTATATCACGTCTATGGTTAAATATCTACAGTAAAATAAGTACATCTTCCGTGGGCAGTTACTAAATAATTCGCATTACTCGTAAAACATGTTACATTTGCGTTATCCATTCATATGCAAATACCTACATTTGTAATTTATAAGTGTGTTATGTCGCAACGCAACTCTCAAGCGAGCTCATAAAAGTCTAAATATAAGAATTTATATATAAAATCCGCAAACCTCTCCAGTGCAAGCGCCTATATCGAAATATTTATCTCTGTTTTCGATTTACTCAGTGTCGAACTGTCGAGTCAAACGCAATCTGAGTGCAGTAACCTAAGATGTACTCTAAACAATATTAAGTGGGTATTTATTAAATTTGAGCTCATAGCCTTATCTCTTCAGATAGAGGACAGCTTATATTTAATAATAAACATATTATTTCCAAAGGGCATTTCTGCCATTAAAATTACTTTTTAATCCTCACAAGAACTACTATTAGTAGGTTGATACCAATATCTATTGTACTTATTTGTTGTATGTCGCTTCGAAACTTCCGAAAAGATGGACCGATTTCAATAAGTTTTCTTTTATTTATTAGCTGGTTTTACCGAAATCGTGTTTAGCTGTAGTTTAATTGTTTTTTGGTGGATATCTGTGCAGCCGTCTTTCAGATGTGACATCTGGAAGACGGCTGCACCGATTCACAAAAGGCAGTTTAAAAATATGTAATGTGTACATTTATTAAATTTGTGTGGAAATAGAGTTTCTATACTGTATCTTATTACTTTAACACTATTAAGTATTCTATCCAGAATGTAATGAATAGATAATTATAATTAATATACTGTTTGTGACACGGTTGTTACAAAGCAGACGAATTTAAATGAATTTTTGTATTATATTATCGGGATAGTTAGAATCAGATAGTTACGTTTGGTGAATAAAGGTGGTGGAAATGGTGCAAACGACTTCAAAACATGACATAGGGGGTATTTTGAACGTTTTAATTTAACAACTAGTTTGATGTACGTACTCACGCAAAGGCTAGGAAAATTTGTATTCCTGGTAGTGATTGTGTGTGATGTGAGAATGTTTCCGGCACCCACGACACAAGCCATCGAACTTAGCGTGCGGCTGTGAGTGTGAAAGCGTTTATTGTTGAAAAGGACATAAATTCTACTCATTTGCATTTACATGTGGTAATGGTTTAGTTTTATCTTGACCGACTTTGACATAAATCTCCAAAGGAGTTTGTCAATTCGGTATAACCATTGAGCTAAACAAAAAGGTGGTATACATATTTATCACACATATTTCCGGACTAGCCGTGCCCCGCGGCTTCGCCCGCTATTATCAAGTAAAAAAATTAGCCTATGTGTTAATCCTAGGTATAATTTATTTGATTTTGATTTTGATTTTGAATCCTAGGTATAATTTATGTACATTCCAAATTTCATCCAAATCCGTTCAGCCGTTAAAGCGTCAAGAGGGAACAAACATACTTACACACAAACTTTCGGATTTATAATATTAGTAATATTAGTAGGATAACAATATGTATATGGAGCTGATCTAATGATAGAATTTGATTAAGGATGATTTCATCATATTTGCCGTCGACATTAAGAATTAAAATCCAAACCCATTCTGGTATTAATTTAGCCTAGCTCGATTGTTTGTAAACCAATTTTACGAGTCATTCTATATCCTACTATTGTCGTATACATTAAAACTATTCTTCTGAGGTATAATACAGTAACATATATATATGTTATAGGTATGGATATTGTATATTGTATTAGGTTAGTTTTGAAGAACTTATTTTGGAATATAAATAATGAGTTTTGTTTATTAATCTTAGACAATGTGGGTATGTGCAAAAAGGCAACATTTCGTAACAGTTTCAAACACCTATGGATATAATTGAAACTATAGACAATCGTTTTTTATATTATTAAGAGACGAGACGAGCAAGTCACTCACGTGATGGTAAGCGTCACGCTTGCCCATTAAATTTCAGTGCCTCCCAGAGTTATAAACTCATATAATTTTAATTTCTTTTTATTTATCTGTGATAGGCAAACGTTTGACCATCTGATGATAAGTGACGATGCGCTCGACGAAGCACTGCGTTTGTCACACTGATATTTATTTAATTCTTTATTGCACAAACAGTACAAAAGGTGGACTTAATGCTAGGGACATTCTCTACCAGTCAACCACACATGGTTGACGAGAAGAAGGGTGTAGGCGTGCATCAAAAAGGTATAGAGAGGGAGAGAGACAAAAGAAAGTTAGATATGTTAGATGTTAAATCTGTTTAAGCCTTTTATTTCACTAGAAACATTGCCCTTAAGTCCAGTAATGTTTGCTTTCTACTGCTTGGTTTACTTTAGTTTCAAAAACCAATTAACTCTCTATGTCTATTAACTTCAGCACTGAAATGTATGACTTAATACAGGTGTACAGAAGTAAAACTTGGATAACCCGACGATTATATAATTAATTGTTTCCTGATGAGTATAATATGGGAGTATTCAAGTCACGAGTGAATAGATAGATATCTTCTAGGCAAGCTTGGTCCATTATCGATCACATCGTCGCTTACCTTCAGATAAGATGGTGGTCAAAAGTTTGACTATCTCGAAAGAAAGAAAAAAACGCCAAGTCACGTTTGTTGTATGGAGCCCTCTTAAATATTTGTTTTATTTTAATTAAATTATTTATTTTTAAAGTGAACATATGACTAAAATACTATTCTATGAATATTTCAAGCGACTACTTGTTGCTGTTATCAATATCGAGCAAAAACTTGCAAAAAAATCGCATTTGTTGTATTGGAGCCCCCTTAAATATTTATTTTATTCTGCTTTTTAGTTTGCTGTTTAGCGGCAACAGAAATACATCATCTGCGAAAATTTCAACAGTCTATCTCTCACGGTTCATGAGATACAGCCTGGTGACAGACGGACGGACAGCGAAGTCTTAGTAACAGGGTCCCGTTTTACCCTTTGGGTACGGAACCCAAAAAACATTTAAACGCCCGTCTCTGATATAAACGTTTACTGATAGAAAGCCAGAAGTTTACAAGCGCTCCCTTTTAAACCACTCGACGATAACGTTATCTTATACTCTTCCGGCGAACACAAGTACCAATCGGCTATTAATATTCCGCTATTGACCAACAATTTGATACCATTTAATGAGTTACTGATTTTCACAAAATTCAGCATTTGATGGCTTCACAATAAGCTGTACCCCGTGGCCGTGTTTATCAAGTTAATAAGTAGCCTATATTTTTGTGGGGTAGGAAATGCCTTGCTCCTCCCTTCCTTCCCAGAGGTGAAGGAAGGGGGGTTTGTGGGGCTCTATCTCGAACAAGCAAAGCAAAAAAAAAAGGCAAGATAGGGTCGCGCTAGCAGTCACTATCTTGCCCCGGCGTTAGGCTCGGATGCAAACTCCTCCAGGCCACTGTGCCCATGGAGGAGTGTGGCCCATGGACCTTGCTCACCAAGGCCACCTCCCAAACGTGTGGGGCTGTGCAAGCCAGTGGAGGTCCCCTGACTTCGCCAGTGTCCCCACTACACAGCCTATGTTTTAACCCTAGGTATAAGCGATGTACATATCAAATTTCATCAAAATCCGTTTAGCCGTTACAGCGTGAAGAAAATACTTAACAACAAACATACCTACACATTTACATTACATACAAACTTTCGGATTTATAATATTATTGTTAAATGTGATATCTACCAATGTGTTCAAAATTTCAGTCAAATCGCTTCTGTAGTTTCGGGGCGTGATTGAGTAACAAACATCCAAACATTAAACGTAACGCTTTCACTCTCACAGCCCCACACTAAGATCGATAACTTATGTCGTGAGTGTTCACATCACGCACACAAATACAACCAGAACCAGAAATAGAAATTTCCCTTGGGGAGAATACTTGTTCCCGCCGCGAATCGAACCCGATACCTCTGCCAAGAAGGTCAGAAGCTAACAAGCAGTTCAAAAACAAATTTAAACACCCAAACATTTTTTTTAACTTTCACGAACTTCAATCATGTTTATATGAGAAAGCCGGGTCTTTTTGCGCATTTATTTTGAAAATAAAATCGCGAAGAGACCCGGTTTTCTTATATAAACCCAAACTTTCTCGATATATTAGTGAGATTAACAAACCGCGCCGATCACCAAACGAGTCTCCGTAGAATCACAAAAGCATTATCTAGGGGGTTTAGGCAGGCGGCCGGTTAAAAAAATCATGTCAAATATTTTTACAACATCGATTCACAAACGAGTCCCACTCAGTGGTATAAAGACAATGTTATGAACAACAACATGGTCAAATTCATAGATATTTTGGGATATCAAATTATAAAGTAACTCTTTCACAAAAAAAATTATAACGTAACTCTTTCACACTCACAGCCCAATATGATTGCTAGACATATTCTCATCGCACACACAACCAATTTAGTGTACTAAGATAGCTTTGCATATGTGTATGTTATTTCGATTATCGCGTGTATGAGATATGTATTACAATTTAATTTAGTGTATGACAATTAAATAATCCACACGCAGGCTTCGTCAATTTGCGATATGATGTACTAAATGAGAACAAGTTTATCATGTTACAACAATCCCTGTTTTATGTTTGCATCATATCTATTTGTTACGTGTCTGTTAGTAATAAAGTAATTAAACGCAAGCGAAGACTAAATAATTAAACGCAAGCAAAGCTTAAAATAACCGACTTCACCGCATTATCATCGGGACCTTGATCCACCAGCTTTCAAATAAAAAAAGAATCATCAAAATCGGCTCACAACGAAAGAAGTTGTGAGGTAACTTTTGAAGTCGGGTAAACGAGAACATCGTCAAAGTACGCTTTATTCGTCACAAAATAGGCATTATTGACGATATTTCAAGAACTATTGATCAGATCTTGATCAAATTTAAATTGGACCAATTAGAAAGCAACATCTTTCAGACTAAAAAAAATTTCGAAATCGGCTCACGTGGAGAGAAGTTATGAGGTAACACACATAAAAAAAAATCGACTTGAGTAGGTACCTCCTCCTTTTTTGGGAAGTCGGTAAAAATAATTAAACGCAAGCGGAGACTAAAAAACCGACTTCGGCGCTTTATCTTCGGAACTTTGATCACATCAGATGTACTAAACACGCATTAATGACCATATTTGAAGAACTACTAATCAGATCTTGATCAAATGAGAACCAACTTGATTAATTGGGACCAATTTCACCAATTAAAAAGTATCATCTTTCAAACAAAAAAAAAATTTTAAATCGGTTCACGTGGAAAGAAGATAATTAAAAAAAAACTGTCGACTAGTTGAGAGTCATCCTCCTTTTTTGTGAAGTCGGTAGAAAAGTACAGATATCGTTGGCTTAGTTGGATGTTTAATTATTATTTATCTATCAGTAGTTCTTGAAATATCGTCAATAATCAATCATGTCAATAATAATGCGTGTTTAGTACATCTTATCTGATCAAAGTTCCGAAGATAAAGAGGTGGAGTCGGATTTATTTAAGCTTTGCTTGCGTTTCATTATTTTAATTACATCTCCTTTATTAAAATTACATCTCAATTACTACTTGCCAGAGCCTGTGTTCCCAGATAAGTACAATCTTGGAGTCTTTAAGTTGAGATTGATAGGTATTCTCTAGGCAAGCGCGCTCCATTATCGACTGCATCGTCACTAACATTAGGTGAGATAGTGATCAAACGTTTGCCTATCACAGATAAAAATCTTCACATAAAATGTAATCTTCCGTGATATTGACAAATACTTATTCTAAGTAGGCAATACAAAACATTAATTTCCCGGAAGCCATAGATTGTTTTCGCGGACTATGTTTGATGACGATTAATTTAGCAAACAAGTATAATATTTTCATTGAAATTTTCCCCATTTTTACAATTATACGTTATATCTGCTGTGTACAGAATAATTTACTGATAACGAGGTGGTTTATTTATATGCTTTATAGACAAACTTTTGGCCACAATCTCGCTTGATGGAAAGTGATGATGCGGCCGAAGATGTGACATGTTTATCTAGAAGATACCTATTCACTCTTGACTTGAAGGCTCCCAGATTATATCGTTTATGGAACAAAGATGCGGGCAATGAGTTCCACTCCTCAAAAATAAGTATATAGATAGTGTAAAACTTGCTTTAACCGCGATCATGTCTATCTTAATTCGAAATTTCATCAAGTCAAATCCAGCCAAGTTTAGCTGTGAAAACGTATTCTATGAACCAGATAGACTGAGAATTACTTTCAGATTTAATAAACGCTTTCACACTCACAGCTCCACACTAAGTTCGATGCCTTGCGTCGTCGTGCCAGAAACATTCACATCGTACACACAATCACACCCAGAACCAGAAACACAAATTTTCCTTGGCGAGAAAACTTGTGTTCCCACCGGGAATCGAACCAATCCGCGTTGCGTAGAAGGCACCGCAGACGCGCCGAAGGACGCACTACGCCAACGGAGAGTTCATGTATATTATTTATAATGTGTATGATAAAGAATTGCAACTGTGACCTTAACATGAAAGATTCAATTACATTAGCCCCTTTACATATCATCAACCGATCATTGATTGAACCGACCTAGTTCTGTAATCAAGTGACAACGAAATTACGTACATTTATAGGTATGCTTTATTTATAACTGATTCATCCTTGCAAATTTTCATCTAGGATTAAAGGTCTATGGGAGGTAATTGTTATGTCAAACTAACAACATCTAACTTTCAATAAAACATAAAGGTATCAGTATACTGGGTTCGTGGTTGCCCCCGATTTATTTTGCTACCAGGCTACCCTAACTCCTATAATAAGATATGTTCTGTAAATATGTACTCATTTAAAGAAAATGTAAAAAAATCTACTTATCTCAAATTGGTATTAGAATGTACCTAATTGTTTAAGTAGGTATACAATATAATATGTTTAACTATCATATATTATATATGTATATGTTACATATTTGGTATTTACAACTTTTTTTTTTTATATACAGTTTGTTTAGAACTGTAGTACACCACAGTCCCAAAATTATTTTGCTATCTCCTCTCCATCCAAAGGTTGTCTAGAAGAAACCCCTTTAAGCAATAAGACCGCCCATTGTACTAGCCTAAGTTATTTTTAATTTTATTGTTTGCTGTTATTTTCTTTTTTTATTGGTGTACAATAAAGAGATCATCTATCATCTATCTATCTATGTCAGACGACTACATAAAACGGTTCAAAAGATAGTTTAAAAGGTAGATTAAAGGTCGTACAGACAGAACGACCTAGCTATAGCTTTTTCATTTTCACTCTTTTAATACGCAACCCTAAATACTCTAAACATCACGTTATTTCCCCATAAGACACCGCCACGCTATGTGTCGTGGGGAATCACTTTTCCCAGTATATCAACTCTAGTGACGTTCTGTAAAAGTAAACTGAACGTCACTAGAGTTGGGTATTCTGTGATACACGATCTCTTAATGTTAATTAGGAGATACAAAACGCTCAATAATAACATAATCAGCTTTTATTATAATTTTTATCGTATAGAATAATGTTTTTAGCATGGATATAGAACTGATATTCATAGGCTTATTTTATGTACACATGGACGAGGTGGGCAGTAATATATTACCTACCTATTAAATCATTAATATAACTAATAAACATTAAAGCACTCACAACCATAAGCTAAGTACGATGACTTATATCGTGGGTGCCGGAAACATCACACACAATCACGCCCAGAACCAGAATCTCAAATTTCCTTTGTGAAGAAAACTTGCGTTCCCACTGGGAATTGAAACCGATACCCACTGCTTAGAAGGCAGACACGCAACCAGCTGGCAGTAATATATAATTATTTGTTATTATTTTGCAGGAGTTGATAGTATTACTTCTTATCAGCATTAGCTGTTCAACCAACGCTTCAGAGAAGCAGCAATGTTGTCAAAACGGGGAAATTGTCACAGGAAGAGGGCAGTGTGGGGCCGATCACATGATCAAAATGAATTGCACGAACGGCCGCATGGTCCTAAGAGACATCGTGATCAATGGAGACAAGGTTTCTACACTTGACGCACCGGGATTCACTTTTGTCGAAGACGTCAATTTGTAAGTAACAGAATCCTACTAATATTGTGTAAGTCTGTAAATATGCTTAATTACTCTTCACGCATAAACGGCTGAACGGATTTGGATGAAATTTGAAATGTAAACAGCTAGGACACATATTAGGCTACGTTTTAACTTGATAAACGCAAGCAAAGCCGCGGGGCTCGGCTAGTCTTGTTTATAAAAAAGTTAATTGTCAAAGAAACACGAATCTGTTTTGTTATATATAACAAAACAGATACGCGTGTGTTTGTAAATCTCGTATCGAACAAAGAGGTCGTTACCCTATGAGCTATATTTATCATCAGGCCAAATAATTGCATATGTCAGGCCAAAGGTATATATAATAAAAGCTCATTTTAAGAATTCATTGTCGCTTCAAAACCGCATTCACACTCACAGCCCCACAAAGTTCAAAGACTTGTATCATGGGTGCCGGAAACATTTACATTGATGATTTTATTTACTTAATAGTATTAGCTGATTCACCCGGCTTCCTCCAGGTGATTTATATTAGTAGCTATCATCACACGGAGTCTATAACTGCTGATGAAGGATACTGTTGGGTATACGGACATCTTAGCACGCACACATTGACATTTACATTCTCTCATGAATATATGAGGTTATAAGTTCATACCTTTGAGGGCCGTGTTTAACTGACTGACTAGGAAGGAGAAAGTTTTTTGCGCATAACTTGTATATTTATATATCTATATATTTTTTTATCACTTCGCATCTCAAACCGCTGCATGGATTTCGACAGTTAAGCTATCGTTATATAAGTCTCTAAAATCTACAAGTGTTTGAAAAAAAAGAATGGCGGATTTGTGGCGCGAAATAGTAATATGTTAAAAAAAAAATAGCCAAACCTATCGCGTAAGGTATCAAAATGAAGGAATTTTAAAAGGGATGACATAACACACAAAAAGTAGGTACACATTTTTAGCAGTCGTGTTTTTTGAATTTCAAGTACTATGACTTTTTTTATGCCCGATAGGCAAGCCATTGACCACAATCTCACCTGATGAAAAGTGATGATGCAGCCGAAGATGTAACATATGTAACATGCTTGCCTAGAAGGTATACTTAATCACTCTTGATTTGAAGACTCCCAGATTATACCGTTCGGGTAACAAAGACGAGGGCAATGAGTTCCACTCCTTCGCAGTACGGATGATAAACGTAGAAGCGGAAAAAACTTTTTTTGAAAAAAAAAGCAATCTAATAATTTTTTTTTTTTTTTTCAGGTATTGTGTTGGAAGAATGTACCGCAACGAGACCAAACCAGAGCTGGGCACCGTGCCGATAGCTGTGGTTTGCTTTGAAAAACTTGGCGGTAACAATGATGATATTGAGACTAGCGGAGTCCTAACGCTCATATCGGTATTCTTCCTTACTGCTACGTTAGCGGTGTACATGTATTTACCACAAATGAGGTAAGCCTGTTGATATTAGTTTTTTTTTCTTTTTGACAAGCTTTTATTTACTTTCACCTGTCCCGTTGTTTATCTATTTGTCGGTTTGTATTCAAGTCTTGCAAACTAAATTGGACCCACTTTCCGATGTCCGATTAGACTCAAATTTGGTATACTTATGCATCTTCGGTGACAATACAATGATATGGTACCATGGAGCTGGCTCTAATGATGAAGACGAGCCATAGAAACTTCTGAACTAAACAAGATAAACCCATCTAGTTTGGGCTATTTGAATCGTCTTGACAAGTTTTCTATTTATACAACTTTTTAGTCCTTTTTTTATTTACAAATGGTAAAAACTTGATTTTAAATATTTTTTTAAAGTATGGCATCTTCGACCGCATCGTCAATTTTTACCGACTTCTAAAAAGGAGGAGGTACTATGGTTCGACTGTATGTTTTTTTATTTTTTTTTTCATGTATGTTCACCGATTTCTACCCATTTGTGGACCGATCCTCAAAATTCTTTTTTTGTGTGGTAGATTATACTTCAGAGGTGGTCCCATATAAATTGTATCGAAATCGATCAAGCCAAAACTAAAGTATAAGCGGTGAAGTCGGTTTTTTTAAGCATTGCTTACATTTAAATTATCATCAGGTGAGATAGTGGTCAAATGCTTGCCCATCGACAATAAAAAATAACATTTTTTTATGTTTTAGAAGTTTGACAACGGTGTGTTAACTTTCAGGGACCTGCAAGGGCTGTGTTACATGTGTATGTGTATCAGTATGGCTCTAGGTTTCCTATCACTGGGCGTTCTGCAGCTAAGTCCAGGGTTCAGAGGAGAAATATGCACAATTACAGGTAATTGAAACTACATACATAGATACATACAATATATAGCACTGCTCTGAATGAACCTTTTTGTGAACGTAGAACAATGGCGTCCTATTACTTTGCGTCATTTCTCTCCATCCTAAAGTTGTCTGGAAGAGATCGCTTTCAGCGATAAGACCGCCTATTGTTACCCTTTTATAAATATTGAGTTATTAATTGTACTATTTGTGTTCTTTGTTATTTAAAGTGTTCAATAAAGAGTATATCTATCTATCTACATATAGTCACGTCTCTTACCCATTGGGTAGGCAGAGACCACTTGCTACGATCCTGACACCCATCATACGCTTCTTCTACATGCACGAGTATTTTTTTAATGTTTTATAAACAAACATTTGACCACCATCTCACCTGATGGAAAGTGATGATGCGGCCGAAGATGAGACATGTTTGTCTAGAAGATACCTATTCACTCTTGACTTGAAGACTCCCAAATTATACCCCTCGGGGAACAAATACGCAGGTAATGAATTCCACTCCATAATGCTCTGTACATATGACCTGGCCTTTCTTTAAAACGTTTATAATCTGATCGAGAACACGAATGATAATGCCATTTAAGTGAAATGGGCCAATATTAAGAATTGTTTTTGTTTGCTTGCAGGATTCCTTGTCTATTCGTGGATGATAGCTACCTTCTTTTGGATGAACGTGATATGCATTAACATGTATCGCTCTGTCCTGTGAGTATCTCTAACATTTTATAAACATAATAATAATAATGTAGTGTGTATGTATGATAACTCAGTTGTTACGTCAGTGAATTCCGAGCTGAACCCATATCCACTAGCTTTAACTTCCGGCGGAGATTGTAAAATCCATTTTAAAATTACATACCTACAAAAATAATCTCAATTAGACTTGTTTTTTACCGACTTCACAAAAAAGGAGGAGGTACTCAAGTCGACTGTATAATTTTTTATGTGTGTTACCTTATAACATCGTTCCACGTGAACCGATTTTGTTTTTTTTTGTTTGAAATATGTTGCTTTCCAATTAGTCCCATTTAAATTTGATCAAGATCTGATCAGTAGTTCTTGAAATATCGTCAATAAGGCTTGTTTAGTACATCTAATCTGATCAAAGTTCCGAAGATAAAGCGGTGAATTCGGTTTTTTTAATGCTTTGCTTGCGTTTAATTATGTCTTGATTTATTTCTGTTCATTGAGAGGTAAAATATCTTTTGGGTCCCATTAAAAAGAAGGGATTAAGTCTTCATTGCTGTAATTATTGACATCATAACTAATTTACAAAACTTATAGGCAGGTTTTCGATTTCAAATAAGCAATGATATATTTATTTAATTAATTAAAATAAATAGTTTTTTTTATCAATTTAATAGGCGTATTTAAACTACCACTATCTCATTAGTAGGTAAGTTTTCTTATCTCTTATTGGCTAGCATTTGGCCACTATCTCACCGGATGGTAAGTGATGATGTTGGTCGAGGATATTAAACACGCTAGGCTCTTAATGATAGCCGGAACATAATTTTTAGTGATTACGGCGACGGATTTTTTTACTTGAGAGTGGTGAACTATGACTATATTTCGGAACAGGGTAGTAGCCAGGTGAGCCAAAAGAATATGCCCCTGGTTAAGGTATAATATATTTAAGGAGCTTTGAGCCTGGCAACACTTTTAGACTTCACTAATGGGCGGAGTTTTGCCGCGAACGTGAAAAAATGGTGTTGTTGATTTTGTATAATTTTTCAAAACCTGTGATTCTTCGAGTGTTAATGTGTAATAATGGTGGATTGTTAACTGTTAATACTTAGTAAACGTGCATAAGTGTAGGCAAATGATACAAAGTTGAAAAGCGTGATTTTCGCCTTCGCTCCAAAACACCAATAGAAGTTCTAGTAAAGTTTCTACCGCTTTACTAGGGCATGACTTGACTATGACTGACTACTTGACTTTGACTGTGACTTGTGACTGGGACTTTTATTATGAAGAATAGAAATTGTTAATATTTGTTTAATATTTCGACTGAAGAACTATGCATCCATGGTCAAGAAATAATAATAATAAAAAAAAAAACACTAATGGGCATAGCCAGGAGAACATCAAAAAATCCGTATTACCACCAAAACAATCACAAGTGGACAAAGTTCACAGGACGCGCGCCATTTAAATTCACAGGTACGCCTTCACGCTTGTCTTTCAGCTGCCGAAATTCTGGACTTCCCTTTATCTTTTCGACTAAAATTCATAGTGGATTATATAGATAATACATAACTAACATCCATTTCTCTTTGTTTTCCAGTGATTCCACGTACATAAAGAAGACTGAGAAGAAACAGTACTTCGTTTACAGCTGCTACGCCTGGGGGTGCACGCTGTTGTTCTTATTGATCTCCGTTATTACTAACTTCGCTGAAGGTGATCATTGGAAGCCAGGCTTCGGGGAAAACAGTTGCTGGTTCAATGGTAAGTATCCTTTACTACCATTTATCATGCACAAGCTTTTAAGGTACGTTTCTGCTTGGATGCATGGAGGCAAACTGCACAAGCGTTTTCTGGCGACTACATAATATAAATAATATAAAACCTTCGTTAAGAAAATTACTCTATTAGTCAATTGAGAATGTTTAAAAAAATTATAAAAAAATGCGCCGCCCAGTTTCTTGCCAGGTTCTATACTTTGGGGTCAATTTAAATAAACGATTTTTATTCCAGGAAACTAAGATGGTTTGTGTCGGAAACATTCGCATCACGCACACGATCACATCCAAAGCCAGAAACACAAATTTCGTTCCCACGTAAATTTGTGTTCCCACCGGGAATCGAAACCTATAACCGCTGCCTGGAAGGCAGTCGCGCAACCACTACACATGTCATTAGTCAAACAAGCATTTATTTATGCAGCGTATGATACATTTTATTTGCCTTTTAGGAAGAACCGAGACCTGGATTTTCTTCTACGGCCCAATTTCTATAATCATCTCCGCGAATGTGATTCTATTCATGATGTCCTCATACCACCTATGGAGGCAAACAATCAAATACGAGGTCAACAACTTAAACAACCTCAAGCACAAGTAAGTTAAATATTTAATCTGTCACTTGTCTTCCTCCACGGTTACTCCCCGATAGGAGGAAGGGTAAACTATACATTTATATAATATATTAGAAAACTCTGCCCGATACTTTTTCAAAATTTTCACCAATTTTTTACCCAATACGGAAAGGAGACGGTTTGTGTTTATTTAGGTTGAGAAGTTGTTTGTGTGCAAAACTTATCTCTAAATACTCCCGTGTTTTAGCTATTCTTAGCTATGTTTGTGATAATCGGTACAGCCATTTTCAAGATAGTTGGACGGGGCTATTTAAACAATTTAGATATTTGCTTTTGAGAGAGAGAGAGAGAGAGAGTATATTTATATATTTTTGGTTCCAGAATATCACATAGGCTATACATATTATATAACTTAACTTAATTAACGCGGGTGAAGCCGCGTTGCACGGCTAGTTTTGGTATAAATGAAAGTACAAAATACAACTACCTATAACAACTACTACAAACTTAACTACTTATATATCGAAATAATATTGCAGCATTGCCTATTGTATTTGGTCACACTCCAACTCTTCTATCAGACGCACCTCGTTTTAGTCGTACTTGTAATAATTTTTATAAATGTCACATAATAATTATAAATGTCACGTTGCAAAAGTCAATTAAAAAATCAAATAAAAACAAACATTAATAATCAAAAATTTTACATTACAATTTAATTAATTAATTATCTTAGCCTATACTTGGGCTTGGATCCAGAGTGCTCAACATACAATATAACATACATAATAATTATGAGATGTAACTATTATTTCAGGTTCCTCCTATCACTGAAACTTTTCCTAGTAATGGGCATATCTTGGATATTTGAAGTAGCAAGCTTCGCACACGGACAGGCGCATATCATTTGGTAAGCTATATTTTTCTTCATCTATATATATATATATATAAAAGAAAGTCGTGTTAGTTACTCCACTTATAACTCAAGAACGGCTGAACCGATTTAGCTGAAAATAGGCAGGGAGGTAGTTTAGAGCCAGGAGAAGGACATAGGAAGGACTTTTTAAGAACGTACATTTCTTTAAATTTTTTTTTTACATTTCGACATGCTTTCCATTTTCTCATACGTCACTCGGATTTGGTAAAGTACTAGGCAAACATAAACATGAAGGTTGTAATAATATAATCACGTGACATTGTAACGCATGCCGGGTATGGCTTCCTAAATATGCACATTCATTGACTGTTAGGCGGAACGAAGGTCGCCGGGACAGCTAGATAGAGATATATTGCTACCTACTCTGTGCAAACGGTCGAGGATGATAAAATAATGATAAATCGGTAATTTACTTGTTAGTTACAAATATACTTGACAACCCAGTCGGCACAGGACAGGTGCCCGCCCTCTGCGCCGTGGGTCCTGGGTTCGATTCCCGGCAGGAGCACAAATTCATTCTCAAGGGATATTTGTGCTTCTGGTTCTGGGTGTAATGTGTGTGTGTGATGTGAATGTTTCCGGCATCCACGATACAAGTCTTTGAACTTAGTGTGGGGCTGTGAGTGTGAATGCCTTGTTTTTTTTGTTTGTTTGTTTGTACTTGTGTTAAAAAAATAACGCACTAGTTTCCCTTCGAAACGCTTGTGTGCCGTAATTTTTCGGATAACGCACAAACCCCGTATCACTTAAATATTAATGAACACTTTCACACTCACAGGCCCACACTAAGTTCAATGACTTGTACCGTGAGTGCCCGAAACATTCACATTACACCCAGAAACAGAAACACAAATTTCCTTTGGGGACAAAACTTGTGTTTCCACCGGGAATAGAACCCGATACCCGCTGCTTAGAGAGCGGACGCGCACCAAACTAAGCCAAGAAGTTCTACCTAAGAAGTTTAACGCTGATATTAAACATAAATAACATAAACGCTTTCACACTCACAGCCCCACACTAAGTTCAAAGACTTTTATTGTGGCTGCCGGAAACATTCACATCACACACACATTACACCCAGAACCAGAAACACAAATATCCCTTAGGGGAAGGAATATTTTGTGCTCCTGCCGGGAATCGAACCCAGGACCCACGGCGCAGAGGGCAGACACCCGTCAATTGCGCCAACTGGGTCGTTAGTTCTATGACTTGCGTCATAGGTGCCGGAAACATTCACATCACACACACATTACACCCAGAACCAGAAACACTAATTTTCCTTGAAGAAAAAAATTGTGGTCCCGCCGTTAATGGAACCCGATACCCATGGTTAGAAAGCGAACGCTCACCCAACTGAGGAAACAGGCAGTTCAATACTTTTCTTATTTTCTAGGAAAATAATGGACACGTTCAACTGTTTACAAGGATTGGTGATATTCTTCTTACTGGTCGTTCTAAGAAAGCGTGCCATTCAAGGCTTGGCTCAACATGGCTTTTGCTTGGCTGTCACTCGACCTTTAGCAGAAAAGCTGAGCCCACACGACGACGCGGATGACCAGCCGTTCTTGGCTGATGATACTACCGAAGTCAGACTCAACTGATAAGAGATCATCTCAACCAATTCATTGTTTTAGCGGAGAGAAGACTGCACAAACATGTCATTCCTATATTTAGTTTCGAATCTAATATATATATATATAATAAGTCAATAAATACGCTTTTAACCGACTTCAAAAAAGGAGGTTCTCAATTCGTCGGAATCTTTTTTTAATGTATGTTACCTCAGAACTCCGTTATCTATTAGGTATACGTTTTAGTTTGTCCCATTATAATTTAATCACGATCTGATGAAGATATTTTCGATTGAAGTCGGTTATTAGTTTTTTTAACTCGTATATGTTTTTATTATGAAAACTATTGCGATTGCTATTTATTGTTATGGTACTAATCGGCTATTAATCGCGTTATATAGTGTGTCGAAATACTCCGACCAGTTACGAGCGTATACGACGCTCTTCATCTCCCAGATGAAGAGCGTCGTATATATATTAGTATAAGTATAATGTATGTTTAGTCAAGTTAAAACGGTCGAGATAAAAAAGTGATACAGGAATCTCGAAACAATATTTTTGTAAATTAAACTCTCGAATATGTCGAATAACTAGATATGTAAGATAGATATATCTAAATGTATTGTCACAACAATGCTTCTCTAGTTAGTAATCTAGTTTGTTTCTCGTATAATTTTCCCTGTTTCTTAGGGTCCAGTCAAAGATCAAATTATATATTACATCTTACTATTATCAATGACAATAAAATCGATTTGTCTATAGTTAACATTGTTATGACACTATGTTATCTTCAAGAGCGGTCTGCTTTAACAGACCTACGTAATAATAACTAAAATAATAGGTATTACGTATTTATTATCACAGGAGAAGAAATTAGGGGTTTCCTAAAAAGTAAAAATATATAACTAAAAGAATTTAATTTAAGTCTTAATAGATCAATTTAATTTTAATATTAACGATTGTTATAAAATAAATTCCAAACAGAACCAGGATGCGAGTTAGAAGTAAGGCCCCTTACATTGTCCAAAGATATTTTTTTTTTTTACCTTATTGTGTATAAGATTGTATAAATATTAATAATTTATAATACTTATATAATATCTGTTTTCGTGCCATACGAATTTGAGTAGATGTTGCCAAATTGTTGTTTACTAGAATTTACGATATGTAAATACTAAGATAATAGATAATTTTAATGTATAATAATTATGTTAATTAAATTAATTGCACGATTAAATAAAATTCTGTTTCTAATTGAATTGTTTCTATATTTTTTCATCATATAGGAAGTTCGATTGAAGGTATATTACAAGCTTTTATTTTGTTTCACCTGTCCCGTTGTCTATCTGTCGGTCTGTAATCACATATTGCAAGCTAAATGAGACCCACTTCCCGATGTCTGATTGGACTCAAAATTAGTGTCTACATTAATATTGAACACTCTAAGAATCACAAGTTTTGAAAAATACAAACTCGACAGCGCCATTTTTTCAAATTTCGCGGCATAGCTACCTGGAACGACTTTGTGAGCGTAGTGATCGTTGCGGCCGAATGCCGGAACGTAACCATAGTGACGCTGCCAAAACACATTACCTTAGCCTTCTGTCAACGTCAAAAAATAAACGTTTCGATTTCCAGTTCGCATTTAAGTTAGTTAGAACAGCTCAACAAAGTAGGTAGCAAACCGTATAAGTTTATAATAAAATTATTAAATAATTCGAGTACCTTCTGTTGTTATGACAATATATAAATGAAAGTGCTATAAAGTGTCTGTTATGTTTGCCGTCCCTTCAGTTCCATGCTCTTATGAAGTGTCCGAAACCGATGAATAACTAGCAGTTGTATCTTCAAAAACACAATGTATTTAGAATTAGGACTTATTTATTTAATATGCACGGCGCTAACACTAGGCGCAAATGTTGGAGATACGGACCTCAACGACTTATCGGAGCAACAGAACTCGGTGAAGATAAACAAATGCTGTGAGCACAACGAACTTATGGTCGACTCGGTATGTCGATTAGCCGAACAATACAATCAAAGTAAGTACCCGGCGAACCGCAATTTAACAATCTTGCAATCATTGTACAAATATATACATGTACATACACATTAACTGGCCTGCATTCTGTCTGAAACTTGAGAACCTGCCTACCCAACTACATATAGTCTCTAGTATGTTTAAGATATGTTACTGTTACACTGTGTTTAGAGTAAGTATAAATGTTTACAGATTCAAGGTTTACAACATGAATAATTGTTGTATGGCTCCAGGTAAATATGTTAATAAGTTAAGTCATTAAGAGCTACCTACACCTAGACCTAATAGAGTTCTTTGTCCAACACTTAATTAACTCAATAAAACAGGAGAATTGGTTTATCTATTGATATATATATAATATATAAAGTAAAGTCAGGTCCCTAACATACATTTTAAATATTAGTGTTTCTTGAAGGCTTTGCTGATATATGAGTCATCAAGACATCACAGATCAATGAACAAAAGAAAGTTGCCACACCTAGGTACTGATAAATGAAAGATTTGACACAAGAGTGCCCACAAGGAGTGATTATTAACTGCTATAATTGCTGTAATTTCTTAATAATTTTATAATCTGATGTTCATGAAACCTTCAATAGTTAATCTCAATTTTGTTTACTTTCCTCCTTTTAAAAGCTTTTATTTAATTTTACATGTCTCGCTATGTTTCGGTCTGTAATCAAATCCTGCAAGCTAAATTATACTCACTTCCCAATATAATGGACTCAAATTTTGCGTACTTTGTATGTACGTAACATACTTTCTTTGGTGACAATGCCACAATATGGTACTATAGAGCTGATCTGATGATGGTGATGAAAGATGGCCATAGGAACGAGATGAACCCGTCAAGTTTGTGCTCATTTGATTCATCTTGACAAGTGCTCTGGTTATAAAACTAGTCCTTTTTTTATTTATAAATAACTGGTAAATGCTTGATATTAAATAACTTTATTAAGTATTACTTGTTAATTATGTTGAAATTTGGGTAATCTTTTTAAGTACAGTAGAACGCTGATTATTCTAACACCAAGTAACCGAATCGCCAATTATCTGAATCAGTCCTAAGCGTAATATAAAAAAATTTTACCAAGTTATTTTTGTTTTGTTTTGTTGTAACAAGTTGAAACTCGTTGGAGTCCAGATATATTTCAATTGTTATGGTTGAAAGCTAGAGGCAAGACACTACATGTTTTGTTTGTTAAACTTAATAAAGTTTATTCTATGTGTGACAGTTCGTTTTTCTTTATTACCAGTCTATGTCTGATTATCTGAATGAACCTGGTCCCAATTAATTCGGATAATTGGCGTTCTACTGTAAATATCTTTATTGGCTCTACCATTTGCTTACAGGTCTACAATGTAATCAAAGCCATTGAATAAAATGGTTTGTTGTTTGAATAATCATAATTTTTATTTGTATAAAGCTAGTGTTTACCATTTCAATTACATCTTATAGTAAAAAGAAGTAATGTTTGTTTTCAGGTGTGTGGGTTCCACAATTCAAAACGGAAGATGGAAAAGAAGCAAAAGTAAAATATTTCCAGTATGTGCATGGTCTGCCAAACTGTGAGACCACGCAGGATAGAGCTATAATTCAAATTTTCAAATCTGAGGATGAGTATGTATGATTTATTAAGTATTCACAATTTCACAATACTAAATGCATTATTTATTAAATATTTATGATACTAAATGCTCCAATCTACTACATACTTGGTGAAAGGTCAAACATTACGCTATACTAGTTGTTCTCACCAAACTGAGATCTTGAACATACATTTTGCCAAATAGAGAAAAACTTTGGGGTTAATTGCTTATAAATTTATTTATATATATAATAATTGTGATTTTAGATTTTTGTATTTGTTGCTTAATAAGACAATATAACGGATATTATGTGCAAGCTTCAGTTTTTAATATAAAGCCGTTTTTGAGATAGACCCTGAGACAAAATAGGTCTAAAGTGACTTTGATGACCTGCCAAATTGTTTATGAAATGGTTTCATACTCTTGAACTCGAAATCAACAATACACCACACTGATAGAAATAAAATAAAAAATCATTTTGCTCCTCACTTGTTTGTATTGGATACTCCCTTAATATCAACATTTATATAATTTTAATCATCATTTTTTGCTTCGGGCCATAGTATTAAAATACTATGAAAATTTTATGCTTGTATAGTTTAAACGCTAGATGCATCTGATGGGCTGACGGAGTGCTAAAACTCACACAAGTCACCACCAGCCGCCCAAGTCAAAGAGTTCTCAATTCATTAATCAGTTATGAAAAAAAAGGTCATTGCTCTATTCTTTGATTGTATGTCTGTGTTGAGTACATTGACTTTAAGAAAAACTTTCTAGTAAAACCAGTAGACATGGTCAAGTTTTTAACTTAGAATAAAAATGTAACTAACTGCCCATTGAGTTTAGAGCAAATCCATCTTCTAAGCACCCTGATAGGAAATTGAACCTAATAAGGATATTGGGTTCAAATCCCGGTGGGAACACAAGTTTTCTTCCCAACGGAAATTTGTGTTTCTGGTTCTGATTGTGTGTGTGATGTGAAGTTTGAATCTTTTGATAGGCTTTAATTTTATTATATTAAAAAACAACATTGTTTATTCCAGGTTAAACTTACTCACAGATGGTCGTATGATGCACCTGATAAACCACGAACCTAGTTGGGACAGTAAAAAAGAGCCAGCAATCAACCCATTAAATTTACACGACAGTATACAGATACCAGAAGTCAAGGAGCCATCATATTACACCTATGTTCAAAACAAATACTGTTTAGATAAGGTAATTCCAAAAATAACTAATTTGAAACTGTGGCATAAAACTGCCCATTGGCTTAGTTGGGTGAGTGTTCACCTTCTAAGCATGGGTATCGGGTTCAATTCCCTGTAGGAACGAAAGTTTTCTCCTCCAGTAAAATTTATGTTTCTGGTTGTGATTGTGAACACTATTCAAGTAGAAACATTGAGCACTATGCCAGTGCCTGGCAAGTATCCTTGAGATCTATGCTCATTCCTAAAATTTCACTAAACAGTCTCTCATCCAAGCACTTGTCAATCAACCTTGTCAATCCCTATAGCTATAGAATCACACCTATAATAACAATTACTTATTTTTACGCTTTTTAATTCAGAATCACACTAATATTATATATGCGAAAGTTTGTATGTAAATGTGTAAGTATGTTTGTTTTCTTTTCTCACTGTAAGGGCTGAACGGATTTGATTGAAATTTGGAATGCACATTCATATATTTTTAATGCTAGATAGGCGACCGAAGATATAACACGCTTGCCTAGAAGATACCTATTCACCCCAGACTTGAAAACACCCAGATTGTACAATTTTGGAAACAAAGATGCAGGCAATGAGTTCCACTTGCTCGCTGTACGAATGATAAACGTAGAAGCGAAATGCTTTGAGCGAACCGGAGGTATATAACACATAGGCTACTTTTTAACTTAATTAATGTGGACCACGGCTAGTTCCACACATGCAATGTTAATGGCTTAATACACACAACTTTCTTAGACTTCACAGAAAAAAAAGTCAAATTGGGAACATTTAAATTGTCCAAATTTGATTGCATTTATAAGTATTTATTTTACTATGCATTAACATAAACAATCAATATAAGCACAAAAAAGTTTATCACGCTCCTTAACAGAACTTATAATTTTTTTCCAGATATTAATAACAAATACGAGCATAACGGTATTATATGCAACAGTATGCGTGCCACTAGTCAAGATTAACTGGAAAGACACCAATTTCCTCATACAGAAAATTTTGAATCCGATGTTTCACGCCATCGCTATAGTGTTATTTCTGATAGTTGCCATCATATACTTCATACTGCCAACATTGAGAGATTTGGCGGGCAATATCATAACTACAATAATGGTGTGCTTGATTGTGAGTCAAGCTGCTGATTTGGTCAGGATATTTACGGAGTACAGAAATCATATCAGTTTTATGATTACAGGTATGTATAATTTGTATAATTGAACTAGCTACCCGGCATGTGTTGCAATTCAACATAAAGAAAACAGCATTTTACCTCTTTCACGTTTATGATTGCATAGTACTTTAATACCATACTAAAAACTGGTTGACTAAATGATTACCTCTTTCGTTTGTTTTTTTTAGTATTTTACCAAATGAGAAAATTGTTTTATTGCATTTCGTTTTTCGTGAATGAATAATTATTTTGCTTGAATCTAAACCATTCTTGAATCTTCCTGAACACAATTTTTTTTTATAAAAATCTGTCCAGCCATTTAGTAGGTTTTCAGGAACATACACACTTACAGAAGGATTATAATAATCACACTAATATTATTAATCTGAAAGTTTATGTGTAAGTAGTTTGATTTCTCTTCATGCTGTAATGGACATATATGCTTTTGTTTGTTTGTTATACCTATGATTAACATAGGCTACTTTGACGTATATATATATTAGTTACTATATTATATAATAAGGATTATTGACCAGAAAGATAGGACTAACTGTAGTGGGTGGGGGATTTATAGCCCTATTCCAATATTTTTTCATTAAAACGTGAAACTTGGCAAACTTGTTGTATAGGTGTACCAGAGTGGAAAACACCTGTGGGGAGGGGGTCGAAGCTTTCTCACGCCGCGCGCTATTTAATTATTATATTATCTTCTATGTTGTGAGGCCGATGTTACTTAGATCTATCTTCCATCGTTTTTTTTTGTGGCTGAGTAGTGGCCTGATTTGTGATAACCTTATTTTCTAATCAAATTGAACTTTTTTGTATACTTGCGATAAGATGTCTTTGGTAATTTATCCGTCATTGTTTAATTTCAGATATAATTTTGTATGTAAGTCTGCTGAGTGCCTTCTTCTGGTTGAACAGTTTTGGATTTTATGTATGGAAGACATTCAAGTAAGTTCATGACGTGTGTTAAGCCAATTTAACTGCAAACTCACAACAGTTTTTTGACACTGTGAAATTTGAGTTAAGACCCACATATCACACTCACAGCCTCATTCAGTTCAAAGACTTGTATCGCGGTTGCTGGAAACATTCACATCATACACACAATCACAACCAGAAACACACATTTTCCTTGGTGACAAAACTTGTGTTCCATACGGGAATCGAACCCGATAGCAGCAAAAGCAGGGGTGCTTCAGAAGGCGAGTATGGGCCTGGGATGAAGACATAGGTGTCCCAGTGTGATGGTTGTTGTAGATGGAAGTTGTGACAAGCATAATGTTGATGATGGTCCAAAAAACGGTGCTAGCGGCCCAGAAGGCGAACTCGACTGAATCAGTTGTGTTAGTACTTGAAAATGTTTGATTAAGAATCAATATTTTTTTTAGATCACGTAATGTATTCCTTCGAGTGACAGATGTGCGCAAGTACTGCTACTATTCGACCGCTGTGTGGACATGTGTGGTGGTGATGGCAGCGATGGCGATATGCGCACATTTCCTACTGGACACCGCTTACATTCCCACTAGGAAGTCGAAAAAGCAGTTTCCAACATCGATATTCATGGACAATGTAGAACAAGACACTATTGGTAAGTTTATAGATGTTAAACTGTGTCCTTAATGATGATTCAAAACGTCAATGAATCACATGGGCCCCAAAGTGGCACTCATGACACTGCCAGATTCGCAAAATTACATTATGATAATTAATTAGTATCAAACTTGGCATACGTGTTTTTATCATGGATATAAGCTATGTCCATTCCAAGTTCCATACAAATACATAATAGGTGAGCATTTGATCGTAAGCTAACCTTTGGTTTATTTTTTATTATCTCTGATAGGGTAGAGTTTGAACGCCGCTATCTCACCTTGACATGCTATGATGGGGTCGGGGTGGTAAGAGCCTATGATGACTCTCAAACACAACTGTGTGGTGACAGATTTTCCACTTGCAAAATCTGTCATGTGTACATAGACAAACTATAACTTTATTTATTTATTTATTCTTTTGCACAATACATATGTACACGGAGGACTTAATGCTAATACAGCATTTTCTGCCAGTCAACCGAAAAGGTGCAGAAAAGTGTAGAGCACACTATTGTACGCCCGAAACGGGCAAACTGTTGGTACCTGTATAATATTATATTTTCTGTAATACCATCTTATTTACACAGTTTACAATAAAGGAAATTCTATTCTATTCTATTCTATTCTAAAAATTCGTGGTAGTGCAGTATAAAGGGTTAATATCTATTATTTATGATTTAAAATATACCAACATATATACACATAACATACAACAAATATACCAAAATATAAATATATAATATTATCGTACAAAAATAAAATATAAGATAATAAATGTACAATACACATACATAAACATAAAAAAATTATATACTTAGTAAGTATCTTATGACGACAACATAGTAAACGAACTAAACACAAAACATTATGTTATTATAATGATGATGATACCATTAAGAGTGGAGCGTTTTAAAGAAATGGGCTTGAGTTTAAAGAGTAACTTTACTACAAGTATAAAGAGAGTAACAGAGTTAAATGTAAATTCTATGCAGGCAGCGCTGTGCAAACTGGATTGCACTTTATTGCGCCGTAGCCAGAGTCGCTATTTATTAAATTGTCTTTACGGAGAGGAACTTCTGTACTTCTATTAATTATTTTTTGCAACTGGTATAATTAAGATAACAAGGCTAACATTTTACTTTTCAGGATTACTTGGAATAGCGGTATTCTTTACTCCAGTGGCTTTTACAATCATGTTCAACTTATTCTTCTATGTAACTACTTTGAAAGTCATAAAGAGGATCAATATTTACGGCAGAATTCACCACAAACTAAAAGGATGGTAAGTAAACTGCAGATAAATTCATGTGCATTTTAACCACTAATGAGAGTTTATAATTTGTCTGTTTGTCTGTAAATTTTATTGGTTTTGAAATTTGCTGAGCCGTTATTATATATAAAGTCATATAACCCCCGCGGCTTCGCTTCGGCAGAGTAAATAAAGCGTGATGATAATCTTTTAAACAAGGATTCACTATGAAGATCCACACAGTTGTTTAACCGTGAAAAGGTAAAAATCAGACCGACAAAGTTACTTTCGGATCTGTAATATTATTGTAGATTGTATAATCAACCTTATGCCTTCAATATACTTTTGTTTTCAGTTTCAACCTATTCCTACAAATGTTTCTCATAATGACGACAGCGTGGCTATTCCTGCTCCTATCATGGCTCAACTTTGACGGACTCCTATACGCACACGTGTTTGTGAATTTATTACAAGCTATACTGATCTTCTATGTGTGCGTGCTTCGCCAGTCCCACGTGACTTTCTTGCTGCGCAAGAGTTGTTGTTATGCGGAACCAATACCTACTGGTGAGTGGGGAGACGAGATGACGCATATGAATGGCGGGAACTACTGAAACCACGATTCGAGACACAACTCACGAAAGAAGGCCCGCGTAAACATTATTATCATACCTTACGAATGAGGTAAGTTTTTCGGTAATATTTTTTAAATTTGCATGACAAATAGCGCCGCGTCTGAAGGACTTCTTCCGTGAAAATTATTTCACGAGTTTGAA
The DNA here is from genome assembly GCA_948107665.1 of Lomographa bimaculata. Classification (NCBI taxonomy): domain Eukaryota; kingdom Metazoa; phylum Arthropoda; class Insecta; order Lepidoptera; family Geometridae; genus Lomographa; species Lomographa bimaculata. The sequence continues at coordinate 7,828,327 of OX403603.1, forward strand.
ATTTATTACGCTGTCGATAAAGTGTTTTTTTATCGCTAGAGGGCAGTATTTTGCTTTGTCTATATTAGATATTAAGTGATGAAAGTACTGTGAGCTCTCAAATCCATCGAAATATTATACAAATGTCCAAATAAAGAGTATGACTAAGTGTACAATTCCAAATAAGTTCTAGTGATGTAAAATGTGACAGGTGAAGGATTGTATTAGTGAATACTCGAATATCTCAAGTGAATTATAGTTTAGTTTAATCATTACGTGTAGTAGAATTTTCTAATAATCATTCTAAAATTATGACATATTATGTGACGATAAGGTCAACGATGACGATTTGATGTTATTGTACATTACGGCAATTATCCCAGCTATCAGAGTTATCTTACTATCATCTCAATTCAACTGAAATGTATAACTATGTAAACATCCCTCCACAAAAATGTTCATACATATGAAACTCGATCGTTAACTTTGTAAAAACTGTAATCCTTATATAGTACCGTTTTAATAAAGAAAAGTTTTTATATTGACAGACATTATAGCTGACATGGTATCTCACTTCCACCATTGCCGTGAATCGTTTGTGGGAGTGAGATGCCATGAGCTTTTGCCAGTATCTACTTAACATTAGAAATTGGAAATAATGAATCTCACCAACACGTTGAAGATGAGATATATTTTACACATTATAATAGTTTAAGCGAGCTTATACTGCACGTTTTAGTAGAATATTTTATAAGTGACGACATTATTTGTGCCTTAAAGAGTTATTAACGGCCTTGTATGTGCCTTAAAATGTGTTCTTATGCAAGTTTTATGCATTATTATAGAAATTGTGAATACATATTATTACTATGTAGATATTAGATTTTAAACTTTAGATAAAAAATCAATTGTATTATTATATTTCGAGTAGGGGATATAATTTGGCTCACAAACGATACTTAATTTGGTTTAGGGTCATAATGACTAATCGAAATTGAATAATCACAACTTTGTTCCTAATTATTAGGATAATAATATGATGTATTAAAATATTGTAATCTTATTTAGTCATGATCAAAACACAAAGATATTTAAAGTTCTCGTGAGAAAAAGACATTATTATATTACAAAAATACGGCTTGCCTATGTTTCGAGCATGTACGATGCCATTCTTCAGAAGTCTTCGTCGCGATCTCGAGGCGTAAAGTCATCACAAATAAGGGCATCGTACTTGCTCGAAACCTAGGTCGACAATTTTGATCAAATGACGTGAGTGAAAGCTGTATTTTGATAATATTATAACATAAAGATTGTTAAAAGATGACTAAGTTTACAAAGCTTTTTGTAATTTTGACATATTTATTAGACGTCCGAATTCCGTACGGATATTCAAGGCAGCTAAGTTATAGATAGTGATTTAAACGGCAGTTTATGTTATCGTATTGCTCTCTCTTAAATATTACAGTATGTTTATAATAAGCACTAATTTTATATAACTGACTATACACTCTACGTTCCAAATAATTTTGTATAACGGCATTTATTTTTAATACATTTAATTTCTGAATAAAGATTTTAACACCAAATGTTTGTTATTTTTTACCGACTTCCCAAAAAAGGAGAAGGTACTCAAGTCGACTGTTTATTTTTTAGACTTTTTTTTATGTGATACCTCATAACTTCTCACCACGTGAGCCGGTTTCGATAATTTTTTTTAGTTTGAAATATGTTGCTTTCTAATTGGTCCCATTAAATTTGATCAAGATCTGATCAGTAGTTCTTGAAATATCGTCAATAATGTCTATTTGTGACGAATAATGCGTACTTTGACGATGTTCTCGTTTACCCGACTTCAAAAGTTACCTCACAACTTCTTTCGTTGTGAGCCGATTTTGATGTTTTTTATTTTTTATTTGAAAGCTGGTGGATCAAGGTTCCGATGATAAAGCGGTGAAGTCGGTTTTTTTTAAGCTTTGCTTGCGTTTAATTATTGTACCATAATTTTGTGGGTGCTAGAAACATTAACACTCACAAACGCACCTAGAACCAGAAACACAAATTTCTTTGGTGAGAAACTTGTGTGCTCACCGGAAATTGAACTCGATACTCGCTACATAGAAAGCAGACGCGAAACCAACTAAGCGAGCAGCTCTTTTTAAACTGGTATTGAGATACAATCTTGAGGATCTACTTATATTGTTGTGATGAATAGAAGAGTGTTTAACCTATTTCCACCAAATGCTTTGATGAGTAATGATGTAGTCGACAATGCCTAGCTTCGGCTCTCTATATAAACTCCTTTCTTAAGTTATCAATCAACTAAAGCTACAGAAAAGCAGTATGAACCTTTCCAGAGGGACGACTTACGAAAGTGTCACTTTTAGTAGGTTGGTATCAGGTAAACTTCTACAAAGAAAAAAAACCTTTTTTTTTATCACTTGTGACGATGTGGTCGAGGTAACTACGTGATCTATATAGGGACTTTAATGGGATCCTAAAGTGCGATGCCGAATTGCACTCAATAAGCTGGTTTTCAGCTCTTTGCATCAATTTTAATCTGCTTTCGCAAGTCACCACTCTAGCCAACAGTTGTTTGGCTTCAAAAACAGATCCTATCTTACTAGAGGCGTCCTATAGCGCCTACCAGGAGTGTGGTTCGGAATTCACACTTTTACTGTAGGATTACAATAAAAAGTGTAAATGACGAAGCACACGGAATAAGTTCGTGGCTCGTACTCTAGCTTTCAGTACAATGTTTAACCGCCTTTTCGCCTACTTGGAATATCAATTTTTAACATTAAAAACCATAATATAAATAGATTCCTTGATAATATTTATATTTGGATATATCTGTTAAAGTTTCGTGAACCGACACATGGTTTAATAAAAAAAAAAAAACAATTTTTACATAATCTAAATTGTGCCCGATTTTTACTTCATCGAAATTAAATTAAAATCAAAGATTAAAAATATTTTAATTAACTTTTTCTTTGTACATTCGCTATAAAAACAGGGATTTAATTAGTTTGGGTTAACTTTGATAAATAGGGATATATTTTCTTCTAAAATAAAATAAGTGCTAATCATTTAGGCACGTTTATAAAAATATATGACGGATAATATGTTTCTAAATTTATCAATATAGTTCTGCCTAGCATGGCTAATGCTATTTTAACAAAATCAATTCATTTGGGTGGACGTTATCAAACACAACGTGCAGCTAACTGCAAATTTAAACTCGTTGACCGTAGTAGTTTCTAAATACTGTTTCGGTAGATGACGTCACACGTCTCCGTAAGACGTTAATAATAAGGAAAGGATAATTTCGTCGCTTCAGGTGGGGCTTGAGCAGCTCAGCGGTTCGAGCAATAGGGCATGACACCCTATGGCTGCGGGTTAAGCGATAATTTTTCGAATATATATGATGGATAGCTTTCACTCCATCATACCCACTTTTATAAGACGTCACTCTAGGCAACACCTGTCTGGACTCAAGACAACAGTTTTGCTACCACATGTGCCCAACTTACAAAATAGCACTCACCTGTGAAAACAGCTGTCCCTCCGGTCTTTCAGTGAGCGGCGCCAGTTGACATCTGACCACGAGATGGCAGTCATCCATCACCGTGTTGAAGAACCGCCTCGTCGGCAGCAGGGCTTCAAGGTCTATCATCAGCTCCAGGAAACGCTCGCAATATCTAGGATCATTTTTTTTTTATGTAAATTAAATCTTCTAACCATATATAACCTTATTTTTATGCTTAAAATGTGTATAGAAATCTACCTAAAATATACCAGTCAATCGGTTTTGCTTTGCAAAATATAGATAAAATAATTAAAAGCAAGCAAAGCTTAAAAAAAACAGACTACACCGCTTTATCTTCGGAACTTTGATCAGATTAGATGTACTAAACACGCATTATTGACGATATTTCAAGAACTACTACTCAGATCTTGATTAAATTTAAATAGGACCAATTGGAAATCAACATCATTCAAACTAAAAAAAATAATCGGTTAACGTGAAAAGAAGTTATGACACACATTAAAAAAATCTAAATACAGTCGACTTCATTACCTCCTCCTTTTTTGTGAAGTCGGTAGATAACTGTTTTTACATATTATGCTGATTAAAAGAAGAAATCTATATACGTTTTCGAAAAATAGTACTTAATTAACTTTTTTATCTGTGATAGGCTAGCGACCATGTCACCTAGTGGGGTGTATTCGAGATGAATACGTAAAGTTCTTAAAAAATAATAGCCCCGCGTCCAACAAAAGTAGTAAACATTTAGAAACAATGATTATTTAATAACTTCACTAAAAAGTAATAACTAATGATTACATTGAGTATACAAAATGTATACTTTTGCCAAAAATTGCTTGTTTTATATTTATTATATTACACACAAATTTCTTACAAGGAATTAAACACTAGCAGCCTCTAACGATTATGAAAAATAAAACAAAATGCAAAAACTATGCATCGGCCGGGAATCGAACCCGGGCCGCCCGCGTGGCAGGCGAGCATTCTACCACTGAACCACCGATGCTTGTAAAACAAGGCCGAATTTAAGAGATCATTTCGATGATAAATCAGTTTTCTTCATTTTACCTTTCACCTAAGACGCAACGTAGTTTAGAATGACGCGATGATTTCAATATTTACGTACTTATCTACGTTATCAACATTTATTAAAGTCATAGATTTGTGCGGTATCTACAAGCATCGGTGGTTCAGTGGTAGAATGCTCGCCTGCCACGCGGGCGGCCCGGGTTCGATTCCCGGCCGATGCATTTTTTGAACACTCTATTTCTATAGGTGCAAGACTTGCACTGAGAACGTCCCTCTCGCGGAATAAAGTCAGAGTCAGGAAGGACAACTAAAAATTATATTTATAAATTCAATATTTTTACACATTTATCCTAACCTATAATAACTTGACACATGGTTGGGAGCGCTTATCACATCACACTAATATTATAAATCCGAAAGTTTGTGTGAAAGTATTTTTGTTCCCTCTTCACGCTTTAACGACTGAACGGATTTGGATGAAATTTGGAATGTACATAGATTATACCTAGGATTAACACATAGGCTACTTTTTAACTTGATAATAGCGGGCGAAGCCGCGGGGCATGACCAGTATTTGTATATAAAGTACTAACATGGGCGTATTTTTACCAACTTCCCAAAAAAGGAGGAGGCACTCAAGTCGACTGTATATTTTTTTTTATTTGTGTTACCTCATAACTTCGTTCCACGTGAACCGATTTTGAATTTTTTTTGTTTGATGGACGTTGCTTTCCGATTGGTCCCATTTAAAATTGATCAAGATCTAACTAGTAGTTTTTGAGTTATCCTCAATAATGCGTATTCTGTGGACTACATTGACGATGTTCTCGTTTTTAACCGACTTCAAAAGTTACCTAATCTAATTAAAGGGATATTCATTAATATTTTAAATATGTACATATTCACTTACATTTATTGCTGACTTTTGATAGCTTTGTATTCTAACATTTCTGAAAACTTGTCTAAAAGAATGCGCTGATCCAAATACCGATTTCTTTAGCGCATGCAGATTTTTTTCAAGAGTGTAATTTTTGACCCTCTACAGCGTTTAAATACGTCTTTGTTTTCACAAGATATAATATTAAAAAAAAAAACATAAGCAAAACAAAAAGGTTCATGCATCGGCCGGGAATCGAAGCCGGACAGCATTCTACCACTGAACCACCGATGTTTGCATGGCAAAGAACATTTAACTACTTAAAAGATTTGCTTTTTGAAGCATTCTTCAACTGTAGAAAAATGCAGATGAGATACAATACAATACAATACAAATACTCTTTATTGCACGCCAAGAAAAATATTAATTAACAATAGAAAAAATAACAATATAGCAGTACAATCGGCGGCCTTATCGCTAAGAAGCGATCTCTTCCAGGCAACCTTAGAATGGAGAGGATAAAAAAGTTTCACAAAATGTGATCGGTGGTGCGGCAATGATCATTATACATACGTGCAATATTTTAAACATACATATAATTATTAATGTAATTAAACAAATCATATACATATAGTTACATACATAAATAAATTAAAGATAAATAAAAAATATATAAATAATATACAATACATATATAAATATTATAATACACATACTTAATATAACCTAAAAATAAATAAGTATTAGTGAGATAGTGGTCAGATGCTTGACTATCTATCATATAAAAAAAAATGCTCACATTCATGCTTCAACTACATTTATTTACCGACTTCCCAAAAAAGGAGGAGGTACTCAAGTCGAATGTATATATATATATATTTTTTGATATTACCTCATAACTTCTCTCCACGTGAGCCGATTTCGAAAATTTTTTTTTAGTTTGAAAGATGTTGCTCTTTCGTTGTGAGCCGATTTTGATGATTCTTTTTTTATTTGAAAGCTGGGGATCAAGGTTTCGATGATAAAGCGGTGAAGTCGGGTTTTTTAAGCTTTGCTTGCGTTTAATTATATCGACACCATTACGTAAGGTCGGTCACGTACGTCATAGAAAAGGTGAAAGGTGAATGAAGATGACTTCCATAAACGAGGTGAGGTCTAAGTTACTCAAACTAATACACAAGCATCGGTGGTTCAGTGGTAGAATGCTCGCCTGCCACGCGGGCGGCCCGGGTTCGATTCCCGGCCGATGCAAAGATTATTTTGGTTCTGAAATTATTTTCTTAATTTTTTTCACCATCTTCATTAACTACTCATTTATTATAATAAGAAAAATAGTATCTAAGGGCTGAACTATGTATGTGTTTATAATATTGCTAGTCGTGCTCCGCAGCTTTGCTCGTGTTGTACATGTTAAACACGTTGTACACGCTATGTAAATTCCAAATTTCATCCAAATCCGTTCAGTCGTTACAGCGTGAAGAGGGAGCAAACACACTCACACACACAAACTTTCGGATTTATAATATAGGTAGATATAGAAAGTATAGATTGCTTTCTGCCATTTAGTGATACAGCATTTTCATATACATACAAGCCTAGCTAGCTGCTACTCTGCCGTAGTGCAGTCGTAGTTTATTCAAGGACAAAATTAATAAAGCCCATTCAACGAACAATCCAAAATAAACTTTTTAAATACAAAGCACAATTTATAACGACAAAATCATCCTACTAATATTATAAATCCGAAAGTTTGTGTGTGTAAGTATGTTTGTTCCCTCTTCTCGCTTAAACGGCTCAACGGATTTGGATGAAATTTGGAATGCACATAGATTATACCTAGGATTAACACATATGCTACTTTATAACTTGATAATAGCGGGCGAAGCCGCGGGGCACGGCTAGTGTTATATAAAAGTTACACATAGTTGAGATGAGTGATCAACTCAAGATATCATTGGAAAATTTTAAGGGAGCTTGCTTTTAAGAGTCAAATTTAATTATTGGACTACCATTCTTACCCTCTCCCACATCGTCATTTAACGAAAGAGTTATATTTCTAAGTGTACAAGTGTTTGTAAATATACAAATACAATCTTAAAAGAAACCAGCAACATCAGGTAAATAAATAAATTACTGTTTTTAGGGCTATTAACTAACTGTTAACTACAATAATTACGTGTGTCATTGATTGTACCATCAAAAATATGCATCGGCCGGGAATCGAACCCGGGCCGCCCGCGTGGCAGGCGAGCATTCTACCACTGAACCACCGATGCTTGTATGGAGAACTTCTAAATCACGAAACTTCAGTGTGATGAATACATCACAGAATAAGTAATAGCAGTGAGATACATCTTTATTCCCTTTCACTTTAGTATTAGTGTAAAACAAATTACGTGGTATGTTGATGATATCGTTTATTTCGTAATAGCTGCTAAATAAACAGTAGGTTTACACCTACTATTTATTTAGCTGTTATTACATTTCTATAAGTTATTTATTTATTTAATAGTTAAGCACAAAACAGTGTACAAGGAATAGCTTAATGCTATGAAGCATTATCTACCAGCTTTCCTGGACGTGTAAGAAAAGTGTTTGGGCGTGCAGCTAAAAGACACAGAAGACACGTGTACATAAAAAAAGAGATTTTAGAATAAATAAAGTAAGTTCCTACAAGCATCGGTGGTTCAGTGGTAAAATGCTCGCCTGCCACGCGGGCGGCCCAGGTTCGATTCCCGGCCGATGCAATTTTAAGAACTGCGTTATAAAAAATCGACAGTTTTTATTCATATTTTATTGATATGTATATTTGTGCTAGTGTTTCTATCGTACAATTATATCTGTTCTACCTACCAACATCATCTAAGTATGTCCATCATTTCATATAAGAGAGGTACTTATAACTCACTCGTTAAATGACGATGTGGCCGAGGGTAAGAATAGTAGTCCAATAATGAAATTTGACACTCAAAAGCAAGCTCCCGCTTTTCCAATGATATCTTGAATTGATCATTCTTCCCAACAATGTGCAACTTTTATATAACATGATTTTGTCGTTATAAGTCGTGCCTTATTGAGTTTATTTTGGATGTTTCGTTGAATTGGCTTTAACTTACTTCATTAATAAATATTAACTATTAGAAAAACTTTTTTATTCGTTACTTCACCGACATTTTGAGAAGTGTGCTCGGATGACAATCGCCTGTGATGACAATAATTGTGCTCGGATTGAAACGCAGTCTGCTCTTAAAGATAGCTACATATTTGTCCTTTTCACACTGCAAGAACACCGTTCGGGTTTTTATGATATATTTTGTACTTGAATAAACTACGACTGCACTACGGTAGAGTAGCAGCTAGCTAAGCTTGTTTGTATATGAAAATGCTGTGTCGCTAAATGGCAGAAAGCAATCTATACCTTTTATATCTACCTATATTATAAATCCGAAAGTTTTTGTTTGTGAGTTTGTTTGCTCCCTTTTCACGCTGTAACGGCTGAACAGATTTGGATGAAATTTGGAATGTACATAGCTTATGCCTAGCACTAACACAGACTACTTGTTAGTTTGTACAACGCGAGCGAAGCTGCGGGGCACGACTAGTAATATTATAAACACATACATAGTTCAGCCCTTAGATACTATTTTTCTTATTATAATAAATGAGCAGTTAATGAAGATGGACAAAAAAATTAAGAAAATAATATCAAAATCAAAATAATCCTTGCATCGGCCGGGAATCGAACCCGGGCCGCCCGCGTGGCAGGCGAGCATTCTACCACTGAACCACCGATGCTTGCTATATCTGATTCACTTTTTAAACAAACTTCCAAGTAAAATTAAACAGATTATGTAAACATCGATAGCGTCACGTGTTGCATTGAAAGTGAAAGGTGAACTGAAGAAGCGTTCTTGGGATGTTTAGAAAATAGAGAATACATACAAGCATCGGTGGTTCAGTGGTAGAATGCTCGCCTGCCACGCGGGCGGCCCGGGTTCGATTCCCGGCCGATGCAATACTTTTACATTTATTTTTTTTTGTTTTTTTTAGCCTTTGTTCAGTTTTTTTTTTTTTTTGGTAAGTAGTTGTGTAGTCGAGGCTAGCAAGCTCGCTAGTCCTAGGATTGGAAATTTGTAATTGATTCTACGGTATGGAACTGTAGGATTGGATTGGAAGGCGTATTTCAGGAAGAATTAGTATTGTAATGCAAGGTCCTGTATGTAAATTTTTGAGATAAATCCGATATTTTTCAAAAAGTAAAGAGACTGTTAGACAAGTAGGTCTTTAGATAAGTTGGACAAATGACGCCAGAGACGCATGTGGTGTATAAGTATTACAAATGCCGCCAATGACGCTGTGATTTGTAAGTTGTACAAATGACGCCAATGACGCTGCGATTTATAAGTAGTATATACAAATGACGCCAATGACGCTGTGATTTATAAGTAGTGCAAATGACGCCAATGACGCTGTGATTTATAAGTAATATATACAAATGACGCCAATGACGCTGTGATTTATAAGTAGTAAAAATGACGCCAATGACGCTGTGATTGATAAGTAGTACAAATGACGCCAATGACGCTGTGATTTATAAGTAGTATATACAAATGACGCCAATGACGCTGTGATTTATAAGTAGTACAAATGACGCCAATGACGCTGTGATTTATAAGTAGTCTAAATGACGCCAATGACGCTGTGATTTATATGTAGTGCAAATGACGCCAATGACGCAGTGATTTATAAGTAGTACAAATGACGCTAATGACGCTGTGATTTATAAGTAGTACAAATGACGCCAATGACGCTGTGATTTATAAGTAGTATATACAAATGACGCCAATGACGCTGTGATTTATAAGTAGTACAAATGACGCCAATGACGCTGTGATTTATAAGTAGTCTAAATGACGCCAATGACGCTGTGATTTATATGTAGTGCAAATGACGCCAATGACGCTGTGATTTATAAGTAGTACAAATGACGCCAATGACGCGTACTTACAAAACAAAACGCACTTCTTCCCTAGGAGATTTAATGAGTAACTATTTTTAAATGCTTAAAATCTCTTAGCAAAATCCACGTAACAATCTATTTATTGTCAACGATGATAATCATTTGTTTTTTCTATAGAAGCAATTATAACTTATATTTACGTGTTTGTGGATACGAGATAATTATTTGAACTTCAATAAGGTATGTTATCTTTTTTTACGGATTATAAAACAGATCCAGTGCCTCAAAAATAAATAAATATGAGGCCTTACGACGGTATTTTACCGCATTTTAGTCCATTTTAGCTGATAAGCTGAATATTTATATATATAATTCGGTAGATAAAGTCATGTCTTCATAGGACTTTAATAATAAGGAAAGGATAATTTCGTCGCTTCAGGCATGGCTTGAGAAGCTCAGCTGTTAGAGCAATAGGGCATGACACCCTATGGCCACTAGTTCAATCCCCGCCTCAAGCGGTAATTTTTCCTTTCTTTTTAGTTCTGCCTATCATGGCTAATGCTATAAAAACAAATTCTATAAAAGCATAGTGATCGAGTACTGCAACGAATGTGCTTGCATTGAGGAGCAAGAGCACCTTATTACTAATGTTCATACCTGATTTTATGCGGGTCGACGTCACCGTCCGCGGGAATGCTCTCCAAAATTCGCATAAACTTGATCATGAGTCGTTGCAGGTAGCGTCTCTCCCACGTTAGTTTTTCTAGTAACTCTGGCTTGTCTTTCTTTTGTATGGCGCGCCAGTATTTTCGCCATTTGGGCACAGCTTTGAATTCTTGGTTTCTCCTTCCTAAAACACAAAAAAAATATAGTTTAGAACTTGGAAACATGACGTTGACAGTAGCGTGGTAATTTGTACAATTAAAAAGAATAAGTGCAATTCAAAAGTACATATAAGTACAATTCAAAAGTATAAGTACAATTCAAAAAAATTAGTACAATTCAATAGAATTTTAACAATTCAAAAGAATCAGTATAACTCAAAATAATTAGTACAAATAAAAATAATTAGTACAAATCAAAATATTTAGTACAATTCAAAATAATTTGTACAATTCAAAAAAAATATAGAATTCAAAATATTTTTTACAATTCAAAATCAAGCTGTTTACTAATAGTAATTGAAGAGTTTCGCTATCTATAAAAAATGAGCTTTGTAAATCTACATCTATCTCTTTCTTACCTTCCTGCAAGCTGACCCACATGCTGAGAGAGACCAGCCGTTTCACCTGATCCCTGCACAATTGCACCTCCATACTTCCGAAGCAGTGGTTCAGAAACAGCAGTAGACCGGTCTGCTCCCTCATATTGCTGCTTGTATGGTCTTCTGCGACGCTGGCACGCAGTACAAGTTCGAAAAACGCCGGGAAATGTTCTGGCTTCTTTAAGAAGGGCTGGGGAATAATACAAAATAATAAACGTCAATAACGTACAGAAAGAAATATAATTAAATGATATTACAAAGCTATACAAAGCTTAAAAAACCGACTTCACCGCTTTGTCTTCGGAACCTTGATCAGATTTAATGTATTAAACACGCATTATTGACTATAACTCAATAACTAGATATCAGATCTTAATCAAATTTCAATGGGACCACATCAAAAGCACCAGCTTTCAAATAAAAAAATAATCATCAAAATCGGCTCACAACGAAAGAAGTTATGAGGTAACTTTTGAAGTCGGTTTAACGAGAACATCGTCAAAGTAGTCCACAAAATAGGTATTATTGACGATATTTCAAGAACTACTGATCAGATCTTGATCAAATTTAAATGAGACCAATTAGAATGCAACATATTTCAAACTAAAAAAAAATTTCGAAATTGGCTCAAGTGGAGAGAAGTTATGAGGTAATAATACACATAAAAAAAATACAGTCTACTTGAGTACCTCCTCCTTTTTTGGGAAGTCGATAAAAAACAGGTCCTCCTGCAACACAGTTCCTATGACTAAAACAAGAGGCAGGGATTCTATGAATCTTTGTAAATAAAGCATTCAAATAAATAATATTGTATTGTATTCATCATACCTATTTTTTTAAATATTGGATAGTCAAGCATTTGACCACTATTTCACGAGATGGAAAGTGACTTGGAGACACCCAGATTGTACCGTTCAGGGAACAAAGATAGCAGGCAATGAGTTCCAGTCTTTCGCTGTACGACCAGGCGTCTTCGAATAATCAAGCAACATACATAAAATAATGTAAACTCAAGCAAAGCTTAAAAAATCGACTTTGCCGATTTATCTTCGGAACACTTGATCAGATTAAGTTAATTAAATACGCATTATTGAATATGATTAACTCAAACACTTCTAGTCATCTTGTTCAAATTTAAATGGGACCACATGGGAAACAGCAGCTTTCAAATAAAAAAAGAATTACCAATTAACTTATTATACACACAAAAAAATACAGTCGAATTAAGAACTTCCTCCTTTTATTGAAGCCGTTAAACAATAATTCCGATGAATTGAGAAACTCCTCCTATTTTGGAGTCGGTTTAAACCGTAAAGAAACAATGGGCGTAAGGTTATACCTGCCACGCAGGCACCCTCTCCCGAAACTTCTCGTTGATCATCACGATGATAGACATCATGTGCGCGTGCGACGCCTTCCCGGCCTCGAAGTATGGCCATAGGTAGTTCTCCAGGTACTGCGAGAACTCCAGCATCATGATGCGTCGGACTGCGAAGCTGGAAACATTATGTAAAGATAGGTAAGCGTCTTGTATAATAAACATAATATATTTAAAAGATTGGTAAGTATCAAACATAAATTAAAAAAAAAAAATCTTTTAAATATGAAACTATCACATTTTTACCACTTTATCATTTTTGATGCATGCCTACAGCCTTCGCTTTTCAACCATGAGTGGTTGACTGGTAGAGAATGCTTTTAGCGTTAAGTCCACCCTTTGTACCTTTTTGGGCAATAAAGAGTTAAAAAAATAAATTGTTATTTTTAATGGTATGTATTATTTTTATAATCTTTTTCATTAATATTATCGCGACACCATCCCTACTTTCACATTTCGTTTATATTTCCATCCAAAGGTTGTCTGGAAGGAATCGCTCTTAGCGATAAGACCGCCCATTGTACCTATCTTTATAAGTTTTTCTGTAAACTGTATTTATCTTTTGGTGTCAATAAAGAGTTATTGTATTGTATAGTATAAAGGATTATATACTCGACTGATACTGAAGGAGCACCGAATGTTCCGGAACTAGTCTCGTAACAATTCGAGCAAACAACCGTGAGTGAAGTCGTATAAACGCTTAATAATACATTAGATAATTCTTTATACATACATATTATATGTACAAGCTCTTTATCTCTTAACTTACCTTTATACACTTTAACCTTTAAAATATGACATCTGCTTTTTGACGACCCAGTTGGGCAGTGGACAGGTCTCCGCTCTCTACGCCGTGGGTCCTGGGTTCGATTCCCGGCAGGAGCACAAATTCCTTCCCAAGGGATATTTGTGCTTCTGGTTCTGGGTGTAATGTGTGTGTGATGTGAATGTTTCCGGCACCCACGATACAAGTCTTTGAACTTTGTGTGGGGCTGTGAGTGTGAATGCGTTTGCTTGTCTCCATATTAAATTTTGATTACTGTTTTTTGTGACGCTTGCAAGATTAAGTCGATTGAAATATGAATCAAAGTAGGACCACGCATTTAGTCTTTAGAACGCCACAAACGAACATACATACATTAATAGGCTAATTAACACATTCTCTGCTTTGCGATGCGTAAAAAAATAAATATGTACATTGGCAACCCAGTTAAAACAGTGGGCAGGCTTCCTCTTGAACGCTTTCACACTCACAGCTCCACAATAAGTTCTATGACTTGTGTCGTGGATGCCGGAAATATTCACATCACATCTAGAATCAGAAATACAAATTCGCTTTTTAGGAGGAGCACGCGCTTCAAACTACGCCAGCGAGCAATTAGTAATCGGAAGTTTATTTCAGATAGTTACAATACAATACAAATACTCTTTATTGAAAAACCAATACCAAAATCTTACAAACTAACTATATAAATAAATCTTAAAGAGCTTTCACAATAGGCGGTCTTATCGCATAAAGCAATCTCTTCCAGACAACCTTAAGTAGTTAAGTTAGTATGTTCATAAAAACATTACTTCCTAAAAATGTAACCAATGTAGACTTGGAATTTCAAGCAAAGTTAAATTATTGATTTATTTTATGATTGTAATGGAAGGCATGCAAACATAATTTAATTATTATTATTACCACATAGTATTCTACTAGTCTTACACATAGACCATAGAAACAATTTATATATAACTTATTTAAGTAATACTAATATTTTTTATCTTAATCAAAAATCATCATTTTAATAATAATATTACTTCCAATTAAAATTTAAAATAAATATCAATCACATAATAATAAATAAATAATCCCCAAACCAAAAAGCTGCATCATAACATTGGCTGGCAAAATATTTCAAAAAACTAAAGAAACAAAAAGGTCAACAAACCCATCTATAAGGCCAATGACCCTAAATCCTTCATTTCAAAAAATCAGTGAGGCTCTGACTGTTGAAAGGGAAAGTGTAAAAAGTTTTTTGAGGGTTCACTTACTTGGAGCCGAGTATTTCAGCTTGGTACACCGACTCCACAATCGAGGCATCATAAGGTAAGTAGCTTCCTTTAGTCTGCGGAGACCAATACTGATTTGCGAGCTGTAATTGAAACAACCATGTTGATTATGCAAAATCAGTGAGGAAAAGCACATAGATTTAGTTGATTGTGTAACACCAGTTGGTCTCCTAAATATATATGGGTTTTAAATATTTATTAGATATTTTCTAGGACTTTAGATGGTCCTGGAATTTTAACTCTAGCTGGCTCCTTTTGTGTTGTATATAATATATGTATATAAGGGTGCTTGTGTGTATTATTGTAGTAGTAGGATACTTTTGCAGAGTCTGCCTGGGGCAATACCAAATCATTGCCAGATATTTAACCATCAAGCAGTAGCGTGCAAACATTACTGTATTTTAAGTTGAAGGGCAATGTTTCCAGTGAAATTACAGGGCATATAAAGATTTAACAACTAATATGTTAGGGTGACAAACGCATTGCCTTGCTGCACAGGTTTTTACCTATAAGTACAAAACTCTATGTTGCACTGAACTGTAATAGGCAAGCAGGACTCTTACTTTTAGGCGAGCGACGTCCTCAATTATAAAAAAAAACTGTTATTCTTTAAGCATTTGTTCTGCGTTCATAATAGTTATTCAGACACAGTTTTCAATTATGATATATAGGGAAAAATTTGTTATTGATAGTATACTGTGGTGCACAAAGGAATCGAATTTCGTGCCTGAGTCTGGTTCTCCTGATAAATACAATAAAGAGTGAATAGGCATCTCCTAGGCAAATGTGCATATGTTAAAAAAATACACACTACATCCCAAGCACAACTTCAGTGCGGGCCTTAGCACCCCCTACATTGCATAATTAACTGCGACTTAATTTGAGCTGTCTTTTAATGAAGAGGTTTTTATATTGACAGAATATTGGTTATTCACACATAACATAAACGCTTTCACACTCACAGCCCTAGACTAAGTTCGATGACTTGTGTCATGGGTTTCCGAAACATTTACATCTCACATACACACAACCAGAACTAGAAACACAAAATTTTCCTTAGGGAGAAAACTTGTTTTCTCGCCGAGAATAGAACCTGAAACCCTCTGCTTAGAAGGTGAATGCAAGCCAACTAAGCCAATAAGCATTTCATATTTTCTGGGTATATACATATACATATACATATACATATTGATATACTGTGGGGGTTGTTTGAAAGGATATAAAATATAGGGTCTTAGTAGGTGGCAGTAATTTTATATTATGAATAGAATAAGAAGACCAGATATAATGGTAGCAAAGTCAGTTTGTCCTTCTAATATTATAAACCCGAAAGTTTGTGTGTAAGTGTGCAAGTATGTTTGTTCTCTCTTCACGCTTTAACAGCTGTATGGATTTTGATGAAATTTGAAATGTACATAGCTTACACCTACGGTTATAACATAGACTACTTTTTGACTTGATATTAAAGAGTGAAGCCGCGTGGCACAGCTAGTAGTTTTATAACTGCTCTACATGATTATCAACATAATTTTGTTCACTTCACATTCCATCAGGTGAATTCATTATTATATTGTTTTTGTCTCTAACAATCTATCCATAATCTTACTTGGTAAGTGATGATGTGGTTAAGGGTGGTAAGCACCCTATTTATAAAACATTATTGTTCCTGAACATTATTATCTGGAAGTCTTGAAGTTTTGGTATCTCTTTGGCTAGCATTTACTTTTACGACCATATCATCACTTTTCATGGAGGTTGCCACATGCTAGATTATCTCACCAAAAATTATAAAAAAAAATTGCCTATTGTATCCTCATCGAAACTACATTCAGTATGTCTAGAAGAGATGGCTCAAATGATTAGATCACCTATTGCACAATTCGAAGCTAGTTTAAAATAAAGTTATTTTAAATTTTTGTGTAGATGGTGTATGAACAATAACAAGTTTATCTACCTATCTTTTCAGAATTTAGAATATTTCCATCATCATCAGCACTTTTCGCCTTCAACCTGTACTAGTATAGTCTAGGTTCATCCCGCTATCTGAACAATATTGTCAACTCATGTTTTTAGTTAAATATTTTAATAATAACAAAATCAGATAAGATTACAAAAGGGGATTAAAACAAATAAGTAGTACTCAAAAATGTTGTAAACCGCTTGCCAAAGGAAAAGTGCTCAGAATACTGGCTACGTTTCCACGTTGAATATCGATGCAAATTTTTTGTGCATTCTATTTTATTTTATTGTTTTTTATTTGAATTTTATTTTATGTGTATTTCAAGACCACAATTCACAATAAAAAATGCCATCTTTTATTACTTATGGATATTAGTGTGATGTGATCAGATTAGAATGTGACGTGATGTGTGATATGAAGTTGTGTTACGTGTAATAATAATATAACTAACACATTAACATAAATCTAAACTTACTGACATAGGATGTAGCATTTCCTTTAGTTTATTTAGGCGTGATTTAATACTCTGAATGTGGTCGCTAAAGTTAAATAAATATAGTTAATAGCTTAATCTATTGTTACTCTTAAAACACTTTCATACTCACAGCGACACACTAAGTTGGACGATTTGTGTTGTGGGTGCCGGAAAAATTGCCAACACACACACAATCGCAACCAGAATTTTCTTTGGGCAGAAAACTTGTATTTCCGCTGGGAATCGAACCCGATGATTAGGAGGCGAATGTCCACCCAACCAAGCCAACATGGGTAGTTCTTACCAAATAAGAGGACACTAGATACATTTTTATATCAGATGTTTTCTTTAGCATCCATAGTTTATTAGCTGAATGCTCGCCTGTGACAAGGGTCCAGGTTTGATTTGTTGCAGATATATATTTTTAATGCGAATTGCAAGCATGTGCGTTTGATTATAGTTTTTTATTGTTTTACAATATACAGTTGGAAATGAAATTGATTATGTATATTCATTGTTATTGAAACCAGAGCTCTACAATATATAGAGCACTATTATATTAGTCAGTTATAAAAAAAAATACATTTAATGTAATCACAAATTAACATACATTTCGTACGAGATTTCGCAGCCATTTACCGGCTCAATATTATATGAAACACGGTTGTACCATCTAAAACAAGAATACTGTTTGTAACGCACGTCTCTACACACCAAGAAATATCACATTCTATCGACTTCTACCACATAAAAAACGTATGATGAACAAGTAATTACGCGGCATTTTATTTAATTATTTTACTTGGAACTGTTACGTATAAAAATACAGAAATGAGACAGTTTTCGTGATGTGGTGAAATTCAAAACATAACCTTACCTGAGTTATTCGATCAGAGTTTATTTGCGAGAGCGTCGGCAGCGGTATTTTGGGCTTTTCGGAAGGCGTTGGTGTCGCCTCGACCTTCATCCTGTGTACTTACAGATTCAGCACAGTTCACAACAAAATCAAAAATCACAAAAACAAATGGGCGAAACACAAACACTACACACTCACAGCGACAACCATCAACAACTGACAATGATTGTCCATGTTTGTCAGTCTTGACAGTGACAGATACTGCTATAACTAACAGATGGTAGTGGCAGAGAGTGAACTGTGACTGATCCTACATATTTCTGTTACGATCTGTTTCAATATGAAACTGTCCACAAAATAGTCTGATATTGAAATAAAACGTCACAAAGGAAATAAATGTAAAAACTGTTCCTCACAATATACGGTCATACGATATACGGAACGGCATACATGGGGCTAATATGGCAGAGTCTATAAAACTCTTGAAATAACGTGTAATTATCTACTTATTACCAACCAGCCGTGCCCCGCGGCTTCGCCCGGTATTATCATGTTAAAAAGTAGGCTATGTGTTAATCCTAGGTGTAATCTATGTAAATTCCAAATTTCATCCAAATCTGTTCAGCCGTCAAAGCGTGAAGAGGGAACAAACATACTTACACACAGACTTTCGGATTTATAATATTAGTAGGATTAATCAGGTCTTAGATTGTAAAAGATTAGATTATTTACAAATTAAAAGATATTAGCATTATAAGATTGTTTAAGCTACCGAGATCAGGCTTTTTACCATTATCCTTTAAAGGTTTACATTTTGCTATTATAATATATACAACATCTATTTCCATCATTTAGCCTGAAAATAGTGAATATGTGGTTATACTTTCGAATTGGAAATAAAAATAAATGTTTCTTTTTATTTCAGCTATACAAAATGATGTTCGACCCTCCTGACTATCCATACAATGAGTTATCTGAAACTTACGATGATTTGTTACTCAATAAAAATGGTACCACTGTGCCCAATGCTGTTGATGATACGATACTGAACGAAACAACGAATCCTGCCTCATTTCAATGTAACGATACTGGGAGATATTTCAATGTGGATACTCCATTTCTAGAAATAAATTCGAGTGATATTACTGGAAACAAAGAACTCTATGTTGTTCAAACTGAGAATAACATGTTAACCTTCGAACCAACGTTGCTTGATGAAAATACTGTCAATCAGTTCTTGTTGCCTCTGCAAGATTCTGATCCAAGTGCTGAAAAGGTTAGTAACGTAGCGTTTCTCACCTGTCTATTTTCACGTAATAATAGCACAAAAAGCGGTCTCTGAATCAGTATAAACTGTATAAACATCGTCAAAGACAAACGGGGTTCATTATGTTTCAACTAGATAGCAACTGAAAAATATGGACAAGAACTTTGATTATGGAATATCATGGATACCTAAGTATCGAAATATATTTTCGATATGTCAAAAACAAATCACAAACCTTAGGGAGGAGACCTGTTCCCTTTGGAAATGGGCAGGGCTTTAACACATTTTATTAAATATCTCTTTCAGAATTTTTGGTATATAGTTACTTTCTTCAATGTTATGATACCTGTTTTTGAATCATTCATGTGCATTTTATAGTCAGTAGCTTGAGCTAATCATTGGTTAAAATTTCATAAATGTACAACACAACCAAAATATTAACTTTTGGTTAATTTATGTGTATTACTGTTAAATAATCAAATAAGCTATTCAATTTAATATGCCATACCTACGCCAGTATGCCATTCGTTTTTAACTTCCAGCGGTTATAAAATTTGGCATGATTTGTTTTTACTTATTATTACTGTAGTGGCCTATACCCTACCAACTACAAAATATAATGAATCTGTTTTGGGCACATTAAATTATTTTTTTATATAATGCCTGTTCTAGGACAAAGAAAGCAACGGGCCAGATTTGCTAGCTTTACACTCTTGTGTTATATGCCACGACATATTTACCACGGAAGCCGATCTTTTAGACCACACAATAGCTTTTCACGCCTCTTTAAATATATTAGACACAGAGGTGAAGGAAGCTACACCCTTTGTTCCAGCCGACAGCCAAATAATTGCAGGTAAGCTCTCGCCTACCATTAACACAAACAGTAAATTAATATTAGTCTACTGGAATGATTGCTCTATTCTGTACCTACTCAGTGTACCTAACTACTAAAAACTATTCAACTCACAAACTTATGTGGGAAGTAGGTAGATGTATCCGAAAAAAAAGCGTGGATAAACGCTTATCATGATTAAAAGAAGAATCAATTCAAACTATAATATACCTAGTTAATATTATAATTAATCATCAACTCATTTATGCAAAATTTTCTTGGTTTTGAATTGAAACAGATTGCAACAGAGATAGATCATACATCTATAGTATCAACCAAGTATCAACTTATTGACACAGGAAATCAAAGATTGTAAATTATAAACTGAGATAATAATATGAATGCTGGAGTTTTGCCGCGAAAGTAAAAAAATGACGGTAATGATTTTGTACCATTTTCAAAACTTGTGTTTCTTCGAGTGTTAATGTGTAATAATGGTGGATTATTAACCGTTAATACATAGTAAACGTGTATGTGTAGAAAATCATACAAAGTTGAAAAACATGATTTTCGCCTTCACTCCAAAACTCCAATAGAAGTTCTAGTAAAGTTTCTATCACTTTACTAGGGCATGACTCGACTATGACTGAACCTTGACTCATTTACATGACTTTGACTGTGACTAGAACTATTAGTATGAAATACACTTGAAATATATTATTACTTAACACACAATGGGACATGCACAAGATTGCAAAGCCAACATTAAAAGAAAAAGAATATGAATGCTGCATAATGTGCTATGAGTTCGTTCCGTACTTTACTCTTTATAGTATCAAGAGTATCAAAAACAAAAATTATATAATTATAATAAAATTTACAAACCATAGGTTTTTATCCTATCTCAATGACATAGAGGGTAAATCTCGAACAAACCCTCAAAGTAAGGTTGTCTGATAAAAACGTACACAGATGGCGCCATAGGATTTTAAGTAACATGTTTCTGATATAAATAATTTAGTTTATTGAACTGTCTGCTGGCGTAATTGTGTAAATTTTCTTTTTAAGCAGCGGGAATCGGGTTCGATTCCCGATGGGAACACAAGTTTTCTCCCTTTTCCAACGCCACAACATCGAACTTAGTGTGGGGCTTTGAGTTTAACAGCGTTTATGTTTTTTATAGTTATATACTCTTATAACAAAATATTCGAGTCCCTTTATTACGTACGTAGTACGACCAATAATGCACAGCCCGATAATGTACGGCCAATAATTCGCTACCAGTATTCCGAGATATGGCTTCCAATTATCAAGTTGTGTGCAGTACGGGCCGTACATTATTGGATGTAAATAACAACACGGACCGATTTTGTACAGCCGATAATACGCAGAACGAAAACGCAACCAATATTTGAATTGAATGTACGCTCGTTAGGCTCGCGCTTTATTTTGTCGCAGTTCAAACCTAATCTAGACTTGCAGCCACTTTTATAAAGACCACAGAGAAGAAAATGTTTTTTGATGTTCTTAGGTTAGAACTTTTTAATAGTCTGTACCAACTCTTCCTAGCGACTCGCCTAAACAAACGAGGCATCGCAGAGTATATGTTTGTCTATAGTTGGCTTCCAATTATTGGCTGTGCAATACTGACCGTACAATATCGACAAGGAGTGATTTTACGCAGCCATTATTGCACACTCTGATATTTGAAAGCCACATACTTGTATTATTGGCTGTAGATTATTGGCCGTAAATTATCGATACAGACCGATTCTTTACTGGCAATATTTGGCGACCCGGGAATGCACGGCCTGACCCCCTATTACCTATCTCTGTTGCAAACGATTTCAATACTTAATTGACAAAACTCCTAAGAAATAAGGTTCATTTTTGCTTAATTCAAATAGAAACCGCGTGCAACAAAGATACGTAATATTGCTATATGGGGGCTGATATTTCTCATCTATGTACATGAATTATCTGGGTGAGCATTATTGGCTGTACAAAATCCGGCTGTAAAATATTGGGTCGTACATTATCGTCTCCCAAATATTCGATTAACATTTGTCTTCTCCCTTTCCGATGCATGTCACGCGCCAATTTGTGAAAAAAAATATTTTAACTATAGATTGCTTATCGACCGTTTTTGTATTTAGTGTCTAATATCTGAACCTCTATATATTACCTATCTCTGTTGTGAGCAGTTTCTATTTGGATAATGGACCTTATTTCTTCGTAGTTTACCGTTTTAGAATTGAAACCGCACAACAGAGATAGTTAATAGAGGATCTAATTAATTTATATAAGTTTCAGATACAACTAACAACAATATCGACTTTGAAACTGACTGGCTCGTCTGTCGTATATGTGAACGCGTATTATCAACTGCTTTAGAAGTGGAACCAAAAGGTATTTTTTTTTTGTTTCCTACCTCCGATGCCAAAACAGGGGTGTTATAAGTTTGACCGCTATGTGTGTGTGTCTGTGACACCGTAGCTCAACGGTTGAACCGATTTGAATGCGGTTTTTTATTTGAAAGGTGACTTGATTGAGAGTGTTCTTATCTATGTTTGGTAAAAATCGGTGCAGCCGG
Source organism: Lomographa bimaculata (assembly GCA_948107665.1). Lineage (NCBI taxonomy): Eukaryota > Metazoa > Arthropoda > Insecta > Lepidoptera > Geometridae > Lomographa > Lomographa bimaculata. Next base: position 7,851,405 of record OX403603.1, read on the forward strand.
TTTCCAGATAGAACGTCGGGGGTATTTTCTAAATCTTACTGTAGAGGTATAATATAATAATAATTGTATTCAAAGATTGTACATGGGCCCACTGGACCCAAGACTACAGTTAAGGTTTAAATGAGAAGAGGTCGTTAACCTGATGGTAGATAATCGTTACGCCTGACTGTATCTGCATAATTACCAGGAATTTTGATTAGGTCCAGTAATGCGCTTCTGTCCTGTACCTATATTAGTTATCGTACTTACTGTGGGGCTGTGAATGTGTTTATGATTTATAGTATGTATGTTTATGTTATTATTTGGTTATTATATTAGATTTTTAAAATAAAAACGAAAATAAACTTGGTTTAATTTTTTGTTGTTTTAGCTTTCAATCTATAACAAACATTTAAATATTTATTCACATGCGCCCCAAAAAGTCACTCCTAAAAGATGTTACTTTCGTTTTTGCGACAAAACTCCAATAGAAGTTCTAATAAAGTTTCTACCACTTGATTAGGCATGACTCGACTATAACTGAACTACTGAACCATGACTCATAATTAATTTTGACTATTACTGGTGACTAGGACTGGGTTTAAAAATGACAGGATTAAATTTAATGACGACCAAAAAAAAAATCGTTGCCCTAAACAGCCTCATCCAAAAAAAAATATAATATGTACAAATAAATGAAACCTGTACCAAAATCTTTCGGGCTATTTAAGTCATGCCTGCACTACAAAAACTTTTCATAACCCAAAAAGGCCACGCGTGCACCAAATTTTAACTTGGGGTATAATTTAGATGGCCACCAAAAATAAAATAAAATTTCCTGTGACAGAACCGAATCGGAACAGTAGGTTAAGATTTTTTTTTTTATAATTAATACAAAAATATTTATAGTAACTTATTTGGATGAAATTTTTAAATAAAATGCGAGTACATATTTGGTGCAAGCGTGGCCTTTTTGGGTAGCTCAGCGATTATTCTGAAGATACTTGCCTTTTTTAGGTTAGCAGACTTTACGTTTATTGGTGATAATTTAATAAAATAGGGATTAAATTCTGCTAAGTACTTACGATTTTTTGGGCGTTATATTTCATTATATCTGGTGATTGCTTAAACCTAAGCCAAAAATAACTAGCTAATTTGAAAAATATTTATAACTTTTTTTTTTTTTTAATAGTACAATCTACGGGCCAATTGCCTATATTTCCTAAAACTAAACTAAAACTATATACAGCAAAGAGCCAAGTTACCTACAAGCCATCGAGCCTATAGGTAACTCAAGTGCTCAAGCCCACTACCAGTGGGTAGCGTTCCCATCATGCTGGCTGCATTGCCTCTCTGAATTGCAATGCTAATACGTTGAGCCAAATAAGTGCCAGCATTTTGGTCACGCGTCGCCTCAACCAGGCGCTCTGATAGAATTTTGAAAATAGAATGAGCTCCCGGTCCCCACGGACCCAGTGTCTCAACACCAAACGGCTCAAATATGTAACCACTGCCGAGGTTTCCATATTTTCGCCGTTTGCGCTGCTCTGCCGAAGTTGCCGCGACGCCAACCCCATTCTGTGATTCAGGAAGATGTGACGGAGCTAAAGTATCGACACAAGTTGCATCCCACACTAAAGGCCGTCCCATCTTCCATGGAATTAAAGTCATTCCGTCAGGTCTTTTACCATCGTCACGCATCAGACCATTCGGTTCGAGAATGGCTAGAACGTTGGCACTGGTAAAAGCCCGGCGGATGATATCGTTGAGGCTGGCGTGGCGGGAAATTCGGCCAGCACTTTTCTGGCACGAGAGGCCGTGGTGACCGAGCTGGTCAACAGCAGTACCACACTGACAGCTATGGGCAACATAGCACCTTGCACCCAAACGTAAGCATATAGCGAGACGGAAAGCAGATGGATCCATAAGAGTACCAGTATTAAGCGAGGGAATGGCCTGCAACCAAAGCCCTGACTCCCATACAGAAACTGCTAGAAGTCTAGCACGCTCTGTGACGCTAGGACACGTATCTAAAAGATGTTTCCGTGCTAGTTCACAGAGCGGCCGATCCCACAGTCTCTGTGAGGATAGCCTCACTGGGAGCCCGGTATTTGGGCATGCCATCTCCCAGGCGCTTGTGGCCTCAGTCTGGTTTGAAATTTCTAAAGAACCCAAACTATGTGAAAGTATTTTTTCGACTAATTTAGAAGTACCATGAACTGAGGACAAGAAAGCCGGTAACGCAACACTAGAAATTTTACGAATACCTAAGCCTCCTAGTCTTACAGGTAAAGAAGCTTGCGACCAAGCCCTATCATCTATGTCAATATTCAAAACCGATACAAGAGTATTCTTTACGATATTGTCCATGCTCTCGAGGAGCGCGCCATGTTTCCATAGCGGACAACATCTTAAAGAATACGTAAATTTTGGGACAAAAAGGCAAAATCTAATAATTGTAAAAGCCATATGAGTGTTAATTTTGAGCAATCGGTCGGAAGAATTTTTAAAATTTTGAATTTTTTCTTCTACAAAAGGTGAAATTGATTCATCTAATATCGGCGAACCTAAAAGGCGAAGTGAACACTTGTCGACTAGTTTTATATTGTAAGCCAATGAGTTAAATTTTTGTAAAACCGATAATTTGTCTGAACAGTTATCGCAAACAAAAAGTTCGCATTTTGAAAAATTTAGTTCAAGCCCAATCATTTTAAATTCATCTATTAGTAATTTTAGATCACTTAAGACAGTATTCACATCACCTCCCAGAGTTCCGTCATCCAAATACCAAACATTTAGTTTGGATTGGAGACGTTGAATTATCGGATTGACAGCTAAAGAAAAAATTGCTGGGCCGCACGGGTCACCCTGCTGACATCCAACGGAAGACAAAAGAACATCGTTTTTGTAAATTAATTTTGATGGTTTACCATAGCATTGCCAAATAAAATTATATAACTCTGGAATTTTATCTTTCACCTGGGTCAGAAGGGTGCCTCTATCAACAGAATTAAAAGCATTCTTAACATCCACCTTTAGCAACACCTCTCCACAATTTTGATTTAAAAATGTTCTAAGGGAATGGACAGCAGCCTCACATCCGCCCCGCGAACCAAAACCAAGCTGTATAGGCTGAAAAAGATTGCTTAAAGAAGCAAACATTTTCTTACAACCGATTTTAGCCGCGAGGCGGCGATATGTGGTGCCTACCGCTATAGGCCTGATGCCACCACCTTTTTTGTTTAGTGCGCATAAATTTGCGCCGTACAAAATATCTGTGACGTCATTATTGACTTGACCTGACAACATCAGGTTAACTAAAGCCGTAAGGTCTTTCAAAAGAGCCTCACCAATCTCGCCAGAACTAGCACATAAAAGATCTTTTAGAATTTGCGGTGTTAAGCCATCTAGGCCACCGGCAGACCCACCTTTAAAAGACATAACGGCCGCAGCAACATCCTGAGCGGTCGCCTCAACAGTGACGTCATTCTGTTGAGGTGGATCAGGTAACTAACTTATAACTTGACACTGCATACTGAGTTCGGAACCAAAACTGTGTTTTTTATGCTATATTGACAAGCATTTTGACCACCATCTCATTTGAAGTGAAGATTGTTAAGATTATTATTTCTAGGCAAGTATGTCACAACTTCGGTCGCATCTTCACTTTCCATCAGGTAAGATAGTGGTCAAATGCTTGCCTATCTACCATAGAAAAAAAGATGCTTACCTCGAAGATACTCTTATACTTGAAGACTCCCAGACTATATACAGGAAACAAATAAAAGACGCGGGCAATGAATTCAACTCCTTCGCTGTACGATTGTCATTGATAAACGTAGAAGCGAATATCTATAATTATTGTTGAATTAAACAATAATTATAGATATTCGCTTCTAAATTGAAATGTAACTTATACATAGTTATAAGTATAAGTATAATAATATGATATCCATGACTGTATGATATGAAAATATATGTAGGTATGTATATATATATATATGAGTACCATGAGTAGTAAAATTTGTCAAAATGTATGTATAAATACTTAGTATCTTAAAATAGACTATTTTTTATATAATATTATATTCAAATTAAAGATTTTTTAAAATAAAACAATTTTTTACCGAAGATGTGCACTACCATATCGAGATATCCTCGAAACACCCAGGTTAACTGGAGTAAAATGCTTTGTAGCATTAAGTTCGTCCATGTACCTACAATACTGTTCGTGCAATAAAGATTTTTCTATCTATCTATGATATTTATTTGTTATTTAATTACAGAGCAGCTATGCTGTGTAGACATGAACGGCAAATGCAGCGTGTCCTCCCGACGTTTGCACACAATGTTTGTGTGCGATCTTTGTAGCGGACTTTTTGCTGATGGAGACGCTTTGGATAAGCACAAGATCTCCTGTTATGTCGAAGATAATCTATATGAAGAAACGGTTAGTTATCTTAGTAGTTAATTTAGTAACTTTTGTTACCCAACTATGACGAAACAAATAGAGGGTAATGATTCTAGCACTGTATGTTTGTCATTTTTACAGCGTAAACGTAGATTTTGAGGTATCGTCAAATTCGTCTCAATTCTGTAGGTGTAATATAGGCTAGGTTTTTATATAAAAACGAAATGGTGTCCGTAGTACACAATAACATAGTGTCAAAAAAAAAATCAAATACCGTCGCGTCGTCGTGGGTAACAAATGAAAGAGCGCCAAAATACATAATATCTTTGCTTTGCAAGCGTGGCGACTACAGTTCCCTAAAAATTCTTGCCTTACCTGTCCTTGGTGAGTGTACTACCCAGACTATATCGACCTGTTCAAACGTCCATAGAGCAAAAAACATTTTTATTAGTGCTGGGAAAAAATACTCGACCAAACTGAATGAAACATTAAATCCGCTCACTGAAACTTCATTTGTTTTTGGCTCCTTCTCTGGCAAGACTGTTTGCCTTGATGTTACAACCTAATTTGTTTTTTGGCTCCTTCTCTGGCAAGAGTGTTTGCCTTGTTGTTTCCTCGGTAGATACCGTGGCATTTAGTCCATTGTACTATAATACTGTATCTTTCTGATTTGCAAAGCCTCATGACATTCAAATGTGACGTTTGACCTAGTCGTCGGTTTTCTGAGTGCGTTAATGAGAGCCGCACTGTATGTAGTAAACATAAGAAGCTCGCAAGTGCAATATTTGTTTGATCTTTGAGCGATATCTGTAGTAAGAATAATTAAACGCAATCAAAGCTTAAAAAAACCGACTTCACCGCTTTATCATCGGAACCTTGGTCAGATTTAATGTATAAACACGCATTATTGACTATAACTCAAAAACTAGAGATCAGATCTTGATCAAATTTCAATGAGAATACATAAAAAGCACCAGCTTTCAAATAAAAAAATATCATCAAAATCGGCTCACAACGAAAAAAGTTATGAGGTAACTTTTGAAGTCGGGTAAACGAGAACATCGTCAAAGTACGCATTATTCGTCACAAAATAGACGTTATTAACGATATTTCAAGAACTACTGATCAGATCTTGATCAAATTTAAAGTGGACCAATTAGAAAGCAACATCTTTCAAATTAAAAAAAAAATTCGAAATCGGCTCACGTGGAGAGGAGATATGAGGTAACACACATAAAATAAAAATACAGTCGACTTGAGTACCTCCTCCTTTTTTGGGAAGTCGGTAAAAATCGTTGCAGCCAGTAAAAGTCCCATGGCTTCTGCCTTCATAACTGTGGTTGACTTATTTCAGGGCTGGGATATTGCGAAGTTCAGCTCCGTTTTTCACCAAACATAACCAAGAACACTCTCGATCAGGTTATATTTCAGACAAAAAAACTAAATCACGCCTTAGGCATTTCAGAGCAACGATGCCACAAACAAACACACACATACACACGTTTTTTTAAAATACGTTTTGCGTAGGGGGTTTAAAAGTAAAATTAATCCTACTAATATTATAAATCCGAAAGTTTGTGTGTAAGTATGTAAGTGTGTAAGTATGTTTGTTCCCTCTTCACGCTTTAACGGCTCAACGGTTTTGGATGAAATTTGGAATGTACATAGATTATACCTAGGATTAACACATAGGCTACTTTTTAACTTGATAATAGCGGGCGAAGCCGCGGGGCACGGCTAGTATGTAATAAGAGGCAACAAGTAGATGCAATACCTACCACATATTGCGAGTATGTCCGCATCGTATTTAGGTCGCACTAGTTACCTACTTTATCTGAGTCTGCGTTGTTTATATTTGATAAATAATTCAGTAGGTATAACATGTTACAATGTTTTGGAGAAATATTAAAATACATATAATTAATCATAAACATTCCAATCACACCCGCAGCAAAAAAAAAACACCTTTTTTAAATTTATCTAAAATTAAGAAGAGGTCATTTTTTTTGGCTACGAGTGTGAATGGGTGAATATTTATGATAAGCAAGCATTTGACCACAATATCACCTGATGGAAAGCGATGATGTGGGCGAAAATGTAGTATGCTCGTCTAGACGATACCTTTCACTTGACTTGAAGACTCCCAGATTATAGTTACTGTTTGGGGAGCAAAGACGAGGGCATTGAGTACCACTCCTTCGCACTACCTGTTTCTACTATGGGAGTACGGATGATCAAAGTAGAAACGAAACGCTTCGAGCGAACTGGAGGTATGTCATCCATATATGGATGATGTTTGATAGTTTGTCTTATAGTTTTTTGAAGTCGATTAAATTTGCGGTTTTTCTCTCTCAGGTGTTTAACTCCACCGAAGCCAACTACCCAGAGGTGTGCTTTACTTGTAACATATGCAGAGAGCAGTGTTCTTCTGCGGAACAGCTAAAGATACATCTCGTGGTGTGCCAAAGACCTGTCAGAAACGGCAGGAGGAATCGAGCATACACCGCTGTGAACAGTAACAAGATGTGGAACTGTGGTTCTTGCAACCAGCTGTTTGCGACTGCTAGGTAACTAGTTTGTTTACACTAAGTTCGAGGACTTTTGATATGTTATACTTTTTAATGTACTGTTTTTTATTTATTAACTTATTACTTTATTCCAACACATACTACTAGCGCCCTCTACCGGAAATTATAGGCACTTTTGCATCGTTTTGTACCAAAATGCTAGTTCAGAAGTCTTTCCCTAGAACATAATCTCACCAAAAACGACATCAACGAGCCCAGTGTGCAACTAATATTAAAACTGTAACCATTGTTTGTCACATAAATCTATGATTAAATATTTTTAAAAGTATCATCAACTGATGAGTCCAAGATAAAGTTTTATAGTACACCGATAGATGGCGCTAGCGGTATCATTACGATGCGATAAAGTATGATCGAAAGAAGTAATTTTTAATCACGGACTTCAAAAAATACTGACTAAATATTTCTTTGAAGTCCGTGTTTTTAATATTCGGTAATTTACTGACTACTGACTACATAAATCTAAGATAGTCGTCTTACATAATTTGATGCCCGTTGGCATATATTATTATATGGGTGCGCGTTCGCATTATATGCGAGTTCGATTACCGGCGGGAACACAAGCTTTCTCCACAAGGAAAATTTGTGTTTCTGGTTCTGGTTGTTATTGTGCGTATGATATGACACAAGTCATCGAACTTAGTGTGGGGCTGTAACTGTGCGTTATGTTATGTTTAAGATTAATTTAAAAATATACTTTACCGTGTGTTCACAGTTCAAGTTAAAATGGCACAGTACGTCGAATATTTTTTTAGGGTTCCGTACCTAAAGGGTAAAACGGGACCTTATTAATAAGACTGTCCGTTCGTCTGTCTGTCCGTTTGTCACCAGGCTGTATCAAATGAACCGTGATAGTTAGACAGTTGACATTTTTACAGATGATGTGTTTTTGTTGCCGCTATAACAATACTAAAAGAGAATAAAAAAATATTTAAGTTGGGCTCCCATACAACAGACATGTTTTTTTGCCGTTTTTATAGATAATGGTACGGAACACTTCGTGCGTCAGTCCGACTCGCACTTGGTCGGTTTTTTATATCTCACAATATGGCGTCTGGCGATTACCATTTTTAATTTTAATTACTGTCTATAGTGACATTCGCACAATTAAGACAAATCAATTAACGTAAAAATCATCCGAATCGGCTCATGCGTTTGGTCTCTAGAATACCACAAAGGAACAAACATACAGAAATATATAGGCTGATAAACACATTAATCTCCTTTGCGTCGCGCAGTCGGGTAATAAAGGGGAAAAGACGAACCGATTTCTAAACTTTTATTTGTTTGTCCAGGGAGTTATACCGCCACAAACGTGGTGAGGACAGGCCTGAAGGCGCTCCGCTGACGGCGTACGTTTGCGAAGAGTGTGACAAAGTCCTCGGCAGCATGTGCGCACTGCACACGCATAAGAAAATGCACAAAGTTTCCAAACCGGTAAGAGTAATTTGTTAGCTGTTCAAAAAATATTTATATAACTGCATTATTATAGAATAAGAATAAAAATCATTTTAGTTTTGAAACTTATTACTAATAACACATACTAATAACAACAATGTTATTTTTGTGTAGGGGAGCCCAGGACACTAGGAAAAGTCCTGTGTTGTGGGATACAGTCTCTTCCGTCCACTGTTAAATATATAAAATGATAATAAAAAAAAATTAGGACACATTTTTTTTACTATTTTATTTGTTACATAACTAGGATTAATTACACTTTATTTATCTCTGAATTCATTTAAAATTAGAATTATTTATATTAATATCATAATTATCATATCATTATATTTTTTTCTTTAAAAAGTTAAATAGAAAGAGAAAATGGAATAAAAAACAAAAGTACCATATATCATTTAAAACTATTAAGCAGAAAACCGCAAAGACGCAAATATAAATCGCACTAATATTTCGGATTTATACCGAAAGTATGTTGGTTTTCTTTTCACGCTGTAACGGCTGAATTGATTTAGCTGAAATTTGCAATGTACATAGCTTATTCTCAAGATTTATCCATAGGCTACTTTTTAAATTTTATTAACACGGAGAAGCCGTTTGATCCTACATATAATTATCGTTGTTTTTGGCCAGCAGGGCTATCCTTGCAGGATCTGCGGCCGCCGGTTTAACCAATCAGGCCACCTAGCGATACACATGAGGATGCACACTGGCGAACGACCGTATCCTTGCGACCTGTGCCCCAAGGCATTCAAAGTTAAGGTAACATTACTTATAAATACTAATACTTCGCTTTCACACTCACAGACCCCAAAAGAACATACCTACATCTAAATATATATAACTCAAAGGTGACTGACTGACTGACTGACATAGTGATCTATCAACGCACAGCCCAAACCACTGGACGGATCGGGCTGAAATTTGGCAAGCAGGTAGATGTTATGACGTAGTCATCCGCTAAGAAAGGATTTTGATTAATTCTACCCACAAGGGGATAAAATAGGGGATGAAAGTTTGTATGAAACTTTGTCAATTTTAAAATAATACTTCTTAACGCGAGCGAAGCCGCGGGCAAAAGCTAGTTGTCTAATAAATACATCCTTTGAAAAGAAAAAAGGAACATTGACAACTCAGTGAGAACAGTAGACAGGTTTCCTCATAAACGTTTTCACAATCACAGCCCCACACTAAGTTCAACGACCCTACAATAACTTACATATGATATAAAACACAGATATAGCGCATAAGTAGTACTACAACCAAATCTGTAATACCCAAAGGTGAGCTGGAAGAAATTGTTAATTAGCATAAACTCGCCTATGTACTAGTTTTATCGTTTGCAATAAAAAAATCTATTTATCTATACTATCTATACTAATATTATAAAGAGGTAAAGTTTGTTTGTTTGTTTGTTTGTTTGTATGTAAAAGGTAATCTCTGAAACTACTGATCCGAATCTGAAAATTCTTTCACCAATAGATAGCTACACTATCACTGAGTGTCATAGGCTATGTTTTGTCGGGATAGAAGTTAGTTATCAGTTCGAAATAATAATATTCGTAAGACAAGTCGGAGAAAAATTTGCTAACTTTCCGCTTTATCGGCGTACGCTGACTAAACGGTAAGACATAGTTGAATACAATGTATCGCAAAAATGTTGGCCTTCATGAGTTTTACAAAAAAGTCCGCGACAGCATATATCTAACATGTATGTATAGCTCAGAAAAAATACTTTACTTTGTTAAAAATCTGAAAAAAAAGCGGCCTCTGTTTATTGGGCTTTTTGAGACATTCAGTATTAATCCTTATCAAAATAAACTATTTCATCGTCTTACGTAGTTCATGTAGATACATTTTGCTTTTTACTGCATATGATTTGGATAAATAGTCTATGAGAAAACGTGAAATTAGTTTCATGGGAGCCCGCCCGTGAACGGGACGGGTCAGAAATGTACAGAAACGTACTACGAATTCCTGCACTAAAAAATAGCGGCTTCTATTTCGTTGGCTTTTTTTAAGTATTTAATATTAATTCTTATCAAAAAAACCTATTTCATCGGCTTACTTAGTTCAGGTAGATGCAATTTGCTTTTTACTGCACATAATTTGAACCCATAGTCTAGGAGAAATCGTTAAGTTTATTACCCGCTAGCGTAGTTAGGTGGGCGTTTGCCTTTAAAGAACCGAGTTTGATTCCCGGTGGGAACACAGGTGTTTTCCCACGGGAATTTGTGTTTCTGGTTTTGAGTATGTTGTGAATGTTGTGTGAATCTTGGATGTTTACGTCATTGAACTTAGTGTGGGGTTGTGAATGTGAAAGCGTTTATGGGTATGTTTTTTGATATTTACTACCCGGCCGACGCCGGGCGGGTCGTTCCTGAACTTTGAATTGCTCGCTGGCGTAGATGGGTTTTGAATCCTATGCAATCTGGTTTCCGTCCCGGCCACAGTACTGTTACAACACTTGTTAAAATAACTGATGATATCAGATTAGGCATGGAAACCGGACAGCTGACTATTCTAACTCTATTAGATTTCAGTAATGCGTTCAATACGGTTGATTTTGATATCCTTCTAGCAATGCTCAGTTCTATTAACATATCTCCTTCTGTGGTTGACTGGTTTCACAGCTATCTGTATGGACGCCGGCAGCGGGTCCGAATCGAAGATTCGTTCTCCTCTTGGGCTACTACGGGTGCTGGTGTTCCACAAGGCGGTGTATTGTCTCCTCTTCTTTTTGCTTTATTCATAAATTCCATATCACATTCTTTATCTTCTTCCTACCACCTTTACGCAGACGATCTCCAAATTTATACGCAAGCTCCTATTCATAAGCTATCTGAAGCTGTTGACACTATTAATAGTGATTTGCGTCGTATAGTCGAATGGAGCAAAAAGTTTGGGCTAAAAGTTAACCCAAATAAGACTCAGGTCATTATCATTGGTAGCTCAAGAATGTTTACAAAGGTTGATTATTCCGTAATACCACAAATCGATTTTGAAGGCGTCGTCATTCCTTATAGCTCTAAGGTAAAAAACTTGGGTATTATTTTAGACAATACTTTATCTTGGGGTCCCCAGCTAGCAGCTGTTAGCCGCAAAGTGTTTGCTTCGGGTGCAGCACTAAGAAGGTTGCGTAATTTCATTCCGACTGCTACTAAAGTTATGCTTGCACAATCACTCCTTTTGCCTATCCTTGACTATGCCGATGCCTGTTACCTCGATCTTACGGAGGATCAGCTGAATAAACTTGAGCGTCTCCAAAATTATTGCATAAGGTTTATTTTCGGTCTTCGGAAATATGACCACATTTCTAATTTTCGTTCAAAACTCAAGTGGCTGCCAATTCGCCTTCGCCGGAATACTCATATTCTTTCTCTTCTACACAATATCCTTCACAATCCTTTCTCTCCCCTTTACCTCAAAGAACGTTTTGATTATCTTCATTCCACTCACTCTCTTAGCCTCCGATCTTCAGAAAACCTCAGATTGAAGATGCCTGTCCATAAAACCGGTTTTTATGATGCATCCTTTTCAGTAGAGGCAGTGCGTTTATGGAATGGTCTTCCTGTTACAATCAGGCAAGCTACTTCTTTAGCCGTGTTTCAAAATAAGGTTAAAATGTTTTATCTACAATCACTAACTAAGGACAAATTGGTATCCGATATTGATTATTAAAAGGGTATTGTTTATAATATTTACGTAGGTTTATATAAAATATTGTTTATGTAAGTTTATATGTATGTATGTATTAATGTATATAGATAGGTATCTAAGTAAGTTGTATTTATGTTTATTCGTATGTATTAATGTATATGTATAGATAGGCATCTAAGTAAGTTGTATTTATGTCTATTAGTATGTTTTTACACCACCGACCTCATTATATTATATAAAATTATCCCTCTCTCCATCCAAAGGTTGACTGGAAGAGATCGCTTTTAGCGATAAGTCCGCCCATTGTACTTTAGTTTTTTAAGATTACCCCTGTAACTAACTGTATTTGGTGTACAATAAAGAATTTTCTATTCTATTCTATTCTATGGGTGCGCGTTCGCCTTCAAAGCAGCGGGTTCGATTACCGGTGATAATTTACCTAGAAAATTTATCTCCACGATAAATTTGTGTTCCTGGTTTTGAGTATGTTGTGAATACTTTGTGAATCTTGGATGTTTACGGCCCCCCGATACAAGTCATTGAACTTAGTGTTGGGCTGTGAATGTGGAAGTGTGTTTATTTGTATTATTATTTTTTAACCGGGCGACGCCGGGCGAGTCATCTTTTGAACTATCTACTCGCGTAAATGGGTGCGCGTTTGCCTTCAAAGCAGCGGGATCGATTCGCGGTGGTAACAGAAGTTTTCTCCCTACGGGAAATTTGTGTTCCTGGTTTTTAATATGTTGTGAATCTTGGATGTTTACGGCCCCACGCTACAAGTCACTGAACTTAGTGTGGGGCTGTGAATGTGGAGGTGTTTATGTGTAGATTTTTTAACCGGGCGACGCAGGGTGGGGAATCTTTGAACTTTGAACTACCCACTGGCGTAGATGAGTGCGCGTTCGTCTTTAAAGCAGCGGGTTCGAATCTCGGTGGGAACACAATAACAAAAGTTTTTTCCCCACGGGCAGTTTATGTTTCTGGTTCTGGGTATGACGTGAATGTTGTGTGTGTGGTGTTATTGTTTACGGCCCCACGACACAACTTATAGTACTTTTACAGTGGGGCTGTGAGTGAGAAAGCGTTTATATGTAAGCTTTTGTTTACCCGGGCAACGCCGGGCGGGTCAGATAGTCTAATTTAAAAATGGAGCTGAAAAAACGTTTACTATAACGTTTTTTTATGTAACTATGATATAATAATTATTATTGTTATTCTAACACATATTTTAATATCATTACGTCGCGCCTGGACGCTTTTTATAGATATATATTTTATCAAGCGCTAGCCCATCTGATAACTATCCTACTAAAATTATAAATCGAAAGTTTGTGTGTAAATATATTTGTTCCCTCTTCACGCTTTAACGGCTGAGCGGATGTGGATGAAATTTGGAATGTACATAGCTTATACGTAGAAAAACACATTTCTAGGCTACTTTTTAACTTGATAATAGCGGGCGAAGTCGCGGGGCATGGCTAGTATATACTTTGTTCTAGTCCTGTGCATACCTTATCTATCACATTCCTACTGTTGCGCAGAAAATGCGATTTAATAATTAGTTACCTATTTTATAGCCATAATAAAGAGCGTTACCATTGTAGGATACACAGAGTTCCCAGTGCTTTTTCCATACGGTTATAGTGTGGGAGTTAACTGTTCAATTCCATTACGCGGACTCCACGTCTTACATTATTGCAGATTTATCTTATTTTTCCGAACTTGTTGTACTTAAATGTTTCCGGCACCCACGAAACCAGTCATAGAAGTCAGTGTGGGGCTGTGAGTGTGAAAACGTTTATGTTATGTTTTTCCTATAGGTAAGAGCCTTATTATACTTATTTCGATGAGCTTGTCGTCGGACAGCTCGGCATAACTTCAGAAGGATTATATTTTCATTAATTTTTATTGAATTATGCTATTTTCCTGATCGAGTTACTTAAACTATTTCTAATTAAATAAATTTAAATTAGTTAAGCCTTGAGTATTTACCATCTTGACGAAATTTTGAGTATCACTTACTATAAGTGAGATAGTGGTAAAACACTACCTATCAGAGATAAAAAAAAAGTTGATTCAAATTATTAATTCCAAAAGTTATTTCATATAAATAGAGGGTTCAATGAAATGCCATAACATACCACTAAGCTACAACTAGATTTTTCTTTCTATGTGCATCAAAAAGATAGACCCTGCAAAATAATGGAACATCTTGCCTTCGTTCTTGATTCGTGCTAGATATTAATAGTCATCAGAGATGCATGCTACATCATCGACAACTTACCACCAAGTTGTCAACTACATGAAAAAAATGATATTCTCATTCTCAATTTCGTTTTTTTTTTCATCTCCTTCCCAAATCCCCACAAGTAAGTGAACCTTCCAACCACCTGACTCCTCACGTAAGTGTACCGTCCAACCGCTCGCTGACTGCCCCTCCCGCGATAGGTGGAGCGCGACGACCATCGGCGCACTCACACCGGGGAGCGGCCCTTCGCGTGCACCGCCTGCCCCAAGACGTTCACCGCCGCCGCACGCTTGCGTGAACACGCACGCATTCACACGGACCAAAGGTTATAGCCGTCTTCCTAAAAACTTTCCTTGAACTAAACTAAAATGATATACCTACATCTATACAGCAAAGACTCAAGTTACAAGACATCGAGCTTATAGATAGCTCAAGTACCTATAAGCTCGACCTAAACTTAAGTGTTCAAGCCCACTACCAGTGGATAGCGAGTTGCTTAAAAAAGGTTATAGTAAAGGAAAAACAAGTTTTCTCCCCAAAGGGAATTTGTGTTTCTAGTTCTGGTTCGGATTGTGATGTTAATGTTCCGGCACCCACGACACCAGTCATCGAACTTAGTGTGGGGCTGTGAATGTGAAGGCGTTCATGTGGCGTTTGTTTATTAATATATAGGTTTTGCAGTTAGCGGACATCTACAAAAGAACATAAACGCGCCGCTTTCACTCTCACAGCCCCACACTAAGGTAGTGACTTGTGCCGTGGGTGTCGGAAACATACATTTTCCTTGGAGATTATTTGTAATACCGCCGGGAATCGAACCCGAAATAATGTTTAAAAGGCGACCGCGCAACACTTGTGCAGGCGCACAAGCTTACACGGACCAAAAGTTAGAGCTGCAGGTTTTAGTGGGCGGATACTTACACAATTGGCAGTAATAAAAGCAGCAGCATGCTTATAGAATATAGTGGTAGGACCTTTGTAGAGTCCGCCTGGGGCAGTACCACACCATTGTCAGATATTCAACCGCTAAGCAGTAGAGTACAAACACTTACTGTATTTCGGATTGAAGGGCCATGTTTCCTGCAAATTACTGAGCTTAAAAAGATATAATATCTTAAGGTTACGTGCGCAGTCCCTTGCCGCGCAGGATTTTGACCTATTTAAGTTTAAAACTCTGGGTAGCACTGAACTGTGATGGGCAATCGTGACGCTTACCATCAGGCGAGCGACTTACTCGTCTGTCTCTTAATTACTTACTAAATAAAAAGAAAAACTGGTTCAATGCGTTAACAGCTGTCACTGGACATCACAGATAACAGGAATTAAACCGGATCAAAAGCTATAACTACTATTTTAAATGTTACAGTATTTTCGTTTAGTTTTTGAAAAATGTGATCTTAGAAAATACCGTCATTTAAAAAATTACGTCAGTCCAGCTTATCGTGCTTACCATCCTCGACCACATTACCACTCAACAGGTAAGATAGCCGTCAGATTAGCTTAAAGAAATATAGTAAAAAGGTTTTCTATGGTCCGTTATAAGCATCTCTACGCATCCCCGGACTAATGGCTGCTTCCAGTGTAAATGTAAACGAATAGTTCTGTTACCATCTCTAACATTTTCCCCTAAAGCCTGTCCGTACTGAAAAAAAAACAGCGAGTGATATCGAGAACCTCCTTTTTTAAAGTCAGATTGACAATAGCAAAACTCTAACATTGACGAGTTAGCAGTGCCACCTACTAGAAAACTTCTGAAACTTATACACCTCCATGGTGGACTAGATGGCGCCACCAGTGGTCGAGTTGAAAGTTAAACTGCTTTAGTTGGCGCGGTCCGCGGTGGCTTCCGTTTATAGTTTGAATAATATTATAATTTGGTATGAATAGAGATTTTAAAGCTATACCGTTAAACCCTCTTCCATAAAATTTTGAATGCATTCGGGTATTAAAACTTTTGCGAATAAAGGATAACTACAAAATGATGTACTAGTTATTAGGTTTTCGGGCTTCTATATAGGATTTACAAATGTTCGCGTTTGATTTCAAATTCCGAATGAATGTTTCCATAATTAAGGAAAAGCCTTACTTACCATCAAATGTATGTACTATCCTTGCTTGAGGGAGAGTAAGGAAAATGTAGAACCAAAAAAACCCGAGGAAATCTTTCCGTCCTCTGAATATCCCAATTCACAGTCATTGAACTCTAGTTAATGACATTAAGGTTGAAAATTAAATGCAGTTTTATCACGACTGGTTTCTTACGGCCGCAGACAATATAATGTTTGGTTGTAGATTTGACTGCTGAAGTCCAAATTGCTGCAACTTTGTGCAGCTGCTTCCGGAAGACTATATATGAGAATTTCACTTACATAATTATGTAGGTAATACCTACCTTCATTCATCCTTGAGAGAACAACTTTTCTCTTCTTTTAGTGCTACCGCGGCTATTAAAGTTTCAACATTAGCACATTGCTATATGGTTGGGAATAAAACGACAACTTTTTTTGTATTTTTGACTCCTTTTCAGCCATACAGAACCAGAACAGTCATACTGAGGATAAGTAAATTCCTCTTTGCAGTTATAAATATTGTAAGTTGAACTTTATACCGTAGCGATAAGGTTGAAAATAATATGTTTTTTTCTGACTGTTATGTATGACTACTGCAGGTCAAACGGCTGCTATAATTATTTGTATGATTGCATTCAGAAGACCAAATTAAAGGTTCAGTAAAAAAAAATGAAAGAATACAATACAATACAAAACACTTTATGGTATACAAACAAATATAAACAATGACAAATAAAATATTACAATCATGGCGGTCTTATCGCTTAAAGCGATCTCTTCCAGACAACCTTTATATACACGCTTGCTGGGTCCATGGTTTTTTTTACAATTGAAAGGCCAGCGTCAGGCCACTTTGTTACGTGATAGTAGGCGATGATGTGGTCGAGTGTAGCAAGCTAACTAGTTCAAGAATACCTACTCTCCTAGAAAGGCCTTCAATGCATCTCAAGGTTAAACTTTACTCTATACCGACAGATTTCCTACTTGAAGTTATACAGCGACTGTACAAATATGTAGTAAAAGTGGAGTTATACATTGAAAGACACGCTGGGTATCCTTGCACGCTTGTCTTCTACTGCTGAGATCCTGACCCTCGAAGTTCATACCCTCGTGTACAACAAAATAAAAAGTCGTGCAACTATTCCAATTTGTACTTTATACCATGGGAATATGATTTAGATTTAAATTAACTTTCTTATCGGTTAACTCGTGCAGGCTATAAATGCCGTATGTCAGCAGATTACCTAAACTATACTGTTCCGTATCATAAAATGGTAAAGTTGAGTATTGAATGTAGTTTTGTTATGGTTATTACGACAGACTTTACAACTGCGATATTTGTGGAACTGTGTTTAGCATAATTATACTATACTGGTTACTATATCATTGACATAAGATTGAGAATTGAATGTGGTTTCTTATAGTTATTATACCAAGCCCTAGAAGTGCGGTATTTATGGAGATGCTTTTACCATACATATACTGCTCTTTAAACAATTGTAATAAGGTTGAAAATTTAATGTGGTTTGTTATGGTTGTTATGCCATGCCCTACAAATGCTGTATTAGTGGAGCTGCTTTTACCATACTTATATTGCTCTTTAATACGCTACAAACAAGGTTAAATATTGAATGTGGTTTGTTACGGTTGTGTGATATTTGTGCATCTACTTTTACCATACTTATACTATTCCTTAAACCATTACAATAAAGTTGAGAATCAAATGATGTTGGTTCTGTTTCTTATGCCAGGCCCTAAAATAAAAGTGCTATAATTGGAGCTGCTTTCGCTATATTATACTGATACTTCTTACATTACAATAAGGTTGAGAATTGAATGTTGTTTCTTTTGGTTATGCCAGGCCTTATAAGTGCGATATTTGTGGAGCTGCTTTTTAACCTCCGACGCAAAAAGAGGGGTGTTATAAGTTTGGCCGCTGTGTGTGCATGTCTGTGGCACTGTACCTCTTAACTGGTAAATAGATTTGGATGCGGTTTTTTATTTGAATGGTGACTTGATCGAGAGTTTTCTTATATATGTATATATATGTTTGGTGCAAATTGGTGCAGCCGTATTCCAGGTAGATCGTCGGGGGTATTTTCAATTTTGATTTGGCCTCTTGTACTTTACTTAAACTGTTTCTTATTTAATTACAATAAGGTTGAGAAATGATTGTTTTTTCTATGGTTGTTATGCCAGGCCCTACAAATGCGATATTTGCGGAGCTGCCTTTAGAAGACCGTACGCCAGGACTGTACATACCCTCATCCACACCGGGGAGAAGCCTCATGAATGCGATGTTTGTGGAACAGCTTTCAGGTAATAATTGATAAAAAAAAATTTACTGACTTCACAAAATAGAATGTGGCTCTGAATTCGAATGTATTTTTTTAACCGACTTCCCAAAAAGGAGGAGGTAATCATGTCGGCTGTATTTTTTTATTTGTGATACCTCATAACTTCTCTCCACGTGAGCCGATTTCAAAATTTTAGTTTGAAAAATGTTGTTCTCTAATTGGTCCCATTTAAATTAAAACTACGGGCCAATTGCCTGAATAAATTAAAATTTAAATTTGATCAAGATCTGATCTCTTGTTTTTGAGTTATAGTCAATAATACATTAAATCTGATCAAGGTACCGAAGATAAAGCGGTGAAGTCGGTTTTTTAAGCTTTGCTTGCGTTAAATTATTTACTTGTGTTACTTCATAACTTCTTTCTGGGTGAACCGATTTTTAAATGAGATTTTTTTTATTTGAAAGATGGTGCTTTACATTTGGTCCCATTTAAATTTGATCAAGATCTGACCAGTCGTTTTTGAGTTATCCTTAATAATGCTTTTTTTGCTTTTTGGGGGCTGAGTCACCCACGTCCGTAGGAGGATACCCCTTAAGTCTGACTCCCTACACGTGGTCCCCGGGTGGTGCTAATCAGGTGACATTTGAGAGGTGGTAGAGCATTTTGTGAGTTGCTCGCCTGGCTTGCTACTAAAGTAGCTTACCACCATCAAGTTGAAAGTCTGCCGCCAAGCCAAATACGGTGTTCCGGCAGTTATCCTTGAGAGCCTGCGTATTCCAGGTCTAGTGTGTTTACCAGCTTCGATCACATCGTCACTTGCCATCAGGTGAGATAGTGGTCAAACACTAGCCTGTCACAAATAAAAAAAAAAAAAAAAAAAAAAAAATGCGTATTTCATTCATTGATTCTGTTAATTGGTTCCGAAGCTGTGAAATAGGTATTTTTAAGCTTCGCTTGCGTTTAAATTATTATTAATGACATACCTATTTCTTTAGGTACACCTTTGAAATTACGATCCAGCCTTAAGACTAATAATTAATTAAATTTTGACCTAAACTGCAAAGTTTTTTTTTTTGACTGCTAAGTAGAGTAGTAAACTAAGAATGTCCAATAACACTTTGCTTACTGTCTCTATTAAAGGGAAAACACTTTGCTCTTTGTTAACAGCACTCACTATAATACACTGTCACATCACTACACTAACTCAAAAGGTTTAGTTCTCTTGAGTCTTCTCACTAAGTCTGTGTTGTCGAGGAGCTGGATTGCCTCAACGTTCACATGGTGATGAATTCTTTGTTCATGAGCTTCGGCGAGTCTTTTTATGACACTAGCAACGAGTTCCACTTTGAATGTATCACGTTGCATTAATAAAATTAAATTACATTAATCTGAGTACTTTGTTTTAAAATCACTGTATGATCTGAATCTTGCTTTGTGTTGTAGAGCCCCAAAGCTGAATACCGTACGTCTATATCAGCATGAGGACTTGTTTGTACAAAAGTAATTCATTGTAGTTGATGAGATATAGATATTTAACTTCGTCCACGACCACGAGGAAAATAAATGTAGTCCTCGTGATCCCTCACAACAACACACTTGTCTTTTCTCGTAGCTCTTTGAAGCAGTCACAATTACAGCCACACACAAACTTTCGGTTTTACAATACAATACAGTAACTCTTTATTGACACCAAATGATAAATGTAGCTTATAGAGAAACTTATAAAGATAGCTACAATGGGCGCTCTTATCGATTAGAGCAATCTCTTCCAGACAACCTTTGGATGGAAATATAAGCGAAAAGATAGTAGATAAATGTAGGGATGGTGGTGCGATAAAATGAATGAAATAAAATTCACACCATCGATGTATTTTCAATCCCAGTTTATTTTATGTAATTGAGAGACGAGAAGAGCAAGTCTCGAGCCTAGCATAGTAAGCGTCATGCTGGCTTATTATAGTTCAGTGCCATCCAGAGTTTTAAACTTATATATAGGTCAAAATCCTTCGCGGCAAGGCACTGCGCTTGTCAACCCGTGATATTAGATGTTATAAATCTCTTTAAGTCCTTTAATTTCACCGGAAACATTGCCCTTCAATCCGAAATACAGTAATGTTCGCACAGCGGTCATCATTTTATTAATTACTAGACTGATACATTTCACTGTTATTATTTCAGACGTTCTGGAGACATGTGGAAGCACAAAAGAACTCTTCACGGATCTATAATCGGCATGTAAAGCAGAATATAATTACATTATAGTTCCTTTATAATGCTTGGCTAAAATAAAAATTTATGGATGAACGTCCATTTCAAACTAAAATATAAATATTTAAGCCCTTAACAACATTTCTTTATTATTAAAATGAGAAAATAAACGAGCAAGTCGCTCGTCTGATGGTAAACGTAACGCTTGCTCATCAAAGTTTTGAATAAGTTCAAGCAAACTGCGTGGCAAAACACTGCTTTCGTCACCTTGGTATATTTGATGTTACATTTCTTTATGCCCCGTAAACACATTATCACTCACAGCCCCACAAAAAAATATATGTGGTGCCTGAGGAAATATGCATTAAATTTATATATAGGTCAAGTTTTTTTGTCTATATAAAGATACACGTATAAAATTATTTTCTTAATAAAATGCTTTTTAATTAAAATAAGTGATTAAAATGTATGGGAAATTCTAAATACTAAAACGCACGCTATTTTCGTGACTTCAGTTTCCGAGTTTTTTATTAAACTATTGGTCAACATTATTATAAGGCAGCCATGACACAACAGACATGGACATTATACAGAAATAACGTTAAAATGGCCGAATTTAAAATTCCCGAACCTGGTTGCATTTCCTAATATTTATTTTGATCTCAGACTAATTAAGAAAGTCTATTTAGTCTATGATTTTGATATGAAATGTACCTAATGTTTGTTTGTATCGGCAATGTATAATTAATTGAATAAAAACAATAAGACATATGTGTATTCCCTCTTGCACCTAGAACCAGAGCCACAAATATTCCTTGAAAAGGAATTTGTCTATTCCTGCCGGGAATCGAACCCAGAGCCACGGTGTATAATGCAGACTTGCCCAATGCGTCAACGGGGTCGCCCACGGCTTTTTGAGACACGTTATATTATTATTCAATTTTATGAAATAAAGTTCCTTTATATTAATAAAGACTTGTTACTGTAGAATTTCTCATTATACTAAATTTCTCATTTCCAAAACCTTTATTGCTGTTTGTATTACTTAAAATTATTTATTTGTAAATTAATTAATAATTTGGATTTGAGTTGTTATTTCGTATTTTTGACAATAATGTAAGTCTCGAGTGGCACTGCAATGCGCTGCTCTACCTGAGTGATGATGACGCTAGGCCTCATATTATGCACAGTAGTAACACAAGCAATCCGCAGTAGAAAACGGTGCTGCTTGGTAAAGGGGTAGAACCCCGAGCTGACTCGGAAGAAGCCCTGCCACCTCGTTTTTTAATAGATAACTTTTAGACTGTACATATAGCACGCTATTAGAGTGTACGGAAATGAATTTATTAATATAGAGAATTAAAATTGCTACGTAACATTTGGGCAATTTAACAAAGCTACGAAGTCTACGTCGTAGCTCGTAACAGATCTACCATTTTTGAAAATTTTCATTTGCCCAAATGTTACGTAGCAATTTTAATTTTGTTAAAAATACGTAATAGAAACATCGACACATTCTCAGAATCACAATCTTTATTTAAAGTCTTATTTTTTTAAGTTTATAAATTTTTCTTCTTCTATTCAGCCTCTTCAAATTTTTTCCATGAGTTTTGATCCTAAAGTCATGTCTAACGTGTGCTACGTTATCAATAAAATGGTTTAAATTTATTTATTTATTCTTTTGCAAAATATATTAGCTACAATGTACACGGAGGACTTAATGCTAATACAGAATTTTCTGTCACTCATCCGAGAAGGTGCAGGAAAATTCGTGGTAGTGCAGTAAAATAACTATAAACTACTATGTCTATTTATGAAAAGTAAAGTGAATAGGTATTTAATAAGCAAGCGTGCTCCACCTTAGACTACATCGTCACTTTCCATCAGGTGTGATTGTGGTCAAACGTTTGCTTAGTCTGTAATAAAAAAATAAAATAAAAAAAGACTTAAATATACCTACATAGCATAACATACTACAAAACATATACTACAATTAAAATTCAAATTTAAAAAAGGTAAAGTTTGAAAAGATGAATTAAGAAGAGAAATTTAAAAAGAAAGAAAGAAATAATGACTGACACAACACATATGTACACAACAACAACAACAAAAAGGTTAGTTTCAGCACACAATTAAGCAAAAGAGATGTAAGTATGCTGATAGCAAGGCTGAATTGAAGATGGGTAGGACCTATATAGAAAAAATTAGGGCAGGTGGACCAAAGCAGATACAGATTGCCAGGTAGACCATCAGTTAGATGGGCCGATGCTATTGTGAAGGTAGAGGAAGCAGAATATTCGTTCTGCGCAGGACCTGTACAAGTTGTGTGAAAGAGAGGAGGCCTATGCCCAGCACTGGGTATATACGTGCTGAAGTAATGATGATGATCTCTTTGCCCTTGTTAGAATTTAGTTTTGTATAATGGCATCATTATTGATTTGATCACTGATCAATCATCAATGTTGTAGTGTAGATTTGTGTAGAGATTCGAAACGATGATTTGCCTGGTGGTAAAAAGTCATGATGAACGATACCTTCCAATACCACCATACACACAGCACCTTTATCATTAGCTTATGGAAGTCCGCTGCTGGACATAGGCCTCTCCAATTGCACACCACTGAACACGACCCTCGGCTTCCATCATCTAGCTCTTGCCGGCAGCATTATTGCGTGTTAATTTGAGTTTCACCACCGTCTGTGGATCTTGACCGGCCTATGACTACGTATAATCTCTTTAAATATGGTTCGGGCTCATTACGTTTCAATAGAGAATCGCAAATAGGTACTTAGGTCATTAGGTTTCTTTGAGTGAGCTTCATTGGCACCCAAATATCAGACCTTTTTTGTTAAACCAGATTTTTCAAATGGGTGAAACTGTTTTGTGGTTCCAGTGGTTCCTAGTTCTTCAGCTATGTCGTAATTACTGATATGTCGATATGATATTATGGTATACTTTTCAAAAATGGATAATAATCCGAAACGACCAGATCGAGCTGCATCTTTGACAAAGAATTACCGGACTTCACAATCTGATAATTTATTGTCAAAAACCACTTTGTGGTACTCTTACTGACACTGAATTAGGTCTGTAAATGTAACAAATGTATGTGCAGTTTCTTTCGCATATCTTTTACTAGCCGTACCCCGCGGCTTTGCTTGCTATTATCAAGTTAAAAAGTAGACTTTGTGTTAATCCTAAGTATAAGCTATTTACATTCCAAATTTGATCCAAATCCGTACAGCCGTTTAAGCATTGCAACAAATATACTTACACACAACATTTCTCATCTATAATATTAGTAGGATAAATAAAACTTCTAATTGTATCGAATTTCAATATTATAATATACATAGTCACCATTATCAATTGATTTCCAGCAACTAAGATACAAGTCTTTACACATATTGTGGGACTGTGAGTATAAACGTATGTGTTAAAAATAGATGTGAGATGGGACTGTACCCAGCTTTTCTAACTCATTTATTCTAATTAACATAATACAATCCTATGTGAGCTTTCAATTGATCTTTTCATCCCTTTTAAGGCGAGGTATGAAAATTCAACTTAGACAATGAGTGGGTAGGCCTGTTTGTCCTTTTAATGGATACCTACTTGAAAGCGATTTCCGCTTACGTCCTACAGTCCTACGGAAAAGCGTAAGCACGCCCACGTATCCATACCGAAATACGGGCGGTACCAAGATATACTGTAGCGTTGATAGTAGATGCTAGTTGTCACGTGGTTCTTCTCTCCTAAGTTCCTGCGCCCGACAGGGTCCATATGAGACATTGTACCTACCTTTTTGAGTGTAACATGTATACAATATGGAGGCAATAAACAATCTGAATCTGGACATATTATAAGCTGCTAATAGAAAATTCATTCAAATTTCAGCTTCCTATAAAATTCTAAACACAAGCAAACTTTAAAAAACCCACTTCACCGCTTTATCTTCGGAACCCTTGATCAGATTAAATTAATTATATATGCACTAGCAAACCTGGCGAACTCCGTTTCGCCACTATAAACCTCACGGAGCCCGAGACCTTTCCAACGAATGCAAAACCGTGGAAATCGGTTCGTGCGTTCTGGAGTTATAGCGTCAGGAAGGAAAACCCGACTTATTTTTATATAATAGATTATTGAGGATTACTAAAAAAATACTAGTCTATCTTGGTCATATTTAAATGCGACGACATGGAAAGCACCCTTTCAAATAAAAAAATAATCATCAAAATCGGTTTACCAAGAAAAAAGTTCTGAGGTGACACACAATAAAACAAATATAGTCGATTTGATAATCTCCTTCTTTTTTAAAGTAGGTTAAAAATAGATTCCCCGTAAATTTTATTATTTATTTTATGGAGCTAGTGAAGCGAGATCTCTAAATTGACTTGGGTGGTTCAGCACTTTGTTCGTCCGTCCGTCTGCTCGGAAGAATTTCTCAGAGAACATGTAAGTATGTAAGCCTAAAGCCGGAAATGGTAATTAAAAAGATATAAATGAAAAAATCAAGGGGGTACCCATACACGTAAGTCGGGGACAATTATTTTTTTACAGTAAAAGAGCTATTAGCAAGCATAGTACCGTTTAAAAAAAACAATGTTGGAACAAAACAATTTTGTAGTCCACCATAGTCACAGTTTTTAAACCTATCCCGAGTACGTATTTTACGGTACGAGTTTTTTTTGTACTTTTTTTTGTAATTACACCAAATAAATAATAAAATGTCAAGATGCCCTCAATATTTTCACTTATATCAGATTAGTTGCCATTTTTGTTTTTGGGCTTTTGCCCAATTAAGAATAAAATTAAATATAGATATTTAATTTTATTGACGACCCTGTTGGCGCAGTGGGCAAGACTTTTCTTTCCGCAGCGGACTCGTGGTCACGCCGTTTTGCCACATTCTTTGCCGCAGGTCCTGTGTTCGATTCCAGACAGAACAATTTTCCTAATGAAGATATTGCAGGTTCTGGTTCTGTGTGCAATGTTAGCGTTTCTGGCTAAACGGAGTGATTACAATATCTTTGTTTCTGGCGCTGATGTTTGATAGGTTTTATATGTAATTTAAAACTTTTAGATTCTCGAAATCTTAGTCAGGAAAGGTATTGGAAAAGATGCGAATGCCCCATACTTACATTTATTCTTTTCCCCATACTTACCATTATTCTTTTACCCATACTTACTTACATTTATTGTTTCATGCATTGATTGACGAGTATAAGTTCAGTAGTGTAGTAATTACCAATGTAAAAAAGGTAAAAGTATCTGTTTTTGGGATTAAAAGACAGTGTTTCTTCAACAGTAAATATTTATTATAAAAATTGCTCTTATAGCCACATTTCTGTTTCTATAATATATAATAATATTTTATGTTTATTCTTTGTGCCATTGTTTCACAAAATTATTCCTGTTCTTTTTATTTTCGATACAACGGCTTAAACAATAATATATTACAATTATAATTTATCATTAGACAATTATAGAAACAATTTTGAAGAACTCTTAGGTTGAGGAACGTATCTATAAACAATTCGATGTGCAAGACGAGTCAGTTCAAAATTGGTTCACAATTTTCTAACGAGAGTATTCTTTCTAAATTATATTCACAATTGTAAAAACATCCTGTCATTTTTGGTAACCAATGGCATTGAAAACTAAAGAGACACACTTACACAGATACTATAAGTTACGTATGAAGACGTCGCGGTTCTTTCTTTGAGAGAATCGCGACAGGAAACGGATGGAACGAAGATCTACTGTGCTAACAATTATTGCTGGAGGTCACAACACCACCGGCTCAGTGCCGAGCGGCTCGAGCGGCTATCGACACGTCACGGCGACAGATAACAAAACCACTCGACAGCCGAAGAGTATCAAATACAACACAGCAGTGCTCACCACATAGTAATTTACAAAATTGTACAAGAAACACACTTAATTACTTTGAGCTCGATTAGTTATGAAATACATACACGTAATATCAACTACTTGGCTGTTTAGTGAAAATGACAGGATAAGAGGAGTCTGTACAAGTAGACACCTGCTGCAAGCAATCGGGGGTTCAGCTCTGATGCGTGAACACCAAACTGTATCAAAAAAATCTAAACAAATGGCAGAACAATTTACATTAAGTACTCTAATATGTTGCGATTTGGTGATCACCACCAGAGCTGGACTTTAAAGATTGATAGTACACATATAGTAAAATATAAACGTAGGTATACCTACGTGAAACAGAACGGTTTGCCGAAGAGTCGTTAACTTACGTTACTTAAGTAAACCATCACAACCAACCATACGGACATCTTCAACGAAATATCCACGCGAAAAAAAAAACAAAACTAGATTGAGCTGATCGTACAATATAACTCAGTGCATCACTTATGAGTTTAGAACCCAAAATTATAAACTAAAAGTTGTTCCTTAATTGGTCTGTACTGGCAATACAATTTTGTGACATCTTATATTACAATAGAATGCGTATTTATGTAACTTGTATATCTGTACTTGTGAGTGTATTGGACAGAATAGAGGTCGTAATTACAACACAATCGAGCAGCACACGCGGCATATGAATGTCCGATGCGTATCAACCCGAAAAATCGACATCCATATCAATAAAATTATTACTTTACATAATATATTTACAACGAGCGCGAATCATCGCACCATAATGCCCATCTCCGTAAATAATATGTACACTAGATTTAAGAACATAGTTTTCTCTCATTAGCTACCGAATCACAATTTAAATATTTGAGTAATTGACAATGGTGGACAAACATGCGCCTGGGCACTAATGCATCTTACTGAAGTTTGTACTTTGCTTTATTTTATGTCGTGCTAGGTATGTTTGGTCCATGCAGTTCCAATTTCCTAATGCATGCGTATCACATCACCACCGAAGTCTCATCATAATTGTGGTCAGTTCTAACATTAGTATTTTACAGATGAAGAATGAAAATTACGTAAATTATAATTTAATTGCCATGTTCTACAATGAAATGATGTAGTAGAAACTGAATATTAGAATTTAATAATATCTAGACCACTTATTCTGATAATACTTCTTTTAAAGATGGTCCATGAAGCAATGCTACAACCCGGAGTCACTAAAAAGAGGTTTATTACATCTATGACTGGTCCGACGGTTTTCCGTCGAACCTCGACCTCTCTCTAGCAAGCGCGGGTTGTTTGTTACAAATCCGGATATTTGGCTATGTTTTACCAATTCACTTAACATTTATCCATTTCAAATCTCAATGCATTCCCAGTGTTCATCCGACACTAATCCATGACAAATCTATTAGGAATCGAACGCCTTCCAACAAAACAAGTACAAAAACTAGAATTAAAAAATCCAAATAAATTACCACTTTGTCTAATAGTTTTCTGTCTGTCTATAGGAACTGTAATTTTCTGTTAGTATTTTAGTAAATAAATAATTCGATGAGATTGACATTTATTTCCATTTTACACTTATTTCAATTGTCTTATTATCTATCAGTTAGTCGGGCGTTTGTCGGAAGGCATCCGATACAATGGACAGAGCGTTCAATTCCGATGTAAGGATGAGTTAAGTACCTACAGCCACGGTTCAGTCAGTTTCCACATTACAATTTATTGTTTAAATGCACGATTCATAATTATGAAACTTTCATATAGTCACAGCTGGTAAGGCTCTTATAATTGACATCCAGTTCTAAGTTTGATCATACCAGCGGATGCGAACTAATGAAAGTTCATCAGTAATTTTAAGTACGTTGCGTGTACTATGTTCTTTTGTCAATACAAATTCGGCAGTAGTATATCCATGCGCTCATTCGTCACCGGCACATGTCCACACATCTTAGATTGACGTACATCTTAACCAATCTGTCCCGCGAGAGTAGGCCTTTCCCGTCTCTAAACGATAAATAGAACTGAGGCATTTGCAAGACGACACGAAAGGCACCCCCCGCGGAAGAGATCTCTGTCATAGCAACTTACAAAGTAACCAAATGGAAACAAAATTCTTTCTCGTTGTTCTCGTACAACCAAAAGAAAATATCAAGAAAGAAATAATTTCAAAGTATCACTTTTCTGTAACGAAATAATAATAATAAATATAGCATTTACCTAATCATTTACATAATAATTTCAACAAAATTTAAAACACCCATACTCAAAAGAATAACGTCATTCGCTAAGTCACTTCAGTTTCGGTTTGGAATTCACTTAAAGAAAATAAAACTATCAAAAATAACTCGGCTCGCGTTAAGTCCTGCGTCACGTCCGAAGCTAGCACCTTCCCTTTAGCAATTACATAATACTAACTACTGACTGCGTGCGTGCGTCGCGTCGCCTCGGCGCCGGCGGGGGCGCGGCGGGCGCGCGGGCGGCGCGGCGCGGCGCCTCCGACTAGATGTGCGGCCGGCGCGGGCGCGGCCGGCGCGTATCACAGGCGCTCAGGGCGGCGCGGGCGGCTCCTGCCCGCGCGCCGTGCACTAACTCGTCGGCACCAGCAGCCGCACGAAGCTGTCCTCGCTCCAGCCCCAGTCGTCGGGCCACGCGTCCTCGGGGGGATCGAGCGCCGACCGGGACGACAGGCTCAGCACCGAGCCCCAGTCGATGGTGCGCTGCTCCTCGTCGCCGTAGCCCGAGTCGCGGTCGGGCGGCGCCGGCGTGGGGAAGGGCGTGGCGCGGCCGGCGGCCGGGTCGCGCGCGCTCAGCAGCTCGCAGCGCTGCGCCGCGCACGCCGCCGGCGCCGGCTCGGGCGGCGCGGGCGTCTCCTCCGCGCTCTCGCGTTCCATCTCGCGCTCGATGCCACGCAGCGTGTTGCACACGAGCACCGATCGCCGCAGCGAAGGGTCCGCCGTCTGGCGAAGACGCGCGAGCTTCAGCGCGCACAAGTTCATCATCTTGAACCGGCGCTCGCGGTAGCAGCGGCGCGAAGCGCAGCGGCCGGCCGCGCGGCCGTCGCAGCAGGCGCGCGCCGCGGCGCCGCCCAGCTCCAGGTAGGACTTGCCGTTCTCGGCGCGGATGGTGTCGTGCGCGCCGCACCAGCCGCCGCACCAGCGCCGGCGGCACGCGCGCCTCTCCTCGTCCTCGCCGCGCCAGCAGTCGCCGCCGCCGCCGCCGCCTCCCGCGCCGGCCGCCACGGCCTCCAGCCGCGCGATCGAGTCCTCCCAGCGTGCGACCTTCCCGCCGCCCTCGCACGGAGAGCCGGCGCGCCGCTTGCCGCCGCACCCGCCGCCGCCAGAGCCCTGCAATAACACAAATACACCGCTCTCAGATACACGCACTGCACCAGCATCGTTTACACGATCTTACACAAAAAAAAACAATAATAAACCAACATTTGAATTCGAAACCATAGTTTGCCATTCGTTAGTCGATGTCAAATGAAATGACAGGAGTCAGAAAAGAAAGAGATTACAACCTGTCGAAATGTTACCCCTCTATATTACTAGTATACCTCTTTTAAAATAATGGGACTCGAAACCCTATCGAAACCAAATTGTAGTTTAACATTATATCAATCTTTGTAAAGTGTTTTTTTTAGCCTTGCCTCGATTCCAAAGTTTACAGCAAATATGAGCACAAAAGTGTGATATTGCGACGCTCGATGTGTGGGCAGAGCTCGACCGAAATGATGCCGTGCAGTGAATAGGCAAGGTTCGCAGCGAGTCACCGGTCGGCCGCGGCCGTC
Organism: Lomographa bimaculata; assembly: GCA_948107665.1. Taxonomy (NCBI): domain Eukaryota; kingdom Metazoa; phylum Arthropoda; class Insecta; order Lepidoptera; family Geometridae; genus Lomographa; species Lomographa bimaculata. The sequence goes on from OX403603.1 coordinate 7,882,021, forward strand.
CGGCGAAAGTACCGTAACGAACAAGTAGCTACCGCACAGAGCCGCCAGCTCGTCGCGCCGCGCCGGGGAAGCGATGGGAACTACTTTCAATATAGTGCTAATCTTCAATAGATGAGTCATCCTATTGTCTTTAACCACCATCAGAACATATCAACCGCGCGACACAAAAGCCCTCACAAAAGACTTCTTCGTCCTAACTATTCTTTTTCTACCTGCGTTTCACCCTGGATTTTCAAAAAGACTCGTCACAAAAAACTTTTCCCATCGTGAGTAAAGGCAGGCGTATGGTGTAAACCGTATACCTGATGGGGTGCCCCTCTTTCTGTGCGCTATTATCCTCGATCCGACCCTTCTCAGTTTTTTTGTGATACAATGCACTCCGGCGGAACCCCAACAGTGGGGACTGGGGTCCGCTCAGGTAGAAGGTATCGTATCGCTCCGACTGCGTGCGTACTAACGCACTTTATGGATTTGCCGTCCTTTGTGACGGAGCACATTCTTCTGCTATTTTTTCATTCTCTAAGAATTATAGGTTTTAATTCCGAGCACTATTTACAAGGCGGTCAGTTAAGCCTGTAGTTGAAAACTAGAATAACTAGCTATCACGCAAGCAGCTGCCGTCAATGATGGACGTGCACATGCGAGGCTGGCTTTTGCGGGCATATATTTTATCGAGTTGTTTGTCGTACATCGCTCGTTTAGCGGGACGTGTGGGGGAGTGTTTCGTGCGAAATGTGGCGATGTTTGCAGCAGGTTGCACAAGCGTCGAATGAATATAAAATAGTAAAGGGCGAGTCCAGCGGGCGCAGATGCCGCCGCACCTGCCTCTACAATTAGGTGGCACACGCGTCTTCCACAAACCACCTATTCTAGCACTTTACAGCTTGTGTTATCAAATTATTGGCCATTGAAAATTGAAATATATATCAGTTTTGCATAAGTAATTCGCGCATTCGGCTTATTCATTAATACTGTTTTGGTTTTCAAGATTTACGTCGTTTCTTCAATGATTTTAATTTAATAGTTTTTATAAAAAAAAAAAAACGTTTTATTTAGTTTTATAAGTAGTAGGAGCTAAATAAAACACGTGCATAAAAGTCGAGGTATATAAGTAGAACGGGTAGAGACTTTTCCTGTTCTATATCAATGGTAATACGACTTATTGTTAACACGGGAAATAAACGAAGCATTTGGCTCAAAACCTAATATGTATAACAGTTATTTCTACTACTGACAAAAAAGCTACAAGACGTATTATATGAACTCTACAGCTATATCATTGCTTATCTGCTAAATTGACTCTTATACTTAACAAATTCTCTACAAATAAAAAAAAATACTCTACATAACTAATTCAATTGAATTGGTGACTCCAAAATACTGAAGTAGGTACTTTCTCTACATTGACATATCATAAAGTATGCGGCAGAGATCGGTAGAGATCTCAAAGTTTTATTTTAAGTGCATTTTTTTACCTGTTTTTCATTTATTCTATATATCTATTATTATACCTAACAGAAAAAATAAATTTTATAAAAAAAAGACCAAATTATTTTGTTTCCTATCCCTATACTCGTAAAATAATACAGTTAGTCCTATTTAACAAAATTCTACGAAACGTGTATGTTTGTAAATACCTGATCATCCTAGGAACTTCTTATAATTTACTTGATTCTAATTTATTCTTATGTACATACATAAATAGGTTATAGGTAAAGAATTACCCACGCAATATTGTTCCCAATTAAAAGCAGTAAGTATACCTAATGTAGAATGTATATATTTAGAAGAGTTAGTGCAAAGAGACCAACTCATTAGCCGACTCTGAGTTGAGTCAGCGGCAACGGCCACTCATCGCAACGCTGCAAATAATCACTTTGCGTCACCCCTTTATCGCTCCGCGGAAAACGTGCCGTTCCATTGTACGGACGATTGCTACATGAGCGTCCAACTACACAGGAAAATTATAAGCGCGCGCAACTAGCTTCAATATGCAAAAATAGATAATATTCTCAACGAGGCTGTATCGGTATCACGCGGCCCCAGCTCTGAGTCCGGTGTCGTCGCCAGCGCTGGCGCTCATGAAAATAAATTTAGTAAATGACGTTCGCGCGCCACGTTGCCGCTCCGTGCCTCTGGAACGCGGCTCGCGCGACGTTGCCGCTCCGCGCGCTCTTTCTAATCTCGTCGTAAAGTTCTTTTTCTGATGCGCAACGCGTCTCTCCTCTCAGCTCGAAACTTGGGAACGTCAGACGTTTATTTTATCGCCAGTCTCGGATATGCGGCGTTTTATAACCGTACCGTCCGCTAGCTTCGAGCTAGGAGTTAGTGCTTATTCGAAATAACAACCATAAAGAATTCTGTGTACCTAGCGAGATGTGGTATTCGAGTCGAGGCGGAGCGGGTGCAATAATAGCCCCTCTCGCTCGAAGGTAGGTAGGAAAAGTTCGGTCGACGAGGCGAGTCGGAGACTTTCTATGGCATTGTGGAGACCGAATAGATGGTGGCGCGGCAACGGCATTGCCTCACAGTCACAGCCCGCTAAAGCCTTGTCGAGGTAGCGTGCACGGGTCGGGGGCGAGCGCGGCGCGGCGGGAGGGGGGTCGTGTGAGTGTGTGCGTGTAGTGCACGTGCACGCGCACACAGCCGCAAGTATAATAGCATCGCGTAGCCGCCTATCTAGCGCTAGCTACCTACGCTGCATGAACGTTATAATATTATAGCTCTCTACAGAGCACTCGGGACCGGGTAGATAGCGAGGGGTAAAGTGAGCCCACGCTATGCGACTCCGCATTGTGGGCTGCTGCATCACAGAATGTGATGCTGGCGCATTCTGTTTTATGAGGACTAGGTTAATTGAAATGTTCTTTTATTATTGTATAATTTGCATTTGCTGTTTTTTGCTTTTTTTAAGCTATTGCATATGGGTTAAATAATACTTATAGATGCTCCTAGGTATAGTTAAAAACTTATTAGTAAAAAAACTGACAAATTGTTAGTAGATATTTTAGTCATACAAAAAATTGTCGCAACATATCTCATACATTCGCTGAAACAGTGCCGATCTCCTACGCGATTTATTTTCCACATCCCGCAGTGAGATTTGTGTGAATATATCGTTTTATTTACGACCATAACAACGTAGTAGTTTGATTTCGTTTTTTGCTTTCCATTCATGAAACAGAGCCGTGAAGAGGCTGTATTGGCGGGAAGCGATCGAATGACCGATTAAGCCATTAGCTCCTTTTGAACACAATAGAGCACGTGACCGAAGCCGGTGGTAATTTCATTCATTCAGGGGCTGTTTGAACAGGCTCATAATCTGTGTGAACGTCAACAAAAAGACCTGGGAGCTACGCTCGTGCCTTATATTCTGAGGTTAAACACTTGACGCTATGAAAGGGTTAAGTGATACCTGTGCCTATAGTATTTTTTTTATTAAACTTGCTTTGTCCGGTTCCAATATCGTTGGTTAATTTTGACCGAGTTCCCGTTGTTCAATTGAGTTGAAATTGTGCATGTTTGCCAAGTTTCGATGGCAATATTGACAATTTATGGTAATTTTTCTGATTTTGCTGGAGCCAAACGGAGACTCACACGGAGACTAAAGGTGAAGTGGAACTCTTTAATGGATTACAGCAGAATAATGGTAATTGATAGTGTTTGGGCTAAATTGATTTCGATTAGGTTACTACAAAAATGTTAAGAAAGCTTGCCTTATAAAATATCTTTCTACAATAAATTATTACTTTTATGTTATGTTAACTGTTAACTGTAACTAAAATATTCTCATATTTTCTGAACAATAAAGAACTTATTTACTACATATTGCATAATATGTAGGTGTAAATATTTGTACGATTCGTCATTCTTTTACCACGTTAGAAAACAAGGAACTTGATATCTGAACTTAGATTTTGAACCATTGTTACTGTTATAATAACAGTATAATAAAAATAAATTAGATGATAATATTAAGAGGGTAAAAAGTGGCGTGTAGAAAAGGAAAACAGACTGAATCAACCTCATTCGATATGGCCTAAGGTAAAATGATTATTTATCATTACAACAAAAGACTAGTTTCGACTCTTGACCGCATCATCATTTACGAACAGGGGTATAGTTGTTATAAAGTTAAAAAACATTTTCTTATCTATTTATGTCTCTATCTAGGTATCTAAATTTAAACACGCCTAAATGTCAAATGCATAAAAACTTAGATAACAAATGAGACATTTTTTTTTAAATAAAATATTTGACAATACTTATTTATTTACAGGTTACCTAACTCTACTGTTCTTAAAATCGTTAAAAACTTATAAGAACGAGTCCCCATTGCCGTCGGTTAGGTTCGCAAAGCGAGCAAAGCAACCACCAAGGCAGAACCGTAGTTGCCTCGCTTCGCCCGAGGGTTGCCACATAGCAATGACGTAAAACACCTACGTCATATAAAAATATATTTTCATAACACAAATACAAAGAAATACTCTACATAACAAGTCTCTATAGAATCTAAATTGTATTTAGTTAAATATTCTGTTAACTGTTATAGATTAGTTCTTCTTCAACCGTTCTCAAAACCTTCAATCTCTTCTCTATTTTTATTTACACAAATATTTCCAATGAAATGTGAAAGGTCGTTAATATACGGCTATTGAAAAGCTTAACAGTGCCTCCAGCTTAAATCGCTGGCTCATACGTTTATATAATGTAGTATCGTAATGCGGTGAATAATGTATGTTTGGCAACCCTGGCTGGCACGCACATTTCCGTGAGCGAGCGGCGAGCGGCGAGGCCGCGCGTGCATGTGTGCGTGTGCGGCCGTGTGCGCGCGCGCATGGTCCGTCTGTGTGCGTACAACCAGTCTCACAAGACTCACATCCTGTTTGGTGGGCCGCGACCAGCTTCGATCCGAACCGCGCTTCTGTTCTGTGAGCTTTTTATTTCACGCCAGCGATCACTTCGCTGCTGGATGTATTTTTAAATTCCCTTCTTTTATTTGATTCTATATTCAGGCTGAAGGTTCCATATTTGATTTCGTTTATTTGAATTACTACTCTTTAATACGTTTACAATATTATTATGTCGCTTAGTAATTAAAACATAAGAAGAGAGTAATATGCTTAACTATATGGACTCCTAGTACTAGTTCGGAAGTCATTACCGATTTTATCTACAGAGCAAATATTTTTTCACTTTATATCGATTGATCCTACTAATATTATAAATCCGAAAGTTTGTGTGTAAGTATGTTGTTCCCTCTTCACGCTTTAACGGTTTAACGGATTTGGAATGTACATTACATAGCTTATACCTAGGATTAACACATAGGCTACTTTTAAACTTGATAATAGCGGGCCAAGCCGCGGGGCACGGCTAGTGTTAAATCAATTATAACTGCATATTGAAATGTAGAGTCGATATTAGGAAAAAAATGCTAGGTTTAGAATAACTTGTTTGGATAATCTAAAACAAAAGCGAGCGAGTACAAGGGAAGCTCAACAAAATCCTTTATTGAGTCATCCGCATGAATAGGGGCGTCGTAAAAAGCTCATCGACGTTCACCGTTATGCAATGTCAGGCGTCAAGGTGACGAGTGAGAAAAAAATAGTTGTTGTTAGAGCAAACAAAAGGAATCCCTCAGGAATGTGGTGTACAAAAAGCGAGGGAATTCCCGAAATGCATTGTTTTGTTTACAGTTTGACGCGTGCCGGCGACGGTGACGAGTTGACGTTTATGTATGCGTTTATGACGGGCTGTGAACGATGTAACGAAAGGGAAAATGTGCAGTTTTTGCCGAGAACAGTGACGCACACGCTTCTTCGAAGCAGGCAGCCCGCTGAATGATCGGAATGTCGGACGCCTGCGAGATTTCCTCCTCACATACGCGACTGCAGCTACCAAAAATAGGTACGCTTCTTATTTGAACCTTATCATCCTACACTCTCGACTTAAAGTCCAAGAGGCTCTGTTCTCCGATATGCTGAACATATGCCTCGCTTCGAGTAACTGTTCATTGTCTTTTTTCTTGGATTAAAAGTCGAAAGGGTCTCAATTTTCACATGAAGGGCCGTTTTAAACTTTTAATTACATCACGTGGAGACGGTTTTGTAAGGTTAAGTAATGATGTTTTATGACGTGTCAGTCTAGTTTTTAATACATATGTGTTTGTTTCGCATTGGTTTTTAATGCTTTTGAATAAAACTGAATAGTTGATTGTTTCCCCCGCAATTTCCATTAATATACTTCAATGCAATGCAGCTGAAGACTAGCAGCAACTGAAATTGATCAGCTTGACTTTGTAGGGCCACGTCCTCGCACAAAAATATAGTCATTCTTATATTTTCGTAGGGGCGAATGAACTCTCGAACAGTCGAGCGCATAGGTTGTTCTAAAGTCATCGTGAAAAATGTTTACACATTCTGTACAGTGGCGCGCCGAGCACCGGCTGGCGTCGCATCTCATCTCATCATTACCTCATCAAAAAGTGCAACTAACGCAAAGATTACGCGTTCTTGGCGAGGCAAAATCCAGAGACTGACTTAAGACACCTTCTCCACACTTAACACTGACATTGGTGCGTGCATACCGTATTGGCACATAAATTACACCACTCGGCAGGGTGGAGTGTACACCGCACGGTGCGATCGGAGATAATAAATCAGAGGAGCGGGCGTGCGCTGGCAGATAATGACGTCACCGGCACGTATCTCGGAGAATCCCCGGAAGAGAGCGAATAAAATAAAAATGTCACGTAGCGATCAGCTGTTGGGCGGCGCGGCGTGACGGGCGGCGGGCCCGCAGCGATACGCATAACGACGCCGCAATAAAACTTATTTTTATGTTTTTCGCTCACAATGGCCGCGCGAAGGTCGAGCTATCTAAATGGGTCAATACACTCGCGTAGTACGAGCGGTGAACACGTGCTCCCGCGTTTGTAAATAGCGAGATATCGGCCGATTGTTGCAGTGATTAATGGGGGCGCGTAATGACTCGCCGGCAGCCGCCGTCGCTCGGTCGCCCGCCGACCGCGCCGCTCGCTAATGTGCTCGTTCATCGCCTCGACACTATTATCGTCGGAGATGGTTTTGTTCGTGGACAATCGATGCGACATTAGGGCGGCCAATGTCAAGGTTGCACTTGCTATGCGCCGCGGCACCGCCCGCCTCCCCGCCCGCACTAAATGCTAATTGACTACGAATACAAACGACCCCGTTATTACAATTCGCCCGAGGAAGTAGCTGTACTTGTCTGTAAGCAAACTGCAGTGAGCGCGAGTACTCTACATACCTACCGTCCGCGGTCCGCGTGCGATCTGACCACCAGTGACCAGATCTTTTTCAGTACTTTTGTAATTATATCGATGTGAGCATGGTATCATTGAAAATGACATTATTACACTATTGTTGCACTAAATATAAAATGATCTAATATCTACTTCACCATAAAATAGCTCAAGACATACCTACTACAGATTTACAATTGCTAAGATTCTCAACAAAAATAGATAAACAAAATGTTTAAGCCCTACCTCAACTACAGTACTTACGCCCATCAATGTGACAGTAGGCTCGGTATCAGTGTTCAGTACAGAAGTCAGAGAGCGTAGCTATAGCTGTTTATAGATAACAAAAGCTATGCGGATAAGTACCTAAGCGCGTTAGAGGCTCGGCTGAAATCCGTGTTCGCGTCATCGACAGGCGGTGCGATAAGGGCGAGGTCACGGTTATCAATGGAGGCATCTCCATACGCGCACGTGGCGGCCGGCCACGACATCTCGCGCCCATTCACTATGAAGACGCCCCCGCACCCCCGCTCGCACCCCCCCTCGACCCGCGCTCCACCCGCGCACCCTCCGCGGTGCATCCATGCAACAAGTTAGGGCACAGCTCTGTCTTGTAAGGAGTTCCGGAAGACGACCCTGTGCGCCCGCAATCGCGGCTCAAAGATCGCGAACTGCGCTCGCCTGCACCAGCCACTGCGCTACTCGCCTCAATCGACTCGCAAACTGCTCTCTACAAACATCAGGGTCCTTCGCAAGTACTCACTCGCACCTTATTAGCGATGATCCCAAACCAAAGCCGCAGAACTTATTACCGCCACCGAATTACGATGAATTGATTTACTTTTGACCATAGCAAAGTGAAGTGTGATAATCGGCCAATAGCGTCGTGTTAGCATCTATCGATCCCACAAATAGGTGAGTTAATACGCATCCCAATTCAAATAGAGTTCTCGTAAAACATGGCGGTTCAAACACATTTTCCAGCTTCGTGATGCCCAATTAAATATGGATGTGATTGAAAAACGCGTGTCCGGTAACGAGCGTGTACATAATTGGTGGGAGGCAGGGGCTGGGCCGGAGTGACCCAGTTGCCGTTGCCTGGCGACCCGGGGCTGCGCCCGCCCCCACCGCTCGCCGCTGCCACCCCGCTTCGCACTAAATAACCTGCCCGAAACCGACACCTTAGCAAAGGTCGTTCAACCGTCACAGAGGCTCTTACACTCTTGTTTTTTATTCTCCATACGTTCCCCCAGACGTGAGAATTACCTCGTCTGCACGGTCTGCAGCGATCGCTTCGATAAACCTCTACCCGCAAACTTTCAACAAAGTCGAGGTGCCGTTACTGAAATAGCGCACCCGGCTTTCTTCTGCGTGGAACTTGTCTCCTCGAATATCCTGTCATTACCATTAGCTACTCTGTCATAGAAAGTTTGAGCCAGATTTTTATCTTGTAAGAGGTTTATTAGCCAGCTTATGTTTTTGAATCCATGAGGTTCCAGGCACTGATACTGACCACACTAATACTCAGTACTAATATATGAAATGATGCACAAGAGGCGACAGTAACGCTTTTCAGCTAACCACTACAAATTAATTCCCTTCGACTCTTCGGCGATGCAAACAGAAACTCGCGAGCGAATAAACTTAATTGTTATAAGCCGCGTTTGCCTCCCCCGGCTCTCGCGGATTGCTCTGAGGGCGAGGGAGGCAGGCCACGGTTGTATTTCTCCGAACTTGTGCTAAATTTCACTTTCGCTGAAGACGTTGTGCGTAGACTTAGCCACCCACCTCCTCCATCTCCACACATACAAACTTGACAAAATAGTTTTGACAGCCCCTGTGTAGAATAAGTTTTGACTTTCTCATTTTGCCTTAATGGTAAGAATGGGTTCTCTACCTACTGTAATTATTGCTAGAGCATAGCATATTTGAGCGATACCACGATATTATGGCACCACCTTAAACATGCAACAGCTCACCACCACCTACCCTCATATCTTCTGCGAGAGCGCATTTCACCCTCTATGAGATGTCGTTATCTTAGCGAACCCTAACCGAGTAAAACATAAAAAACGTACGTCAAAAAAGTCCTTCCACAAAAACTCTGCCGCCTCCTCACCCTCTGAAGTTATAAAACGCTAAAGGCGGGCGGGCGGCTTCAGCGGGTGGAGGCACGAGGCTTGTGACCTTATCCCCCCGTCTTAGAGTCGAGAGCGGTTCGCGTAGGAGGTGCGCACACTACCCGGCCAAGCCTGAAAAGCGTGCACACGAGCATGGAAGCTTTAGCAAAATGAAAGCCGACCCGCTCTTAATTCACCCTCACATAGACAGCCCGTGTACGTACAGGCTCCGGGTGCCGCCCTCGCCACCCGCTCCCACGCGCCAGGCATAAATAAGGGGGGCAAACTCGGGTTAGCGGGAGAGCGTCCTCCCGAGCTCCCTCGGCAATGCTACGGGGAGAATTAAGGGGGCTGCGGCGAAGGACGAATTAAGGAGATGAGAGAGCACACGCTCTCTAGACGCGCCACCTCGCGCCGACCGGGGAATTAAGGGAGAGATGGTAGCGCTCCACTCCGCACTTGCCGTTGCTATACGATCTTCTGTTTTTTACCTTATTTTGAAAGTCACGACAAGCTTTGTAAAAAGAATTTCAGCTAAGCTATAGTTTTGGTCTCCTATTTCGTTCTAGTTATTCTCTTACTTTACGATGCCGCGACTTCATGATGTAGAGAATTTCCTAATGAGCTCTTAAAATATTTCAGGGCAGCTTACAGTGAAAGTAATTATGCTTAGAGCACGTTGACGAGCCGCCCTCCAGCCGCCTGAGTCCGTGACGTCACCGTTGCGTTTTCGAAGCACGTGAGCCGTATCGCCACATAAATTACAAACTATATCCCCCTGGAGTTAGAGTTTGTTTTCGGCAGAATTGGTGAACTCCTTTGTCTTGTTTAGAGAGAGCGAGGTAAATTGAGCTCTGTGTTGGAGTGGTAAGGCTTAGTTCGGGTGGGCGGGAGTGTAATGATCTTGCGAAGAGGGTGGGTATAAATTTTCCATGGGGGCAGACGGGGCGACGTCGCGCAGGGCGCCGCTGACTCACGACGGAGCCAGCGACGACGCCGCGAGCCGAGCCGGCCGGGGTGGAACACATATTGTAAGTATCTACCACTCACATGTCACAAAGTTTTCTCCGCATCGGGAAACTTTGTTAACGTCAAGCGAGCACGTGGCCTTGCCGACATCACTACATAATTGCACAAGTGGCGTTCAACATGTGAAAACTTTCAGTCAACAGTTTGCTTTTGCATATTTTTCGATTAGGATTAGAAAGAAGCTCTGCGGTAAGCAAATGTGTATAGATATGAAACGTGTATTTAGATTTTAGATATTGTTGATAAAAACGGAGCTTTATGAAGATTTTCGAGTAGTTAATCAAATGCGCGCTTTGTTTATCTGATTGTGAAACTATCGAGAATGGTCTTAGCACATAATAATTGTGAGTATCTGAGCGGTGCAATCGGCGCGTTACATCAGGCGTCACCTTGAGCCCTGATAACGCGTGATAAGGCGCGATACCACACACTTGCTCGCGATATGCTCGCCAGCTGAATACCTCTCTGCGTATTATTGCGTTTCATTTGGAGCCGATTAGTTTCTCAAACCATGACTTGTGACCGATAGATCTTGAATGACTTATGTCGTAATTAGCGTGGGAAATCCTATGTTAATGTGGAACCTGAGCTTTTTGATACCCTTTTTATTTTGCTTCATGGTATATGTGATGGATTATCATTAATATATATATAAATATATATATATTAAATTATTAAGCTGTTGGGCACAGTTGGCAAGTCTTTGTTTTATATGCCGCGGGTCCTGGGTTGGATTGAGACAATTGTTATCGTCCCCTTGCTATCCACATACTATGTGCTTTTAATTCTGAGTGTGATCGTGTGTGTGATGTGATTTTTTCCGCCAGCCGCAACATGTCTTGAAAGTCGTCACTTTCCATCAGGTGAGATAGTGGTCCAATGCCTATCCAGCATTAAAAAAAGTAAAAAAAATGTTTCGCATAATCTCATAAGAAGAGAAGAAACTTCTATTTAAAAGTTTTTTTTTTTTTAACTGTGATAGGCAAACATTTGACCACTATCTCACCAGAAAAGTGATGCAGTTTCAGAGAAAATCATTGTACAATACAATACAATAACTCTTTATTGACATCAAAAGACAAAGAAACTTATAAAGATAGGTACAATGAGCGGTCTTATCGCTAAGAGAGATCTCTTCTAGACTATCTTTGGGTGGAAATATATAAACGAATAGATAATTTAGGGATAATGGCGCGATAAAATTAATGAAATAAAATTAAAAATAATAGAAATACTAACATTGTATAAACTACATAAACAATACATACCGATAATATAATAGTCATGAAAAATTAAAATTTCATCATTATGATTTGTATAACATAGTTTCAAACAAATCATCTCGACAAAAAGAAACCGCGCTCGAGTCGCGTTTCGAAAGTATTCAGGGTACATAGAACAGTGTAACCGCGAAGGCTCTCGCGCTCGCAGTGTGGAAACTCGGAGAACCGTAGCCTATTACATTATGTACGAGTGCGGGGGAGGGGTTACATAAAGCCGCCCTTCTCGCCATCAAAACTCGGAGGTTATAAAGCGCGGGAATGAGTTTTCGCGCGCAAACTTTAACGCGAAAGCCCTCACGCTGAGTAAGAAGCGAGGCTTTTCACGAGCTCAGCTTAAAACAAACTTCGTTCCTCATAGATAGCCCTAACTTTTAATCATGTCATAAAAATATTACTGATTAAGCAACATACATAACATAATTACGAAGACATTAGACGTTAATACAGTCAACGGTTGAATTCGGTCTTCCAGTTAATTAGTTGGATCTCGCTTTATCAAAAAGTTATACTCATTTGAATACGACGAGGATACAAAAGTTAGCGACGACCCTTCCCTTCAGATCGAGGGTGAGCTCGGAGCGAGGGCGCGCACAAAGACCGCCGTCCCTGATTCTGTTATGCGCTAGCTACGTTAGCCCGTTGATCACACAACCCTTTGTGCTGTTCTCATCGCGATGAGAGCTCGAAGCTTTTAGATTAATTCAAAAATGGACTGGACATTTTCGTATTGGATGCGGATCGATAATGGTGTAAGGTCGGATATAGAGGCCGGGTGAAGGCAGCAGCGACGTCGGCAATGGGTGCGGGCTGCGGCCGTGGCTGCCGTGGCAGCGGACCGATGCTGCTTTGCATAAGTAATGACCGCGGCTGGCACTCAGGCCGCCGGCCCCGGCCCCCGCCCTGCCCGGGTCCGCACCCGTAGGCCTATCGATTGCGGCGGCGCGGGGCGGGCCGCATCGCCGTAATTGTCACACCGAGCGAACTCTATTTCATTCCACCCTCGCGTTATCGACCTTACTGCCCTCGCATAGAACCCACTCTTCACCGGCAGGACGCTCCGATTGAATACCAAATGCGTTATAGTCCGCTCTAAGTTTGGAGGCGGCTCGTAATAGAGCCTTCGAAGAGTCTATGACAGAGCTTAATTAGACAGGCGCGCGATGGCACTGAATGGATTTTACTTGTTCTATGTTTCGGAGCGAATTAAAGCGTAAATTGTTGTGGACAAAAGTACCAAATTTAGTGACGATGAACTGTATAAATCAGCGCGGCGGCGCGAGCGCTAAGTTATTTGTAGGCTATATTAGCGCCTGTACTCTGCCACTGCCACTTAACGATTCGCCAGTATGCTGGCTAGTTAGAACCGAATGAATTCTCAGAATACCGCCACGCGTTGATGTCTATTACAGCGGCCTGGGCGGCTTGGGATGGATGGAGAGTCCTCGCCGGGCATCCAACGGCACGCGCAGCGTGCTCGCGTAGAAACTATAATTCCGTATCGTTTCGCGCGACAGAGCGTGCGACGACGTCGCTTCGAATGTATTAATAGCCGTTCGTCTACTAGCCGAGCTCGGTTTTTTAGCGCACCAGCAGCGACGAAAGTATGGAGAAAGTGGCGCGTTGACGTCACCCACACACGCGCACCACATGCGTGCCGTACGCTCGCCGCACAACGACGTGACAGCGCCGCTCTCTGTGCTCGATACCAACGTCTTGCTACACGCCGACACTCGGTTGCAACACCGCACTCTGTATGAGAAATACAGCCCCGAGCGCCGCAGCGATACGCAGTGGCCCCACTCGACACGTTCTCTTACCCAACACTGCGAGCTTATAGCAATGCGAACGACGAGCTTAAAGCCACCGAACAGATAAGCCTTTGACGCACCAGACGAAGGATTAAGGGCGTTCCTAGACCACTGATAATTGGCTCGAATACGGGTCGGGCCTCTCGTTATTGAATGCGGGCCACTATCACTTGTTTTGAGGCCGCCTGGCTTATTTATGATCTCTCGTCGCCGGTTCCCGTCGAATGCGAAATAATACCCCATAAACTGGCACCTGTTTAGACAGGAGCGCGTGGATAAACGAACAAAGGCCCGGTTGGCGAGCCGCAAACGCGATTCTTTCCTGCGGTCCATTGCATTCGTCATTGACGATCGGTCACGAGCGAAAATCGCCATTGTTAGCGGTATAATGACATAACTCGGCTCGTGCCCACGCGATCGCATCGACGCATAATAAATGCCGTGAAAACAAATAGAAACAATCATTATCGAGACGTGAGATGAGCAAATAATAATATTTGTCGAGGACACGGACGGGCGACGACTTCGGAACGAGACTCGGAACTAGATTGATGTGAGATCAAACGCAGCCCATTCATAATCCGATCACGAGGCGGTAAATGTAGTGAGTTGATAGTGTTTAGTTTAACGGTGAGTGCGATGAAGTGCGGCGCGAGGCTCGGCCGCCCGCGGTGAACGATTAATTAAATAAGTGCCAGATGAAAAGGAAAACGGCCGGCGCCGATCAGCTGATTTTCTGATTGATGCGTGCACTACCGCACCCCGCCTCACGCACCGCACTCACGAACCGGTTTAGGTCCGTTATTATTAAAAACGACTTGTTTATATCCGATTATATCAACGTATCAATTAAGTTCGGATGCTCTGACCATAATACGCCCGGAATGGCATAAAGTAACATTTTTGAATACCATCCAATGCCGTCCGCATTTTAACGACGCGCGTGGAGCTGATTTATTTACCTCAATGTTTACGTGCGGTTCTCTTTTGTAAACAAAAAAGTGATTCAGCAGCAAAACAAAAAGTTATTTTTAAATGGAGTTATAAAGCGGCCTACTTTATATTTACCTAGTTCAATTTGTGCATTGACCTTGTAACTCGTAAAGATGTTAAAAGAAAACGTGTAATAAATATAAATCAAAAAAACTTTTTCGCTTTTTTCATTGCCAAAAAAACCTTTAAGTGGTGACGTCACAGGCTCGAGTTCGCCGGGGGCTAAAGGAGATTAGGAGAGAGGGGGTAGCCTTGTGTGCGGGGGCGAGCCCTCGACATTTCGCCCTACTACAAAATTGTGCTCGAACTCATTTATTTTTTAAATGTGTAATATTGGTCCGTGTTCAATATCGCTCTGTACACGTCTTGAAGTAAACTTAAATTTGTTCTATATAATATCTACATTGATAAATACAAATGAATATAAAGTTGTACGAAACCACAATTTTTAGGATTAAAAAAAAACTATGCACAGAATTAACTTGTCATGTAAATAAGTTTATTGAACTCATTGGACCTAGCATAACTTTAATTAGAACTAAACACGAGTTGAATCTTATAGCAAACGTTTTGGTTTTGATTTGGCCTCTATCTGATGGAAAACGACGATGCGAATACGATACGATTTAACATATATTAAAAAAATAAATCTTTAATTTTTGACGTAGTAGTATAATTAATTGTATATCTAATTACTACTATCTACTAAATCTATCTATCTTACTAACTATCAGCAACACGCTCATCCAAACGTCATCCATTTACGGTTGAGATACAGCCAGTTCACTCGAAGCGTTTCGCTTCTGCATTTATCACCCTTACAGCGAATAAGTGGAACTCATTGCCTGCGTCTTTGTTCCCAGTACGTTACAACCTGGGTGTAAAGTCTAGAATTAATACGTATCTACTAAGCAAGCATGTTACATCTTCGGCCGCATCCTCACTTTCCATCAGGTGAGGTAGTAGTCAAATGCTCGCCTATATAGCATGCAAAAAAAGTGAGTTCGAGTTTCCTTCGAGTAGGTAATACAAACAAATCTATGGTAGTAGCTATGATGGAGACGGGGAGGGCGAGTTAGGAGGCTGCCTCCCACCCCCACAAGGGGTAAAATATGTCGAGACACACACTCTCATCTACATTACTGTAATTATCCATTTATAGAAAAGAAAAAGCTTCAACTTCACATATCGTTAGAATAGGAAGAGGTTAATGACTTTTAGCGATTAAAGCTGAAAAACATTTGGCACATAAGCGTATAATAGGAAATAGTAAGACAATGCCATGAATAAATTAACAGTTTCAACTTATCTACGAAACTACAAAACTGTTGCCTGAGCTGTGGACTTGTGACTAATTTTTATCCTTATGAAGTAAAGGATAAATATATGATCCTGTTTTTAAAATACACGTAGTTATTTAGAAGTAATAAATCAGCAGATAACGTAGTACGTGCGACCCCCGCCCCCTTGCGGCTGATTACGGCGCGAGCTACGAAATAAGAATGAATTTTTAATGAACCTCCCGACGGGTGATATACCTACCCCTCCCTACTGCCGCCAACGCTACGCACTTAGAAGATTAGCCCCGGGAGCGTACCGGTTAACTAACAACCAACGTTATCTATACATACCAAATATCTATTACAGTAACCACACTAATGGTAAACACCACATTTGTTCCGATTGATGAGATAATTTAATCGAAACTAGGCCACTCACGTTTATAGCTTCGTCATAATCGGAATCGTGTCAATTAATTAACAATAGTTATGTAAATCGACGATACGATTCATGCCGATGTCTCGAGAGACAGGTAGGCCATAAACGCAAACGAGCCATAAAGCAATAAAGAGATAAGGCGTCGACCCCGCGAAACAATAACAATGTAAATGGAGTTTTATAGTGTAAACAGAAAGAATAAATGTGTTACGTAGGCGCTACGTCAGCGGGCGCGGACGTGGACGTCACGGGCTCGACGTCACCGGAAGTCCGCTAGATATATTTACTGTCGGTGCACCGGGTGTCTGTCGGCCGCGGACGGGTTCAATGTCGGCCGACTATCTATCGGCCATCAATCAACCGCCGATATCCCGCCGCGGCGCGACGCTCCCGCCCGCCCACAGATCGTCACCGACAACAAATAAAACATTCGCACACTCGAGACGAGTCAACCGGCTCCTGTCGATCTCGCGATAATCACGCGTGACATAACAGTTTGTTATTGCAATATTAATTATCCACCTGTGTTTAACTCGCAGATATGAATCGAATCGATTGTCACGGTCGATCGGGGAGCGCATTATCGTTTTCATTCACGATTGATTCGATAGAACGGAGAAATTCGATATCGGAACATGCGGAGGTAGATTGTGCGTGACTAGCGGGCGGGTGGACCGCGGTGCAACGGCGCGTCCGGGAGCAAGGCCGGCGGTGTTTACAAACTTCCGTCACGACTCACGAGCACTTGTCACTCGGCCCGCAGTTCCGAGCTCGCACACGTGTCTACGCAAATAATAGCGAGCCCTCACAGTTGACATTGTCCCACTTCGGCCGACTGCCGGCCCGTCTAGACTGAGATACGATCGCCGATACACTCGTTCTAACGTTTAGCATACCGCCTTTTGTCTAGATCGTAATCGCCTTCCCTAATACTTTAGCCGGTTTTGGTTCGTCTCTTCTGTGTGAACGTAGGGAGAATGGCTAGATTCTATTCTAAATTTTGAAAAGCATACCCCTCGTGTAAGCGCCCTATGCGGGGTGGCATCGAGGGGTGAATGCAATGGGGTGGCCGACCGTTCCCCGCTGCACAGTAGGCGCGTAGTAACTGCAATAACGGAGCAGTGAAAGTGTCGCGGGGCGCTTCAACCGTCAATGGGTGAAGATGTACACCCTTCACCCCTTCGTCTTGTGCTCAAACTTGTAGCTAATACTACGAACCTCTACGAGTCATCCGCCCTGCACATATGTTTACCATCCGCATACGAGCAAAACTTTCTTTGAAACTTCGCTCCTATTGCAACGCAGAACCACTTCTTCTCGATTGCCATGTTTGAATTCGGTCATAGATAGTGATAGTAGACGTTAACGCTTGAGTTATAGACATGATACGTCGACGTTCCAAGTTGGAAGACAAAATTGTAAGATAACGCACGGCCTGAGCAGACGAGCCTGCAGCTCGGCAGTGGCAGATCAAGAATGTAAAACAGGAGGGCGAAGGGAGCGACAAGTGACGACGCTAAAGCAAACAAACGAGCGGAACGAGTACGTCGTCATTATCTCAAGTCATGAATGAAACGGAACGTAAATTGAAATGTATCGCGTGCCATAATCCGCGCGCATTAATCTCGCTCAAACACCGATCGTTGCGTAACACAACAAACGGCTCAAGTTCATTGATCCACTTAATGTCCGCGCTAAATGTGTCGTTGTTGTTGAATGTCAAAACGTCATTTGTTACATAATTATCCGCGTTTACATACGGCACCGCACGCGCCGCCGCCGCTTCCGATCGCTGATCAGCCGTGATCGGTATACGTCACTATGTTTATTTATGAGGTTATGATTATAAAATGACGTTACAACACTGATATCGTTGACCAGACGCCGTGTAATAATAACACTCATTCATTCATTCATAATGATTAATGGTTACTACCTACGAAATAGATTTGTAGTATTTAATAAGGCTATTATCATAATTATAAACAAGATTTTACGCTACTTGCCGGTCGTAGTAAAACTATTTACAAACATTGGAAGCTAGACGTTTGTTTACATTTTTAACGATTTTGTAACATTGTATGGATTCTTTTAAAACGCCCTACATTGCTGAACTAAGTAAAACTTAGCGCGATATGGAAGTAGAATACAAAAAGTTTTTCATATTATCTATCGCAAAATATTGTTATAATAAACGAAATAATTCTAACAGACCGTCACAACAAAAAAGCAACAGTTGTAATACCTATTACTATTTTATTTTTCTATTTCCGCCCAGCGTGGTTTCAACTTTATGACAAACGATCTGCGAGCAAAATGTACAACTTTTTCAGCGGCCGCAGTGAACTTTCGCTGCGATTCGAACTTGACCGTCAAAACGAGATTGCAGTAAAAACATCAGTCTTGTACAATGACGTGAAATGTGAATTTACATAAATTATTGGCGGCGGAGTGTCTCGGCCGCGCCGCCCATGGCCCGCCCGCCCAGATGCAATGTTTACATACCCATCGCACACGAAACTGGAGGGTTCAACGACACATATATTGTTTTATTGCCAGACGTAATTGGGTCGAGCTACGACTTTGAGGCTATGGGAAATATATTTAGTGCGTGGAATTGAGACACTCCGCGAATGCCAGATTATTGCTCTCCTAATGCTCCCGATTCGCGACCGGAGTGGGCGTCTGATTTATTCATTGGTCTTCTAACATATGTTTCAAGAAATAGAATTGAGTCTTGTTTTCATTTGTAATGAAAAAGATAAATTAGACTGTGAATTGTGATAGTGATTAATAAACCTATGGCAAACAGCTTAAATGACCAACTTTTTTTGTGTGTTTAAAAACATTGAATGAATACGGCAATGAAAAGCATAGCAATCGTAACAAAAAACTTACGAATACGTCAACGAATAGTACTCTACAGTACATGACTGTATTCATGACATAACTGTTAATAAATATTGAAATGCAACAAAAAGGTTAGGTAGCGGTGCCGGCGGCGACGGCTAGCCGGCACAAAAGTTATAAAAATACTGAGTATTGAACTATTGAAAACGGTGCACCTGTTATTCATTCGCATGTATATTTTTTTTTCTAAACAGGTGTTGTGGGCACGCGTCATTCAATCGCGTTTGAGTGTCGATGCCCTATATTATTGTGTCTCTCAAGTTCACTGAGTCACACAATGGGCATATAATTGGTCGTTATTGTATGTCAAAACATGTGCGGTTCATAACGCTTTACATAATTAGGCTCGTTTGCATAACCGATTATTATGCGTGTCTTCGCCGATGACGTAGCGTGCTCTATGGCTAATTCATTCGTTTGTTTATGAGTTTACTATTACTTTTACTCCACGTGGTCGATTGTTTACATCGCTGTCGTGAATTCAACAGCAAATGTGTAATAAACGTTGTTATTATGCGATCTGCCGAAAGTGAAGCGTCGCGATGCTGAATCATCCGATTGTTGATAACGCTGGCGTATCTGATACTGATATAGGTTTTGTATTTAAACAAACAACACTTTTATTCGAACATAATCAGCGTTTACTTAATTCGTTTATAGAATGCTATTTCTATTTATATCACTACAAATAACACATAAAATTACTTTGAAATATAAATAGGTTTATTGAATAGAGAAGGAATTAAAAAAAAATTATCTGAGATTTAATAATTGGTAACAAAGATAAATTTTAGATGGACGTTATATCAAAATTATGAACACGAGGACTTGTAACATACTCGTGTATAGAACTTTGAAGTCCTATCATGAATCATGCAAGCTCATGCTTAGACGGAAAATGCTTACTCATCATGATTCTGCTGTTGTTTTATACTATTAATGAGCCGCTTAATATTTAGTTCAATCATTCACTTGATATAGGTTAATAACATCAATTCATAACTTATAGTGATTTATGCAATAAAACAACATTAATATCTATGGGTCGCAAAATATATAAAAGGCATTATTTATAGTTATACCTTACCTACAGGCTAGCGATTGTCTACAATCCGACTTGTTAAGCCATGATATATGTTAGGCCTAGTATGGGTACTATGGTTCTCAATAATAGCTACATGAACATCATGTGTGCTACTGACAGTAGTGTTATCCAGCCAGGTAAGATTTAGAAAATATCCTTTTACCTTTAGAAGTCCAGTTAATTTTGCAGAATGCGATGAACAGTTAATATTGTTTACCGACATGTAAGATAATGGTCTATCATTTCTAAAACAGTATTTAGTATTGAGACAATGTGACCTTTTTGGTGTTACGATGTGGTCAAAGGTGGTAAGCTAGAATGAAGCTAGAACAACATAGGATAGGACTTGTTATACTTACAAAATAATAATAAAAGGCGATAATATGGTGGCCTATCGGAGAAAAAATGCTTTTTCTGTTTAAAATTCATCATATTTATGCAAAAATTTGACTTATTTAGTAAAAGTAAATTTCTAGTGTTTGTCGGGACCGATCCCGTCGGAAACATTATAAAACAAACCCGATACAAATACATTACAATTCCCGCTTAGACAAAAACATGCCTTATTCCTTTGATTGTAAAGCTTAAAAGTTGTGAGATGTGCAATAGAACTGTTAGGTAATCTGTGGTTTCACTCAGCTTTCTTATCAAAAATGTCCTATGTACACGTGTAGTTTCTTAGTGGTTAGTCGCGACTGCAACAAGTCGTATTCCTATGCACATCCCCCTAAACCACCCATTCCCCCTAGGCCTACAGTTCTCAACTTCATGTAAATAAAACTACGGTTGCCGGTTTAAATATAAACTGTGACATAAAACGTTTTGCATTCCTACTACTTGAGTTAGTCATGTTTGCAATAAGAGGTATTGTAGTTATAAGAATATGTTCTAGATTTTTATTATTTACATCGTTTTTATTTTTACAAAGAAATTTGATTGAGACAAATTATTTTTTACACTAGCTCGTCCGAAGTTAGGGCATTAACTTAGATATTTGCAATTAAAGTATGAAATAAGAAATCTATCTTAAATGTATGTTAAAACTAATTGCCATACGTTAGTCTCGCAAAAATTCTAAAATTGACAGATTTTAATATTTGTTTTGTTTTCGAAGGTCGTCTTGGAATAAAGAAAATTAGGAAAAACGCAATGGAACAGCCGGAAATCGAAATTGGTAATTTTGTATGGGGATTGTTAGTTCGGATTACTGTCAATAGATGGCACGGTACGAAGTTAATCGGGTTATCTAGAGAACAATACATATCTCAAGTTCTATTTTTAAACTAGAAATAAAAACTTGGAGTTATTCATGGAGTCTAAATGTGAAACTTAAGAAATTCAATCAACATAATATTTGCGATTGCTATGTTAATAAATTATAACTATCGCAGTTGTTTTTAAAGGATAAGACCACAAAGCCTCAGAGCTTAAATTAATTACCATGCAAAATAACCTTTCTAGTTCGTAGGAAAATAGTTATAACTCTCGTATCCTAAGAAGATGTAATAAGATGTAAAGAAGAGAAAGGGAAGTTTTTTTTTTAATGCATTTAATTGACGTTGTTATCTGGGTAGTGAGGTATGCGTTGAATTCTTTTTGCTGACGTAGCAGTCTGTAGAGGGACCAAGCGAAGCAAATAGTGATGCCCCTTAGTTTTTAGAAAATTGGATGAAGCCGAAAACCGAAAAGTGTAGACTTGATTTTTATCGAGGTATCTATTTTGTCTATAATATCGATTTTAATGTATCGCTACAAATTCTTTTTTGTTTATTGTACGTAGGTTGGGTGCATATTTTAATTTTAGGTGATGTAATAAACACATCACCTAAAATTGTGATGTATATAGTAGCATTCGTATTTAATTTTAATTAATTATTTGTAATGTGTTCAGATCAATATATTGTCATATATCCATGAAATTGTATTGCTGACTCATTAATTTTGAAAAAAAAAAATAAAATTGTTGGAGAACAATGTGTAAAACGTATGTTTTAGTTTCTGGCCACCACCCTTAGTGAGCATATTTCGCATTGAAGTGTACGGCATTGCGGTGCTGAGCTCCCGAGTCCCGAAGCATTTACCAGCGCAGACTGACTAGAAGTAAATCTCGCCAAGTTGTGAGGAGGAGGACCTCATGTTGGGCGGGGCGCCTTTGCGTCGCCATGGCAACGCGCCCTCGCTACCAACAGTACTAGCCGAGCAAGACGCACGTCACATAACGCGGTCTCTCTTCTACTCACAACTTGGATAACTCTTTAAAATTTCCCAAACTTTCCCACAGGCTAAAAGCGTAACTACCAACCGTAATTGATATTGAGAAATTCTATTTGTGCTTATCAAATTGTCAGTATCTTCAGAACAGGTCAAGTTCCTAATCAAACTAAGTAGTTCTCAACCAGGAGAGATTCATAGACGACGTGAGAGTAATTTCTGTTCTCAAGGGCAACTCTCAATTTCATAATTATTGATATACGTTATCAATAGTTTTATTATTGTTTAGTTAGTATCAAAAAGAAGTAAAATGTAATTGTAGTTATAACGCGGCAATATAGAAAGTAAAGTGCGTTCGTGCTGGCTGACGATACCGAGCCAACTCGACGATAATTAATGTGGAGTCAGTGGATACGAGCGAGCGGGCGCCGCGCCGCCAGCCTCGCTGCGCCGACAAAAAACCCGCTTCGACACAAAAACACCCGATGCGAGACAGAGACGAACCTACGCGCCAGAGCGAGACAACTGCAGCGACGTATTTCTGTGACGAGTTCTCGCTCGCCTCGAGCGTCGCGCAGTTATCGAGATTCGAGTCGAATACCGCGCTTTGATTTAAAACTCCACCGAATGCGCCCTTCTATCTATCACATGGCGTTTGACAGGTCGCCGGAAACGCGCCGAGCTGTCATATTCAAAAAAAGGCGCGCACATCTTACACATTATTTTTACTTGAAACTAGTAAAATTAATTACTTAAAAGCTTGGGAAATAGGTATGGCGTCACGTAGGCAACATTTTTATGTTGCACAATCATACAATTTTCAATGTTAAATTGACACTTACATACAAAACTTGCACCTATGGAATTATGATGACTTAAAATATGTATAGAAAGCATTTTATATCCACATAGAATAGTCTTAATTTAGATATATATATATTTCAGCAAAAACAGTAGATAACTCTTTTCAAAAATAAACTTCATAGGTACTAATGGAGTTTTATTTGAGAGTTATGTTCAATACACTATTAGGTTCTGTTTTAACAAAGAAGGAAAGTCTACCCACTTCAAATTTAAAAAATCATAAAACTATGTAAAACTTTTGAAAAACTCTTTCGAGATCTTAATAACGACTGCACATTAATAGCAACTAAGGTTTCGAATACCAAGAACTACAAACTTTTAAAATTCTATGCTATACTCAGAAAATATTTTCAAAGAAGTTCTTTTAAGAAACGAATGGTGAAATATCGGTATAAATCTCCCAACGTATATACAAAATAACTGTTAAACTTACCTGGAAATCACTCCACATTTTCATGAGGATACACCATAGTTCCGATATGAAAACATCACACGATCACGATAACAACTGTCAAAATGTGTCACAGAAGAGCGTCAGTCACAAGCGATTACGGTGGAGGCCGAGCGCAGACTGAGGCGAGTGGCGGCGGCGGATACGACGTTCGGCCTCGGGGCTTCGGTTCGGCTCGGGCTCGTTCGGCCCACACCTGCGACTCGGTTCCACGAACAACAAAACCGAGCGCCGAGCGCTGCCAGCACAATGCCTGCTATCTACCTCTGCTGCTGCCGCTGGAAATACCCATGTTATTCACTTAGCTTTATTAACTCCAACGCTCTTGATTTAGATTGCATGTTTTTAGTTATCCTTTTTAGAATCTAGAAACTATCCAGCACTGTTAAGTATGTATATTCATTATCGTGAGGCAAAATCTTTTATTAATATTTATCATGGAAATCATAGCAAAACCTGTCCTCAAAATGTTTCAATGTTTTAAGATAGACTGATGTATTTTTGTTACTTTATTTCATACTCAAGATACGTTGCAGACATTTCAAGTCTTCTATCGGAGTAGGTAGGTATTCATTATCAGTCTCAGAACTCAGAAATCCCAATGAGTCGCGGTATCTTTTTCACCCACACGATAAGGCGCGCGTTCTTAGGTATTGAAATATGAATCGTATCGCTCACTCTTAAAGAACGGCTAATGTTTTCAGCCCGCTGATAACGGAAAGTGACAAATAAAAAAGCTTTCTGAACAAAGTTTTGAGTGCGCCGCGCTACGACTGGCGTAGCAGGAAGTTCGTAGCAGTAAAACTTCGTAGCGCTCTCGTAGCGTGAAAGTTTTGATTTCAACGATTTGCGTTGCGGCGAAGAGAGGGCCGCGAGGCCGCACTAGCTCGCGACCCTGCACTCCGTACCAAGACCGCCTGTGTACTGCGAACAAGCGAGAACAAATACGTATACAAGCTACACTGCGGCGTTTCATGCGGCTCCATCCGCTACTGTACGTTTTAAAGCGGCAATGTGTACAATGTTTCGATACTTACGTAAAATTACATGAATCTCAGATTTATCTGTTCGTACATCTCTCACAAGAGAGCGCCACTTGGACGCTTTCTGCCAACGCCCTTACCGCGTTTAGGTATAGGTTTTGCGGGAAAAGTAGGTCCATTTATTGCGTTCCATTTCTGGTGGAGCTAGCAACGGGTGTATGAGATACGGTCGCGCCGCAGCAATGTGAAGCGTGGCGATCGATACCGTTGCTGTGCGAACGTGCGAGCGTCGGGAAAATTCATTAGGCGGCAATTTTAAACACTCAGCGCTTTAATTCTGTATCTAAAAATATAATGGAAAATTATTTCCACTAGAATTGGGCAGTTTTCAAGCTTATTATACATTATATGTTTACTTTTAACGTTTATGTAAAAGTACGTTGCCATGTTGTAAATGTACGTTTTAATTGTACTGATATAGAACGCCGATTTAGGTATCTATGTGATGAAATGTTTTCACAGTGTTCATTTTAATTATGTGGCAGTGTTTTAGGTATGGTTAATAATTTATATACCAAATTAATAGTGAAGGTACTTATTATAATAAAGTGTATAATATATATACGGTATAATCTGGTGTCATCAAGCCTATGAAGGCAAGCATGTCCCTTCTACGCTCGTATCGTCAGTTTCCATCAAGTGAGGAGTGGAACTCACTGCCCGCGCCCTTGTTCCCCCAACAGTATAATCCGGGAGTCTTCAAGTCTAGAGTGAATAGGCTTACCTAGAAGACTAGGTAAGCATGCTTCATCTTTGGCCGCATCGTCACTTTCCATCAGGTGAGATAGCGGCAAAATGCTTACCTATCTGTCATAAAAAAGAAGTGGGCAAATACTTGCCTATCCAGCAAATAAAATATAATAATAGACTTTGGTAATTTATATTATGTTATAAATTGACTAGCCAAATTTTAATATGTTTAATTACAAGTTAGTTACATTTCTCGCTGTACAAAAAGTACTAATTTAATTTGAAATAGTTAGTCCATGGTTACTTGGTCAAACATTTTTAAATAGCTGTCTATATTTCAAAATAAAAGTATACAACCAGAAAAATGCATTTAAAACGCAAGGTGTGCACGCGGCAAGCTGTAAACGTTTCAACGATGTAACTTTCAAATACAATACATTTTCAACCTTATATCGGGGGAATAAAGTCTAAAACATTGTAAAGTAGTTGTAAGAGTATAGTGACTCCTGCGCAACCGAGTGGCATTTCGCTGCGCTCGCGTTCCATTCGGACGCAAGTCCGTCAAGTGCTGACGTTGAATTTGGTGTCGATTTACTGCTAACTATCCTCCTCATGTTGCTTAGCACTCTTGAAGAAGGTCACTATTTTTAATACTTATATCAATTATGTCCACATAATACACTTTTTAGCGACTTCCCAAAAAAGGAGGAGGTACTCAAGTCGACTGTATTTTTTTTTTTTTATGCTCGATTATCGAGAACTTGGTCTCACCTGATGAAAAGTGAAGTGCGGCCGAAGATATACAAAACAAAGTCGAGTTAGTTACACAATTTGTAATTCAACAGCGGCTGGACCGATTTGTATGTACTTTGATTTTTTTTATTTGAAGCGTTTCGCTTCTACCTTTATGATCCGTACTGCGAAGGAGTGGAACTCATTGCCGTCGTCTTTGTTCCCCGAACGGTACAATCCGGGAGCCTTCAAGTCAAGAGTGAATAGGTACCTTCTAGGCAAGCATGCTACATCTTCGGCCGCATCATCACTTTCCATCAGGTAAGATTGTAGTCAAATGCTTGCCTAAAAGGCATAAAAAAAAATTGTCTCCGCCATGAATAACAATTAAAACGCCAGAAAAAATTACGTTAAAATTAAGTTTCTCATATACATACAACGTGACGTAATAATTTAGTAATTATAGTATTAAGATACTAGGCAATCATAAACGTGGAAGAGGTAGATTTTTTTACTTTACGTGTCACATTGCATTGCATGCCGGGAACAGCTAGTTACATAATTTTTTTTTTTATTTATTTCGTCAATCCAACAGCGTTACATGACATAATATAAATATTAAAGTTATTATACATAAAGTAAGGCCAGAAAAAGATTACACTAATAGATTTACATTTACATTTAACGAACTAGAGGAGTAAAGAGGTATCTCGTATTGCATTGCGAGTATATACATTTTACAGGATATAATGTCAATCAGTTACAATTTCACATACTTTGAAACTGACAGTCCTAAGTCTTGCTAAGTTAAAAGACATGTAACGTGACTTATTAAAATATCACACACACAAACAATCAGACCCAGAACCAGAATCACAAATTTCCTTGATTTTTTTTGATATAACAGACTAGGCAAACATTTGACTACAACCACAACTGACGAAGTGACGATATAGTCTTGGGTGGAGCACGTTAGCTTACTAAATACCAAAATAATATCCATATTACCCGACTGCATGACGCACAGGAGGTTAATGTGTTTATTTGTCAGCCTATGTATGTAAGCACGTATGTAGGTATGTATGTTTGTTCCTGTGTGGCTTTCTAGAGGCCAAACACGCGAAACGATTTTGTTTATTCTTACGTTGACTTTCGATTTGTCTCAAATGTGCAATTGTCACTGTCTATAGTGACACTGATAAAAAATCAAAATTGCGACCGCTAGCGCCATATTGTTAAAAATAATAAATTAAACGTAAGCAGAACTTAAAAAAACCGACTTTATCTTCGAAACCCATAATCATAATCATAATTCATTTATTGCATAGAATGTAGGTTGATAATACAAGCTGTTAAATTAATAATAAATCCCATACAATCTACCCTTTGTACATGGGTGTGCAACGTCGTAACATGTTTCTTCTATTTAGTTTTTAAATAAACAAAGTTTACAATGCCATTTGAGTAAAAAAAATATTATCATGTCAATTCAATTATTATAAGTCATTAATTAAAATAAAAAAGTGTCAATTTTATCCAGTTATTAAAATCAATATTTAAGTTATCTTTCACTTTAGGTCAAGTTATTATAATATCATATCATAGTCATTTATTTAAATTGAAAATATTCATTTAAGCTATAAAAACAATTATTCAAAAGCCAGGACTTCAATGCATTTTTAAATTGATTTCTATTACGCTCCTTAATATCAGATTTATGATCAGATTCAATGAATAAAATATGCATTATTGAGGATAACTCAAAAACTACTGGTCAGATCTTGATCAAATTTTAATGGGACCACATGGGAAGCACCAACTTACAAAATAGATTAACCAAGAAAGAAGTTATGAGGTAAGACACATAAAAAAAAAATGTCTATATAAAAAAAATGGTGTAAATAGATAATATGTCCATCATTGAATTAGGTTTTTCAAAATTATCTTAAGTCTTATATCGTTTTCAATTTCGAATGACTCTATGGGATCTATAAATTATTATATCTTTACATTATATTTCTAAGGGTGACGAGCATAGTGCATTGCCTCACAGAATTTGGAACTGTTAAAAGTTTTGGGTGGCACTGACCGTGTGGGCAAGCGTGACGCTTACCATCCGGTGAGCGTCTTGTTCGTCTCGTCTCTCAGTCGCATAAAACAATATTTACCTAAAAATAAATAGTAAACATAAACGCTTTCATACTCACACTAAGTTCGAAGACTATTATCGTGGGTACCGGAAACATTATACACGCACACTCTCCAACAATCAGAATTACAAATTTATCTTGGGGAGAAAGCATGTGTTCCTGCCAGGAATCGAGCCCGATACCCCTTACTCAGAAATCTGCTCAACCAATTACGCCAGCGGGAAGGTATCTATAGTTAGTAGTATAAAGTCCATAACAGATTTTATGAAAATTTAAAATATGTATAATTTGTTTCAACCCAATTTATATTCCCTTACACAGTTTCAGCATTAATCATTTTGATTATTGTTTGCTTTCAGTATTTTATTTTATACCATCGATGACTGAATGTTGATTTTAAAAGCCAACTATTTATGTAATGCATAAAAGTTTTATACGTACTGCTTACTTGCAAACAGGTTAACTGAAAACCCAATAACTCTATGTACCAACACATTTTGAAATTGAGCAAACAAAAATTTCAAACCGAAAATCTTTATATAAAAGTAAAGTAACTAAATAAATGTAAATAAAGGAAGTAAATGTTTAATATTTATTTATTTAAAAACTTCATGCACAAATACTATGTACATAGGAGGACTTAATGCTACAGCATTTTCTGCCAGTCATCCTGTATCATTGTATACTCCTGTGTCATTTTATACTCGAAATACTCGAATATTATATACTATTAATTACATTAAATTAATACAACAAAAACTAAATTATCGAATATCTTTAAACGAGCAATTCTTGTAAATAATTATGTATATATATATACATAATTATTTACAAGAATTGCTCGTTTAAAGATATTTCCGAGATTCCGATTATATATATATATATATATATATATAATCGGAATCTCGGAAACGGCTTCAACGATTTTCATGAAATTTAGTATGCAGGGGGTTTCGGCGATAAATCGATCTAGGTTTCATTTTTAAAAAAGTCGTTTTAAAATAAAAATATGAGCATAGTGCGGTCATTCAGGTACTATTATATATAATAGTTGACAATGAGCCCCATGATCAATTATTGACACTCATTGTGAACTCATAAGGCGAAGAAGTTTTTCGCGAAAGTGAAAAAATGGCGTTGTTGATTTTGAATTATTTTCCAAAACTCGTGATTCTTCGAGTGTTAATGTGTAATAATGGTGAAACCGTTAATACTGAGTGAACGTGCATGGGTGTAGGCAAATTATACAAAGTTAAAAAATGCGATTTCGCTTTCGCTCCAAAACCCCAATTCTTATATCCACTTTATAAGCTCATGACTTGGCTATAACTGGACCTTGACTCGTATTATTTTATGACTTGACACTGGCTAAAAGAACAAACTTGCTGGGCCTAAATTAAAAGAAAAAAAAATTATTAAGGCGACGTCACACGTTTCACTTCAAAATATTTTTTCTTTGAGCTCAAATATGTCAATGTCCTAACAACAAGTTAAATATGTAACCTTAAAGTTAAGTTAATTATAGTAGATGATTTATTAACGCTCTCATGTATGGTTATTATAAGTGCGGTTTTCCTGTAACGAGAAGTTGCGACATGCGTCATGATGTATTTCTACATTCTACATAGTGTTACAACCATAGGATACATCGAACTTGGTAGAGCCTTGCAAAGCAGGCATATATAAAGATAGTTATATATATTTATATGTACAAGTAGTTCCCCGCGGCTTTGCCGGCATTTATTTTCAAAATATCAAAACCCAAATTCCTTTACAAAATGTAAGGAGAACATGGCTTGTTTCATATATTTTTTCCAAGATTTTATTAGTTATTCTGCTATTCGGGGCGGAGATAAATCCAACAAATCGAAGATCATTAAAATCAGTCCATCCGTTCTCGAGTTATAAAGTGTTATAACAAACCCAAAATTGTTTTTAGGGTTCCGTACCCAAAGGGTAAAAACGGGACCCTATTACTGAGACTTCGCTGTCCGTCCGTCCGTCTGTCACCAGGCTGTATCTCAAGAACGGTGATAGCTGCTAGACAGTTGAAATTTTCACAGATGATGTATTTCTATTGCCGCTATAACAACAAATACTAAAAATAAAATACAATAAATATTTAAGGGGGCTCCCATACAACAAACTTGATTTTTTATAGATAATGGTACGGAACCCTCCGTGCGCGAGTCTGACTCGCACTTGGCCGGTTTTATAGATATAAAGATATAGCTAGTTGCGCCCCGCGGTTTTACCCGCGTAAGTCCCGAACCCGCGGGAATTCCGAAATAAAAAGTAGCTTATGTGTCAATCCAGGTTATCAGCTACCAATCAGCTAGACCAATTTACCAATTTATCAGCTGGACCAATTTTGATGAAATTCGGTATGACACCAAATTTCATCAAAATTGGTCCAGCCGTTTGAGCGTGAAAAAGTAACAATCATAACAACACACTCACAAACTTTCGAAAAAATCTTTTTTGAGTGTGTACAGGTGGGTTCAAGAATGGTTTATATCTTCAATTCGATCCTATAAATAATATTTTTTATTTACACGTTCAAAGTCGCGGGGAACAACTAGTACCTACTACTATAAAAGTTGTGTGTATAGTGTGTAAGTATGTATGAAAGAGGAAATGAAGTTTGGTGTGTAGAATATAGATTCCTAAAATAAAGTCCTAGAATAAGACAAAGGGTAATTTATTATTCTGATTGATTTACAATCTAAATTATGAAGGAAAAAGCAAATTCAGTCAAATTGATAACCACCTCCTTTATAAACAAACTAACTCTGATAGTTCAGCAATTCAAGTATTATATATACAGTGAAAAGGTACCTTCTAGGCAAGCATGCAACATCTTCGGCCGCATCATCGCTTTTAATCATGTGGAATAGTGGTTAAATAAACATAAACATAAACGCTTTCACACTCACAGTTCAATGACTTGTGTCGTGGGTGCCAGAAACATTCACATTACACAATCACATCCAGAATTAGAAACACATGTTTCATGGGAAAACTTGTGTTCCCGCCAGGAATCGAACCCGATACCCCTACTTAGGTGGACGCGCACGTAACTAAGCCAACGATTAGTTCAAAGCACGGAGTTCTCCCATCAACGACTTTCCATCAGTTACAGTTAAGATGATAGTCAAATAATCTATATAAATCTTGCCTGAAAAAAACTAGCAATCTAGCATGAAAAAAACTTTTTTTTGCACTGGCAACTCTAACTGCATTCCAATTTTGCAATACATCAATATAACAAGTATACTAACTCAGTAACTAAATTGCAATGAAATTCAAAGAACAAATAAGGTGCATTTTTGCTTCATTCAAATAGAAACCGCGTGCAACAAAGATACGTAATAGGGGGGCAGATCCTTCATAGAAGGTAGCCTTCTATGAACGATCTGCCCCCTATTACATATCTTACGTTAATCTGTCGACAATCCTAGTCCCATTCTTAATTAATACGGGTTATAAGTATGTTTAAAAGTGTATTTGCTAACCGATACATTATACTTATATTCGGAGTGTATGAGCTTCTTGTCTGTTATAGAAAGTTCTAGAAAAATTACTACCAAAAACCAGCGATCTATATGTACTTCGTTCGATCTAAATGCCAAAAACATTGTTGTTCTGACACTGATAACTGACGCTTCTCCGGTTTTTTACCATGTTTTCACGACTTAAAATGAACATACAAACGAGTGCATATACACTCACAGCCCTACAAGTTCAAAGACTTGTATCGTGGCTGCCGGAAATATTCTGATGCGTATATATGCATCTATATTACACGTTTGTGTAAGCGAAGCGAGCCTGCCGCGGTTAGCGACGGGCAGTAACAAACAAGTTGTCCCAACCAAAACTCGTTTCTTTGCGAACTAAATTAAAATTCAAAATCGTTTATTCACATAGGCCCTAAAGAGGCTCATAATAGTGAGTGACTCTATTGCCAGATTCGCAAAATTACAGCCATCTCGGGAAGAACCTGGCAAGGAATTCGTCGATGGATTTTTTCATACATCATATTTATAAGTAAACATATCACATTTATATCACACACGCAATCACACCCAGAACCAGAAACACAAATGTCTTGGGTAGATTTGGTGCTTCCGCCGGGAATCGAATCCGGGACCCGCGCAGAGGGCAGAGACTTGCGCGCTGCGCCAAGTTAATCTGCGTCCAGGGTTAATCTTTTTAAATGTCTCTTGGGAAGAAAAATTGTGCTCCTGCCGGGAATCGAACCCAGGACCCACGGCGCAGAGAGACTTGCAAGCGCCAACTGTGTCGTCTATGGTTAATCTTGTCACTTGCCAGAGAACAACTATGTTCTCTATGGTCCAAGGACATGCAATTGATCCCGCGTCAGCCACTTGAGTGGCGTCAAGTGAGCGAGTTAATTCCATCTTTCGTCACACCATCCATTACTGTTCATTAGAACATTAGGCTGCTCTTGGCCGTTGCCGGTTAGAATAAGTGATACTACCATTTGATTGTTAAAAACTTGCGTACATTTTGAACTATTAAATAAAAATTAAAAGGCGAAAAAAATAGTTGATAGTCTAAAATTTCAAAAACCTGACAGCGTAAAAAGTGAACTATAATTTTTAGTTTAAATTTTTTTTCGTTAATGAGAGCGTAAAAGAACTTTAGCGAACGCGAGTGTAAAAGAATTTTATCACTGCTTTGTTATAAGTATTGAAAATTATAGTGATA
The DNA here is from genome assembly GCA_948107665.1 of Lomographa bimaculata. Classification (NCBI taxonomy): domain Eukaryota; kingdom Metazoa; phylum Arthropoda; class Insecta; order Lepidoptera; family Geometridae; genus Lomographa; species Lomographa bimaculata. The sequence goes on from OX403603.1 coordinate 7,915,124, forward strand.
TTTTTTTCCAGCAAACTTTAAATCATTACAGATCCTAGGTAGTCATTCAAAATGAAAAATATAAAAAAAACTTAAAGATGATTTTCAAATACCTATTCAATGATACCCCATTAGACGTTGTTTTTTTTTTATTTTGGCTTCTCAATCTTGTGCAGTCAAATAATAATAAATTTCAAGTGTATTTCATATTAAAAGTCCTAGTCACAGTCAAAGTCAAGTAAAAGAGTCAAGGTCCAGTCATAGTCAAGTCATGCCCTAGTAAAGTGGTAGAAGCTTTACTAGAACTTCTATTGGAGTTTTGGAGCGAAGGCAAAACACGTTTTTCAACTTTGTATGATTTGCCTACACTTATGCACGTTAACTAAGTTTTCACGGTTAATAATCAACCATTATTACACATTCACACTCGAAGAATAAAATCAACAACGCCATTCTTTCACTTTCGCGGCAAAGCTCCATTTGACATGTTTGTTGTTTTTTTTTATTTTTTACAATAATTATGGCGTCTGGTGTTAGTCATATTGAATATTGATAACAATTTTTTTTTCTATTTTATTTCTATTATATTCTATTCTATTATCTTTAGTGACACTCTCACAATGAAAATATATCGATTGAGAAGATTTAAGAAATATCAAACTCGGCCTACACACGAACAAACATTGGCAAATAATACATTACCCTCTATAGAGTCGCGCAGTCGGGTAAAAAATGATTCAGTAACTTCAATGACACTATATTCTATACAGTAATTGAAAAACATTGTACTGCCGTTACGTCATTCCGTAAACCAACTGTTGTTCTCTCTAGTGGTGATTTACTGCGATTAGTGCAGTTGCAAAGCTGTATACAAAATAAAAAAAAAACTTACCCATTAATAAAGAAGGCTATGTTTAAAATTAACTTGACACAAGCTGAATGTAGGAACAATGAGGCACGTGCGAAGCTTAATACAGAATTAAAAACTAAATTTAGTCTGTTTCACTTTGACATATACCCTCGCAAAAAAAAAAAAAAAAGCACTGGAGGAAAAAATATGTTTCCAACTTTTCTACCCGACAATGGAGCGTATTTATAAACTTTATGGACCACTATCTCACCTATTACGATGGATAGCTGAAAGAACATCACATTAGGTTTAGCATAAAAACAAAGAAAGATATAAAAAGTATATATACATCCTTAGTAATATTATAAATGCGAAAGTAACTCTGTCTGTCTGTCTGTTACGCTTTCACGCTAAAACTACTGAACCGATTTAAACGAAATTTGGAACACAGATAGTCTAGAGCCTGAGAAAAGACATAGGCTACTTTTTAACCCCGAATTCTGGCTGGTCCGGGACTTACGCGGACAAAGCCGCGGGGCGCAGCTTGTATTATATATAACTCAATTACGGAGCATCCAGAGACTATTTAACCTGATTGCAGTAAAGAACGACTGCATTTCAGACTGGGTAGCTAGGCGAGAACGAGAAATTAACCTAGCATAAGTAGTTGTTCGCCCCGAACTGAGATCTCGCAAAGAAATTTATCACAGCTTTATTATGTTATGTATTGGAAATAAGACCAATCGTTTGACGTCATCAAAATCGATCCACGCGTTTGGTCTCTAGAATGCCACAAAGGAACAAACATATATATATATATATATATATATATATATATAGGCTGATAAACACATTATCCTCCTTTGTGTCGCGCAGTCGAACAATGCAGTAAACTAGTATGACTAGCTGGTGCCCGCGACTTTGTCTGCGCAGGATTAGTACTTCAAGAAGCTTTAATTTTTTATTGTATTTTTATGGTTTACTATTTTGGCGATAATGGCTTACACATGAAAGATAGATATATGCTGTCCAAGGCTTTTTTGTAGGACTATTTAAGACAAACATTTCCATTATACATTATATACTTGTAACTCTAACGGTTGTTGCAGCGCACGCCAGAATAGCTCGCAGATGGCTGATATTTTTCCTACTTACTTGACACTTGTCGTTATATTTTGGACAATTCATACATATCTTTATAAATAATAGCCTATGTGTTATTCTGATGTATAAGCTATGTTATCGTAAAGTTTCATTAAAATCCATTCAGTAGTTTTTGCGTGAAAGAGTAACAAACATCCATACATACAAATATTCGCGTTTATAATATTACTAGCTGTGCGGCTTCGCCCGCTGATGATGATGATTAAAGTAGCCTATGTCCTAATCTAGAGTATATGCTTACATTCAAAATTTCATTAAAATTGGTTAAGTAGTTTTCGCGTGAAAGCGTAACAAACAAACTTACTTTCACATTTGTAATATGTTTCTCTATTAGGCAAAATTAAGCGCACGATCTCAGTTCGGGGCGAACTACTAGTTATATATTGATACTGTACTAATACTAGTACTATTACTGTACTATTGTTAGTATTCTACGATACAATTTGTGTCTCTGAAGTTCACATGAACATAGTGTCATGTTTATGTCGTAACATTACTGTCTCTGTGCGCGTTGTCACATCGTCATGTGAACGAGCAATGACGTCAGCTAACGCATAAACTTCATCGCAATGCATAATGGATAGAACTAAATAAACTTGGTACTTAATTTTCAAACTCATAAACATATATAACTCATATCAATCTTGATCGATTTTGATAAGTTACTTGCGTACATCAAGGACAATCGGTCCCGAGTCTTTGCCCGAGTCTGTGTGTATCTTGTATCTTGGGGGCTGAGTCACCCACGTCCGTAGGAGGATACCCCTTAAGTCTGACTCCCTACACGTGGTCCCCGGGTGGTGCTAATCAGGTGACATTTGAGAGGTGGTAGAGCATTTTGTGAGTTGCTCGCCCGGCTTGCTACCAAAGTAGCTTACCACCATCAAGTTGAAAGTCTGCCGCCAATCCAAATACGGTGTTCCGGCAGTTATCCTTGAGAGCCTGCGTATTCCAGGTCTAGTGTGTTTACCAGCTTCGATCACATCGTCACTTACCATCAGGTGAGATAGTGGTCAAACACAAGCCTGTCACAAATAAAAAAAAAAAAAAAGACAACCATAAGCCTTCGTCGTCACTTTCCATCAGGTGAGATAGTGGTCAAATAATAATAATATGTTTAGTCCCAAAGTATAAATTACATTTAGTAATAGTGTGTTCAATAATAGTGGATACAAACGATACACTTGTAATTCAACTATTTGACAACATTATATAAGGGATATGATATACAAAGCGCACGAGTCGCGCGCCCCGGGCGCTGCGAAGATAAAATGTATGGCGCCTAAGGGACCTTGATATACAAAGCGCCCGCGACGCTTCCCCCTGCGCTGTCGTTTTGCATACTGCCGTCATAAGGAAAAAGACGTACCTATATTTTTTTACTAAACCTTTTCAGCTAGTGTAGTGATGTGACAGTGTAATATAGTGAGTGCTATTAACAAAGAACACAAGAACAAAGTGTCTTCCCGATAATAGAGACAGTAAGAAAAGTGTTATTGGACACATTCTTAATATACTACTATACTACTAATATACTACTTAGCAGTTTAGGTCAAAATCAAATTACCTATTAGTCTTAAGGCTAGATCGTAATTCTAATGGTGTTCCAAACGTAATTGGTACATCAAGAAAAATAGAAACATTGAATAGTATTTTTTTATTTTAAAATATTCGAACGCAACCTACTAAATCTTACTTTTAATTTAGACGCATCTACAAGTCATAACATATATAATGTTTATAACTTATTCATCTATGTACTAAATAGTAAAGACATTTCTGATATATATAACTCAATTTTGACAATATAACTATAACTCAATTGTAGGTAACTTAGTTCTTTGCTGTATATAGTTTTAGTTTAGTTTTAGGAAATATAGGCAATTGGCCCGTAGTTAGGCATGACAAAAATGCTTGTCTATCGAGTATAAATAAAAAAAAATTGACAAAATATGAGATACGTATTTTTTCGTATGACGGCAGAATAGAATATATAAGGCGGCCGAGGCGCCCTTTATGCGCGCCTCGGGCGCTTTGTATATCAAGTTCCTAATCCTCAGACACCCCAAAGAAGGCAAAACCTGTACTGCAGGTTGTGTTTGTGCTTCTCCAAATTGCTTGCCAATTGAGAATAAAACGAAACAAGCAATTTTTCAAAGTCAAAGTAAGTACCTACTAGTCAACACTAGTAGAGGCACTTTGAAGTCACCTGAAGACATCAATGACTTAACGACTATTGTCTTACTACAACGGGGACAGCTTAACGGGTCATCTGAATCACGGTGACACCAACGTGCGAGTTTACCAAACATAGCTGTAGTTTAATAGAGAGCTGGTGATTAAATTTTGAACAGCTGGCTTGCTGCCCTGTACCAAAACACAGTCTATTTACCACCCTCGAAAAATCTGTTGTCTTAATCACTCAAAATTACCCAACCTTACCATAACAATATGGGTATCAAATGAAAAGACCATTTCAAAAATATATGTAGCATAATTATGTATGATTAAATTTTTCATAGTTGGGTTTTTGATTTTTAAGTACATAGACATTTAAAGCATTGTAGCACACAGCACAAACGCTTTCTGGCGACTTTTTTATGCTTAATAGGCAAGCATTTGACCACTGTCTCACCTGATGGAAAGTGATGATGCTTCCGAAGATGTGACATGCTTGCCTAGAAGATACCTTTTCACTCTTGATTTGAAGACTCCCAGATTCAACACAATGACGACAATGACGCAGGCAATGAGTTCCACTCCTTCACTGTACGGATAATGAAAGTAGAAGCAAAATGTTTCGAGCAAACTGGACAATAAGTTAAAGAAAATATTTATAATTAGTTGTAAATTAGCTAAAGAGATACAAATAATATCAGTGCAGTGTTTTTTGCCAGGTTTTTCTCGAGATAGCAGTAAATTTGCGAATCAAGTTGCAGTTGAAGTCGTTACCATGAGTGCCTATTTGAAGTTATTTGATTGTACGGCTTAGACGCTAGATACCTCTGACAGACGGATGGACGGACAAATGTTGAACCACCCAAATCAACTTAGATATGAATAATTATTATTGATTTTATTCAAAAACAGCTCCATGGTTTTCTAAACTATGCGACGGAGCAGTAGCAGTTTATAGGAAAGTTGATTATTCTTTTTTACTGCAGTGTGCATTTCGTATTTTCCTGGAAGCAGGATAAAGTAGGTTATAGGAAGAAATACGTTTTTTTAGTGTATACTAGTGGTTGTACATTCATTTCGTCCTTTACTGTCTATAGATTAAAAGTTTAATGATAATCCTTTTCAAGTCAACGTGCTAAAAATAAAAAAGACGTGTGGCACACAGGGACTGCCGCGGTAAAGCTATTGCATAGCATTTTTTATCAACTTATGCAATTATAATTATTTATTTATTTTATTTATGCAGTATTTCGTATCGAGGCGAGTTGCTGAACTAAAGAGACAAGCGTGATATTTCAAAAAAGTCATTAAAAGTTCTGCTATTCATCAATAGATGGCAAAACTAAAAAGTATCACCGCTGTGCCGGTCGGAGTGGGGGGTGTTAGGTTATTTTCGTTACGGAATTTCTGGATTCGGTCTCCACGCTCAAGGCCCGCGATAGAAGCTATGCAATAGCTTAAAAACCCAACTCTTTATAAGATGACATAAAACAAAGGTAACAAACAAGCTTATACGTTAAGTATCACAACGTGCGGCCTTAATACTAATAGCGATCTCTACCAGACAACCTTCGGATGGAGAGAACTATAGAATGTAATAGACGGGGTGTAATAAATGGGTGTATGGAATACCTAATTAACTTAATAAATACCATTACTTATACTATGGCATAAATACAATATAATTATACATAAACAAATAATATATTATTATATAATACATAAATAATTATATAAAATACAAGCTTTTGCCCGCGGCTTCGCTCGCGTTAAGAAGTACAACAAATTTTCATCCCCTATTTTATCCCCTTGGGGGTAGAATTAATCAAAATCCTTTCTTAGCGGATGCCTACGTCATAACATCTACCTGCATGCCAAATTTCAGCCCGATCTGTCCAGTGGTTTGGGCTGTGCGTTGATAGATCACTATGTCAGTCAGTCAGTCAGTCACCTTTGAGTTATATATATTTAGAAGATATAAATAAAATATGTATTTATATATATAAAAAAGACATTAAATATGACAGATAGATTGTGCTTTGTACTACTTGTAGTCCTACTAATACTATAAATGAGAAAGTTTGTGTGTGTGTGTGAATGTTGTTACAATGTAAAGAATAAACCGATTTTAATGAAATTTAGAATGTAGAAATGTATTGAATCCATCACTATCTCACCTGATGGTAAGCGATGATGCGGTAGACGATGGAGCACGTTTGTCTAGAAGACGCCTATTCACTCGCGACTTAAAGACTCCCATATTGTATTTATCATGGAACACAGTGGGAACACAGGGAATGTATTCAAATTTACAGCCCTACACAAAGTTCAAGGACTTTAATCGTGGGTGCCGTAAGTCACATTATATAAAATCATACCCAGAACCAGAAACGCAACCACCGGGAATCGAACACTTCTACGAAACGAACTACGTCAGCTGTATAAAGTATTAATGAGTAAGCAAAGAATCCATTCATCACTCATATTTTTTCTCAGGAGTTCGTACTTAGTGAGAAAATGAGAAAGAGACAAAAGACAGGGTAATTTGTAAACTACCCTGATTCCAATCTAACCCTTAGCTCTCTTTTGAATGCCACATTTCCCGTAATAATTAAGATGATATCCTACTAATATTATCAATCCTAAAGTTTGTGTGTAAGTGTGTGTGTAAGTATGTTTGCTCCCTCTTCACGCTTTAACGGCTGAACGGATTTGGATGAAATTTGGAATGTAAATAGATTATACCTAGAATTAACACATAGGCTTTTTAACTTGATAATAGCGGGTGAAGCCGCGGGGCACGGCTAGTATTCTATACAATATATAATTATTAGTTGTTTAAACAATATTGTCCCGCAAAGAATGGCATCGCCGCGCCGCGCCTCGTAGTATGTACGCCAACGCCAGTTGATACTTGACTCCTTAGAATTAACAGAGAAGATAAATAATACAGTTTTTTTTTATTTAGTTTAAAATTTATTTAATTTTGTTTATTTTTTTTGTGGCTTTCTGTGGTAACGTCACCACAATTTCGCCAATGTCATGTGAGACCATAGGACACAAAACAAAATATTTACATAAGTACAAAAAAGGAAGTGGTTACAAAATAAAACAAATTTCAGCGAAATGAATGTGAATAATGAGAAGGTGAGTATTTACATTATAATTACAACTTAATTTTATTAGCCACAATATATTTACATAACAAAACTATAAAGCGGGGAAAACTAGAGAAAGAAGGTGTTTAAGAGATTTAAAAATCTTAGATCAGAACTTGCAATTGTCTACACGAAAGACTTTGGTCTCATTATAAAACTAATGATGGTTGATGTATCGATAGGTTTCTGATATTTTACAAATTTCATTTCATTTGATTTTTTATTCCAGTACAAAATTGTATCCGAAATTAATATTTTAAAAACATTACAAAATAAATTCAATTAAACTACACAAAAATTACATTATAACTAATTACTAGTATAAAATTAAAATAAAATAAATTTAAATAATTACATTAAAATCAACAATGACAATTACATACAAAATAAATAAGAATATTACAATAATACAATCTAATATATAAAATTCTCGTGTCACAGTTTTCGTTGCCATACTCCTCCGAAACGGCTTGACCGATTTTGATGAAATTTTTTGTGCTTATCCGGTATCTATGAGAATCGGCCAACATCTATTTTTCATCATCATCATCATCATCACTTTTCATCATTATCAACGCGGGTGAAACCGCGGGGCGCAGCTAGTTATATATAAAATACCCTGAGTCGAAAAGTTTATTAAGCGAGTGAAAACAATATCAACATTTTCACATTATATCCGAACCTTATTGTAAAGGTGTATAGGTGTATATCTAGTTTAAAGTTACATAATTTTGACAATCCGTACCATCTTCACCTACGCATAATAAACCTTATCTACCTACAAATACATTCTATAATATTACCAAATTAAACTATCCGAGTCGCTATGTGGGCTCGGCTAGAACAAACAGGTTTTGAAATGGTTCTGTATGAAACTGGACTGTGAGAAGTACTCATTAGATTCTTGATTTTTTTCCTTAATTAATTAGATACAAAATTTGGGATGTTTAGAGAAATTATGGCCACATTATTTGGGACAATATATGGTAAGGTCTGTCCCAGTTTGTGTTGCTTGTGTCTCCAAATTATTGTGTTACAAATTTACTTAAAGAATACAGTCATGTAGAGATCGTCTATTTTAAAAACTAGCCTTGCTCCGCGGCTTTGCCAGCGTCTATCAAGTTAAAAAGTAGCCTTTGTGTTTATCCTGGGTGTAAGCTATGTACGTTCCAAATGTCATCCAAATCCGTTCAGCTGTTACAGCGTGAAGAGAAAACAAACAGACTTAGGTACTCACAAATTTTTGGATCTATAATAAAAGTGGGCTAGCCGAGCCCCGCGGCATCGCCCGTGCTTATCAATTTAATAAGTAGCCCATATGTTCACGGAGACGGTTGGACCAATTTTGATGAAATTATGATATGGAGATAGCTTACACCCTGAATTAACACATGGGATTTTCATCCCGGTAAACCCGCGTGTGCGGGACTTACGCGGGTAAAACCGCGGGGCTCAGCTAGTATAAGATAAGGAAAAGGTAGAAGTGGCGTACTAGTGGCACTCGTAGCTCAAACGCTTTGAGCTCGTCTCTGGAATCGAACCCGGGTTGCACGGCGCAGCAGTCTTTACGGCATCTGCGTGTGATGTCTAAATGACAAAATACAATTTATGTATACCTGACATTGTTAACCCCTCGATGACTCTGTTGGTGCAGTGGATAAGTCCTTACTTTCTACGCCGCAGCGCCCTGGTTCGACTCCCGGCAAGTGAATTATTTTCAGGCAATTTTTTCTGTCCGCGCGTGGTACCGTTAATAATGAAACGCAAGCAAAGCTTAAAAACACTTCACCACTTTATCTTCGGAACCTTAAACAGATTTAATGTATTAAACATGCATTATTGATGAAAACTCAAAAACTAGTGATCAGATCTTGATCAAATTTCATTGGGACCACACGGAAAGCACCAGCTTTCAAATAAAATCATCAGATCCGGCTCACAACGAAATAATTTATGAGGTAATACATAAAAAAATTAAGTTGAATTGAGAACCTCCTCCTTCTTTTTGAAGTTGGTTAAAAAGAACATTGCAGGTACTGTTTTAAAAAAGCAATGACGGAAAAAAATGGTAGGACATCAAAGACACTTCTTTGATGTTCTACCATTTTTTTCCGTCATTGCGTCTTGTCTTTTCAGACCAATTTTTTTTCTGGGGTCTATCCTAAAGACACATTTAAAGGAGAATACGAGCTAAAAAGCTGATTGGCCATACTGAACTAGTAGAGAAAAGACTTCAGAGCCTCGAACATCGGCGTAAGGTAGCTTATGCGCGTTTTACAAGATACATTTCGGAGAGTGTGCGACAGAACTGGATGATATAATTCCTCCAGCTCCCTTCCATCATCGGACAACAAGGCGTACTAAACTAAGACATCCTTTCATAGTGGATATTTCTCAGATTAGAACCAAGCGTATTACCACAACTTTTATAATGTGAACTGCAAAGGAGTGGAATACCCTACCTTCGTTCTTGTTTTTCGATAACTATGACTCAGGCCTCTTCAAGTCAATAGTGAACAGGTACCTTCTAGGCAAGCATTACGTCTACCTATGAGCGCCACTACTAGGCTACTTAAACATAAATAAAAATATTTTTCAAAATAGCAGGGATATGGGGGCTGGAGACGTAAAAAAAAACATATTTCATTCATTAAGAAAAATATGCGAGATCTTTTCAGCTCACAAAGCCACTAGTAATAATTTTTATTTTGATAAATTTAGAAAGGAAAAATTATTGCTTTAGGCGGGGTTTGAACCCGCGGCCATAGGGTGTCATGCCCTTACAAAATCAATTTTTATTTTGTAAAGGTCAAGACGCTTACCATCAAGAGAGCTACTAGGACGCCTCGTCATTCGGTTAAATAAAGAACGTTGTATAGACAGAATTCTACGAGACGTTGGAAATAACTCAAGAGTTATCCCCTGACGTCACCTACCTAATCAATGTTTTTAAAGAATGATGGCACAGTGGTAACAGCCCCTTTTTTGTGGGGGGGAAATGCCTACCACTTCCCTCCCTTCTCAGGGTGATGGGGTGTGTGGGGCTCGAACCCACTAAAAACCCCCGGGAGCAGTCCCTCGCCGAGGTGGGGCAAGATAGGGTCGCGCTAGCAGTCACTATTTTGCCCCGGCGGTAGGCCCGGATGCAAACCGGGCCACTGCAGCCATGGAGGGGTGACCTTGCTCACCAAGGCCACCCCCCAGACGTGTGGAGCCGTGCAAGCCGATGGAGAGGTAGTAGCAGACCCTGCCCCAATCGAGTTGATACGGTTTCAAATTCTACAACGAGTTAAACATCGTGATTCGATGAAGGTCAGGTCACATCGTGGTGAAATCCGCGGTGGTAGGGTTTTGTTTTCATGCTCGCCTGGGTAGTTTTTTTTTATTCAAGATAAGCGTACTACCCTATACCGAAAAACAAACGTAGTTTACCTTAATTAGGAAAATCTGTCACCAAGCAATAAAATGGTGCTCAGCTTTGACAGCCAGTCACATTCTAGATCTGACGTGTTTACCACCATCGACCACATCATTTTACATCAGGTGATATAGTAAACGTTTTTTATTATACTAAGCCAGCGTTTGACCACAATCTCACCTGATGGAAAGCGACGATGCGGTCGAAGATGGAGCACGCTTGCTCAGTAAATACCTATTCACTCTCTTCTTGAACAACCCCATATTATTCTTTTCGGGAAAGTAGACGGCAGGGCGTTTTTTGGCAGTTCTCATAATGAAAGTGGAAGCGAAACGCTTCGTGCTAATGGTCGGTATTTTTAATATTAGAGGTTGCCGCATTGCCGTCTGCTTAGATGTTCAGTAGTAGAACGGTAGTAAACGTAAGCCTGTCAGAGATAAAAACTTACCTACCAACTCAGAAACTGGGTACGTAGAGCTCGTCTATTCTAATCATAAACACTAAAATCCTTAGTGAAACTATTGAGTCTCAATATATGAAAATCTAGCTGTGACCAGCAGGTTTTTATCATTAGTCAAATTAAAATGTAGCTTATATAATTTTCTAAATTGTTATCTACCTTCTCTCTAAGTGTCAGCCAAATCGATTCAGTAGTTTCTGGAGAATAAGTAACAAACATCTACCTATCGCATATAAGTAATTGTTGGATTTTGAAGAGAGGCGTTAATTTTCTGAGTAAACGATCTCTACCATTGTAGTATGAATCTGGTGAAATAAAACGCTGAAGTCTATGTACGGATGTATCCGCTACGGTTTGATTTTGCCTCCCGTCCTGCCGCCATACTGTTGTGCTGTTCTGTTATCATCCTGTTGCCGTTTTGTTGCTGTTTTGTTTCTGTTCTGTTGTCGTTTTGTCACCGTACTGCCACCACTCTGTTGACGTCTTGTTGCCGTTATATTGCTGTCCTATCGCTATTCGGTTGTCGTTCTGCGCCGTTCTGTTGTCGTCCAGTGGTCGTTTTGTTGCCGTTCTGTCGCTACTCTGTTGTTGTTATGTCACCGTTCTGTTGCCGTTCTGTCACCGTTTTGTCGCCGTTCTGTCATTTTTCTATATCCGTTCTATCACCCTTTCTTCTAGAATACATAACTTTAACTCCGTGTTCTCCGTCAAGTCTTTAAGGTGCATAATCCCTAATCTATTCCAGGGTCAAGAACAGGCTGGATTATCTCTACCTAAATATCCAACATTTTACAAAAATCCATTTCACTACATAACACGTTTCAATCATAATATATAGATACACACACACATACACAAACTGCAGATATAACGTTAGTAAAATAATGGCCATTTGCCAATATTTTCTAAAACTAATCTGAAATTACATAATTACTCACTATAAGCCACGAAACTTGTATGAAACTCAATTGCTCTAGCCCACTACCAGTGGGCATTATTCTGGCGACAATAAAGCAATAATAAGCATAAAATACTGAGGGTACTTTATATTCAATAATTTTAATAATACGATTGCTTCCTTCTAATGTCGCAGTGTTTGACCGAGTGTAGCTTAGGGGTATTTCGAATCATAAGCACCCTCATTCGAATCCCGCGGCCCCTACAACTGATTTTGTGAAGTACAGAGCGGTATACGCTCTACCTCTTACAACGGTAAAAGAAAACATCACGAGGAAACCAACATTCACAAGAATCACAAAATTCGAGGATATATGTCACAGTCATCCACCAACTTGCACTTGACCATTGTGGCGAATTATGGCCTAAACTCTCCCAAAAAGAGACCCTGTAGTCCAATAAGCAGCCGTAGCAACTAACTCCCAATCTGGCGTAGTAACTTTGCCTGTCACTTCTACGCCGCAGGTACCTAGTTCGATTCCTATTAAGAACACAGTGTGCTTCAAGGGCATTTTGAGTTCCTGGTTTTTTATTAATGATTGGCAAACATTTGACCACAGGCTCACCTGATGGAAAGTGAAGATGCGTCCGACGATGGAGCACGTTTGCCTAGTGCGTTTGATTCGAAGTTTGAATATGTAGTGATAAAATTTTCGGCATCTATTATGATACAAGTCTTCGTAGTGCGGGGCAATGAGAGAGTAGAAAAATTGTTCGGCATCTACGATACAAGTCTACGTAGAGCGGGGCAGTGCGAGTGTAAAGCGTAAAAACTAGCTGCCCTTTAAAAAAGTAAAATTCGTGTCGATAAATTTATATCATTACGCCTACTCTAGTGATATTAAATAATAAAAACTATTGCAATTAGCAAGCGTGACGCTTACCATCAGGCAAACGACTTGCTCGTCTTGTCTCTCAATTACATAAAAATACCAATAAACCAACAAAAAACTTCATTTATCAAAAATTTGTTAATGACAACAACGATATTTCCTTTCAATCATTGAAAAAAAGCATTGAAATCGGTGAAATTTTCCTCATCCCAGTTGGGCTTAACACAATACGCTATTTTAATAATGGATCTACATCATGCTCTACATTCGACGTGGTTTTGGTAAAAATCAGCTCTATCATTTTTATTACACGCAAAAACGTACTGTTGATTTTTGCTGCAAATGAACAAATATATTCGTAATAACTCTACTCTAAATAAATAGCACAGTCATTGATGAAAAAGTCTGCGTCAAAAAGGTTTTAATCATGACTTTAAGTTGAACTTGCAAGCACAAGCATCTATATTGTAGTTTCTACGACGAAAAAACCCATATACATTGCTTGATTTAAACTACGCGGCATCTGCAAGTATCGAGAGAGCAAGGTGCGCAGAAATAGCCCCCTACGACGCGCCTTCATCTCGTTATAATTTCGTATTTTTATCGAAACGAGCGAGCGCAGAGTCGCGTTGTTTTCCTCCGCATTATCTCTCCCTGGGTCTGCTCCGCTCTGCTCTTTGACATCCACTGACGCACTCGACCCCGCGCCAAATTCGACCTTACGTTCCGCTAACAAAACCCAAACTCCCACCGCCCCCGGCCCAGAATTTTCGAACTCATTAAAACCCATTCGGAAAATTCGGATTTAGTAAACAACGTTTTAGAGAAGCGTACAAATGAGAACAAAACAATTCGCTCGCAGTCTATTTATTTACCATTTATTTTTGGCCCTAATTTCTTACTATAAATGATAATAAGCTCCGATACGGTTGTGTGGAGTTGACGACACCGCGAATAGTAGAATACGGAAACGTCGGAGTCGGTGCGTTTGGAAACATTCGACAATGGTAGTCAAGGCTAGTGTATTTCGGCAGTGTATGCGAAATGCGGGCGCGGTGCGACGGCGGCGGCGGCGGCGTCGACGGCGATTGTCAAACCGGTGGCTGTGGACGGGCGGCAGGCAGAGCCCGCGGGCTGACGCAACGCGCGACCTCTTTGTCCGGCCCCAGCTCGGAATGCCCGCGGACTCGCCCGGCCTCGCTGCCTCGCCGTCGCCGCCATCCGCGCTCGAGTAATTACGAATGTCAAATGTTATCGCACGCAACCGTCCACCGCGCCGTCCGCACTCCGCTGCGCCGCTCTTCATAATAATAAAACCTGATATTTAAAACGGAACGTCCTTCTAACGCCGTGTAGTTGCGCCGACGCCAATCTACGATAATAATAAGCCGACTACCTAGAAAGCGTTTCGCTGAAGCGCTGCAGATGCGAGTACTGTTGGACGAGACGCGGGCTCAAAGCGCTACAGCGCTGGCGGAGTTCCCGCCGAGCGCTCACATAAGTACGGCCAGTTCTATGCGCGCCTGTATAGCTATTAAATGTATATAGAATATATAGTAGTAATCGCTCGACGCAGCGGTATTATGTCGGAAATATACCGGCCGGGCCGCGCCTCAAGCCGGTTCACCGTTTTGCGATTTAGTTTGTATGGGAAGTTTAATTTCGATTTTTTAAAGTAGTGAATAGAGTTATTGAATTCGTTATTTTGCTAAAATGTAAAGCATGAGGTAAGGCTTCATTAAAGTTATATGGGGTATGTCAAAGGTTAAATATTTTTTTATATCAAAAATAAAATTTTATTTCTCAAGCATATCTGTTACATATCTTATTCATATTTTTTGATAAAAACATCAAAAATAAATTCACATTTATTTCATAATTTAATAAACATAATTTGTAAATAATAAAGTATTAATAAAATTATAATATTATAACATAAATCGCATGGGCTGTTTTCATTTTGATGTTTGTGTATTTATTTTATTTTAATATGAACCTGATTCTGGTTATAAATAAAACTTCTATAATATTAAAATTGACTTTATAAACTTATAGAAATAAAATACATTCATATTTTAAATTCAAAATTAAAATAATGCTTAATAGAGTTGACAGACTTACATATGCGTCCAAAACTATATTATCTTGTGTTTCAATAACAATAAAAAAAAAATTAACAAATATGGTGAAATATTAAGGGCAGTGCAGTAATTTTTTAGTTATCAGAAAACATAATGTTATAATTGTCTTTTCCAAATACAACCAACGTCTAAATTATAACTACTAACTGTTCATTTGTATATCTTTACTAATTCACAATTACAAAGAAAGTAAAGATAAATAACTTTATTTTATAAACAACAAATAAAAAAAATCCTTCAAGTAAATAAAATAGTGTGCTAATAAAAAAAAAACATGCACTACAAAAATATGTTTTTTATTTTTATTTATGTGGATTGAATATATTTTACAATTAAATAATAACTAAAACAATAACTAATAATCAAATCAAAATTGTAATACATAATCAAAATAATGCACAACATGAGAGCATTAAATTATTATATTGCTTTTGCTTTCATGCTTCATCATAATATTTAAAAGACATTATATTTTAATCACACAAATATTATAAACCCGAAAGTTGGTGTTTATGTGTTTTTTTTAGCCCCAACGCATTTAAATAAAAGTTGAGAGTACAAGTTTAGCTTATTCCCAGGATATAATGCTACTGCTTTCCTGTTTCGTAGGCTAATCCGCGAGGCTGATGATCAGCTGGTAATTAAGTGAAATGGGCCATCAATTTACTTTACCTGCTGTAATAAATTTAAAAGTATCTAAGTGTATTAATCGGCATTTTTCTGGTGAACTGATCAATATAAATATTTAAATAACTTGTTTAAAACTGAAAATAAATCTTAAAAAAATAAATTAATATTAGTTTGTAAAAAAACATAAAGGAGCAAAGACTCAAATTGATGCATACTATGTAGGAGCGTTAGGGTAGCTTATCAATTTTGCTAGTTATAGTACAACAACTTAAAACTTGAATATTATTTATTTTTGGTAAGAATGAGTAAATGTGAGCTTTCAAACCTTCGTGACTAAAATATTACCCTATATGTATACATTCATTGTGTACAAAATATTGTGAATTAATTACGCTAAATAAATAAAAACAGTCATATGTGTGAAAAGTTCATATTTACAAGCAATAAACGGTTAAAGATGACGATATATTGTTATATATTTTACGTGTAAGTAATACAATATTTACTTAACAAAGTAATCAAAATAAATAGGTTACCACTAAGGTGAGCAGTCTAGTTAATTTAAATATGATACCTAGTACCAAATAATTGTACAATAACTGAATCTTAAGGACAGGTACAAACGTTGATAAAGATATCACTTCAAGATATCACTATGTATTCTCTACTAATTATGAAACTCATATTAGTCATATATTGTATCTATATTAGTTTGTAACTCATCTTTCACTGTTTAGCCACTAACCTGATATTTGTGGAATTTGGGATAGAGACAGTATTTTTTTTTTAAGTTTAACTAAAAAAATCATTCGTTGTGTTAAGATACATTCTCCTTATTCTTATCCTAATTTGCCATTACTCTTTATCATCACAATTAGACCAATTAAGATTTTTGCGTAAAACAGCAAATATATAAAGGTGATCATTAAAACATTTTCATGTCAAAACGTCTTAACATATTTTGATGAATTTTAACACAATAGTTTCCCAAGACCATTGCGGCTTGCAATCTGAGTGTATTTATAATAATAGTTCAATCAATAAAAAAATAACACATGTAAAATAAGTTATGTGGTGTAATTTTAGTTTTTATTTTTGTCAAGAAGTTTCTGTTAAGATACTCAATTTCAATTAATTGCGCATCTGAACAGAAACTCTTCTAGATACATTTTATAAATCTACTTAAATTAATAAAAAACATTATATTCATCTGTCTTTTTTCCAAAGGATCCAATTTCAATATTTTTTATGCTGTAGAACGCCGGTACTTTCCCAACTACATCAAAAATACTATAAAAAAAATTAAGTCAAATTTCCCATACACTCCCATACTTTCAGAAAGGGAAAATATCCGAAAATGGAAACAAAGGGAACAGAAAACAGCAACCGGCCTGTGGCGCGGCGCGTTTCTCCGTCAGCTATAGCGTGGCCTTATAGATGGTTGTTTGCGCTCACAGAGTGCGGTGAACAGCGCTCACCGGCGGCGCGGCGGTGTGCGCGCGTCCGTACGACACGCACACATGCACGAGCCCGCACACACTGACGGCGCTCGTACGGCTGTACGGGTGCGTTCCGAAACCGCTCTCTATTCTATCTATGCGAAGGCGTCGTATCGCCACGTATAGCGGGCACGCTCGGGGCGAGGAATTTAGAGGCGGGGGTCGTATCGTTAATTGTTATGAAGTTGATTTCGGTCCTGAAATTCCGAAATAGGTATTTTGAAATAACGCCTCTTTTTCATCAACGCTACTCCACTGCTCAACCATTTCCTTTCGTATAGACTACATTTTCTCCGCGTTCGTTTTGCGAACCTAATTTCACCGTACCTACATTTGTTTATGTCGCACGTTTATTTGACACGACACAGTGCGTTTCGTTTCTACAACCCACAGTCGGAACTCGGTTCGTCCGACTGAACATATGTTTTCGTTTATGACTCGACTGCGCGTTATCAGCGAGTGATAACGATAGAAACTGGGTGTTAGCGTGATGGGCGTAAGGTTTAGAATCGCGTGGCTGGTGTGAGCCGATGCTTTGCCAATAGCGAAACAAGTCCATGGCCTGCGCTCGAGAGGCTACGAGGCGGTTGGGGTCAGGGTGATGGCGCTTTGTGCTCCTTCTGTTGCCGAAAGAACGTAGCCTCTGAGATGACCACAGTAAATACATTTAAACTGATGCCGTGGCTTCTAAGTTCTAACTAATATAAAATAAGATAGACTGATATACTCTTTATTGAACACCTTAAGTAACAAAAAACGAAATAGTACAATAAATAACAATATTTTTTTATAAAAGTGTAATATAAAATAATAATAGGTGGTCTTATCGCTGAAAACGAATCTCTTCCAGACAACTTTTGATGGATATATAAGTAGCGGCTTTTGAATTGATCATTAGTGCTGCTGACATTATAGAAAATATATATATATTTTATATAGGTTTGATAATAACCTAATGGTTATTATAAGAGTAATATGCTCCTATAATTTGAACAATGAGCACTTTTTAAGGAGGGCCATGATTCCATGGGCCATCTATCCAGTCCATGGGCCATGTTGCCGTATCTCATAGTCTTAATATTATTCTTATGGATAGTCACTTTACATAATACAAGTTGAGCCCCGTGGCTTGACTTACGTTCCACAAGATACAAAGTATTTGAACTAAGTGTAGGTTTGTGAGAGTGCATGCGTTTGTTAGTTTTATTTGTAGTTATTTGTTACTAAACTATTTAAATTCGTCCTCATATTAACTACCGGTAGCATCAAAATCGATCCAGCCAGCGACAGCGGCCTAGCCGTAAAAGTAACATAACATAAGATAAATGCTTTCACCCTCACAGCCCCATACTAAGTTAGATGACTTGTGTCGTGGGTGCCGGAAACATTCACATCACACACACAATCACAACCAGAACCAGAAACACAAATTTTACTTAGGGAGAAAACTTGTGTTCCCGCCGGGAATTGAACCCGATACCCCTTTTTAGAAGGCGAACGCCACCCAACTAACCCAACGGGCAATTTAAAGTAGAGTCAGAGAGAGACAGACTTGCTTTCGGATTTATAATATAATAGCGTAGTTTCTTTAAAAGGATAACATTATGGACTTACGTTACTTAGACATTGGTAACATAAATCGATGGCAAATCAGATCCAAGAACTTAATTAGGTACCTATAGAACACTAATGACAATACTTCAGATATTTCTGCAACCGCGTGAATATATTCTTTGTAAAACTATTAAAAGCATAATACATTGCTTGTTTCCAATCATCACACACCGACTGCCCGATCACCAGCGTTCAATGTACTCGTAATCAGTATCTCGGCCATCTGGCACCAGCATGTTGGACCGAAAAAGGTGTCATTCCCCTTCGTTCGACATCAAGTCTCTGATACGGCCATTCCCTCGGTCAAATGAAACAACAAGCTACTACTGGATCTCGATCTTAACTCGCCTGTTTAAGATAATCGATATAGACTTCATGGAAACTGATAGATGGCTTGATCTGCAAACACTTACCTTCTCTGTTATGAACGGTTCCAATTCAAAAACAACATAACTACTGAGAAATAAGGTTCACTTTTGCACTCATAGGAAATTCTTGCAACAGAGATAAGTAATAGGATTTGATCCAAATGCATGATGAAAATAAAAATGTTTAATTAAAGCCTTCATTATATGTCTAATTACTAATTCATTGCATTTAAGAGGATTTCAAGGCGATGAAACTGATTGCAGACATATAGCATAATGCTTGATGCCGAAAAATTACCTATTAAACCTATGTGACGTCATTTAAGTCGTCGCCGATATGTCATTATTTTGGTGAAATTAGACAATAAATAATGAGTGTCAATAATCATACAGTCGGTGGCGAGTGCCGAAACAAGTAGGCTGTAGTGTCTTCTATGGCTGCGTGACCTTGAAAAGCCATCTTAAATGAAGGATATATTTTGATAGTTATACCTATATGTATATCTAATATCAATTTCACAGTAAGTAGGAGCTGTTCACAATCAAAAGTTAAAGTAAAAATACGTGATATTATGTATCTAATACATACTTTGTTCTTCCATAATATATGGAGAGTTACTTTTATGCAACCTGGTATACTCTGTATTGCGTGATTTGTGGATATTTTTTGAATCATGCTTTATTGTGTCGCTTATCGTTCATTGCAGTGTACGGTACTGTAGATAAGTTCATAATAATGACTTATTTATTTCACTACATATATCACTATCGCTAGTTGCCTGCGTCTTAATACTTATGTGTTACAGCGGCCACTTGCGTAATCACTGGAATGGTGGAGATGGGTTGAAACAGGTCGAACTGCGTGGTTGCGTTCGAAAAGCAATCGAGTACCAATGGTAGTGCAGTTAGAAATTTGAAAAATTCAGAGCTAGCTTGGACCAAACAGTGCATTAGCAGAGTTGGTAGTGATTTAAAATGTACGATATATATATTTATCATAATAATAATCACAAAAATAAAGCATTTTATGATAAAATGTTAAATAAAAAAATAAACGACAATCTTTTTTTTTGTTATATTATATTCATAGTAGAAACTATATTTAAAACCTATAGTCTGACTGTAGTAGGATACTAGGACTAGGTGTAGTAGGACTCGTCAAACTATCCCACCAGCCAAATAACCAACAGCTGTTGATTAATTTTCTAATACATAATCAAATGTCACTTTTGACAGTACGATGACACTGGCCTGTCAACTCGCCAATAAAAAAGAAAATAATGGGTAGCAAAATGGCGGGCTTACAACGCGTCATTTCTAAGAGACAGAGGCGCCAGGTCGTCGTCATGGATGGTTGGCTGTGAAATCTGCCTTGCTTTGCCAGTTGCCTCAGTCGAGCTGGCCACCGAAGTAAAGAGCCGGTTGGTCTGAGCTAGTTCACGAAGAAGAATGAGAACAGTTGTCTTTTTGCTACCGACCAGCGACGCGCGTATATACGAAAAAAACTAATTCTAAATTCAAATGTGACACAATTTTCTTTTTCTTTTTTACTAAGCACTACGCTTATTTCCTGACAGTGTTTTAATCATCTTGTAAAATAAATGTATCCATGCCTGAAATTAAAACCACAACTCTATTTCTTCGTTTAATCATAGCCCGGCATAAATAACCAGGTAGAATTGATTTCATGTCAAAATCAGGTACATCGAATGAGGAAAATAATTGTAACATATAATAACAGAAAGCACTTTTGTAGCGTAGTAATGAACCTAGATAAAACTAGCGGGATTTTCAATAACACCGATCGTTAGAGCTATGGCCCGAAAAACTTAATTAAATTGTGTAATTTAACGAACAAAATAGCAAAGTTAATAATTAATTTACAATAGGTTTGGGTTAAATTGTTCCGGACAATTGCGTGTTGCGATTTTCTCGGTGCGGTTTTATTTTGAAAAAGACATCAACGGGTGCCTTGCTACGACGCTACAACTTCGCTTGAGGTCAAAATATTACAAAAATCTAATGTCAATAACTGATAAACTTCATTCAATTTATTAACACGTAATATTGATTTAATAAGTAAAGAGTAAGTGTACCTATGTCTAAAAAGATAGTACCAAAACCGAAGCCCGATACGCTTTTGTTTACGGCCAGCATAATCAAACTTTCGTTCTCTACGCAAACGTTAACGCTCTAACAAATCAAGCCGAACTTAGGCGAATGGTACAAGAACATGTTATGGCGGGAAAGGAAAATCTGAAAAACACCGCAATATACTCTGTGAGCTATGTTCTAGAGAAACCGAACTGCTCCGCTAGGTGGCAGCACATAGCGCGCTATTCACAGCGTATATTATTTACCAGGGTTATATACATACGTTATATAAGTGAACAGAAAGCTACGTTAGGTCGACGCGCGCGGGCGAGGCGAGGGAATGAGGGGGAGCGGGGCGGCAGTGCACCCACACTCGCTTCGCCCACGCACACATAGAAACAGCGCCTCGTCGGTGTATATCGAGCCAGCGCCGACCGACCGTCGAGCGACTCGGCGTATTCTTATTATTATGAAAGGAGAAACGCTTTTTGTAGGGCAAGAACTAAATTTGTAGCATTACGGTCGCCGATAATAAAGATCGTAAACGCATTTCAGCCGCCTGAAGTTTGTCTGGCGGCTCATAGATGTCGCGCTTCCGACTCGGCGCAGATCGCGAATGCTTTTCCGGGTTCCACTTTACATGTGACCGTAATATCTGCACAATGGACCTGCGCCGAGTTAAATCTGCCCCGTACCGGATGACTGTACACGGATTCGAAATCATTACATTTATAATGTGGAGTTGTGGACCTCGTCGCGTAAAGATAGTATTATCCTTAGGTACATAACAACCAAGACTTATTTTTCTTCATATGCCCAAATTACATTCACCAAAATATATAGACTGAGTTATTTTATGCCAGCGACTCTATCTTCTTGTGGATGTAAGAAATGTTTCCTTTCCACTAATAGATGTCTATAGTAACAAAGACACATTTCTTTTTGTTTGTAACTGTGTGTGTAAAGTCAATTTATAGTACCAATTAATACTTTTGTACCTAAGTAATACACTACTACATAAGATATTGTCTTTATGATTACCCCTTTACTTGCCACTGCTGGGACCAACGACGTACTTAAACTGGGATTGAATCTTGGCCATAATCCACCATGCTGGCCTAGTACGAGTTGGTTGAAGACACATCGAATTGAGAATCACCTGTTTATCAACCGACTTCAAAAAAGAAGGTTCTCAATTCAACTGTATGTTTTTTTTTTATTTATTATACGCAATATCTCCGCCAATTATGAATAGATTTGATGTTTTTTTTTGTTTGATAGATTATACTTCAGAGGTGGTCCCATAATTTTTTTATCGAAATCGATTCAGCCGAAACCAAAATATATGCGTTGAAGTCGGTTTTTTTAGATTTTGTATGTATATTTGTAATTTTTTTTTTATTACCTCGTATCTTCCAACCGGCTAGATGGATTTCGACAGTTAACCCTAGTGTCCCAAATAGGGATTTGAAAAAAAAACAAAATGGCGGATGTATGGAGTGGTACAGTAATACGCTAATAAAAAAATTAACCAAACCGATCAAGAAGGGTACCAAAATGAAGGAAATTAAAAGAGACTTCACAAAAATATATAAAAAGTAGGTTCACATTGTTCCCATTCGGGTTTTATAAATTTTTAGTACATTGACTTGTATTTAAATGATTGCATATTAGTCTTCATCTTATTATTTTGAAAATAGAGATATCACGTAGGTTATAAAGGCTGGCTGGGAATTCCACAGCTCGACTGCATGTACGGTGAATGAGTCACTATACCGACTTGAGTAGTGACGGTATCTTAACACTGCGATGTCCTTTCTGGACACAAGGCTTCGTCGGTATTCTGCGATATATTCGTTGAAGGAGAGAGGATTTGTTCGTCATGGTCAAAGTCAATATTTTTAGTGATTTTTAGTATTTACTTGCTAACTCATCCTACCAAAAGAAAATACAATAGGACCGTAATGTTGTCTAATAAAAGTACTTAAAAAAATTATTAAAAAAGATTACTTTTTTCATACTACCGATATTGATGTTTTTTAATTAACGCGAGCGGAGCCGCGAAAAACACCATTTATCGCATCGAATTGTAAATCTGAACCATTCTTGTATACATCAGAACACACACGAAAAATTTCATCAAAATCGGTCCAGCCTTTTAGGAGGAGTTCAGTCACATACACACGTACAGAAGAATTGTACATTATATATAGATGTTGGTCAAGTGAACTATATCAAGAATAAAGATGCCCAGACTGTATAGAAAACCTATAAATAATCTGAAAAGTCAATTTTAACCGACTTCAAAAAAGGAGGAGGTGATTTTCAATTCGTCGGAATCTTTTATTTTATGCATATTTATATTATCTCACGTGCTATCTAATTTAAATTCCTTATTTTAAAACTAGGGCACGTAAAATTTCTTATAAATAAGTCTCAAGAAAGACATGATATGCCCGTTGGCGTTGTTGGATACGAATCTGCCTACTAAGCAGCGGGTATTGGGTTCGATTCCCGGTAGAAACACGTCATGCTTTCTCCCTAAAGGATTTTTTAGTTTTGGTTCTAAGTGTGATTTCGTTATGTGAATGTTTCCAGCACCCATGATACAAGTATTCAACAATAAACAAACAAACGTGAGTGGCTGTGAGTGTGAAAGCATTTATTGTATTTACACGTGAAGAGAGTAATAAGTACACGTGTCAGTCACGTGACGGTGCCAAGGAAGGAAGCCATTTAAATTGAACCCTGGAACTATCGTTAAACATAACCAAGCTCAAACTTTCGAAATCCGACATTAAAATCAATACGTAGCGTTTACAGTCCTTATCACACTTCACAGTTTACACTCATATTGTAAATTTGAAAGTTTGTGTGTATGTAAAGCATAAGGACACGCATGATAAAAATTGTCTATGGCCCAAACTCAGGCATTTAAATAGTGTTTTATAAATAGTCAAAAACCAAAATTCTTCGTCTCTATTCTATCAAAACGCTTTTCAAATGTAACAGACCTTAAAACTTGTATACAAAGGTTTCAAATTGCTGTAACTTTGCAATCTCGGTGAGCGCTAAATAACATGTATAGATATATTAAACCTTATATATACACATTTTAAGGTTTGTTACACTTAGAAAGCGTTTCTTTTGATCAAATAGAGACGAAGAATTTGGTTTTTGACTAGAAGGGCAGAGAAAAGTAAAGAAGAAATTAATGCGTTCGATTTAAATTATTATTTCTAGCGTACGTAAAAGTAACGGAAAATAAAATGATATTGTTATAGTCCTCTTAGCAGTACATCTAAGAGGCTAAAATAAAAATTTGCAACGAAATAGATTGTCTATGCCTGCGGATTCATAGTATTTATAGCTCTACACGAATACATTTGAACGTAAAGTGCAAAGAGAATGTTTTGATTCTTATTACGCGCCACGTTCAAATAAATCCTTGTAACCTGACTGACAGTACTGAGGCCTGGACAAAAGCCAATGTAAAAGGAGGTTTTATTTTAGAAATAATTTCTCCAAAACTGTAGAAATGGTTGGAAGAGTACATCAATAATTATTTCAGAGTTTAATTGAGATAATGTTGGATGTTTAGTAGATTTTGGGCAAACAAAGTATTGCTTACTGAAAAAAATACCTTTTACATATTGGAGAATGTGCGAAGGAATTACATGAATGCATTCTCTGATGCCTATTTTACCATTTAACAACATGCCAAACGTCATCAAAATTAAATAATTGAAAATTCAAAATCGTTTATTTACATGGGCCCCAAAGAGGCACTCATGAAAGATAATGTCATACCATTATACTCAAAAAGCCCCAAAGAGGCACTCATGAAAGTTAATGACATCTTTTATTGACTTTGTTTATCATCCGTACCTCGAGGGATTGGAACTCATTGCCTTCGTCTTTGTACCCCGAATGGTTTAATCTGGGAGTCTTCAAGTTAAGCATGCTGCATTTTTGGCCGCATCATCACTTTCAGGTGAGTTGGTGGTCAAATGCTTGCCTAATAAGCATAAAAAAAAATCCCTTCCAGTCCTCAAGGAAAGTGCTCGTTACTTAGTAACAAAAATTTAGAAATAAAGAAGTACATCAGAGGAAAAGACATCATTCAGGCATCATACATTTTTTGTCATAACGTGAGAGGGTCAAAAGAAAAATGCTATATTCTGTTAGAACTTACAGACAGGCGCCTTAGTAAAAGGGTCCCGTTTATACCCTCTGCGTATGGAACCCTGACGATTATAATTTAGTGAGGGAAATATTGGATAGAAGATTACCCGCCCCAATTGCATATTACAACTGGCAAGTTATTTTTTAGTTAAATAACCGTCTGTCTTTACATCCGCATTAAAGATTCTAAGGTTGCATGTTATATAGTTTTTAACCAACTTCAAATTAAAAAGTTCTCAGTCAGACTGAAAATAACCTTTCTTCCTTTTTTGGGGTATGTTGTCACTCAAGTTGACATAGTGGTATAAAACCTTTTCCGGCGTACGTAACCCAATTTAGATGTGTTTTTATTTTGTTTATTTGGGAATAATATACGCACGAATAACAAATA
The DNA here is from genome assembly GCA_948107665.1 of Lomographa bimaculata. Classification (NCBI taxonomy): domain Eukaryota; kingdom Metazoa; phylum Arthropoda; class Insecta; order Lepidoptera; family Geometridae; genus Lomographa; species Lomographa bimaculata. The sequence continues at coordinate 7,941,043 of OX403603.1, forward strand.
ATTTGAGTAAATATTATATATACTACATTAACTATGATTAAGTTAGTTTTTAACCAGCTTCAACAAAAGGATCATAACATTTTCATCAACACAGATTTGTAGAATCCCAGCCTCTAGTTTAGACATACTCGTAGTAACTGAGTCACACACATAACGTAGTATTAATAAGAATTAATTAATTATTTTTTGCATTCACTATATTGTAAACATAAATCATAGAAATTCTAATAAGCATCTTTTACGAAGATAGGAATACTACAGCCAAACTCTAAACAGAACTAATTTCTTATAAGAACAAAGAGCAGTTTAGTTTTACCGACCGGTAATAGATGGCGCCAGTAGGCTGAGTGCGTCACATTCACCCATCAACCACATCTCTAGCATCGTATGTGGCCGCCAGCGGCGAGACGTTCCCGCCAATTGTAAAAAGCGCGGGAAACAACTTTCACACGTATTTTGAAACTGTCATGGCGGCCGCTGTCGTAGCGTTTCGTAGCACTAAGATTTATAGATTAGAAATGGAGGCCTGTTTTATTTTATAGTTGCAGGTGAAGGTTTTATTATTTTGAGCTCACATGTCTTTATTAATGAAAATGCTTATGTTTTCTCTGCCGCACTGTAAATTTTGATAATATATTATACATCTTACTACCCGACTTCGGCGAAGCATAAACACTGCCTAATTAAAAAAAAAAATTATCGGATCAAATTATAAACCTAAACCATTCTTGGATCTACCTGAACGCATACACATAGAATTTCATCGTAATCGGTCCAGCCATTTAGGAAAGTTTAGTCATAAACACACGTACATAAAAAGAATATTTCGAAATATCTCGATCTCTATATCGATGCAAAACTTTTAAAGGTAGTTAAATGATTTTTCATATCTTTTTTTTTCCATTCAGCCAGTTTCACGATTTAATGAGTTTAGCTCAACATATTAATACGTTTTTATTGAAACTTATTTTAGGGTTTTCTTTGTATTTGCTTTGGCCTAGAATAAATACCAATCGTTAGAAAATATGATTTAACTAGCCATGCCCCGCGGCTTCGCCCGCTATTATCAAGTAAAGTAGGCTATGTGTTAATTCTAGGATTTCTAGGTATAAACTATGTATATTACAAATTTCATCCAAATCCGTTCAGGCGTTAAATTGTGAAGGGAACAAACATACTTATACACAAACTTTCGGATTTATAATATTAGTAGGATTATATCCGATATTGAGCCAAAATTTTAATGAAAACCTTACTTATTTTAAACGCGTCACCTTGCGCAACCGTCACATTTTATTTCCCTGAATACATCCCAATGTTCTACAGTACCTATACCAAATACAATATATATTCTTTGGTAACAAACGTGCTCGAATTCAAGAGCAGCCTACTCTTAAAGGATATAATTTATTAAATATTAACGACGATTAATATGAACGACTAGTATATATATATCTATATATACTAGTCGTTCGCGCCGTCTAGTCGGTCTCGCACCTACATTTTGCCCAATAGAGAAAATCTTTTGAGGTTAATTGCTTGTTTATTTTTCTTTGCAATTTGATTTCTGTATTTGTTGTACAAGATTTAATGGATATTATACGTAAGTTTCAGTTTTAAATGTGTAGCCGTTTTTGACATAGACCTCGGAATAAAATAGGTCTAAAAACAGTGACTTTGATGGCATACCAAATTGTTATTTTCCAAGATATATTTTTAAAACCAGTTTCTTACTCTACTTGCCAAGTCCTTTTTAAAGATACCCCTCAAGATTATTTTAAAAAATGTGCTACCCAGTTACATGTACTTATTTAAGAAAAATAGATGCCTCTAATAGACGGACGGACGGACGGATGGACGTGCTGAATTACCCAAGTCAACTTAGAAATCTCGCTTCGCTCAATCAATAAATAGAAAAAATGTTTCTGCCTATGTCCTTTATAGACTGAATCTATCCAGCCGATGTGCCCCAAATAGGTTTCTTTTGAAAGCCAATAATGCGAAGATAGTTTTAGACTACTAACAACTACTACAATGCATTAAGCATGAAGTCGATTTTAGATTTTTATTTTCGCGAACTTTGACGTCTGACAGTGTTGAAATTATACTTACCCGTTTCTAATTATGAAAATGTTTATATTATTATTTAGAATTATTACGGAAATTAAAACACTATTAGTTGTTTTTTTTTCTGATCGTACCAAAGGCAATCGCAATAGCGCAGATAAGATAATAATTACTACATGTAATACGTTGTAGGTAGAAAACGGAATCTTTCGTAGGTTAAAAACGGAATATTTATTAAATAATTTTCGATGGTTAAAAAACGGCATACATGTTGGGTCAAAAACGGAAAAATATACTCGTTGGTTAAAACTGCGGGTTAAGAACGGAATACCTCGGTAAAGTACCAGGCAAACATAAACATGAAAGAGGTAAAGCACTTTTTCTTTACCTGGCATTGCAACGCCGGGTACAGCTAGTCAATAAATAAAGAAATGCTGCTAGGTATAAAGTGAAATCAAGACAAATGTCGCCTCCGAGAAAATGTGACAAAATATCGCAAGGCCTATCAAAACTAGCCATATTATATAATCACAACAATATCTCAGGCATATAGAAATTCGACACCTAATTAGAGCATTGTTTACCGTTTCATGTAATCCGAGCGCTGGCTGACAATAGTTCGCTTGGAGATGCCCGGGGCATTACATATATATACATATATATATATACATACCTAACGTAAGGGTTACTATGACTGATAAAACATATTTTTATTTTGACATGTTAGATTGTACTTATATATCCATGTTTAGTATTTAGTAGATGGTTTATGTGAAGTTTGCACAAAATCGGTCGAGCGGTTCTTCATTTATCACACCCGGGCAAAGCCGGGGCGGATCGCTAGTTGGGTATAATTTAGGCGGCCACTAAAAGTTCTAAACGGTTACCAAAATGGATAAATGGTCATCAAATAACTTTTCCTAAAATAAAATGTCCTGTGACAGGTCCGAATCGGATAAAAGTATGTTACGGTAATTTTTTTAATATAATAAATACAAAAATGGATTTATTTCATAATATTTTAGGAAACGTAATTTGGTGACCATTTATCCGTTTTGGTAACCGTTTAGATTTTTTTGGTAGTAAAATAGGTACTTTTTTGGGCGGTTAAACACAAGCCGTTATTATTAGTCTTTAAATATCGATTAAAATCAAGGAAAAATACTCCTCTAGCTGTTATTTAACTGGTTGCGTAAGTTTTGCAGTGGAGGTTAGACGTTGTGAAACAAGGAAAGAAATTCTTCCTTGGTAACTCATTGCAAGAAGGTACGTTTAAGTAGCGGAAGGAGTCTTTTGCAGAGCCTGGGGCATTGCCACATCATTGCCAGACATTCAGCCGCCAAGCAGTAGTGTGCAAACATGCAAACATTACTGTATTTCGGATTGAAGGTCAATGATTCCAGTGATATAACATGGCTTAAAAGGTTTAAAATCTTAAATCTCAGGGTTACGAGAGCAGGGTTTTGCTGCTGGATTTTGATACATATTAAAAAATATCTGGGTGACTCTGAACTTGCAGGTGTGTCGCTTACCATCAGGCGAATAACATTTGTTCCCTCTTCACGCTTTAACGGCTGATCGGATTTGGATGAAATAGGATTAACACATAGGTTACTTTTTAACTTGATAATAGCGGACGAAGCCGCGGGGCACGGCTAGTTTTGCATAATTAAACGCAAGCAAAGCATAAAAAAACTGACTTCACCGCTTTATCTTCGAAAATTTGATCAGATTAGATGTACTAAACACGCATTATTGAAAATATTTCAAGAATTCCTGATCAGATCTTGATCAAATTTAAATGGGACCAATTGGAAAGCAACATCTTTCAAACAAAATAAGTCGTCGTATGAAATTCGACAATCACAAGCTCCAACGCTTGCCTATGCACGATAAAAAAGATTCCCGGCAGGAGCACAATTATCCTTCCTTAGTTACATTTGTGCTTCTGGTTCTGGGTGTGATGCAATGTTTCCGAAACCAACGATACACGTCTTTGAAATTAGTGTTGGACTGTTAGTGTAAAAGCAATTTTACAATTTATATCAATTTAATTAATATCAATTCTACAGAAACCAGTTAAATGCTAGTATCTTTCCCCTAACTTTTAATAACTAAAACAACATGCTTTTTGAAGCATCAGTAGTTATTATTGGTCGTACAATTACTTACGCTGCCAACTGTCGCATCATCAGCCAATCACAAGCAAGGAATAGCCAATGACGTCCACGCATTGGCCAATCACAAGTATACATTTACCTCGTCCGCTTGCGCCCGCTGCTGACAAAATATATTAAGAAGGAATCTCACTATGATATAAATCCGAAAGTAACGATATGATCTGGGAGTCTAAGTCAAGGATGAATAGGTATCTCTAAGCAAGCATGCTACATCTACGCCCGCATCTTCACTTTCCGTCAGGTGAGATAATGGCGAAATGATTGCCTGCCTATCGACTATCGAGCATTAAAAAAAGTACGTTTGTTTTTCACGCTTTAACAACTAAACGGATTTGTATGAAATTGGAATATACATAGCTTATACTTAACAGAGTATTTTTTACTCGAAAAACGCGGGAACAAGCTGCGGTGTTTGGATAGTTAGTCATATGCACATTATCAGCTGGTTTTTTATTCTTAGCTTTTAATCCTGTTTCTTAATAATTAAAAGCCCGGGGGGCGCCGCGGGGCTTACTAGTCTGATTTAAGAGGTGCTTTGGGCGACTACGAGGCGTACGAAGGTCGGTCGGTGGACTCGGCTAAGGCCAAAGCAGCTTTCGCCTCGGCCGGCGTAGTAGGTGTCTTGGTGTACGGTACTCGTTCTTGGTACTAGAGGCCATTGTATGATGGCATGATTCACTTTTAGACTTATAACGTTAAGAGTTTTTTTAGGTTTTGGCTTCGCAGGATTTGTGCATTTAGCCAGTGTCAAGTAACATAATATTTTAAGTTTATAATTTATTTATAATAAGTCCTAGTCACTAGTCATAGTCAAAGTCATAGCCCTGATAAAGTGGTAGAATATATTTATTAAAACTACTAATGGAGTTTAAAGGATTTTTTTTCAACTTTGTATATCTATGATTCGCCTACACTCAAGTACGTTCACGAAGTTTTAACGGTTAATAATCCATCATTATTACACATTAGGACGCAATTTTTTTTATATATATACATTTTTCACATTCAGACATTAACTTGAGGATGTTATCAAAATAAATGGAATCAAGAAACGTGATTGGTTAAAGTTGTGTCTTTTGAAATACTAATATCGTTTAATTGGTCTTAATAAATGATAAAATTAAAATATTTTCCTACATTCTTCAGATAAATAAATTATCTAAATATATAGAAAGCATTTTTATGAAATGGTATATAGTTCTCAAGCAAAAAAATTATAGTGGTTTTTTTTTTTATACTCTATAGGCAAGCGTTTGACCACTATCTCACCTGATGGAAAGTGATGATGCGGCCGAAGATGTAGCACGCTTGCCTAGAAGATACCTATTCACTCTTGACTTGAAGACTCCCAGATTATACCGTTCAGGGAACAAAGACGCGGGCAATGAATTCCACTCCTTCGCAGTACGGATGACAAATGTAGAAGCAAAACGCTTTGAGCGAACCGGAGGAAAGTCTACCATAAATGGATGACGTTTGCCAGTTTGTCTTGTTGTTAGATGGTAAAACGGGCATGGGGGTATTAATTCGTGTAATTCCTGCGCACATTCGCCGAAATGTAACCGATAGAATACCGATAGGCTTGCGACCTTACGTCGGTTCATCTCTATAACTTCTATCAGTATCTCTTTTTAATGAAGGCGTGTAAATAACTCGTTTACGTCACCGTCTAAAATATATTTATGTGTGGACACAACTGGAGAATCACAAGTTTTGGAAAATAATACGTAATCAACGACTCCATTTTTTACTTTCGCGGAAAACTCTTTGTTAGAGTTACTTTGCAAGTTGTGTCTGACGTTCGTAGACAACGTTTTTTTTGGCTCTTTGTTTTCAAAGCAGTAGTTATACTGATGTAACAATTATTTAACTGGTTTATTGTATTTTAAAATACAAATAAAGATACGTACATAGGTTATGCGTATATCTAGATAACGTAGAATTATATCTCGTGGTGAAGATACCGCATAGATCCAGAACAGTGATATTAATACAAACGTACCAAAAAAAACTTGAGTTCCAAGTGCACTCAAGTTTTATTTTCTGTGGTTTTTTTCTAATACTCGCCTGGATACCTCTACAGCAGCTACCCTTGAGATCCAGTCCCCATTTCCAAAGCATTCACCACCCTTGAACACATCATAACTTACCTACTAAGATTGAGCTGAAATAATCAATTTGTGGCTTGCAATGAGCTCTTTTGCTAAATAGATGTATAAATATAATTTTAGAATAGTTTTTAGGTTTCCGTACCCAAAAGGTAAAAACGGGACCCTATTACTAAGACTCCACTGTCCGTCTGTCTGTCCGTCTGCTAGGTATCAGGCTGTAACTCATGTACCTTGATAGTTAGACATTTTCACAGATCATATATTTATGTTGCCGCGATAACAACAAATACTAAAAAATAAAATTAATATTTAAGGGGGCTCCCATACAACTAACGTGATAATTTTGCTCCTTTTTGGTCGATATTGATAACGACAACATGTAGCCGCTTGAAATATTCACAGAATATTTAGTTACACATTCAATTTGAAAATAAATAATTAAATTAAAATAAAACAAATGTTTAAAGGGGGCTTCCATACAATAGACATGACTTTTTTGCCGTTTTTATAGATAAATGGTACGGAACCCTTCGTGCACAAGTCCAACTCGCACTTGGCCGGTTTTTTTATATTTTTTATAGGCTACTAGCGTATGATCTCAATCTCATGTGACAGTCGTTCTCTCTTATAGTTTTTAAAAATATAGTCGATTTTTGTAGATTCAATTATAGTCTTTTAATAAAAGTTCTTAACAAAACGTTTTGTTATTGAGAACCATCAATTAAAAACATGTAAGTATTTATCTGATATATAAAAAAACCCATTAATGTTGACGAAAAACAAAGGTAAACTTTCATATGTATCATAACTGATAATACCTACATATTCATGTTATCAATACGCATACCGTAATGATAACACGAGCAATAATACCTATATATAAATTAGTATACATTCCATAGCGCCATCAGTACTGAATTATCACAGCTGTATCGCTTCAAACTGTAATGGATGCAAAATATGTTGTTTAGCGATCATAACCTTTATGTCATGGTATGTGTGGTATGTCCATTCAAGCTAATTAGTAATTACAATAATAAAAATATTATTAGGAGTAGGAGATTCTTATCTAGGGAAAAGTTATTGGGACTATGTTATTTACCAGCTATGATTATTTGCTGTCGTCGTCAACGGATTTTGTGTGTGATGTAAATATATCCGGCACTTGAACTGCCTGTTGGCTTTCGTCTTCTAAACAAGGGTATAGTGTTCGATTCCTGCAGGAACACAATTTTTCTCCCCAAGGAAATATTTGTGTTTCTGGTTTTGGTTGTGATTGTGTGTGTGATGTGAATGTTGCCGGCACCCACGACACACGTCTATGAACTTAGTGTGGGGCTGTGAGTGTGAAAGCGTTTACGTTTATGTTTACTTACGATACAAGTCTCCGAAATAAGTGTAGGATTGTGAGTGTAAAACTTGAGCTGCCCGTTGACTTAGTAGTTCGCCTTCTAAGCAGGGGTATCGGGTTCAATTCCAGGCGGGAACAGAAGTTTTCTCCCCAAGGAAAACTTCTATTTCTGGTTCTGGTTGTGATTGTGTTGTGAATGTTGCTGTCACCCACGACATAAGTTATCGAACTTAGTGTGTGGCTGTGAGTGTAAAAGTGTTTATGTTTATGTTAAAAGCGTTAAAAATATTCTGATAATTTAGATGTTTTTTGTTGTTGTTTTTACGATATGTTATTGTGATCTTATGTCTTATCCTTTTTAATGTTCTTGTGACTTATCCTTTTTAATTATTAATTAAAGTGACACTTTATTTATTTGTTTGTTCCTAATTTAAAATGAAACGGAGGCAGCGGAAACAGTTTATATATTATTTCGCACGTAGATTCTTAACGTGCATGAGTGTAGGAAAATCATTTTATTATAATGTTGAAAATCGTTTTTTTTTCACTCTAAAACTCAAATAGAAACTAGTAAAGGTGATTTGAATTCTAGTTACCAAACTTCATGGAAAAGGGTTTATAAAAAACAATATTCTAGAAAATTCCGCCACATTAAAGCAATTGTCTAATGCCACCTTCGTAATCAGCCCACCAAGATACAAACCGTCCTTAATTCAAAATAAATAAGACGAACTGGAAAGCTTTCATCTATTTCGAGATAACAGCCATTTTGGTCGTCCTGGATTATCGAGGGAATTAAATCTATTTAAATTGGCACGTGAATAAGTTAAATTTGAAATAATCAACATTAAATGTATCAATATTATATATACGGCTTAAAACATGTAAAAAATATTGACTTACATTGTTGACGACTAGTTTCGGACAAATTAGTTGTTGACTAGTTTCGGACAAATTTGTAATTGACTAGTTACGGACAAATTTGTAGTTGACTAGTTACGGACAAATTTGTAGTTGACTAGTTTCGGACAAATTTGTAATTGACTAGTTTCGGACAAATTTGTTGTCCTCGCATTGTCCTTCAAGCGTATCGCGTGTCTACTCATCTTGATGAAGGCTAGCTAATTTGTCCGAAACTAGTCGACAACAAAGTAAGTTGACACATTTTACGAGTTTTAATGCGTAGGTATATAACATAGAAACATTATGTGTAATCCCCACTATAGTTTTAATTTATATAAATCATATGTAAAAACAATCAGCATTAAAATTTTGTAAATAAGTTTAGTGTTCTGAACAGCCCGTTGGCTATCGGGTTCGATTCCCGGCGGAAACACAAGTTTGTAACCCATGGATAATTCATGTTGTTCTGGTTGTGATTGTGTGTGTGATGTGAATGTTTCCGGCACCCACGACACAAGTCATCGAACTTAGTATAGGGTTGTGAGTGTGAAAGCGTTTTTGTTTATGTTTAAGATAATCCCCGGGACATTATAGGTATGTATATACCTATAATATTATTATGAACGGTAACTATGGTGTCCTACTAAATCTATAACAATACATATGATCTATACAAATAAATAAAAATTGTAGTGACTGTTTGTAATGTCAAAAAGCTTTTTATTTAATGCATATGAAAGTATATACGGTACTTATAACAAAAAATCAATTTTCAAAATGTTTATCTGTCTGTTTGTTTCTACCAATCTTCAAAACGGCTTGGACCGATTTTGGTAAAGTCTCAGCCCTTTACGCCGTGGGTACTGGGTTCGTTTCCCGGCAGGAGCACAAATTCCTTCCCAAGGGATTGCGCTCCTTTTTTCTAATTGTGTGATATAAATATTACCGGCCCCAAGACACCACCCACACCCACATACAAGTCTTTGAACTTAGAGGGGCTGTGAGTGTGAATGGGTTTGTTTGTTTGTAATGCGAAGAGATTTGTTACAAACAAACAAATAGAGGCAGAGGCTCAGAACAGCGGAAAGCGCAGTGGTGATGCAGTTTGAACCGCATATTTACCTACAATCTGAGTACTGCGGATTTGTTTGCTTTTTTTGCGAAAAAGAATATCCTATTAATATGTATATAACATTTCCCTGAAATAGGACTTTTTCTTTGGTAGGTTGGTTTTTTAAGGCGAGATAAGCAAGCATATGACCACTCTGACCTGATGGAAAATGCAGACGTGGCCGATTTTTTCCCTTATTCCCCTTAGATACTAGTTATCTAATAACTAGATTTAGATAACCAGTATTCTAAGAGGATTTTTTTTTAAAATATCACATTTAATAGAAAGTTACGATGCAGCCAACTTGGCTGACTTCTGGGAACAGACATCTATAATTAATGTAACTTCTGTAATCACCTACTTTTATTAACCTACATAAAAAACAAACAAAAAAAAAATTAAAAAATTAACTAATTATTTCATTTTATTCACCAAAGGAATTTATGTTTTTAGTTCTGGGTGTGGCACTGGTTTCCGACACAAGTCTTCGAACTCAGTGTGGGGCTGTAAATCTGAAGGCGTTTATGTTTATTAAAGTCCACTAGAAGTCAGGAAGCTTCGCTACGTAATGCGTATAGATCCAATTATAAATATCGATCTATTCATAGAACTGGATACATGCGGAAACATATTTTATTCCTGGAAATTTGTCCTGGTGCTGCCGTTTACTAACTATAGAAGAGAATACGACACGTGTTTTTTATTTTACCCGACTACGACGAAGTAAATGGCGGTTACGATTGCATCAGCCTATGTAGTTAGGACTGTGTGTTTCCTCAGATTGCAGCACCTAATGTAATAAAAGACGAATGAATTCGTTTTTTTTCCTAAATTCGTAATTTTTAAGTGTTTTTTTTTGTAAATGACGTCGACAATGTCGAACGGCTACAACGATTTTCATGAAATTTAGTATGCAGGGAGTATCGGGGGCAATAAATCGATCTAGCTAGGTTTCATTATTAGAAAACGTCATTTACCAATAAATAAACGAACAAAGTCATCCCGTTACTATTTCTTTAATGAACACTAATAAGTAAGTAAAAAAATTACATAAAAACGAAAAATAATAATTGTTGTACAATGGGCGGCCTTAATACATTAAGCAATTTCTTACAGGCAACCTTTTGATGAACAAGATAGTATATATATTTTACTGTAAGTGGTGTTCTCAACGAATACAACATAGCTACTATTAAATGTGACTAGTTCTGTTAATTTGACATATTTTATAGTTTTTTTACTTGTAAAATACTAGCCGTGCCCCGCGGCTTCGCTCGTTTTTATAAAGATAACAAGCATCCTATGTGTTAATCCTAGGTATAAGCTACGTATGTACCAAATTTCATACAAATCCGTTTAGCCGTTACAGCGTGAAGAGAAAAAAACATACTTACACATTTACACGCTTATATAAACTTTCAGATTTATAATATTGGTGTGATTTCAAGTTTTCTTTAATTTTATCAAAATAGACTCCGGGGCAAAGTAGGTCAATAACTTGGCTGTTCCACCAAATTGATTTTCTAATAAAGGTTTCGTTTTCTACTTTTGAAGCTATTTTCAACCAACTTCAAAAAAGGAGGTTCTCAATTCGGCTGTTTGTTTTTTTGTATGTATGTTACACGATAATTCCGCCAATTATAAATCGATTTTGATGTTTTTTTTTGTTTATATTATTATATTTTTTTTTTATTAGATTAAGTTTTGTACATATTTTAACGAAATCGAACAAGCCAAAACCAAAATATAAGCGGTGAAATCGGATTTTCTTAAGCTTTGCTTGCGTTTATCAGCCGTTTATCAGCATCTTCAGCCGCATCGTCACTTTCCATCAGATAGTGGTCAAATGCTTACTTAGCCAGCATAAAAAATATTGTGTAAGATTTCAAATAATAGAATTGGTTAGTTCAGATGCTATTAGCCTCTGACAGACAGACGGATGGACGGACGAAATGCTGAACGCCCGAGTTAACTTAAAGAACTTAACCTTCGCTTCGGTTAAGTCGGAATTATATCGAACTCAGATCATAGTTGACATAATACTTAGAATTTTGTAGAATCTTCTAAATAAAAAAGCTGGACTGCAACAGTTAATCAGTTCGTGGAAACGCTGCGTAGAGCCAATTAAAAGCAGGTAGGAGCAGGAACAGGTGGAGGGTGGTTACGTAGATACACCCCCCTTTCCCGGAAGTTAGCAGCAACGTTAACATCGACAAGGCGAAATGAAGTTGACATTTTATTAATCACTTAAAAATTAGACATTCGGGGATTTTAGTGTTAATGAAATTATTATCAGGTATATCCTTTTAACCGACTTCAAAAAATTGGTTCTGGAAACAATGTGTTGACGACCCAGTTGGCGCAGTTCGGTTTGATTCCCGGCAGGAATACAATTTTCCTTCCCATGAGACATTTGTGCTTTTGGTTTGAAACTAGTGACAGATAATGGCCTCGATTCTGATGTCACACACTAAATTAAATTTAAACTATTACTGTCTTTTACAAAATAGGAACACAAGACAGAGATAGCATACATTTAAGTGCTGTCAAGTTAGTCAGAACTTAGATGTCTATGCAAGCTTAGCCAAGTATGTTATTGGTGTTGACTTAAAACACGCGCCTTTCTGCTTCTGCTGTTCATATTTTAATTGATAAACTAGCTTGACAGCACTAAAATGTATTCTATCTCTGTCTTGTGTTTCTATTTTGTAAGAGACAGGGATAGTTTGAATTTAATTTAGTGAGTGTACATCAGAATCGAGGCCAATGGCTTGCAATTTATTACTTATGTATATATTTTTTTCAAATATATTGTAGTTAGATTTATTTTATACATATAAGTATAAATTATTACAATTATTTATAATGCAAGACTTGTATATAAGCTAACAAAATAACGCAAAAAATATAGTTGGAGGGGATACTTTCCTAACTTAGAATAAAAATTAAATTTATTGTATAACTTTGTAGGTATAAAGAGATCTTAAAATATTTACATTGTTCCACTACATACTTGGTATTCTAATTGTTAGGTCACACTACAGATGGTGTTTTTTTTTCTTATGCAAGCCTAACTTTAACGTCCTCGTCCACATTATCAATTACCACAAGGTGAGATAGTGGTTACACTATTTAATACAATAACGTTTTAAAAACCAAAAACCGACTATTTATTGCTGGATAAGCAAGCATTTGACCAATATCTCACCTGATGGGAAGTGACGATGCAGTCGAAGATGAAACATACTTAATCGGCAATCCTTCCAAAATCCTATAACTTATTGTTATTAGCTTTTCATCGAACCAATGATCTCTTTCATGGGACCAAAGAGACACTCTTTTAACAACAAATGCATATATCCCAACTTACGTTAGAGATATTATGTGGTATCTATGTTCCTCATCATTCATCCAATTTTTGTATACTTTTATGACGTATTTACTCCATTTGAATTGATTTAAAAACCAACCTACCAATTTTAATATAGTATTATATCCTTTGAAACAAAACATTTCTTAATCTATTTTTAAATCGAAGTTCTGAGGTGATAAACATAAAAAAATCAAAAGAACCTTTTTCTATTTTTTAAGTCGGTTGTATAAGGTATCTGTTACACTATGAGTGAAGCACATTGCATCTTGACAACTGATCAAAACTCGCTTTAAAAAGATCTCCAAGTTGAGTTGGAGTAAAAAAACACTCCAGGCAGGATGTTAAAGCGGATTTGTTTTCCTCCACCGTGGTCATGACTCATGTCATCATACAGGGTTTGGCTGTACGATGGGAATACCCAGCAGATATAAACTTACTTAGCTGGAATCCCAGATGTTATCTTTATTGATAACACCACGATTTTAGAAGATAAGGGAAAACGGCCGTATTTGGACCAAATGTGCAAAAATGAAATATAATGCATTAATCATAAATCTATATTTTTACTTACACTCAGTTGGAAATCCCACTAAACTGTCTCCCATCCAAGCACTGCCTTTTTTGTGGGGAAAATGCTTCCTACTTCCTTTCCTTCCCAGGGGTGAAGGAAAAGGTGGTATGGAGCTCGAACACACTAAAACCCCGCCCGTGTGAGCAGTCCCTCGGTGGGCATGATAGGGTCACGTATCAGTCACTATCTTGCCCCGGCCTGGATGACGATAGACCACCATCTGGATTCACAGGTCCATAAAGCACTGGACTGACTAAACCTAGTCAGTCAGTTATAATTTTCCAGACAGACCGCGCTAGGAGCCCCTATTCCGCTTATATAATTAAATTAGATAACCAGTATTCTAAGAGGAAAAATATTTTCTGTTGGATAACTTGGTTTTCTAATAGGAAACTTTATTCGTCGTAGATATCCATGTTAGATAACCAGTATTATACTAGGTTTTTTTTTTTACTGTTAGTTAACAGACCCCCTACTTCCTATCTCTGTTGCAAACGGTTTCAATACGAGATTGACAAAACTCCTAAGAATAAGGTTCATTTTTGCTTAATTCGAATAGAAACCGCGTGCCACAAAGATATGTAATAGTGGGGCAGGAGTGTTACAAAACACCCTGAGCAGCGAAACAAAAATTTATATAATTTTAACGCAAGCAAAGTATAAAAAATCCGTCTTTTAAATTGGACCACATGGGAAGCCATATAAAAAAAAACAGACTACTTAATTGAGAACCTCGTCCTATTTTTGAAGTCTTTAATAACTACCTAATTGATACTTTAGAAGGCATTAATATAGAATAACTACAATACTCTTTAAAGTCAAGACTTAAGTGAGTATCTTCTAGTCTAGAACCCTCCAACGACGACCGCATCGTCGCTAATAAATTGGCTAGCATTGAGATGACATAATAAAGCACGAGCCTCTATGGAAGCCATATCCGATTGTTGGTTGTGACATAGCTATTTAAATGACAGTCCTGTGACGTCACAGTTTATTTCCAACGCCGTAATGACGTCGGTATTGTTACGTAGCATTGTTTTTCTTTAGAGATTTTCTTTTAAGTGATTACATGATAGGAAACCGTTCTAGTTATAATCTTTCCGAGTTATTTATGGTTTTTTTAGTCTTATGTAATGGTTTGTTAACCCCCGATGTTGAAATATAAGGGATGTTGTGAGTTTGATGAGTATGTCTATTTGTTTGTGCCTATACTTTTATACAACCTGTAACAAAAAGGTGTTGTAATACTTGGTGGTGTGTATGTGTATCGTGCCAGGAATCGTCTGCCTGAGAACGAAAGTCGAAATCGGAGATAATTTTCTCCATACAAAAATTTCAAATTAAATTCTTCAAATATTTTTGACAACCCTACGGTTACATCTGTGTCGCGTGACCTAGACCTTTGTTACGGCCGCCACTGTCAGACGTCTAGGTCCAAAAACTATGTGATGTAGAACGGTAGCTGATGAAATAAGGTTGCAAATGTCATAATTTTTTAGAAACTCTAATTCATCACAACTCAATATGCATACTGCTGCCGCGAATTCAGACACTCCTGTTTGACTCCATACATTTGGCTAGATGCGTGGCTTGAGTATTACTACATCTTTTCGTTACACATTGTATATTCTGCGCTGAGATTTCATAATAATATCTACTATACGCAGGGACAGATTTCAATGTGTTTATAGTTGTGGATAAATATAGTTAATACCCGACTGCGCGACGTAATGTAGGGTTGTATGTTTATCAGCCTATGTTTGTTCCTTTGTGGCATTCTAGATATCAAACGCGTGGGCCAATTTTGATGATTGTTGCGTCAATCGATTTGTCTTCATCGTGTGCGTGTCACTAAAGACAACAGTAATGTAAATTCAATAGCGACAATCATTTTAGCCGTTTGGGAGATACGACGTGATATAGAAGTTTACAAAAAACATAACCCTTCATTGGCAGTCGGCTAAAAAGTTGTTTACTTAACTCTTTTCGTCAACAGGTAGCGCTGTACCTACGTCCGTACGTACGAGCGCTGTACGTTTCATCTAATCTGATCAAAGTTCCAAAGATAAAGCGGAGTTGGTTTTTTTAAGCTTTGTTTGCGTTTAATTATGTCCGTCTATGGTCAAGTCCTAATGACATCAAAATCAAAATCAAAATCGTTAATTCACATGGGCTCCTAAGAGGCACTCATGAAAGTTAATGATTCTACTGCCAGATTCGCAAAATTACAGCTATCTCGAGAAAAACTCAAGAGCATGGTTCGCCATTATGCAACCAGTTGCCTGAAAGAGAATTGGCAGGACAAGCATCCGCCGAAACCGGTCAACTGGAGACCTTCTAGCATGTGCCACTCAGATATGGCAAAGCTTTAGACAGACAAAGCGAGTCGCTTGTCTTTTCTTTAGATAATGTCCTACTTAGTAGCTATAAGCCAGTTAAACATAAACAAAACGCTTTCACACTCACAGGCCCACACTAAGTTCGATGACTTTTTTCGTGGGTGCCGAAAACATTCACATCACACACACAATCTCATCCAGAACAAGAAACACAAATTATCCATGGGGAGAAAACTTGTGTTCCCGCCGGGAATCGAACCCGATACCCCTGCTTAGAAGGCGAACGGGCTGACCATCCTCTTCATCATAACTTACCAGCAGGTGAGGAAGTGTTTTAACAGGTTGAACGCTAGCCTATATCCAGGATCGCACCTGACGACAAGTCCAGTGGACAAGTCTTTTCTCTCCCCGCAACGGGTCCTGGGTTCGATTCCCAGCAAAGGAACAATTTTTCTTCCCAAGGAACATTTGTGCAGATGCAACATTTAGGTTCTGGATTTGATTGTGTTGGTATGTAAATGTTTGCGGCACTTATTATGATAGTAGTCTATAAGCTTAGTGTGGGGCTTTGAATGTGAATGTATTTCATACAAAAACACCGTTATATTAGTTATATATATATATATTAGTTGATGAGTACAATATGGGAGTCTTCAAGTCGCGAGTGAATAGGTATCTTCTAGGCAAGTTTGCTCAATCGTCGACCACATCATCGCTTACCATCAAACGCTTGTCTATATTGAATAAAAAAAAAAATTATAATATTAATAAATAGATAGTCAATAATGAATTTGTCAGCGGCGAATCAACGGGTGACCTTAGTCCATCCGGCCGGGCTTCCGGCGCCCGGCCGTCCGACATCCGGCGTCCGGCACGATAATTACCGATACTGAATTACTAGGGGATGGGATGGGGCTATTTTTAGGGGATGGTATGGAAGTTATGTTTAGAACTTGTTGACAATATGCTTTTGTATATCTTCTACAGTTGCTATCTACGGGCAAAGTGCCTTTTTAAAAATAAGTTTGAAAAATCAGCAAAGGAGTGGAACTCATTGCCTGCGTCTTTGTTCCCCGAACGGTATAATCTGGGAGTCTTCAAGTCTTGAGTGAATAGGTGTCTTCTAGGCAAGCCAGTCACATCTTCGGCCGCATCATCACTGTCCACCAGATTTGATAGTGGTCAAATGCTTGCAAATTAAATAAAAAAAAAGTTAGAAAGTAAATCTTTGTTTTTTTGTTTTTGTTGTTATAAATAATCTATATGGATTTAAATAGACGTGGAATTCTACTTTAGCATTCCCCGTCTATTTAAATCCTTGTAGAACTTTACGTGATAAGTACTTATTCGAAGCTAATTATTTGCTGGCATCGTACGTGAGTAAAATTTTTCTAATTACTGATAGTGATTGACCAATGCGAACCCACTGTGTAATATTATAGAAATAATTAATCGCAAGCAAAGCTTAAAAAGAAACCTACTACACCGCTTTATCTTCGGAACCCTTGATCAAATTAAATGTATTGAACACGCATTATTAACGATAACTCAAAAAGTACTGATCAGATCTTGATTAAATTTAAATGGGACCAATGGGAAAGCAACAGCTTACAAACAAAAAAACAATCAAACTGGTCGGTAGAAAAACTTAAATGTAAATACCTAAACTAGTAACTAAACTATTAACTAACTTAAATGTAAATACCTAATAATGTAATAAATAATAATTAAAATCCAAATTTAACAACACCAACATTTCGATTAGTTCCAAATTCAAATCTTGATTTCCCGCCATTTTTATTTTCGCTTTATAATCGACGCCCGAATGGCGTTCAGAATCGAATAAGTTTGTCTATGACAATATTCCAGAGACTAAAATAGATAGCTTGGAGTTGTTCTTTGTATCAGCCCCTAAATAGAGTGCGTAATACGAGGGGGAGGCCCGAGGGTAGAGGACTCGCGCATGCGCGCATTCTCCCACAGCTAATATCGGTTTTATTACAACGGTTTTGTTGTTTTCTCACGTTGATTTTGCTTTTTAATTAATCTAGGTCTTTGTGAAATAGGAGAGTCTCGTTTACATCTCTAGTGTTATTTCTTTGAATGTTCTATGACCAGTTGTCAAACCAGTTGGCAAAGCAGCTCAGCAACAAGACTAAATATATCGCGGGTGATCTACTAAATATTTGACGGCGCTAAGTACCCTCGTAAGTAGAAGGAGGCTGAAAAAAAAATAGCAGACCCCCTTGTACGTATCTCAGTTGCGATCGATTTCAATTGGAAATTGACAAAACTGTTAAGAAATAAGGTTAATTTTTGCTTTATCCAAATACGCTAGTAAAAAAATATAAGTATATAATACGACATCTCTATGAATACGTCAGTGGTCATGTGGTGTATTATAGTATGTAAATACTCGTACCTACAATTACCTATTTTTTACCCGACTGCCAAGAAAGGGTTTACGTTTCGCGCGTATCTTGTAACTATATATGTATGTATGTATATTTCTTTACTACCTTCCAAACGGCTGGATGGATTTCAACATTTAAGATGTAGTTATATTCGTTTTAAAAACCCAAGTGCCCTTAGATATGTGAATAAAACAAAAACAAAATGGCGAATTTTACGCGCGAAATGGTAATACGGTAATAAAACAAAAATAACCTAATCTTCGATAGACTTTAGGGTAGGGTATCAAAATGAAGGCAATTAAAAGGGGTTTACATAAAATTAAATAAAAAGTAGGTTCACATTTTTTGCAGTCGGGTTTTTAAAAGTCTTAGTGACATTGATTGGGTTTTACTTTACGATGGTAGAATATTTCAAAATTGGATTTGGCCTTCTTAGTGTAGGTAGGTTTTTTTTTGAGATTGAGGGGATCCACATGATTTCCAGGCGCCTGGAATAAAAAAATTGATAAATAACACGAAAGGCTATACTTCGCACAGTGGGTGAGCATTGCCGTCCAAATGGCATTTTGGGAACGCTGAATGTGAGCAATGACGCTTAACACTAACGCTTTCACACTCACAGACCATTACTAAGTTCAAAGACTTGATCGTCACTTTCCATTCAGGTAAGATATTGGTCAAATGCTTGTCTATCGAACATGAAAAAAAATACAATCACATCACACACAATCACACCCAGATCAAGAAATACAAATGTCCTTTGGGAAGAAAACTTGTGCTTCTACCTGGAATCGAACCCGATTACCTCCTACTTAGAAGGCGAACACACTCAACGGACAATTCAAAATTTATGGTTCTTAAAATACTAACTGTTCCAAAAATAAATAAAATATTTTTTATTAAACATGCAAATGCATTCACACTCACATCCCCACACCGAGTTCGAAGCTACATAGTATCGTGGGGTCACACCCAGAACCTGAAGCACAAATGGCCATTGGGAAGGCAAATTGTGCGTTCTGGTTCGGGAATTGAAACCAGGACCCACAGCAGAAGGCAGGGACCTGCCCACTGCGCCAACTAAGTCGTCGTAAATAAAATTTATCTTGTGGAGAAAACTTGGTTTCCCACCGAGCATCGAACCCAATTTAACAACCGATCAATGCTAGCAGTCTAATGAATAATAACGGTATTAGAATTTAAGCATTTACAGGATGTAAATTTTAGATTTTACATCCCTACATTGTCTTTTCGTTTATATTTCCATCCAAAGGTTGTCTGGAAGAGATTGCTCTTAGCGATAAGACCGCCCATTGTACCTATATTTATAAGTTTCTCTGTAAGTTGTTTTTATCTTTTGCTGTCAATAAAGAGTTTTTGTATTGTATTGTATTTAGTAAATATATCTGAATATCTAGCGAGAGTAGCGAGATGTGGTTCGTTCCGAAGGGTGGCGTCACCCGGCCGGCAGATGTGCGCGCACGTGGCGCGAATGCGCACAATGGGACCATCCCGATCCAATATGGCGCCCACTTGGAACTTTGCCGCGCTTTTGCGAGTTCTCACTGACATTTTACGCCATTGCGGGTATTGGTGGGTAGCGTGTGTCTTTACTACCCACCAATTTAAATGAAATAGGGTTTTTTGCCGCGAAAGTGAAAAAAATGGCGTCGTTGATTTTGTATAATTTTCTAAAACCTGTTCCTAATTCTTCGAGTGTTAATGTGTAATAATGGTGAATTATTAACCGCTAATACTTAGTAAACGTGCGTAAGTGTAGGCAAATCATACAAAGTTGAAAAACGTGATTTTCGCCTTCTCTTATTCAAGTTCTAGTAAAATTTCTACCACTTTCCAAGGGCATGACTTGACTTTGACTGTGACTTGTGACTAGGACTTTTAATATGAAATACACTTGAAATATACATTATCACTTGACACTGGCTTAATGCACATAGTTTGCAGAATCAAAATAAAAATAAAGAGGTATGTAAATGGCGGCTTCTTGTTATTTTCAACCGACTTCATAAAAGGAGGTTCTCAATTCGACTGTATGTTTTTTTTTTAAGTAAAAACTTCTTTAGCGGCGTTGTGCACGCTTTTTGGGATGGGTGAAAATTTTTAATTATGAATCGATTTTGATGTTTTTTTAAGCTATTGCATAGCTTCTATCGCGGGTCTTGAGCGTGGAGACCGAATCCAGAAATTCCGTAACGAAAATAACCTAACACCCCCCACTCCGACCGGCACAGCGGTGATACTTTTTAGTTTTGCCATCTATCGATGAATAGCAGAACTTTTAATGACTTTTTTGAAATATCACGCTTGTCTCTTTAGTTCAGCTTCTCGCCTCTAGGTGGCAGGAAAAAAAATACTGCATAAATAAAATAAATAAATAATTATAATTGCATAAGTTGATAAAAAATGCTATGCAATAGCTGTACCGCGGCAGTCCCCGAGTGCCACACGTCTTTTTTTTGTTTTGCAGAATATACTTCAGAGGTGGTCCCATATAAATTTTATCGAAATCGAACAAGCCAAAACTAAAATATAAGTGGTGAAGTCGGTTTCTTAGCTTTGCTTGCGTTTAATTATTTAAATCAGTGTTGTTCAGCATAATCTATTTGTTCTATCCAATTCACTGATTTAAAGTGAATATTCAACTCTATACTACAGCTAATTATGGGAGTTATTGACGTAATAGGGAAGATTAGTCAAACCTTTTTTCGCGGTGCGCCCGAGGATTCTGTTTGTTGTTAATTTTCATAAAAGAAAATTACAGTTTTAATCCTGCCGCCATATACATTAATGACTAAGTTTTATATCTTTCACTGAATTATTGTGACCTTGTTACTTGTAAAATTTCAACTTAAAATTTCTAGTCGAGTAATTTTCTCTCTTATATCTTCTCTAAATTCTTTACAATTAAAATTTCTTGATTCTAGTCTAGGTCAACTGGAAGTATTCTCAAATTAAATCAAGTTTTTTTATTTACATGGGCCTTAAAGAGGTACTCATGAAAGTTAATGACTCCACTGCCAGATTCGAAAAATTATAGCCATCTCGAGAAGAACCTGGCAAGAAACTCGGCGGCGTATTTTTTTTCTTTTTTTTTTTTTATCATTGTTAAACACTAATACATAATTATATTAACCTAGGTGTATCTATATTATACTCTATCTACTATATACTCTATATGTACTACATAACTAGGTACTTACGATATTCTGCATGAGTTTGCGAGTATCAAAGTATGTGACATAAATGACGGTAATATAAAATACAATACAAATGCTTTATTACAAGCTTTTTTTTATAGTTTCAACTGTTCCGTTGTCTATTTGTCGATCTGTTATCAAATCTTGCAATATAAATTAGACGATATCCGATTCTGATACTGATTCTGATTCCGATTTCTGGCACTTATTTGGCTCAACGTTGCAGCATTGCAATTCAGAGAGGCAAGCTGCCAGCATGATGGGAACGCTACCCACTGGTAGTGGGCTTGAGCACTTGAGTTACCTATAAGCTCGATGTCTTGTAGGTAACTTAGTTCTTTGCTGTACATAGTTTTAGTTTAGTTTTAGGAAATAGAGGCAATATATCAGATTGGACTCAATTTGGTGGAATACGTATCTTCGGTGACAATACAATGATATGGTACCATGGAGCTGGTCTAATGATAGAGATGGAAGATGGCCATAGGAACTTCTAAACTAAACAAGATAAACCCATCGAGTTTGGGCTCGTTTCATTAATCTTGACAAGCTCTCTGGTTATAATATAACTTTTTAGTTCTGTTTTTTTATTAACATCTGTAAATGCTTAATTCAGTTTTTTTTTAAGTATTACTTGTTTATCAAAAAAAAGAAAGTTTATCAAAACTTTCGGATTTATAATATTAGTAGAATTTATTTTTAATACAAGCATATGAGTAAAGTGGTCCCTGCATTAGGCTAGGCCTGTATCGTAGTTTACAAGTACATATAGTTTAAATTATATATTTATTTATTTATTGTACGTTTAACAAACATCGTTATTTCATACATCAAACAGAGTAATTGCACAAATTCTCAATTCTGGTTAGAAAACATTGGTACCCAAACTAGGAGACATTTTTTTTTAAGGGCGAAAATGCCTATCACTTCCTTTCCTTCCGAGGGGTGAAGGAAAGGAGTGTTTGGGGCTCGAACCGACTAAAAACCCCCCGTGAGCAGTCCCTCGCCGAAGTGGGGGCAAGATAGGGTCACGCTAGCAGTCACTATCTAGTAGGCCCGGATGCAAACTCCTCCGGGCCGCAGCGCCCATGGAGGGGTGACCTTGCTCACCAAGTCCACCCCCCAGACGTGTGGAGCCGTGCAAGCCGATGAAGAGGTTCCCTGACTCTCCACCAGTGGACAAACTAGGAGACCTATGTAGGGTGTACCAATTGAATTGGTTATTTTACATGAATCTATTATATTAGCAATAGACAATATATCTGCATACTAATACTATATATCCTGCATTATACTTCATATAATGCAGGATTTGGTATTATAAAACAATCGACAAAACTCCATTTATTAAAACCGGCGTAAATTAAAACGGACCCGAATTCGAGCCGCTGAATAAATATTTTCAAAGCCTGAAATCCTTCATATTAATTAATTACATTATTAGCTAACCCATCTTGACCTTAAACTGGGATTGAAAATACATCGCTAGTGTGAATAATTAAACGTAAGCAAAGCTTAAAAAAACCGAAATTTTTTGAAATCGATTCACGTGGAAAGAAGTTATGAAGTAATACAAATAAGTAAAAAAAAAAAAAACAGTAGACTTGAGTACCACCTCCTTTTTTGAGAAGTCAGTAATAAATCCGAAAGTTTGTGTGCGGCTATAACTGCCCGTTTCTTAGTTGAGTGAGCGTTAGCCTTCACAGCATTTCGGGTTCGATTCCCGGCGGGAACACAAGTTTTCTCCCCAAAGAAAGTTTGTGTTTCTGGTTTTGTGA
Source organism: Lomographa bimaculata (assembly GCA_948107665.1). Taxonomy (NCBI): domain Eukaryota; kingdom Metazoa; phylum Arthropoda; class Insecta; order Lepidoptera; family Geometridae; genus Lomographa; species Lomographa bimaculata. Next base: position 7,964,459 of record OX403603.1, read on the forward strand.
TTGTTTGTGTGATGTGAATGGTTCCGGCATTCACGACACAAGTCATCGTACTTGGGGGCTGTGAGTGTGAAAACGTTTATGTTATGTTGAATTGTGACTGTTTCAATGGAGCCACGAGTAAAGACAAAGTGTGTTCCGCGTGGTGAGGATACAATACAATACAATACAATAATACTCTTTATTGCACACCAAGAAAAATATTAACTAACAATAGAAAAAATATCAATATAGCAGTACAATCGGCGGCCTTATCGCTAAGCAGCGATCTCTTCCAGGCAACCTTAGGATGGAGAGGATAAAAAAGTTTAACAAAAAGTGATCGGTGGTGCGGCAATGATCATTATACATACATGCAATATTTTAAACATACATATAATTATTAATGTAATTAAACAAATCATATACATATAGTTACATACATAAATTAAAGATAAATACAAAATATACAATACATTTATAAATATTATAATACACATACTTAATACAACCTAAAAATAAATAAATATTAGTGATCTCGAGGAACTATATTTATTATTCTCGTGGTCACCTCGTGGGACAAATGAGTGAAACCATTTGAAATGTGCAAGGAATAGTCGGGTAACTAGTGGATCTATGAGCTGATGACATCGCGTTTTATTCGAAATGGCTGTTTTTTTATACGTAACTGTCATTTTGAAAAATTTCCTGAAACTGAATCGACATAGTTCTATTAGTTATCGAACCTCACAAAATTTCACGAGAATCGGTTGAGAAATGACATCTGTAGAAGAGAAAAGCCGGACATCCAGACATACGGAAGCATTGCTTGAACTGCCCGTTGGCATAGTTGGATTAACGTTTGCCTTCTAAGCAGGGGTATCGGGTTCGATTCCCGGCGGAAACACAAGTTTTCTATCCATGGAAAATTTGTGTTTCTTGTTCTGGTTGTGTTGTGTATGTGTATGTGATATGAATGTTTCCGGTACCCACGACACAAGTCGAACTTAGTGTGAGGCTGTGAGTGTGAAAGCGTTTATGTTTTTTTACGTTTATTGTTGTAAGCTGAAAGAAGATGCTTCGCTCGCGCTTTGCACTCGCTCGGTCAAAGATATTATTATAGCAATATTTTTTATTGTTACCTTGTCCAATGGACTAGTTGGCAGCCCTGTATCAGGATTATATTTTCAGGCCGCCTATATTTCCGTCATGGCTAATAAATACATTTGTGTAGCGTCTTAACACACATTTATTAATTAATTGAACTGTAAGTATTTTCATAAAACATTTAAAAAAAATGATTTTTTAACTATAAGTATTAGAAATAACAAGATTTTTTTTTTATTCAAAATTCTAATTCCACAAAAAAAACATTTCATTTCACAATAACACCCAAAACTAGAAACACAAATTTTCCTTGGGGAGAAAACTTGTGTTTTCACCGGGAATCGAACACGATACCCGCTGTTTAAAAGGCAACGCACAACTAAGCCAGTACCAACAGGCAGTATCATAGAGTAGACTATATACAGATCTAGAATCTGTATTAAGCACTGTGTGTGTGAAACTACGTCAAGTTCTGTGAGTGTTGTAGCTGCGTCCAGCTAGCACAACATAATTTTCCAATTTCACGTTTAATGTAGTAAAGTTGACTGACGTCATAGAGTAGTAGTAGACGTATAGTTAGTATTGTGAGGGTCGACGTTCTTATTCAGGGTCTTCGTGGAATTCGCAGGCGGAAACTTGAAGTTTTTTAAACCCTAGTTTCTATTCATTATTAACAACAGCATTTTCAGAAAACAGTTTTCTATTAAGGCTGTCTTTTAATGCATACAACCTGATACAGTCAGCAGCAAAAGTAGTTGTTTTTAAAAGTAGCTAAACCACATAGGAATGAAGGTTAACACTACTCGTTGTCAGCTGGTTAAAAAACTACTTGTTGTCGTAGTTGGGTGCGCGCCTGCCTTCTAAGTAGCGGGGTACGATTCCCGGTGGGAACACAAGTTTTCTCCCCAAGGGAAATTTGTGTTTCTGGTGCTGTGAGTGATTGATTGTGCGTGTAAAGTAAATGTTTCCGGCACCTCACGACACAAATCATTGAACTTAGTGTGAGCCTGTGAGTATGAAAGCGTAAAACATATATTTTTTTTTGTTTACTGATAAATTATTATATTGTGGCGCAGACAGTTTAGTAGTAACTGTCAAGTAAACTAAGCAACTCTTAGACAGCTGCTAAAATAATAGCTTACGACTGCTACGAGTGCTAAGTGCTACGGAATCATTGAAGTAACATGTGACAAGAGGTCACGAGAGGTCACAGCTGTTCAGAATGTTAGATACTACTTCCAATAAATGTTGATTTACTGCTAAACAAATGTATTAATTTCATTTAATTACTTAGGTAATATCAGTATCTAACACAAAAAACAATCTACCTTGAGTAGTTTTTTTTTTCTATATTGCTCAGTTGTCGGTTCTAAACCACCCCCTGCAGGATTGTGCACTACTTACTAATGACAGTATATACTAAAATCTTAACTATTTTTATAGATCTACTAGATGAGCTGCTGAACTACGCCATCTATTGAAAGTAATCCGAAGTAGCAATTCCCATACATTTTTTTTTTCAGTTATTCCTTCTGGTTTATCTAATTTTCTTTTTTCTAATAATCCTTCGCGCGATTTTTGAATTGGCACGGTGATTGGTTATTTTTTATTTATCTTGATTCTAAAATATAGAACATATTCACAAACTTTTGTTGTTGACTGTACCTATTCTAAGACAACTTTGAGTTCTCTCAAACATTCTTATGGAGTTTTGGGGTCGTTGGCAATTTCGTATTCTTTTCCAAAACTTGTGATTCTTCGAGTGTTAATGTGTAATAATAGTGGATTATTAAGAGTAAATAGCTCGGGAACGTGCATGAGTGTAGGCAAATCATACAAAATTAAAAAACGGTATATTCATTTACGCTCCGAAACTACAACAGAAGTTCTAGTAAAATTTCTAGCACTTTAGTAGGGCATGACGTGACTATGACTCTTTCACTTGACTTTGACGATGACTGGTTTTATGAAATTTCTAGCTATTTTTTGAAGTCGGTTAAAAAGAAGTCAACTGTCAAACGTCATCCACATATGGTTGACATACCTCCGGTTCGGTTGAAGCGTTCCGCTTTTACGATAATCATCCGTTCTGCGAAGGAGTGGATCTCATTGTCATCATTGACGAGTCTTCAAGTCAAGAGTGAATAGGTACCTTCTAGGCAAGCATGCTACATCTTCGGCCGCATCATCGCTGATGTTCCATCAGGTGAGATTGTGGTCAAAAGATTGTCTATCGAACATTTAACAAAAACCTTGTGAGGTTGTGAGTTTGTTTAGTCTCCTGAACTACTGGTTCGATTCTAACAATTATGACTCTAATAAAAAGCTACATTATCCTTGAGTGCTTAAGCTAGTCTATTTTTATTTTTAAAAGATTTGTGTTTAGTATAAATCACAATATTTGAGTTCGACTTAGAAAATAACAGGAAATCAAAGGCAGAAAAAACTACTCTTTTTTGGCTGCTTTATCGACGTGCCATACTTATTCCTAATTTCATATTTGTACACCGGGCGAAATTGGGACGGGCTAGCTAGCAATGCATATCTATAGATAATAATATGTAACTGTCAAACGTCACCCATTTATGGTTGACATACCTCCAGTTCGCTCGAAGCGTTTTGCTTCTACGTTCATCATCCGTACAGCGAAGGAGTGGAATTCATTGCCTGCGTCATTGTTCCCCGAGGGGTATAATCTGGGAGTCTTCAAGTCAAGAGTGAATATGTATCTTCTAGGCAAGCATGTTACATCTTCGGCCGCATCGTCACTTTCCATCAGGTGAGATAGTGGTCAAATGCTTGCCTATTATGCATAAAAAAAATATATATATACATATGATAATTTTTATTCAGAATAATCTTAAACAGACTTACACATAAGTTTGTGTCATACCAGAAATTAACAATAATTCAAAACTTTATCTATCGTACTAACTAAATAAATAAATCCGAAAGTTTGTGTGTAAATGTGTAAATATGTTTGTCCCTCTTCACGCTTTAACGGCAGAACGGATTTGGATGAAATTTGGAATGTGCATAGATTATACCTAAGATTAACACAGGTTACTTTTATTCTTGATAATAGCCGCCGGGCACTGCTAGTAATAATATGAGCCACAAACTAAGCTACATGCTACATCTACGGCCGCATCATCACTTTCCATCAGGTGAGATTCTGGTCAAATGTTTGCCTATCGGGCATAAAACATACTAAGCTAACTGTATTAACATTGAAAATACGTCTATAGATGTTAGAGTGACATTTGGCCTCCATCTTGTTAAAAAGACCATGAAACAACAGAATAGTCAAAAACCTTGTATCTATACCTCATTACGCAGCACATTATCCAGAATTCTCATATTCCTATGTGATGCTAATTTCTTTTACTGTGCGGCATTAGCGATACCTATTTCAACAAATGCAAAGTAGGTATTCGACATTTACTTATACCGATTCTGAGCATTCTGAGTCCACCAGCTCGTCATTACGACGGTCAACCGGTTTGTGATCACATCAGAAAAACAGCAACTTCCGTACCACGAGAGCTGTTCCATTAGCGATACTCGACGAATAAAGAGATGTAGATAGTGTATCGTACGCGGAGGAGGGAGATGGAGGATGTGGATTATTTTTGATGGTGACTCGTGGTAAAGGTTGGCCGATATGAGCGTTGGAGAACGCCACAATTTCGGTGTCAAAATTTTTATATAAGCGAATATAAAGTACGCTGTCTCGACAGAGTTTATGGTACGGTGCGCTGACAGCGTAGGTATCTACGTTATTTTGCTAGTACTGCAATGCACTTGCTGATTTTCGTTGTTTGGTTCTTTACATTAGCACTTAGTTTAAAAGGAGGCTGCGCTTCGGTCCGAGCACGATTGTCACCACAGGCGATTATAGAGCGTATCACGTAGCTGGAATAGGTTAAATGACGATTATGCAAGGTCATACCTACTTAGATTTTTAAAGCATTTCGTAAATTTCTCAAAGTTTAAAATGTACCAAAAAGTTGGATAAATAGCAGATGATAAACTATGTTTTCTTACTGTTCTGGGTGAGATTGTGTGTGATGTGTTTTCGACACCCACGACCCAAGTCATTGAACTTAGTGTGGGGCTGTGACTGTGAAGGCGTATGTTATGAAATGTTAGTATTTATTTATGGAATAAGGCTTAATCTAATTCAAAGAAGAATACAAGATAACCTCAAAAAGGTATAAATTTCGACGACAAATTCTAGCGAGCTAAACCCACTCAATCCTAACACAGGCTAAATGGGAGATAGAAAACGGTCTGAAAAAATATACTTATGTTATATTTGAAAAATAATTTATTAGTATTCCCCGTGGCTTTGCCCGCGTAAATTAAAAAAAACATTATTTGTCGGATCAAATTGCAAAAATCTAAACCGTTCTTGAATCCACCTGAACACACACAAAAGTCTCACCAAAATCGGTCCAGCCGTTTAGGAGGAGTTCAGTTACATATAGAACAGAAGCATTATATAAAGATAGGCATTCGTCCGACTATCTCACTTGGTGTTAAGCGACGAATTTACTAATAGATGGCAAAATAAGGTACATTAAAAAGATGCTACAAAAAACTTGTTTACATCAGGCTGACTTATTACTAAGAGCAATCTCTTTTAGTTACCCTTTAAAGAATGAGGCAAAGGTAACTCACTCAAAGTTTTAGCTACATTTTTAGAAAACCAATCCCCATTTTATTTCTGTGTAGCTGGCCCACCCGGCTTCGCACGGATAAAAAAAACATACACATAAATGCTTTCACACTCTCAGCCCCACACTAAAAGTACTATGACTTGTGTCGTGGGGCCGTAAACATTAACACCATTACACACAACATTCACATCATACCCAGAACCAGATACACAAACTTCCCGTGGGGAGATAGCTCGTGTTCCCATCGGGATTCGAACCCGCTGCTTTGAAGGCGAACACGCACCCAACTACGCCAGCGGGCAGTACAAAGTTCAAAAATGACCTGGCCGGCCGCGTATAATATAATTAAAAATATACACATAAACGCTTTCACATTCACAGGCCCACACTCAGTTCAATGACTTGTGTCGTGAGTCCGTAAACATTCACATCACACACAGAACATTCACACCAAACCCAGAATCGGAAAAACAAACTTTCACGGGAAGTTTGTGTTTCTGGTGGCTTACGAAAGAAGGGAAGAAAGAGAAAACTTGTCTTCCCCCCAACGGGTATCGAGCCCGGTGTTTTAAAAACAGTCGAATTTATGTCCTGCTTCTTATGTAAGTCGGTTCAAAAAGTAGAAGTATGCTGGATTACGCAGTAACTGTTACTCATTCTGTGACTCACCGCTTTTATCCTCAAATACATTTAACGATTTCTCCTAAACTATTTGTCCAAATTATATGCAATAAAACGCAAATTGTATCTACATGCTCTACGAAAGACAATGATACATGAGACAATAGTTTATTTCATAAGGATTAATATTGAATGCCTCAAAAAGCCAATAACACAGAAGCCGCTATTTTTTCAGATTTTTAACAGAGAAAAAAAAATCTAAGCTCAATGTTAGATATATGCTTTTTGTATAACTCATGAAGGCCGACATTTTTACCATACATTGTATTCACCAATGTGTTTCCCTGTGTAGTCAGCGTACGCCAATAAAGGGACCAGTGAGCCAATTTTTCTCCGACTTGTCTCAGGAATATTTCAAACTGAAAACTAACTTTTGTCCCAATAAAACATAGCGTATAACACTCAGCGATAGTGCAGCTATTAGAGAAAGAATTTTCAGAATCGGATTAGTAGTTTCAAATATTACCTTTTACAAACAAACATACTTTATCTCTTTATAATATTAGTATAGATAGGCTAACGTTTATCCACTATCTCACTTATTGATATGTGTTAATGTGGGTGAATTAATGTAAATGTTTTTTTAATTAGAAATTTTAAATGCACGGGATATTCGAAATAGGAAAATGTACGCTATTGGCTAAATGATTCGTTACGTCAGTTCACATATTTTTGATATCAATGATTGGTCAACTTTTCTTGATTGTGATTGGATTATGGATGTCATACATAAAGAAAGTCAACATGGCCGCGCCGCGTTTAAAATTGCTTCAACATGCTCGTTACATTCAAATATTTTATTTTGTTCTGAAATGTAATGTTTTTATTAGATGAACTTTTACTAACGGCAATTTACTAAGAAAATGATTACACCATTATTACACTTAAAGTCAAGTAGAAGAGTCAAAGTCCAGTCATAGTCAAGTTATGCTCTAGTAAAGTGGTAGAACTTACTATAACTTCTATTGGAGTTCTAGAGCGAAAGCGAAAATCACGATTGTCAACTCTGTATGATTTGCCTAAACTCATGCACGTTTACGTTAATAATCCACCACTATATTGTAAATTAACACTCGAATATTCACACATTTTAGAAAATTATACTAAATCAACAACGCGATTTTTTCACTTTCGCGGCAAAACTCTTGAGAAGTTTCAGTAGCCATCAAAGAGTTCCGTAATCAACCTTCTGGCTAGGGCTAGGCTGTCACTTGGACCTATTAAAAGTGAAAATACCATTTGAACGTCAAAAAAAACCAATCGAGATATTTATATGAGAAGTCATTGAAGAGTATACACCTTCTGGCTCCATCATCAGATCAGCTCAATGGTAGTAAATTATTAAATATTCGGAACATCTGCGATGGTTCTATTCCACACGAGAGTAAAGAAAAATTATGCAGTCGACTTCCAAAATTTGTTTATATAGTTAGTTTGTTACTTAGATACATACATACATACATGTGAAGCAAAGGCATGTATTACGAAATTTACCCAAAAATATTTGAGTAATAAGTGTTAAAGTTTATATATTTTTATGATGAAAAATTATTGAAAAATTAAATAGACAAATAGATTTCTGGGTATCAACCCAGAAATCTATTTGTCTATTTAATTTTACAACCGACTTCAAAAAAGGGAGGTTCTCAATTCGTTTTTTTTTGTATGTATACTACGCGATATCTCCGCCAATTATAAATCGATTTTGATGTTTTTTTTGCTTGGTAGATTATACTTCAGAGGTGATCCCATATACATTTAATCGAAATCGATCAACTCAAAACCGAACTATAAGCAATGAAGTCGGTTTTTTAGGCTTTGCTTGCGTTTAATTATGTTATCGCTTCTTTATGGAGCACTACAGGAACCATTTTATTTTTATTTAAAAAAACCTAGCCTGTTGTACCCGTAGAGTGGAGATAAATTCAACAATATTAACAATTACTTTTAATTTGGACACTGTCAGGAAATAAACAAACATACATCCTACTAATATTATAAATCCGAAAGTTTTTTTTTTTTTTTATTTGTGACAGGCTAGTGTTTGACCACTATCTCACCTGATGGTAAGTTACGATGTGATCGAAGCTGGTAAACACACTAGACCTGGAATACGCAGGCTCTCAAGGATAACTGCCGGAACACCGTATTTGGCTTGGCGGCAGACTTTCAACTTGATGGTGGTAAGCTACTTTGGTAGCAAGCCAGGCGAGCAACTCACAAAATGCTCTACCACCTCTCAAATGTCACCTGATTAGCACCACCCGGGGACCACGTGTAGGGTGTCAGACTTAAGGGGTATCCTCCTACGGACGTGGGTGACTCAGCCCCCAACAAGTTTGGAAAGCCAAAATCGAAATAAAAGCGATGAAGTTTTTTTTCGATGTTTTTAAGCTTTGCTTGCGTTTCAACTCTATTTTAGATGGTCTGGTAAAACATATAAGCTACAAACAACCTCTTCCATATTAAAGTCGGTAGAGTCTCAAATGTTATTGTATAAAAAAAATGTGATGGTGTCCAAGAGTTGTTATTCTTTTCGTCCTATCAAAGCTTGAATTATAAATAGCCGCGCTACAGAATCGGGTCAAATGATCGAAAATATTAGAAAGCTGCGTGGGAATAGGCGGCACCGTCGTACGAACGTAGAGAAAGGTGAAATACGCGCCGCGTTACACTCGAGCTTTCAGACGTTGTAAAAATAAGATATTTATAAACGCTTTCACACTCACAGCCCCACACTAAGCTATTTTTTTAGGCAACTTTTTACCACCATATCACCTGGTATGTGACGACGTGGTCGACTTTTGTCGTGTCGGATAGATTCACATCACACACTCAACCACAATTAGAACCACAAAGAAACTTGGGGAGAAAATGTGTGGTCCCGAAGGGAATCGAACCCTGCTTAGAAAGCGAACGCTCACCCAACTAAGCCAACGGGCGAACATTTATTTTTTGCTTTTTTTTAATACCGCTTTATCTATGGGCCAATCTTTACTAATATTATAAATGCGAAAGTAACTCTGTCTGTCTGTCTGTCGCGCTTTCACTAAAAAACTACTGAACCGATTTAAATGAAATTTGGTACACAGATAGTCTAGAGTACTCTAGAGCCTGAGAAAGTACATAGGCCACTTTTTAATGCTAAAAAGGGTTATGGAAGTATCGTAATTTTTAAGAAGCTTGAAACTATTTTTTTGGCTGTTGATTTGATAAAAATAAATATGACATTCGACGTTTGAAACATTTTTACCCTCAAGGGTGTAAAATAACAAAAGGGAATAGGGGATGAAAGTTTGTATGCGGATGAAGTCGCGGGCACAGCTAGTTGCCAATATTTCCCAAAACTAAATACTTCATATAGCAAACACCTAACCGAGCTCAAGCGCTCAAGCCTACTGCCAGTGGATACCGTTCCTATCATATTTTTTCAAACCAAAAACTGACTTCACTGGCTATTCTTCCAAAACCAGTTTATCATCCGTACTGCGAAGGAGTGGATCATTGCCCGCGTCTTTGTTCCCCGAACGGTATAATCTGGGAGACTTCAAGTCAAAAGTGAATCTTCTAAGCAAGTATACCACATCTTCGGCCGTACCATCACTTTCCATCGGGTGAGATAGTAGTCAAATTATTGCCTATCGGGAAAAGTAACTTTTCAAGTGACCAATGAGATACTCTTTCAACCAACGAATATGTAGGTATCTATCAAGTGAATAAAACTACTGACGCTACGCTAAATCTGGAAAACGACTTCACCGATTTTCACCAAACAGCTAAGAACACCTTCATAAAACAAAAAAGCTTAATTAAAATATTTCCAGCCGTTTGACAGCTATGATGCCACAAACAAACACACAGATACAAACTACGAGTACATTCTATAAACACCCCTCATTTTCGCCGGGGATTTAAGATTCGATATAGATTTTAGTACGTTTTAATAAAAAAAAAACGATTTCTACCCACTTTCAAAACACTATTACATATTATGAGTACCTTTTCATTCGACCAATAAGACACTTTTCAACCGACTTCAAAAAATGATGTTCTCAATTCGACTGTATGTTTTTTTTATGTATGTTACGCGATATCTCCGCCAATTATGAATCGATTTTAATCCTATTTTTTGTTTGGTAGATTATACTTCAGAGGTATACATTTTATCGAAATCGATCCAGCCAAAACCAAAATATAAGCGGTGAAGGCGGTTTTTTTTAGCTTTTCATTATTTTTTTCTTGCGTTTAAATATTTAAACAACAAATCCATATCTCAGAACGTACGCTGCAGATAATTGGTACTCACGGACTGTATAAAGTCACAGGAAAGCAAAATACGAGTTTATGTTAACTTGAATGATATATATTTTTCCAATTATTTTGATTAAACTAGTCTCGAGATCGAACTGAGATCTCGCGCCTACATTTTGAGGTTACTTGCATATAACTTTTTTTCTATATAATAATTATTTGATTTATGTATTTGTGGTTCAAGTACAGGATATAATGGATTAATTATTCGTAAGTTTCAGCGTTCAATGTGAAGCTGTTTTTGAGATAGACCCTGGAACAAAATAGGTCTAAAATCAGTGACTTTGGTGGCTTACCAAATCGTTATTTTCCAATATAGATTTTTTTTTAAAACCGGTTTCGTACTCTACTTGTCAAGCCCTTTTCAACGATACCCCACAAAAGTGGATAAAAAAATAAAAAACATTCTGCTCCCCACTTAAATATATGGGCCGTAGTTTTACATATTCTATGAGAATTTGAAGTCATTCCTTTATATGGTTTAGACGCTAGATGCCTCTGACAGACGGATGGACGGACGGACGGACGGACAAAGTGCAGAACTACCGAAGTCAACTTAGAGATCTCGCTTCGCTAGATCAAAAACAAAATTGTAACGATTATTATCAAATTTGTATGGGACCTATCTGAAAGTATATCCTTACGAATAATAAAAGATTGTTTAAGTCTTTTTGCTTATATATATTTGCCGTATTCGGGTAAAAATAAATGACAATCTTACTTATTAATTATATGTCAACAACAACTATAACTACCTACATAAATCTAGCTCTAAAAGCACTACTACCTAAGCGCACCTAAGTAGTGCAAAACAGTATAAAACTAATATTTCTCTCTAGACCCAAAACAAAACAAGTCCCTCGTCGTTTTCACGAAAATTCAGCGTGCATCGTTAGACTGTAGTAAGTGATAGCAAGGGTACAATGGGCTAAAGGCGTGTAGGCAGGGAGCCACGGGAAAAGAAAATTACCTGATTTATTTTTAACTTTTGCGATTCGAACACATTTTAGGTAATATAGTAATTAGTTAATATGTAACAGTTTAGGTAATATCTCGGGAATTAATCGCGCTAAAAACTATTTTTATTTACTTTGACGTTTCAGCCAAGATGCATTGGACTGTCTCTAGAAGACTAAGCAAAAATTGCTTTTAGCGCGATTAAGTCCCGAGATATTACCTAAACTAACTGATTAAATTCGCGATTGTTTTCAAGCAGTAAATTGAAGATTATCATAGTGTAGCTGAAGTGGTTATTTTCTATGTGCTGTTTTGGAAATAGTTGTGGCCAGTTTTTTTAAGTTGTTAGGATTTGTATCTCTGACCTCCTTGGAAGAATTAAAGGAGGTTTAATATATTAAAGGTACACATCGATATAATAAATTATTGACTTAGCATTATTATCATAGCAAAATATGATATTTTTAAGGAGCCTGGTCAGTCATGGGACTAAGAAGCTATGCTCGTGAACGTTCGCTGCATATGGATTGGTCCAGCTGTTTCTGTGTGAAAATGTAGGTGAAGAAATGTTATAATGATTATTATCTAATAATATATTAATTCTTTACCCAAGATTTGGAATCGGAACTTTATTTATAGTTCGAGTAATTATTGATCAACATCCAAACTAACTTATGACTAAATAAAAAAGCTTTTTTTTTAATGACAGTGTGAACAAGGCAAAAAAGTACTTGTATAAGCACTTTTTTGTACAGCTGTAGTTTTACACCTGTATACACACAGCAGCGGTATGTTATAGTAACCGTTATAGTAAATAGTTCTAGTAACCACATCTCCCCGTACCTCCGCAGCTACAAAGGCGCAGAGGGTGTGCAGGACGCAAGGGCGCCGCGGACGAGCCGGGTCGGTCGCCCGGGCGCGAGGGCAGCGGCCAAGGGTACGCAGCCCTAAGCTGCATTTATGCTTATTATGCCACATTGTTTTCAGAACCAGAGCAGCTGAGTTGAAGTTCATTCAGCGAGACATGAAGTGTTTAGGTATCTTGCTACTTGTTGTGCCGTCACTTGTCTTGTCTGTTATTATGATGAGTCGTGTGTTTTGTGTAAGTTTTTGTGGAATGTTTCGTTTATTCTGTGGTAGCGGGAATGCAATCTTGTAGTATTGTATTTTTTGCTATGTCTTCCGTGTGTACTAATGTCATAGTTTTGTTATCCATCATTATTTACTCTTTACAACACATGTTTACTTAGTTTTTAGGCGTTTTAATATATCGAAGGTAATTATGGTCATTGTATACTTATATATATGCAAATCCAGGACTATTTATAAGAACAAACGAACGCATTCACACTTACAGCTCCACACTAAGTTCAAAGACTTGTATCGTGGGTAACAGAAACGTTTAAATATCACATACACATAGTCATATTCGGACCAAAAGTCTCATGGGTTTTTTTTTTATTTTATTGATTCCCAGAAGGAGCACAATATATTCCTTATATTGTACTCCTTCTGGGAATCAAACCAAACCCACGGTTCAGAGGACAGCGATTTGTACACTGCGCCAACTGAGTCGTCAAATTCAGGACTGTAAGGTAACACATCCTGAATTTGCGTATCGCTGGTCAGTTTCCTTATTCGTCAGTGTTGCTGACACGTCAGTTTCCTAATAAGATGGTTTCCTAAATCGCCATTTTCCTTATTTGTCAGTTTCACTCGGTTGTCAGAGCTCTATACAGGTAATTCGGTTGTATTACAGTGACCGAACGATTTAATACAAATATGTTGATCTATAGTAGGACTATTAAAAGAATGACCAATGACACCGTATAGGTAGGTATTAGGTACCTATCTAGTTTTCATATTGAAAGACAGAATACCGGGTTCATAAAAACAAGACTGAATGGCTCGATCATCCAGCTTCATACATACGCAGACATAAACGCTTTCTCATAGCCCCACAATGACTTGTGTCGTAGGTTCCGGAAACATTCATATCACACACACAATCACACTTAGAACCAGAAACACAAATTTCTTTTAGTGAGAAAACCTGTATTCCTACAGGGAATCGAACCCGATACCAATGCTTAGGAGGCGGCCGCAAACCTAAATAAGCCAACGGGAGGTACACATTTGAAGAACAGACAGACACAAACTTTAGAATTTTAATTGATCGAGCGAAGCAAATGTCTAAGTTGACTTGGATGGCTCAGCACTTCGTCCGTCCATCTGTCCGTCTGTTAGAGTCATCTAACGTCTAAACCCATCGAGATAGGAAACAAACCTACGGTTTGTCTACAACATCCTTGTCTAAACCATACAAGCAAATGACGGGTGTCATACTAAATGTCGACAGTTCATTACTTCGACAAGTTGCTTAATACGAAAAAATATATTTCGACAAGTCATTGCTCCGACAGATCATATATTCGACAAGGAATAGTCCGACAATACTAACTTCGACAACGCACGCTTTACAAAGACTACTACTTCGACAAACCCTGCTTCGACGTGCACTTGTTCGGCAGATAGTGACTTCACATTCTCAGAAAATATGTAAAGCTATGGCTAAAATAGCCATTAAAATATTAAGGGGCACCTAAATGCGTCGAAACGTCAAAACGTGTCGTTTAAAATTACTTGACAAGTACGAAACCGATAAAAAAATTAGCCATCTTAAAATGGCAATTAACCTCATAAGTTTTTCTTTACTAGGCAAAATGTGGGCGCGAGATCTCAGTTCGGCACGGACGACTAGTTACAAAACGATTGACTATATTAATGACAAGGATGCATGGAGGCAAACTGCACAAGCGCTTTCTATCGACTACATAATAATATAATTATGTATTAGTGTTTAAGAATGATTTTGTTTAAAAAAAATGAAAAAAAGGCAGGTTTTCTTGCCAGGTTCTTCTCGAAATGGCTGTAATTTTGCGAATCTGGCAGTAGAGCCATTAACTTTCATAAGTGCCTCTTTGGAGCCCATATGAATAAACGATTTTGATTTTAATTTTGAAACCACGTAACGTTTAATAAACCGCATGCAATATTCGTGTACAATTCCTAGTAAATATATTCGACATTAAACAGAATCCTTAACGGATGAAACGTAAATTAGCAAAAAATAAATAGACTATTCAAACGAGTAGCCGAGTACCGTCAGTGACGCAAAGAGCCCGTTTACAAACATGTTTGCATACATGCACCGGCGGACTCGGCCACCGCCAAAGGAATTTGTTTTCCCACCGTCCATCGAAAACAATTATTATTTATTTATGCGACTGTACGTAGCTCAATGCGTTATTTGAATTTAATCTTTCAACATGCAATGGATTAGTTGAATCAATCGTGTAGAGGTGCTACGGGATTCAACTGACGTTTTTTATTTCTTCAATTTTGGCTTTGCAGTCATATTGCGGGGGTGTAGCTACGCTCCGCGTTGCGACGTTAAATCATACGCTTATACCTATATATATCCTATCAATGTGTAATATACAATGTTTTAGACTTTTTTCTATCCTTTATTTAGCTTGTTTCAAGATTAGGAGTTTCACTCTATAGACTTTTTGTCGAATATTATGTATTTTTAAGTTTATTTTGGATTTTTCAATGAAATACTAACACTTAGGAAACATAGTTTAAGTTTAGTTTTAAGGAATAATTAAAAAAATGAATGAAAAAAATGCGCCGCCAAGCTTCTTGCCAGGTTCTTCTAGAGATGGCTGTATGTATGGCTGGCCCATGTGAATAAACGATTTTGATTTGATAGTTATTTAGCAAAAATTTTGATATAGTTCTTACTTACGAGAATTTTATTAAGAACCTTAAAAATATTAAAGCCTGCACGACCTTGCGTAGCCGGCATATTTTTGCTGAGATAAACGCGCCCCTATGTACTATGGAATACGCTCTTGCCTGTGATGACAATAGTGCTCGGACTGAAGTGCAGCCTGCTCTTAATATCCACAATTATCACACATTAAACACATACTCGTAAACAAACATAATGACAACACCAATTTTTTTTTTCGTCTAAACTCGTTACTTTTGTTTGCTAACGTACCATTTCTTTACAATACATAATGATTTCATTTAATTGTTCTTTTGGTAATTGTCTCTACCAAGTAAACATTTTTGTTCTTATTCGCTGAATTTATTGACTTTGACTTTGACTATAATAACGTGATCCGCATCCAGTCAAATTCGGATCGGATCCTCCTCGTAGCACCTCTACACTATACTTATGCATTTCATGTTGACAGATGATCTTATCTATAGGGCGGTAGATATTGTCTCTTCTATAAATGAACGCCCGTCCACCAAAGTTAGGGTGTCAAATACTTAGTTAAATAATGGCTTCTCAACACAACGCAGTAATGTTTCGTGTCCACGACCGAATCAACTCTGCCAAAAGGTAGAGTTTAGGCAAAAAAAAATGATATTTTAAAGATAAAAGCGCGAAAAGATCCTGTTTTCTTTGTTTTTTTATTATCTGTGATAGACAAACTTTTGACCACTATATCACCTAAAGTTAAGTGACGATACGATCGACGATGGAGCACGCTTGCCTAAAAAATACCTATTCACTCTCGACTTGAAGACTCCAAGATTGTACTTATCTGGGAACACAGACTCTGGCAAGGAGTTCCACCCCTTCGCAGTGCGTATAATGAACAAGGGAGCAAAACGTTTCGTGCGCATTTGAGAAATATCCATTACTAGCTACGCCCTGCGGTGTTACCCGCGTAAATATGGGATAAAAACAGTGGTTGTAGTAGTATAAAAAGTATGTATTAATTCAGGGTATCACCTACCTCCATACCAAATTTCATCAAAATAGTAATCGTTTGAGCATGAAGTAGTAACAAACATACAAACACACTCACAAACTTTCGCCTTTATAATATTAATGGTTTGATATACCGATGACGCAATGCAGTCTGTCTGGAGATTCTATGATCGAATGGGGATAGAGGAATTAGATCGTGTAATTCCATAGCACACTCTCCGAAATGTATCCGATAAAATACCGACAGACTTGCTATACTACTATCTCATAAAAACATGACGACCCAGCTGGCGCGGTGGGTAAGTCCCTGCCCTCTGCGCCGTGGGTCCTGGGTTCGATTCCCGGCAGGAGCACACTTTTTTCTTCCCAAGGGATATTTGTGTTCCTGGTTCTGGGTCTGATTATGTTTGTGATTTATAACTGTTTCCGGCACCCACAATACAAATCTCTGAACTTAGTGTGGAGCTGTGAGTGCAAATGTGTTGGTGATTGCAGTTCGCAAAGTTAACAGAAAAAGTGCCTTTAGTTCTTAGTCATCTGTGCTCCAAATAAGTGCCCATATATTAACGAGGCTCCGGTGACTTACAGCAAGACAAACTGTCAAACGTCACTATTTATTGTTGACATACCTCCAGTTTAGTAAGCGTTCACTTCTACGTTCATCGCTTGTACAGCAGTGGAACTTATTGACTGCAACTTTGTTCCTCAAACGGTACAATCTGGGTGTCTTCAAGTCTAGAGTGAATATATGTCTTCTAGGGATGCATGTTCCATTTTGAGCCGCTTCGTCACTTTCCATCAGGTGAGGTAGTTGAATGGCAAGCATTCAAATAAATATCAAAACAAAAATTATAAAAAAGGGATTAAGAGCAGGCTCCCTAAAAATTATGATATTTCGGAATGCTGAATCGATCAGACATCGTATCAATGTGTAACTTTTTAATGTATTTTTAAAATTTAATGTAATTTCTTAGATTTTTTTCGATCCTCCATTTACAGTTTCACTATTGAATGAGTTTAACTAGATAGTTTTTTTTTGCCTTTTTAAGTTAATTTTGGATTTTACTTTGAATTGGATTTATAAATGCCGTAAATAAATACTAATATTAAGAAAATTGTACACAATATTTTGTTATTAGTTTTATATTGTCTCAAATGTCTTAATATTTTCTTAACATTTTTTTCGGTTGGCTTAGTTGGGTGAGCGTTCGCCTTTAAGCAGTGGTATCGGGTTCGATTACCGGCGGGAACACAAGTTTTCTCACCAAGGAACATTTTTGTTTCTGGTTCTTGTCTTAATTTTTCGTGAGACGTGAATGTTTCCGGCGCATACGACAGAAGTCATCGAACATAGTATGGGGCTGTGAATGTGAAAGCATTTTTCTATATTCATAAATTTTCGTATATACGTATACATACTATTAATTCAATTCAATTTTCCTTCCCTATGTCCCTTGGGTAGTTCTGTCTTTTGTTCTTCTGGTTCTAGGTGTGATATGTGACTGTTCCCGGCTCTCACGATACAATTCTTTAAAGTATCGTGGGTGTGAGTTTGATTGCGTTTATTTAATTATAGCCATGTGTGAGCACATTTGGGTGTGATGCATCTCACAGCTACTTCTGAGTGGTTCCTAAATAAAAGATGCCTAGACTAGAAAAACCACTTTTAAACCGTTCCTTAACACTATTCAGTCATTGCTCAAAGCATACTCTAGCGTGCTTACCAGCCTCGACCACGTCATTATTCAGCAACAGGTGAGATAATGGCCAAAGGCTAGCCAGAAAAAAAAGGATACTGAATCTTTGTAACTAGCCTATATTTAACTGATAATTTTCCTCTCCGTGGCATGTATAAAAACGTTAACAATGAGCGTCCAGTAGGTACATCAAATATCCTTATAAGTCGTACTGTTTTCCTCAAAACGCCGCTGGCTGGCTTAGTTCTGACTCTCTGAGAGAATAGAGTCGAGAATCAGGCGGTGATAGTGTAATGCAGTAGCATAGCTCTCGAATTTTCAAGATAAATATTAAGTTACCACACTGTACATACATACATCTTTTCTACTTTATAAATTTTTTGTCTGATAAGACAGCGTTTGACCACTATATCACCTGGCGAGGGTGTTAAACACTAAGAATTGAAATTGGCTTTCGAAGAAGCTCTGGAACATAATTTAAAGTGATTATGGCGGTATTTTTGTACTTGAGGTTTATTGTCTACATTTCAGTAGAAGGTATCAAGACAGGCGAAAGAAAATATGCCAGCTACCACCGTGGATTACGATATTATCATCACTGGAAGCTCAAGCCTTTCGTAATGACTGCACTATCAGCTTCAAATGTTCTATAGTTCCTTAAATAACTCAGCCTATTTTATGTTACCTGAGTCTGTGTTGCCCGATATGTATAATCCGGGAGTCTTCAAGTCGTGAGTGAAGAGGTATCTTCTACTATAATTTGTGTCAATAACGGCATATTTACCATGAAGAAATACGTGTTGCAAATTGTACCATGTACTTTTAATTTGTAAAATTTTTGCCTATCTAGAATTAAACAAAACACAACTGGGCACGTACGTTACCGAACGAACTGGACTGGAACCGGCAACACATTTCAAACATTTTCTTTTTCTATCTAGTTTCTACATTAGAATGAAACGAAAACCATAGCTTATACCTAGAATTAACACTAAGGCTACTGTTTAACTTGATATACGCGGATGAAATCGCAGGGCACGGCTAGTATGTATACAAAAAAATGCATTACGGTATTAAAAATTACTTCAATCAACATCTAATTGGGAAATCCAGTACAAGGATACAGGGTAGCCGATTCAACGGTCAATATTTCCTGGTTAGTCAGCCAGTCAGTCTTAGAAAAGTCATAAGCTTAGATACTGGTCCCAAACTCCATTGGCACAATGAAGCCAAGCGACTGGTGAGACTCGAACGTGGCGCAACTCGCAGCCTAACAAGTTACATAAAAATACAAGCACAACGCGCCGGTTGCTACACTCGGCCACTCATTTTACTCTCGCCGGCCGAGGATAGTACAGGCTATAACTCCGAGGTTTAATTAGGTATGCTATGAACGGAGATGGCGCGAGTGTAGACAGAAATACGACTTCATACTGCGCGGTGTCTTTGGATGACGTAAACAAATCTACGGATATAGGAGTTTATTAGTCGAGATTTAAGGGTACTCGAGTATGTCTAATCGTGCGTCTTTTACACCCTAGTTCAGATTCCACTTGGCCCCAATCTGGAGTGATGTACGGAATTTGCACTCGCAGCACTCGCACTAATAGCGGTCAAGGAAAACATTGTGAAGAAACTGGCGTGTCCAAATGCCACAAAATTCGAAGAGATGCGTAGTTTAGCCACTTGCACCGAGCCAGCATAGTGGATTGCGGCCTAGACTAGACTCTCTCCTTGTGAGATAAAGTTTCAAGTTCTGGAACTTGAAAGTTTATAGCCCTTTGGTTTCTGGACATCAAAGGGCTCTTCTGTGTGTTGTTACTTGTCTAAAGTCATTGACAGTTTGCATCCTCCAATCATTATTGGCATCCTCTAGGGAAGATTAGCTAAAGCTTTTTTTATGCTAAATTTTGCTCAAGATGGTAAGTGATGATGCCGCTGAAGATGCTTGCCTGGAAGATGCCCATTCACTGTTGACTTGAAGACTCCCAGATTAAATCATTTGAGGAACAAAGACGAGGGCAATGAGTTCCCTGTATGTTAGGGTAAGATTATTCAAAGCTCCGCTAGAGAACTCTGTATATCAGGGGGAAGAATACCCAAAGATCCGCCAGCGGGTACTGTATGTCAGGAGAAGATTACCCAAAGCTCCGCTAGAGAACTCTGTATGTCAGGGGAGGATAAAGCAAGAGGGCACTGAATGTTGTTACTTGTTCAAAAGTAAATAAGTTTGTCTCTCCATTTGGCTGGATATTTAATATGGATAAATAAAATTCCCCGGCTGTGAACATTTCATATTCTACGGGCTATCAAAGTATTTTCATTCGTTTTTGGTGCGAGTACTAAATACAAGCTAAGGGTTCGGAGCGTAGAGAGTTATTGTAAAATTGAATCCTGAGCGTAGCAAACAAGGCACGGTACACTTTGCTCATGTTGAATTTACATGTTTATCAAGAAAAAAAAATTCTTACAAAAAAAAAGCAACATTCACTTAGCGCACAGTGCATTTTTTTATCCAAAATATAATAAACATATTTCCTACTAATGTATTTGAAATAATCAGTAATTTGCATGTCCGCTTTGCCGCACATAAAAATGTATAATCTCCTTTGGCGCAATGAAGGAAAAAATTGACATAAGTACTCTTTGGTATACCTGATCGTTTCTTCTTAAATTAAACGTTTAAATTGATTTTCACCTTCGCTCCAAAACTCCAATAGAACTTCTAGTAAAGTTTCTACCACTTTGCTAGGCCATGACTTGACTATGACTGGACCTTGACTTTGACTGTGACGTGTGACTACGACTTTTAATATGAAATACACTTGAAATATATTATTACTTGATACTGGCTAAATGCACAAGATTGCGAAGCCAAAATTTAAAAAAGTTTTTATTTTTACGTTTTGATCCGCTTATCTGCTACGTAGTATATTTTCATTCACAACTGAATAAACAAATCTAATTTAATAAAAATTCAACTTTCCGATATGTAAGATATGTAGCGAAAACTTCTTTATTTATTAAAGGATGCATGGCGAGCGGCTTCTCAGATAAAAATATCATCCAATCGTTACCGATGAGAAGGTATTTTAGTAATGAGAGCGGATATCCGTTTGGCTGGATCAGGTTCCGCGCTACCTTTGTAAACATCTTGCCACTTGGATACTTGCTTGGAACTTACAGCAGCGGATTGGTTCAGCGTTTTGGCGGGAAACCGAAAAATCACATTTTGAAGTTAAACATTTTATACTTTGAAATTCTGATCCGCAACCTTTTTGTGTGACGAAAAGTGGTTGGGGTAAACACTGTAATTCACTATTTTAATGTAATAGAATAAATTTAGGAGAACAATTCAAAAATGACATAGCTATTTTTCACTTTCGCGGGAAAATCTCTTACCATATTATGATTTTACTTTTATTATTATTTTTTTTCTATATTATGCATTGGATCTGAAATTATTGCCTTATAGTTTGGCCCTCAGATATTTTTAAACTTAAACCGACTTTTTTGGCCATATTTTTACTTGTATAATCTAATCATGTAGCTTTTCATGGGCCCAATGAGACACTCTTTCAAACAACAAAACTGTATCTCACAACTATCTATAATTATGTAACAACTTTACTTGGTTAAGATTTTTTTCCAGTTGTTTTGATATAAAAACCAAAATATTGAACTGATTTTGATAACATTTCTATTGAAATAATCTAAAAATATCCTTACCAAAAAATTTTCTAAATTGGTTTTGAGGTAAAAAACAAACAAATAAATATTTCCTATAACCGAATTGATAACCTCATTTTTTTTAAGTTGGTTGTATAATGAGGAACGGTTTGTATGATTTAAAATTATTAGATTTGTTATTAAATAACTGCTATAAATTAGCTTATAATTTTAGTAAACAGTATCGACTAAATGCACTAACTTCGAATAAGTTAATTTCATTAACTTATACTGTACGCTACCGCTACAAAGCTACTGCGCGTCTGTACCAATGACAAATACATTGAACTCTGTTATTGGGGCACGTGAGGTCATATTGGAATGAGTCATGTGTACTGTGTAGCTATTCAAAGAGCCTTTGGTAAGCAAGTGCGCTCGTGTGTTATCTACCTCATAGCATAGACACAGATAAACTTACAAGGTTTTGAATGAATGTTGCTTACAAAGAGAATGTAAATGCCCTCTTTGAACAATATTCATCTAAATTCGTGTAAAACTTATATCGGCGTGATAGTTTAAAAGCACTTATTATAATTTAACTATTAATATAATTTTGATAAGTCAATATCTGACACTTTGCCTAGGCAAACGAAAACGTAAAGATTTTAGCCAGTAATAGAATAGAACAGAATAGAGTGGAATGGAGTGGAATAAAGTGGAATCTAGTGGAACGGAATCGAACAGAGTGGAATGGAGTGGAATCTAGTGGAACGAAGTCGAACAGAGTGGAATAGAGTGGAATCTAGTGGAACGAAGTCGAACAGAGTGGAATGGAGTGGAATCTAGTATAACGGAGTCGAACAGAGTGGAATCTAGTGGAACGAAGTCGAACAGAGTGGAATCTAGTATAACGGAGTCGAACAGAGTGGAATCTAGTGGAACGGAGTCGAACAGATTGAAATATAGTGGAATTTAGTGAAACGGAGTCGAACCGAGTGGAATAGAGTGGAACGGAGTCGAACAGAGTGGAATGGAGTGGAATCTAGTGGAACGGAGTCGAACAAAGTGGAATAGAGCGGAATCTAATGTATGCAATTAAATGGAGTAAAATGCAATTGTTTTTTTGTATACTAGGCTAGCATTTGAACTTTATCTCACCTGATGGAAAGTGACGATGCGGCTGAAGATGGAACATGCTTGCCTAGAAGGTACCTATTCACTCTAGACTTGAAGACACCCAGATTGTACCGCTCAGGGAACAAAGACGCAGAAGATGATTTCCACTCCTTCGTTATACGGATGATAAACGTAGAAGCGAAACGCTTCGAGCGAACTGGAGGTATGATTTGAATTGAATTGACTGGAATTAAATTGTATTTCAATTATCAGTATGTAGCAGAAATTTCCTTTGCGAAGGAAAATTGTGATCATGTCGGGAATGGACACCCATTACCAGAAATGTCTCTTACGAAGTGAAATTGTGCTTCTGCCGGGAATCGAATCCGGTATCCACGGCGCAGAAGGCAGACAGTTCTCCAACGGCGCCAACTGGGTCATCTCTCGAATTTACATGCACATATCAGAAAATACTTACTACTTTATAGATTCATTAACTTTCATGAGTGCCTCTTTGGGGCCCATGTGAATAAACGATTTTGATTTTGATTTTGATTTTGACTTTTAAAAATACCAACTAGTACTCTTTATTTTATGTCTTTTTAAGATAATACAATTTTTTGTTGATGATAATTACAATAATGAAAAATCTGCAATCAAAAAAAATGGTTATGTTATCTTTGCAGAAAATATTTACAATATCCAACTTGTTACTTCAGGTGGAGATGCTGTATATTATACAGGTACTAATTGATCCAGCAAAGCGAGATTTCTAAGATTACTTAGGTCGTTCAGCACTTTGTCCGTCCGTCAGTCCGACCGTCCGTCTGTCAGAGGCATCTAGTGTCTAAACCATGTAAGCGAATAACTTCAAATTCTCATAGAATATGTAAAACTACGGCCCCAAGCCAGAAATGACGTTTAAAATTATATAAATTAAAATATTAAGGGGGCTCCCATACATGTAAGTGGGTGCAAAATATTTTTAATTTTGTATGTACCCTTGTGGGGTATTGTTGAAAATAGCTTGACCAGTAGAGTACGAAACCGGTTACAAGAACTATGTTGGAAAATAATGATTTCGTAGGCTACCAAAGTCACTGTTTTCAGTCTATTTTGTCCCGGGGTCTATCTCAACAACGGCTTCATACTGAACGCTGAAACTTACGTATAATATCCGTTATATCATGTACTTGAACAACAAATACAGAAAATAAACAATTATTGTATCGCTTATTATGGTTTAGACACTAGCTCCTCCTCTGCTCTAAATTGTTGTGCCCAACGGAGTCTCTAATGTACTGTCATTTATTTATACCACCTACCTATCTTCATTTAGAGAATGCAATAAAGATTTGAATTTTAATTAGATGCCTCTGATAGACGGACGGACGGACGGAAGGAATGACGGACGGACGGACAAAGTGCTGAACGACCCAAGTCAACTTAGATATCTCGCTTCGCCCGATCAATTTTATCATTGTTATCTATTTATGTTAAAATTTTCAGCTAAATCGTTTCCGCTATTTTGCGTAAACACAGTAAGTAAACACAGCCCACACTAAGTTCGAAGACTTGTGTCGTGGGTGTCGGAAACATTCCCACACAACACAACAACTTCCCACCGGGAATCACCGTTGCATTGGGTGCGACTGTTTATGCGTTTCTGGCAGCCGTGTCACAAGTCTTCTGGTTTAGTGCGGGACTTTACGACTGCGCCACATTCGAACAGTTCGGCGTGCGGAGACGCGGGCGGAGGCACCGCTGCGCTGTTCGGGAGGCAAACGTATACCCTTGTCCGGCACGCCATCCGGTTGAGTCAAATGCGTCATTAGTAACCATATTATGTAGAGTTCGTCAAGTCTAAAACTGAACGCCATCCTCTAAACATAAACATAAACGCATTCACACTTACAACCCCAAACTAAGTTCGATGACTTGTGTCGTGGGTGCCACATCACACAATCACAACCAGAACCAGAAACACAATTTGTCCTTGGAGAGAAAACCTGCGTTTCCACCGGGAATCGAACCCGGAACTTGAAGCTTAGAAGGCGAACGCTCACCCAACTAAGCCAACGTCAGTTTTGGCTAACTTGTGTGAAATACTACCTCAGATGTAAAAAAAATAGGTGCACGTCTCCACTGAAGTGCAGATTTTTTGCACGATCTCTCTGTACATTACAATACGCACCACTACGAGTAAGTATAACTTCAGTTTGACGTCACATTTATAATCTAATCCAGGTATAAGCAGTTAACAAGAGGTGAATGCATTGTCCGTAGATCTATAGCTATGTAGCTCCATAGTACATAAATACCTACTGCTACCTACTTATTTACAGAAACAAGGTTCTCCTTGAGTGTCTTGTTGCTTTTAATCAGATGTAACGATATAGAAAGAGTACAAAATTTTAAGCCAAAGTTAAAATCTAATAAGACAATGTTTATAAGTCTTCGGATTCCTCCATACGGAAACGTCCATTTTTTTTTTTTTTTTTCTATTTTTTTATTTATTTATATTTTATCTTTATTAGTATTTTGTTTTGAACTGTTTGCAGTATTTTCTATTACTATAGTAGGTCCTCATATTAATATGTGAACCATACGTAGACATTACAATCTTAACCTTATTCTTGAGTGGAGAACATGGTCATCCCTGCAGAGCAGCGGCTGTGACTCCTGGCAAAACTGAAAAACAACATTTGCCGAGTCCCTAACCTTTTCATAAGCACTAACAATTGTATGACAATATTTATTAATGAACATACTTTGTGCTTTTTGAATAAATGCCTTATTTATTTATTTTATTTTTACTATTTATAGTCTCTTCTTCAGCAACGCTCTACCTACCCGCGCTCGCTGATAACTTGTGAAGGCAAACAAAACGTTCCGAGAAGTTGTTATTATCTGTCGCTAGTAGATCGTAAACAGGCGTCGGCGGTGGATGGTGACACATCGCGCTGATTCACTCGCAGCCAGCCAGCGCGTGCAGCACAAGAATCCGTGACGTCAGCGCGCGTCCGGCGACTATTGTGGCGTACGGTTACTTATCGAACGGTGAACTCGCTCGATATAATTACGAATGCAGTTGCGTTGTCGTTTGTTTCAGTATATGTTTGCTACATCTTCTTTATATAGTCCTTCTAAACGGAACTCCTGCTTTTATTGAAATATATTGCGTGTGTTCAGGCGGTTTCAAGAATGGTTAAAATTCACAATTGATTCTGATAAATAATGTTTTTTTAATATACGTGGACTAAGCTGCAGGGAACAACTAGTAGTTAATAATTTGAATCAATAAAAATAAATTAATAAAACAAACACGCAAACGCACACAACAATATACATATTATAGATACTGTTTTAAATATTATTGAAGGTCTTATATATCTTATACCATATTATAGGATAATGGACCATTGCATTGTAAAACTATTACCACAACTAATAACACATAGGTACACAGTTATAAACTAACGTAAAAGGCAGGGTAATAACTAGGTACAAGCTGTATCACATTTGTTTTGCAATAATTTAACTTGAATTTGAAATTTTAATTGAATGTTATACCTACATTATATTTTTTGTGTGTATACTATTTTAAGCAAATTTTAAAACTAG
Source organism: Lomographa bimaculata (assembly GCA_948107665.1). Lineage (NCBI taxonomy): Eukaryota > Metazoa > Arthropoda > Insecta > Lepidoptera > Geometridae > Lomographa > Lomographa bimaculata. The sequence goes on from OX403603.1 coordinate 7,991,074, forward strand.
AAGATCTCTACTGTTCCAAATATTTGCCTCGCTGAAGTAGATATTTCGTCACAGCAAGATCATAAAGCTTAAATAATAGCGTGTAGAAACTCCGCTCCCGCTCGCACCAGCTCCTCAGTATCTCGTTTATTTCATTAAAAACACTAGCTTCAATAAAATGCCCAAGAAACAAGAACTGTAGGTTGTAGTCTCCCAAAAACCGTACTGGGGCAGCGTGGTTGAAAGTACACTAATGCCGGCAATGAAAATTTAATTAACTAATGAAAGTGTTTATTTGGCACTAAGCATAATAAAATATACTCTTATCAGCTCACAATGAAACAAAAGAATGACCTATGTTTATTTCAAATTTATATATGAGCCTACAAAAAAATTATCTATTATAGACAGAATTTATAAAAAGTGGGAGATTTTAAAGAAAAACATCATGTTAGACGTTTCCGTATGGACGCATCCGAGGACTTAATTCCGGTTGATCATGACGACACGAGGTCGTACCGGCGGCATCGGCACAACATTATACCACGCACGATTTATTAAAGTACTGTGAACTTGGTTGAATTTATCTTGGTAGGACTTATCCGTCCTACGCTACGTGACAATCGACCGCTTTCGACCGGTACGCTTCTGCTTTGAGAATTGCTACCCGGCTCATGTCTCTCGCGTTCCGTTCCCCGACCGCAATGCCGCGATCCGTGCCTTTGTTCGTAGCCTAACCTCTACTTTCGGAACGTAACTACTCGACTACCCGCTTGTGCCGAATTCGTTGTTACGATTACGTTACGTTTAACGTTTTATATGAATTGTACAGAGGATTTGTAAAGTGTTTCTGCGTATGGATAGTTATAATACAACGAGACAGTAATGAAAGCAACTGCACATATTTATAGAACTAAATGAAAATTCGTCTCGTAAATTAACTTGTATTTAATTGACTAAACTAAGCAAGATCTCAGAGTTAACTTGGGGCCGTCAGTCAGGCTTACGAATATAACTTCTAAACGCGTTATATTTTAGTTCGGATTCTAATGAATAGGGCACATCACAACTAAATGCCTGACTATGTATCTCGACGACTCAAAGGACTAAAGAAAACTGCAATGTCTAGTGCGGCTTCAAGCCTGTACACCGTGTCCCGAAGACGTAGGTTCGAGTCCCGTTCCGTGCGAGTCTTTTAGTACATATTTTATTGCCTATAGTATTATGTATTATATATGTTTCAGCCTACCATACCCATATAAGTACTTTACAAATAAAAAATGTATTAACTACAATACGTGTATGAATACTTATACCTCTTTGTTTCTTCTTATGCATGATATATACCTATATATACCTAGTACCTAATAAGAAATTATGAAAGAATAAAAAAATAATGATTTTATTTTTTTTTTTTCATTTATTTTATAATAAGTGTATAATAATGTTCCCTTGGTTTTAAGAAGCCCATAATAACGAAAGCGATTATGTTATCTAAAATATAGAGGTAGGTACTTAATTTATTTTTAAATTAATAATCGCCAAATCGAGTCGTATAGTTAAAAAAAACATATTGCATGGATTGCCAATACTGGCTATTTATTCAATATGACCATGCACTATCGAATCGAACTCGATACCTACTGCTTCTAAGTCAAACGCGATACCAACGTCAGCGGGTAATTCAAGGCAGATCTAGCTTTGTGACGACCTGCTGTGCTTGTATATACGAGAGATACTATAACTACTTACTGCTGGACTTATAATAGACTTCGATGACCTATTCGACGACTTCTGTATAAGTCTATCCTTGAGGGCAGTCAGGCCCAGGACGTTTCATCTTAATGAGACGACCATCCGGCTGGAGAATGCGAGTCTGGAGACCAAATATGTGGGAGTCCTAACTAAATTCTTCGAGTCTAGACTACGTAGATCTTTTTGTTTGAAAGATATTGCTTTCCAATTGGTCCCATTTAAATTTGATCAAGATCTGATCAGTAGTTCTTGAAATATCTTCAATTATGCGTGTTTAGTACATCTAATCTGATAAAACTTCCGAAGATAAAGCGGTGAAGTCGGTTCTTTTTAAGCTTTGGTTGCGTTAAATTATTATCTATATAGTTGCGGCTATCAGCTGATACATGCCAAAGTAATTCTGAAACTGCGTTAGGTGGACGCCCATACAGTTTCTCGCGATATAGCACTTTTAAATAGAACCGCGCGGGCGTTTACGCAGTTTCAGGCCTTACACACAACTACAAGTTTAAAAAACACAGTTAATTATTAACTGTGATAAAAAACAAAATATTTATTAATATAAATTGTTATCGCAAAACCTGCACGTTACATACATACTTCTGAACATAAACACTATAGTTGACTGTAGCTGCCGATCGACCGATGCTTAAAGTAAAGGATGTAAGTGCTTGTAAGGGTACAAAATAAAACTCTCATCAAATTCTACATCCATTATATTTTAACGTCATTAGTAGTGACTATTAAAATTAAAATATTCAGCGTTTCACTTATTGTTCATTATAATACAAAAAATATAAACGAAAATTGATATTGATTTCATTTCAGCTTTTCTAGCCAAATTACGCCCAGAAAATACATAATAATAGCATATCCTGTTTTGCCATAACATAGGAATTTAGAACAACCACAAGTAGAAAAAATCAGTCAAAGTGGCTCGTGTCCCAATGAAGTTGGTTCTCGAAAGAGCTATCACATCGCCAATCCGCAATGTCGGTCTTAAAACTAATTATACAGGAACCAAAGTTAGCTTATAAATAAAATATCGATAATTAAATACAATTCAGTCAAAGTCGGGAACTCGAGATTCGAAGTGTAGACTAGATTATATAGATTTCTGACCAGGCAGGTCGGTTCCAATACTGTAGGAGATTGCCACTGCCGCAGCAAATTACAGCCGTGCTTAGTACCGTTGAGATTAGTACTTCAATTCGACAACCACCACCATCAGAGAATTCAATTTATAAAAAGCAAGCACCGCCTCTACAGCAATTAAAATTAAAATAATTATACTGGTATCATTCACTAATTCTAATTTAGAAAAATAATAAATAATACAAAAAAAATCATATAGCAAATGAACATAAATGCAATACTTTGTGCACACGTTACCACCCTTGCATACATACCTAACACAGCCCCTATCGATCATACGCAGTCTTGTCAAGCCAAATATCACAATTCCATAGTTTCCAAAACCAACTTCATATGGGGTAGAGTTTGGCAGTAGGTTGAAGGGAAATCGAATAATAATACATAGGTATATGATAAATCACAATACAGTTAATACTTACTAAAAACTAACCTAGGTATACGAGAAACGACATCGGTGTACACTGCCGGTGCCGATAAGTGGAGCGCATTGTGATGCGTTTTTAGGAAGATTTTAAATCGCGTACGTATACTGACAATGTATTAGGCGCGCGACTTCACATGCCAGGAAATCTACAATTGAATGAATTGCAGTACTACAAATTGCTATATATTTTCATGCCTTCCGTAAATAATAGATAGGCAAGTTCGGCGTAGTTGAATGACTAACAACGTACGAGAGCTAATTTGGCCGGTCAACTTCGAGACCGATTCTATAGATCTAAGCGATTAACAAGATTCGTCAAGCAGTTCAAACTCGTTCTAATGTCAAATGCAGAAGTTTTAACTTGTTCGACATTTAAAATGCTGCTTGACGTAATCAAGCCAATCGCTTGCTAGTTCTAGAGAAGCGGGTTCGCTTTTTTAGGAACCAAGCGAATACAATCTTTGCGATCGTACATGCGAGGAGATACGCAGTAACTGTGCCCGGCCAAGTAAGACTTAAGCAAGTATTGTTAATACAAGCATCCGATCCCATTGTCCCGTGAACTCTAAGCGTTATCGAAAGCCCTTTCATAAAACCGATTATATTTCATAAGAACTGCTCAAACTTTCCTCGCGTGTGGAATCCCGCTCTAAAGCACCATACATGGCATCACTAAAAATATACAGTTGATTCGATAAAAATCGCGAAATCCATTACTGTAGTTTAATACTTACAGGAATGTCTAATATAAATGACGACTTAAAACTATGCGCTTGCAAATCCGCAAGTCACCTATATCAATGATTAAAATTAATGCGTCCAACCGACATCTGACTACATCGATACATTCTTTGAAGAGAAAAATGGAAAAATAATGGCACAAGTCTTTCGCATAGTTATCTCAAAGTATTAATTGACTAATTTATGTCATAAAAATATTCAATATCGATATAAATTGATCCGATTTCCAATGTAGTCAGACATTGGCGAACATGCTTATAGTATCTACATTATGTAAATTTTGTTGAGGCCAATCTGTTGAGCGAAATATAGATCAGCTTAATTGTCTTCGACACTAATGATCATAATTGGATTCGGTTGGGCAATTAAAATAAAAAAAACGATTACGGTGAAAAGTTCCAAAGACAATTGTGGAATGGTTAGATGAATTAGGATCGCATTCAACAGATTGATCCGAACAAAGGAACGTGACTAAGTTACGTGGTCATACAAACATTAAGTAAATATTGCTCGACTTCGGCAGTGCACAGATGGCCGGTACACATAGAAGTGTTGGATTCGCGGGATACAACTAGATGGTGATGTCAGACGTAGCGTGGAAGCAACCTCAGTCTTGTCAATCTTCTGTGAACCAACAATGCTGCGTCCTTCGGCTGTTGCGTCCATGCCGTACTGCAAACACGCACAATACATGCAGCATTTATAGATACCACGTGATGATACAATGGAGATATTATAGCCTTGTTCGGACTTTTAGCCATTTAATAGAGTTATGGGTGATTTATTAAAGACATTACTCGGCACAAAAAATATTTACACTACAGAGTATGAATGTGTAAACTTATTAACAAGACTTACAAGAGCAAACGATTTGTTAAATGAACAAGCTGTTGCGAAGTGAATCACACTTATATCAACATCATCACCATCCACAGCCCTTTTGATCCCACTGCTGGGTATAGGCCTCTCTCATATTCTACCATTCGCCTCGGGCCTGTGGTAGTCTTGTCCAGATTCGATCCTCATAAAGATATCGTCAACCCATCTGCTGGACGTCCTAAACTAATCTTACTGATATTATACATCTGGTTATGTGTGCGGATTTGGATGAAATTTGAAATGGGCATAGCTTATTAGGCAGAATTAACAGGCCACTTAATACCCTGCTAAATCATCATCACCGTGAATTCAACAATTGAAAAAAGCTTGTATTGCATAATTGTCTGTTTTTAAATAGACGAAAAAAGACATGTATGTGCTAAAAGTAAAATAAATTGTGTATATGAAAATAATAAATAAATGAAGTTATCATACAACAACTCGATTATACTCGCGTAGTCCGAACAGGGCTATCTTTAAAATAGAATGCTGATATTTATTGAGTAAAGTTGTGGTAATGATGTATTGAAGGCCGTCAAATTATTGAAAACGACATCCCTACTATTAATTATAAGCATTTCTGTCAAAAAGATAAATAGTATATTTATAAAGAGGGTCTCTACAAAACTAACAAATATTGATGACTATGGTTTCAACTGCCATACTTCAGTATTTATTGTCTTTAACATGTGTCCTGGTTTAGTGTTGAAAGTGTCAAGTTTACAACTCCGTTTCAGATGGAGTATGAAACGGAGTTGTAACTTTGATATACAAATTGGTATAGTCGTTATATGCTAGACTGTAACTAGGTCCAGAAATAAGGAAGGAAAACTGTAGAATAAAAAGAAAAACAAGATTCTGAAAGTAAATTCAGCCTTTTTGGTGGGATACAGTTTCTACTTATCCGCTGGATGACGTAATACTTCCGTTAAGCGCATAAAAAGGGAAGGATACACTACGTGTAGTGAGCAAGAGAGTCGGGTATAGCACTTTGGAAGCAGGCCGGTGTTTCTCAGAATACGGGGTCAGACCAGCTCTCATGAATTTTTCTTTCCTTATTTCTAGTATATCGCTGGATTTACTTGATGAAAACATGCCACTACCAACATTCTGGTCCATACTCGATCAAGGATACAAATATTTTGCATGATTAAATAGCAATTTAAGTTATCAAAACATGTAACAGACGTAAGAAAATAATGAACAGATGGTATGAAATAATGGATGTGGATCCTAACAAAATCAAGGATCTAGCTTTGGAAAGAGCAAAAAAAATATATAAATGGAGTCTCATGGACTAGCTATCTCATCTGTTGGTAAGTGATGATGTGGTCTGGGGTGGTAAACACACCAGACCTACAATAATAGGCTCGTTTCAGTGATTTTGGCAACACATCTATGTAGTATGGACCCTGAATATCTTTTCTAAATAATAATTAAGGATTCTTGCTCTTTTCTTTTTAATTATACTACTATATATACTGTAGTATAGTATACATCGCATTTGGCGATGTTTAACATGCTTGCCTAACTAGGTTCACTACAATGGATGGAGATATGTGTTGTGGAGGAATATGAATTTAAATATCGATCATAAGAAAAATATATTGATGATGACTTCACAGTATAATTAACGACTCGCCTTATTAACTAGATGAAATATCTATGCTAATGTATATTAATAAGGAGTATTGAAATATAGATGCGGGTTTAAGTCGAGCTGAGAGAAGTGAAGGCAAGTTTCATAAGAACATTGCTAACTGAACATAATTCGGCGTTAAACACAGCCAAATGATATGCAGTTGCATACATAACTTTATCTACACCCATACCGTATTTTAATTATCAAGTTTTTTTATATCTAATAATAATGAGGATCCGTAACGTTTTTAGTTGAGAATGCAGATTTATAGAGCTAAGAAATCCTTAACATGAAGTGCAAAAATTTTTGGTCTACGACAAAAATTAGCAAAGTTATGACCGAATTACTAGCGAAATTCACCGAGTGGCCGTCGCGGTAGCTGTGACGTCACTGTGACGGTCGCCGCCAGTTAGCCGTTGGCAGCGATAAGGCGCGCAGTGTTTTGTTTCTTTAATTGTGACTTTTAAAACAAATTAAGTGTCCAATTTGTGTCTAATCCACTTTTTTATATATGTATAAATATTGTATATTGCCGAAATATACAAACACTTCTATTAAAACGCCAGGAAAACTATTTTTTAACGTGCCGAAAGACCCAAAACTTCGTAAAAAATGGTATTCCGTTTATTTTTATTTATTTAATTCTTTATTGCACAAAAAGTACAAAAGGTGGACTTAATGCTAGGGGCATTCTCTACCAGTCAACCACACATGGTAGACGAGAAGAGGGGTGTAGGCGTGCATCATAATGGTATAGAGAGGGCGAGAGACGAAAGAAAGTTAGATGATTAGTTAAAATAATAAATATACATAAATGATTATATTCATATATATAAATATATCGGTACTTATAATTTAATAAAATATATAAAGCATACCAAATAATTATATATAATAAAAATAAATATACAAATAAAATAAAATATAAGCGACGAAATAATGAACAGAAAAGAAAAAAAAATGATAATTTAGATATCATATTTTTTTTCTCATCCGTTGTAAAAAGAGATGATAAAACTACACCCTCTGCCCAGTCTACAAGACATTGCTATGAAGATCATTTCGATATACGTACTATTACGTACCTACATAACTATACCTATCGTTCAGTTGATATTTTTGGAAATAAAGTGGTACCTACTGTTACGTGTAGTGTACCATTTTATATATTCTCTTATTTTAAGCCCACTGTATTAATACTAACATACCTACATAGTAGAAATAAATAAGTATGATAACTCGAGGCCTGTAGAAGATTCAAATGCCTACTCTAGCCGAATACGCAGGGTTGTCACTATCCCCGACTTTTAAAGGTACCTAGGTATATGTAAAAAAAGAATAAAATGTGATGGTAAAATAGATATTGGCATGAACATACATATAAGCCACGCCTACAGAGTCAAAACAAAATCTTGAAAAAAAAAATTTTTTTGCAAATCTGAAAAGAAATCACGGTAGTAGTATATATAACGAAGATAAAAGGAAAACTATCATAGTTAAGTAGGCTTCAATAAATCAATGTTCGCAGCATGTACTTCTTGTCTACGACCCGGTAAAAGATCAATGTTTTACTTAAATTACAAAAAAACATGCGGGGCAGTCTTTGGGGACTGCTGATAGAAGTGAAAACTATATATAATGTATATATACACAGTAAACATAAATAAACATTATAAGTTGATCCCCGATCGTGAGCAATATGTATCGCGCGTAGAGCTCAACAAATATTGGCTGTCGGTGATGATGACGCGAGTTCCATGATTTTTGTTTACCCAAAAAGTGCTCAACGCGCCTAAAGAAGTTTTCACTTCAAAAACCTACATAGTTATTAAATTGAATAAACACGTAGAGTAACACAACATTAGGTCCGATTGTTTGATGTAGACATAATTCGAGGGAAACGCTTTGCGCGGCACGCGATATCTGTCTGCGCGGAAAGGCCCGTGTTGAATGGCGCGAACACGGCGAAACGTCGTCGACGACGAGCGCGGGGGCGGCCCCGGCTCGTGTTGACTTCGCCGGTCTGTAAGTTATCAAAGTGTGCATGCTGAGGCACGTGCGTACGACCGTGCACACATATAAGCCTTGTTTGGTACCACTCTGTGAAGATAACATACTTATTTATTTCTACTTTGATATCTATACTTACTTTTTCTGAGTATTGTGGATAAACCTACGTACCTGGTCTACCTGTTTGCCCGTTCCCATTACTATGTAATATTCCAAGGTTAAAACAATGACACAGGGACGTACTCGGGTAAAAATCAAAGAATGACTAATACATTTTTTTAATCATTTACACACAGCGGTGCATTTATGTAACTGCCTCAGCTATGCCTTACTATTACAGAACAATACCTTACTATTACAAATAAATGAATATAATAATTATCGCGTCATGTTTCGCGGCGAAACAATATTGTTTGTTTGTATGCAAAACTACCTTCAACTATAATATAAATAAAAAATCCACTAGTTTTGTTTATGTATGTATTATGTATGAAATAAAATGATCTTCAACCTCAAGAAGATATGTAAATTACTTTAAGTTTAAGTTGGTTGGAGGAAAGCTTATTTCATACATACAATTTTTGGGCAATATGGTAACAATAGCTTGTGGTTCAGTTAATTTACAGGATTGTACTTTATTCTTCAGCTTCTACTTTATTCGTACTCATATTATGTACGTTTTATACTTAAACTTCACAAAATTACACTCTAACAACACTTTATGTAAATAAATTGCCGAATAATAGTGACCAACCGCGTCGCCGCCGCTCCGTCGAATCGATGAGAGGCGGCCGGCCGCGCTCGGTTCCGTCACAGTGACGTCACACGTATCCACGTGCATTGACTTTTAGCGATAGGAAGCGTATATATTTATTACTTAATATCTTCGTAATTAATGGTCCGATTTGGATAATTCAAAAAGATATATCATTCTTATGTCATAAAGAATAACATGGATACTAGTTCTATTGAATTTGCTATAACTGTACTGATCCTCATTGCGGCAAAAAATAGTCAAACGAGGCGAAATTCGAATAGGATGAGCTCAAACTGATACATAAATAACAAATTATTGTATATCGTCACTGTGCTCTATGAATATAAGAACATGTTATAATAATACACGGGTGTATAGCCCTAGTAGTGGTAGAGTAAATAGAAGATGTACGGTATGGCTTAGATAAAATAATTTTCCTTTAGTGATGGTAAATCAAGCATGTAGAACAAACGTGGTCATGTGTCCTGCAGCGAGAAATCACCGCCAAGGCTTATTTTCTCAAAAATGCATGGATGTTCAAACATGTCACAAATTCGAGTTACGAAACATATTTTAAGGGTTTACATTTCTTTTCAATTCTCTTGCACATAACATTTTTACCTAATGTAAAACTTTAGCGATCCGAAATTACAAAATCTCTTCAAAAATTTAATTAAGATGTCGGATTATCATATTTAAATTGTCGGCAAGATGACTCGAAAGATTTGATACATTGTTAGCTGACAGCGTGTTAGTAACTAAGTTCGATTTATATCAAAAGTTCTTCCAACAATGAACAAACACCCAAGCATGTTTGAGAAAATATCACAGTACAGAAGCACAGTGAATATAATTCCTACATTCAAAAGAATCTATCTACTCACCGAATGACTTTACGCTTCCACAGGCTGCTCTATGGGATCGGGGCGTGATTCCTCAGTGGCGACCGTCTTGACTTTAATGTCGGGTATCTCTGTCTCGACTTTGTTATCGCCCTGTCCCTTTTCCTCTCCAGAATCACCGTTTCCATTGGCCCCATTCATTTTGCTGTTTTCGCCATTCTCGACAGATAACCGAGCGGTCAACTCCTCGTCTTTGCTCGCATCTCCATTTAGGTTCACATTGGCTTCGCCGTTGGTCTTTCCGTTAACTTGTTTGTCTGTGGCCTCGGTTTCCATTGGAACGCTGTTTTTCGCATCTGTCGATTCCACTACTGCTTCAGTTGCTTCGGGCGTTTCTTTCTTATCGCTGGTTTCGTTTATTTTGCTTTCGGACGCGGCTGTTTCGGTAATATCTTCCATTTTGTTCTCTTGTGGCGTGCTTTCTTCAGATTCCATTTTGTTATCGACCGGTTTGTTCGCGCTTTCTTCTGTTTCCATTGCAATGTCCTCCGTTTCCATTTTATTATCTACCTGTACTGGAGTAGTATCTTTTGTTTCGGTTTTATTCTCTACGGTATCTACAGCACTGGCTGTTTTATTTTGGTCCTCTACAGGTTGCGGGATACTGTCGGTAGTTTCCATTTCACTGTCTGCTGGTGCCGCAGTGCTTTCTGTTGTTTCTGCTTTATTTTCTACTGTGTCCGCAATGCTTTCAGTTGTTTCCATTTCGCTTTCTACTTGTTCCGCAATCCTTTCAGTTTCCGCTTTATTTTCTACTGGTTCTGCAATGTTTACACTTGTTTCAGCTTTATTTTTTACTGGATCGGCATCCGCAATGCTTTCTGTCTTTTCCGCTTTATTTTCTACTGATTCCGCAATGCTTTCTGTTGTTTCCATTTTATTTTCTACTGCGTCAGTAACGCATTTCATTGCTTCTGGTTTCTTTTCAATTGGTTCTGCAATGCTATCTGTTTTTACCAGTTTATTTTCTACTGGTTCTGTAATGTTTTCTTTTATTTCTGTTTTACTTTCTACAGGTTCCGCCCTGCTTTCTGTAATCTCCGTTTTATTTTTTACTGACTCTGAAATAATTTCTTTCGTTTCTGCTTCCTTCTTCAGTACCGCAACACTTTCCTCACCCTCCATTTTGCTATTATTTTGTTCGACGGGGCTTTCTTTAGTCTCACTGTTAATCTCTACGACTTCAGGAGTGACTCCAGAATCTTTTTTCTCTGGTACTATATCTGGTACAACGACAGGTTCCGGGGCGCTGTCGGCCATTTCCATGTTCTCTTCAACAGGTGCAGGTTTGTTCTCTTCTACGGTTCCATTTGCTATTTCTGAAGTAGCTGCACTACCTTCTTTCACTTCTTTCTTAGTTTCTTCCGCCACTGCATCTACAGTACTGACACCCACTTTCTCTTCCTTGTTTTCAACAGGGCTTTCTTTCACTTCATGTACTTGTTCTTTTTCCTCTGCCTTACTTTCTACCGCATTATCTGCTTGCTTTATTTCCTGCACAGACTCTTCCGATTTTTCGGATTGCATGTCAGTTATTTCCTGCACTGTGTTGACATCGATATCCTCACATGGTTTTTCCCCAAGTTCCATTTCTGAATCGAGAATACTATCAACAATATCGTTGGTGTTTTGACCATTTTCAGCTTCTATCGATTCTTCGGAAATAGTGTTTAGCAAGGGCTTAACAGGAATGTTGTCAAGGTTAGTGACATCTTGCACCTTTGATAGGATTTCATCACACTCCTTTTCGAGGACATCACCAACGTTTTTCAGATCTTCCATTTCAACTGCCGGTGGTTCCTCGACTATTGGTACTATGTCATCAATAACCTCTGTTCCCTCACTGACACTTTCTTTGTCATTTGTTACATCTTGCACTGTGATAACAGAAGGCGGACTCTGCTCCGCAACAGGAGTGCTTGGTTTCTCAATCTTTTGTTGTGGCGATTCCTTTGGCTCATTGGTAGTCTTTACATTTTCGGTAGATTCAGTTTCCATCATTTCAGTCTCATTCTTTTCAGTCTTTTCAACGCTCTCCTCAATTGCAGGTCGTGCGTCGCTAACAATTGCGTCCCCTGCGTCTTCATTGGTGACTTCTTCGATAGATGTTTCGACGCGCACTGGGGCTTCTTCAGTTTTTTCAGCCATCTTCTCAACCTGTTTTGCGACAGTTACTGTTTCTGCTACAGGAAGTTCCTCCTCTACTTCCATTTTCTCTGGTTCTTCGGTAGGGGTGTCTGATGCACCATTTTCGGAAACCGCAACTGCCTCAGCTGAAGCCACCGTTTCAGTTGTAGGGATTGTTTCGGACGTAGTTTCTGTAGCCTCCATTTCAGAGGCAGACTTTACGTCAGCTTCGATGTCAGTCTTAGGTACTTTGGCGGGTACTTCTTCTTCCTGAAATTGTAATAAAACCTCATTACAAAATTACCTATTATGTACAATTTTCATGAATTTCATATTAAAGTACAAAAAAAGTTATAAGAGTTTACATTTCGTATTGAGATGTACCGGAACACCTAGTGACTAATATACTAGCAAATGTTATTCAAAATTATTGCTATTAACTTTTTTAAGTGAACAAAACTATCGCATGGTAACTAGGCATGGGTAAATGACGCAGACCAAGCTGTTTGTTTAACTATCTGTCTGGAAGAGATGGGTCTTAGCGATAAGACCGCCTATTGTACCTATTTATTAGTAATTTATTTTACTGTACTTTTCAGTATTGTATCTGGCGAATCCATGCAGTGTTGTTATGGACGAGTATTTAGATACTGTTGTTACGATTAAAGTAACGCTAGATTCTGTTTACAGTATTTCGCTTTGAGGCATCTTATCTATTAGGTAGGTTGTTTAAACCAGGCATGCCAATCACACTATACTACGCCATTATACGTAAATAGTAAGAAGAAACAGGTTTAAAAAGTCACTCAATTGGCAGCCTTGATATGTTAGCAATTTATTACAGGCAGCCTTTGAGTAGCAAACAAAATTTTGGTAGGTGATATTTTTTTTCACTAAATAATGTTAAATATAAAAGGTGTTGTTTTTCACTAAATTATGATAAATATAAATTAAGATTCTTAGCTCCTAAAGATTTCAATACGAATTATCATATATATGATAGCTGTTCACATTTGGTTGTTTGTAGCTATTGCTATATTTTTATTGTAGTGGCGGTTCGTGCCGTCTACGATACGGGTCCACGCGAAGCAGTCTTGTATTAGTGATCAAGACTGTTTTAAAAAAAATAGAAAAAATGCGCCGCCGAGTTTCTTCCTTCTCAAGATGGTTGTAATTTTGCGAATCTGGCAGTAAAATCATTAACTTTCATGAGTGCCTCTTTGGGGCCCATGTGAATAAACGATATTTTGATTGAAAAAATGCTTATGCATTTTCCAGACGTGATCTCTTGAGTTGTCTCTTAATCGGATAAGTAGATTTTACTGTAATCCAAAATACAATGTAAACGTAAAAATTAGAACGTTTTATTCGGACCCTGAAACAATATTTGAAAAAAGAAACAATAATGCAGATAAAAGCAGGTGAAAAAAAAAACAAATATCAAGTAATAACCATATTTTTTATTTCTTTTAAATAGACAATGAGTACGACTCAAATATATCAAAGCACATCCATGCTCATGTGGTTTTAACAATTATTATAGCTGCATACAAGCATTACACACGTAAATGTAGAAAGGAAAAATAACAGATTATGTTCCAAAGTTATATACGGCTTGAAATAAAACAATTGAATAATGTTTTGTCGCCTTGTTTCAGACAAATAGTTTTCATAAGGATGCGTCGCGTGATACTCGGAAGCGAGCGGCTCGGTCTTTGATCTATTACGCGTCTGACTCATCCTGATGAAGGACAACTAATTTGTCCGAAACTAGTTTTAGATTTTGGTTGTCGACTAGTTTCGGATAAATTAATTGTCCTTCATGTTGTCGACATTTTTTTACGTGTTTTATTTTAAGCCGTATATAACATTGGAACATTAGGAAAAATATCGCTCGAGGCGGGGATTGAACCGCGGCCCTAGGGATTGGGTCTCATGCCCTATTGCTCTCACCGCTTAGCTACTCAAGCTCTGCGACATAATTACACATTATAATATATAATATAATAATACACAGAATAATATTAAATTCATCCTCACACCAAATAACAAAAATATTACAGTTTGTACGTCACAAATGTTTACATGATTATATGTATATATTTTTTTTATATACGATAGGCAAGCTTTTGACCACAATCTCACCTGATGGTAAGCAACGATGCGGCCGAAGATGTACCATGCTTGCCTAGAAGGTACCTATTATATTAAGCTTTTATAATGGAGATGGGTTATTTACAACTATACTATATTAATATGATCATGCTTAAAGTAAGAAATTTCCCGGACATTGCATAAAAACTTATTTTTAATTTTACCGCAGCTTGTTAAATTATGTTGTAGTACATATAAGTGCACAAATAAACAAAGTGATATTTTTATAAAATACAAAAGGCATTAAAAGATAGCGACGAAGGAGAAAGAGGTTGACAATGTAACAAGAAAATTTATAGTATATATACTATACATATTCTTTGTGAAATAGTGATGGACGAATCCTACGTAACTATTTTTATACCAAATTGGTTGCCATCGTGCATGACGACCCATGTGTGTGTGTGTGTATCTACTACCACCATCTTATTTACATGTGTGCGTAAACTATCCTAGTGGGTGTTATTAGTAGCCAAACGCTACCTTTAATTAAAGAAAAGATAAAACGTTTTCAAGCCTTTGATACACAAATTTCAACACCAAATATTTAAAGTACAGGATCGAAAACGGCTTCACCTTTTTTAAGTGCGATATTATAATCTACCAATCACCAGAAACACACATAAGCACTAACTACACACAAAAACATTGAAGTCTAGGGTTGTCACTAACTCAAACTTAATATGACAGATCTAAAATCATTACCTGAATTATCTGGCATAATTCAGTACATAAACAATTTATTTAAAGTGTAGTAAAATATAAACTCAGTTATATTGTTAATTAACAGTGGCTAATTACATGACTGTAGCTGACCATAGACTAGACTATAGTCCACAATCATTGTAATATGTTTTGTGCTGATAAGTGTGACTGTATTCATGTCATTATTTATGGAAAATTATATTTTTTGTGACATCCCTTTAAAACCTTGGTACGTAGCTTGTCAATATCAACTGAAAGCTGTCGTAGGAACGAAATCCTTAATGACTAACGTTACGATTGTTGCTACTGTTCAAATATCTCTCTAATAGTCGTTAGGAATTTTTATGTCCACCTTATGGCGCCATCATCAAACTAGCTCTCACTAATTGCAGTTATGTTGATTGCAGTTGCATGGCAAATTTCAGCACAATCAATCGAAAGCCTGTGTTTTAAAACTGGATTACCAGGCGATAACCAGAACAAAAATAAATGTAAGTTTGTAAAATGGGTTATCCAATATTGCATGATGCTCCAATGATTTATGCTCATATATAGTGGTGGAAACCTTACCAGAAAAGAAATGTCTGGTGTGTTTTAAGAATATATGATTTGCTTTGAATAATACATAAATTATTATGCATTAACTATCAAAGAAACAGTTTCAGTTAATATGTAGCATAAAATCGACAATGCTACATTTTACATAACTCCGACAGTTTAAGATTAGACAATCTCTGCATCGTAATGACGACTACCATAGAGTTGATTTGATGACCCAGTTGGCGCAGAGGACAGGTCTCCACCCTCTACGCCGTGGCTACTGGGTTCGATTCCCGGCAGAATCAAAAATTCCTCCCCTAGGGATATTTATACTTCTGGTTCTGGGTGTCATGTGTGATGTGAATGTTTCCAGCACCCACGATACAAGTCTTTGAACTTAGTGTCGGGCTGTGAGTGTAAATGCGTTTGTTTGTTTTGATTATAGTAACTTTATTCTACAGCAAGTTTTACTTACCTTTTCAGATACTTCGCTAACATAAATGCTGCATACTTAGATAGCGGTGAAACGGTGGCCCTTATTACCATAATTAACTACAAAGCATGCAAAAGCTAAACGTTAAATCGTTAGCACCTGGGGCTCCGGTTTGCGTTTGTTGGAGACGGTGAGTTGTTCGAGGCTTCGCAGGACTGGGAAGGCAGCTGTAGCTTCCGCGGGTAACGGGGCATTTCCTTCACGGCTGACTAGGGCTGCGTGGAGGCCGGATAAGCGAGCAGCTTCTGCTTCTGCAAGGATCAATGACAAAGTGAATCATAATCATAAATCATACATTCTACTATGAAAATAATGTGCAAGAATTATAGAAGGATGCAAGCAGTCATTAAAAATTGGTTATAATTATGACAATACTTATAACCAACCAAAAGGCTTGACCGATTTCGATAAAATTTATATGGGACCACCTCTGAAGTATACTCTACCAAACAAAAAAAAAACATCAAAATCGATTCATCATTGGCGGAGATTGATTTTTTGTATATTATATACAAAAAAAAACATACAGTCGAATTGAGAACCTTCTTCTTTGAAGTCGGTTGTGAATTAATTATGAATATAAATGTCAAAAAAAAATAGAACCATTAAATTAATTACGCCTAGTTAATTATAATAGAGAAACATTTCAATAATATTATAGTGAGTATTGTGAAGTAATTAAACAATTACAATTAGTTAATACAGTACTGTAGTCATAAAAGATATAGACGCTATTTGCTTGGCTAACAGATGGCAGTGCCACGTTTGTCGCGAATTTAGTTAATGGAAGGAAGCTCTTGCCGTCTAGTAGATGCTGATTACATTTGATCTAAGTTTTAAACACACAATTACATTCTATTTTCAACCGATTTCAAATAAGGAGGTTCTCAATTTGACTGTATGGTTTTTTTTGTATGTATGTTACGCGTTATCTCCGCCAATTATGAATCGATTTTTATGATTTTTTTGTTTGGTAGTTTATACTTCAGAAGTGCTCCCATATAAATTTTATCGAAATCGGTCAAGCCATAACCGAAATATAAGCGATGAAGTCGGTTTTTTTGAGCTTTGCTTGCGTTTCAATTATATTAATACAGCACTCAACCAGGCCTGGAGATAATTGATGTATGCTACATGTATAGACAGTGCTAGGATGTTTTCAACAAGGAATACTCTGTTTTGGAGGGCACTTTGCTTGGCCGCAATTATTGCTAGTAGTTGCAAGACATCAGTTTTTATTTTTATTTTATTTTTTATTTTATTTTTATTGGAAAACTAACAGCTAGGTACATGAAATAATAAATATCTATGAAACTAAGGCCAATTAAAAGTTTTCACTGATAAGCTAACTAATTAGATTAAAAAAACACACATTAAATATAAATTGTAAAAATTAAGTATAGGTTTGTTAGTTAATAATAATTGAAAGTACGAATACAATACAATTTTTTTTTTTTTTTTTTTTTATGAAACATTTATACAATACAAGTTGCGTTAAATTATCGTTTAAGACAAAAATGTTAATGCTACAAAGTTTGTTGATAAATAATAATTATTTGAGAATGGAAAAAAAGCGATTGTTGTAAATCCGCTTAAACTTAGACGCTGGGGTAACAAAAATATCCAAATCTAATTCATTAGCGAGTTTGTTGTAACACCTACAAGCTCTAATTAGAAAACTATTTTGACGGTAATTGCATCTTGCTGAAGGAATATTTAATATATTAGGTTTGCGTGTGTACGCCGTGAGTGCTCTCAGCCCTAGCTCACCGAGAAGCTCCGGACAGTCTATAGTACCATTGGCTATATTTAAAAGAAAAGAAATATCAGCGGCCTCTCGTCTCGCATGTAAAGGGAGTAGGTGAAATTTTTTACATCGAGAGACATAATTTGGCAAAAATGTTTTAGCGCGAAATTGGAGATAACGCATGAATCGCTTTTGAATACCCTCAATTCTGTTTATGTAGATTCCGTATACAGGGTTCCAGACTTGCGAAGCATACTCAAGGTGGCTACGAACGTAAGTGCAATACAATATTTTAAAGGTTTTAATTGAAGAAAAATCAGAGGACATTCGTAGTATGAATCCTAATGCTTTTGAGGCTTTTTTGACAATCGTATTAACATGCTCATCGTATAGTAATTTTTTGTCAAATGTTACTCCTAGGTCTTTAATTGTAGATACGCGTGCAATTTGATAGTTTTTTATATAGTAATTATTAATTATTGGGTTTGGCTTACGAGTGTAAGAACATACATAACATTTAGACACATTTAGATCTAGTTTATTAATCGTACAATAGCTTTGAAAACGGTATAGATCATTTTGAAGTAAATAGGTATCATTTTTAGTTCTAATGGGGCATATAATTTTCATATCATCTGCATACAGAAGAATTTTGGAGTGGTGAAAGTGAGACGAAATATCAAATACGAAAATAATAAACAAAAGTGGTCCGAGCAAGGATCCTTGCGGAATTCCTGAGGGGATATGCATAGCAGTTGAAGTATAACCATTGAGTACAACAGTTTGACATCTATTTTGCACGTACGAAGAAAACCATCTAAATAAGTTCCCATGGATACCTATATGTTGGAGTTTACTTAATAATATGACGTGATCTATCCTATCAAAACATTTAGTGTAATCTGTGTAAACAATGTCCAATTGAGCAGGTTCCGACATGTGTTTAGAGATGTATTCACTACAGAGTAATAGATTTGATGTAGTAGACCTACCCTTAAGAAACCCGTGCTGTTGATCACTTAACGAGTGCTTAAGTGAAGAATATAGCTGTCTATACACAATTTTTTCTAATATTTTAGCGAATATACACAATTTAGAGATAGGTCTATAATTTTCAATTGAGTCTTTGGGTCCTTTTTTGTGAATGGGGGTTATATATGCCGATTTCCACAAAGTGGGTACTACGCCTTCGTTTAATGACCGTTTGTAAATTAGAGTTAGAGGCACTGCTAGACTTACTGCACATTTATGAATAAATATTGGGGGTATGTCATCAGGTCCGGCTGATTTGTGTAGGTCTAGTGATTTAAAAAGTTTGAGTACTTCTGTCTCGACAACTTCGATAGATCCTATGTCCGTGCTAGTGTAAGGTAATTCCAAGTTATGAGTAGTGAGTACACTGTGAGAAGAGGAGGAAGGGCCAAGAAAAGTAGAGTGAAAGTATTCACCAAACATGTTACATATTTCATCACCTTGATCCGAGGAGCTTTGACCAAACTTAAGTACCGAGGGGTAAGCATTTGAGAGTTTTTTAGTTTTAATATAAGACCAAAAAGCTTTTGGGTTATTTTTAATATTACTTTCTATATTGCCTATGTAAGTTTTATACATTTCTTTCTCTAATAACCTCGCCCTTTCGTGCAGGGTATTATATGAGTCAAGATCATTTAGGTTTTTATATTTTTTGTACTTCATACGGTATTTGTATTTTTCTTTTAATATTTTTATAAGAGGCGACTTATACCATGGTGGATATTTACGTCTCGGTGTTACAATTTTAGAGGGAATGTAATCGGTGCGAAGATTTTTTAAAATAGTATAAAATATATTGATGGCGTCATCGAGGCTTTTATGATGCATTTCATTGGACCAATCTACCTTATTTAGTTCCGATGTTATAGAATTGTAATCGCCAGCGTGATAAAGGTATTTTGTATATGATTTTGGTGTAAGTGTATGGGGTTGTAAAAAATCAACTGTGATACAGAGAGATTTGTGGTGAGGGTCTTCAGGGACTAAGGGGCTACTAGAGTCTGAAACTGTAATGATGTCGTTAGAGTAAATCAAATCTAATATTCTATTGTTGGTATTTAATAATGAATTATATTGAGACATGTTACATAGAGTAAAAATATCGAATAGGTTGTACTGATACGCGCCTTGAATATTATGCGGCTCAAATGAACAACTGTCATTCGAGGGCATCCATGTAATGTTTGGTAAATTGAAGTCACCCAAAACAATGAATTTGTCAAGTGGGTGATTTTGAACAATGTCATTAAGGTTATTTGAAAAGTTTGTAGTTTGCAAGGCCAACGAGTTACCTAAGTTTTGATTACATATGTAGACTGCGCAAATATGAAGTTTACAATTAACCTTGGGGTTAGTGCATTGGATAGATAAAGTCACCCATATATCTTCAGCGGTGGAACACCAGTCAAGGTGCCCCTCAGCAGCGAGGTCCCGACGCACGGCGATCAGTACCCCTCCGCCGAGGGACTGCCCTGTAGTATCGTAGTCCCTGTCTCGCCTCCAAACAAGATACCTATCGTCTACAAGCTCTGAACTGCTTAGTCCCTCATGAAGCCAAGACTCAGTAAGACAAATAACACCATAATTATGCATACACACATTTCTATAGAACTCACTTGTTTTGGTTCGCAAGCCGCGAACGTTCTGATAATATATCATTATCGGAGCCATCTTAAATATGAGTCAGTTGTAGCGACTGAATAGTGTAACGATAAACTTAATATATTTTTAACCGTATGATGAATCTCGATGCACAATTTATAATAAATACAATAAAATAAATTCTTTTTGGATAATATAATTGAATAAGATGCTATGGCAAGATTAAAATCTCTGAAATAATAAGTAGTCATTATTATTATTGTGTATGTGATGATTACATGAAGTAATAAAACAAGGTCATAATATTGTTTACAAAATAGTATATAAATAGTCGGCATAGGAATGTAAAAGACAAACAGTCTTAGTAGGCAGTTAAAGTAATAAACAAGTAGGCAGTTAACCAGCCGCCACGGAGCGATAAGAGAACAAAAGGTTAGGCGCACGCGCCGACTGCAATACGCACGGCCGCGGTGCATAGTAACAGCGCTAACAACTAAATTTATGCAATGTACACCATCAATCGAAGATAGCATGTAGGTATTACAACAAAATATTAACACAGTTTCTGCAATAAAATATGTATTGAATTTGTTGTGCGACACACGTAGTGATAGCACTGTGATTACGATAACTTTTTTAAATCTAACTCTGATTTTATTGCTATCACTGGGGAAGTGGGATTTTTGCGTGCAAAAATTTTGCACCCCTTGACCCATATAAAAGCAAACCCCCGCTCCTTAGCCACACCCTTCGTCTTATTTAAAAGTGTTTTATTATCCAGAGTTAAGTGGTCGTTGATGTAAATTCTGTTATCTCCACGAAGGCCCAGATCCGCTGGAACAAAGGTGCGCTTTTTTGCTGCAGCCACGAAGTCCTCCTTAACATATCTGTTGTGCACAGACACAATTATTGTTTTGTTGTGCTTGTCGTTGCGCATGGGTATTCTTGCAATGAAGTTAATGCCACTTTTAGGTATGGCGCAGTTAATGAGTTCCCCCAGCTTAGTGAAAATGCTAAAGAGATCCTCCGATGGAGACATCGGGACTCCTTTTATCTCTATATTATTCATACGAGCACGTTGTTCATTCTCCCGAGTGGTTGTCTCAAGAAGGTCGAAGCGCTGCTGAAAGAGTTGCAGCTCATGTCTTGCTTTGATCAAATCTTGGACCTCTTGGTTAAGTTCCGTGGTCCTACCGGTGACCGTGTCCAGGCTGCTCTGCATGAACTCCACCGATGTTTTTAACTCTGATAGTTCAGGCTTTAAAAGCTTTAGGTCTGCAATATCGGTCTTCATGCTTTTCAAGTCAGCAATGTCAGCCTGAATAGCTTTTACGCTGGCGGTAAGAGTAGGGAGCGTGGCAAATTGAGCTGACAGTCGCTTGAGCTCCATAACAACCATATCCATGTCCGCGGGAGCAGGTGAATTAGACGCTGGTGTCTTTCCGGAAGGCAAGTTAAGTGGGCTAAGAGCACCGGTACCGGCATTCTTACAAGTCACGCATTTCCATTTGCTTTTTCTGTCGCCGAGCTTACGGTAACCTCCCTCTGTTATCCCAGCGCAGGGAAAGTCGAACTGTTCTTTGCACATAGAACATTGAGCTCCGTCTCTAAATTCACAATTGCAACTCGCGCAAGTAAACATAGTGGATGAACAAAATCACAATCGTACTTTTATGTAAACAAATAGTCTATTAATAGAACCGCGTTAATATGGACGATCACTGCTTGAGCGCAACCGGTTTGCGTTTAAAGAAATCGGTACGCGTGCGCGCGTTTCGACGCCTGTGTGCGAACTGAACTCAAATCATATCAGATATCTTCAGATTGCCTGATGACCTTACACAAGGACTGACTTTATTATATCTGATACTAGCATTTGATCACTATCCCAATGTTGGTTCATTCACCAACATAGAAATAGTGATCAAGTAAGTGACGATGATATTGAGGGTGGTAAGCACGTTGGGCTTAGGATGAGAATGTGTCGAATAACTACTGGAAGCTGACTTAGGGTACTCCATAATGTCTGAACTAGGGTACACTGGTAGTTAGCCATGAACATTAGAACATAATCTATCACCGGTCTTTCTAAGCTTCAAAGAAAGAACATACCTTTAACAATATCAGTGAGGAAAAGTATCTCCTCAGGTTTGCAGCCAATTTTCTCAGCAATAGCCGTATAGCTGGCGGCTTCCTGCTTGGCTCCTATGGCCGTATCGAAATGCCCTTCAATTTGCGGCAGCAGATCTCCAGCCACCGAGTTATTGAACAGGAGTTTCTGGGCTTGCACAGAGCCCGAGGAATAAATGTACACCTTCTGCCCTTCAGTGGAGCGCCATAACTCCAGCGCTGGTGACACGTCGTCGTAAACACTGGAATGAATTGATGGGACGTTAGTTTTAAGTAAATTTGACGTTTCATACATCAATAATTATTTGTTATCATAATATTATTATACAATTTAGAGTAAATCATTTACCATCATTTATATGGTTTAGAGTTTATTTGTTATCAATGCAAGTTTTTAAAGACGCGAAACGCGTGAATAGTTCGATATTCCCTAGCTTAAAATGTTTTATTTTATTAGTAAATTATTATAGCTGATATTTATTGGTAGAGAGATGTATATAGTATGTTATCATTTTAGTGATGAAATCTTTTATAATTTATCATAGTGTATACAATATGTGGCAAACTACCTGAAGACCTGAGAAAAGTGGTCACTATTCACCTGAACACATCTGTAAAATTCAGGGCATCACTAAAACATAGCCGGCAACGATTGAGTTTTAGACTTGTATTGTACACTGTTTATCCATGCTATAGAGGTCCGGAAAAGTCACAGAAGCAAGTTCATTCGTATGTTAGAAAGTATGAGATAAAAAAAAGACGTGTGATACTCGGGGACTGCCGCGGTAAATTTATTTATTTATTTTATTTATGCAGTATTTTTTTTCCTGCCACCTAGAGGCGAGTTGCTGAACTAAAGAGACAAGCGTGATATTTCAAAAAAAGTCATTAAAAGTTCTGCAATTCATCGATAGATGGCAAAACTAAAAAGTATCACAACTGTGCCGGTCGGAGTGGGGGGTGTTAGGTTATTTTCGTTACGGAATTTCTGGATTCGGTCTCCACGCTCAAGGCCCGCGATAGAAGCTATGCAATAGCTTAAAAATAATCTTCAAAATCGAGCAATGCGAGAGTTCTATGACAATACTACGAGAATGATCCTTCATGCGATAGCTACAAACGTGGTGGTGAAACCCCGATGCTGGTAATAATTTGAATATTTCTTCGGTACATGCCCCATTGCAAGATATTATTTTAATGTCTTAGAAACAAGTGCAGAGAAACCTAACCAACAGTATAAATTTAAAATTGCCATGTAAAAACAATGTTTTCACCTGCTTACATAACATATGTTTTGGATACCCATATATTCCAGTTGAAGTATACTCACTGCCCCTTGATGTCTCCATTGCCATATCCTTGGTTCCAGATCAATCCTTGCAGCTGCTTCAAGGGCCCGACCTTGCGATCGGCAGACATAAGCCACTTGACGCTGCTGACCAAGCCTTCGATCTGCTCATCTTTGCCTCCGTCCTGAAATGTTTCAGTGGTTTTGTTAACACTATTTCAGCTTTATAGTCAATATGTATTTCGATTCGCGAACGAAACTGTGGAAAGCTCGCCTGACTTACTAACGGGAGGGGTTTTTTAATAGTACTTAGTAATTTAATTATTGATACACAGGTACAAAGATCATCTCGGACGGTCATAAACTCGGACACGGTGTCAGAGTTGACGAAAGCACATAAAACGTTCATAATCTGTTGTTAAAAAGTTTCGTACAGTCTAGGAAAGGACTAAGTAACTACAGGTAATAGTTAAGATCCAGTTTGGCATCTGAAAAGACCCATTTGCATCATTACGACAGATTTTGAAGTTGATATATCTAACAAAAAAATTGTATCAAATAATTCCCGTCTATTGTTGAATCGAAACTTTGAAGATTTCCTCTTAGAAATCGGTAAAAACATGTAGGTTTAGGTTTAAAGATACTTATTCTAATATAAGATATACATCACTTCCATGAGACAATTAATTTAAAAAAATTATAATAAGTTCGTCGTCACTGTCTAGCAAAAAACATAAAACAAACGAAAATCCTACCGAATTAATCATCCATTACCTCGTCCAGCGCACTAGCTTTAGTAGGTAGGTACCTACATTAAAACAGCTGACTTTAGAATAGTGACTCGTCTGCTAGAACAAGCTGGTAAAGTCGCGTTTTGAATGTAGACCTAATAATAATAAAAAATAGTAATACTTGAATTATATTTATGGCTACTCTAAATAAATGGATAAAACAAAAAGAACTTTAACATTTTGTAGACCGCTTGCCGAAAGAAAACGCCCAGAACACTGGCTCCACGTTGAATAGAGATTACTAACTTTTTGTACTAAATAAGAGCCTGCATTCTCATCACTCGTGGTAATTAAAATGTTAAATTATATAATAAACTACCAAAAACAGTTTCGGGAAACTTCTAGAAGAATTCAATCTGTAGCTGCATCAAAACGATTTAAGTACACCTTGCACAAAGTTCGACGGCTCACGAAATGTCCGTAACTCTCTCTTGAGATTGATTATGTACAGACTACAAAACCCGGAACGGTTCGAGCATGACCGAAATCAAAGGGTTTTCTAATTCGACGTGCATTCAATGTTGCCGCGCCAGTGACTGGTGACAAGGCGCGACTTGCTGCCGTCAATGCTGATGTCATCCGTGGCGTAAGTCTTTGGCTTCAGACATGGGAAAGATGGCTAGCGAAACTAAAACAATACCAGATAAGCGCTAGTCTCGCGAGGGCTTCGTTCTAACGTTGTATGTGGAGAGTTCGAAAATTTTTAATTTTTAACCAACAGACTTCAAAAAAATGAGGTTCTCAATTCGGCAGTTTTTTTTTGTGTTGACAATTTTTTTTTTATTTGAAAGCTGATGCATCTCATGTGGACCCATTTAAATTTTATCAAGATCTGAGCAGTAGTATTTGAGTTATCCTTAATAATACGTATTTAATTGACTTCGATTACATTGTCATTTGAAAGGGCAAGGTGTCAAATTTGTCCCTTATAAAGTTGTCAAAATCTGATCAAGGGTTCCGGATTTGATATATTGAGATATTTGAACTTGATACCTACAAACACGCGTTCCAGAGAATAGTGGTCTTGTTACAGACAGTCTAAATTATATCTGCACGTTGACACCCACGACACAAGTCATTGAACTTGCTAGTGTGGGGCTGCGAGTGTGAAAGCGTTTATGTTTAATATAATAAGCGTTCCTTTTGAGGTACGTAGCCTTAAAATAACACTGTGTGTTAATCTAGCTGAAATTAATCAAGACCTTGGGTGAAAACTAGAAACAAAGCTTACATTTATTATAATGTTCACTTGCGATCAAGCTGCCTCCTTTTATCTGGCTAGTAGGTACATACCTCTCCCGGAATAGTAACAACACCCTCAACATTCTTGTCCTGGTCTTCGATCGCTAGCTTCCTGAGGCCGGCTACAGCTTCCTTCACTTCCTCGTTTTCCCATTGACTCTCCAGGAACTGCTTGACATTGGCCTCGGCGTATGGGAACAACTTCTCCTGGAACAAATAAAAAGGGCTTATTAAATAAGACTCACGGTTCTCGAAACACAGTGTAAATTATACATCGGGAACCAGAGTCTTCAGAATCTAAATTGGATCCTCTAAATTTATGTCAATAAATATTTGATTGATTGATTGATTTTATACATTCTGAGATCTTAATGAATATCCAGGTTTTAAAGTCGAGATCTCACAGCCCCACACTAAAGATAAAGACTTGTACTGTGAGTAGAGATTCACATCTCACATTTACACCCAGAACCAGAAGCACAATTGGAGATTAAAATTGTGCTCCTGATGGAAATCGAACCCAGGACCCTGAAAATGTAAGTAAAACTTCACAAACCCGAATTCACGCTTTATCTCCGGAACCCTTGATCAGTTCTCGACTGATTTTATGTTGATGTTTGAATTTTATATAGGACCAACTTAACACCCTTTCAAACAATAAAAGTTGACCACTGCATTTTGTTATGTCAAGAGAACGGGCAAAACTGTTGCCTTTGTATTAGTTATGTGGAATCACGGAGATCGATTTAATACAATTAATACAATGCCAGTATTATCCCTTTCACCTTACTTACTAAGAGGGGTCGCAACGTGTACTCTGCTGGGACAAAAGTAACAGTTGACAGATTCTTAAAATTAGTAAGTGAAAAAGACTTTTTAACCTATTCGTGGAAATTCATGAAAAATGTGTGTAAAATGTTTTACACAAGTTTCATTCGCGTGTAACCCCTATCATTTCAATCTCAATAAGGTTGTTTTTTTATCTATTTTACCCAAAATATTACTTCGCTCTAGCATTCTTAGATTGAAGGCGGCAAAGCGAGACGAAATAAAAACATAATAGATAATCTTTTAGGTAATGGTTGAGCCATATTAACAGCACAATATGCTGCATTGATGGGCTTTAGGACCGGCCACATAATTTAGGAAAAGCTGTACACTAGTTTATGTGATAACCCAGCGCCTTTGTTCATTCCATTACTGATTCAGAACGCATTATCGTTCGTCTAGTTCAGGGATCGGCAACCTGCGGCTCTTTAGATGTGAAGCTGGGGCTCTTTAGTTCCATACGCAAATATTATTTTATACTAAATATAAAACATTTAAAAATCGTTTAGAATCGATTAACGAGGATTAGGCACCATTTATATCTCTTAGCCACTTGTGTTGTACTCGCTTTTTACCGCTCCCCTCCCCAGTGACAATTTTTTTGTGGCTCTTAAAATTTTGTAAATTGTGTTTTTTTACTCTTCCGACTCAAAAGGTTGCCGATTCCTGGTCTAGTTACATCGGTCGGTCAAGTAGACGGTCTGGTCCACCTCCTAAAACATAGACCAGGCCGCTCTGCCGCAAAAAAATGGCACACAGTTGAGGTTCTTAAAATTTAGTGCGTTTATTACAACCATAAGAACTCGTTCCGACACTACAATAGGTCTTTAAACAAAAACATGTAACCCTATCAAAGAATATCACATAAATTGAATACATTTTACTACGTGTATAATTACATAGTTTATATCTCATAGAAGCATAGTGCAGCTGTACGGTATGCACTACTACGCAATCATAATAAGGACGGCAGACTAGGGACCGGGAGCATTTTATCGATTTTCGGTGACGTGGCGGACGAAGTTAGTCCATTTATGTAGGAACTAACATTAACCTACGTATATCTAGATCGAAGCTCGTAAGCTATTCGGGAGATACCTAGACTTTCTATAAACATCAAACCAGTGTTACGTCAATTCTTGTGGTTATCTAATTTAACGTTAGAAAGGTAAGTAAATTCGAATGATTCTGAAGATGTTTCATGAGCTTTCGGCGTGTTGAAGCTGAAACAAATTATGATAAATAGTTTAGAAGTCATAACCCTGCTTTTCTGCCGTAGTCGGATAATTAGACAAAATTAGCACCTGAAAATGTCTCAAATACAACCTGTTATTACGAGTACTAAAAAATTTATAGAAACTAATCACTAGCGACTATCATAATAATATCACACTGTCATACGTAATTAATTATGTAGTTGTATTTGTAAGACATTTCTCTGCAAACCATACTTAGTTTATTTATTCTCATCTACGACGTACACGTCGATGATTTACTCCTTGTACCTACATATTGGCTGGAGATGAGGGACGAAAGAAACACAAAACAGCCCCCTATATCAATAAGTATAGTGTACGATTAATCCCTAACAAGTTTAAATTGTGAATGTCCCTT
The DNA here is from genome assembly GCA_948107665.1 of Lomographa bimaculata. Classification (NCBI taxonomy): domain Eukaryota; kingdom Metazoa; phylum Arthropoda; class Insecta; order Lepidoptera; family Geometridae; genus Lomographa; species Lomographa bimaculata. The sequence goes on from OX403603.1 coordinate 8,019,611, forward strand.
ACACGTAGAGACACAGGGTGCATAATAATACGAGCAGGGGATGACTCCTTGTATTTAATATTGGGGGCCGGGGCTTGATCCATGCCATACGTATAAAAATAATGTAATAGCGACCTTGACTCCGCGAGCTGGTTTCCGTTAGCTTTTCCTCAATATTTTTATCATTCGTCAATATTGACAATTCGGTTTGATGCTAATCCTACTAATATTATAAATCCGAAAGTTTGCGAGTAAGTGAGGCTGAACGGATTTGTATGAAATTTGGAATGAACATAGCTTATACCTAGGATTGACACATAGGCTACTTTTTAACTTGATAATAGCGGGCGAAGCCGCGTGGCACAGCTAGTTAGCAATAAGTTCGTCTATTAGTTATATCTCGTGTAATAAATAATGTATATCTCTTAGTTTTAAAGATTATGGTATGTAATAAATATATTTAATCATAAGTTCTGCTGGGACTCCTCGGTCTTTTTTCATGGAGAATGGACGTAAGACTACCAGCGCCAAATAAATATAGTTTATACAATTTATGAATATTATGTATGGTCCCTATTTGATAGATATTCCACAAATGCGGACGAAGTGTTTTGCTTCTACATTCATTGTGCGAACAGCAAAGGAATGGAAATCCTTGCCTGAGGCGGTGTTTCCTGATGAGTACAATATGGGAGTCTTCTAGTCGCGATTAAATAGGTATCTTCTAGGCTAGATTGCTCCATCGTCGACCACATCGTCGTTTACCATCAAGTGAAATGGTAGTCAAAAGTCTCTCTTGAGAAACATTTCACCACCAGATAATTTTATTCATCTTGAATACCAGTAGTCTCCATATGAAAGGAAACGCGTATTACTGCTTCTCGAGATTTAATAGTCAAAAGGAGGAATTGTCTTTGTATCTTTGTGCTCAGACAAAATTCCGAGAAATCGCTGCAGGTTTATTGGAAACGAGCAAACGACGCGCGTAGCTTAGCTGATCGATTCAATACACATTCCAGCATTAAAATTGCGTTAGTAAAAAATATTATGCTGCTTAGTACAGTTTCTCTAGCAAAGAAATGAAGACAATGAACAAGCGATGAACGTTACGGACGTCCCGAAATCAAGAAACACTCGTCTCAGGTATCAGGTTCTCAAGAAATAGGCCTTAAAATTTTGCATAACGTGATACCCTGGTGAAACTGCGTCGTCTACGATGCGGCAAGTCTGTAGGTGAACGAACTGCGCTCGCCAGCCAAACCGGATAGGGAGCCGACCTAGCCAGCCGCACCTCAGGGTCCACGGGCCACAATGTACGACGAAAACAACGTCTAAATTTAGAACATCGACGGTGGAAAAGTGGTCCAATTGCACAGTATCGGATTGTACAATGATCAGTGTGTCAATTGCCTCATCAATTATTAGGATGCTGTCAGAAACGGAGTATATACAGATATCCTCATTAGATACTTTTTTATGCTCGATAGACAAGCATTTGACCATCATCTCACCTCATGGAAAGTGTAGATGAAACTCAATGGTTCAGCAAATTTTTTCTCACTTTTGGAGATAAGGACAAAAAGTCCCATTCCAGGCAAAACTACGACTGTACTACGGGACAGTGATATTCTGTACACCGATATATGGTGGCTATTCCTTAAATGCGCACGAAGCGTTTTGCTTCCACATTCATTATGCGCACTGCAAACAAAGACTAAACCGCTCCGACGACGTGGTGAGTTGTTTTTTGAGTAGAAAATGGCCTCACGCCTTAACAAATGGTTATATTATCTTTGACTGAAACTCCTTGAAGTCTATGTTCCCAGATAAGTACAACGTTGGCGTCTATAAGTCGAGAGTGAATAGGTATTTTCTAGGCAAATGAACTTGAGCAAATGTTTTACTATAATAGACTAAAACCTGTAGGAAAGCAAGCCAGGAGAGCATGATAAGATACAATTAAAAAAAACCAAGTTATTCATATGAATAAGGTACACATGATTATAATTAATATGTATAATATAAATAGTATGGTGTCATACTATGATATACCATTTAGCTCAACTAAAAGCATTAGCAACTTTAAAATATTTCTTTGAAAGCCTTATTAAAACATAAAAGGAAAATCGAGGAGTAATACAGTTGGTAGTCAAAACTGATCAAAAGCTTTCCCGTTAAAAGGGGGTTGATAAAATTGCATTCTGCCAATTAAAAGGCTTTCCCAATAGCCCTCCCTGTGCATATCGTGTTGCAGTAATCATGGTGAAAAGGGGCAGGAGAAAGCACCTAGATACATAATAATGAGACCGTCAAGCTTATCGTAAGAGTAATGAACCACGTCCTAGCAGTAACTACCTATCTGCATTTGAATCTCGAAAGAAATGTCGATGCTCTCATTTCTCAACTTTTGAAACAGGTTGTCAAGAAATTGACATTAGGATACTAGCTATGCCAGCGGCTTCGCTAGCGTGTCGTTACTTTTTTTTATGCAAGATAGGCAAGCATTTGAACACTATCTCACCTGATGGAAAGTGAAGATGCGGCCAAAGATGTAACATGCTTGCCTAGAAAATACCTCTTCACTCTTGAAGACACCCAGATTGTAGCGTTCGTGAAACAAAGACGCGGGCACTAAGGGCATGGGGGAATAAAATCATGTAATTACTGCGCACACTCTCCAAAATGTAAATGGTAGAATACCGATAGGCTTGCAAACTTATGTCGGTGACCCAGACTCTGCAATTTGGACTATACTAGCTTATCACCGCCAATTAACCCTTTTTGCTCGCCGGTCGATGGAATCAAGAGCTTCAAGCTGGCAATTAGCGGACCATCCCACAGCTGGCTCCATACACGATCGGAATTGAGCTTTATATAAATTAAGAAGCTGTCCTGGTGTGAAGTACATATTGCCTAATCTTTGCGAGGACACGAGTTTCTTAGCGGCCAGCTGAGCACTGGTTTCGATGTAGGTACCTAAGTTCGACGATAACGAAACGTCAAGAAGCTCGAATTAATTTGCTATCGTCATTGGTACTTTTTGCAACGTCGCAGATAAAAGGTCGCTGTTTAGCGGAGAAAAGACATGCCTGAGTTTCGGACGCATTAAAAAGAACCATCGACGTCGAAATCGAAAGATTTTCTTTTCTTATGTACCATTGAAACAACTGAACTTTCAACAGATCGACAGTCGTATCGACGTCGCATCAATTCGATCAATCGTAGTTTGACGACCAGAATAGACCTACAGGTTGGCATCGCCCCATTCGGCCTCGGCCACTAAGCTCGAATTCAATAGACTTATAATTTCTTCTCTTAGTGACTGGACGTGTTACTGATGATGAGTCAGCATGAAAAGTCCACATGTCCGTCTCTATGATTGAAACTTTATGCAGTTCGCTTATATATGCATCATCACCAACACATTGTGGGACAGGTGGTAGGTTTAGACCTACTCTCTCCCAGTGGGAGGAGACCCAGAACTAGAGACTAGTGATAATGAAATGAGATGATAATAGTGATGATGGGCTCAAAGAAAATTGTCATCATCGTCAATGAGAGTGTGGGTGGACAATACCCGCCTACGATCACGATAAGGATGTTGATGAATTAAGATAAATAATAAGTAGCTTTTGTAATAGACCTGGCTAAAGGAAGGTAAACAACGTCTATTCAAAAATAAAAATCCATTCACCTGTGGTCAGGTGTCGTGACAAACATAACAACTTTGAGATTTACAGAGTACTACTAGTTGTGACTAGCAGCTTCGCCTCGTGCTATCAAGTTATATATCCTATGTATTAATTCAGATAGATCTACCGACCTATATTCCAAATGGGTCACTATTTTGGACATGATATAGTAACAAATATATAAAGGGCAGTGATGGCAACACCAACTGAAGCTAAGGTTTGAACTGTTCCAGCGGTGTCCAGAACCACCCTTCATGTCAATTTCAGCTTTGTTTACTGGTAGTGGTAATAAATCACCCACACATTTACTCAAAGGAGTTTTACCACCCAAACAGGTAAACCCTCTTTTACCTGTTTGGGTGGGCAAACTTTTGACTTTTGTTTCTCTGGCACTACTGACTTACTAACCTTATGCCATCAAGAAGTCTGGAGTGTGGCACAACTGTTGGTTGGTAGTTGTGATCACTATCTTTTTTTTCTCTCAATTTTCAAATAATTAAAATACCATAAATGGAGCCATTTAGGCTAAAGGGCAATTCAAATTCTATCAAGTACATTTCTGCCAATCATGTTAATTTTTGGTTTTCCTCAAGTAAATATTGTCCAAATATGAAAGTTTTCTTTGATCATCATTGGAAATGACCAGTTGTTGTGGGTCTAAAAAAATGCCTTGCGAGATATTTTTTTTTCAATATTGGCAAACGTTTGACCACTATCTCACCTGAGGTAAGCGATGATGCAGTCGACGATGGAGCATGTTTGCCTAGAAGATGCCTATTCACTCACAACTTAAAGACTCGCATATTGTATTTATTAGGAAACACTAAAGGTAAGGAGTTCCACTCCTTAGCGGTTTGCATAATGAATGTGGAAGCAAAATGCTTCATCTGCATATATGCCAGTTGCCACATCAAGTCCAAACTTCACCTGCATGTACAGACTAACAAATGAGGCTACAGTGAATAACAACATCAATTGCAAGGAGAGTAGACATTAAGCAGGCGTCCATAAGGTGGTGTGCAGGTGGTTATAAAAACTAAAAACTCATGCCAAACCTTTTTACCAACCTCATTTGGTGGGCAAAAGCACAAGATTATGTGTTTTTTTTTTTTTTGCTACTTTGGAGTCGTCCAACGACTGTCAATCCCATAGTTGATAGATTTCAATAGACTTAACTATTAAGTATAGGAGTTTGTTTGATCAGCCCATAAGCAGACTGATAGAGCAACCTGGCCGCATCAGATGTTTGCGCTGCCAGGATGCTCAGGTACACCCCCACATCAAAATTATAAAAACTAAACCTATTGAGTATGAGCTCTCTCATTGAATTGCTGCGGATGCAGTTCATCAAAAAATGATAAACATCATCTGCAACACTACGCAAAGATCATGATTGCCACATCATGTTTGGCCCAATTCTACGATTCGGGAATAACACGTTCATTATCAGTTTATCATTGTCTCTATTGACCTCTTGAACTCCAGGATTACATAGAAGAGATATTACTGCAGATGTTGATTCAGTGTGACTTGAGAGGTCTAGGCAAGACATATTTTGATCAGATCCCTCGTACTACACTCATACATAAGCACTAGCTAAAGTTTATTCCTTATTCAGCATTATTCATGTAGGTAGGTTGGAAAGGTAATCAATGATAATAATCGTATCAGAATTTTAATTTATGTTAAGTACGACACAGCTACCTAGTAGCCAAAAAAAGTGATCAGATATCATTCGCTTAGTTTATTTGACATCAGGCGAGCAACTTGCTCGTCTAGTCTCTTAGTAATATTAATATAAAAAAATATGTGTACAAGATTAATATTTTTTTAAATATGGTTATCAAATTCTCATAGTGTACATAAAATATACTCATATTGTTCAGTCTCTCACTCTATATATCATAACAACATATATTTATTACATTCTTGATGATTATGAATAGAACAAAAAAGAATCGGCCTAATTTGTTAAGCCACTCTCAAGTTATAGCGTTTCAAACATGCAGCAATTATTTTTAATTTTTTAATATTGTATAGTTCTCAAGTAAAATACGTATTTAAGATCTATCACTACCAAAATAGTGTGTGGTTTCAATTCGAAAACGACAAAACACCTAAGAAATAAGATTAATTTTTGCTTAAACCGAATATAAATTGCTCGCAACAGAGATATGTACGTAATAAGGGATCTGATATATATATATATGTATAAATACTAATGCATTTTCTTCTTCACCGGAACTAAATATTTTACAAATAAAAACAATTAGCGATTAATATATCATACAATAAATAAATTACAGAGTCATTATCAACCAAAAACATACCTAAGATTTTTTGATGTAGATAAAAAAAATATATACATACTGGTAAAGTATATTCAGTACTATTGAATCAGCATATTATTATCATAATCCTATTATATAAATTATTATTTAGCACCTAATTAAAGCTTGTGAACATGAGGCTTACTTTACTACCTCGTGATTTCTAGTGCAAACAGCTTTCGTTTTTATTTATTTACAGCCAGACAGTCAGGTCAATGCTTCATCAAATACTCTCAGACGCCGCAAAAAAATTATAGGTAGGTATTAAGACCGTATTGTACATGTTATGCCTACAACAATGGCACAACTAATTTCGTTTTCTATCTCTATCATAACTTGCTTTGATTGACGTGCGTGCGACAAGGACAGGTATTGTTTAGTTGCACCCTAAAAGGAGGACAGCTAACTGTTCCACATTTTTTTGCCAGCCAAGCCAGCTGCTTCAAACAGCTGTTCAAGCCGGTAGGTAGGTTCATACCTAAAATCTATCGTTCAAAACTGACGATCCGTACATTTGATTGATATACATCGTCTTATCTACTTTACTGGACATTTATTGATTTCTCTTTCTTTTGAGTGCGTAACTAAAGAGAGCCACGGCGAAATATTTATTTGCAACATGCTTTCGAATTCTATACAACAATAATGACATTTCTTAGCCGATGTTTACTGCATCCTCATGACAGAAGTCTTTGTAAAGCCCGTCTTAAATTTATAACACGTGGTAAATTAAACAATGAAAGCGACGTGAAAAGGGTACCATTTTGATTTCGTCCTCCATGTTGCGAATCCGGAAAAGCGACCATTTTGCACGATTTCGCAGCAAATATTGAGGCTGACGGTAAGAAATTCGGCAACAAACAACCACGTCGGAAATCAGATTTTTCATAAATTCACAAAATTATAAAACACCGGCCGGTCAATCGTTAGACCTACCTTAACAAAGCTGATCGATGTTATTGTTCCTTCAATATCCAGGAGAAGAATTTTGCACTTCTTTACTATATCGCTGATTTCACAGTTTTCACTCGCCATTTCGATATCAGTACTTCCTCTAAAAGAAGTACTTTTCTAATATTTTCTGACTAGAAATATTTCCACGCTACACACCGCCACAAGAAAAAAGCATTGATTGAGCGAGCGAACCGAAGGAACTCACGAATGCCAGCCGTTCGCGTCGCGAAGTACAGTTCTGAACGACAGAGATAGTTGCGTAAAACTAGATTACATTTTGTAAAAGAGTGACAGAGATAAACTGCCTAAACAGAAGACCGAGAATGCTGCAAAAAGAGATGAATAACGGAAGGATACAACCCCTTTCAGAATACCCAACATAGCAAATTTAAAAATGTTACCATATGCTAACATATTGTAACCCCTGTTTTCTTAAATAAAAAATTCTTTAGGTGTGCGATATTTTTATGCAACCGTGCCCGTCTGAATTCCATAACATACAAAATATGATCACAAACTTGTAGCATCAACGATAATCTAGTAAGACTGACGTACGACAAATTATTGACTATTAAGGAAGTAAAACAATTATGCCGTAGTGATAAAGCCTACTGCAAATCTTTGATTTCTTTTCTCTTATTTTGAACCTTACTTTAATGGTGGTTTATTTGACTTGGCATCAAACAGCTAGGGTTTTATCTGTCTTGTCCTTAATTGGCAGAGCGTAGCATTTATTTTTGGCTTAGAACTTTTATTGTGCACGACAATATGATCACTTACCATCTGGTGATATAGTGGTCAAACGCTAGCCAATTAGACATTTTAAAAATATTCCAAAATACTATGAAGTGTATAATTTTGTTTATTTTTTTCGTTTGGCGACTTGATCGTGAGTTTTCTTAGCTGTGTTTGGTGAAAATTGGTGCAGCGTTGGGAGTATTTTCTTGTATTTTTAGATTCTGGTGGGTACCTAACTACATGTTGTTTTGATCTATTATAACATTTAAGCTTCCAAAGATGTTTAGATGAACTTATATCTCGGTCTATATTTAAATTTTATATACACGAAATGTGACTTATCCCGGAACGCACTTTGCTTTGGGATAAGTGAGATTCCTTTAAGACAGCTCAGCAGCTAGGTACCATTATTATCTTTAATTTCTTCGGGACAGCAATTATTTCATTAAAATATTTAATTGCTTTTAAGCAAATGATTTATTGATCATATTAACCCTTTAGAGATATATAAAACTATTGTTAAAGCGCGTGCACAAGAGGAATGTCCATATCTTCCAGTTTTGTGGTACTGAATACCGTACGACAGTGTTTCCCAGACTTTGTTCAGCCATGGCCCCGTAATTTTCATACTGCCCCTTCGTGATGCACTCAAAAGTTTTAACACGTTTTAATGCTTTGTAGCTGTCGATTTGGTAGATGCAAATGTTACACTTGAAAACAACATATTAGATCTTGTAAAGAAAACTGTTTTCTCAGGTCTGACTATGGACTCAAAACTCCAGTGGGGTCCTCATATTGATGTGCTTGCAGGTCATTTGAGTTCCGCTGCTTTTGCGATCCGTAAAATTAGACAACTGACTGATGTAGCGATGGCAAGGCTGGTTTACTTTGCATATTGTCATAGTTTGACGAGTTACGGAATTTTACTATGGGGATCTGCTGCCAATGTTGAAACTTTTTTTATTCTACAAAAGAGAGCAGTTCGTGCTGTCTATGATATGGGTCCGCGTGAATCTCTCAGGGAATTCTTTAAAGAAACAGGCATACTTACATCTTTATATATAAAAAAAGAAAATATTATGCATGTTCGCAAAATATTGATAAATATAAATTAAGAAGCGATGCCCACAATCTTATTACTAGATGTAAGCATAAAATTACAGTGTGCGCATTTAGATTAAGCAAAACGAATAAACTTTTGATGGCAAATAGGGATAGATTTTACAATAAACTGCACAAGCGCTTTTTAGCGACTAGATAATAAAGATATACCTATGTTAATATAATTATGTATAAGTGTTAAGGAATGATTAAAAAAAAAAAAAAACAATGCGCCGCGCCGCCGAGGTTCTTGCCAGGTTAGATAGATAGAAAAAATCTTTATTTGCACACCAAAAAATAACACTTGCAAAGAAACCTTAAATATAACATAGGAGCACAAAAGGCGGTCTTATCGGTCAAAGCGATTTCTTCCAGACAACCAAAGGGAGATGATTAAAATATTACAAAGAGGGACGGTGGTGTACTTTAACACGTATTTAAATTAATAAATGTACTTACACATACTTATTAATATTAGATACATGATATACATTCAAAAGCCTACATAAATAATTATAATATATTATATACAGGTTCTTCTCGAGATGACTGTAATTTTACGAATCTGGCAGTAGAATAATTAACTTTCATTCTGCCTCTTTGGGGCCAATGTGAATAAACGATTATGATTTTGAAAGGAGGAAAATATTCTTCAAGATTATTCTACAGTCCTATTAAATGTTCTTTAATTAGAAACAAGGGAATGCTGCGACCCGGTATTTTATTTTGATGGCCCGGTACCGGGTCGCGACCCACCAAATGGGAAACGCTGCCGTACGAAATGTTCTTATATTATTTTACTAAATAAACAAAGATTTTAGCCTTGCACGCCTATGAGTAAGATTTAATGTATATGTTTTTGAATAAGTCAAGCGAGATCTCTAAGTAAACTAGAGTGGTTCAGCACTTCGTCCGTCTACCCATCAGTCAGTGGCATTTAGCGTCTTAACCATACAAGCGTATAACTTTAAATTCTCAGAGAATGCGTAAAGCTATGGCTTAAAGCCTGAAATGGCAATTAAAATGATATGAATGTAAATATTAACGCGTTAACAATTTGGTAGGCCACCAAGTCAGACCTATTTTGTTCCGGGGTCTATCTTAAGAACGGCTATACATTTATAGCTACAGTTTACGTATTGTATCCAGACAAGCTTATTATATCAAATTTTAAGCAAGCGACATGCGGCTTTTGTATATTTCTGGGGCAGGTAGACAATGGTGCACGCACGCAGCAAACTTTCAACCACAGTGCAGCATACTGCGCGTGACAGTAGTGCACGATTAAAACTTTATGTTAAGACACACCTTAAGGAATTCTGACATGTCGCATTAAGCGCCTGTTTTTCATATCAGCTATTGGTAAGAATCACTAACATCTATATTCATTGAAATATTTTTTCTGCACACAGTGTAACTGAGTGTGTTGTCACGATTTTTAAGTGTTTATAACGTCAAAAATGAAAAATGTACGCTATATATATAAAAACTGTCAAAAGTTATTTCAATAAATTACAATACTTACTTATACTTGGAAAGTTGGAATTAATTTTATAATCTAAGTGTGGAACAGTTTGAATAATGAAATTGACTAAACTCTATCTACATACGTAGCAAATCGAGATAGGAATATCGTCAAACACATAATATCCGTATGTCAATCACTAGTGCCCCCAAAATCACAATGGAACGATCTGTAGTTGCTCTGACAGTAGGGTATAGAAAATAATTTTACAATGGGTATCCCCATTTTAATTTTAGTGTGGTGGTAAAAGAAAAAGCGCGAATTTTAGGCTTCCCAAATGGCATGTGACGTTTATTTCAGCCTCGAAATATTTGTTTTTGAACGGAGATAATAATTATGCTGGAAGTTTTTAACCAACATGAGAAACGTAGGTCTCGGAGTAGGTTCTATTTGACTACGAAATGGGTTAAGTTAAAAAAAAAATCCTGTATAACGTAAAAATACTTTATTACTGCACGGTATATATTTATGAGATGGTACTTTAAAGCTATTTCACTTGATATCCATTGATGATCATGGTATTTGGATCTTTTATGCATTTGACCACTATCTGACCTAATGGAAAGTGTAGCTCTCATAATTTGAAAAACTCCCGCACACTTTGAACTGTTCAATTAAAACGGCAATTAGCGTGACTTAGGTACGCGTTGTCTAGACCGACAATTGTTTCGGCTTTATTCAGAAGCCTTCTTCAGGATAAGTACGGGTCGCTCGCTGCGCGTCCCACCTCGCACCGATCATCGAAGCCGAAACAATTATTGTCGATCTAGACATCGATAACGCGTAAGTCACGCTAATTCCCGTTTCAATTCGTATTAGCTCTCCTTTTTTGTGACTACTTTTGGAGAATAACAGACACCATTTTTTTTAATCTAAAAAAAATCTCAATATGATACAATCGGTTTATTAATTTAGACGTTGAATGAACAAACAAACATAGATACGGTCTTAAAATTATAATCTTCCATTTTACTTCGCTGTATTCAGGTAAGAATAGACGCATAATTAAATAATACTTTATTTATTTACATTTCAGTGCTTCACTTATCACGTAACATGTATATTAAGTTATAAAAAAATTACAAACAATCGCCTGCGGTCCTTTTTTTACTAAACTATGTCATAAAATACTAAAATATAATAAAAAATATAGTTTTTTCGTTTATTTACACCTTGAAATGATCTAGTAAACTATTCTTGGGAGTATTTCTCTTGTCTTCAGTTCTCATTTTCTTGACGAGTTTCGGCGTGGTGGGGTTGCTTTCAGCTTTCCTTTTTGTCACCTAGAAATAAAGAAGTAATGTTAAATTAAGAATATTTGGCACATACGTAAGCTTAACTTAGTAAATTTGTATAACTTTAATTTCATGGAAGATGGGACGCCCTTAAGTCAATACTTTAGCTCCGTCACAACTTCCTGAAACACAAATGGGGTTGGCGCCAGGCGCCGCGCCGCGGCAACTTCGGCAGAGCATCGCAAACAGCGAAAATATGGCAACCTCGGCAGTGGTTACATATTTGAACCGTTTGGTGTTGAGACACTGGGTCCGTGGGGACCGGGAGCTCATTCTATTTTCAATAATCTATCAGAGCGACATGTGATCGAAATGCGGGTACTTATTTGGCTCATAGTATTAGCATTGCAACTTAGGTAGTTGCTGCATGGATCTATATAGTTTTAGTTTACTTTTAGGAAATATAGGCAATTGGCCTAATATACAGCATATAAAAAAAAAAATTAAGACAAAAAAAGTGTAAGTATATTAACCAACTACCAATAACAGAGGTCAATAATGCTTTTTTTATCCTATTAGCTCTGGCGTACGCGTACCGATTTATAAGATTCTCAACTACCATGTCCTAAACCTAAAATACTCAACTCATGTTAGATCTGATTTTGTTTTGTAGAATACTAGCTAGCTCGAGTAAATATACATAAAAAACATACACGTAAACGCTTTCATACTCAAAGCCCCACACTAAGTTTAATTACTTGTGTCGTTGGGCCGTAAACACTAACATCACACACACAACATTCACTTCACACCTAAAACCAGAAACACAAACTTTCCATGGATAGAAAGCTTGTGTTCTCATCGGGAATTGAACCCGGTGCTTTGAAGGCGAACGTGCACCCAACGCCAGTATAACCGGCTAAACTATTTGTCCAAATGATATCCAGTAAAGAGCAAATTGTATCTACATGAACTACATAAAACGATGCAATACTTTATTTTGTTATGGATTAATACTGAATGCCTAAAAAAGGCAACAAAACTGAGGCCGCTTTTTTGCAGTTTTTTAACAAAGAAAAGTATTTTTTCTGGGCTAAATATACATTTAAATGATTCCATCAAGCTTGTCTTTGAACAAAAATGTACCTAATAATTACATAACTTAGGTTTATTTTCCTCTGGCGTGATAGCAGCGAACACAAAGTTCCGACAACTATTGGGGCCTATAGTCCCCACTTTGGCATCGTCATCAGCTGCTAAGGGAATCGCCAGCGCAGAATCAACCTGATTGCATCAAGTCTTTGCGACTTAGAACAGAAATGATCCTAGTAGCTACATACCTTAGGTTTCTTTTCCTCTGGCGTGATAGCGGCGAACACAAAGTTCCTTCGACTGTTGGGACCTATAGTTCCCACTTTGGAGTCGTCGTCAGCTGCTAAGGGAGTCGCCAGCGCCGCTAGACGAGCCAGCGCACCGCGTCCGCGGGATAACAGCGACCCTTGGTAGGTTTGCTGAAAAAAATAACAATATATAATGTAGATATCGCCTTTAGCGATAAGACCGCCTATTGTAACACTTATTTTGTAAATCAATATTTTCTGTTCTGTTTTGTCACAATTAAGGTGTTAAATAAAGAGTTAATCTACCTATCTATAAAACATATTTAAATTATTTTATTAAATACTAGCGATCCGCCCCGGCTTGGCCCGGGTGTGATAAATAAAGAACCGCTCGACCGATTTTGTGCAAACTTCACATAAACCATCTACTAAATAGTCCGAACAAAGCCTAAACATTTGGTTTGGATAGGTGAGCCCGTTCTTGAGTTATACAATTACAACGAAAAGTGGCATTGATTTTTATATATATAGATACAGAAGGCGGATGCAAGGGGCATTCTCTACCATTCAACCACACAGGTAGACGAGATGGAAGGGCTGCAGGCGTATGTCAAAATGGTATAGGGAGGGAGACAAAAGAAAGAAGGAAGGATTCATTAAAATTATAAATATAATAAAATTTTTGAACTAATTCAAAGCTTCAGAGCTTTTTTTATGCATAATAGGCAAGCATTTGACCACTATCTCACCTGATGTAAAGTGATGATGCGGCCAAAGACGGGACATGTTTGCCTAGAAGATACCTATTCACTCGAGACTTGAAGACTCCCAGATTATACCGTTCGGGGAACAAAGACGCAGGCAATGAGTTTCACTTCTTCGCTAGCTTGCAAGGTAGCTAGTCTCTCGGTTTATTATCGGATACAATTCGGAGTGTGGAAAAAAAAAGAGTGTGCCAAGGAACTGCACGATCTAGCCTACAGCGCTATATACAGGTACACATTCCACATATGCGCACGAAGCGTTTTACGTCCACATTCATTGTTTGAACCGCACAGGAATGGAACTCTATGCCAGAGTCAGTATTTCCGGATGAGTAAAATATGAGAGTCTTCAAGTCGCGAGTGAATAGTATTTTCTAGGCAAGCTTGCTCCATCGTCGACCACACCAACAGGTGAGATAGTCGTCAAAAGATAGAATAAAAAAAAAACTTAATTACGTTCATAATACACCGTACAACATAAACGCTTTCACACTCACAGCCCCACACTAATTCGGTGATTTGTGTCGTGGGTGCCGGAAACATTACACCCAGAACTAGAATCAAAAAGAAAAACCTCCCTAGGCTTTTCTTGTTTCATTTTATTCTTAACAATTTGTTTTTTGAAAGAAAGAAAGATTATTCGAGACAACACGCGACGTTACATTATTTACATTAAACAAGAAGACAAAGCACATAAGAAAATACAAAAATGAATAATATAACGCCGTGTGATGTCACGAATGGGGTTCCGACTCAGCATATAACTAGGCAAGTAGGTGTGAAGAAAAAAAAAAGCTGACCGACAGGTTTGTGGCTTGAACTGCCCGCTGGAGTAGTTTACTCGTCTGTCTACTAAGCTTAGGATACCACATTCGATTCTCGGCGCGAGAACACAATTTTTCTCTTCAAAGGAAATTTACAACATTATACTAAAAGTTCTGAATTTCATCGAAAGTGAAAGTTTCAGATACATGCGATACAAGTCTTCGAACTCAGTGCGGGACTGTGAATGTGAAAACGTTTATTTACCTGCAGCAGCGCAAAAGGTTTCTTCGGACTTGGTATGTCTTTAGCTGTTTTTTTTTCAACTGGAGCGTTTTCATTGTCTGTGGTAGAGGTTTTCACTCCCATCAACAAGTTTGACATGGTCTTTGACATAAGGTTCGCTTTGATAATGGTAGTTCTGTTGACACTGACGTTTGCATTCTCCTCTGGTTTCTCTTCTTTCTGCTGAAAATATGTGAAATGAAAAGAAATTAAATATTCGTTTTAGTAATAAAACAAATCATTCAGCCCAGTGAAAGTGGCTAAATGGGATTCGAACACGTATACCGAGAGTTCTGTACCACCGATCAATGGCGTGAGTCCGACTCGCGCTTAGCCGGATTTATTCAATATAGAGTTTACATTTAGATTAATTATCACTGAAAGTTGAAGCTTTTACATTAATTACCTTTTTGACGATAGAGCAAAACAAAAAAAAATGGCAAGGTTTAATAATAACTATATGCACGGCGTCGTCATCCGGGTAAAAAATTGCCTTTGACGCTCTAAAATAATGTGGCTTTCTATTTTGGTAAAGGAATTTTAAAAATCGGTTTAGTAGATCCAGAGATTACCCCCTACAAACTCACAAACTTGTACCTCTTTATAATATTATTATATACTATATAGTATTTTAAGATTATCCCTGTAACTAACTGTATTTGGTGTACAATAAAGAATTTTCTATTCTATTTTATATAGTATAGAAGTATACATTGTATTTCTTATTTATACTTTTAAAATATTTGGAACTGCCCTTTTGCCTAGTTGGTTGCGCGTTCGCCTTCTAAGCAGGTGTACTAGGTTCAATTCTCGACGGGGATCATAAGTTTTCTCCCCAAGAAAAAATGTGTTTCTGGAACTGGTTATGATTGTGTGTGTGATACGAATGTTTCCGGCTCCCACAACACAAGACATCGAACTTAGTGTGGGGCTGTGAGTGTAAAAGCGTTGATTTATTTGTTTATAATATTTAAAATACCAGAAAGTTCTTAGTTCTGGTTTTTGTTTTCAAATACAAAATCGTTTATTCACATGGGCCTCAAAGAGGCACTCATAAAAGTGAGTGACTATACTGTGATTCGCAAAATTACAGCCATCTCGAGAAGAATCTTGCAAGAAACTCGGAAGCGCATTTTTTCATTAATTTTTTTTTAAACATTCTTAACACTAATACAGGAATGATATTCACAAAAAAAAACAAAAAATAAGCGGTGAATTCGGTTTTATTAAGCTTTGCTTGCGTTTAATCATCAAGTGAATTTTTAGTGGTGTTTAAAGTCACTAGAAAAATCCCAATGAAACACCTAGCTTCATCATCAGTGGATGATCAATTCACTGTACCGGAATGGACACTGTTTGCAAATTGACTTTTTGTGTAATAATTTGACTTTTTATGTAATGATACTTTTGACTTTAATTGTGATAAAATTGTTTATGATTTATTTTTATGAATGTATATTTATTATGCAACTATTAAATTAAATATTAAGATAACATAATTATAATGATTTTACTAACACAATGGACTGTAAATTGTCTGATCATTAAATGAATGATGATAAAAATATTAATAAATTATATAATACTAGCTGACCCGTCCGGCGTTGCCCGGGTAAACAAAAAATTACATATAAACGCTTTCTCACTCACAGCCCCACTGTAAAAGTACTATAAGTTGTGTCGTGGGGCCGTAAACAATTAACACCACACACACAACATTCACGTCATACCCAGAACCAGAAACATAAACTGCCCGTGGGGAAAAAACTTTTGTTATTGTGTTCCCACCGAGATTCGAACCCGCTGCTTTAAACGCGCACTCGTCTACGCCAGTGGGTAGTTCAAAGTTCAAAGATTCCCCACCCTGCGTCGCCCGGTTAAAAAATCTACACATAAACACTTCCACATTCACAGCCCCACACTAAGTTCAGTGACTTGTAGCGTGGGGCCGTAAACATCCAAGATTCACAACATATTAAAAACCAGGAACACAAATTTCACGTAAGAGAAAACTTCTGTTACCACCGCGAATCGATCCCGCTGCTTTGAAGGCAAACGCGTACCTATTTACGCGAGTAGATAGTTCAAAAGATGACCCGCCCGGCATCGCCCGGTTAAAAAATATACAAATAAACACACTTCCACATTCACAGCCCCACACTAAGTTCAATGACTTGTATCGGGGGGCCGTAAACATCCAAGATTCACAAAGTATTCACAACATACTCAAAACCAGGAACACAAATTCCCGTGGGAAAACTCCTGTGTTCCCACCGGGCATCAAACCCGGTGCTTTAAAGGCAAACGCCCACCTAACTACGCTAGCGGGCAGTTCAAAGTTCAATGATAAGACTAAACAAAAAAAACAGTCGAATTTATATCCCCCTTCTTATGTTAGTCGGTTCAAAACATAGACGTATGCCAGTAACTGTTCCATTCTGTGATCCACCGTTTTCACCCTCAAATAAACTTAACGATTTCTCCTAGACTATAGGTCCAAATTATATGCAGTAAAGAGCAAATTAAATCTACGTGAACTACGTAAGCCGATGAAATAGGTTTTTTTGATAAGGATTAATATTAAATACTTAAAAAAGCCAACGAAATAGAAGCCGCTATTTTTTAATGAGCAGGAATTCGTAGTACGTTTCTGTACATTTCCGACCCGTCCCGTTCACGGGCGGGCTCCCGTGAAACTAATTTCACGATTTCTCATAGACTATTTATCCAAATCATATGCAGTAAAAAGCAAAATGTATCTACATGAACTACGTAAGACGATGAAATAGTTTATTTTGATAAGGATTAATACTGAATGTCTCAAAAAGCCAACTAAACATAGGCCGCTTTTTTTTCAGATATTTTACAAAGAAAAGTATTTTTTCCGAGCTATACATACATGTTAGATATATGCTGTCGCGGACTTTTTTGTAAAACTCATGAAGGCCAACATTTTTGCCATACATTATATTCAACTATGTCTTACTGTTTAGTCAGCGTACGCCGATAAAGCGGAAAGTTAGCAAATTTTTCTCCGACTTGTCTTACGAATATTATTATTTCGAACTGATAACTAACTTCTATCCCGACAAAACATAGCCTATGGCACTCAGTGATAGTGTAGCTATCTATTGGTGAAAGAATTTTCAGAATCGGATCAGTAGTTTCAGAGATTACCTTTTACATACAAACAAACAAACAAACAAACAAACTTTACCTCTTTATAATATTAGTATAGATGTTGTTTATCTATCTAAGCTTATAAGCTTATTTGTAAACCGAATAAATAAATTAATAATTAAACGCAAGCTAAGCTTAAAAAACCAACTTCACCGCTAATATTTTGGTTTTGCTTTATCGATTTCGATAAAATTTATAAGGGACTTATACTATATACCCTACCAAACAAAAAAAAAAATTAAAATCGATATAATTTACGGAGATATTGCGTAACATAAATAAAAAAATAAAAAACATTCTAATTGAGATCCTCCTTTTTTGAAGTTGGTTGAAAAAAATTAAGAAACCGGAGGCACAGGAACTCAGCTTTCTTTTTTGTTAAAACAATATACTTTTAAAACATAATTATGGTCAGTAATGATGGGAACGCTACCTACTGGTAGTAAGGCTTGAGCACTTGAGTCACCTATAAGTTCGATTCCTTGTACCAAATGTCTTTACTGTATTATAAATGTAAAATTAGTAGTTTAGTATAAGGAAATGTAGGCAATTTGCCTGTAGTTGAGGGTGTTTCTGTGATATCCAGGTAAAATAATTAAACGCAAGCAAAGCTTAAAAAATACCGACTTCACCGCTTTATCTTCGGAACTTTGATCAGATTAGATATAATAACATAACATAAACGCTTTCACACTCACAGCCCCACACTAAGTTCGATGACTTGTGTTGTGGGTGCTGGAAACATTCACATCACACACACAATCACAACCAGAACCAGAAACACAAATGTTCCTTGGGGAGAAAACTTGTGTTCCCGCCGGGAATCGAACCCGATACCCCTGCTCAGAAGGCGAACGCTCACCCAACTTTGCCAACGGGCAGTTCAAATACCGACTTCACCGCTTTATCTTCGGAACTTTGATCAGATTAGATGATACATCTCTTGCGTTTAATGATACTTGAAATATCGTCAAAACACGCACTATTGAAGATATTTCAAGAACTACCGATCAGATCTTGATCAAATATAAATGGGACCAATTGGAAAGCAACATCGGTCAAACAAAAAAAAAATCATAATCGGTTCACGTGGAACAAAGATATGATGTAACACATATAAAAAAAAAACAGTTGACTTGAGTACCTCCTCCTTTTTACCGGTCAAATAGTTGCCTATCAAACATAAAAAAAAATATGCGGTGTCTTGAGGACAACTCAAATATATAGAATATTTGAGTTGTCCTCAAGACACCGCATTGAGTTTTCAGCATAAATATAGATTTAACGGAAAAGTCCTATTACGAATAATTTACGTATCAAATTATTAATTATATGTGAAAACCATGGGTTAATCCTTTTCCACTAAAATGTATATTTATAATTAAATTAATATATATAATATTTGATTTAATCATCATGACACCGCATAATTACAAAACCGCATGAATTATAAATCCGAAAATTTGTGTTAGGTATGTTTGTTTCCTCTTAAAATTCCTCTTCAAACAGAATTTGCTGAATATTTTGGATGATATTTTTAAAGGATATACCAGGATGTACACATGCCATATTTTTTTTGCTAGCATAACATAAACGCTTTCACACTCACAGCCCCAGACTAAGCTCGATGACTTGTGTGGTGGATGCCGGAAACATTCACAATCACACCCTTACATAAATAAGCATCCTTTATTTGTCGTGCAAAGAGTAATAGGATGGTTTAGCGGAACGCTTTAAGCGTTGGGCCGGTGCGGTGTAATTCGTATCCGCCAAACTTTTATACTATTAAGAAAGAAGACAAGCGAGACGCTCGTCTGATGGTAAGCGACACACCCGCTTATACACATATGCCTCCCGGTTTTAATTACTTAGTCCGTTTAAATAATTTAGTTGCCAGTGAGAGCCCAATGCCCTCCTCTCCCCGAGACTTATGAGATGTTACGTCTCATATAATGCAAAGTACATACACTGGCAACTCGTTCTGCTACTCTTCTGAGTGGCACCGGAGTCTCGTTCGTTGATCGGCAGGAGTACCATGTGTTAGTAAGGTCGGTTCAGGCGGCAAAGTAAACATCACTGCGCTAGGACTGGTTCTGATTACCTTACTTACACCTGGTACTCCTGCCGATCAACGAACGAGGCTTCGGTGACGTACAATCATTCCTAAGGATTCGAAAAGACGTCAAGCAGGCCACCCAGCATAAAACCTCATACCATTTTTTATTACATCGGTTCAGGAGTACACAAATACAGAACTCTTTATCTCTTACTCTCTAAGGAGGGATCCTTCCAGGATGGGACATGAGGACGACTTAGTGAGGAATTATAATCGTGGGTTTATCGACAGGAGCACTATTTTTCTCAAGGAATATTTGTGCTTCTGGTTCTGGGTGTAAGTGTGATATTTAGAGATTTCCGGCACCCACGGTACAAGGCTTTGAACTTAATGTCGGGCTGCGAATGTGAATGTGTGTATGTGTAATTGGGGGAAAAAAGAGATGATAATGATATGAATACCATTTATTGTTGTAAATTTAGAAAGGAAAAATTATCGCTAGAGGGGATATTTTTCCTTTCTAAATTTACCACTACACACTTAAATGTACCATCTGCAAGGTAATGTTTCACGTGTTATTTATGTTATAGTAGAGTCTCGGAAGTTCATCAAATTTTCCGCAACATGGTGAGGTTATTTATCTTTCTGGTCAGTCAGGTTTGTAGGCTGACTGTACAAAAAATGAAATTTAACTCATATGAAAAAAATGTGGGACGAGCCAGGCATAGGAATTGGGACGAGCGGGGAATAAAATATTGAAAAATATGTTTTGGGACGAGCGAGGCATACAAATTAGGACAGATGGGGATTTTTTTATGTGGGACGAGCGAGGCACAAATCTGCCTAGCATGGCTAATCCGCCGTCATAAGAAAAAAAAGACGTAACTGAAATTTTTTACAAAATTGAGTTATATGCATCAAAAATGTCTTTGCTATTTAGTATATGTTATGACTTGTAGCAAATACGTCTAAATTAAAAGTAAGATTTAGTAGGTTGCGTTTGAATATTTAAAAATTAAAAAAAAGTAGATGCGTCTATTTTTAGTTCTCAATTCGTCTGTATGTGCTTTTTTTTGTATGTATGATACGCGATATCTCCACCAATTATGAATCGATTTTGATGTTTTTTTTTTGTTTGGTACATTATACTTCAGAGGTGGTCCCATATAAATTTTATCGATATCGATCCAGCCAAAACCTAAATACAAGCCTTGAAGCCGGTTTACTTAAGCTTTGCTTGCGTTTCATTATATTATTCTGATTCCGTTGATGACTCGTATATAACATTATTTTGTCAAAAAAGCAGATACGTCTTTTTTCCTTAATACGGCAGTAATGGTATATAAATAAAAATCTATTATTACCATTTGTCTGAGGAAGGTTTCCCTCTCATGCCGTTGCTTACGCCACTGTTCCTCGGATTCAAACTCCTCCTCTTGAGTGTCGGCGAATTCATCTGGGACAGTGCCCGCCTCATCATCGCCATCTGAATATCAAACATACATAATTAAAACAACAAACATAATTTG
Organism: Lomographa bimaculata; assembly: GCA_948107665.1. Lineage (NCBI taxonomy): Eukaryota > Metazoa > Arthropoda > Insecta > Lepidoptera > Geometridae > Lomographa > Lomographa bimaculata. The sequence goes on from OX403603.1 coordinate 8,041,081, forward strand.
ATACTCGAGCCAGCGTGAGTATCACTCAAAGTGGTATCTAATTTCTGAACACACGGACTTAACCTGGGACAGTAACATAACCTCCTATTACGCATTCACAATCATACTCACAGCCCCACATAAGTTCGAAGACTATATATGTATCGTGGGTGCTGCACACACATAGACACGTACCAGAAACACAAATTTTCCTTGGGGAGAAAACTTGTGTTCCCGCCGGGAATCGAACCCGATACCTGCTTAGAAGGCGAACGCGCACCCAACTAAGCAAATTCGCATTTAAACGCATTCACAATCTCACTCGCAGCTACACACTAAGTTAAAGACTTGTATCGTGACTACCGGAAACATGTGTGAACAATGTTTGTTCACCAGATCCAGAAGCACAAATATCGAAAGCAGATCTGCCTCAGCCGGGAATCGATCCCAGGACCCATGGCACAGAGGGCAGACACTCGCCCACTGCACTAACTGGGTCGTCCGGGGCATTCTTATATTAATAATACTTTGACATTCTACGGTACAAATATGTCATAGTAATATTTAAGTAAGACTATAATTATATTTGCTATAAACTAACTGCGTTGTGGTAGGCCACAGTATAAGTAATAGTACATGTACAGAAGTCTCACTATGCAAAGGCGTTTTAAAATAGCGAACCTTAACACGACGCATTATAGTTACAATTCAGCTGGCACGGCGCTGAGTGCATAAGCTTATATTCACGTCTCTTTGTGTCGCTTTCTGTGCGTGTGCAGTGTGCACACAGATATGAATATTAATATTAGTAGAGATAGAAGAAATACAATGTAATTTACCCAAATTTTTCCACCGAAACTTGCGCTGCCTACCACCACCACCCAAATCGCCGTCTTCAAAAAGTAGTTCCTGTATGAGTCTCACTTCACGTTTGTCTTGATCTAGCACGTCTCGCCTGAAAGTATAAGAGGACTTACATAAACAAACAGGCTTTTACACTCACATCCCCGCACTGAGTTTGAATAGGTACTTTATGACAGAGATTAACAACACGATGTATGTTCACACCCAGAACTAGAAGCACAACCACAGACGAATATAAAAACCAACGCTTTCATACTTACAGCCTCACATTAAGATCAAAGACTTGTAACTTGAATGCCGGAAGCATTCACATCACAAACACAATGACACCCAGTAGCAGAAACACAAATTTCCCTTGGGGAGTGTGTTTCCACCGGGAATCGAACCCGATACCCCTCCTTAGAAGGCGAACGAGCATCCAACTAAGCCAACGGGCAGTTCAAAGACTAAATAACATTTGACTTCTAGTACCCCTGACGAAAACCACATGCCTTTCGGAGCATAATTTCATCGGTTCATTGGTCGTACCGCAACTGTCGCATCGGCAAATCACAAGCATAGATTTTACCTCGTCCTCCTCTCCCGCTGGAAAATTGTGTTTTAAAGGAAAATTATTCGTTATCTGGTTTTATAATCACTTGGATTAAAGTTGTGGTTTTGCCAAGAATCGAATTTTGCGAAGATTGACCACGTTTTTGCATCGCATTTAGGGAAAGATGGAGGAAACACGGCGGTTACGCAAGATCACGATTTCTTTTAATTTATCGAACGATGTTCTCGTTTATAACCGACTTCAACGTCACCTCATAACTTCTTTCGTTGTGAGCCGATTTTGATGATTATTTTTTTATTTGAAAGCTGCTTTTCATGTGGTCCCATTGAAATTTGACCATGATCTGATCTAGTTTTTGAGTTATCGTCAATAATGCGTGTTTAATACATTAATTCTGATCAAGGTTCCGAAGATAAACCGGTGGAGTTAGTTTTTTAAGCTTTGCTTGCGTTTAATTATATTATTTAAACTTTGCTTGCGTATAATTATTATTAAATAATTATTATATAAATCAGATATTTGTCAATCCATTACTTAAAAAAAATCACATCTGTTTCGTTCGTATTTATTTTATTATATTGCACTTTTACGTTAGCGTAATGATAGCCGTTGCCTGCACTAAATTTATATTTATTATTAGTATTTATTTAATTATTACTATTAGCCCATTTGCATTATCGCGATCTCCATTTTTTATGCTTTATGTGAGAGTATCTCTCAATATTATCTAATCTTTTTAAAAGATGGGTTTTATTATCATTTGTTTTTTCTTCGCACTGTAAGTACGGACTCGTATTTAAGAACGTTCGCTTGTTGTTTGTTTATAAAGCGTCCGAAATATTGTCAAAAATGCAGAAGTGCAGAAGAACCGTGTGATACTTTCCCACATGACCACGAAAGATAATAATGTTTTTTTTGCGGTACATATTCATAAAAAAATATGTACTTTAATGTACTTATGAATTTAAAAACAGTACCCTTCATTTGGGCATAGAAGTTGTGGTCGTGCTGTGAAGATGCTTTCTGGCACGACCACGCGTCATTTAAGATATTGAGATGATTTTTATTATGTAAAAATATACAAATTAATTGTACTTAAAATATAAATACAAAATTTGAGGAATCCATAACTAGGTTTATGTAAAATTATATTGTTTTATATCCTAGCACATAACATAGCTAAAACACAATGCGTTTAGTCGCAAAATGTCCAGTGATAGCGGAACGTCCAATTTGCGGAATGTCCAATTCCTGGAATGTCCAATACGCGATATGTCCAATCCGCGGAATGCCCAATACGCAAAATGACCAATACGTAGAATGTCAAATTCCTGGAATGTCCAATATCCGGATCGTCTGATTCGTAGAATGTCCAACATTCACGGTAACTTACAAAATTGTTCCGTTTGAGGTACGGAACCTTGTATAAGTGTTTAGTTATTCATATTTTCTTTATTTGTTACCGCCGCGCGGTTACATCCACTGTGATGATAATGATGTTTATTTTTTAATCGTGACTAAGCCAGCGTTTGACCGAAATCTCATCTGATGGAAAGCGACGTAGTGGTCGAAGATGGATCACGTTTGCTCAGTAAATACCTATTCACTCTCGTCTTGAACAACCCCATACATAGGAAGAAGTTCAGTAGTAGAACGGTGATGCGGGAATTAGATCATGCAATTTCCCTTGAACACACTCCGTAACGCAATAAAAACAAAATTGAAGATAGGCTTGCTATCTTTCGCCGATGCTCGAGACTGTGTCGAGACTGAACTAAAGCATTGTTATTAATGAGTCTATTACCTCTTCGTTCAATAGATTCCAAAGCCTCCAGTTGATATCTGGCCGATCCGTCCCAAAGGCGGCTAGACAGTACTCCATAACCAGTCTTGTACTTGGTACAAGTTAAGCAGTTGACCTGGTGTGAAGTACCGCCTAACCTGGACATTCCACGTATTGGACATTCCAGGAATTGGACATTCCAGGAATTGATCATTCCGCGAATTGGACGATCCGCTACCACTGGACATTTTGCGAATTGGACATTGATAGAAACACAATGGCGCTATATGATATCATACAAAAATGTTGTAATGCCAATATAATTTTACATAAACCTAGTTATGGATTCCTCAAATTTTGTATTTATATTTTAAGTACAATTAATTTGTATATTTTTATATAATAAAAATCATCTCAATATCTTAAATGACGCGTGGTCGTGCCAGAAAGCATCTTCACAGCACGACCACAACTTCTATGCCCAAATGAAGGGTACTGTTTTTAAATTCATAAGTACATTAAAGTTCATATTTTTTTATGAATATGTACCACAAAAAAAACATTATTATCTTTCGTGGTCGTGTGGGAAAAAGTATCACACGAAGAACCCAGTATAAAATATCGAGTTAACAAATTTCCTTTTTTATCAATTACTATTAAAATGCTGATACTTATTTGGCTCAACGTATTAGCATTGCAATTCAGAGAGACAATGCCGCCAGCATGATGTGAACGTTACACACTGGTAGTGGGCTGCAGCACTTGAGTTACCTTTAAGCTCGATGCCTTGTAGGTAATTTAGGTCTTTGATATATAGATGTATAATAGTTTTGGTTTAGTTTTAGGAAATAACAGGCTTGCCAATTGGCCCATAGATAGAGCATTTTCTCATAATATGAAAAGCTGTGATCTATTACTTTTGAACATTACTAAATGAAAAACTATAGAGGAAACTGAAACTACCACTACCGTGGCTTCTCGTCTTCCTTGAAAACAGGAAATCTCAACAATCGTAATCGCATGACTAGTATTATTATGAGATCCGGTCATCGGTTTTTCTACGAGGAAAAGCACTAAGTTATCCCTAGTTATAGCAACAAGGTATAACTGTAGAATTCGTCATGACGTCAAAATATCTCCATTAAAGATGGGTACAACTTAGAGTATATATTAGTTGTCATCCACTCGGGATGCAAGCATGTTGTGAATATTATGTGCGTTAACGTTATAAAAGTTGCTAGAACTTAACAAATAATTCGTCGAATTATTACCGTGTTATTACAATTAATTGAAACACTGAAATTTTCGCCATAACTTGTTGTACAATTCAAAGTGATTGCCTCTATCATACCATTAAAAACATAATCTACAAAAAACAACAATTACGGATTTATTTTCCTTATAATACATTAAGGCAAAGAATCTATATATCTACGTAGCGTTCGAAGAAAAATAATACCTAAACAACTCTCCAAACTATTATTATAAACATTACAATAATGAAAGCCTTTCGTGACGAATATTCTCTTAGCACCATATGCTTCTGTATGTTGCCAATAATAATTTTACTGATATATTTATATTGTCGATACAAATTAAATTACTGGAAAAGAAGAGGCGTGCAACAGTTAAGTAACACCAATACGTTATTTGGAGATTTTAAAGACGGGATATTGTTTCGCACCGCACCCGGATATCACTTGGGTAACATTTATCGTGAGGCGCCCTCCGATGCACCATACGTTGGATTTTACATTTTTCATAAACCATGTCTTCTGTTAAAAGACCCGGAAATAATAAAACAGATACTGATACGTAATTTCGATAACTTTTCGAACCGACATTTCGCTGGACCGCAGCAAAAAGACAGCATCGGTATGATAAATTTATTCGGACTGAAGAACCCTGCGTGGAGATATTTGAGGAGAAAAATAACTCCAACACTCGCTCGAAACAAATTGAAGCAGATGCTCCCGCTGATGATTGAGACTGGTAAACCAATGATTAACTATTTGAATGATAATCTTGAAGAAAGTAACGGGAAGGTAATGGATGCTCAGGAAGTTAATTACAAATATACCGCAGATCTTATTGCTAACGTTGGACTTGGTACCAAGACAGACTCTTTTTACTCTGCAGATTCTGATTACACTAAATGTCGTAAGTAGCCACTTAGTTATATATTTAGTTCAATTTAATCAATTTATTGAAAGAATTATTATAAATGTTCTTTTTCCATTTCAGTTATGGACTTTTTCCATTCATTTAAGCGAATGGTTGCATTAGTAACAGTATTTTTCATGCCTGAACTAGTGGAAGTCATCGGATCCCCCATGCTTTTCGATTCATCATTCGTACGTAAAATATTTTGGAGCGCCGTTGAGTCTCGGGAAAAAAGTGGCGAAAAAAGGGGAGATTATATCGACTCAATTATTCAGCTGAAGAACGGGGACCAAGATCCGCTTTACAGTAAGTGGTTCGATTAATTTTTAATCAACGAAACACTTGCAACTTTATTCATTCGACATCTTTTTGTCAACGCAATGAAGAATAGGGCCCAAAATGCTGGAATGGAAGGGGTGGATATGAAGTGGTGTATAGTAAAATGGAAACAAACTGATATTATATATTGATCAAAACAACGATTACAAAGTTTACTGTGATCATTATTCATATGTCAGGAACGCGCGAACGTACCTAGATCTACTGATATTTTTTTTTTTAATGGCGGCATACCACAACGCATGCCTGTCGTATGACGCAACTTAAAGTCGCTCGAGCTGTGATGAGCTAAGATAGGGAGAGTATGATTGAAGATTCTTTTAATTTTTTTTTATTCAGGCAAACGATTGGATTATGTCTCACCTCATCGTGAGCGGAGATACGTATTTTTATGCTGAATAGGCAAGCATTTGATAATGGTCAAAGTCTCACTATTTCCATGCTATTATATTTCCATACTTACCGTATTGCGCTAGTTTCTGATAGAACTCCATAAATTTCCAATGTTAATATCAGTGGACACATTATACTGAAGATGAAAGGTATATAAAGTTAAGCACCAATAAGGTTAATGATATAAAAATTTAAACATTCCTTTTCAGAATTCGAAGGCGACAATCTATTATTTCAATCGGGCACATTTTTCTCCGGATTCGAGTCTAGTTCGACTGTATCAGCATTTACTCTAATGGAGTTGGCGAAAAATGAGGACATTCAAGAACGTGCGAGAGCAGATATCAAAAAGGCTATTGATCAATTTGGGTGGACTAGCGAGGCTTTTAATGCGATGAAGTACTTGGACCAGTGTATTGCTGAAGGGGTCAGGTTATATCCAGCTGTTTCTACAATTGATCGGTTTACTCTTCATGATTACAAGGTAATTTCATTTATTTATAAATGGGGGTGGGTTTTGGAATATTTTCTCTTACTGTCGTCGTTTCTGTGTCCGTTTGTGACATCGTAACTCGATTTTAGACCAATTTCAAAGCTCTAACAACCCAAAATGCATGACCACTATCTCACTTGGTGGTAATTGACGATGGAGTATGTGTGCCTAGAATATATCTGTTCACTCGTGACTTAAAGACTCCCGGATTGTACGTATATGTATTTTAAAGTTTTAAATAAAAACAATGCGTTTTCTAGGTTTAAGTTAGATGCCGTTAGGAGTATTTTCAATACTTATTTTAACGATAATCCCAGCATAGTTGCAGAATCATCATGAATAAATAATAATGTTACATAATTATGTTATTATTTTTACAATGAACGCTACATACTTTTTGCTCTAGTCACATCCATAACATAAAAATAATTTAACTTTTACACTCACATTTCTCTACACATACCTTTTAATATTGTTCACTGAAACAGGATTTTAGTTTTTATACTAATAACATAATATTTTTTTCTTATTAGATACCTGACACGGACATAGTTATTGAAAAAGGAACACCCATTTATATTTCACTGTATGGTTTACACGGTGATCCAAATTATTTTGAAGAACCAGAAGTATTTAACCCCGAGCGCTTCAACGAAGATAGGATCATACCTGATGCTTACATACCTTATGGAGCTGGACCACGAAAATGTGTTGGTAAGTAAAATATACAATAATATATTTAAATATAGACGTTACGTCAAAATTCCATCTAAAATCGGGGGCATTGCCTTATATGAATAGCTCAACTCCCAGTAAAAAAAATTGAGTTTAGAATTTAGATAAATTTACATGTTTTACCTATGATACAACATTTTAATAGCTAACGGCTTCCAGAACAGGAGGAGTTTCTCAATTAAACTGAACATTACATTTTCAACTTTATTGTTTGAGAAGGTAAGGTGCTGTTTAGTTGTGATGTTACTCCGTAAAATAAAAACCGACAAAGCGGTTTATATTTTACAAGCTGCACTGGTTTGCTCGCGTGAATCAGGATTATAAGTAGCCCATGGTCTAACTATCTACACACACATTCCAGGGTCTAAACAATCTACGTACAAAATTGAATCCAAATCAGTCCAGCCGTTACCATGTTACCTCGTTTTAAAAATACTTGGATGTCTGTATTTCTCTAAAATATCTATCTAAATATATAAACTCAAAGGTGACTGACTGACTGACTGACATAGAGATCAACGCACAGCCCAAACCACTGGACGGATCGGGCTGAAATTTGGCATGCAGGTAGATGTTATGACGTAGGCATCCGCTAAGAAAGGATTTTGATTAATTCTACCCCCAAGGGGATAAAATACGGGATGAAAGTTTGTTGTACTTCTTAACACGAGCGAAGCCGCGGGCAAAAGCTAGTATAATATAAAATCAAAAGCGGATAGGCTGATTTCTTGATTTATTTAATAGTTTTTGGTTCTTTAACAATATGTTTTTTACAGGTGAAAAAGTTGGCCAACTGCACGTGAAAGTAGTGCTTTCTATGATTTTATCTGAGTACAAAGTTTATCAGAAACCAGCAGAAGTTAATAAATTGGACTCGAGATCTACATTCACTGCTGCTGCTAACGGTATTCATATAAAATTTACCAAATTGCGTGAATAGCTATAAATTACTCAAGGTACGGATGACAAAGGAAATGGCGCTAACCATCATGCTCAAGACTTTAATGGTAAATTGTTAATCATTGATTAAGTCTATAGTAATTGTTAATCATTTATTAAGACTATTACTTTAAAAAATATTGTATTGTTTATTTACATGATTAAATGAAAAAAAAAAAGTTTTCCGAAGGCTCTAGCCTGTAAAACATCTGTAACACACGAGATATTCTATGGTATATACGGCTTATGATTCGATGATGTAAAAGATTGTTTACACCCGATTTCAGCCATTTCTTATCACGTATGCTTAGCAATCAACAAGTCTATTCGTCCAAATAGTCCAGAAAAATTGTTCTCAAAATTACTAATTTTGAGAACAATTTTTCTGGACTATTCTCTATCTAGTTTCTTTATGCTCGATCGGCAAGTATTTGACCATAATCTCACCTGACGGAAAGTGACGATGCGGACGAAGATGTAGCATGCTTGCCTAAAAGGTATCTATTCACTCTTGACTTGAAGACTCCCAGTTATTAATTGTCACTGTTGTTTTTACTAAAGCGTAACTGCTTTACTGTAATGGGTTAATGTAGAGTATAACAATTTATTAGTTCTATTGACAATAATTTTGATTATGATATACTGTGCCATTTAATATTTAACTAGCGATCCGCCCCGGCTTCACGCGGGTGCAATTTCCGGTGGATTAAAATTGTTACATACAAACCTTATAATGACAATTACGAACACAACAATAAAATAATTAGCCAAATCGGTCGAGCCGTTCTCGAGTTTTTGTGAAACTAACAAACGTCAATTCATTTTTATATGTATAGATAGATTTAGTTTATGTATTTTGACATTGGCCTCGATTCTGATGTCGCAAACTAAATTAAATTTAAACTATTCCTCTATTTTACAAAATAGGAACACAAGACAGAGATAGCATACATTTTAGTGCTGTCAAGTTAGTCAGAACTTAGATGTCTATGCAAACTTAGTTAAGTATGTAATTGGTGTTGACTAAAAACACGCGCCTTTTTGCTTGTTCATAATTATTTTAATTGATAAACCAGCTTGACAGCACTAAAATGTATGCTGTCTCTGTCTTGTGTTTCTATTTTGTAAGAGACAGGGATAGTTTTAATTTAATTTAGTGAGTGTACATCAGAATCGAGGCCATTGTATAATTTATTATGTTATCGTCTTATGTTATTTAATAGTAATTTGATTATAATCTACGTGAGATAAACTATTTAATAAGGTTACAACCTTATTAAATAGTTTTTGTCTCAATAAACAAATTTAATTTAATTAGATACTAAGAGTTAGATAATTTTGCTAATTATTTATTTTTCATTATATATGTGACCATTTCTAAGATAGATAATAAAAACACCAATGAAATTATATATGAGCTGTTAAAAATGATGTTAATAAATATTGTTATGCCTATATAATACTCGAACATTTTATCCTACTAATCCTACTTCTTTCTAATATTGAAAATGCGAAAGTTTGTGCGTGTGTGTGTGTGTGTGTATGTCTGAATGTTTGTTACCACGTATCTCCGTAACGAATACAAATACAAAAATAAAAAATGTTTTTATTATTCCTAAAAGATAGTGGCGGTACATAGTTATTGTTTTATAAAGTACTTAAAACTAGGACATAAAGTACCTTCGTGAACCTCTGTCCCCAACACTAGGTCTCGTTAGAGCCTGTATTGTTGGGTTACAGCGACCCTCTCTTTACTGACATATAAGTATGTGCACCTAGTGTAATTACGGTAGTTGTAGTAATATGCCTATATACAAATATATCCTTTTTATTTATACTACATAACTAGTCATGCTATTTTTTTTGTTTCATATTTATATTATTACTTAGCTGATTTATATACCGATTTTGATGAAATTTGAAATTTAGGTAGCTTATACTCTGGATTAGGATATAGGTTACTTTAATCATCATTACCATCAGAGGGTGAAGCCGCGGGGCTCAACTCAGTCCTCAACTCAACAAGTTCAGTGTAATTATATTTTGTTTCATAAATAACTAGTGATCCCTCCGGCGCAGTTGCAATTTCCGGTGGATTAAAAAAAATGTTACAAAGTTTGTACTTTGCCCTTACAATTACAAACAACAAAAAAATAATCATCAAAATCGGTTCACCTAGAAGTAAGTTATGAGGTTACATGCAAAAAAAAATACATTCGAATTGAGAACCTCCTTTTATTGAAGTCGGTTAAAACAAGCTGCTCTAGAGGCATTATCCAGGAAGAAAAATTCTACTAATATTATAAATCCGAAAGTTTGTGTGTAAGTGTGTACTTACACACTTACACACAAACTTTCGGATGTTTGTTCCCTCTTCACGCTTTAACGGCTGAACGGTTTTGGATGAAATGTACATATATTATACCTAGGATTTAGACATAGGCTACTTTTTAACTTGATAATAGCGGGTGAAGCCGCGGGGCACGGCTAGTATATAGAATATAAAAAATAAAGAGAATCTCAGGTCTCTTAAGTTACACCATTTAGGTTAACAAATTCAGAAGGCAAAGTAACATGATTGAAATATAAGGAGAAGCTCACGAATATAGACTTCACCATCATGTGAACTTAGAGGCCATTCAGCTCTTGGAGCACACATTTACAGTAAGAAGACTCTAAAGAACAAATCAGTTTGAACTTCTTTAGTGTTAGTTTAATGCAGTGTTTTGATACGTGCTGCTCATAAAGAACACCGACCATTCGCACGAAGCGTTTCGCGTTCACTTTCATTATGAGAACTGCAAAAGAATAGAACTCCCTGCTGTCTACTATGTTTCCCGAAAAGTATAATATGGGGTTGTTCAAGAAGAGAGTGAATAGGTATTTACTGAGCAAACGTGCTCCAACTTCGCCGCATTGTCGCTTTCCATCAGGTGAGATTGAGGTCAAACGCTGGCTTAGTGCTAAATAAAAAAAAAACAACACATGAACCAACTGTCTTCGCCTTAATAGAGACAATAAGGTAAGTGTTAATGAACACATTCTTGGATATTTTGAATGTAGCATAATAATATAAATTTAAGTTACTGATTAGCCTAATTTTGGCTAGATTGTAACAAAAATAGGGACACGATATCTGTAATAGTAAATAAAATTTGGTTAACAAATTCAGAAGGTAAAGCTATGACGACAGATGCGTAAATAGAATAAAACGAAGGCCTGTAATACCTATAAACTGCGCGTGAGCGGCCTGTAAACTGTGCCTATTATGTCTATAAATAAACAAATTGGCAACATTGCGAAGGATCTTAAGACAATGAACTGCCCGTTGACTTCTACTGAAGTTATTGTGATACCTGCATAATAAACGACTTCATCTTGAGAGGCCGGCCTCGTTCTCTGACGTCAGTTCCGCTGTGCTACAGTTACTTACATGTGTTTGAGACCTAACGACGACTTCTGACGTCAGTTTCGCTGTGTTACAGTTACTTTCATGTGTTTGAGGCCCAACCTCGTCTCCTAACGTTATTTCCGCTGTGTTACAGTTACTAACATGTGTACGTAAGGCTCAGCACCTACTGCAACGCCTTCTGATGGAATGTGTCGTCGTCTCCCTTCTCGCGCTTCATCCGGTCAAGGGTAGCCTCATCCTCTGACGTCGGATATGCCGTGTTACAGTTACTTACATGTGTATGAAGCTCAGCTCCTGCTGCAGCGCTCCCTGGTGGAATTTATCATCGTTTCCCTCCTCGCGCTCCATCCGGTCAAGGCCAGCCTCATCCTCTGACGTCAGGTCCGCTGTGTTACGGTTACTAACATGTGTAAGAGCCTCAGCTCCTACTGCAGCGTCTTCTGATGGAATATGTCGTCGTCTCCCTCCTCGCACTCCATCCGGTCGATGCCGGCCTCGTCCTCCTCTCCAGAGCCGACTCACTCGTCCTCTGACGTCAATTTCGTTTAGTTACAGTTACTTACATGTGTATGAGTCCCAGCTCCTGTTGCAGCGCCCCCTGATTGAATTTATCATCGTCTCCTTCCTCGCGCTCCATCCGGTCGAGGCCAGCCTCGTCCTCATCTCCGGAGCCGGCCCACTCGTCCTCTGACGTCAGTTCCGCTTCGTTTTCGAAGAATTCCGCCATTTTGCGTTTCTTCTTCTTTGGGTTTTGGTTCTGGGGCTTTATTTCAATCTAAAAAAGAGGATATTATGTTTGAATTTAACAACAGGGTAAAAAGAGCGATAGGTGATTAAAGATCTAGGCGTCTTTTATTGTCAAACATGAAAACGAAAGAAGTTATACTATGTAATATTAAGTATCTACATGTTCGGTCTGATTAGGCATACAATATAACGGCAAATTATGATTATTGACATTATTAATTATATTTTTTTAAGTAAAGATAAAATAAATGTAACTTGGCTATTCAGCTACAATGAAAAAAAAAACACCTGTTGTATGCTAAAAAACACTGAATAAAAGTTGTAGTAATACCTCATTTTCCTCGGAGTCATACTCCACAAGTCGATCTGGATGGTCTTCTTCTATTTCAGATTCATATTCTTCTATTTCTTCTTGTTCCGAGAATTCTTCTTCGTCATCTGCAATATATAAAATGTTTGCTTATAATAAACAAATATTAATATTCACAAAAAACAAATGATATTTCATTAGCCGCTTTAAACGCCGAAGGAAAACATCATGAGGAATCCAAAAAAAAATCCAAGGGCTGTGTTGTCTGTCAATTTACAATGAACAAGTATTAGAAGGTAGATCGTCATATTTTTGGAATAAGACTGGTGCCCAGAAGTGTGAATCTTGAGGATTCACAGTTATGATAATCTTATTGTAGTAATAGAACTCACTTGCTCCGTCTGAAGTTACCACATCATTGCCAGTCATTCAACAGCCAGCAGTATTGTGTAAACTATAATTCGAAGGACAACAATTCCAGTGAAAATACAGGGCATAAATAAACTTAACATCCATATCTTAGGGTGTAGAGCGCAATACAGGATTGCAGGATAGAGCAAGTGACTAGCTCGTCTCGGTTGACATAAAATACCGGCCAAGTGCAAGTCGGACTCGCGCACGAAGGGTTCCGTACCATTATCCATAAAAACGGCAAAAAATCACGTTTGTTGTATGGGAGTCCCCCTTAAATAATTATTTAATTTTAATTTAATTATTTATTTTCAAAGTGAATATATAACTAAATATTCTGTGAATATTTCAAGCATCTACCTTTTGCCGTTATCAATATCGAGCAAAAACGAGCAAAAAAGATCACGTTTGTTGTATGGGAGCCCCGTTAAATATTTATTTGATTCTGTTTTTTAGAATTTGTTGTTATAGCGGCAACAGAAATACATCATGAGTGAACATTTCAACTAACTATCACGGTTCATGAGATACAGCATGGTGAAAGACGGACGTCAGCGGAGTCTTAGTAATAGAGCCATACCAATACCATTTGGGTACTGAACCCTAAAAAGGAATTGAAAAATTTTTACGACACTGCTAAATAGAAATATACCTGAAATCTGCAACGCTCGTTTCTCCGGCCTTTTCTTTTTCAACTTCTTACGTTTCTTGATTTCACTCTCCACTTCATTAGTTTCCTCATCGGAATCAATGACAAATCTCTTCTTCACTTGGCTGTCATTCTGTGAATTTTTCTGTGTGTTTTTGCTTCCGACGAAGAATTTGTTCGGCTTTGGCGTGTCAAATTCTGGATCTGCTAACTCATCAAGAGTAGATTTCAGATTATCATCTACCTTTTTAGCCGTAGTTTCTTTGTTTTCGATATTTAGTTCTATAAAATGATCAGTCTCTTTTAGTGTCAAAACATCTGCCGTGCTGTCCTTTTTTTTTCCATCTGCAATACTAGAAATGGCTGGCCCTGAGTAATTTTCTTCTTCTTGACTGTCTTGAGATTGATAGTTGTCAAATGCGTCGTATTTTTGCGAATCGCCTAAAGGCATTTGATTATTCTGATTTTCAAGTTGCGATACAAATTGATTGTTGTAGAATTCGCCCGTGCAAAGAGCCAAAATGTCTTCGCCTATAGGTTGAGATTGAGATCCCTGTGTTATTGGTATTTGAGAAGGTAAAGGCAAGTTGTTCTGTGACTCTGTTATTGGGCATAAATCATCCAAATTGCGCTGAAAGAATAAAAAGATAATGTGTTCACAAATTTGTATACAATATTCCATGGTTGGACAAACAGCTAAACAAACACCTATTTCCTCATTTTTTTTTTTTAATTTGTGACAGGCTAGTGTTTGACCACTATCTCACCTAATGGTAAGTGACGATGTGATCGAAGCTGGTAAACACACTAGACCTGGAATACGCAGGCATCATTATGACGGCCAGTTCGGTTTTAGGACCGGTATTTCTACAGACTTCTGTTCTTGCCTTAGGCACACTGTCCGATACTACACGGATAGGAAAACACCCGTATACGCGTGTTTTCTTCACCTTTCCAAAGCCTTCGATCTGTTCGCTTATGGCGTTTTGTGGAAGAAGCTATATGAGGACACAGGACTACCTGGTGAGCTGGTTGAAATATTTAAATACTCATCAGAGCAATGTAATAATGTGGGCAGGTTCGCTCTCCGAGCCGTATGGAATGGAGTGTGGGGTGAGGCAGGGGGGGCTAACTTCGCCCAGACTCTTTAGATTATACGTGTATAGACTGATTCGTGAACTCAGCAGCACTATAGTGGGTTGTTCTAATAACATAAGCTATGCCGATGACATGGTGCTGCTGATATATGATCTATTCTATGTTATGTCATAATACTAACAAAATGGATTTATATTATCTGAAATTAATCATTTGATTTGTCAATCTTAAAAGTTAGAAAAATACTTACTTCCTCCAAAGCCTGCGTGTCGCAAACAACAGTCTCTTTACCTGGACTATTCAAATCTATTTCTGCTGTCGGTTTAGACGTATCTACAATCGAAAATGTCTGTGTAAATGCGTCATCGTTTTCTGATATATCTTTGGATTTTTCCTTCGCTTCCGACGCTAGCAAAGCACTCTCCTGACTAGTGAACAAGTCTTCAGAACACGATTTATGCCTTTGAGCTAATTGTAGTTCATCGTCTGCAAGTTAGAAAAGTTATAATGTAAAAAGTGACATTGTAATGGGTTAAGAGCATCTAATTCACATAAAAACCCTATTAAATGTTTCAATTATTATTATGAGCCTACGGTGTCCCACCGCAGGACAAAGGCCTCTCTATGAAAGACTTTTCTTTTATATATAAGCCAAGGTCGTATATATGAGTCAAACCACCGCTTGTCTGCCTGGCCAATTTGTGTTGTGGGGTCCATAAAGACGTAGTTTTGGCTAATAGTTCCTCCGGCAAATGACTGAAGTGTCCAGCCCAGTCCCACTTCAGTATAGTTATAGCCTTAAGTTACATCCACATTTTTTTTTTAATACTAGATAGTCAAGCATTTGACCGCTATCTCACCAGATGGAAAGTGATGATGCGGCCAAAGGTGGAACATGCTTGCCTAGAAGGTACCTATTCTCTATTTGGGTTTTAGATATGTGAATTAATTATCATATATACTATTAGCCGGGCCCCGCGGCTTTGCCCGCTATTATCAAGTTTAAAAGTAGCCTATGTTAATCTTAGGTACAAGCTATGTATATTCCAAATTTCATCTAAATCCGTTCAGCCGTTACAGCGTGAAGAGGGAACATACACACTTACACACAAATTTCGGATTTATAATATTAGTAGGATTATGTAACAGCTTCTTAAGACAAAATCACCGAAAAAAATCGTTTTAAAAGACGTTAAATTATATGAGGTATCATACCCCATAATAAGCAAGGAGTAAAATTGACATACCGACACAACCGACTAAATAGGTATTACATATACACAGGACATACTATTACATATATACACGTTACAGGAAAGCAGCTATCTTTATCATTTATCTGCGTAGGAGTGGAACTCATTGCCCTCTTCTTCGTTCCCCTAGATGTATAATCTAAGTCTACAAGCCAAGATTGAATAGGTATCTTCTAGGCAAGCATGCTTTACATCTTCGGCTGCATCATCGCATTCCATCGGGTAGTCAAATGCTTGCCTATAGAGCATAATAAAAATAAAAATATTTCTACAAGAATGTTTTGAAGTATCATTGAATGCAAAAAAAGCTTTCAAATCCATTATAAATGTATCATAATAACCTTACCTCTATTTACAATAAACTATAAAAATATATTACAAATGTTATGATAAATTGTGCCTTGTTTAGTTTCGTACATCACTTTACGTCTTAATTTATTCTATATAAATAAGTGGGTTTTGTACACTACACTCATAGAACCAATTTTGAAGTTTTGTACTGGCATAGAATAGATGCCACGAATTAATGTGTCATTATTCGCGAGAAAATGACGTACTATTACATTAAAATTACAACGGGAATTAGCGTGACTTACGCTTTGTCGATGTCTAGATCGACAATTGTTTCGGCTTCACCCACGAAACTAGTCTTAAGTTGTGAGGCTGTAAATGTGAATTCATTTGTTTGTTGTTGTTATTACCACGTTCTTGGATATTTAGTCGAATTGAGTTAATCATTACTAACGTCGTACTTTATTGTATTTATTTATCTATGAGCGTGATTTCAGGACCTAAGATTAAATTCAAAATATTAACAAACATAAATAAATCGTATACCTTGAGAAAGAACTTGACTTTGAACCAAGTTTCCAACACTAGAACCACTCTTTGCTTCAGTTGTACCTTTGACTTCCTTCAAATCCACAGCAGGTTTACTGATTTCATTGTCTTCATCATCAGAATCCTCAAAAGCTTTTAAAATTCTGCCTTTCTTTGTGTTGGTTTGTTCTTCTTCTGATTCCGAGGATTCATCACTCTCGTCACTATCCGATTCATTTCCTTTATCATTATCATCTTCAATTCTATTATCAATCTCGTCTTCATTGCCGTCTTCGTCTTCACCATTGATTTCATCGTCGTCATTTTGTTTGGTAGCTTTATTGTCACCTTGATCTTCGTCTTCACAATCAGATTCCTCGGCTTCGTCGTCAACCATCGCATTCTTTAACCTTGGTTTATCTTTTAATATTATGTCGTCTTCTATTGGTTCCTCTTCACTTTCACTTTCAGATTCTGTTAAGAAAAAAATATGTTATGGTACGAGTTTGTAACCAAAATTCACTAATTAACTGCTGGATCTATGAAACTGTTTAGCGGGTTTAAAACTCTCTGATGTCACAAGTGAGTCTTACAGCGAATTCATTATGAATATTTTTCAGAACACACTGCTCGCGTCTTTAATCCCCGAACGGTATAATTTAAGTATCATCAAATCTATATAGAACAGGCATCTTGTAGCTAAGCACGTAGCACGCTTTTCACCTTCGACCGCATCAACGCTACCATATCAGTTCAGATAGCGAATACAAAGAATGCTTTTAAGGACACGTGACCTTGTTTGTCGTAAGACAACATTCGTTGTGTGCTCCAAATAATCTTCAAACCAAGACTGCCAACTATATACAGCAAAGAAACATACAATCATAACTGACAAACAGTAACAAAGTTCCAAATCTCAATATTGCATCTCACTTACTTTCCAAAGCTTCTATTTCGTCCTTCTCTTCTATAGCAGCTTCAATCTTATCAATGTCATCTTCTTCAGATTCCTCTCCTCTTAATTCCTTCAACTCCTTCTGGTGTTGTTTCTCGTCATCCAAACGTTTCGCCCACTCCATCGATCGTTGTTCGGCGATTTTTTCCTCGAGTTCTTGTTTGAGCTTTTTTAGTTGCAAGCCTGGCTTTGATCTGTATGGAGAAATATTAATATAAACTGACCATTGGCTTAGTTAGGCTGGCAGGCTTCTAAACAGGGGTATCGGGTTCATTTCCACAAGTTTCCTCCACAATGGAAATTTGTAAAGGTAAAAGCTATATTATTCAAAATATATTATTGACAGAGCATTTATAGATACACAAATGTATGGAAATCATTTTACATAAATGTGCGCAAACGAATTTACAACTTTTTTTCAATGACCGGTGTCGTGGATGCCCGTTCACATCATACACACATTAACACCCAGAACCCAAAGCACAAATGTTCCTTGGGAAGGAAAATTGTGCTCTTGCCGGGAATCAAAACCAGGACCCACGGCTCATAGGGCTGAGACCTTCCCACTGCGCCAACTGGGTCGTCAACAAATCCAGCTCAGACTTAACCTTGTCAAAAATAAGAAACAAGTGGTACAATCTAAATTTTGAGAATACCCTCCGATCGGGGGATACGGCGGAATTTTCAACACAAATTAAACTTATAACATCAATTTTTTTGCGGAGGGTGTTGAAAATATGTATAAGTATGTAGTATATATCTTACTTATTATCTCTTTCCCTCTCCATTTCTTCAGGAGTCTTCAACTTAGCGAAGAAAGTAAATCTTTCTTTCAATAATTCAATGCCGGATTTTCTAGGAGCCGAATCACTGCCGTCAAGGTCGATGACCATTCCTGGTGCTCCAGTCAGTTTAGGGTTTAAGTTTAAAGGTTTGTCTCGTACTAAGAATTGGGAATTTACTTTGTCCTCTATATCTGTAATGAAGAAAATAAGTGATGATATTTCTTATGTAAGTCAATATACTTCTTCTTCTTCCAGTGCCACTCCATTTATTGAAGGTTGGCTACTGCCACCCTTCAATAAATAAAGATGACTAGCTTCTTAAGCTTTTGTTTGTCCAGAGCTATAAAATAATAATATACGAAAATTCCAAAACACGACTGTGTAAAAAGTGAACTTCTTTTTTTTATTTTATACTTTTACGCCAATAAAATACATGCGATTATTAAAAATTTTAGTGAGAATGGTAGTCAACCAAATATTAAACATCTTTTTATCCTAAAATGGCAAAAAAAACCTAGAAATGATTTTCAAATACCAATTCAATGATATCGCAGTTTGTTTACTTATTTTTTTAAAAAAATTCCCATAGTTGGCATCTGGTTGTCGCGATATTGATTCGATTTGATAAGACAAATCGATTGACGTAAGAATCGGCCAACGCGTTTGGACTCTAGAACGCGACAAAGGTACAAAAACATACATAATTACCACACATTACCCCGATTTGGTAAAAAGTAAATTTCAATATAGACGTGATTGAAACGAATAAAAAATTAAGAAAGTTATATGTAAGCTTTTTAATTTAATACTATACATACAAGAGAGCGCACTATAGTGGTTAATGACTTCAATGTTCACATGCATAATACAAATTCTTTTTGTACATTTGTTTTGGGGGAAAGGGACAGACCCTATCAATCTATGCCTATCTTTTTTTTTCTTGTCTTTAGTGTTTGTATTAAATTTAACTAAAATATTTTTCAGAAAATCTTTTGTTTTCAATCATCAATTCATCATTTACCATCACTAAAATTAAATGTCGAAGTCTTATGACTTGGAGTCTGAATGGACTCGTCAAAAAAAGCAAACTCCACACATTTACTGGAACTACTTGGAACTGTTTAACAGTTCCTAGCGAGACTATCAAAATCTGTGTAAAATCAAATGTGTGACATAAAAAAATTGTGGCTAAGAAAACAAACCTTTGATGATTTCCGCATTTTCAATGATATCATCAATATCAGCCATATTAATCTCATCATCGGAGAATTCATTTTCAACTTCCATGCTTTCATTTTGTACTTTTTCTTCACTTTGGTTAATCGTATTATGTTCACAGGTTTCAGCATTCTTGTTATTAAGTTCAATAGTTTTCTCTGTTACAATATTTTCAGAGTTTTCAGTGTTGTAACATAGAGATATCAATTGGCTATCTGTTTCTGTATTAACTTCAGATACATCAGCTTTATATTTTTCTGTTTGATTAATTTTGTCATTAGGTAATGCTCTGTCTTCTACTGTTTCGGAAATAGCACCATTATAATCATTTACTGTTTCCATATCCGAGGAGACTGCTTCTTTTTCTATTGTTATATCATCATCAATTATAGAATTAGCAGAATTATTGTAAACTAATTGCATGCTTGTTTCAGAATCCTGATCTTTATCTTCATTGAGAACTTCAGTATTTAGCACTAGTTCTTTGGCATTATCTGTTGAACTAGGATCTTTCCCTAATGCTTGAATATCTGTAAGATCTGTATTAACAACGATTTTTGAATCTACAGTTTCTGTAACTATTTCAGTAGTTTCTGCTGGAACTATTTCATTATTATCTGTACAAACTATTTCAGGATTTTCAGTTTCTGTTGAGTCTATTCTATCATTATCAATAAGTCCATTATGTTTATCTTCACAATTTTCATTGAATTCTTCTTCGTCAGACTCACTTTTACACAACTCCATCATTTCCTTCTGCCTCTCTTCAAGCATTTGACTGAAATGTAAAAATAACAAACAGTTATAAAATGTTTATATAACAAAATCAACATAATATCCAATTTTGTAGAAGACATTTTGCTTTGGATAGTCTAAATCCCAACAGGACAATGCTCCATCAATAAAGTGGTTGTCAAGTCACAAGTCCAACTGTAGGGAGCTTGACCGCACAGCCAAATCACAACACTTAATTGGAACGATTGGTTTATAGTGGAGGCGAAAAGTGAGAGTCACCATAGTTATTATGAAAGATTACAGCAGTCTTGGGAAAAGGAGGTATGTTGCTGTGTGACATGGGACTTTGATATTCCAGGTGGACTAATCTGATAGCATTTATTCTTACCAGTGTGTGCTAATTACTTAATTTTTTTTATATTCTAATGATGTTTTACATTACATTTGATACTTACGCATATTGTTTTAGTTGATCTTCATTCATTTTTATTGGCAGAGCTTTTCCATCTGAACTGAGGGTGGTTCTTTTTCTACTCATGATATCTTTCAAGGATAGAGCTTTTGGCCTATGATATGGCAGAGATACTTCCTTCTCTCGCAGCATACGGTTTGACTCACTCTTAATCTTCTGCATGTTTTCCATGGCTTGTTTTGCAGACATCTGTAGGTATTTCACAGTAGATACTTTTTTATAAATTATTTCAAAATTAGAAATGTTTACAATGAAAAAATTTATAAGAATGCAACTCATCCCTTCTCAGAACATGGCTCTGTTCGCCCGTATTTAGTTATTTGTATGTGTGGTATAGTGTCGTACCCCTGGCATCACAAAAAATAATAACCAGTTGTCTGTTAGTACTTTTCTCCCTCACAAAAATAAGATATTTTTGAAGTAACAAATCTTTGCCGTAATTGGTTATAATGTAACTTTTTTCATGTCATTTATTTCTACCACCTATCTACATTTCAAGATTGCGATAAAGATTTGAATTAGAATTTGTATAGTTGCATCTTACATTAGCCAATTACAAGGTTTTCATAGCTCATTGCTCATCAGCTAATAAAAAATTTGACCTTAGGTCTTCCATACCATCTATCTAACAACATAACAAATACCTATAATTAACTCTGGGTCAGTTGCAACTTTCTTTGACCGTGATTGGATAGCAGATGCCACAGAAAGATCATCAAAATAGCCACATTTTAAATTGCTCGAACATTGCAATGACATTTTCAAATTTTTATTTTAATATGAACCAAATATTTTTATTTAATTAAATTTAGCTTTCCACAACATATTCACATAAACAATTGATTAAATGCATAACCCATTTTATTTTTTATGCCCAATTTGTAAGCATTTGACCACAATCTCACCTGATGGAAGATGTAAAATGCTTGCCTAAAAGGTACCTATTCACTCATGACTTGAAGACTCCCAGATTATACCGTTTAGGAACAAAGATGAGGGCAATGAGTTCCACTCCCTATTAACTTGCAAGTGTTTTACTGCCATACCTTTGAACAAGCTACATAAGTAGCATTTAGCTACATTAAGAAGGGGTTAACACTTACCCTCTGAGGTTTTGGTGAAGTTGGTTTAGTAATTTTTCTCTCCTTTTTCTGTTTGTAAACTGGTTTAGGGTGATTATTTTCTTCATCCGAAGTGTCAGGGTCACAAATGGAAGGTTTAAATGTAATTCTTTCTTTAATCTTCTGTAATAAAATTAGTATTATTAGATTATTAGATGGGTGGGAGCGGTAAGCTGATGTCCCATTTAGGGTGGATTGTGCATTTCTCCCTGCCAGAAACTACCCCATTCACCCAAGCTCTTTAGAGTGTGGTTTTGGTTTCAATTTTTATTAATCGAGCTAAGAGAGGTATCTTAGTTGACATGGATCATTCAGCACTTTGTCCGTCTGTCTGTCTGTCAGAGGCATCTAGCGTCTAAACCATATAAGCAAATGACTTCACATTTTCATAGAATATGTAAAACTATGGCCCAAAGCCAGAAATGACATTTAAATTATATAAATGAAAATATAGAGGGGATCCCCCCCATACATGTAAGTGGGGAGCAGTATATTTTCTATTTTTAACTACCCTTGTGGGGTATCATTGAAAACAGCTTGAGAGTTTAACCAGTTTAAAAAAAAACTATGTTGGAAAATAAGATCACTGTTTTTAGACCTACTTTGTCCAGGGTTCTATCTTAAAAATGGCTTCACACAGAACATATAATATCCACTATATCCTGTACTTGAACAACAAATACAGATATCAATCAATAATTATATAGAAAAAAAAATGATAAGCAAGTAATTTCATTTTACTCTAAAGGCAAAAAAAAAACATAGATCTCAGTTTGACGCGAACAACTAGTAATATGTCCACTCGGATGAAGCTACAGCAAATCAGCAAATTATTTAATAAATCTATCAACAAACCTGTTTAATTTTTTCTATTGAAGCCATGTCTTCACCAGAATCACTAGAACTATTATTACTTTGCCTGTTAACTTCATCTTCAATGTTCGAAGGTGATGGGTTTTTACCTCGGGATGTTACAAGGGTTTTAAACTTATCTCGCAATTTACTTCTCTTATTCTTCATACGTAGTTGTTGTTCTGAATTTTTTACTCCATGATCACTTCCAGAATCCTCAATATCCGATAGATTTTTCTGTATACGAGACTTGTGTACATTTTTAAATACGTTATGATCATTTTCACTGTCATCACCTTTTAGTATAGGTTTTTTGACTGAATTTTCGTCGGACCCATTCCCATTTTGAAACTTATCTCTGCCACTATCGCTGTCCGAGTCAGAGAATTGTTTTAAGCGTTTCTTAGTTCTTTTTCTTGGGGCATCATCATCGCTACTGGAATCCTCAGTTCCTTTAAGGTTATTCACACTTGAACTCGATGAATCTCGCAAAGTTTCGTCTGTTTCATGAGAATTTCTCTGCAAGGTCGACGACTCAATTTCTTCTTCTGCGTTAAGTGCTTCTGGAGCTCCAGGAGTTAGTTCTCCCATATTTTTTCTTCAGTTTCACGGGATTGCACCGAGATCGAGATGAATAGTTTTTAATCCACGTCAACCTACGTATAAATTGTCAATGCAAGCTGTTTTAAATTGCTAGCCTGCTCAATCTACAGATAGGTCTTAAATTCATTGTCAGCGAAATTATGCAATATTAATAATAATAATTGTTTAGCTCTTCGTCAACAAAATCAAGTACAAAGTGGAGCCAGCTGTCACTTACTATAGTGTCATAAATATTTAGTTTCGCGCCTTTTTTGACAATTGTGGTGATTGATGACCAGAGAGTAAAAGTGAGAGCATATACCTGAAGTACATCCTGGCAAGACAGTGGTGAGATACTATTACTCCCTACCGGGAGGTGGCAAGACAACTTAAGAGTTGGGAGCCGCGAAAGTGAAATAATAGCGCTGTTGTTTTTTTTTAATAATTTTCTAAAACCTGTGATTTTTCATGTATTAATCTGTAATCATGGTGGATTATTAACCTTATAAACGTGAATAAGAGTAGGCAAGTCATACAAAGTTGTAAAACGTGATTTTCGCCTTCGCTCCAAAACTCCAATAGAAGTTCTAGTAAACAAACAACAATACCATTTTACTAGGGCATGATTTGACTATGACTGACTACTTGACTTTGACTGTGACTTGTGACTAGGACTTCCATTATGGAATATAGAAATTGTAAATTTTTGTTTAATATTTCGATTAAAAGACTATGCATCCATGGTCATGAAATAATAATAAAAAAACAACATCAGGTGTTTTGCCGCGAAAGTGAAAAAAATGCGTTGTAGATTTTGTATAATTTTCCAATAGCTGTGTACATTTTTCGAGTGTTAATGTGTAATAATAGAGGATTATTAACCGTTAATACTTAGTAAACGTTCATAAGTGTAGGCAAATCATACAAAATTGAAAAACTCAATTTTAGCATTCGCTCAAAACTCCAATTGAAGATCTAGTAAAGTCTCTACCACTGTAGTATTGATTGGCTTCGCAATCTTGTGCTGAATTACAATGCTAATACGTTAAGTCAAATAAGTGCCAGCATTTTGATCACTCGTCGCCTCAACCAGGCGCACTGATAGATTTTTGAAAATAGAATGAGCTCCCGGTCCCCACGGGCCCTGTGCCCAAACGACTCAAATATGTAACCGCTGCTGATGTTTCCATATTTTCGCCGTTTGCGCTGCTCTGCCGAAGTTGCCGCGACGCCAACCCCATTCTGTGTTTCAGGAAGATGTGACGGAGCTAAAGTATCGGCACAAGTTGCATCCCACACTAGAGACCGTCCCATCTTCCATGGAATTAAACTCATGCCATCGGATCTTTTACCATCGTCACGCATCAGACCATTCGGTTCGAGAATGGCTGGAACATTGGCGCTGGTAAAAGCCCGGCGGATGATATCGTTGAGGTTGGCGTGGCAGGAAATTCGGTCAGCACTTTTCTGGCACGAGAGGCCGTGGTGACCGAGCTGGTCAACAGCAGTACCACACTGACAGCTATGGGCAACATTGCACCTTGCACCCAAACGTAAGCATATAGCGAAACGGAAAGCAGATGGATCTATAAGTGCACCTGTATTAAAAAAAGAGGAAATGGCCTGCAACCAAAGCCCTGACATACAGAAACTGCTATAGAAGTCGAGCACGCTCTGTGATGCTAGGACTAAACGAGTGATTACATTATCTTTGGCTAGGACACGTATACAATGTAACCACGAGTCCGCAGCGATCTAAAAGATGTTTCCGTCCTAGTTCAGAGCGACCGATCTCACAGTCTCTGAGGATAACCTCACTGGGAGCCCGATATTTGGGTATGCCATCCCCCAGGCGCTTCTGGGCTCAGTCAGGTTTGCTATTTCTAAATAACAATTTCTTTGTTCTCAAATGTACATAGGACAATGATACTTGATAAAGGTATACTCCCAACGGCCACCACTAAAACAGACACCAGTGGTGCCACAATAAATAATATTAATCCTAACGACCCTCAGTGGTGGCCGTTGAGACAAATATTATTTGGAATGTTCCAACGTCCACCACTGATGGCCGTTGGGACAAAAAAGAATGCACTGAACTAACGGCCACCACTGGTGCCTATTTTAGTGGTGGCCGTTGGGAGTATACCTTGTTAAGTGGATACCACCCTTAGACGCTAGATGCCTTTGAGATACTGACGGACGGACGGACAAAATGTTGAACCATCCAATTTACCTTTGAGATCTCGCTTCGCTCGATCAATAAAACAGTCTAATTCATGTTTGCCCGTTCGGTTCGTCTAATATTTTTTAACTTTAGACGTCGACATCACATCACTCATTAGTTTGTGTCGTTTATCTTTAAAAGATCTCTCGTCTAAAGGGATTTTTCACTTTCACAGGTTCCTATAGAACATAGTGTCTACTATTTGGGGTGTTTCCTCGTGGCTGAACTAGGTAGTCAAGTTATTTGGCTAAGAGGAATTCAATTTCCCCGTGAACAAACTAGGAATTCAATTATTGACTTAACCTAGAGTACTGTCATATTATGCACGGTAGCATCGGTGAAAGCTCAAGTCAGTCATAGGATTTGAAACCGCGCGCGGGTGTACGATCGGCATTCATTAGGAAGGCACGTTCACTACGATGACACAGCTATCACAACGTCGTTATATCCTATTAGTCTGTATCATATATACATTGCAAGTTAAATAAAAGCTTGTAAAAACCAAATAAAACATCCACTATTAGTACATATTAGAAATGGTGATAACAAAACTATTTCAAAGAAAAATCAATAATCTATCCCAGACATATCAGGCATCGGTAGTTGTTCCTTTTTTTTAGAAGGCAGATCACATATAACAGCTTCAGCGGTTGTCAAAAGGGATGCCACTCCACTTGCGTCAGTTAGAGCTCTTCTTACTACTTTTGTAGGGTCGATAATTCCCTTTTCTACCATGTTAACAAATTCATTATTCAAAGCGTCATAACCGTACTCAACACTTAAGCCTTCAAGTTTGGATACAATTACGGAACCATCAAATCCAGCGTTGCTAGCAATAGTAAAACAAGGTGTTCTTAAAGCTTTTTTAACAATGCTTATTCCAACTGCTTGATCGCTATTTGCTGCTTTGAGAGCATCTAAAGCCGGTATACATCGAAGAAGCGCAGCTCCACCGCCAGGGACAATCCCTTCAGAAATCGCGGCCCGAGTAGCATTCAGAGCGTCGTTCACACGATCTTTCTTTTCATTTACCTCAACTTCACTGCACCCTCCAATTCGTAAGACTGCAACTCCAGACTGGAGTCTTGCTAATCGTTCCTCAAGCCTTCTCCTATCGAAGTCATTTGTTGTATCTTCCAGTTCTAACTTAATTTGTTCGATACGTTGCTTAATTTCTTTTTTGTCACCCTGGCCTTGCATTAACAGAGTAGAATCTTTAGTGATTATTACTTCACCGACTTGCCCAAAACTTTCAGGCAGACAATCCTCTAGTCTTATCAAGTTTGCGTCATCTTCAAATATTACTCCTCCAGTGGCCGTTGCCATATCAACTAGGCAATTTTTTCGATACTCTCCAAATCCTGGAGCTTTAACCGCAACGACAGCCAAGCCAATTTTTAGTTTATTGATTACCAATACTGATAGTGGTTCTCCATCAAGTTCTTCACAGATTATAACAAGAGGCTTTTTTTTAATATTAGCAAATTCTAGTGCTGGGATCAATTGCTGAGCGGTAAATATTTTCTTTTCTGAATACAAAATTAGAGCATTGCTAAATTCAACTTTCGGGCCTTTAGATGAATTAATGAAATATGGTGAGATAAATCCTCGATCAAACTTCATACCTTCAATAACTTCGAGGTCATCTTCTAATGTTTTGCCTTCTTTCACCGTAATGACACCATTTTTACCCACTTTATTCATTGCTGCAGCGATTAATTTGCCGATTGATTTGTCTCCATTTGCTGATATACTGGCTACTTGTTCAATTTCTTCAAAAGTACTCACTGGTTTTGACATTTCTTTAAGTTTTTCCTTTACTGTATCAACTGCCAACATAATCCCTTTTCTAATCTCAATTGGGCTTGCTCCTTTCGATATATTTTCGAATCCTTCTTTCGCAATAGCTCTTGCTAATATAGTGGCAGTAGTAGTTCCATCTCCCGCTTCTTCGTTAGTTTTGCTAGCTACATTTTGGACGAGTTTGGCTCCAATATTCTGGAACTTGTCTTTCAATTCAATACCTTTGGCTACAGTTACTCCGTCTTTAGTAATTTTTGGTGGTCCAAATGGTTGTTCCAATATTACGTTACGTCCTTTTGGGCCCATGGTTATTGCTACTGCGTCTGCTAGAATGTCTACACCTTGAAGCATGAGGGATCGCACATCTGGGCCGAACCGCACCTCTTTTGCGTAAACTGTAGGCGATGATGAAAAATGTCGTATATTCGACCGTCGTAAATTATGGGCCAATCGAAACATTCCGTAGTTTTTGCCGAAACCGTATGATTCAATTCAAATCTATTTTTATTTTGTGGCTTAACCGTATGATAATATTTTCTCAAAATTTAATGAAAATATGACACGAATGTGAAAGATGCGCCAAAATAGTTTTGAATTAGGAAAATGAAAAATAATAATATACACGTACCACCAAAAAAGTTAGGCTGGGTTGAGAAAAAAGTTCCTCTATGTTTGAAAGCTTCTTCACATAAGTATCAGTTTTTAACCCCTGGCGAAAAAGAGTAGTGTATCTGTCTGTCTGTCCGTGACATCGTAGTTCCCAAGCGGCTGGCCCGAGTTTGATTTAGTTTTTTTTGTTTAAATTCTCCTAATTTACTTTTTTTATGCCCAATAAGCAAGCGTTCGACGAAGATGTTAAAACTGACCTTAAAGTTTCTACTTTATTAGGGCATGACTTGACTATGACTGGACCTTGACTTTTTTAGTGGACTTTTACTATGATTTGTGAATAGGACTTCTATTATGATATTTGTAAAACTTGAAATATTGTATAGTCTGGCAAAGCACTAGACACTGGCTAAGTGCACAAAATAGTGGAGCCAAAATAAATTATTAAATAACCTTTAGGATATGCCTAACGACCTTAAGAGCTACCTTAACTTAGGACATCGATTGGCAGTGCGTAAAGCTTAGATGGTTACTAAATTGACAGCAAAAATCAAATTGACAATTTGATGACCGTGTTTTTTTAATTTTGGCTCTACAAATTATATATATTCAGCCAGATACGTCACAATTCTGCATTCGACTAGGGATTCTACTGTCAGTTATAAAAAAATAGGTTAGTTTTCATTAATATACTAATTTTTGCCTCGTATTTAATCAAGAAAGAAAAAGAATTTACGTCACATCAAAAACCAAACACAACATTAGAAAACAAAACCATACTCATAGCCAAGATCGAAAAATTTTGGCATATCCTAGCTTAGGCATCGCCCAATGAAAATTAATTCGTGAAAGCCAAAAATAAGCTAACGAGTTTCCTTAGCTTATTTTTGCGTATGTTGATTGGAGTGATTGAGAAAGAAAATTTAATTTTAAAGATACACAATGACCAATACTACGTACAAAGCTGCAACATCCAAGTCTACTAAAAGATATCGCTTTGCTCGATTATTAAGTGTATATATATACACAGTTACATACACAAACTATCGTATTATTATTGGTATTTTTTATGCTAAGTAGGCAAGCATTTGAACTATCTCACCGGATGGAAAGTGATGATGCGGTCGTAGATGTGACATGCTTGCCTAGAAGATACCTATTCTTGATTTGAAGACTTCCAGATTATACCCCTCAGGGAACAATGACGCAGGCAATGAGTTCCACTCTTTCGCTGTACGGATGATGAATGTAGAAGGAAAACGCTTTGAGCGAACTGGAGGTATGTCAACCATAAATGGATGACGTTTGATAGTTTGTCTGGTTGTTAGATGGTAAAATGGGCATGGTGGAATTAACTCATGTAATTCCTGCGCACACTCTCCAAAATGGAAACGATAGAATACCGATAGACTAGTAATTTAGTAGAAATACTAAATTACTAGTCAATAATGGATGTCATGTTCTATAATAGGTAGGTAATTATACTCCATTTTAGATGCATCTTCATTCAGTAAAAACGTCTGCGCTTAAGTTTGCCAAGCGTTTATGTGTAATTTGTAACTCTTTTGACACTTCTCGATTTAACGCGCGATTTCGGCATGACGGACTAAATATCGCGTAGTCTGATAAACCCTTTAAGTCAGTTTATGGTTTTGCTAAAACGGAATATGTAATTACATTATCTTTGGTTTGGCTGACGGTTGTATTTAAAATTTTGTGAGGCTGTAATAAAGTTGTTAACTTACATACAAAATGTCAAGCCAATGCTGATGTTCGCAAATGAAGGCAAGAAGGCAAAATAAAAACATACTTTTCTGTAAACTGAACGAGTAAAGTAAAATAGGTTCTTCGATGGCGTCTAAACCAATAAAGATAGATCTAAACATTGGTGATCAGATAACATCAATATCATGTGGTCATATAGTTGTTGAACTGATTAAGTTTCTAGCGTATCAGAGGCAGCAGATTCCCTATGCGTATCCTTGGTTGAAGCAGGTTGTGAATAGAAAAAAGGAAAGTTGTGACGAGGAGATGAAGGAAAGTTTTAATTCAGAGAGACACTTTCACGTTGCTTCAACTGCGTTGGCGAATTTAGATTTTATGCTCAAGGTAAGTCAGTTTTCACTCTAGCCATAATCATATAGGCGCAGAACTATTCCAAGCTTTATAAGTTACGTAAGTAATGATGTCTCAGCTTGATTTTAGAGGATTACTTATGAACAGATGTTTTCTGAAAACTGACCTATGGACAGTTTTTTGTGCAATTTTTTATCAAAAACCTGTAATGGATGGTTGATGAAACATTAAGTAAACTCTTCAAAGAAACGTTGTCTCACAGTCGCTTAAATAGATTGACCCAATCTGGAAAAATTTACACAGATGGAGCCAAAAACAAATGGTGTAGGTTGCGGATATTATTCGCCGGAACTTGGACTAGTGAAATCATCAGCTCTGAACAAGACCACTACAGTCTATCAAGCAGAAGCAATGGGCTTAAACTTTTCGTTGAACTTTTTTGAACTACTCTCTGCTAAAGAAATATTACAAATTGCTGAAAGCAGACAAGATGATACAACCCTCGAGGTTATCACCAATAGTACAGCTATCTTTCAGACAATGTTAATGTAGAGGTAAAATGGATCAAAAGCCTTAGTGCATCTCCAGGGAACACTGGCAGATAATCTTGTTAAAGAACAAGCAAGGAAGCCAGTAACTGATGGCGTGGCGGGGCTCTGCCAACCATCAACAATGGAAGTAAGAGATATACTTCGCCGTCATATGGAAAAAGAACACCAAAAACTGTGGGACAAGAGGACGGAGTGTAAACACACTAAAGCTGCCTTTCCCTCTCTAAACAGGAAAATTACAAACATTTTGTTAAAGTTACAACGGCAACATCTTCGTCTAATGATAGGCATCATAATAGGTCACTGTAAGCTTAACTACCACCTACACAAAATAGTTGTCACAGATAGCCCTCTGTGTAGGGGATGTATAAAGGAAAACGAAACGTTAGAACATGTAATAGCTGTGTGCTGCCACTGAAAAAATTAGAGCCACTGGAATGCTAGAGCAACATTCCACATAACTTAGACTAATAGAAATCAAATACAACTACTACAACCACACTCCGTTATTTTAAGGAGCTGGGGTGGATGGGATTGTTCTTGGCAGGGAGCAATGCACTATACACCCCAAGCGGGATGTCAGCGCAGGCCTTACCACATTGAATAAAAATAAAAAGTAATAGCTGACAAGTGAGACAGTTTTCATAGGTGTACTTATTCTCCGGAATAGTCAATAAAAACCTATTGGAATAAGAACATAACATGTTGAGTGCCTTCAACTGGTTAGTTTAGTCTAATAGTGTCCATTATACAATTTATGTTTATCTTTCACAGAGCCTCTTACAAGAGATAAACGGGTCTGCAATCCCTGACGAGATATGCATAGCATTGGGAGCCTCACCTGTAACATTTAAAGAGGTATACAGACTAGTTATGCCGACAGCTTGCCACAAGCCCCAGTGTCATTCAACTCAAATTGCTACAGATCAAAAGATTCAGCGGAGTGTGTTCAAGTGAGTACCTTTTTTTTTATTACAGACTAAGCAAAAGTTTGACTACAATCACAGCTGATGGAAGGTGGAGCACACTTGCTCAGTAAATATCAATTCACTTTACTTTTGACCACCCCCAAATTGTACCTTTCGGGAAATACAGTTATACCTTAACTTCATAAGACTAAAATAGCATGTTACAAAGTATTGCCCAATGTTCTCAGTGAAGAACTAAATTAAAATAGTGCTTAGAGCCAATACCAAAAAGATCTAATATGAAAGTATTCTAGGAAAAATAATAAATCATTTTTATACCTGACTGTAAGACACATGAAGGATAGTGTGTTTATCAGTCTATGTATGTTCCTTTGTGGCTTTCTAGAGACCAAACGCATGGGCTGATTTTGATGATTCTTACGTCAACAGATTTGTCTGAATTGTGTGAGTGTCACTAAAGATATGACAGTAATTAAAACTCATGGCAATATTGTGAAAATTAATAAATGAAAGTTGACTAACTGTCAAGTGGGGTATCGTTTAAGTGATGTTTGAAAATCATCTTTAGGTTTATTTATCATCTTTATTTATGATAGTTTAGGATCTACAACAATTTAAAATTGATAAGTAACCATTTTCAATAAAATTTTCAGTACTTAGTATAAAGCTGTCATTTTTTCAATGTTATAAACCAAAACTGCTACAAACAAGTAATTTTAATGCATCTATAGCTTGTCTACAATATAATATATTGTGATTTTTCATTAGACTTATTAAAAAAAATATTTATCTATTCATACATGACTTCATGTTTATGTTCATACAAAAAGTTAAGTGGTCAATTATTGATTGAATGTAGACATGTTTATCTATTTTTAACACTATCTTGCTTAATACATATAATTTTCCCTTACAGGGCTCTAGTGACAGCAGAGAAATTGAGTCAAGTGTTCTTCAACCCTCTACCACCGACAAACCTCTACGTGTTTATTAAAAAAAAGATGATTGGTGCTCAAGAGTCTGTGATAAGTGACACTTTCTTATACACTAGTGGCTGTAGAATTCCCAGGAACTCTAAAGTTGTAGTTATTAACTTTAACACTGTTGACAGTGATGGCATAAAATGCTGCAACGAATTTGAGATATATGGTCATAAAGAAATTGTGCAATCAACGGCTCAGACTGATAATGAGACTGATGAACTACATGAGATTGAATCGACTGATAACGCTATGTGGTATCAATCATCATATGTCATGAAGGGGTTCAAAGACTGCGTAGTTAATGGGAGCTCCGTAACCAACTCTTGGATGAGTTCATGACGATGTATGATATAACAAATTAGAACAATTGTTTCCACTTTATATTGCGTTTGCTCAATATTTTAGATTTCATTGATTTAATTAGTTAATTTTTGTATTATGTTTCACAATTATCAAATTATGTTTTATTAGTAAGAATGAGACTTAAAATCTAATATGTTAAACGATTTTATATTGAATTTAAAGATTAATGTAATTTTGCGCCATAATTATAAAAATACATTAAGCAATGTGTAAGCCTTATCAGTAATAGGACAATTTAATATAAGATTATTATGAAAGTTATTAGATTAGATAATTATCAATTTTTGTGCCATAATTGACCTAGATGTTCAACTATGATTACTTTTACTATGTTAATTACAATCAATCATTATTATACATGTTGATGATGAAACAATAAATCCGAGTTTGCTATCAGTCGTTGGCTTATAATTGGGTATTAACATTTAACATACATATTTTATCTAACAATGGAACTAGGTGTCTAAATAAAATTTTAATCATAAATCATATAAATTGAGATCTGAGGATTAAAAAAAATTAGGACGTTATTCAAAACAATTGATTACTTATCTAGAAATATGGCAATGTTTTTTTCGTGCTGGAAACATTCATGACACACACAATATCACACTCAGAACCAGAAACACAAATTTCCCTTGTGGAGAAAACTTGTGTTTCCGCTGGGAATGGACCCAATACTCCTGCTTAGAAAGCAGGCATTTCAAAAGGATCATATCAATAATCTCTTCTTTCTTGCTATATTTTATATTCATTGTTAAAAATTTAAGCGATAAACCTCTGCTTTTCCATCGCTAAAAATATTTCGATCTCTATGGGCTACACATGATTTCTTCAAAGGCTTATCAACAGCTCGCTTTTGACAGTTCTTCCGAGTATCACAATTTGTTAAAGCTTGACTAAATTCAAATATTAAGTTATTTCTTCCACCGTTTGGGCCTACAACATGCTCACACATCACGTGTTTCTTTAGCATGTCATTAATGCAGCATTCTAGTAGTTCATAGTATTCTAGCCAAAAGTTTTCTGGCAATTGCTTGAGCTTGATGTCCAACGATTCTGTGAGGATGCCTGTGATGAAAATGTCGTCAATCCAAAACTTGGGATGATGCATTGATTCGTCACATAGCCTTCCTGCTACCTTTGGTGTGGTGATGTAATACCAGTAGGTGGTTATTGGGCATTCTAATTCACTTTTTTCTTAAACGCTCGTTCACTCGCGTTTTTTCTCGAAAAAAGTGAATTAGAATGCCCAATAACATTTTTGATTTTTGCCAATCGCTCATGTTGAAAAAATATTTTAGAATTTCCAATCTTACGTTCGATCATACCCGTTCGGTTATTCTACTCACGATCACACAAAAAGTATATTACGATTGTCAACTAGCACGTTTGAACTTACCAATTCAATTACAGTCATGGTGAATCATCATTGTATATTCCGGTAATTAAACACACATTGCACACCACCAGAACTTCGCAATGATTCCGTTAAGCTTAGTGGCCGATCGCTCAAAGTTTGTTCTAGCCCGATTGGTCGTATCATTCTGTTATTACACAAAACGACACCTAGAAACAAACCTTCACTAAGTTGTCTCGGTTTCATTTACGAGTACCTAGTAAGCGACATCGATTAGACTTCACGTGACACAGCGCCGGTCGGCCGATTGCTCAAAGTTCATTCTAGCGCGATTCGTCGTACCATTAATCTAGTACTCTGTTTGGATAAACTCATCATGTTCATCCAAATTTTCCCAAAAAATGGCACCTAGAAATGGAACTTTCAGTTGGCAGCTAAGTCAAACGTGGTGTCACCTCAATGCACACCACCAGAACTTCGCAATGATTCCGTTAAGCTTAGTGGCCGATCGCTCAAAGTTTGTTCTAGCCCGATTGGTCGTATCATTCTGTTATTACACAAAACGACACCTAGAAACAAACCTTCACTAAGTTGTCTCGGTTTCATTTACGAGTACCTAGTAAGCGACATCGATTAGACTTCACGTGACACAGCGCCGGTCGGCCGATTGCTCAAAGTTCATTCTAGCGCGATTCGTCGTACCATTAATCTAGTACTCTGTTTGGATAAACTCATCATGTTCATCCAAATTTTCCCAAAAAATGGCACCTAGAAATGGAACTTTCAGTTGGCAGCTAAGTCAAACGTGGTGTCACCTCAATGCACACCACCAGAACTTCGCAATGATTCCGTTAAGCTTAGTGGCCGATCGCTCAAAGTTTGTTCTAGCCCGATTGGTCGTATCATTCTGTTATTACACAAAACGACACCTAGAAACAAACCTTCACTAAGTTGTCTCGGTTTCATTTACGAGTACCTAGTAAGCGACATCGATTAGACTTCACGTGACACAGCGCCGGTCGGCCGATTGCTCAAAGTTCATTCTAGCGCGATTCGTCGTACCATTAATCTAGTACTCTGTTTGGATAAACTCATCATGTTCATCCAAATTTTCCCAAAAAATGGCACCTAGAAATGGAACTTTCAGTTGGCAGCTAAGTCAAACGTGGTGTCACCTCAATGCACACCACCAGAACTTCGCAATGATTCCGTTAAGCTTAGTGGCCGATCGCTCAAAGTTTGTTCTAGCCCGATTGGTCGTATCATTCTGTTATTACACAAAACGACACCTAGAAACAAACCTTCACTAAGTTGTCTCGGTTTCATTTACGAGTACCTAGTAAGCGACATCGATTAGACTTCACGTGACACAGCGCCGGTCGGCCGATTGCTCAAAGTTCATTCTAGCGCGATTCGTCGTACCATTAATCTAGTACTCTGTTTGGATAAACTCATCATGTTCATCCAAATTTTCCCAAAAAATGGCACCTAGAAATGGAACTTTCAGTTGGCAGCTAAGTCAAACGTGGTGTCACCTCAATGCACACCACCAGAACTTCGCAATGATTCCGTTAAGCTTAGTGGCCGATCGCTCAAAGTTTGTTCTAGCCCGATTGGTCGTATCATTCTGTTATTACACAAAACGACACCTAGAAACAAACCTTCACTAAGTTGTCCCGGTTTCATTTACGAGTTTCTACTAAGCGACATCGATTAGACTTCACGTGACTCAGCGCCGGTCGGCCGATTGCTCAAAGTTCATTCTAGCGCGATTCGTCGTACCATTAATCTAGTACTCTGTTTGGATAAACTCATCATGTTCATCCAAATTTTCCCAAAAAAATGGCACCTAGAAATGGAACTTTCAGTTGGCAGCTAAGTCAAACGTGGTGTCACCTCAACTGCTTATAAATCAATGATAAAGGATGAAACGTAGTGGTTATATAATATTACAATGTACCTTAGTAATAGGGCATGTTTCACAATGCATGATTTATAACAGCTTATAAACACTGGTTATAATTCAGGCTGGTAAGTACGCTCTGTTGATATCATTGTCACTTTAGTTTTATAAATAAAATAGTGTTATAATTACAAAAAACACAGAATTATTGATTATTCATTATTTAGAAATATATGATTTAAACTAAATACTTATATAGATAAGTTGAATATATTCCTATAGATACCTTACTACAGAAAACACAAATTCTATGAGTGTATATATATTATTGATATAAATATCTTAAGTATTATTAAAAAGTAATAAAAAATCTATATTTAATTTTATATAATAATTATGTTATGTTGAATATACAAACTATTTTTTGACCGCTGGTTATCTTTAATCATAACATGTATTAAAGTTTTTCTTTTCGTATGACTAGCCCCTGTTGAAATAATAATCAATAGGTACTCGTAGTATTGTGCAACTAGCTACCTTGCTAAATAGCGCATGTTATTGACGTCACATGCACTTCTGCATAAACTGCAATAAAAGTACTGTCAACACCAGTTAGCTGCATGTTAGGTGATTTAACCGACCAGCAAAGACAGGTGTTAAAATTAATTGATATATGTCAATATATAATATGTAAATGTATGTCAATATATATATCCCTGTCCAATGTTACTTATATTTAAAAGACTAATACTTTACGTTATTTACGATGATGCAGAATTATTTTGTATCGATTTAATCTCCTTACCTGGTTGGAAAATAAATATGTTACCTTTAGCATTTCTCAAATGATAACTGCGCTCCGTCGCACATGAATAAATATTTAGTTAGTAGTACCTATTTAAAAAACAACTGAAACAAAATAAAATATATGTTTTGGAGCTTTCATGTGTTTCTTAAACAAAAACGTTACGCTCGAACATACATATAAAACACATAAAACATCATCGTGGTTTTAAGTCGATTAATTAAAGTAAATGATTGATTCGTGAGTGGATTATTATATTTCAGTGCACGTTTTCTGCTAAAGATATTTTTAACGTTGACTGTACATCCGGTGACCTCTATTTAAATTTTATCGCTTAGATTTCTAATATATATTTTTTTGTTATTGTTATCAATAATTTAATATTGATGACATACGAAAACAAGATTCAGGTACGCCAAACTGTTTTTAGTGTTAATAGGTATCGACATAAACTAAGTTTATATAATAATAATCGAATCTATTCGAACGTAAATGTTGACCACTTCTTATCAACATTATTTTTTTACACAAAACCTTGTGGGCCTGAACTGTGAATCACATTTCAACGACAAGCTTCAACGAACTCAAGATCCCGGAACAACTAGTGTCTCAGCCTCGAGGCTCTACAAGAATCCAGCAGCTCCAACGTGCTCATCGAGGCTTCAGCTACAACCTGCTGCAACGTGTGCTTCGAGACCGTAGCTGCGAGGGTCCCATCGAGCTCAATATCTTGCTGCTACATAGTTGTGAATCAAACTTCACTTCAGTTTAAATAATGTTCGTAAGTTTAATACTAAGTTTATTCCTATTACCTACTATAACATATTTTTATGACT
Source organism: Lomographa bimaculata (assembly GCA_948107665.1). Lineage (NCBI taxonomy): Eukaryota > Metazoa > Arthropoda > Insecta > Lepidoptera > Geometridae > Lomographa > Lomographa bimaculata. The sequence goes on from OX403603.1 coordinate 8,079,186, forward strand.
TTTTTAGTCGGCTGTTAGCCCGCTGGACCATTCATCATGCGTAGTATGTTAATTTCTTGTTCTTTTGTTTGTTACCAGGTCGGACTCTGAGTACGAGACCAAGCGCTACCACAAAGATTCCGAAGACGAGCTGTTGCCAAAGTCAAAACGGTACGTTTTAAAATTATTTAATCTTATACTAGGTACGTAGGTTTAACTCGAATGTGTATAACTTACTTGAATAGTCGGTTCAAAGGTCGACCTTTCGCTATTTACCTACATCCCAACCTTATGTAGAAGTTATTTATCGTCTAGTTAATTTACTTTTTTTATTTCAGTGCCAACAAGCCTATGAAAAAGACAGCGAAACGCAAGATTAACCCAGAGAAAAAGGAGGCGTCTTTGTCCAGCAACAGCAGCGGGTGGCACCTTGACTTCTTCGACAGCGACGAGGATCGTGAGGTGACCCGAAAGAAAAAGTCGAGTTCACTACAGTCGGTGCTCACCAGACGCGTTGCCAACGGGGTTCTACATCGTACCGCCGACCTATCGGGTGATGTGTTTATTGAGCTGCGGCTCTATAATTATAAGGATATCCAGGCTGTCGATGCTAGGGAGCGCTGGGAGAAGGCGATCTTGTCTTTAAAATATCAAGTAGACTCCGACGCTCAGGAGTTGGAGTTTTTGCGATCTTTCGTACAAGCCTCTAAAGGGAAGTTCCACGAAGAGGGAACTTTTTTCGCGGACAAGAAAAAATAAATTAATTTAACCTATATTTATTGGTTATTCTTTTCTGTTTTCTTGCTCTTCGCCTTAGGTTTTTTAATATTTAAAATTTTTGTTTTTTATTTGTGAAAGCTCAATAAAGATTTTATATTACTAAAATCCCAGTATATTTTTAATTCTAATTTATCATGTATTTATATTTGAAAAATGTAATATGAATCAGGTAGGTATTTAATCATTTTAATGCTAACGTTTAGGTATACCTAGGCATCGTATTCACATATAGGCATTCTTTTACTTTTCAAATAGGTAGATAATTAATAAATCAATAGAATTACCTATTTTTCTTTTAACGCTTTTAGACTCACATCCCCACACTTATATTGATGACTTGTGTCGTGGGTGTCGGAAACATTCACATCACACAAAAAATTACGTCCAGAACCAGAAACACAAATTTCCTTTGGGGAGAAAACTTTCCACCGGGAATCGAACCCGCTGCTTAGAAGGTGAACGCGCACTTAACTAAGCCCTCAGGCAGTTCTTATTTTTGTACTTAATTATAAGACCTGATTATTTTTTTAATAGTAAAGTAGGATCACCATTTAGTTTTTATTTAGATAGGTTGTCATAATGTCAACAAGAAAAATATTTTGTTCTGTTTGCGATGTATCTGTCAAAAGTTCGGCATTCTCAGCCCATCTGAGAAGCACTGTACATAAAAATAATAGTGCAGTTGAAGTAGATGACGGAATAGAAAAAATTAGTAGCGCATTTCGTAGTCGTATAGCATCATACAGAGTGCGGGATGTCGGGGTAGACGAGGGTTTCAAGTCGCTGGCTGCGTTCCTACACGGGATGCGCGCACGAGTGAGTCAGCTCTTGCATGCAAGGCTAGCCTCTTTTGATAGCATTAAAGTAAACTTCGAATTATTTGCCGAATTTGCTTTGCCTTCGAAAGACTCGCGGGAAGTTAAATCTTTTGCTACTGAAAATTACGTCGTTCATAAAAACTTTGATTTTAATGAATTGTTCACCAAAGTTATATCGATTATTTCAACTCACATCGATGAATTCCAAGAACGTGATAGCGGTTGGTCTTTTTTAGGTAGTTCGTACTTGGAGATTAATATAAATAAGTATAACCCTTTAAGAGCATCAGGTTTTATTAATTTACCAAAAGCTTTACGATCTAAACGAGTTAAAAATTAGCATTGCGCTAACTTTAAATTTAATTTACCTACTTAAATCTATTAGTTTGTTAAATTTTATTTTATTAATATACTGGGACTATAATATTTTAGAATATAAAAATAAAATGTTTTTTATTTATAATTTGTCGAGTGTTGTGTTAATAAATAAATAAGTTTTATAAATAAGTTATATATATGCTGTTTATAAATAAGTTTATGAATAAATTATCCTTATCAAATATTAAAATATGTTTTCATTTATCTTTAGTAATAAGAAACCTTTAAATAATAAAACAAGATTAGACAAGTACAATACGTATCATATTTACTATAGAGCTATGCGCTGACGACGCAAAATACATGAACTCGCATGAACTCATGACGAATCAGTGTCATGTTGGTTCATCAATTATTATTGCGACAGCACACACTACTATATGATTAGTTCGATTTATTTTCAGTCATAAATAAATTGCAATTTGTTACGTGCAGACGAATACGTCCATCTCACTTCACTACATTTTAATCGTAAGTAAAATATTGTTTTTAATAATGTTCCCTTATGTTCATTCCAGCTGTCCTTCAGTACTAATAAAAACTAGAGTAATGAGTACTTATGTTTGTTACCATTTACCGGCGTTGATATTATTGTCTAATATTTTGTTTCCTTGTTACAGACAATGTCTGATACGGAAATACCATGCAGCCAGTACGCACAACCGGATCCATGGCGATCACAATCACAACCCTTTGAAGAACTGTATCCAGAGATGTTTTTAAACGGGCGAGTGACAAAGCCGACGGGGAAAAAGCCTAAACAACGGCGTGATGCTGTCGTCAGAAAAAAGAAATGTAAGCTGCACGGAAAATCTTACGTGATAAACAATGAACCGCGACGGGGTACACGGCTTATAAAAATTAAAGTCATAGATCTGACCGCGTCGCCAGCCGTTTCCGACTCAGACAGTTATACCAGCCTTCTTCTTAGTGCACAGTACATAGTAAAAGATAGTGTTGACGAAATTATGGACGAGACAGAACGTGTAATAAGAAAAATTTCCAAAAAACTTTGCAGTGAAAGTGGTTTTGATTAAATCAGTGTACATAGTATAACTAGTTATAGCATCTTAGTATAAAAACTATCGTGTGAGTTATTCATTATAATAATGTAAGCGTGTATAAATAATGTAATGTCTGTTGCGTTTTGAAGCTAGACGCGCACGCCGGGACCTGTAAACGTAGTTCCCGGATGAAGGACATCGGATATGTCCGAAATCTGGTCGGAGAATTGATTTAAGTACGCGAGTGAGTGCTGGATTTATTTTATTAATTTATTTATTAAATCACAAAACAGGTAAATTACAATAAGAATTGCGTCAAACATATTCTAAATTAGATTACATTATTATAATAGTTATAACATAGTTTTAGATCGTAATAAAGATTTAGTGTTATATGAAATAAAATGATTGACTCTATTTTTTGTTTCATTTTAAGCATTTAAATATAAGTCATTACAACATATTATTAGGTAGTTAGGGGAGTAGGTTTTAAATTATCAAACAAATAGTAATTTTAGAGCAATTTTATTCAATAGATACATTATTTTCTAAACACCATTTTTTCACACATAAAACATTTCTTAACGCACACATTTTATTATGAACCAAACAATTAAAATTAAGTTTTTCTGGACAATATAACTGATACAATGTTTCTAAATTAGGCAATCCCTTGACACTTATATCTATGATATTAGCGTGAGTACATAACTCTTGGACCCATTTTACTTTTTCTTCACCTTTTACAATTAATATTTTATTTTCTAAGTGAGGTTTAATCATCCTTCGAAATTCTCTATAGTCTATGTAGCCTTCACTCCAATGATATCCTCTTTCTCTTTCTAACCATAGAACGCGCCGCTTTTCTTCATTAGACAATTTGGAAAACGGATATGGAGGTTTAATTAAAAATGTTTGAGTATGGTCATTAGCTATAGCAAATTCTTTAATAATAAATTGATTTTTAAGATTTTTGAAACCTTGCAAGTCCAAGAAAATGCAATTTTTATTCATGATATTTTCTTCACAATGCTACTCAGTGGTTTGTATTCAAAAATGCAGTCGTTTAGTATTAAGCAATAGGCTGCTGTCTGGTCAGGTATGTCTTGATCGGTTTCAATTTCAACTCGAACGTCAACAGAGCCTTTTAATGATTCGTGCTGGCGGGAACAATCGATCACAAATAGGGGAGCAATGTCTTTAAATTCTTTCATGCTCATCAGGGGTTCAGCACGGCGTCCGTAATATGACTGTTGAAATCTTGCATACTGTTCGTATAATAAAGAAAATTTGTTCTCAGAAAAGCTAACATTTAGGCCTTCGTATGGAAAGTAAGTAGAGTTCAAAAATACTCTTATGTCACGTACGTTACAGTGATCAAACTCTGCTGATGACATTTGAGCTTCATGTTTTCTATTCGTTTGTAATGCAATGACAACGAACCGCGGTTTTTCAATTTGTGATGAAGTTTTTACAGACCACGCATGTTTGCGCGTTCTAGGGAGCAAAGGGTATTCATACAAATCCCAGTTTCTAAAAGGTACAGTTAAAGGACGATCTTTTTCTAAGCATTTCAATAAATTAATTCTTTCGCGATCAGATACTTTCACTTGAGGTACGCGCCAAATAATTTTATTTATTTCTATATCATTTATAACTTCACCCGTATTTAACTTTAATGCATTTAAATTAGTATTGCTCCTTAATAGTACCAACTCATGTTTGCAATTTATTAGAATTTTTTGATAATCTTCCGCAAAACCCAATATTTTGTTTAATGGAATGGAAGCTGAAAACATGCCGTTTGTAACATTAGTTGTGCCAGACATAGACCAACCCCAAACCTGTGCAGATTTTGATTCTTGCTCATTTAAAGATAAATACGACTTCATTGTAGTTGTAATGCCTGCATTTTTAATTTTGTCTATTTCTACTCCGTTTAGTTCATATCGAATATCTTGAAATAGAAACAATGCAGGGTTATTAACAAAATGCACACTGGATACTTTTTCTTTCGGGTTATTTTTGTAAACGGATGCTATACCTTCGATATACAACGTGCTATGTGAAGGTAAAACATACAAGTCCTGTTGGTTGATAGGTATACGTATTTCGTCGTTCTTGTTGAAACTTGTTACGTATGGTTTATACGAATGGTATTCAAAACTTTCGATGCTGTTATCGTATTGCGTTTGTTGAGATACATTAAGAATATTCATTTTAGCAATCCAATTAATTTCAGGAACTTGATATTATTTTTTGTCAATTTTTTCTTTTGACGAGAAGGTCCTCTTTTATGAGATTCTGATTTGATACTGATTTCGTTTCTAGGTAAAGCAGGGGTTTTATTACTGAAGTTTAACATTTTTTTCTTAAATGTAAATATAGCTGCACTTCTTCTTCTCGTAAATTTATCACTTTATTTTCAGCGTCCAGTAATCTTATATTTATGGCAGTGATTGAATGTTGGTTAACAGGAAAATAAATTAGATTCTTAGGTATTTCTATGATTCGGTAACCAGGGGGAACATTTGGCACAAATTCGTAAATGATGTGACTTGCTATGCCGTTCACATATGAACCGCTCACCACATCACATTCGATGCGCACAATGGTTGTAGATAAAATACTTACAGGATACCGAGATTCACTGTTTATATTTGCTTTCAAAGTTTCCTTTCCAAAACCTAAGATTTTTCCAATAGAATTGTTTTTTTCAAAGTTAACAATTTGGGAACAAAATATCTTAGTCTTTAACGTGTTATTATTGCAAGATATTTCTAATATCTCATTGCTTTTAATGTTTTCTTTTAAATAATCACATATATCTTGTAGTTCATAAGAACCTTCAGGAATATTAATAACGTCATTTTCACCGTAATAAAATTTGTCATTCCTTTCGTCGATATTAGGAATAGAATTGAATGTGGAGAAATACAGAAGCCCGCATTCATATTCCTCACGTAATTCTAATGTTGGTGAATAGTTTGTGGTCAAACACGCTCCTCGCCCGGTTATCGATACAGTGAATGACATTTTTAGACTGATGATTATATTATACCATATACTATATTTAAACACGTTTCCAATAATGTTTTAGAAACTTTAAACAAAGATGACCACAGTTTACAGCGTCATACTTTTGGTATTGAGCGTAATTATAGTTAATTGGTGTACCTTTTAAATATTTTATTAATTCTAACGGTGGTTTTAAATTTCCAAAACTATCAAAATATTCACAGTACTTATTGCGTTTCACATAGGCTACCCAATGAGTTCCAGATTTATCTGAGGAATCCAGGTTTATAATTCCACACTCGATTTTTCTTGCTATTGCAGGTAACATATCTCTCATAAAAACTCCTCGAAAGTATGGAATATCACGAGCATGCTGTAATAAATCTATATTTGTGAGCGGTCTCCTGGGCAGCCTTTTGTTCAGTTTTTTGAAGGATTTAGATATAAACCAGCTCCTGTTTTGTAAGATTTAATATATAAACCTTTCCCAAGCGCTACCGCTTCCATCATTCTGTTATGCCGTATAGATTCGTGAAGGTTTTTTTGGTTAGTCTTGTAATCATTCACAGCTTTCGCAATACCTGCTGCACCGCCGGCCAATGATCCCAAAGCAGATAGTCCAGCAAATATTGGTATCAAAGGCAGCAATCCACCAGTTTTAGGTAGAGGAATACGACGCGGCATACGTATTTTCTTTTTGTTAGTTAATATTTTTTTTGCAGCTGCATATGCTATTTTTATTGCTGTATTTTGATCTTTAGATTTATTTTTCTTCAGTTGTGACCATATTTTTTTCACAACCGATTTAAATGAACTAATACCAGCCCCAGTTTTTAGTTTAGCTTTCATTGCATTTTTTACTATCCATGATGCAACTTTTTCTCCTTTACCAGAATCTTTTGACTTAAGTCTTTTTTTCGCCATGTTCAACAACTCTAAATCAGCTTTATGTCGAGTTTTCCGATCTTTATTAGTATACGCGATATCGTGATACATACAAGCCTCATCCAGTTTATTAATGCCTCGTTCACCTCTTTGGAGACGTTTGTCGAGTTTAGTTCCAGGACCGCAAAATTGATATCCTGGTAAATGTAGCTCAAAAGGTAAGTTATTTATTAAACTATCAATTATACCACTTCCTTCCTTCATCGATTTTAATGAAATGCATGTGATTTTATTTTAACACTTTATTTATATGTATTCGTTACAATATAACAGATTTTTTACTTATCCAACTGTTCTCTTCATCTCCCAAGCCTAACCATTTCACAAAAAGCCTATTTCCTTTTCTCTTAATTACCTTTTCTATAAGATATATTTCAGGATATTTAGTTTTTTGCAGCTCGTATTCATAAAATGAACCTAAAATATTACGATCGTTTTTATCTTTTAGTAGATAAGTTACAGGATTGGTTTTGTTAACTTTTGCTACGATAAATATTTCTGTGGACCAATTGGGGGTATAGCCTTTGTAAAAAATACCTTTGTATTTGCTTATACGAACACTGTCACCAGCACTAAACTTTCTTTTAGGATTTGTAGAACGTTTTTGCGATTTGATAATGTTACATTTTACAACCATTTCATTGGATTTATCAACAGCTATAGGTTTGAATTTCGTAGTTCGATGAATAGTGTTATTATAAGATTTTACTACTGATTCTATATTCTTTCCAAGCCAATGATATTGTCCATGTAAGCTGAAGCACTTATAAAGTTTAGACTTAATTGTTCTGATCACTCGCTCCACAATCGATGCTTTTTTTGTAGAAAATGTAGAATAATGGTTGATGTTATAACTTTTCATTAGATTTTTGAAAGGCTCATTATAAAATTCTTTACCTAAATCTGTTTGTAAATTATTCGGCCGTAGCTTAGTGTTAGATAATATGTGTTGCATTGCATTGGTGACACAAACTTTGGCTTTTGAGATTAATGGAATAGTCCACACGTATTTCGAAAAACAATCGATTACTACTAATATGTATTTATAGCCTTTATTGGAACGCGCATAATTTTGTATATCAATGAGGTCAGCTTGCCATAAGTCATTTATTCCCTTGATGATTGTAGATCGACGAGGGAAATTTCTCCGAGCAGCTCTATGAAGTTCGTCAACGATATTTTGCTTACTCATTTTTACTTGATTTGGTTACTTGATTAATCATGTGATCAATGTCCGTCTTTGAATAAAATCTTGTATTTAAATGGTTTATTGTTACCTTTTCTAAATTTCTTAGAGAAATTTGTACATTACTTTGTATTTTCTTTAATTCAGCTTTTAACGATTGCACTTCAATGTCAACATACGCTTTGTTCACAGCTTCATCGGAGTTATCTGGGGTTTTCAAGCCTTTGAGTCTTGATAGTTTTAAATCGTAATCTCCAGTATCAGATTTAGTTAATATGCAGCCATAATCAAGTGAATTAGATACTCGTAAACGTTTATGGACGTGATGTCCAAATTTATCTAAATTCATGTTGCAGAGTAAATTAACATCGATAGACTGTCGTAAAATGTTAATAAATATTTCTTATATCTTAATCTATGTACCCTCCCTCGCGAAGTTCCTCTACGACAGAAATTATTTCGTTGTCTAAGCCAGTGTTACCAGCATCGCGTGATGCAATTAGTAATTTTAATCTCTCCACCAATTCGTTCGGATCGTCCCAATAAATGAAATCTGTATTCTTTTTATATATTTTCAAATTATTGATTCCTTTTCCTTCTGTAACATTTTTTATACTTCCTATTTTAAACAATGGTTTTATTATTTGCATGTATTTAATTCCTTTGTTGCTGTTGATGGGTTTTTTTGGGTCACAATTACGACGATGTGCATTAGTCATTGTAAGGAGAATTTTATAATTTTGTAAATCTATATTCTTAATAACTTTTAAATTTGGTGTTCTTTTAAACAGGAGTTCTATCAATCCAGGCGTTTTCTTCATTACTTTATTTCCAATCTTTAATGTATCCTCGTACTCGATAACTGGTGTATTCCCTAGCATAATTTTTCCTCGATCTATTTTAACACCGAAAGGAACATCATTCATCACTTCAGAAGACATTGACCAAGATAGTGACATATTTTTTTTATCTGGTGAAGATCCGAAAGATGTAAATGAATCATCGCTCTCTTGTAGATCATCAGAAGGGGGAACTGTAAGAGTGACATCTGATTTTGTGTTTTGTTCATCTAAACTATCTTCTTCGCTACCTTGTTCATCAAACTCCTCATTAGAAATAGAAGAATGCTCACTTACGGCGTATTCCGATCCTTTTAAATTATTTTTTTCTATATTTTCGGATTTATTTTGATTGGACATTATGTTGAGAGGATCTACTATTGGTTTAAATAAAGTTTCCAAAGTAAGATTATTTATAGCTTTGGCAGCTCTCATCATTTCTACCTTTTTCTTTACAGCTTCTGAAGATTTAACGATCCTTTCTTTAAGATCTTTTTCCATATTTGATGTGGTTGAACCCGGTTGGTATCAGAAGTAGAAATGATTTGATATAGAGATATCACTTAGTTATTAATGTTAATCTATAGTTATAAACGTGTCAAATTCCATTCTGTAACAACCTTGGTTTTTCTGACAGTCTTTGTTGATCACAAGGTAGCTGTAAGGTTGATTCCAGACGATCGAGCACATTTCCCGGAACTGATTCCATGACATGTCAGAACCCACATGCTCCTCGTAAACATGTTTTAAATTAACATCATCTTGTTTGAACAAAACTATCAGGTTAGAATTATCTCTCACAAGTTGTTTTGGGATCTTGGAGTATGTTTGATTTATGTAAAAGCAATCTATGTTTTTATGTCGACCCATTGCAAAATAATCTCGTATATTATTCTGATTTTCGCATGCTACATCATCAAAAATAATAATTGAATCTGATGAAGCTTCATGAGGACTCAAAATCTCACTATTATGACTATATTTGTAAAATGGAACATCATTTACCATATTTAACACGTCTTCTAAGAATTTGTATTTAGGTTGGTATAAAGATTTAGAATAAACATACAAATTACAAAATCGTGGGCCGTCTTCATGTAATAAAAGACTTATGACTAAATTTGTCTTCCCACAATTTGACGGTCCACAAACAATACAACGAATCGTATTCGGTAACAAATTTCCGTGACGTTTAAATCCCTCTGTAAGATTCGGACATATTTCACCTAATCGTAACGAAATTGCTTGTTTTTCAAACTTCATTGCAGATTAACTTATAGTGTTCAGTCTAATATGGCTTCATCCAAAATGGAACGTGAAAAAAATTGTATTTGTTTTTAAATATATAAATGAATGAACCAACCAGTGACGTCGAACGTAAGATTGGAAATTCTAAAATATTTTTTCAACATGAGCGATTGGCAAAAATCAAAAATGTTATTGGGCATTCTAATTCACTTTTTTCGAGAAAAAACGCGAGTGAACGAGCGTTTAAGAAAAAAGTGAATTAGAATGCCCAATAACCACCTACTAATACCAACCGGATAAGTAGGGTGGGTATTTGTCCCTTGGGTACTCGTCCGTAGTGACATACCATTTGTTCTGTTTACTCCGCCTTGGTCTTGTGTCGTTCAACATATAGCCTATCATTGTATTATCTAGTTTTCCTTCATTTAGTAGTAATTTGTGAGTTCTTTCCAAGTTGAAAACTGTGTCATCGTCAACTTTTAGTATGAAGGATGCTTGTTGGCATGAGGTTGAAGCCCATTGTAAGCCCATTAGGTGTTTATACGTTAAGTTCCTATAGTTTTCTAAGAAAGACCCTTGTAGAATGTCTCCAAATGTGTTGCTTTCGTCTTCTATCGACTTTTGAGTAATGTATCTGAAATATTAGAATATTGATTACCAATATGTAAGCTTTTTTTAAATTTTAGATAGGCAAAATTTTGGCCACCATCCCACCTGATGGTAAGCGACGATGTGGTTGACGATGGAGCAAGCTTGCCTTAAAGATTCACTCGCGACTTGAAGACTCCCATATTGTATTCATCAGGAAACACTGAACAGACTTTGGAGAGATCAGAAAATACTCCAATTCCATCCCCATTCCTTCCCGAACCTTGAGAATATGTGACACTAACTTAGCACCGGCATTTATTGTGGATCGACATTTGGTAAATCCAAACTGGTGATCATGTAATATTTTATGTTCATTAAAGTGGGAGAGTAGCTGTTCTAGAATATTTTTTTCAAATATTTTACTGAAGGCAGTTAGTACAGAAACTGGTATATAGTTAGAGAGAGTATTTTTATTTTTACAACCTGAATTATTGCTTCATGAGATCAGGAAATACTCCTTGATCGACCGTGAGATTAAATATAAAGACAGGGTATCATTTTGAATGCCTTTTTTATGTTAGTCGCCGCTATGTGATCGAAACAAAAATGTGGAATTACTTGTGTGAAGTTTTGTTGCAATATGAATTTTGTTGCTTCAAGAGGGAAATTTTTGAAAAAGTATGAAATTCATTAGTTACGTATATATCCAGCCTTTACATAGTTTCAAAGCAAATATTACTGCACTTTTCGAAAAGTCGTTTTCTTAAAACACCGACGCCGACTTCATTGCGTGATTCCTCTCAATTTAACTCACTTTGCTATGTAAATCATTATTTTCTGTTCTGATTTTGTCACAATAAAGGTGTTTTAAGGATTTGATCTATCTGTCTTATATCTACGAAGATATACAAACAAAAGGCTTGCTTAGTCGCTGGTCACATTTAAATCTTACTTTTCGTTGTCTGGTATTTTTGCCAACAGAAATACTCTGCTGATATTCATGGAGTTCAGTAAATCTGGTGGCATGGCCCTCCTGTGAGCACTTCTGAGCTCTACATGCCCCACATATGATGTTACTAGAATTATCAGAAATGGGGGATCTGAAACCAAGCATTTCTTAAATAAATATAAGTTTTTTTTCATATAGGACCATCTGCCTGATGGTAACGTAGTTGGGAGATAGGGATTTTTTTTATTATTCCCTTTCTCCCCACTGACAAATAATTGATTTCATAGTGAGGAAAAACGGCATTAAATGTACTTTTGATTGTTCCGATCCTTTCTACTGCTGAGACATTGCTGTGGGCATAGTAACAATCAGCCCAATACACCAAACTATAATATAAGTTATAGCACTATGACCGAACGAGCAGTGAAAGGCTGTAGAACAAAAATGAAAGTTTGATAGAACTTATTTAAGTATATACATCGTGATACATCCTAGGTTAGGTAGCACGAACCCGTGGTGGTATAATTCAAAACTCCTTACAATAACTTCGTCCACTATCTAAATTGGTATTTTACGCATCGTTGAATTATGTAACGGTGTAATGAAAAGTAATTAACGGAACGACATACATAACGCGTGTGAACTTATATACGTTTAGGCGGTATACTATATTCAATATTATCTAATTCAATAATTTATACAATACAATAACTTATTGACGCCTTAAAAGAAACGGTACAAAAACAAAGTTTTTATCAAAAAACAACACTTGTTTTATATTATATATTTTATAAGTTAAAAAACCAGGACTTAAAAAAATAATTTTTGGGCTATTCAGAATTTTTCCGCATATATATAAATAACGTAGATATATGTATTCTTGAAACATTTATTAAGTAATAGCTGTTCAGCAACGGTATTGTAAATCAAAATATAAATAACATTCTAATATTAATATAACTTACTTTGACAAGTTTCATTTGAAGGTTTTATTATTGTGTTTTTCATAAAACTACTGTGTAATGTCATAAATCTTATGGTATTCGTGAATTCTAAATTGGCACTCCAATATATCCAACTCACAGCCGTAGCTAGCGCAACTGCTAGGTAAACTAGCTTTTTCTTCATTATAATCTATTCAATCATGTTCTAAAAATAACTATTATTTGATTCTTCTACCAATTTAATTAGTAGAACAACAACTGATTTTAAAAAGTTACTAAACTATTGTAAACTTTATAAAAATCACATAAACTTTTTGATTCATTTGTTTGTTGATTGGTAGACTCTCTTTCTTAATTAGTTTTTAATAAAACTATTGTCTTATACATTTTATAATAATTACAATAAGTTAGGTTGTGTTTAAGTCTGTAGATTTGTCTCCTGTTGAATCAGCTGTCAAAATAAAAAGATAACGGGTTCATTCAACCCTTTGATTATAGATAAGCAAAGAAACCATTGGTCCGAGAATCTCGCTGTGCATAGTTTGAAATACCTTCATTCATGCACAGAGTAAAAAAATCCTTGTCACTTCATCTGCGTCATCACTCTTTTAAAGCTCTTGAACAATATGAATAATACTGAATTAAAATTTGTAATCGAAATAATCTAAGTATACTATGTATTCTGCATGTACTTTCGAACTGTCTATAAATTGTTAAAATCTATTTGTTTCCAAACGTTCGATGTTCAAGAGCAATGCCACTTCCAAGCGCATATACGAGCCAGTATGCAAGGCGCTGTCTAATACAGTACGTCCTATTGTCCTAGACTTTGCTGCTTGGCAATAAAGGCTGATTTGTCTCGCTTGATTCAACATATATCAGTTAAAAACTATAGCTATAGACATACTGAAACAGATGTTCTCATATACATGCGCACGTTTGACGATCTCGCTTTAGTCTGATTAAACTATTCACACGTGCAGTTCTGTTTGACGTGGTGTATGTAATTGTTCACCGTGTGTTATTTACAAATGATTATGGCGGTTTTGTGTTGCGATGAACGAACTACTTGTCATTTTTATCATTAATAATGAGGTGTTATCAAGACCGCCTACGGTCGCAGGAGCGCAGGAAGCTCAGTCTAGTGATCGCTGATTGTTGAGCAGCATCGCCGCGTGCGCAGCATTTTGAACTTTACGAAAATGAATTTGAATTTCACGGCGGACCCGGCTACTACCGCCAACGATGCTTTGGCAGCGAAGATCATCACCATGGTATGCCTCTTCGGCATTTCCATGTTAGTGGGATGTCTACCGCTTCTGATATCTTTGAAGTTCGACTGGTTTACGAAATCGAGCGACCCCAACTTGCGCTCCTCAAATCAGGTGGTGATGGGACTGCTGGCTTTCGGAGGAGGAGTACTCTTCGCTACCACGTTTATGCACCTGTTACCAGAAGTTGACGACAACATACAATTGTTACAAGGTAAGTAAAACTAAGCATATTACCAATGAATCGGAGAAGTAAATTAATTTTATCAGAATTTGTTTACATTTTAGATACTGGCTAAAGTAATTTCATTCAGCAAAGACGTATTTTGATTGAAAATAATGTGTCGTTTCCCCAAACGAGAGTGGGACGCAAGCCCGTGGGCATGCGTCGCTAAATATAACAAGACTGTTATCTCGAATTTATTGTATAAGACGTTCAAGACCCTGGGTATAATAAAACGTAAATAAAATAGAGACATTTTGTACAGCTGAGTGAAAATAAACAGGGCTTTACATAATGTACCTAATGCATTTAGTTACTTACTTCTGAAGAGTCAGTTAAAATACACGCCTCCGCCAAATTTATCAACGATTGAGTGTCAAATATGTGAAATTTATATGGAGGAGCTTGAATTTTACACTGAAATTCTCCTACAAAATTACGTAGTTATTCTAAAATACTTCATTAATTATCAAGTAAGACAAGATATTAAGATAATTAAACACATCCTTTCAATTAACGCGCTTATCGCTTCTGCGGTTTCTTGTCGTAAACAAAGAATTACTGATGTCGAGATATGAGTGTACTAGATGTAACCATGTTCATCATCAAATGGTTTTCTTAGTTTTGAATGGAGTCTCGTATTATCTTGATTTTGAATGAATCAATAATTCATTATTCTTCTCATTAGTTAAATACTTTCTTGATATATTGTCATTTTGTCTAAGTCCATCATAGAAAGATGTTTAATATTATGCATCTTGTTTAAATGTCTTATTCAATGTCAATTCAAAAACGGCAGTCTTATTTGAAACCAAATAATGTTCTTGTCTTTAAAAAAAAAACCTTAGCAGGTATAACTATCTTTTTTTACGCCACTGTTTTAACTACCTATTACAAAAGATGCAAAAATATGATAAAACTAATGATTGTGTGTAAGGGTGTGTATCGAAAACACTCATATCAACTCGTATCCAATGTCTGTTGATATGAGTATGTAGAGACTTGAGATGAAATTGGGTGTGTATCTAAAGATTTATTTTTCTTTCTATGAGCCCTGGAATGTGACATAGAAATACAATAGTCGTTCGCGCCGAACTGCGATCTCGCGTACATTTTGCAAAATGGAGAAGATCTTTTGAGGTTAATTGCTTTTAACTTTTTTCTATGAAATATTTGTTTGATTTCTGTATTTGTTGTTCAAGTACAGAAAATAACGGATATTATACGTAAGTTTCAGTTTTAAGCGTGTAGCCATTTTTTGAGATAGACCCGGTATAAAACAGTTCTAAAAACAGTGACATTGGTGGCCTACCAAAATGTTATATTCCAACAAGGATTTAAAAAAATCGGTATCATACTCTACTTGTCAAGCTCTTTTAAACGATACCCCACACGGACATAAAAATATATTTTGCTCGCCACTGACGTGTACGCCACTGACGGTTGTCCCTTAATATTATTTAAATTTCTGATATAATTGCCATTTCTGGCTTTAAGCCATAGCTTTACATATTCTCAGAGAATTTGAAGTTATTTACTTGTAAGGTTTAGACGCTAGATGCGTCTGACAGATGGACGGACGAACTAAGAGCTGAACTACCCAAGTCAACTTAGAGCAATTATTATTATATCATCGTAGTGTCGACCGAGGTCTATCTCAAAAAAATATATCTGTTATCCTGTACTTGAACAACATATACAGAAATCAAACAATTATTAATAAAAACATAGACCTAATAACTAAAAACACATAAGTTTACTAACTTATACAAAGAACCTCAAAAGGTTTTCATTAGGCAAAAAATTTAATAATGTAGGAGATCTCAGTTCGGCGCGAACGACTATAGAAGGTAGTTCCAAGCATTCTTTGACCGCTGTACACCTTGAACATGTACTCATTTGCTTTAGTTTCGAACCTATTATTTGCTATCTTGTTTCATCTGTTTCGGTCTTGTACCAACATTTTTGAAAGATTTTAAAGTATTACCTATTGACCAGTGTTCTTCACACTGGCGTGCTAATGTATTCAGTATCGGTTTGTTAGCTCTAGGTCCATCCGTCTGATGACGATGGTGACAAATTACTAGGTTTGTATTATTAGATTTTTTAGGCAAACAAACATCCGGAAACATCATTTCATATTATGGGCCACTAGCGACATTTGTGGCTGCGCCCGTGTTAATCAAGATAGCATAGAATATAATTAAGATTAATATAAATTAGAATAGGAATATAATATTAATATAAATTATTGTATAACTGTTTGTTTTAGGCGTTATTGTTAAATTACGTCACAACAGCTATCTTTCCGGACTTACAATAATGCTTACAACAAAGAATAAATAATTCGATGTAAACAACAATAAACTGCGAGTATGTATATTAATATCAATTTACGTTGAAAATTCTACAAAAGCCTGTCTTGTACAGGCTTTTGTAGAATTTTCAACGTCAATTGATATTAATATATTTTCACTTTTGCTTGATTGTAGAACTGTAGTCGTCTAAAATATCTTCAAAAACCGATCAAGTAGCTAGATCTTTGTGTGCAAAAACTATATATAGTTTCATTTTCACCCATAGCTCTGATTTGTCGCTTTTCACGAATCCTAAGCCTACCAAAAATACTACATCCCATGGACCACAAGTACCGAGTCGAAACTCCGTCTGAGAGATGTCGCCATCATAAGGCGAGCGTGCTTGTCTCCTTTCTTACAAGGCAAGTGACATTTGCCGGTTTTGTTTAGACAAGGCCGTTCGCACGTTTGTTGAAGGTCCTTTTACCTCTGATAATCTATTAGACAATTACGACTATACATTTTCTCTAAAAGAATTTATCCAATGACCTTTCGTAGTGGCCTTGCATGAGTAAATAATCTTGCACCGGGAGCACAGCGGAAATGCTGACTTCCTTTGTTACATCGGAATTATCCTGCCGTGGGATTGCTCAGTGCCAAGAATATATCTTCATTTATGCTCGTTATCCCTACTTAAAAAAGAAATCAATTTTTGTTGCATTGAAGCACGGTCTACATTATTTTTAGTTCCGTCCCAGGTCGTCAAACTAGATACAGTAAGAAGAATACAATCACGATATCAAGACATGGGCTTGATAACTTATTTGTTTGAAGAATTACACTTTATTGTTACTTTGTCTAGCGTCCATGGGATTTCATCCAATATTTCCGAAAGTACATAAGTGTAGCATGTCGGTCTTTCTACGGTCTGGTGCTGAAGGGATCTTGATAAACTCTGAAAGGAAGCGAGACAAATAGAATAAATATTTTAGTGTCATGACTGTAACATGAAATTAATAGACTAGAGTCTAGAGTACATATAAACCGATAGCGTAGTTGGGTGTGCTTCTGTCTTTTATGCAGCGGGTATCGAGTTCGATTCTCTGAGGAAACAAGTTATATGATAAATTTCTGTTTCTCGTTCTGGATGTGATGTGAATGTTTCCGACACAATTCAAGTCATTGAATTTAGTGTGGGACTGTAAATGTGAAGGCGTTTATGTTTGTGTTTTTATCCCGATTAATGCAAGCGATGCTGCAGCGGTCAGTTAGTAAATAAAAGGGTAGGTACACTGACTGTGCCACCGGCTTCACCCATCAAAATCGCTTTTCAATAATGTTTTAACACAAGATGGAATTTTGCCTTTTTAGAGTGAATTTTTATATTTGTTAGATAGTGTTAAAAAGTGATTGGACTTCATGCTTTTGATCCTTTTTTCACGCGTAAAAACTTTTTGAGCTATCCTTTGAGATTCTAGTCTAGGGCTTGCTTGCCGCTATGAGCTCTCTAGTGCGGTATGTTGGAGAGCTTTTTGTGTCGCTTTGGCCCATGCTGGGCCAACTCGATCCTTGGGTAACACGGTGGGCCGTTCTGTACTGTTAATGCTCAATCTGTATTAATTCTGCCCATACTGGGCCACGTAGGTTGGTCGACCATCTATGTCGGGTGTGATGAATCTCCTTGATGATGGTCTCAAGGTATACCTACTATGCGTTGACACGACACTGGTATTCTACAGCCTCCATGTTAATTTATACCGCATCGCATGCGTTTATTTTATAAATGAATTCTTTTAAATTCTGTTTCTATATATACAATTTACAGCCCGTATTCATAAACGTGGACCTAGCTTGAAGAACATACCATAATATAAGATAAACACGCTTTCACACTCAAACCACCACTCATTCATCCCACACAAGTTCGATGACTTGTGTCGTGGGTGCCGGAAACATTCACATCACACGCACAATCACAACCAGAACTAGAGACACGGTTTTACCTTAGGGAAAAAACTTGTGTTCCCGCTGGGAATCTAACATATCCCTGCTTAGAAGGCGAACGCGCACCAAACTAAGCCAACGGGCAATTCAAAGAAAAAGAAAGGAAGAAACAAAATAACCGACTTAAAAAAATGAGGAGGTTCTATGTTCGAATGTATGTATTTTTTTGTGTTCGCCGATTTTTTTCCCCATTTGTGGACTGATTCTCAAACTCCTCTATATACATTTTATCGAAATCGATCAAGCCAAAACCAAAATATAAGCGGAGAAGTCGGTTTTTTAAGATTTGCTTACGTTTAAATTATTTGTTTTAAGAGTTTCAGTAGTCCGTGTTTAAGTTTTGCGTGAAATAAGAATGTAAGTAGATGTACCGAAACTAAACGCTAAGTTATGGTTTCGCCGATAACAAAGAAATAATGTAGGTACATAAAAAACGACAATTACGCCTAACGAGTACACAAGCGAATATAATATTTGTAATCCATTCTAATTGATTGATTAGGTGCACCTAATAATAAGCACTAACTTATTAATGTAACTAACTTAGTACCTAACGTAACTACTAATAACCGTACGATTCTCAGCCCCGGGTAGCGCTGCAGATAATTTTAATACGAAAGTATGTGCCTGGGATGTTTGAAACGTGATATTACACCGAGCGAACGCGAAGCAGTTGCAGCTTGGGCAAAATCGGTTTTGTATGTCCGGCTTTCCGGATGTGCATTCACAAGTCGCATTTCTCAACCGATACACTCGAAATTTATTGAGCAGGTTCGATAATTATATACCTTAAATTTTTTTGTTGATTCAGTTTTTGGAAATATTTCACAATGACGGAGTTACTGGCGTCGAAAACGTAAAAAAAACATATTTCAGCCATTTCGAAATGTACACGAGGTCTTTAGCTCACAGTGCCACTATAAGTATAAGTCTTATAATCCTTGTGCTGGGTAGATGTAAATAAAATTTTAAAAGTTAAAAAAAAAAAGTACTGTGAAAGACAACTGCGTGCACGGCACAGGGAACGTTATGATTAATTTAAAAGAGGGTAGTTTTCAAGTTCAGCTTGTACACACGTACCTACATAGCTTATAGTCAGGATTAACAAATAGACTTTTTTTATTTTGGATAGCCAAGTATTTGACCACTATTTCACCTGTTGAAAAGTGAAGATGTGGCCGAAGACGTACTAAATGGGGAAGTTAGTAAGGGTATCGTGAACACATCGAAAACGTTTTGAGAAAAGGACAGGTCAAAAGTACCCGTAACCAACGAGCATGTATGAAAAGACTAATGAATGAAGGAGAAGCAAGAGATGTGTGTCAAGATCGGTGGAGAGAAGTGGTCTCTGCCTACCCCAATGTGAAAGAGGCGTGACTATTTTTAGTATGTATGTCGTTTTCAAGTTTCTTCTTACTCCGTGTCCAAATTCTGATATAAGTAGAAAATTTTGTTTCATGCTAGACAAGCATTTGACCATCATCGCACCTAATTGAAAGTGAAAATGCGGCACTCGATGTAGCATCTTTTTATCTTACTTTTCAAACAATTGTTCCAAAAACGTCTTTTACAGAAAAGCGTTTTGCCTCCACATTCATTATGCGGACTGCAAAGGAGTGGAATTCCTTGCCTGAGTCTGTGTTTCCTGATAAATACAATATGGGAGTCTTTAAGTCACGAGTGAATAGGCATCTTCTAGGCAAACGTGCTCCATCATCGACCGCATCGTCACTTACCATCAGGTGAGATGGCGGTCAAACGTTTGCCTATCTAGAATAAATAAAAAAAAAACTGGCGGGGTAAGTATCAAAGATGTAGGTAATTGCTTTATTTGCCTTGCGTAAGTTAATTTTGATTTATTATCCTACTGTTACGTGACTGCTTATGTTAGCGCAGCCAATCGTGTACGTACGCATAGGTACTAGTAAAATTAAGTAAGAGTTATTCAACGAAAGTGAAAAAATGGCGTTGTGATTTTGTATATCTTATGCTGGCGTACCCCTAAGAGGGTTAAATGGGATGAAAACGTTTGTATGAAAGTTCCTTGTTTTCGAGTAGTTTAGAGAGTTATTATTAGAGAATTTGAGTGGTTCATCTAATAAAGAAACAAATAAGTAATCAATATTGTTTGCCAGTGGTGCATTAAGGTGGTGCAATGGGGGATGAAAGGTCATGTCGAAAGTTCTTTATTTATGAAGTTACACTCATGAAAATTGGTATTTTCATTTAAAATAGAATAATTATTAATTTGATAAAAACTCACGCACATTTTGAACTTTAAAATTAAAATTAAAACGGGAATTAGCGTGACTTACGCGTTGTCGATGTATAAATCGACAATTGTTTCGGCTTCATTCGGATGCCTTCTTCAGGATGAGTGCGGAATAATTATATTAAAATATTTTTTGCCAGGGGTGCATTAAGGTGATGCAATGGGGAATGAAAGTTCATATGGAAATTTTTTTATTAATGAAGTTTCTGTGTAAATGTGTTAGTGTGTAAGTATGTTTGTTTTATCTTTTCGCTGTAACGGCTACACTGATTTGGCTGAAATTTCCAATGTACATAGCTTATACTCAGGATTAACAAATAGATTTTTTTATGCTGGATAGGCAAGCATTTGATCACTATCTCATATGTTGGAAAGTGAAGATGCGGCCGAAGACTTTGTAATTTGACTAACGAGGACGAAAGCGCGGGGCAAGGCTAGTTATATATATAAATAAATAAATAAAATCTTCCCACATAACCTATATTTCATGTGGGGTCGGCACGGCACAGAAAAATAATACATTCTATTTTTTAAATCTTGATAAAAAGATACTTGCGTGTTACACTAAAATGCTCTCTTATTATTATATTCAAAACTAAAATAATTGTTTTATTTGGATCATTCTTTTGTTTTTATATAAACGTAAACGTGGAACATAAGAACAATAGGGATAGTATTAGTCGTAATTTCTAAAAATACCAATGCAATATTGTAGTGCACTTATTATAGGGCAGTTTAATTACTATAAAGAAACAACACATATATTGAAACAAAAAAAAATACGTGCAGGTAATACACGTATTTTTTTAAATAACAATGAAATCCTTACTAATCATTATTATAAACGCGAATGTTTGTATGTATGGATTATTGTTACTCCAATTGTACATTGCTTTTGTCGTGCAATAAAGTATAACATAAATAAATAAATTAATTAAAATACAGAAAAAAATCACGGGAATAAATAAAGGTTCCAAAATCAAGGCTAAACAAACAGAAATGACTCATTTTACAAGTCGTTTTATATTCTCAGATGCTGGCGACATCCCAGACATGCCGATATTCCTGGCCGGACTGATCATGTGCGGGGGCTTCTTCATGATGTACCTCATCGAAGAGTTAGTGCACCTCTACATCAACAACAGGGAGACCAAAGCTGAAGATACAAACGCCACCAGGCCTTTTAGTCTTCGGAAGAGCATCTGCGAAGCAGAGCCGGAATTGCACCTGTCTTCTTCAAAGCAAATGGATTCCAAGTCTCACGCTGGACATAGCCATCTGATGGTGGATATGGAAGAAGATTCAATAGTGTCTGCTTTGAGAGGGCTGCTGATTGTTCTAGCGCTTTCTATACATGAATTGTTTGAAGGGCTAGCAGTTGGTCTCGAATCTTCTACTATCAATGTATGGTGAGTTAGCACTAGAGAGGGAATAGCACTGTGTAAAATTTTGTTTTTGTTTCTTCACACTCACTTTCCCACACTAAGTTCGATGACTTGTGTCGTGGATGCCGGAAACATTCACATACAATTACAATCAAAACTAGAAACACAAATTTTCCTTGGGGATAGAACTTGTGCTTCCGCTGGGAATCGAACTCGCAGGCAACTAAGTTAACGAGCAGTTTGAAAAATGTGATTTTCGCTTTCGTTCCAAGCTACAATAGAAGTTCTAGTAAAGTTTCTACTATCTACTTTATAAGAGCATGACTTGTCTACGACTGGACCTTTAATTTAAATGTGACTTGTGACTAGGACTTTTATTATGGATTACACTTGAAACATTTTATTACTTGCAAATTCACAAAGGTTGCGGAAACAAAAACAAAACAGTAGAATCAAAAGGTAAATAAAAGTCATTCACAAGAAATAAGCACGATATAACTATTTTATCTTTATAGTTTTTGCTGGAAATTTAATTCCTGTAATGTTTAATTTAGACATAAGTACTTGTTATAATTTATGATATGTAGTAAATATATCAATAACAATATAGTGATAAAATCTATACTGCTGCAGGTAGAAATGTACCTACCTAACTATAGGTACCTACTGAGTTACGTAAGATCATCGTATTAGGTGCAGTTATAGCGCAGGATGCGTTGCGCGCAGTATATTAGTGCAATATTCCGGCTAATTAAAGTTAGATCTTTGTTTATTAATCGAGCGAAGCGAGATCTCTAAGTTGACAATCGGCACCTTGCCTTCCATCCGTCCGTCCGTCTGTCAGAGGCATCTAGCTTTTAAACCAAACAAGCGAATAACTTCAAATTCTCAGAGAATATGTAAAACTATAGCCCAAAGCCAGACATGACAATTAAAATGATATAAATGAAAATATTAAGGGGACACTAATACATGAAAGTGGGTAGCAAAATATATTGTATGTTTTTATATAGCCTTGCGGGTATCGTTGAAAAGAACTCTGCATGTAGAGTAGGAAACTGGATTTAGAAAAAATATACGTTGATAAATAACAATTTGGCCCAGTCACTGTTTTTCGACCTATTTCGTCCAGGGGTCTATCTCAAAAACGGTTTCATTATTTTCATAAAGTAGGAATAGTTCCAACATTCTATACTAATTAAGGTAGATAATTATATTTATGTATATAGGTGTAGCAAATCTGAGTAATCACTATGTAACAGATTATCATTTAGATTGACCATAACAATACATTTACGAAACGAATAAGTAAACAAAAACATTTAATCATAATAACTTTATCGTGCATTAAAATGTTGATAGTGATCGATCTATCGCCTACATACATGTAGGTAACGTAAATACAACATAAGTAATTACTATTATAAATAAGTAGGTAATATAATAATTATTTATCAGTATCGATCAGTATCTATTGCCCAATTCGACTTATTTAGAACTGCTCGTTGGCTTAGTGGTGTTCGCCTTCTAAGTAGGGGTACCGGGTGCGATTCCCCACGGGAACATAAGTTTTCTCCCCAAGGGAAAATTGTTACTGGTTCTGGGTGTGATTGTGCCGTGAATGTTTCCCGCAACCTCAATACAAGTAATTTAACTTAGTGTGGAACTGTGAATGTGAAAGCGTTTATAAAAGCGTTTATGTTTAAACAAATATTTAATTGTTGGACGACCCAGTTGGCGCAGTGGGCAAGTCTCTGCCCTCTGTGCCGTGGGTCCTGGGTTCGATTCCTGGCAGAAGCACAATTTTCCTTCACAAGGGAGATTTCTGCTTCTAGTTCTGATTGCGTTTGTGAGTGTGATATGTAAATGTTTCCGGTACTCACGATACAAGTCTTTGAACTTAGTGTGGGGCTGTGAGTGTGAATGCGTTTGATTGCAAATGGACAAATAAATCAAGAGCACATACAAACTAGTCAACTACACTGCCTCAGCGCTAATTACTACACAGACTGAGTTTACGCAGTTTTCATTATCCTTTATTTTTTCTGCAACGAAGCTTCAACATATTTTTTCTCCATTTGTTTACTAATTGGCTGGATCGCGGCAATTTTGGCGGATTTTCGCCTAGTTTCGGACATGTAAGATGCCCATCATCTGAGAGGTGGCCGATCGCAATGTTCGCGTCACATCTCTGATTAAATATCGGTTAAAAATCACCCTTGACGCAAAAAGTTATAATTTTGGCCGCTATGTGTTTGGGTCTATATATACCGTAGTTCCTTTTTTATGTGTGATACCTCATAACTCCTTTCCACGTGAATAGATTATGTTTTTTTTTGTTCGAAAGATGTTGCTTTCCAATTGGTTGGTCCCATTTAAATTTGATCAAGATCTGGTCAGTAATTCTTGAAATATCGTCAATAATGCGTGCTTAGTACATCTAATCTGATCAAAGTTCCGCCGATAAAACGGTCAAGTCGGTTTTTTCAGCTTTATTTGCGTTTAATTATTTATTTAATAATTGAAACGTAAAAACTGACTTAATCGCTCATACTTCGGTTTGGCTTGACCGATTCCGATAAAATTTAAATGGGACCTCTGAAGTATACTCTGTCAAACAAAAATAAAACCATCAAAATCGATTCATAATTGGCGGAGATATCGTGTAACACACATACAAAAAAAAACATATACGAGTACCTAGTCGAATTGAGAACCTCCTTTTTTGAAGTCGGTTGAAAACTGACATGAGAGTGTTCTATGTTTGGTGAAAATCAGTGCAGCTGTTTCCCAGATAGAGCGCCGGGGTATTTTCAAAATATTGATTTTGCCACTTGTTGCTTTCTTCACGTCTTTGACAAAACCGCGATTCCCAGACAAACCGTAAACAAATATGGATAACACTTGCGATAGTTTTCAAACTCAGATTATTTTCCACTCCCAGGTACATGTTCGCAGCAGTATCAGCCCATAAATACATCATCGCGTTCTGTATAGGCGTGGAACTGCTAGCTGCCGGCACCAAGCGCTGGCTGTCTCTGGTCTACATCTTCACCTTCTCCTTTATGTCAGCCTTGGGGATCGGAATTGGGATCTTGCTTGTGGGAGGCGCGGGTGCGGCTGAAGCTGGACTTTACTCTGTAGTATTACAGGTAGGTAACATATTCTACCCACTTTTTATTAGATAATGTGACGACCCAGTTGGTGCAGTGGACAGGTGTCCGCCCTCTGCGCCGTGGGTTCTGGGTTCGATTCCCGGCAGGAGCACAAATTCCTACCCAAGGGATATTTGTGCTTCTGGTTCTGGGTGTAATGTGTGTGTGATGTTAATGTTTCCGGCACTCACAATACAAGTCTTTGAACTTAGTGTGGGGCTGTGAGTGTGAAAGCGTTTGTTTGTTTGTTTAATGTATCGATGACGCAACAACATTCGGTCCGGTTTCGTACAGACCTGATCGGATTAAAAAAGCAATGTTTGGACAGCTACAATCTACAAGGCTTAAAAGCAACATATCTACACTGTAAATGAAGACTGCTTTATACTCAAAAAGTTTGTTTGAAATTGCCCTTTGAATATATAATAAACTAGCTACGCCCTGCGGTTATACCCGCGTAAGTTCCGGAGCGCGGGAATTCCGGGATAAAAAGAAGCCTATGTTCTTTCCCAAGCTCTAGACTATCTGTGTACCAAATTTCATTTAAATCGGATCAGTAGTATTGGCGTGAAAGCGCAACAGACAGACAGAGTTACTTTCGCATTTATAATATTAGTAATTACCTTAATTTATAATTAATACAGAAGAACTGCACTCATTCAAAAACAAGTTATACTCATTCCTCATTGATAAATCTTATTATTCTATTAAAGATTTTTTGGATAATAAGTTGGACATTTTAAAATTTTATACTTATCATTTAATTTAAATTAATTTAATTATTTGTTGACTTACTCACTGTACCTTACAATATTGCGGATTTACTGATGAAATTTGCGGAAATGACATGATTCGATTATGATCTATCTATCTACATATAAAAAATTCGTGTTTGTTACCATACTCCACCGAAACGGCTGAACCGATTTTGATGAAATTTTATATTCACACTTAGTAGGTCTGAGAATAGGTTGTTATCTACTTTTCATCCTCCTAAGAGATAAGGGTGGCCAACTCCTAAATTTTTTAAAATTTTCGAACGGATTTTTTTTTATAATGATTCAGCATTTCAAAATACATACAACTCTAAATTTTCACCCTTCTACGATCAACCCCTATTTTTTATTGAAGTAAAAAAATATTTCCCAGAAATAATGTATATGGCAAAACAACGTTTGCCGGGTCAGCTAATTATATTATATAAATTACTTCGTGAAATGTTGTATGCCCTATGAGGCAAAACATAGCGCACAACAATAACTTTATTTAAGACCTGCATGTATACCTATATTTACGATTCTTTGTTATCGATGAATAAACAATTTGATTTGATTTGAGATCTTCAAGCATGCAAGATATTCGCCTTGCTGAGCACGACACGTAACGATAATATATCAGCCATAGTTTGCGGTGACGCTCTGCAATAGGGAATAATATGTGAATATATTATATGGTATAATGAAGATAAAGCGATGAAGCTAGTTTTTTTTAACTTTGCTTGCGTTTACTTTTTTTTTAACGCTATATTTTCCGACCATTTATCTCACCTGATGGAAAGAGATGATACGTCATGCTGATCATCAAAATCTGGGAGTGTTCAAGTCCAGAGTGAATAGGTCTCTTATAAGTAAGCATGCTACTTCTTCGGCCGCATCATCACTTTCCATCAGGTGAGATAGCGGCCAAATGCTTACCTACCTGGCATAAAAAAAGAAAGGACGCTTTGTTTAAAAAAAAGTAAATAGTCAGCATGGTGTTCTCATAACATTCTTGCATATCGTACGTACAGATATTGTTATTATAACAATAATTATATTGTTTTGATAAAGAACAATTAGTTTAAAGATCGTTACAAAATGATGCCAAAACATTCTGCGGTCATATAAGATCTTAGTCTATACTCTTATGTAACATGTATATCTTATGTGAATTACACAATCGAATTCCCCCATCCCCATTCTATTAGCGGACATCAAGACAGACTCCTAAGCGACCCCATTCTATTATCGGACATCAAGACAAATTCCTAAGCGACATCGCTATATGGTAGGCATTCCACATATTATGCGGACGAAGCGTTTTCCCTCGATATTAATTATGCGAACCGCTTAAGAATGGAATTCCTTACCTGAGTCTGTTTCCTGATAAATACAATATGGGAGTCTTTAAGTCGCGAGTGAATAGGCATCTTTTAGGCAAACGTTTCCCTATAATACTGATTTTAAAAAAATAAGTATATTATGTAACCTGTACTTAATCCAAGACCCGCCACGACTAATTATTTTAATAAGACTGTACATTCCCAATCGAACAAAATCACCGACTAAGACTAAGTCGTTAACAAACAACAAAAAAACGCATTCATACTCACAGCCCCACACCTCAAAGACTTGTATCGTGGGTGCCGGCAACATTTATATATCACACACTCAATCACACCCATAACCAGAAGGACAAATCTCCTTTAGGGAGGAAAATTGTGCTCTTGCCGGGAATCGGTAATTTAATTATAAGAGTAAGTAGTTATGTTTGAGTTAGCCTACTGATTAAAAGATATAAAATGAATAGTCGTGCCCCGCAGCTTCGCCCGCGCTAATTAATCAAGTGTTAATCCTGGGTATAAGCTATGTACATTCCAAATTTCATCCAGATCCGTTCAGCCGTTACAGCGTGAAGAGAAAACAAACATACTTACACAGATACTTACTTATATGTAATATTAGTATGATTACCTAAGAACCTATGAGTAGACAGGTACAAGATGCTTCTGCTGCATTCCAGGGTCTTGCCTGTGGGACGTTGGTATACGTGGTCTTCTTCGAAGTGTGGAAGAGGAGCAGCGGTCTTCTTCAGTTCGTCTGCTCATTGCTCGGGTTCGCTGTCATGATGTCGCTAGAAGTCACTGTGGGACTTAGTAAGTACCTAGAACGAGGGATCATAAACATATACACTTTCACCGTTCACTCTATGTTCGATGACTTGTGTCGTGGGTGCCAGAGACATTCACATCTCACACAATTTCAACAAACGAAAAGCAACAAACAAAGCCTTCACCCTCACACCTCCACGGCAAGTTCAAAGACTTGTATCGAGGGTGCCAGAACATCTCGTCCATCCAGAACAAGAAACCCTTTTTGTGGCGTGGATTCGAACCCGGTATCAGCTGCTTAGAAGGCAGACGCCCAACCAATACATATCGTTGCTTTCCATAGTTCAAACATAGGAATACATTGTAAATGTATGAGAACCATACTAAACTATATCAAAGAAGTGTATTTGAATGAAATAAAGTTTCATTGTTTTTACCCCTTATTCCCCTTAGATAACTATATTTAGATAACCAGTATTCTAAGAGGAAAAATATTTATCATTATATTACCCGGTAATTTAAAAGGAATATGTTATTACCATTACAAAAACTGATCTTTATTTTTATATAACCAGTTAAATAATAAGATTTTGATATTCCTGTTATAATACTATACCGGTTGGCTAACCGAGTATGCGATCTTTTTGATAGACTTCGCTTTTGAATTCTATTTATGAATTTTAAATTATGATGTGTACAGTCTTACTTATAAAAATATCGCTAAGCAATGCTTAGCCAGAGCCTCTTAGTTAAGCAGCTCTTAAGCCCATAATCAATGATTAACTTTTCTTCACTCATAAACATTAGTTAGGCGCCGCTTAGCTGAAAAACGCACAGAGAATCAAAAATAATCGAAATTTACACGATCGCCACAGATTATAACCAAAATAGTCGACTAAAAGTGAAATTATACGAATACAGCTGTCAAAAATATGGTTTTTATTAATCTATTGAAAAGAAAATCAAAGACAGGTGACATTCAACGGTTGTCGAAGTAAACAATTTTGCACCTTACGTAATAAGTTTTGACACATTTATTATTGAAAGATATAAGACCCGCCATCTTGCCTCTTAGCAAGTTTTAAACTAGGCAATGGCGGTGTTTAATTTTGACAACTATTTAAGCATTACTTAACGCTAAATCGCGTTTATGAGTGAAATTTTTGTTAAACTGTAGCTAAGCAATTGATTAAAAATTAAGAGGGGTTTATAAGTAAGACTGGTATTGTACAATGACAATACCAGAGTTTTTACTGCATATACTGTCATATCTCATACAAGACCTCCTTTACTACTAATATACCTTCGTAATTTAAACAAATGTGTTTTACGAGTAAATTAAAACTTTTCGTCCAGTTTTCTACACAATTCTAGGAGTCTCTTGACCTGGGCCGGTGCTATTTACCCTAAAGCTTCGACGATTTATATATTGATTTGGTCAACCTAGGAAAGGTAAGGACTGGGCCAAAGTAAATGCTAAAAACTGTGTATATATCCTCTTTTTCATGTTATTTGATGACACAATAATAAAGTTATATTTAAATGAGATGCAAAAATTTGTAATTTGTTTTGACAATTTTATAGTAAATTTATTTTATTCACATTTTATAATAATACCAGTTTTACACACAATTGCAAATAATTCTGTAACAATGACTTGCCTTGTGTAACAGTCGTTATAATCTACATATATAAAAATGAATTTCTATTTCCCTTGATCATCGCATCACGCGTGAACGGTTGTAACAATTTTGCTAATTCTTTTTGTTGTTGTGTAAATTTTATTATTGTCAGGAGAAGGTTTTTATGAAAGAAAATATTGTTCCGGAATTCCTGCGGGTCCGGGACTTACGCGGGTAAAACAGCGAGGCGCAGCTAGTGGCCCATAAATTAATTTAATTTAATTTCATAAAAATATACTTAACTCTTCTCTCTCTATACCCTTCATAACTATTCGGTATATTATTGCAGAACCCAAACTCTAGGCTCTGGAGTGAGATAAACATTTTAAAAATATTTATAATTTTTCTGAAACAATCTAAACATTCAACGTTTTGAACTGCCCGTTGGCTTAGTTGGGTGGCGTACGCCTTCTAAGCAGGGGTATCGGGTTCAATTCCCGACGGGAACAGAAGTTTTCTCCCCATGGAAAATGTGTGTTTGTAGTTCTGGTTGTGTGTGTGATGTGAATGTTTCCGGCACCCACGACACAAGTCAACTTAGTGTGGGGCTGTGAGTGTGAAAGCGTTTATGTTTAACGTTAATAACTTCGCGTGTGTCCCCGACCAAGATTAGGTAGACTAGGACATTGTATTACTCGATTATAGATTCCAGTCTGAGTAATTTATGTACTAATAACTGAAACTGCGCATTTCGCATAAAATGTATGTCAATAAGTTACTATTATGCAGACTGCGTCTCGTAGAGCATTGACCGAACCTTCAACTCAATTTACTGTCCTGCGATACACCTACCTATTTTGATGTTGGAAAAATGATAAGATGTTCTCAAGGCAATCTTTATCTAATATATAAAATTCTCGAGTCGCGGTGTTTGTACCACACATAAAAAAAAACAGTCGACTTGAGTACCTCCTCCTTTTTTGGGAAGTCGATAAAAATTACATCCGTGCGATGCCAGCTCGCTAGTTTATAGGTACATAATAATATATATAACCGATATTTAATTTAAAGTAAATAATAATTAAACGCAAGAAAAGCTTAAAAAAAATCGACTTCACCGCTTTATCTTCGGAACTTTGATCAGATTAGATGTACCAAACACGCATTATTGAAGATATTTTAAGATCTGTTGATCAGATCTTGATCAAATTTAAATGGGACCAATTGGAAAGAAACTTTAAGATTTTTATGTGTGTTACCTCATGACTTCATTCCACGTGAAACGATTTTGAAATTTTTTTTTTTGAAAGATGTTGCTTTCCAATTCGTTTAAAGTTGATCAAGATCTGATCAGTAGTTTTTGAAATATCGTCAATAATGCGTGTTTAGTACATCTAATCTGATCAAAGTTCCGAAGATAAAGCGGTGAAGTCGGTTTTTTTTCAGCATTGCTTGCGATAAATTATTTTATCAAATCTTAACTTAACTATACGTGGCGACCGTGCTGACGCAGCGGGTATTGGGTTCGATTCACAGTGCGAACACAAGAGAATGAGGTGTAATTTGAATTCCCGGCACCCACGACATAAGTCATCGAACATCGTTATATTATATCGAACTATATTATAAGAATTTACTGAGAAACGTCATCCTTTTATGGTTGATTTACCTCATATCCGTTGGAAGAATTTTGCTTCTACATCATCCGTACAGCGAAGGAGTGGAACCCACCGCCCGCATCATGTCATTCTCGAACAGAAGATATAATTTGGGAGTCTTCAAGTCTAGAGTGAATAGGTATCTTCTAGGTAAGCATGCTACGTCTTCGTCAGGTGAGATAGCGACCAAATGCTTACCTATCTGGCATGAAAATTAAATTACTTTGCTACACTTTTCAGTTCTATAATTTTTAAGGGCAATAACCATAGATTGTAATAATACATTCTAACCCGAAACACAGAATATAAACAAATAACACCTGACCTTGCAATTTTCCAACCTTTTGTGAGTGAGTCAGACCTGCGATGAACCAAGGCCCGACTTAATATCAGCTACAACAAAAGGAATTCATGGTTTAACTACCTCTTACACATTTTATGCGCATTTAAAATATTGACTTAACATTTTTCTTTTGTTACAGTGGTATGAGCGAGGCGTCTTGACTAATTAGACTGAATTTTATGTAGGCACTAAGTAATTGTACAGAATGAAAACTCCCCGCTATCGGTGCCTCTCTACTCACCGCGACGTTCAGTGGTGAGATTGAATGTCTAAACCGGGATACCACGTACACCGCTTCACAAGCTATGACAAACAATAGTATAGGATAGGTAGTAATAGTATAGGATCCCAGTATAGAACGACCTTCACCGAGCTGGTTAATGCATGAAAAGTATTTTATATCAAATTAAATATGTCAATAAATATATTGCAAATGGGTTGACTAAACATTTCAGTCCAGAATATGATTAATTAGAAATTAATAAAAATGTTTTTTTAAACATTTCACTGGTTTGGTTAATAGAAAAATTCCATACCAATCGAAGTAAGCCTGTAGAATATGCAAACGTTAGGTTGACTACTTTTTTCCCGTCACTACTCTTGGGTAGGTACGCAGGTATAAACAATTTTATTCTAACTAAATTTAAACTTGTAGGATGGCGAACGCGCATGCATTCGCTTCCGATACAATTTTTCAACTGACTCGTGGTGGGAGATCGCGTTAGGACGCGATGTAGTGTTGCCAGGTGACGGAACTACCTTCTATGTGGTATAAATATAAATGCACACCCTACATACTCCCCCTTTTGATCAGCTGTGGGCTCCACAATGGATCAAACTAGTTTGTGTATAATTTTACCACTTAGACAATTTTACGCGGACGACCGCGTCTTCGTTTCGGTACTATCGGTTGACAGACCCCAGATTCTGTACCCTCCCTAGAATGGTATCTTCTTAAGTGAGAGACGTGATACTTGCCAATTATATCGTTCCTGTTACGATAATGGGCCAGGATATAAGTGGTAGGGCTAACCTGATTCATAATTACGTACGGTCCATCTCGCTTCGGCAGTAGTTTTGAAGTCACGCCTTTGCTAGCGTTGCTGAGAGCTTGCGTCTTCAATAGAACAAGATCGCCGACAGCAAACGTCTCGCCCGTTCTACGGGTCCGGTCCTTCTCTGACTTTCGTTCGTCTTGTTGATGCTCGAGGCGCTCTATACTCTCGGCGATGGCGGCGGTGAGCTTCCGCAAGTACGGCGTAATCTGTGGCACGTAGTTAACGGCTGTCGTCACCTCGCGGATGTCGGCTTGCACATCTAGAGGGGAGCGCAACTCGCGCGCGAACGTTAAATATGCCGGCGTTCTCCCCGTCGACTTGCAGACCGACGTATTCAAGGCGAAACGAATGGCGGGCAACGACTCTGGCCACTCGCGGTGGTGCCCCTCGACGAGGATGGCGAGCTGCGTTTTAATGTCGCGATTCTTTCGCTCGACTGGGTTCGCTTCAGGGTGATAGAGCGGGATTAGATTCTGCGTGATGCCCAGCGCGGCGCAGGCGTTCTTCATGACTTCGGCCAAGAACTGGACACCGTTGTCGGAGAGCATACGGCGCGGCACTCCGTACCTCAGGAATACCTCGTCGATGAGCACGCGCGCGCACGCCTCGGCCGTGGCGTCAACTAGCGCGAACAGCTCCACCCACTTGCTGGCGGGGTCCTCCACCACCAGGATCCAGCGCTCGCCCAGTGCACCCTTGGGGAGCGGCCCGAAGAGGTCGACCGCGATCACCTCGAAACGTTGCGCCGGCACGGGAGTCTGTAAAAGCCCAGCAGGTTTTATGTTCGACGGTTTATACTTTTGACATTCTACGCACGTCTTTAAGTAGTCCGCGACAAATCTGCGCATTCCAGGAAAATAGTAGCGCTGAGTGATGCGTTTTAGAGTCCTCTCGATACCTCCGTGTCCAGCCGTGGCTCTATCGTGGCACTCTATTAGGACATCCTTGCGCATACTCTCGGGGATGACGAGCTGAGGCTCCTCATTGTCTTCATCCAAAGTATATCTGTAGAGTACTCCCTGAGTCATACAGTACCCTCTCTCGGCCCATCTAGTACTGGCCACTAGTTCGTTTCCCTCCAGGTCATTAATAATTTTTGCAACATCGTGGTCGGCCAACTGCGCTTCCCGTAATACGGGTGCCTCCCAGCGCGGGGTCTCTATGACGACGCCACACAGCCCACAGGCCGAGCGTGTTCCCTCCTCGCAGGGGGGGCGACTTAGGGTGTCAGCGATAACGTTGGCTTTACCTGGGGTATATTCCAGTCGGAGGTCGTACGCCTGGAGTTTCATAGCCCATCGGATGAGACGACCGGTCGGCGATTTGAGCGTGAGCAGCCACTTGAGCGGCTGGTGATCGCTGGCGACGCGTACGCGGTGTCCGTCGATGTAGCCGCGGAACTTGTCGACCGCCCACACGACGGCGAGCGCCTCACGCTCGGTGGTGGAGTAGTTCCGCTCGGCCGGCGTGAGCAGGCGGCTGGCGTACTCGATGGGACGCTCCTCCTGCGGCGACTCCCCCTGGAGTAGAGCGGCTCCCAGGGCGTAGTTGCTGGCGTCAGTCCTGAGTATAAACTCACAATTGTAATCTGGCTGTGTTAGAATGGGTGCAGAGGTAAGTATCTCTTTAAGTTTATTAAAAGCCATCTCTTGAGCCTGTCCCCATGTCCATGTTACATCCTTTTTTGTCAGTTGAGTTAGAGGTTGAGCAATTTGGGAAAATCCAGCTACAAACTTCCTGAACCATGAACAGGTTTGGAGAAAGCTCTTTAAATGTTTGAGTGAACTTGGCTTTCTCATATTACTGATGGCGGTGATTTTCTCTGGGTCTGGTGACACGCCATCTTTTGTTATTATGTGGCCTAAATATTTGACGCTGCCACGGACAAACATACATTTTGCTCGGTTGGCACGGAGCTTGAAAGCCCTCAGCCGGTCAAATACAGCCTGAAGATCTGCGAGATGCTTTGAGTAACTCCCTTCTGTTATCAATATTAAATCATCGAGGTAACAGAGAAGAGAAGAATCTTTTAAAGATTCTTTTAAGGCAACACCAGACTTGAACCTGTCTATTAATCTTTGGAAGGTTGCCGGAGCATTACACATTCCAAATGGCATGACTTTAAACCGATAAACTCCAAGCGGGCAAGTGAATGCGCTTTTGTCTCTGTCTTGTTCTGATAGACTCACTTGCCAGTAACCCGACCGCAGGTCAATGGTACTCATGAAACAATTCTTCTTGGTGTACTGGAGTAAGTCGTCGATGAGTGGGAGAGGATATGAGTCGTGTTTAGTAATAGCATTGAGCTTACGGTAGTCGACGCAAAAACGGAATGTCCCATCCTTCTTCGGAACTAGTAGAGCTGGAGAGGCCCATGCAGACTCACATTCCTCTATCACTCCATCCTGAAGCATTTTGTTGACCTCAGTCTCCATTACAGCTCGCTTGGCTGGGGTGAGACGATAGGGGGGTACAGCGATGGGTAGATGTTCACCTGTGTCAATGTGGTGTTCGGCAAACGGGGTGCATTCACCGATTTCTCTGAAAACATCATCATAACACATAAGCAGGTTAGTTAATGACATCCGTTCCTCCGCAGACAGCATTGACCCTTCATCCTCTCGTAGTGTAGCAGCAGAGTAGCATTCAACCGGCCTAGCGATAGAATCCTCACATTTAAGTTGGTGTATAACCTGAGGTCTGTCAAACAAGTGCCAGGTCATTGCAGCAAAATTCATAACCAAACCAGCCTGAGTAATAAAATCAATCCCCAGCAATGTATCATTGTTAATAGCAGCAGGTAATATAACAAATGTCACCGGCACCGAAAGCATAGCATCATGGATCATAACATTCACATCAGCTAATTTCACCCTTGTGTCCTGCATGCTACCATCTGCGAGCTTAATAAGCATGTTAGTGGCGCGAAAGGAAAAACCTTGTTTAAGGAGGAGGGTGTAGAGTGTGCTACCCGCAATACAACGCTTAGCAGCTGTGTCTACCAAAGCCGTGCCATCCAGGCCATTAATTTGGATTTCGAGTATGGGACGACTTGGGTGACCCCGCTCCGACAAACAACTTAAATCTATAACGTTACTGTTATCACAACTGTAACTGTTATCACACTGTTTACCTATCTTAGTGTTCATGTTTATACTACTACACTTATCACTTTGTTCAAGACCATCACTGTACTTACAGTCTGATTCAAAAGGCGACGCGTTTACCAGTGTAGCCGCGTCTTCCGCTGGGCAAATCGAAGTCATGGATGGCGCGATGTGCTGCGGTGGATCGTGCTCTGCGGACGCGCTGGCGGCGGTGCCGCGGCGCCCATGAAAACGACGCATACGACGACGACGGGAACGCACGTCGCTTACCGGCGCCGGCGGCGTGGCTAGATCCGAACAATCCGATGCATCCGTTTCGACGGCTTGTTTAAGTGTGATTGCACTAAACTTCACTGAACGGTTCGCCATGTTCGCTTTTGTCGGTGAATGACCTCCCATGGCGAACGATTGGCGCGAGCGAGTCTTCACAGCAGCGCCCTCTTCTCTGGAACCTATGCGATCCGGCCTCGGCGATTGGCTACGAGCATATGACGGCGGCGGTGGCGACGCGCGCGGCGTAGCACGGAAGTTATTGTAGTGCTT
This sequence comes from Lomographa bimaculata, assembly GCA_948107665.1. NCBI lineage: Eukaryota > Metazoa > Arthropoda > Insecta > Lepidoptera > Geometridae > Lomographa > Lomographa bimaculata. The sequence goes on from OX403603.1 coordinate 8,115,672, forward strand.
TGTATTATCGCGCGAAATTTGAATCTTGGTTTGATCGATGTTTTTCTTCTCTTCCCGGCTCTCTTCAATTGCTCTCGCTAAGTCCAACAAACCCACAAAGTTATCAAACGACGATCTTTGAATGCGTTTTTTATATATGGGATGAAGAAGGCCGAAAACAATGTCCAGTTCCACTTTTTCACTGAGGTCTCCGACCGGTATCTTTGCGAGGAGAGCGCGAGCGTTAGCCACGAAAATATCCACTCTCTGGTTCGCCTCTTGTTCTAGAGCAAACAATTTTCTATATATTTGGTGTGGAGGCCGTTGTTGTCCGAACGCGTAGCGTAGTTTTTGAATGGCTTCGGCCCAACTATACGTAGTGCTTTTCACTCCTACGTACCACACCGCCGCTTGGCCTTCTAGTAAAAGAGGCAGACCGCGAAGCGCATGATCATCCCGCATACCAACACACTCCTTATAAATTTCCACAGCGTCTATGAATGCTTCTAGGTTGTCGGCGTCTCGTGACGATCCATTGAATCTCGCAGTACATCGGGTAAAGTTACCGGGACTCGTTGGAATAAACGGCGGCGTTGCTTGGATTCCCGTGGCGGCGGCTGTGGCGCGTGGGTGCAACGAGTTGACTTCGAACACAGGAGGCGCCGGCGACGACGGTCCATCACTGCTGCGCGGTGTCATTGATGCAATAAGTTGATCGACGCGTTGCATCACTTGCATATTTGCGTCGGCTTGGGTTCTAGCGAAGGACGTAAACAAGGACGCAAGTTGTTCTTCGGACATCATCACCGCGGCGGAACAGGCGGCGTCGCTAGCGGTAACTGTTGACGGCGCCGACGCAGTGGCAGGCATCGCGTTATCGAAGTCGGCAGCACTGCCAAAAGACGCGGCGTCTTCGTCATCTTGAGCTCGCGATTTGCGGGAACGCGTTTTTGGTTTTGTCATTTTATCACTTAGTCCTCAGTTGAAATAAAAGAAAAGTTCTTGCAGGGGTTCACGACACGGAACGCGGAAAACTATTTCATTCTCTACGCGTTTATGGCGTCGGCCGCAATTTGAGCGCCAGTGTAGGATGGCGAACGCGCATGCATTCGCTTCCGATACAATTTTTCAACTGACTCGTGGTGGGAGATCGCGTTAGGACGCGATGTAGTGTTGCCAGGTGACGGAACTACCTTCTATGTGGTATAAATATAAATGCACACCCTACAAACTTAGTTAATTTTATTCGTACTCATTGCCCTCGTCTTTGTTCCCCGAACGGTATAATCTGGGAGTCTTCAAGTCAAGAGTGAATAGGTACCTTCTAGACAAGCATGCTACATCTTCGGCCGCATCATCGCTTTCCATCAGATGAGATTGTGGTCAAACGCTTGCCTATAGTATAATAAAAAAAAAAAAATATTTATTCTAAAATTTCATAATTTTAGCGAAGACGACCTTGTCGTCGCTTTGGGCAAGAATTGATTTTTATTTTGCGAATCCAAGGTTACATCCCCACAGGAGCATAATTTTCCTTCCCAAGACATTTATGCTTCTGGTTCTGGGTGAAATGTAAATATTTGGGGGACCCACGGGAAGTCTTTGAACTTTGTGTGGGGTTGTCGGTGTGGATGCGTTGTTTTTGTTGTAATTTTAAATGTCAACGATTAGACTAGGACTAACGACCTAATCCCACAATCATAGTTTAGTTAGATTATAGCTAACCTTTCAACACTAATAAGGGTGTTGATCAAGCACTTATTATTAGTGTTGATCGCGTAACGGCAATATTATAATAAATAAGCGATTAACGGCAACAGTGGGAGTGAAACAGCATGTCATCGTCAATCCTAGTCTCTTTCTTTATTGACGCGGGTTAAACTGTCACATAAGTTCAAGTATTTTGTATCTGTGCTACTGTAAGTAGTTCTATGTAACTAATTATTGAATCGTTTATGCTAGGTACGTTTTGTTGTAAGTAGATATTTTTTTATGTTTAGTGTTGATATTACTCTGTAAATATTTGTTAATAAAAGTCTATGGTTTAATTTTCGTTATTTTATTTACTACTTCTAAAATATTAATTTTATAGAATGTTTCGGATGTACTTTTTGAATCTGATCCAAAAGACTACATTTGTCGTGTTTATCACCTTTTTGCTTCATCATCAGTACTGACATGCATGAAAGTTGTCAGAAGGTAGCCTTTCTGACAGCGTTTTTGACGTGATAACGTCTTATAAATCGATGAGCGCCGGCTGCACGCACGAAAAACTCATTGTCACGTTACGCCTGAGCCGAGCATGCAAGCGAGAGCGCGGAAAAAGCGATAGAGAGGCACGATCGGATAAGCGTTCGTCTTATGACGTTATCACGTAAAATTATCGTTCGTAAAACGACTTATAGGTAAATAACTTTTTAGATTTTTTTTCAAGAACTACCTACAATCTTTGTATTTCATACTTATTAAAAGTCCTAGTCACAAGTCACAGTCAAAGTCAATTGAAAAAGTCATTGTCAAGTCATGCCCTAGTCAAGTGGTAGAAACTTAACTAGAACTTCTATTGGAGTTTTGGATCGAAGGCGAAAATCACGTTTTTTTTTTTTGTTTTATTATTTGTTTGTGACAGGCTAGTGTTTGACCACTATCTCACCTGATGGTAAGTGACGATGTGATCGAAGCTGGTAAACACACTAGACCTGGAATACGCGTATTTCAATTTTGTATGATTTGCCTACACTTATGCACGTTACCTAAGTATTAACGGTTAATAATCCTCCATTATTACACATGAACACTCGAAGAATCACAAGTTTTTGAAAATTATACAAAATCAACAACGCCATTTTTCAATTTAAAATCATCAAAATCGACCAAACACGTAGGTCGATTTTGATGATTTTTACGTTAATCGATTTGTGTTAATCTTGCGAGTGCCATTACAGACATGGTAGTAATCGAAATTCAATATGGCGCCAACAAGACACCATGTGAGAAAATAAAAACATTAAACTTGAGGAGCTGTGTTAAGTGGGCTATCATTAAATAGGTAGGAATGGGTAAAAAAACAAAAATGAATTGCAAATGCTAATCATTTTAATTTTTTTACCATTTTCATTTTGAATTGATGAATTTGAAAGACCATTTGGTATTTATTAAGATTTCAAGTTGGTTAGCAACCATTATCTCTTAAATTTTCAATCCTTATAATAAAATTATGATGATGTAATAAAGCTGTGATCACACTAATATTATAAAAGCGAAAGTTTGCGAGTGTGTTTGTATGTTTGTTACTTCTTCACGCTCAAACGGTTGGACCAATTTTGATGGGTATGGTGGTAGCTGACACCCTGGTCAGCTACCTCTATACCAAATTTATATTTAAATTTTTGTTAATAACTCATAGGTTTTTAATCCTGGAATTCCCGCGGGTCTGGGACTTACGCGGGTACAACCGCGAGGTGCAGCTAGTAAAAATAATCGCAAAAACGGTCTTATTAATATTATTTAGTATTAGTTGTTGTAGCGGCAGTAGAAATACATTATCTGTGAAAATTTCAACTGTCTAGCTATCACCGTTTTTGAGATACAACCTGGTGACATACGGACGGACAGATAAGTCTCAGTAATAGGGTCCCGTTTTTACCCTTTGGGTAAGGAATCCTAAAAAAGGAACATAGTAAATTACTAATTTATTGGAATAAGAAATAAAACTACAATTTGTGTAATTTAACAAATCAATGTAATTAGAAATTAACATTTCATACTATCCGTTAACTATTCTTAAAGAAAATAGATTAATTATTTTTATAACCTATGTAATTCATATTTTAGGCTGATCGAGAACAGATATAGATTATGCAGGCGGTAATATACATCAATTACGATATTTTAAGTAGCGTTTACAAAAAAACTCTACATTGTTGTGGACACGCTACTTGGTGTTATTAAAGTGCTACAAGAGAGGCTAACGCTGCTTAAACATTCAGCGATTGTAACTCCGAACACCACTATGTGACTTCCGATCACATTATCCCTTTTAATGAAAACAAATGCTAGCCAATTGAAAATATCATGAAGATATCGTGTCCACAGCATAACAATACAAGACAACACTGTTAAAATACTTTTTTTATTAAAATATTTACTTGGATATTTTACTTAGTAACTAATACGATTGAGAGAAAAAGACATAGAGAAAATTTCGAAAACTCTTAACTCTACCTGGTACGAGTATATTTTTTTGTCAAGCAATTGTCGCCCTTCACGTACTGACTAATCTTTATCTTCTAAGGCCGGTACATTTTATTCGTCATACTTACAATACACTTTAAGTAATGTCATAAAGATTTGAACAACTATTCAATATAGTTTTTAACATACTATTGCATTATTTTGTAATTAAATTACAACGCTTACAAATAAATAATCGAATATATAAGAAACTTTTATCACGAGGCCTTTTTCTTATTAATGAAAATGTGAGGCTATCTCGTGTAAAATGCCCTTAAAATATTAACGGTTTTCACTATAACGTTTAGTCTAAGTAATAGAGATAAGCTTGTGACTACAGTTACTACAAGGAGTAGCGAATAATTTAGTAGATTCCTAGGGTAGGGGAAGGTACGAGCCGCGAACTTTATACAATTATATAATATTTTATACATATAATATATTTGGCAAGATATTTTTTAATATTTTTAATTCCTATGTATCTTTTTCACTGTTTTTAGATCCGTCACCTCTGGGTTGTGACTGAAAATCAGCGCCTAGTGATACACTTGGCAAAAATGCTGAGTCACGACCCGTTTGGTACTTTTTGTTTACTATAATTATCTTTATGTTTCTTTGTAAGCTGTTTTAGTTGTATCTATTTATGTTATGTTTTGTTTATAGTGTCAAATGAACGTGTTTCATCGATTTATTCAGGTGACGTCAGCAAGCCCTTTCCACTCTACTACAGCAGGAACCTACATAATTATGCGCTACCCCAGTACAATGAAAACTTATTGTGAATAAAATGATTGAAGGTGAAGGTATTCACAAAAGAGTTTGTAAAACAAACTACGAATTCAGGCACCTTTATCTTAATCTAACAAATAAATGAAAGCTAACAATGAAGACAAAGCTCTGTTTTCAATAATCGAATGTTCGATAAATAGGACGATTTTGTTATATTGTTTCTACAAAATAATTTGGTCACAATTTGTTTATTGTTATCTATCTTTGCCACGGTAACTATGCAAATTATCGATAAGTTAATAGATTTTATATCGTTCAGCAATAGATTTTTATCTTTTAATTTGGTTTTGGTTATTATAACCTATCTCTATTCATCATGGACAAGTTATTTTTCTCCAACTGCTCAAAACAGATCAATATTAATTATTAAATAATCATTAAATAATATGACAATTTGTTTTATTAGTGTGCTGCAAAGTCTCGTTACGTGTCATTGAAATTTAAACAGTATATATAAAGCTAGATATTTTTAACGCCAAACGGCAAAGAGTGTTTAATTTGTTTAGATATCATGATCAACAATGACCTTTAAAATTGTATTGATTGTCATTGTTTTTTAAAACTGTAGCCCGATCATTCGATTACTTGAAACAAGCTTTTTTCACTAAATAAAACAATAATCTCAACGAGTGCTAAAATACTAGTATTTATTTAAAATATCTCACTATTGTTTAAGACTATGTGGTCTATCTCTTTGTCAACTGTCAACTAGTTGTCTGATCTTCAGCTCCTACTACTATTTACTACAATAACACAATGCATTCGCTGCAATGATTGGTGATTTAGTTAGCCTTTGTGACATTTGATTTGACAGATTCTTTGACAGGTGTAAAAAAAACGTACCAATAAATACCTAGTGCACGTGCTCAATAAAATTCCGTACTACCATTTAATGGTAGAAGATATAAATAATGTTGAGCTTCGATACCAATTCGCGTACCATAATAAATCTCAAAACATGAAATAGTGCAAATGATATAAAAACTACCATGAGATGTGCAATATTAACAATAATTATTTAGCATTTAGTTTAAACTTGAGAAAATGTAGTTTAAAACTTATATAATAAATGCATATGCGTAAATATTTTAAACATAAACATAGCATACATATCAGTTTGGCACATCCGTAAATAAACTAGAAATAAATAAGATATAAGTAAATGTTGATAATCATACATTGTTAAAACATAAAATATAAATAATTCATAGAGATCAAATTACGGTTTGGAATAGCAGAAGCAGTAACAATTCTAGGTCACATGAATAAAATTGATAACAAAACTAAAATATGAGACCACAGAAAGAGGATTAGCGTATGATAACTGTCAGTGGCGGATTCAGGGGTTGATGCAACCAAATCATCTTAATTCTTTCGTGATAAATCTTGTCTCATAATAAATATTTCTGCAGCGGCAGCAAAATCTACCAACAGGTGGGTCAAGCCCATCCCAAACGATAATCCTGAATCCACAACTGACAACTGTGGTGTCGCAGAAACAATGTTCACCTCACGTGGTTATAAGCAATTTAAATCTAAAAATCTCTATACGTATAAGTTGATGTTTGATCATACAATAAGTGTATACATATTATTACTGTGACTCGAAATTCGAATTTGTGTCGAGCTTTCCTTTTCTATGTCACTTAAAAATAAGGCAAGAATATGTTAACAATAATAACTAAATAGTAAATAATTGGTGTAACATTAACGGTAAGTACAGTTTGACTATTTCCATTAAAACTAGGAACTTTAAGCATTAATTTGTAACATTTATTGAATATTATTGCACTCTTTTATTAATAACATCGATATAACTGTACTTACCAATTATTTAGTTCGATATGACGCCTGTAGTCTGTTACATACTGCTTTTATGTAAATATGAGTCTTATATTTTATTACGTGAGTAGAAATGCTAAATACCTACAGCTGTGTAAACATTTTCGACTTATTTACTTAGATCTTAAACGGTTTTAAAGAGCAGGTAGGAATTACACGTACCATTGTTATTTAAATTCTTCAGATTTGTTGTACAGCAGAAGTAATTACATTTGAATTAGAGAATTTAGGATTTTACAACTTGCGTAATAAGGTGTAAATTTGGGTGTTAAAGACTTACATAAAAACAGTAGTCTGTAGTCAATACCACATTGAGCTTAGGATTTGAGAAGCTTGTTAGCTCGTTGGTTGGCAACCGCTATGCGTGTCTCGTTGCTCTCGCCCTAGAAATGTATAAAGCATTAGATACGGTAGCTAAAGAACAATGTATAGAAGTCATGTTGACACCAAATTGATCATATTTCGCGTTTAAGGTTTATACCAAGCAATTCTATTATTATTCACGAGAATGTCTTCGACACTGGTGATTTTCCGAACCAAAAGGAGGGGTGATATAAGGTTGAGGTTTATGTCTGTCTGTCTGTCGCTTCGTCACTCTAAATCTTGGATAGACAGATTCCAATTATTTTTCTTGTAATAGGTATCATAGGAAAGGTTCTTAGGTATGTTCATTGAACATAGGATCAGCAGCTTTCCAGATAAGACGTTGAGAGTTTTCAAATATGTATATTGACTGTTTAAGGGGCTGTACGCATTGTATGTCAACATGGCTACTTAACAATATAAATAACACAAATGATAACCGATAGATGGCGCTACTGTGATTAGTATAATAACTGTCTCAAACATGACTATTCCAAGTCCTACTCTATAACCTTTTTAGCGCTCTTAATAATATAAGAGGGCTTTTAATGACCAAATTGCTTTGACTCAGATGTGAATTTCACAATAGCGCATCTATCGGTAGGAATACTTGTTAGCCAATATTAGTGGATACATTAACATAAGTCCATAATTATCATCTCACCACCCTATAAAAGGAAAAACAGAAAAAACCAAGACAGGAAATTATTCATATGAAAGTTAATAATCGAGCCGCCAAATATGATGAAAAATATCGATAACAACATAAAAGAGTTTAGATCAGATGTAGTAGAGATAAATCAAAACAAGACGATGTTTTGACGATATTGAAAAATTGGAATGATGTTAATGATTATGATCGCACTATCCAGAAAGAGATCCTTTAAGAAAGATAATGTAAACGAAAAATATCAAGAGAATCCAAAGAACAGATGATAAAATAAAATAGAACATTTAAATTTATACATTAAGATTAAATGGTACGTAACGGTATGAATGTGATTCGACTATAATAGAAACCAAATCAAGGTATAAGTTACTTTATCTGTAGATCTCTGATGATTAAGCGATCTCATGTATATCTAATAAGATATACATGAGATCGCTTAATCTAAATGCCCCTGCACTATAGGTGGAAAACCGTTGATTCTGCCTCTTACATCGTATAGCGTGAACCGGCACTCAATCACGTGTAATTATTGTCGGAAGAAAATGCTCCGAACGGGTTATGGACATATTCAATGTCCTTCTGGGAGCTACGATTACAGGTCACGACGACATGTGCTTCTAGCTTCAACACTCAGTTGCATTTTTTTCCGAATAACTTATACTATAGTTTGTATACTTAGTTATAACATATAATATATGCTATTGTGTGTCTAAAAAACGGTTACGTGAGGTCACACGCTGCACACTTAGATTTTTTAAAGTTTTTCAAATAAAAACAATTGCAAAATGACAAAAAGGACTTTCAGTTTAAATTGGGAAGTTCTCTAATAATATAAGCAAGTAATAACTTAATTAAAACAATTAACAGTAACTTTATTTCTCTTTGGTTTCTTTATACGCCATTTAAAAATCCTGGTGAAAGACAAAGTTAGAAAAATAAGAAGAATATGGTTATAGATTATGTTGTTGATAATTTAACTAAAAGAAGAGTTTGTTTATACATCTATTCAGCACAGTACCTATTTCAGTAGGTTAATGATATTTGTGCAAGTTTTATCTGGATAAAAGTGTATATAAATATTATCCTTGCTCAAATATACACATTCTGCAGTTGTTGCTAATAATATAAGCTCTTTAATAATAATTCATATAAGTTATCAAGTCACGTCCTTAATATAACGTGATTAGGAAAGTAAACAATGTTGTTGGTAATTTTTTTTATACGATAACAATTACTGTCGACAAAAAATTATCAATATGACAAAAAAACGAAATTACGCCATAAAAGTATCTTGTATAAAAATAAATTAATTTCTCTCGTTATCCTCGCAAATGTTAATTCTAAATAATAAATATATTAAAACGTTTTTTTTTTTCATTTCACTTGCTATTTCTCAAATGCGACCCTAATACATATTAAAACGGAAGTCGTGATGGCGCCGACGTAAGCCCGACTTCCAATCGGGGGTCGAGGTTTCGAATCCTACGACAGGCTGGAGATTTCGGTGAAGATAACTATGATAAATAAATAGTAGTAAGGCAGTTTCTCCTGATTGCCTTGCCCTGAACCTAAATACAGTCGTAGTTCATCACCCTCAAGTAAAAAAAGCTGCAGCTAAAATCAATAAAAAATATGTTTCATCAGTTACTCTTGGGTCTCAAGACACAGGTATGTTGGTAAGTGAAAATGTGGTCGATGATGCTAAACATGATAGGCCTAGTATGACTGGGTAAATAACTAGATCTTTGTTAGGGATTTCTCCAAGGCAACCTTTGGAGGAGCATCGGGGGTCGAACACTAGCCTATCAGATATAAGAAAAACTACCAACCACATATCGAAACGTTTAACTTACCCTTGGACATGACTTGATATACATTTAAATTTAAAGCTGTGCCAAATAAAATATAAGCTTAAAATTATATATTGTTCTTATAGTACAAGCCGTGTCGCTTATAAAAGTGCATCAAATAATAAATCATACTCACGGTTGTCACCGACGTGTGTGTTTGTATGTGTGTACATGTGAGGCCTCGTGGAGTAATGCACAATTATGTATGTACGTAGATAGTTTGTTCGAGAGATACGTTTGTCGAAATATTCGAACAGTTTCTTATGAATATAGTTCTTTTAGATTAGTTTGTGTTCAATTGTTGGTAAGTTTTGTTTTAGATTACTTAAAGTATATTGCATTTCGTCTTCCAACTTAACTTACTAGGGTCAATTCTGTGTCACTGTTTTATTACAAATCTAAATAACATTATACTTTATATGTGAATGTCAATACATTTTTTTTATTACTATTTTGATTAAGGATATGACTGTTGATGCACCAGAATTGACTCCTAATCACCTTAACTTTTATTGCTCATTCATTGCCAATTACCTTATTCTATTCATTTATTTAAATGAATTAAATAATAATTTAAAGGTAAAATAAACAACGAAAAATGTAAATGACGTGATTTATTTTATACACAAAAAATAAATAAAAATACAAATAAATTACAAATCATAAGTTACAGTTAAGTTATATGATAGCTATATTTAAATAGTTTATTATTTAAGTTTAGCGTCTTCATATTGTTTCATAGAAGCAGATATGTATTACAAATTGTTTAGATATGTGTATATAGTCTACATAAATAGATCATGATTATCTGTGTCAATTTAAAATGTGATTATAAAAAAAAAAAAAATTATTTCAAGCAGAGCGCTGCTCTATACATTATTTGATGGCTATTTTTATCTAATAATAATGAATAACATAAATGCTCCTATGAAATATTTAATACTTCCGAGGTCTAATGCGTAAATTATTTAATGAAAACCGTAACACATGGATAGCTAAACAGTTACACTTATTTCCATGCTATTATCACATTTTAACTCTTGCCTATCATTCACATTCTTTTAGGCATCAACTCTTCCAGAATAATGAGACTACTTAAGTATTTTAACAAATTTTATCATTATCAAGAGCTATGAAAATCAAAGCTACTAATATAAAATAAATTAACTAGATGTATAAGTACTGAAAAAAAACATCTAGCAATGACCACAATCTATTGAAAAATATACAAGTATTGCCATTAAAATGTAATCTTAAATACAAAAATTGCATCAAGCGGATACATTTTTAATTCTGGCGACATTAACAGTAACACTACATATTTAACAACGGGTAAATGCATTTTCTCAAAATAATAACTTTTTTACTGATTTAACCTCCTACACTATTTAAATATTAAATATAAATAGGTATAGGTTCTACATTCAAGTATGATTTATCAGAATAATGTGTTTTATTCACATGACGTACTGCAAGAAACGAGCACCAAGTACATAATTTAGTTTTAATACACTAAATATATGCTATGAAGGAATTCAAGAGAAGAAAGTGACGAAATACTGTATACAAATTTGGAAAACAATGATTTCTCGAGTTGATATTAAATGTATTTAAATTTGAGCAATTTGAAACGAAAAAGCATATTATTATAGCAAATATTTTAATTTTAAAAATGGTAAATAATTATAAAGTGGTCACTTGATACAGTAGCATGCTAAAGTAATTAAATAGAAGATACCTAAGTTTAATAGTTGGATATACATGTACTTCTTGGATAAGATTTGAGACAAAACATTTTAGATAAAGACATACCGGTCGCAGTAAAGTCAAATAAACTTAAAAAATACGTATAAAAATAAAACTATCAGTTCATCTCTAATTAACTAAAACTGGTAGTAATTCTTTAAAATTTGCTATAAATAATAAGCCGTAAAGAAACTTACAAAAATATAACTGCAACCGGTAGGAAGATAAAGTTAAGAGGTAAGTAGATACGGCGCGTTTTGTAAGCATCTATAAGTTATAAAATGTTGATTATGCGGTCCAGCGCTTTCATAGATAGCTGTATCGTCATTACCTCTGATTTAAATAAGCCCTAGTTCACTAACAACATTGGCACCTAATGTTAAACTAATGTATACTGACATATCAGATGTACTGCAGTGACATTAAACTAATGTATACTGGCATATCAGGTGTACTGCTGTTATGTTAAACTAATGTATACTGACATATCAAGTATACTACAGTTATGTTAAACTAATGTATACTGACATATCAAGTATACTGCTGTTATGTTAAACTAATGTATATTGACATATCAAGTATACTGCAGTTATGTTAAACTAATGTATACTGACATATCAAGTATACTGCAGTTATGTTAAACTAATGTATATTGACATATCAAGTATACTGCAGTTATGTTAAACTAATGTATATTGACATATCAAGTATACTGCAGTTATGTTAAACTAATGTATACTGACATATCAAGTATACTGCAGTTATGTTAAACTAATGTATACTGACATATCAAGTATACTGCAGTTATGTTAAACTAATGTATACTGACATATCAATTATACTGCAGTTATGTTAAACTAATGTATACTGACATATCAAGTATACTGCAGTTATGTTAAACTAATGTATACTGACATATCAAGTTTACTGCAGTTATGTTAAACTAATGTATAACTGACATATCAAGTATACTGCAGTTATGTTAAACTAATGTATACTGACATATCAAGTATACTGCAGTTATGTTAAACTAATGTATACTGACATATCAAGTATACTGCAGTTATGTTAAACTAATGTATACTGACATAATAAGTATACTGCAGTTATGTTAAACTAATGTATGCTGACATATCAGCTGTACTGCAGTGATATTAAACTAATGTATACTGATATATCAGGTATACTGCTGTTATCATCGAATCAACTGTTTGGTAGTGAAATTAGGGCTGTGCCTACGATAAGAGCGGGGCGCAGAAGTTGCGACATATTCTAGGATTCCTTAAGACATCTACCACTCGATATCCATCGTTAACTTAAGTGGAATTGCGGTGTTTTATTATGAGATAACTACTATGAATGCCTATCCCGCTCTAACAACACGAATAGAGAAAGATAGACATGTGCAACTGTTGTACGTAGATAAAAAACGCACACATTGAAACTACGAATCGTGTGGGTATTGTGTTGCCATAAGGAATACTAGACATCAACCACTCCATCGCTTATTAACTAAAGTTGAACAGTAGAATTAGTTTTCCACACAACAACGATTACCTTTCTCGCTCTAACTGTACGAAAGTAGAGAGATAGACATGTGGCCGCCAATGAGCGCGCTTATATCTACCTCTCACAGGACAGAAAGAAAGAGGTAGGCATATGTAATTGTTGTACGTGATAGAGAACGCACACATCGAAACCACGAGACCGTGTATGCGTGTTGTGTGTGTGTGTGCCGCCGTCGTTTACTTGAGTAGCTCGTGGGCTCGCTGGTTCGCCAGCGTTATCCTCGTTTCGTTGGATTCGCCCTAAGATATAGAACAAGTATTGTTTCCATCTTCCCAGCGACTGTCGTATATATTACTGTGTACAGCCTCGGTCAATGCTAAACTATCGTGTCATGTATGGGTTTGTAACACGTAACATTTATGGTGTCTATGGTTGAACCCCCTGTCCTCTAACCCCACTTATTAATAAAAAGATAAAACGTTCCATAAACCTTATTTTGTCATATGTTTAGTCTTATTTTGTAGCGCGACTTTTTTTCTTCTGTGTGCCAGTGTCAAGTATTAAAATATTTTAAGTTAAGTTGAAAAAGTTTATTTTCGCTTTCGCTCCAAAACTACAATAGAAGTCCGAGTCACAGTCAAAGTCAAGTTAAAGAGTCAACGTCTAGTTATAGTCAAGTCATTCCCTAATATAGTGGTAGAAACTTTACTGGAACTTCTATAGGAGTGAGAGCGAGAATCAACGTTTTAACTTTGAATGATTAACCTACACTCATAGCGGCGTTGTGCACTTTTTGGGATGGGTAAAAAAAGTTAAACTCGCGTCGGGACTTGTGACCTGATCTAAAATTCCTGATCTAAAAGAGTAGACCGCCGGCGCGGCGTAGGTGAGGAAGTAATATCCCCCTCTCTTTATACCGCGCGACGAAAATTTACGTCTGCTCGTGCTGTTTTCAACGTTAATGTTCAAGTTTCCACTTCTGTCGGTACTCCCTGAGTGCAACCCTTTTTTTTTCACTTTTGCGATATTCAACATCAGTCAAAGTAAGACAAAACATATTTTAACTATAAGAGCTTTATCAACCATTTTATCTGTTATGAATAAGAAGGGTATCTCTGTAGCGGTATGATTCTATTTAAAACCGACAAAATTCCCACGAATTAAGGTTCATTTTTGCCTGATTCAAATAGAAACCCACTGTAACGGAGTAAGGTAACAGGGGATCAGTTGTCACAATGGTATCTAACATGTCACTAGATGAAAGTACCTACATGTCTGACCCTAAAGTGGTATGGATAAGACCGAGACAGTACACAAGCTAACAGTCGTCTTAATTAGTGTTACTGATGTTGATGAGTGTTACCGATGTTAATGAGTGTTACAGATGAGGTCTATATGTTAGGTTCGGAATGTTGGATGTGGACATTGGTTACTGGTAGTTCACCATGTTGGATCGTGTTGTATCTGTTGTAACACGACATTGAGAGTTCAAAACAGCCAATTGTCTAGCATTCACTACTGGAAGTGATAGTACATGCGTAGTTCGTCAGGAAAGCGAGTTTTGAAGCTACAGGGGTAATTATTTTGGATATGATGCGAATAGTTTAGTCTCAGACGGCCTAGTAGGCTAAGTATAAAATCGACTATTTCGATGTAAATGCTAGAGTCAAAGCTGTCTTATTATACTCTTATAATGCAATGACTGGCATTTTAATCTATTAGTCAGGAGCGAATACTCTTTTTAAAAGGAGGTTCTCAATTCGATTGTATGTTGTTTTATTTTGTATGTATGTTATGCGATAATTCCGCCATTTATGAACCGATTTTAATGATTTTTTTTGTTTGGTAGATTATGCTTCAGAGGTGGTTAGTCCTTGACTTTGTATTTCTAATTTTGCATTATACACAAACTACAAACTCATCAAGGTTTAACTGAAAACAAGCATCGAGTTTTAACTTGACATAATGCTGCGTTTTTTTTTATGCAAGCATTTGACCACTATCTCACCTGATGGAAAGTGATGATGCGGCCGAAGAGTTAAGTCTTTTTGGAATTAAAAATTTATACTTTTTGTTTTTATTATTAAGTTATTTTTGTGTCAAGTAAATATATTTTCTTTCTTTTTATATAGAGTGTTGTGTAGCAAGATCCCAATGGGATGGCTGCAAGAGTTTCAGCACAGTGAAAGTACGTTTGAGTCTCTCCTCCACTAAGACCTAAAACTTGTAGCAGTTGATACAGGGAAATCTTTATGATCAACCTCTAAAAACGTACCTCCAAAGCACCGTCTTTAATGGTAGACCAAAAAGACTTCTTCTATGAACCTTTTACTCCTACCTCAGTACCTAAAACTTGTCAAGAACAAGAAGTGTTTATAAAGCCTCTCAAGCGAAACATTTTAGTTTTTATTTATAAAATTTTATAATATCTGACTGTAAAATACTGCATCATAGGAGCCGATTATCAAAATGTCTAGCTCCAGGAACATTCTGGATGGTGTAAGCGTCTACTACGTGCACAGTGATTTATTTTATTTATAGGCGTTAGTTCAATATGTTTTTTTATATACTCTTTTGTTTAAGGCAACTGTCATCTAGTCTCTACGTGACCATGATTTTCACATTAAGTTTCCGAAACCTCCAGAATAAAAGAAAAATAGTATATTTTTCTTTTATTCTATACTATACCTATATAACATAATATGTATATACTATTCACATCATATACAATTTAATTAAAGCCCTGCGGGAAGAGACAGAGGAAGGAGGCTAAACACTTCACAACTAAGGTGACAGGCAAACACACATGGTGAAAATGTCAATGAAGAATTGAAGACACTGAAATTCAACAAATTTCGAAATGTAAAACCGAATCAGCAACACACATTGGTTCATCCCTCGTGATTTCATCAATGGGGTCTCGAAGGACTGGATTTCCTCGTCATTCCATCAATGGAGCCACTAAGAACTGGATTTCCTCGTGATTCCATCAATGGGTCCAGTAAGAACTGGATTTCCTCGTGATTCCATCAATGGGTCCAGTAAGAACTGGATTTCCTCGTGGTCCCATCAATGGGTCCAGTAAGAACTGGATTTCCATGTGATACCATCGATGGGAACATTAAGTATTGTATTTCTTCCTGATCACATTGATGGGATATTGCGATGAAACTACGAGGAATAACCAATAAACTCATATATTCATATTCTACGCGATTTAACGTAGAATTTTTTGATTTCCAAACGCTGGAAAAGAATTGCGTAAGACATTTATTATACGAAGTGTATGCGATTTCGTTTTCCTAATGTTTAAAAATGTGCCACTTTATAAAGCGATAATTCCTAAACTGATCCTACATGAATAATATGAATTATACAAATATAAATTATCTGCATATTTCCAAAACAATTTTCATTAAAAATGTAAACCTAACTTATAAAGTTAAACTGTATTTTTTCATTACTTTACCGATGAAAACATTCAAGTTACAAAAGAAACTAAACTGTACATATAAAACGGCCTAACTGTGAGCTCTCACTACTTAAAGTCGTTAATATAAACAAAATAAACTTTATTCCTCAGTCCCCATGTAACGAAATCGCATGCTCTCCTGAGTAACTTGCGATAGGTGCGGTCCATCTGGCCGTTCTAGTTATCCAGAAGCTATGTAGGCTAAATTAAACCTAGCTAGATCGATTTATCACCCCCAAAACCCCCTGCATACTAAATTTCATGAAAATCTTTGGCGCCGTTTCCGAGATTCATATTATATATACATATATACAAAAAATGCTTGTTTAAAGGTATTAGATATTTAATACTCTCCAAAAATTAGGCTTAACTAAAAGCCAGTAAACTCAATTCAATAACATTTTTATTTTGAGGCTTTCTGTGGTAATGCCACTACAATTTCGCAAATGTCATGTAAGACATATAACTTCATCAATAATTCTTTCATAGTACTTCTATTTAAAAAGTTATCTGAAATAAAAATATTGTTGAACAAAATGTCGAACAAATCTAGTTTACCAGACGATAACCCTTAATCATATAATATTATCATATAACCTAATCCCCATAAACATAACTAAATTAACCCAATGTCCCTATATAACGAAATCGCATACACTCTCCAGTCCCCACCCCGCGTACCTTGCGGTTGATGCGGTCGATCTGGCGGTTCTGGTTCTCCAGCTCGGATCCCATGTCGAGAGCCATGTTCCGGAGATTGCCAATCATGGTGTTAACCTGGCCCATGTTTTCTTCCATCTCGTCTTCGCGCGCGTCGTTTGTTATTCTGGAATTCGATGCGGGATTGATTTTTAAATGGGTGGCCACGTGTTTAAGTGATGGATACTGATGAATAGTGATTCTGTTTATCCTAGGTGGGATTCGATGAACCGTAGAGTGCAGCAAGATCATCTAAGGGCCAGCTAAGGGATCCAGGTGAATTGATCCTTCGTACGGTTGCAAGACTAGGTATGCATATCGGTTTTCTATAAATGTACTAAAAGTTATATACTGCTCTAAATGTGCTCAAGAATTGCCTGAGCTTGTTGTTCATACATTTTTCTTAATGACAAGATCAATTTTGGTCAAAACCGCCTATTAGCTTTTAATTATTTATGACAGTACATAACCAAAGAATGTCTATTGTACCACAACAGCCAATATGATGCTAGGTAAGATAACACACCTGCCGGGCTACGTTCAATGCCTACAACTTCTGTTATTTTTTATCCACGCTCGAAGGCGCCGAACGACATAACACCATGGAATACTAAATAGTATAGTAATCTACATATGACAGTAAATTTCATCTAACAATGTTCATCTTCAACTTTCAGTTTTTCGCGGGAACTCTCATAGAAATTTGACATTGACAGGCGTCAGTGTTTATCAACCTATGAGCGTAACGACGCTCATTCACGACCCGCTACAGCTGTTTGTTGGCCACCTTACCGACGTTTGAAGTGCTCGTTGTTTAGCAAGATGTATTATCCACAAATAGATATACGATACGTACCTGCCGATGTACCCGGCCTGTGGTCCGATGCCGTTGCGCTCATCCATGACCCGTTGTGGCTGATTGTTCACCACCTTGCCATCATCATTGCCCTTCCACGTACCGTCATCCTCCTTGAACGACGCTCCCCTGTAAATGCCGAAATCGTGATTATTTCCACATTTCTCGCATCAGTGTTTTAATTTATAAGTATCATAAGAACGTATGTGTGCAAGAAATATATATGAATTAGCTTGAAGCCATGAGAAAAATTATAGCGTGTCATCGAAATCGCCAGCTCCGGTTGTTAGTACTAAAACAGCAGTAGTTGAGCCAAGTCGAGTACTCTCACACGGCCAGAAAATAAGCACCACCCACAAGTGTTATCTAGAGGCAAGCGACTCTAATAAAAAGTGTCCGCCTTATGTCACGGAGTAAAGCCTCGAGAAACAAAAAACTCTAATACCTACCCGCATTTTTGCAAACCGTAAATATCAAAGATTAACAGTATGAAAAGTCTCGATCTACTTATGTGGTCGTTTAGTTTCAGAGGGTAATGATATAAGGCTTTCCTAATCACTAACACGAGAGAATTAAAAAGGTACGCACTTGTTACAAGGCAGGACGCAGATTCCGCAACATTTCTCCATGCCCGACAGATTCTTCTCGGCTTCGCGCATATCCGCGTTGATCTGGTCCATTCCCTCCTCGATTCTGTCCAATTGCTCTGTTCACACACACACAAGTACACGCTTTACGACTGCCCTTGTTAGCACACTTGCCAATGTGTATAAGCACCTAGCTCTTTCAATTTACTAACGCGATTCATTTTGTATCTTTATATTTATTTGATTCGACTGTAAATTCTCAACGCTCTCGACAAACCCGAGCAAAGTGTAAGACATTTTTTCATGTAATTCCAGCTGAGTGGTTACACCAACTAGTAGGCCCATGCAAGCTCGTCTCACCAACAAAAGCAATAACTAACTTCTCTCAGTACTAACTCCAAAGCATCTAATTCTGAATCTGTTGAGGTGTTCGTGTTTTATGGATGTCTTACACTTGATCAGGTCCAAACTAAATTCTCTCTTTAATTCTGATTAAAAAATGATGTGTGCTGATACTATGTGAATAAATTACTGTATACTCATTATAGCTAACATTTAGATCGAAATATTGTAAAAAATACTAATAGTCATGCAACCAACAGCAAGATTGAAATAGTCGTGCATAGCTAGATGCGTGAGAATAAACTAAAGAAAATAATATAGTTTAACTCAATCAGAAATCTCATCGCCCGTTTCGCTGTTGGAAACTCAGGGTGTGGAGAGATCATTTGATGCATTTTATATTCTATAATTTATTTAATTAATGATCATGATAAACTCTTTTACCTTGTTTTATTATCCTTTATAAATAAACTGTTAGCACATTTTCAACCATTTTAGTGTTTATATTGTTAATTAAAATCATCGCCATTCAAGGAACTCTTTATAAAATTATCTGAACTCGCATTTCAGACACAAGCTGTACTAAATTATGAGTGATGCAAAATATTAGGTACTACTGGATGCTTACCGCCCTGTTCATCCAGCATGACCAGGGTTTTCATGCCCACCTCGTGACTCTACAACACAATAATGATGTCACTATAGCTCGCCAAACGAATGCGTGAGGAGTCGGGAGCGACGCGCGCGCTGCGTGCCTTGCGTGCGCAGAGCGTGCCACGCGGGCGCCGCGCCGGGACAACTCAATACTCAACACAACTCAAACGTTAACTAAAAATAAAACAAAACGGTACATGACATGATCGCGGCGGCCGCGACCAGCGGCGCCACGGCGCGCCGCTGCCGCGCCCGCCACATGATTGTGATGGGGAAAATAAACCAACTTAGCAAATGAGCGTTTCCAAGTAAGCCATTCCTAAATGAAACGTGAATTAGCAAAGTATTGATTAAGTTGAAGAAGAGAAATGAACAAACTAACATGTAGTGGCGAGGAGCGGCCTCGCTGATAGACACAGATCGCATCGAGCTAACAGTTACAGACCTACTAGCTAACATTAACAGTACGCTGCTAGCCATGGAGATGAAGGCGTACACCATTTAAACTATACGTCCAACACATCGGTCAACGCGCATTCATTTCAGTACCGCAGTTTACGGAAGAGTACAGTAGATTCGGAAAGATAAATAAATATACCTATAAAAAGCGTTCCGGTCGATAAATATCAACGGAAGAACTAAACAGATTGCGCAGCTCATTCAAATTAAATCTTCAGCAAAAGATAGAAACAGTCTTTTGCGACAATTAGCAACGAACGGCCATCGGGCGTCTATTTACACTATATTGTTAAAAGTCATCCCCATCGAAACATAGAATACACACGCAACATCGATCTCAGATAAGTCGTTATTCAAGAGAAACGTCAAAGAAAAACAAAGAGATTAATTGTTAACTGCACATTCAAACACAGACGTTCTCACGGTTCGACTACCCACGTGTCAGTTTAACTCTTACCGCCCTGGTGACTCAACATATGAAGCGCTTGCCCCCCGGCGTCCTCGCTCTATACATAAAATACAAATCAAAATAATATATCGGTAGGAGAGAGATATCGGGGTTGTGTGGGGTGGTTAGGTGCGGTGCGCCGGCAAGGGAGGGCACGCAAGACGCGCGCGTGCGAGCTGCGAGCGTGGCGGCGGCGAGCGTGACGCGAGACGCTAGCGTGGCGGCGGCGAGCGTGACGCGAGACGCTGGCGTGGCGGCGGGGCGTGCGGCGTGCGGCCGAGCGGCGGCCGGCGCGTGCGCTGCGTGCGCTCTCGGAGCGGAGCGAGCGCACGCACCGCCCGGCCCGCTCGCCTCTAACACACACTACTCGATCCACAACGACATGCATGCAGTGAAGCTTGCAAGTAAAACCAGATTCAGTTTCATCTGTGCTCAGTTTCATATGATTTATGATTTTTCTGTGTGATGTTAAGAGTCGTGCGTTGAGGAGAAGCGTTTCGAATTTACTTTGCTCGTTTATTTATCGTTTTATGTGATTTAGGTAGTTTTAAAGATTAGGTAGAGTCGAGTACGAACATCTGAAATGCAGAATGTATAAGTATCGGGATAACCGGATATATTGTATCTAATGTCAGCTCGTCCTGCCTGGTCGTAGAAGATAGCTCGTTGTTAAGTTGTGCAAAGTGGTGTATTTATCTACAATACGCTCATATATACAAAGATGTGGGTTTTCCGTGATTATTACCGTGTGTGAGTCATACAATGTAGACGGTTTATGGAATATCTCAGAGGATGCCCGCACCTTTGCATTGGAATAGCAGTGTCGTAATTTTAAATACGTAGTCGATGCGATACCCCTTTAAGTCTTCTAGATCGGCGAGCCGTTCTTCGGGTCGGCTGAAAACCCTACGATGCTCAACAAGGTTAGCGAAAAAGTAAAATAGATAAAATTGTAAATAATGTAGTGTTGCAAATCTTGCAGATCACTCACCTCCCTGGTCATCTAGTGCGACCAGAGTTCGAATGCCGGCCTCCTTGCTCTACGCCGCAGAAACAAAAAGTCAGACAGTATGTTAGTGGTGACGGGTACAGTGGTGGTGGATGCAGGCCATGGCCCGCGCCTCGTGGATGAGTGCGTGTCACGAGTACTTGTTACAGGCATGTTGCGGGCACATGTTACGGGCATGTTACGAGTACATGTTACAGTCACTTTTTGTAGTATACAGTGTCGCACTCGAGACGATGTCTTTTATGTGCTTATTTAAATGTTATAAGTAATGTATGTACTACTTTTGTACGAACTAAAGAAACACAGCAAAAGACATCTTCCTTTGTGAGTGAGCTGTGGCTAAGAGTGATGTTCAGTCTGTACAGTGTACAGTATATCCTGCATGTTACGTTACGGTATAAAAAATCGATTAAGAAACGTAAAGTCAAATAAATATGGAATATTTTACTACTAGTAAATAATAAATAACTGTATATCAGTAAGAACTATACTGTATAAATAAAAGAACTAAATATAATAATGTCGGTGGGTATAATCGATCGGTTTGTATATTGTGTGAGAGTTTGCATAGGTGTAGCTCGATATATCTGTAGGAGGTCAGTGGTAGTACGGGGTGTGTAAACGCCCTCATACTGGCAGTATTGTGAATGTTCGAGAAGGCATGAAATCATACAACATAATAGAGTACAATCAACAACAGAGAGCAGCCACTACACAGAGACCTAAATACAAAATCAACTAAAACAGGATAGAACGACATCAACATAACACTGATGGCGTTCCAAGGCCACTCACACATAGATCAGGTTGTGTCGGAAAGTTTACGGATGCTCAAGAAGTCGTACAGATTGGTAACGTGAATATTAACGGAACGTCGACAGATAGAAGTAGTAAAGTAGAAAGTGCGTTTGAAAGAAGTGGTTGAGCCTTACAGGCGGACTTTGTATAACTCAAGTGGTACAAGGTTCTCGTTTCGAAGCAAGCCCAAGCACAATGGATAGACTATTCAGACTCAAAAGCGCACGTATCTGGGTCATATCACATACTAAAAGGGATGCTAGTTTCGTAGAAGTATTCCATCTAATATGGGGCTCGGAAGTCTATTAGTGGTCGATGAAGGGCTTCATGCTTTGGAACCTAAAACAGCAATCGGGCGGGGTTGGGAGCTGACGGTTAAATTTCGAATTAATTATTAGTTGTCAGTGAGCCGCAATCTCCCCGCACGTGGGGCGCTCTTCAATAATTATTAGTTGTCAGTGAGCCGCAAACTCCCCGCACGTGGGGCGCTCTTCAATAATTTTTAGTTGTCAGTGAGCCGCAAACTCCCCGCACGTGGGGTGCTCTTCAATAATACAATTATATAGTTAACTGTCAGCGCCGGGGGCTGCTCGCCCGGGTATCACATAAATGTACAGTTCACTATGAACAACACAAAGGGTCTAACATCTTCGGACACATTAGCCACGGATCATGCAACACCCATTTACTTATGTATGGTTAATAACATATAATAATGGTTAAATATTACATATAAATAACCCAATGAAGGATATGAAAACAAAAAAAGGATATGAGCGGAAAGCTACGATAGATATACATACACATAGAAATAGATAAACAAAATGATAATTAGCGACATCGAAACACATCAGCCAGGGTTAGCAAAGGCTGCGCCCTAGGGGGTACGGGGGAGGGGGCGTCGAAACCAACCGAGCTGGGGGCTATCCAGGACACTTCCGTTATACCCCTCACTCCCTCGCATCGAGAACACCTCTCTCACAGATGATCACAAATAATCTCATAAACAACAAAACAACTGAATATAATTAAAACTATGGGGGAAACAAATGTCCAATTGAAGTAAAACGCGTCTGGGACGAGACCGCACATTCTATTATATTCGTTTCTATAAGGGGGGCACGGGGGCTTCCAGATATCTCGCACGCTTGGAATCAATACACAATTTTAAACACACACATTAGATATTCAGGTCAGGTATTTTAGAATATCGAAGTTGATATGAGAACGCTTGCAGTTTCACAGAATTTATTTTATGTTATTTAACATAGAAATTGGAAATTTTCAGTTTTCATATCAAATTCCAAATTGAATATTTTATCTATTTCTAAAACAAGATATATTTCATTGTAATTAAATTTAATGTATTGTACTTCTTTATTGAGATATATTTTATATACTTCTGTAGATATGTCTCCATAGATATAGTGACAAAGTACGTATAATTCAAAATTATCAAAGTACGTGAATAATTAGTAGCATTAAATGCCGATTATTTAAATCTTGGCGTTATTTTCATATATATTGAAAGATTAGTAATACACATATAATACATATATTTAGGATTTAACTTTTTCAATCACGGTGGATCTCTCGCTTTGTTGCGAGACTAGTTTCGGAGCAATCGGTGCTTCTTCATCAGTCCAGTACACGATGAGACACTGGACAATCTACGCGCGTATTTGACTGACATAGGAAAACCGACCGTTCCGAAACCAGTCTAGTCCAATCGTTAAATCTTAAACATATTTTGATCTTTTTGTTTGTTAGAAATATTATATCAATTATTAAAATTATTAACAATCTTAATTTATAATTAATTAAATAAGAATGATGCGATATTCTTACCTCCTCGCATAGTTGCATCATACGCCGAGTGGACTCCAAAGACTGAAAACGAAATGGCAAGAACGTTAGGGAAGTTTTATATCAAAGCCAGATAAATATGAGGATATCTAATATCCTTATAGGTATTCCGTAGGCTTCTATGTAAGGATTGATAAATAAGCAAGCGTCTTACCTGATAGCAAGACACACCTGTCAAAGACTTTTGGACATTAGCAACACCAGATGCAATCTATGGTTCGAGAAAAAATCATCAGGCAGATCGTCCAAGCCTTGGAATAATGTGGTATTTAAGAAAAGAAAAATCGCTTTCACCTTCATAGCCACATATTAAGTTCTATGAATTGTGTCGTGGGTGCCAGAACACTCAAATCACACACCAGAACCAGAAACACAAATTTTCCTTGGGGAGAAAACGTGTGTTTCCTCGGGAATCGATCCCGATGCTTAGAAGGCAAACTCGATCTCAACTAAGTCAGCGGTCAATTCCATTTGGACATGCCAGTTTTCCTTTTGAATGTTTAGAACGTTTTAGATTTTACATCAAAAAATCAACAACGCTGAATTCTAGTTCCATTATTCATTTGGAGTCTATAAATCGGATATAAGTTTCATTTGTTCTAAAACCACAGAATAATAATAATACTCTAGCTGACCAAGTGCAAAACAAAAATGTATAAATGCTTACGTCATCGGTGACCTGCCCAGCGCGCATCTGGAGCTGTTCCAGCTCGCTCCGAGGAGCTCCATTCTCGGCGGGGGGCGCTGGAGCCGGCATCCTGGAACAATGTAGGGTGTAATATAAGTCACTAGTGGTTATGACCTAAATTATTAGCAGTGTGTAGCAGTGCTTGTTAAACGATTGAGTTGACTTTAGTTAGCGGAAATAAGTGGCAAAGTTATGCTTTTGAAAATTGTTGTTTTTTTATGTTGGATTCTTACTCTTATGGAACTCAGTGTGGGGCTGTGAAAGTGACTGCGTTTAATATTTAAGTAAATCTGCGACTTGAAACATTAACTTTCATAAATGCCTCTTTGCTGATTAAACTTTTTGTTATCATTAGCATAAAAAATTGCAACTGCAAATCTAAAACATTTTAATAGCCAAGGAATTTGATAAAATAAATACGTTTCTTTAATTTATGTTTTTTTTTGTGAATCCGGCATCAAAATCTATTTATATATAAAAATAAATATACTATAAAAATAAATATTTGTTTGTAATGTAAGTAAAATAGTGTTTCTTATTGTGTGTAAGTATGTTTGTTATGTAAGTAAGCGTGAAGGGGGCTTCACGCTTTAACGGCAATTTACATAGATTATACCTAGGATTAACACATAGGCTACTTTTTAACTTGATAATAGCGGGCGAAGCCGCGGGGCACCGCTAGTTGTAAATAAAAGTATTATCTCTCTTTATTCCTATCATTACCGGAGCCTATTCAAACAGTTCGTACATTCATCGATCTCTAGACGTAAGGTACTAATGCTAAAGATAAAAAATGAAAGGGTTACAAAAAACAAAAGACTTCTCCTTTCAGAGCAACAATGACGTAACTGGTAACTGCACTTCATCGTGAGCAAGCACCGATTGTAGCTGACAGGCAGACGCTGACTGGAGTTAATCCTACAATCCTACCGACTACTAAACGTCCAAATCTGTAATCTCCAGAACGAGAGGGATTATACCCACTAGCCAAGCTGGCTTTAGAGTGGACGCCGGCAACGGGCTGGGTTTCAAGTGTCTATATTTCCAGCTTAGTGAATTGAAATACCTACATTGTATAGACTGTAACAAAACCCGCAGCTCTTTAAATTATTACATATGAAACTTATGGAATACCTAACAGCCAATAACGGATTTACATTTTGTAGCTAATTCAGTCGATAAGAAATATGACAATTATTATTAAACAATTAAGAATGTATATAAGTATTCTATATAATTTAGGTATATTATTGTTTATGTATGTTTATTGTATTTTCTAGATTATTATATTTATACAAAACACCGAACTCCAATTTCACTGCTTTACTCCTCTCCATCCAAAGGTTGTCTGGAAGAGATCGCTCTTAGCGATAAGACCGCCTGTTGTTACACTTATTTTCTAGATTGCTATGCCTTCATGTATTTGCTAAGGTGTTCAATAAAGTGTTTATCTGTCTATCTATCAAGTTTCGAAAAATGTATTACTGCAAATGTACCCAAATATCCCAAGATTGTTGCCAATATGAATATTAGGTATATAAAGATCGCAACTGGGCGAACTATTTATTCACAGATATATAATTAACATTTAATTTTAATATTATAAAAGGCAAAGACGCTTCACCATATTTAATGTTTACATGTATCCTACGCACTTTGTATTTGAGTGTGTAAATTATTGTGTATTATATTAATAATAGTTTGGTTCGATCTAACTATTTGTATCTGAAGTTAAATTAAGTAAATATTTATGCAATACGAAATGCTTTAGCGGCCTCATTGATACTGTTTTATAACTCTTGATAACGTGAGAGAAACTGCAACAAGTCAAAATATTTAAAAAAAAAATAGAAAATAAACATGAACCCGACTGCGTCAGTAGCGAAGTACGCTCTTTTATTCAACACAATTCAAATCAAAATCGTTTATTCACATGGGCCCCAAAGAGGCACTCATGAAAGTTAATGATTCTACTGCTAGTTTCACAAAATTACAGCCACCTCGAGAAGAACCTGGCAAGAAACTCGGCGGCGAATTTTTTTAATTCATTTTTTTTTTTGTCGTTCCTTACTACTAATACATAATTATATTGACCTAGGTATAACTATATTATGTAGTCTACAAAATGCTTGTGCAGTTTGCCTCCATGCATCCGTGTCATTAATATAGTCGATCGTTTTATAGTAAGCTTTCTTAATTCGTAAAACCTTTTTTATTTCACACTATTCTGTAATCATAAATTATTACCTTTAAACGAGCAATTCTTGTATCCTACTACAGATTATACACACACATATATATATATATTGTCTATATATAAAATCTGAATATCGGAAACGGCACCTGCGATTTTCATGAAATTTTGTATGCGGCATTTTGTTTCGGAGGCGATAAATTTATCTAGCTAGGTTTCATTTTTAGAAAACGTCATTTACCGGTCATCCAGGTACTAAAACCTAATATGCGATTATGTAAGAACTTTACCACACCTTAATAATATGGATTGTAAATGAGATAACTGTAACTTTAAAACTTTATGGACCCTAAATGGTAATTCGAAATGAAAAATGATAAGAGAAACCTAAAGATAATACCTATAGTGGTACTCCACGTAACAGAGTTAGTCGACTTTATTTTTTTACAATATGTCGTTAATTATAAATGATTATCTTTTAAATAGTCATGTATTGAATAGTATGCTTTCATTATTAATAATCGTTTTAGGCATTTCAGGAATTTCGTGCTATTTTTTACTTTTCTTAAGGTCTGTTGGTAGCTTAGTACAAATCCTTACAGACATGGGCAATGTACTAGCAGAGTGCATCTGCAGCCGAGATGTAGGTATCAATAACCGGTTACCGTGACGAAATGTAAGTAAAATTAGTTTTTAACTGTTTGCGAGTTTTATATAACACATTAATTTAATTTTTTGTACGATAATATTATATATTTATATTTTGGTATATTTGTTGTATGTTATGTGTATATGTTATGTGTATATATGTTGGTATATTTTAAATCATAAATAATGGATATTAACCCCTTATACTGCACTACCACGAATTTTTCTGCACCTTTTCGGTTGACTGGCAGAAAATGCTGTATTAGCATTAAGTCCTCCGTGTACATATGTATTGTGCAAAAGAATAAATAAATAAAAATAAATTAACCTTTACGTCGCGCAGTCGGATAAAAATGATGACATTCACTAATAGCCACAACAACCGTATTTTCGCATATACATATAGATACGTATAACAACACAAAAGAAAAACCAATAATGAAGAACCAATTGACCTTAACTCGGTTCTCAACTTTACACTCAAATTGAACATCGAATTTGAATTATACTGAATTGAAAAGGGTCTCTCGAATAGCCTGGGGTTGTCAGAAGACACTTTTGGGAAAACCTGTATCAAGCTGAAATTGGATCTGTAGGTACTAATAATTCAACAGTAATAAATAAATTTGTTTTACCGTCTAACAATTTCATTTATTTAAATGAATAATTAGTAAGCTAACGGCCATCAAAACAACATAATGCCTTCCAACCTTTTCTTAAAATTTCCGATTGTCATTTTTTATCAGTAGGTATATCACCTGATGGAAAGTGATGATGAGCAAGATGTAGTCAGCTTACCTAGAAGATACCTATTTACTCTGGACTTAAAGACTCCTAGATTATATCGTCCGCGCATTCGGGCAACAAAGACGACAGCAATAAGTTCCGTTCCGTTGCAGTATGTGATAGACGTACAAGCGAAACGCTTCGAACTGGAGGTATGTCAACCATAAATTAATGATGATGGAGGGTTTGTGGAATTAACTTGTGTAGTTCCTGCGCACACCCTTCAAAATGCCTAACAAAATAGGCAGCACAAGTATGATACAGGGATTCTTGGAAGTAAATAATTTTAACGTAAGCAAAGCTTAAAAAAACCGACTTCACCGCTTATACTTTAGTTTTTGGCTTGATAGATTTCGATAAAATTTATATGGGACCACCTCTGAAGTATAATCTACCAAACAAAAAAAGAATTTTGAGAATCGGTCCACAAATTGGGGAGAAATTCGTGGACATACATAAAAAAAAACATACAGTCGAAGATTGTACCTCATTTTTTGTAGTCGGTGTTGAGTGCAACGCCGGGCAGGTCGCTAATACATATATATACAATTATACAGAAGCACTTCCCTTAGTGCGGTTACGATAAAAGTTCAGTATGCAATGTGACCTTGTGTTAACCTCACATTCGGCCTTGCTTTCAGTTAATCCGCTACGGAACTGTTGATGAAGATCTAAGGCTGCCTTGGTACTATTGTGTAGTGTTTATATCTTCTATGTAATGTTGGGGATATACAATACAAATATACTAATACATTTAATAACACAATATTTTTACATTCATGTTTGTGAAGCTTGTGGTCCTTGATGTAGTTGAAAACTGTGTTTCAGGGACCAGTGTCATCTTCCATTTGTGGCTCGATTGTATAACAGTTTAGCCGTAACAAATATCTAAACCCTTTACTTAATACTTAATTAATTAGCAGAAATGTTTATTGTAATCTCTAATAATCAGCATATTATGATGTTATAAGTTTACAGTTATTTAAAGATCACGTCGGGCACAACAATATTAGAGCAGAGTAGGAAGGACGTCTTGTTTTATAAAAGTATATATTATGTACTGCAGAAATAAAATAATTTGCTGTCAAATCCTTACGTTTAGTAGAGAATAATAACAATGAGTAAATCTAATATCTCTAAACAAGCAATTATACACATGTCACATATATATAAATATATCCGCCCATCGTGTTTAACTTACTATGAATTGATGAACTCGAACACGATATAACCAAGAAGAATGCATTAACCTCATTCCAGGAAGCTTACGTTGTAAAAAAAAATTATTCAAAGGGCATCCGGTAGAATACGTAATTAAAGGTAAAGGTTCAGGTAAAACTCAAAGCCTCGGGCAAATCGTTTAAATTTTCAGCTGTTGGGTAAAGTAAAGACCTACGAGTATTAACGTAATTCTTGATGAATATTCAGTAAAAGTTAATTTACAAGCTATAGATTAGGACATTTGAATTTTCATCAGAAAGAGAGATCACTATAGAAGACAAAAGGGAAAAAAAATATTATAAACCGTGAACAATTCAAGAATTGTTGCGTAGAGTTTTAGCTTGCATTGTTTAATCAAGCTGGGAGAAATAAAAGCTATCAACAAGTAAAGAAAGATTCATTGTGGCAGTCAGCTGAATCAACTATGCGCAGACTGGCGAGACGGTGTTGAATATTTTAATTCCAGTCCATTTCAACGCTAAAGCAAAGACTTGAGAACAACAAAAGGGAGTAAATTGAAATCTCAGCTCGAAATCCTACAAAATATGGTTCTTTTGTTTTCACAGGTAAAGTTGGAAGCACGTCACGAAATGTCTCCACATGGACCCTTCCGGACCAACTCGACCGTCCTACTTCCAAAACGAGCAATAAACTCAAACGAGGGTCTGTTTTTAATATTCCCGCATACAAATGAAGCGCTTATCTAAGAAGCGTCCCATTAAACATGATGACGTAATTAATTTGCAGTACGCTGCCAATATTAGCCGTAATGTTATTTATAGTGTCTGATTCTGTCGAGCCATGAACTTAGCGTCGTAAATACGCATCAAGCGCACCCGCTGCCACCCCCTGAGCGGCCTTGAACGCTGCGGAACAAAGGAGGGGTGGGTCCCCAGTCCCCACCACCTCTTTACAGCCAGGACTGTTTGCTGTCTGCGATTGCGGTTAACGAGCTTGGTTACATGACGTGACTGGATCAACAATAATGCCCTTTACCCTCTGTCTTATTTTGATATTCTGGGCAAGCTGTTTTCGCAGGGAATCCCTAATAATACCCTCGATAATTTGTTGAGCGGATTATTTACTCAATTTAATTATTGTAATTCGTTTCTGTGCGCCGAACCGGGGTATACTAAGGTTAGCATTTCTGGGTCATCCAATAGCTAGATTGTTGTGTTGGTTGGAGACATTCGAGATGGCCTACATGTTTGCGTTACATATTATCCCATAGAGTCATATTTGTCGCAATATCAAATTTATCAGTATTGCCCACGTTGACGATGATGAAAATGAAAACTATCCTATATGTTATTTCAGGTCCTATGTTAACATTGTTAGCCAGTTAGTTTAGCGGTTATGACGTGATTGAATTAAACACATCCTAACTTTCGTATTTATATACTAGGGGATATACTTTGGTGACATTGTCTGTAGGTACTCTAGCAGCAATAGGTCATCACAAAATGTTACGGGAATCATAGACCAACTTGCATCTTCTACGCAAGAGCAACAGATAAACACAAAAGCGTTCAACAAATATTGATCTATTGGACTTCTGTCATGCCGCAAATAACTTGACTGAACTCTATTTGACTTGATGAAACTTGTGTAGACATGGTGTTGTCGGTACTTAGGTTGATACATTAATATTATTCTTCAAGTCCACTTTTAATGTTATCCATAATGTCCATAAATGTCCACGTTCCTGTTGGAACGAGGTAAAATGCCATAAATTGTTTATGATACTTAAATAATTTTCCGCACACATTTTGGTGCCAACAGTTCATAAGCATTGATCTTTGGCAATGCTTAAGTTACGGAGTTGGCAATATTCCCGAGCAATCCAGTCGTCCCAGTTCTCAATTTGATTTCATTTCGTCGGAAGTCCAGAGGAAGACGCATTTCCGTCGCTTCACCACACATGAATAGATGCAATAGTAAAAGCTTCGGTACCGAGTTACCGAATGCGAAGTTTTCACTGCAATTTAATGGTGTAACTGATTGATGCAAATATAATAGAACCAGGATATATTAGTCTGAACTAATATTATACCTAAATCACATTAGCATGATGGGAACGCTACCCACTGGTAGGGGGTTTGAGTACTTGAGACCTATAAGCTCGACGTCTTGTGCTGTATATAGTTTTAGTTTAGTTTAGGAAATATAGGCAATTGGCCTGTAAATATTATGAATCGTTTTTGATGTTTTTTTAAGTTTTGCTTTTGCGTTTAATTATATTCACATATGTTTTGTGAATTTCTTCGGGAAACTATCCACATTTTATGCAAACATTATATGACATTATACTTATTGTCGATATATAAATATAAATCGACTCTTAGTATTGCCAATTAGCTTGCCAGTTTTAAACTGTCCTAAGCGAAATGGGATTTTTGCAATGATCTTAAAAAAGCTCGGACGATTGCGAGAATCTGTCTCAGACTCCAACTATCCGGTCTGTTGCAATCGTCCTAGGATTTAACAATGATCCGATTTGCCCTACGACAAGTAATTTTATACTTATATGTAATTTTTCCAATCACGAAGAAGCAGCTCTACATGATATAAATCCTAATATTTGTAAAGTATGCGATACTATGGGTAAACTACAAGCTATCAAATTCGGTGCCGATATCTTATTGCGATCGCGTGACCCTAGTTCTGTTAGTCTCATTATCATGGCTACAATACAAGTTTAATGATAGGCACAGAGGTTAAACTTATTACTGTTATTAAACCAGTTAGATCGGTTTCGAGGCGTTAGAGCAAATTAATCGCCGTTTTACGACTCATACTACCCTTGTCATTTTCAGCGGAACTAATTAGTAAATCCAATAAATAGAGAGAAGATTATACGCGCGGCGTTTATACC
Source organism: Lomographa bimaculata (assembly GCA_948107665.1). Taxonomy (NCBI): domain Eukaryota; kingdom Metazoa; phylum Arthropoda; class Insecta; order Lepidoptera; family Geometridae; genus Lomographa; species Lomographa bimaculata. The sequence continues at coordinate 8,148,255 of OX403603.1, forward strand.
ACAATCGATCGCATTTTTATTGACTGACAGATGAGTTAGATTGGGCGGTACGTCGATGGATAAACCTATCATTATTAAAATACCCTCAATATATAAATCGACCTTCCATAAATTTTTTATTTGAAACTGTTTGAGAAAGCACGTAGCGCGCGCGATTTTAGGATTTACAACACAACATATAAATGGTATATATACGTTATGGTAGGTATACGTCAAGTATGTTTTCATGCACACTAGCTCAAAACTGCAATTTATCAATTTGAAGTGCTCGTTGACTTAATTGGGTACGGGTTCACCTAAGCAGCAGGTATCGGATTCGATTCCCGGTGGAAATGCAAGTTTTCTCCCAATGGGAAATTTGTGTTTCTGGTTCTGGGTGTGATTGTGTGGGTGATGTGAATGTCTCTGGCACCTACGACACATGTCATCGAACTTAGTGTGGAGCTGCGGGAGTGAAAGCGTTATTTTATGTTATTTAATGTATTGTCTAAAAAGTATACTTTTTATTCTCGTTAGGCAAGCATTAGACCTTAAAGCTTAATAAACCGAATTCACCACTTGTATTTTGGCTTGACCGATTTCGATAAAATGTATATGGGACCACCTCGGAAGTATAATCTACCAAAAAAAAAAATCAAAATCGATTCATAATTGGCGTAGATATCGCGTAACATACATACAAAAAAAAAATCATACAGTCGAATTGAGAACCTCCTTTTTTGGAGTCGGTTGAAAAAGGACACGAAAATAAGGTCTGTGGTGAGCAATAAAAATGATAAAAAAGTCTTCAGAAAAACCTGAAAATAATACAACACATGTACTCAGATAAAATTCTAAACATAATATAAAATAAACTATCAAGTGATTTTCATCAAGAATATAATATATTTCAGTGAATTCAAGTAAACATGCGATATTTATACCGTGCTGAGAACTGACCTTAGAATTTAAATGTACCCTGATTCTAAGGTTATTTAGAACGACGGTAGTTTACTAACATGACCCTGCCTGGTACCGTTTGATATTCTGATAGTGGCATAGTTAATGTCTCCGGGGAAGCGTCTCGATTACAATATTGTATTGTGATATACACACACGTCTCATACACTAAAATCTTTCATGAAAGTCGACGACTTATACTAGTGTATAAATCGTCGATTTTCACGAAACTAAGGCTTACGAACTTTGATATTGCTGAAGGGAGGGCAAGATTGTTATTTATACATCTTTATGGAATATATTTTCTTATTTTCTGTAATGCGACGGATTGTAACTTTTTGCCCGCGTCTTTGTTCCCCGAACCGTATAGCCTGGGAGTCTTCAAGTCAAGAATTAATACACATCTTCTATACAAGCATGCTACATCATCGGTTCTGAAGTTACACTAACATGTAGAGCAATGTAAGAAGGGACATGTTGCATAACGAATATCTTATGAATATATTCCTTTTTATTTGCTTTCTCACTTTTTCTTTTTTATGTTTCAGGTGAGATAATGGTCATATGCTTGCCCATCGAATATAAAAAAAACACCTTATATTATGCGAGAATGCAGCCAAAGACGTAGCAAGCTTGCCTGGAAGAGTGACTCGCTCAAGACTTGAAGACATTCCAATTATACCGTTTAGGAAACAAACAAACGGGCAATGAGTTCCACTCTTACGCCGCACGGATGCTAAACGTGAAAGCCAATCGCTGTAAGCGAACTGGAGGTATATCAACCATAAATGGATGACGATTGAGGGTTTGTCTTATTGTAGAAGGGGAATAGCGGAATTGACTCGTGCAATTCATGCACACACTCTCCAAAACGTAAACGATAGATAGATGGATAGATATAATATTATTTATTGAACACCTTAAAATAACAAAGAACACAAATAGGAATGACATAAATAATTATTTAAGAGTAACAATAGGCGGTCTTATTACTGAGACCGATCTCTTGAACAAACAAATTTTAAATAATACATTTACATACACGTAAACAGATACTAAATTATTATAAAATACTACGTATTTTTAAAGTATATAATATAATAAATATAATAATATAATATATTTAAAGTATGTAATATACATAAAATAAAATTGTGTCTGTTTAATATGAAAAAAAAAGGAAAAAACTGATAAAGCAACATAAAAAGGAATATATTCATAAGATATTCGTTACGCAACATGTCCTTTGTTACATTTGCTCTTCATGTTAGTGTAACTTCTTACCGCTCTAAATATTAGCATGCTATTAATATAGCTGAGTGACGTTGAACGCGAGTTAAGCACGTACGCTAGAGCCTTAGTTACGGTTATAGGCTGAATATAGGCGTCCCCTTTAGTTTTATAGCCTCAATATCGTTAGAACTGACAATGAAGAAAACTATTTTGTTTTGAAAGCTGTGTTGTTAACGCGCCCTCTGATCCCGAGGTCGCGATTTCAAATCCTACAATAGGCTTGAGTTTTTAGTAATGGTAGGGCATTTTCTCGTGATTACTTAGTACTACCATGGTGCTACTCTGTGCCAAAATATACAAGGGTGATAAACTATTATCACGCGTACTGCGATGGAGAGGAATTCATTGCCCGCGTCTTTGTTCCCTGAACGGTATAATCTGGGAGTCTTCAAATCAAGAGTATAGGTATCATCTGGCTACATCTTCGGCCTCATCATGGCATCATCACTTTTCATCACGTGACGAAGTGGTCAAATACTTGCCAATCGAACATAAAAAAATAAAAATTGTAGAATTCTGTCACCAAGCTCTAAGTGGTGTTCCAGCAGTAAGCGATGAGATTTAACGTGTTTATCACCGACCACATCATCACTTACCAACAGGTGAGATAGTGGTTAAACGCTAGCGTATAAGAAAAAAAAACAAAGGCCTATACCAATATTATATAAGGCACAAAAAAAACATCTAGTTCTTCTTTAGGCCTTATCAATGAACATTTAATAAACATTTTGCACGTAAGGGAGGAAACACATAGCGTAAATGAACAAAAATAAATTGAGGAAAAATGTCTGAAAAGCTGTTTTTTAATTCTGTCGCAGTTTTTATATATATTCCATTCTATACACTTGCCAGCCATCTCGTGTTTGAACTACAGCAAAGCCTATGATGATATGATTATGTATTTGGCGGTATCTAGCTTGAAAAGTTTTAACACAAATGTATATAATCAAGCAATTTATTTAATCTTAACCGTGGATATGTATTTATGTTTAATTTCCCTATATCAGTTTCATCTCATTAAATCTAAATTGGTTCTCCGCTACGGAGGCAAACAATGGAAAAGTCATCAATTCACCTACTTCGGAGCCAGTAAAATCTTGATACTGCATCAATTTATATTCCAAGAACATTTCTATAAAATAATAAACAAACAAACAATTCACACTCACAACCCCACACTAAGTTCAAAGACTTGTATCGTGGGTGCCGGGAACATTTATATCACACACATTACACTCAAAACCAGAAGCACAAATATCCCTATCAAAGGAATTTATGCTCCTGCCGGGAATCGAACCCAGGACTCACGGCGCAGCCCTCTGCGGAGACCTGTCCACTGCGCCAACTGGGTTGCCAAACTGCTGTATAACAATTCGCTTGTGAAATAACTAGCCCGGAATAATTTGGGCAAGTATTCAATAGCCATATATGTATAAACCTACGCAATATCTTCTAGCCAAATTATCACTAGTAAAAATATCTGTCGAGTTGTTAGTCCCGACTTGTTGGTAGTCTCAATGAGCCGAATTTCGGTTAATTGCATAATAATAATCTTTTTATAAAAACGAATTGTATGATTTTTGTATTTATTGTTGAAGTACATAAAGTACGTTTTTGTGATAAACCCCCGGAAAAAGCACTCGTAGATCGAAAATCATTGACGGGTAACCTACCAAATAGTTATTTTGATACAAGGATTTTTTTGAAACGGTATCGTACTCTACTTCCATTTTTTTTATATCGGTGGGATATCTCACCTGATGGAAAGTGATGATGCGGCCGAAGATGTAGCATGCTTGCCTAGAAGGTACCTTCACCTTTGACTTGAATACTCTTAGATTATACCGTTCGGTGAACAAAGATGAGGGCAATGAGTTCCACTCCTTCGCAGTACGGATGACAAAAGTAGAAGCGAAACGCTACGAGCGAACTGGAGGCATGTCAACCATATTTGGATGACGTTTGAAAGTTTATCTTGTTGTTAGTAAAACGGACAAGGTGGAATTAATTCGTGTAGTAAATTAATATCTCTCATAGGCAGAAAAATACTTATTTTGCCCCCTACTTCCGTGTATAGGCTCCCCTTTATTATTTTCAATGCCTTTTTTTAGTTTAAGCCACAGTTGTATGGTTAGGACGCTAAATGCCTGTGACAGACGGACGGACAAAATGCTGATGCTCCAAGTCAACTTATACACCTCGCTTCGCTAAGTCAATAAATTACCACTACAATTTAAAAACGTATAGTATTTAAAGTTTAGTTTCCTTTTCTTTAAACACCGTGCTTGGTGATTTAAATATAAACATTCGAATACATTCCAATAAAAAGCTGTCTTGTATCTCATTCGATTCCAAAAACTTCACTAAAATGTAGAAAGTATAAACTTGAAGTGCTTTTGCGAATATACATTTCTGCTGACCCAATTCACTATACGCTCCTGATAAATCTCTTTTCAGACAAATCGCTTCAAGTAAATTTACGAATAGAACACTTGCTTGTTGCAAAGACCAATAATTTTAAGTCAGCAAGACCTTTAGTATTTAAGAAAAAGTTGAAGAAAAGGTTGAATCTTAAATCAGTGACTTTGGTAACCTACCAAATTGTCATTTTACAACATTTTTCAATTGATTATTTTTCACATTTTTTTTAGAAAGGTCTCGAACTCTACTTGCTTTGCTATTTTTTAAAATATTCCACACATGCAGAAAAAAACTTATATATTTTTTTTTATATGTGACAGGCTAGTGTTTTACCACTATATCACCTGATGGTAAGTGACGATGTGATCGAAGCTGGTAAACACACTAGACCTGGAATACGCAGGCTCTCAAGGATAACAGCCGGAAGATTTTTACCTAGTTATGCACGTTTTCGATAAAGACAAATATTTTGAATGCAGCAAGATCTTTACTATATAAGAAATGGTTAAAGTGAATGTACAAATTACATTGTACATTCACTTGCAACCTCCTCTTTGCCAAAGCTTCTAGTTAAATTAAGCTTGTTCTTTTCTTTGTTACGTTTCTTTCTACGTTATTGCTCAGATATTAAATCGAGATTGCTGTATAATTTATGATCTCACTAATGTTCTCAAATTTCGAAACTTTAAGACTAATGTAGAAAGCAGACTTGAGAAGAAAACACATTTAGTCCAGCCTCCATCCATCCATCTCGAGTCAGCTCCATGTGACCGGACGACCTCTGCTACGCATACAAATGAATCGACCAATAAAATCTTATTCTCTTCAAGAGCCTAAATCTTTCACATTTATCGTCACTTTTTGCTGACCTTGGTACGCATAGGCCATTGGGCCTGGATTTTCGTATAATTTTTTGTATCGCTGCCAAACTTTACGTCCTAAATGAAGGCGGGTTTTATTATGATGAAAATTTACGGGCGGGGGCAATGGGCAATGCTTCCAAAGATTTACCAAGATAGGTATCGGGATCAGTGGGTTTCGTTAGGGTTGTGATATTTACTTTATTTTATACGGGTTGATTTTTTCGGTTTCATGTCCAAAAGGGTGTTAACCGGACCCTATTACTCAGCCTACACTGTCTTTGTAAGTCCTAAACCTTTATGGCTCTATATCTTGAATATAATGTAAAAGTATGCGTTATTAATATGGCGCATTTACTAATTGATCGAGCGAAGCCAGATCTTCAAGTTGACTTAGGTCGTTCAGCACTTTGTCCCTCCGTCTGTCAGAGCCATCTAGCGTCTGAAGCTATTTGCTTGTAACTTCAAATTCTCAGAGAATATGTAGAGCTATGGCCCAAAGCCAGAAATGGCAATTAAATTATATAAATGAAAATATTAAGGGGGCACCCATACACGTAAGTGGGGAGCAAAATATTTTTATTTTTTTTCCTGCGGTATCAATAAAAAGGGCATGGCAAGTAGAGTACAAAACCGGTTTAAAAAAAATCTTTGTTGTAATATAACAATTTGGTGAACCGAAGTGACTGTTTTAGACCTATCTTGTCCCGGGGTCTATCTTAAAAAACGGCTACACATTTAAAGCTGAAACTTAAGTATAACATTCATCATATCCTGTACTTGAACAACAAATAGACAAATAGAGAAATCAAACAATTATTACAAAGAAAAAGTTATAAGCATTGCTATCTCAAAAGTTTTTCTTTATTAGTAGGCGCGAGATCTCAGTTCGGCGCGAACGACTTGTGAATAGTAGAAAAAAAGTCATCATAAGTAAATAAGAAACATTTTTTTTTACTTTCTTCAACATTCAAATTCGAACTTGGAATACCGAGTAATTCTACGAAAAACAAAACACAAATCGCGGCTAAAAGTGAGCCAAACGCATTGTAAAGTGATACTGGTCGGTGCGCAAGTGACACGCACTTAGCTAGTTTCATGAGTGCATGTTGTGTTCGAATGTTCGTCAGCATATCTGGGCATCCTCGGACGGCGACGTAGCTAGTTCGCGAACGGAAAATCAATAGCCGCGCGCAACCCCCTGCGCCATTCTCGTTCTACCCCTCACGGTGTCGTTTGCAACTTATAAACTTGTTTGCACGTGCTATAATTAAACTTGCCTATTATGAAGTACTATCATGTTATTAATTTTCCTATGAATAATGTTGGCGGTTGGTATTTGTCGAAGGTACTTCTGTAAAAATAATACTAAAGATAGAACGACATGAGACTAGAGACCTGCCCACTGCTCCAAATGGATCATCATTTGATTTTGACCATCGTTTAGTAAAACGCTGGGACATGAGCCCTGCATTATGAACATTTTAAAACAACTTTAGTATGTTTTAACACCCAAAAATTAAATAATCACAGTATTTCGAAATGTTGAGTAAATTATTTTCATTTCATTCTTTATCTTCTACATAACATAAAGCAAATATGTATTACGTTTATAGAATGGTACTCTAAAGTATTATTTATAACTTATATTTACACAATATATCTAAATTCAAACGTGTTATTTAGTAAACCTATATATACAAGCAAAATATTATTTCTCAAACACACAGAATCTTGATAGCGTTCCCAGCGGAGTGGAATTGTCGACTTTTAGGGATGCTACTATAAATGCAAATAGGTATTATACATCGTAACATAAGACACGAGTTTACCCCCAGGCAAACACATACGCGTACCACACTTTACTCTCGGGACCCAATATGGAATTTGTGTATTTTTACCCGACTGCGCGATGCAAAGAAAGGAAATGTATTTCTCAGCCTATGTATCTATGTGTAATTGTTTCTTTGTGACACACTAGATGTCGATTTTGATGATACTTCAGTTAATCGATTTATTTATTTATTTAAAAACTTCATGCACAAATACTATGTACATAGGAGGACTTAATGCTACAATACAATATAGATTTGTCTTCATTTAGCGAGTGTCACTTGAACTATGACAGTTATCAAAATTCAATATGGCTACTGCCAGACGTCATGTAGTGACAAATAAAAAAAATATATTCGACTATGCCAACTAAAAAGTTAAAATTAATATCAAACATAATTCCTATTTAGATAACTGTAGAACCATGCGAGGTAAACTGACGTCATTACCGGCCCTATAAAAACATGTATATATAAAAAATATGCTATATTTGCCTTTTAGTACTGACGTTCTCGCTCTAGAGTTTCTGCAATCAACTGAGGACTGAGGACATCGAACCTATGCAAAATGTCTTCAAGAGACGGGCATCGACCTTAGCTGACAGATGATGAAAGGAGAAATTTGTCTAGAGGACTTGGAGACGACTTGTTATCTTCCATGCTTAAGTACAATGGTTTCATTCAAATAAAGTACAATATATATTCCCTGTCCTCATCTCTCTTTTATTAGCCCACTGAATAATAAAGTTATTTATTCAGTAAATACTATTTTGGTAAATTTTGATAAAAAGCTTTGAGGTACATATATATGTAAGTGTGTTACGATATGTACTCATACCTTCGTAATTCTCTGTCCCTAGCACTAGGTCCTAAGAGCCTGTATAGATGGGTTACAGCGACCTCTCCGGCAACACATAATAGACCTTATTGTTAGGTATCTTAAGTGAGGTATTAATCTAAGCAAAGATAACATTAAGGTAGGGTCAGAAAGTGAGTAACTAATACAAAAATAATTCTTCATAACTAGCATAGCAGTTTGTAATTTTGGAGTTGATTACGCATTATCCTTTTTTCCTGTAAGTGTGTATGTAACTGAATTCTTCCGAAACGACTGGACCGATTTTGATGTTTTTTGTGTGTGTTCAGGTGGATTTAAGAATGGTTTAGATTCACAATTGGATCCGATAATATTTTTTTTAGAACATTATTTATCGGATCAAATTATGGGGCCCAGCCGTTTAGAAGGAGTTCAGTTACATAAACACGTACAGAAGAATTATTTATATACAGATAATATAGTAAAATAAAAAATATACAATATATACTATAATTAATATATTTGTAAAATGTTTACCTACCCTGAATAAAAAAATTATGAGAAATAATGAAATGGTTAAACCATGTTGAACAGAACGAGCGTGTTAATTGCCGCGGGTGGCGAGCTGACCAGTCTCTATTGATGCTGGGCACGTATCAGATTCTAGCTTGGATACCTTCGTTTATGGGATTTGTTTGAGGGACACGACACGAATTGGGATTTGGGATTAAAACATTCTTTTGTTGATCGCAGAATCGTTACTTGAAAACTTCAAGTTAAATGCTTTTTATTTTTCTCTCTCACTTTTTTGCTTTTCTTTTATTCCCATCAAGTAAATAGACATTTTATTATTTGTGTGTATTGTACATATAAAACTATGTAGTATTGTTTAAATAATATAAGTATCTATGTACGTATATTTGTAAATTTATAATTTACTAGCCGTGCCCCACGGTTTCGCCCGCGTTAATTAAGGTAAAAAGTAGCCTATGTTTTATTCCGGAACCTAACCTATCTACATTCAAAATTTCATCAAAATCGGCTTATTCGTTACGGAGATACGTGGTAACAAACATTCACACACCCACAAACTTTCACATTTATAATATTAGTAGGATATGTCGTCTGCACAAACAACTGTTCTGATTAAAACTATTATGAACGTAGAACGACGTCCTATTACGTTGCGTTATTCCTCTATATCTAAATGTTGTCTGGAAGATATCGATCTCAGCGATAAGACCACCTATTATTACACTTACATAATTATTTACTGTTATTCCTATTTGGGTTCTTTGATATTTTAAGGTACCTATTCAATAAAGAGTATATAGCCGAATGAAAAACCGCATTGAGTCGGCACATTTATTTGGGATCTACGAAGCGACAGAAATACACACATAACATAAACGTTTTCACTCTCACAGCACTCTAAGTTCTATTACTTGTGCCGTGAGTGCCGGAAACATTCACATCACACACATAATCATAACCAGAACCACAAATTTTCCTTGAGGAATCCGATACAAGTCTAACCTAACCTAACTGTTATGTTATATTATGTATTAGAAATTAAGAATGTTTTAAAAAAAAAATGAATGGAAAAAAAATGCGCCGCCGAGTTTCTTGCCAGGTTCTTCTCGAGATGGCTGTAATTTTGCGAATCTGGCAATAGATTCATTAACTTTCATGAGTGCCTCTTTGGGCCCATGTGAATAAACGATTTTGATTTTGAACTAAACCAACGGGCAGTGCCTATCCAGCATAAAAAAGAAAATAAACTATAAACTAAATTGACGTGCAACACGAAGTAGTTTCGAAGAGTTTCGACTCGGTTGAAAGAATTCCAATATTGGAAATAGGAACGAAAACTTTTGCAAGTGGAGAAACAACTCCACGTCTGAATGGAAGCAGTGCCAATAAGCGGTTTTCTTGGAAAATGCTTAAACAATGGACATTTTCTAAAGTAGTTTTTTTCTTATTCTCGCCTGGTTAGCTTTTAGTAGCTACTACTACTGTTAATAATATATATCATTCAGATCTTTTCCATTCAACCGTTGAAAAGAGTGAAAACGAACAAAATCATATCCCGATTTTAATTAAAAATAATTGTGATTATTTTTCATCATAATCGCGGGCGAAAACACAAGGCAGTTTTATTGAATTTAGAATAAATATATATATTTATTCTTTTTTTAAACACCTTTACAAATACATGACAAAGAATAACAATCTATACTAATATTATAAAGAGGTAAAGTTTGTTTGTTTGTTTGTTTGTTTGTTTGTTTGTATGTAAAAGGTAATCTCTGAAACTACTGATCCGATTCTGAAAATTCTTTCACCAATAGATAGCTACACTATCACTGAGTGCCATAGGCTATGTTTTGTCGGGATAGAAGTTAGTTATCAGTTCGAAATAATAATATTCGTAAGACAAGTCGGAGAAAAATTTGCTAACTTTCCGCTTTATCGGCGTACGCTGACTAAACGGTAAGACATAGTTGAATACAATGTATGGCAAAAATGTTGGCCTTCATGAGTTTTACAAAAAAGTCCGCGACAGCATATATCTAACATGTATGTATAGCTCAGAAAAAATACTTTTCTTTGTAAAAAATCTAAAAAAAAAGCGGCCTATGTTTAGTTGGCTTTTTGAGACATTCAGTATTAATCCTTATCAAAATAAACTATTTCATCGTCTTACGTAGTTCATGTAGATACATTTTGTTTTTTACTGCATATGATTTGGATAAATAGTCTATGAGAAATCGTGAAATTAGTTTCACGGGAGCCCGCCCGTGAACGGGACGGGTCAAAAATGTACCGCCACGTACTACGAATTCCTGCACATTAAAAAATTGCGGCTTCTATTTCGTTGGCTTTTTTTAAGTATTTAATATTAATCCTTATCAAAAAAACCTATTTCATCAGCTTACGTAGTTCGCGTAGATTTAATTTGCTCTTTACTGCATATAATTTGGACCTATAGTCTAGGAGAAATCGTTAAGTTTATTTGAGGGTGAAAACGGTGGATCACAGAATGAAACAGTTACTGCGTAATCCGGCATACGTCTATGTTTTGAACCGACTAACATAAGAAGGGGGATATAAATTCGACTGTTTTTTTTTGTTTAGTCTTATCATTGAACTTTGAACTGCCCGCTAGCGTAGTTAGGTGGGCGTTTGCCTTTAAAGCACCGGGTTTGATGCCCGGTGGGAACACAGGTGTTTTCCCACGGGAATTTGTGTTCCTGGTTTTGAGTATGTTGTGAATACTTTGTGAATCTTGGATGTTTACGGCCCTCCGATACAAGTCATTGAACTTAGTGTGGGGCTGTGAATGTGGAAGTGTGTTTATTTGTATATTTTTTAACCGGGCGACGCCGGGCGGGTCATCTTTTGAACTATCTACTCGCGTAAATGGGTACGCGTTTGCCTTCAAAGCAGCGGGATCGATTCGCGGTGGTAACAGAAGTTTTCTCCCTACGGGAAAATTGTGTTCCTGGTTTTTAATATGTTGTGAATCTTGGATGTTTACGGCCCCACGCTACAAGTCACTGAACTTAGTGTGGGGCTGTGAATGTGGAAGTGTTTATGTGTAGATTTTTTTACCGGGCGACGCAGGGTGGGGAATCTTTGAACTTTGAACTACCCACTGGCGTAGATGAGTGCGCGTTCGTCTTTAAAGCAGCGGGTTCGAATCTCGGTGGGAACACAATAACAAAAGTTTTTTCCCCACGGGCTGTTTATGTTTCTGGTTCTGGGTATGACGTGAATGTTGTGTATGTGGTGTTAATTGTTTACGGCCCCACGACACAACTTATAGTACTTTTACAGTGGGGCTGTGAGTGAGAAAGCGTTTATTTAGCTTTTGTTTACCCGGGCAACGCCGGGCGGGTCAGCTAGTCTAGAATATATAAGTGTAACAACAGGCGGTCTTATCGGTAAGAGCGATCTTTTCTAGACAACCTTTGAATGGTGAGCAGGAAAGCAATGAAATTGGACGACGGGATTTTGTATAAATATAAGAATTTTAGTACGTTTACATATTATTATTAATATGTAACTTAAATAATACAATAATAAAAATACATAAACACTATACAATACAATAATTCTTTATTGCACTCCAAATAAAAGTCATACAGTTATATGAGGTAGTACAATGCATGGGCGGTCTTATCGCTTTAAGCGATTTCTGCCAGACAACCTTTGGATGGACAGAAAATGCGTAGGATGATTTGGGTTGGTGTGGCGTTCTATACTAATATTTAATATATCTAAATAAATAACACTATATACAATACATAACATACATCTTTTTTATGATTTTACCGTGAATTGACAAATTGACAATATCAACGAACACTAGTTTCTGTAGCACAAGTAATTGGATAAAGTAACATCCCAAAAACATGCTTAAAACAAGAAACGAGCAACAGATTGAGACCAATTCGTCATTAAGGGACTTCTGAGACCTGACTAGAATGAGAAACCAGATTGAACAAAACAATTTGTCTCACAGGAATGATTGATAAAAGGCAATCTGTCAGCAAAACGAGGCCGACGGAATTTTGTCTCTTTCTCTAATTTGTATTCTTTGTAAGAAATCCTATAAACGTACTGGCAGCATATTCTTGGGCACGTGTATTGTATACTTGTGGGGGGTGTGTACCGGGTTCAGCCGAAAAAGTTAAACAAAGAGATTATATCATGGAACTTCCATGAAATTTCGTCTCGTTGTTTGGAAGTTTTCATTAGCTATAGGTACTTGCACGCACTGTAAACTATCGTTAATATTACCAACTTTAATAAGTATTTGAAGTGATTTTTTTACAAATCTAACTGAAGAAGCAAGTGATTGATATGAATTTCAACTTGATACTTCAACGCGTCACTAAGAAAAATGGTTTTGACAGACAGGCAGACAGACAAACAGACGGACAACGAAGTGATTCCTTTTCTCCCTTTAAGGTCCTAAAAAACTATTTAAGTATGCGTCGAATTAAACTTCCTTCCAGCTGTTTTACGCGACTTCATATTGTTCGTTCATATATTTATTTTCCTAACATCTAACCATAATCCTTGTTTCCAGAACTACGCATATCGGTGTCGGATCAATTGTACAACGAATGTTATAATGTTATTATAAAATATTTTTAGCAGCAGAGGCGTTGCGAAGGGTGTATCTCACATGCCTGACAATCGAAGTCCGAAATAACATTCTAGGCCTAGATTAGCTTGGCCTTGAACATATCATTTGTACCAATAGGTGGGCTAGTGGTGATTCAGACCATCTTGTTCCGCATTCGATCACTACACATATTTTATCACATGGCCCTTGCAAGATGTTCCGCATTTGTCGATTATTTAATCTCATTTTTTAAAGTTAAAAACAAGCCCAATTCTTTCTTAGGATGTTATAGTAATATAAAGTGTATAAAATCAGCATTAAATACGGAATATCATAGAAACAGCGCCATATAAACTATTATAGTGTAAATTATAATAATCTTTCACATTTTATTAATGTATGTATAATATCCACTATATCCTACTTACTTACCAGTACTTGAACAACAAATACAGAAATCAAACAATTATTACAAATAAAACATTTATAAGCATTAAATTTTTTTTTTTAAGTAAAGTAGAAATGTAGATTTGTGAGTTCGTAGTGAAAGGCTTGCCTATCGAGGATAAAAAGAAAATAGAACGCCTCAAAAATGTATGAAAAAAAAATCCTTAACTACGGCACAATAAACAAAAGCACTCACAAACGCACTCACAGCCCTACACTTAGTTCAAAGACTTGTATTGTGGGTGTCGGAAACATTTACATTCACAGCCCCATACTTAGTTCAAAGACTTGTATTGTGGGTGTCGGAAACATTTACATTCACACATTGAATATGTATATTCAATCACACCCAGAATTAGAAGCACAAATGTTTTGGGAAGGCAAATTGTGCTCGTGCAGGGAATCGAACCCAGGATTCACGGCGCAGTGGGCATAGAATTGCCTACTGCGCCAATTGGGTCGTCTTATACTATAGCTGACTATATACAAAAAAAACAATATTAGACTAAGAATTGTAGTGAAATATTAAAGATAGAATTCTGCCTTAATTGGGGTACCGGATATATTGGAGGTTATATTGGAGCGACGACGGGTAACTCATGTATACAGAATTTGTTAGCAGCTCGTTAGATTTGTCAAATATTGACTCAGTCAGGAGTAAAGCGACCTGGCGAGGACGTTTTTATCAGAAATAATTTACCCCTTATTGTATTCCTCATCAGCCTATATTTGTCCACTGCTGGACATAGACCTCTCCTAATGAAGGCCGCTGAGCCCGGCTCTTCTTATTCAGTTTCTGCCGGCCTCCATAAGTCGCTCCACCAAATACGTTTGCCGGGTCGCTGTCCCCACTCAAGTACGCGTCTTCTCCAGCGGTTATCCGTTCTTCTAGAAACGTGGTGAGCCTATTAGCGATGCAAAACCGGTATTTGGCAAGGGCGAACACGTGGAAACTGCCATTGCAGCTTGCTAATTCTTTGTGCTATGTCGGTGACTTCTGTGCTCTGTCCGATCACCTCGTTCCGGACTCGATCTTTCAGAGAAAAACCTTGCTCTCTGCTCTCTCTCCATAGGTCGCAGCAGAGACTCCGAATGCCGAGAGCCCTAACGTCTACCACAAAATACTTTATAGTAAGTACAAGATTTATGACTTGCCCCTTTGGCGTACTTGTTTACCCTCAATGATGCTGAGTGCATGGTTCCATTCCCGGTAGGATTACAAATATTCTGGTTGAAAGTAATGATGTGAATATTACCGGCACACACACGTCATTAAATTAGTGCTGTAGATTAAGTGTGAATGCGTATGTAAGATTAATAAAAAAACTGTAACGCGGTCTCAAGATAATCAGATGACCCCGAGACAAATCTATTAAATGCACCTAAAAGCGAAATTCAGTGACTCTGACTAATCACATAAACGACACTGATCCATGAAGCTGATGAAGAGTAGAGGTCAGCTAATAAAGGATTTTGCGACAGGGACGAATTAAGGCGATCGGCATAAGTTATACCTTTAAACAAGCAATTCTTGTATTCTTTTTAATATATAAAATTCTCGTGTCACAGTTTTCGTTGCCATACTCCTCCGAAACGGCTTGACCGATTTTGATGAAATTTTTTGTGCTTATCCGGTATCTATGAGAATCGGCCAACATCTATTTTTCATCATCATCATCACTTTTCATCATTATGAACGCGGGTGAAACCGCGGGGCGCAGCTAGTATATGTATATATATGAACTGCGCGTTGACTTAGTCGGGTGGCGTTCGCAAGTTTTCTCCCCATGGAAAATTTGTGTTTCTGGTTCTGGTTGTGATTGTGTGTGTGATGTGAATGTGTCCGGCACCTACGACACAAGTCATCGAACTTAGAGTGGGGCTGTGAGTGTGAAAGCGTTATAAAAATTTATATAATCTGAATCTCGGAAACGGCTCCAACGATTTTCATGAAATTTGGTATGCAGGTGGTTTCGGGGGCGATAAATCGATCTAGCTAGGTCATTGCTAGGTCTCATTTTTAGAAAACGACGTTTTATCCGTGTTTTTAGGCAATAAAAAAGTGCTACAATATCATTATAATACGAAGGTAAATTTCGGCATCATTTACAAGGGACTGCCCGATTTCCCACTAGAGCTATTATAAATAATAGCTCAGGTGGGAAATCGGGCAGTCACGAAACCAGAAGAGCTCGGTCGAGTCCAGATGATTATTTTTTTAAAATTATGTTGTTATTATTATTATTTTTTTACTAAAAATAAAACCATCCAGGTAGTTTTATTTTGAATTGGTACCACGATGGGTAGCATTTTTTATTTGAGTATTAGCATGTTTCTGGCATGTTAAGTCGTTGGTTGTCCCACAAGTCACCATGATAAGTACTTAACCATAAGCAGACAATTATGTAGGTCATGGTCATTGTTAATACATATTTAAATAGATGACCACAAAGTGATAACCATTTGACTAAATGAATGCTAAAACTGTCAACTCGGAACAGTCATAATAATGGTTTAGTTTTCTGCTCTTAGTGACAATGTTATATATATGTAAATATTTGTACCACATAATGCTATTTACATAACGGAATCCATTATAGCAGACAGAGGTACAAGATGACATCTTATGATGCAACAATTTAAATAGTTATATCCATTTGTCAACATTGTTACTATTGCAATTGGGTAAAAAACTATTTATTCATGATTATAATAACTTTTTATAAGATCTAGCCGTGCCCCGTGGCTTCTCCCGCTATTATCAAGTAAAAAAGTAGCCTATGTGTTAATCATAGGTATAAGCTATGTACATTCTAAATTTCATCCAATCCATTCAGCCGTTAAAGCGTGAAGAGGGAACAAACATACTTACACACTTGCACACTTACATGCAAACTTTCTGATTTATTATAATAGTAGGATTTTATTCATATGCAGAATGTAATAATAAAATCACTTCCATTTTAATATGAGTTTGTTAGTAGTATGAGTATTAGTATGACAGTATGAAGGTCCGAAGCGTTTGAACCAATTTGGATGTCAATATGGTCTTCTAGGCTAATTCACCAAGACAAAACCTTCATCTTGGAGTGCATCTTATCACAGGACATTGCAACCTACAATACCACTGCATAAAATCAGATCTACTGACAGTTCCATGAACAGAGGCTGCCCACAGGCTGTAGAGTATGTTCTACTCTATTGTGAGGCAAAAGAGGTGTTGCTTCTGGAATTGTCAGGACCATGACTAAGGCATCATCACCACCACTGTCATGTTTGTACAATATCCATCTTCACCACCATCATACTGGAACAGGTATGTCAGCACCCATGAGCCATACTATGTTATGTAAAGGAGTTGGAATGTCTCGGTTGGGTCTGCCAAGCCCCACCCGAGCCCAGAGTAGAATGTCAGTGCAGGACTTATCTACCCATTTAGAATTTGAATGATCTTTGAATGTCACTTCATAAATAGTTTATGCCAGCAAAATCAAAATCAAAATCGTTTATTCACATGGGCCCCAAAGAGGCACTCATGAAAGTTAATGAATCTATTGCCAGATTCGGAAAATTACAGCTATCTCGAGAAGAACCTGGCAAGAAACTCGGCGGCGCATTTTTTTGCATTAATTTTTTTTTTTAAAAACATTCTTAATTTCTAATACATAATTTTCTTAACCTAGGTGTTATTATGGTAGTCGCTAGAAAGAGCCTGTGCAGTTTGCCTCCAGCTATAAGCTTATATACCATTTTGAGATTACAGAGCCTACTAATAAGCAGAATTTCCTTTACAAAAAGGGTACTTCTGTCTTGATTATCATTATCCAATCTGGTAGTTTATTCAGATGACATTCATTATGGTTGTTTGCTTTTTTACAATTTCAAAGATAAAATGAATCCCATTTTTAAGCTTAACTCTTATTGGGAATAGGTTAGTCATGAATTGAAGGTGTGATACTTTCGACACTCTTTTCACTGAATAATATTGTATTATTATAATATTTTTTTGTGTAAAAATATGTTTGCATGCCTAAAGGGTAAGTTACAGAGATTCTATTGTTATTAATAAGATCTATAATTATAACCTGTCACTGCAATGAATAAATGAAATGAAATGAAATGAAATGACATCATTAACTTGCTTTCTGATCAAGTGGTAATTTTCTGATTTGACAGGTTTTTCCATGCTCACCTCACTAGCTCAGTTCACTAGCCCTCAAGAAGAAGAAATTGACACCATGATCATTAAAAATTATACTACGACAGCAAATCATAATATGAGCCATCATTCTAGGCTGTAGGTTAGTTCGCGGTGTAGTGTGGTTTTTTTCTAGTTTGGCAATAGCATTGATACCTATACGGATAGTTTTTTTTACCTACACTATTTTAATCTGTAATGTGCAAGCAGTGTGTGCAAGGTCTCAATAAGAGAATTTGACTTAAGTTTTTTCAATTTTAGGAATAATAATTAAATAGTTAGGCAAATAATTGTCTGGTTCAGATCTATGACAAAACAATGAGTTTAATTTTTGATGAGCACACTGCAGCGCCAGCTTAAACATGACTATTACATGCTCTACAAGGCTACAGTTGTGGAATGAACTACATCACATTCCAGTAGCCAATAACTTAAAATGAAAAAAATTACATGATATATTTAGAAGGCAAGGCTTATTTAGTGTTCAATTTATGGTTCAATCATTCCCTGTATCAAGTAGGTACTTTCACACATGACAATCCCACCTACAAAATTTAAGTAGCAACGGGTGGAGCCTATAATGATTTTGAATTAAATTGTTAATTTTTAACGAACAGAGCTACACCAAAGCAACTGTGAAGAAAATAGTTATGTATTAATAAAAAGATATTCAGTATGTAAATTAACACTGTAATTAAAAAATGTGATAAATATTATCAATTTTTTGTGGATATAAGTAAAATATATAGGTTCATTGATATTCGTTTCATGATACAAAAAAAATTGCAATGACTTATATCTGAGTCAAGAGATATCCGCCCATGACATCATCAGCTTGATCATCAGGTCTATATGCTTTCCTATAAAATCACAAAAACGCTCATTCAATGATTTTTTACAGAATGCAAAATAAAACAATCAATTTTATCTTCGAGTTTGTCATACTCATTTCAGTGGGCGGAGAATCGAAGACGTTTCAATTTGCATCAGAGATGCCACATCCTACCGGTAAAAATAAAATAAAAAATGTCACTTACCTGAGGGTTTATTTGTTACTAGCACCTAAATAAAACAAAAAACGCCCGAAGACACTTAGCACTCCCACTGGCACCAAAATACAGCACAAAGACGAGATCAAAGAGGCTTTTGCACTGACAGCTGCCTTCTCTCGTCGCTGGTCGATGAGGTTAGCCACCAAATGCGCAATCCTTTGATTATGCGCAATGACCTTCGCTCTAAAAAGTCATGCGCAAAGGAATTAAGATATTTAGCAAGTCATATATTTTAATTTTACAGTATTAATTACTTCTAATAGTTTTTTCAGAGAAAATGATTGGAATTGAAATGTCAACAAAGTAAATTTTAATTTAGCTCAATTGTCATAAGCGCCATCTGCTTAGACCTACAGACAATGTTTACAATTATGACATGAGCCAACACAGCTGGTGATATGAAAAAGCTTTTGCTACTCGCCGCTAGATGACAGTAAAAGGCTGAATCAGACAAAGATCATGGATCGTCGTATGGTGCTTTTTGACATTGGAATTATTGTTTTATAAATTAGCAATTAGTAAGTATCATTACCAATGCAGCGTGAGAACTACGTCAGTACATATAATAAGCTATGGAGCGAAGCACGGGAACATACATTGTTACAGAGTTCTTTTAGGGCATCATAGCATTAAGATTAATTTCAAAAGTTGACACAACACGACTCTATTTTATAGTAATGTTATAAAACTATACTAGACCTAACATAATATACCGACCTGCATCTTCATTTGTTTACATTATTTATCATCAACTTTTAGTGTTTTGTTCCTATATTTGATAAGAATCGGTGCAGGTTTTCAAGATAGAACGTCGAGGTAATCAAAAAATGTTGATTTGCCCACTTGTTACTTGATATTCTTTTTTTTAAAACCAATTTAGTCAAAGAAATGACTTTTCAATTTGTACCTGAAATGAGAGACAATAACTTTGAGTTTAACTTTTGAGTGCATCTTTGAGACCCATGTGATTAAACGATGTTAAATTTGAATTATGTACTACCTACTTACACAAAAGGTGATATTTACCTAATTAATAACATTATCCGTTTGAAATCGGTTTAAAATAATAGATGAGTAACATAAGTATATATCTAAGATGTACCTAAGTATTTAGGTACCTAAGTTGTATCTAAGTAAAAACACAATTGTAAGGTAAACTGCAAGGTAAGATCGTTTTTCTATAATTTACGAATCACGCAAAAGTAGGTAAACAGTAATTAAACCATTGTTTGCGCTATATTAATGTAAAGTACTGCCATAAATAGCAAGTCGATAAATTAAGATAATTATAAAGAATACAAGAATTAACCCCCATTATCACCAACCTTAGGAGTCCCTTAAATGAGATGCCTAAGCAAATGAGAGTTAGCTTAAGAGTTGTACATATTGTAGGAGAATTTGAAGTTAATCGCTTCTTTGGCTATATGCCTCAGACAAAAGGACGGATGGACGTACAAAGTGCTGCAAAATCCAAGTCTACTAAAAGATATCGCTTTGCTCGATCAATAAGCGTATATTTTCACAGTCACACACACAAACTATCGGATTATTTAAATTAGAAGGAATCTAAGGTGCTATGTAAATAGTACAAGAGAGAAAGTATTTTTTTTTTACCGACTTCCTAAAAAAGGAGTACTCAAGTCGACTGTATTATTTTATGCTTTCACACTCCTACACTACACTCCAGCCCTACACTAAGTTTGATGACTTGTGTCGAGGGTGCCTAAAATATTCCCTTATAAAAAAAACTAATGATATGGTAAGGGGTACATAGAGCGGCTGGAATGTGTCGATAAAAGGATTATTACTAAGTAAACAAACTGTATTAAACTAGACTTAAGTATAATTTATATTCAATTATGTAATAGATGGATGTAATTAAGATTGGTATCTAAATAAACAGGTGATTATAAATATTATACATAACTAATTATTTATCAAAAAGAAGGATTAAACATTCCCTGTATAATCAGTTACCCTTATAGTGTCGTAAATTTTAACCTCCGACGAAAGAGAGGTGTTGTAACTTTGTAGTGTGTATCGGCTGGGCGGATTTCATTAAGCTATTTTTGTTTGAAAGTAAATTGATCGAGAGTGTTCTTAGATATTTAGGATTTAAACGACTTCAGTCACTCTTGTTTTCGCATTGTTACAAGACTAGTTTCGGAACAGTCGGTGCTCCTTCATCGGTCGAGTACGCGCGTAGACCGTCTTGAGTCTCGGCGTGTACTGGCGACGACTGTTTATATATAGTGTTTAGTGAAAATCGGTGCAGCCATTTTACAGTTAAAGCATCGTCACAGGGATACTCAATTCAACTTTATGTTGTTTTTTTAATGTATGTAACGCGATAATTCCGCCAGTTATTAATCGATATTGATATATATATATATTTTAGACAACTTATACAAACTCTAAGAAAAAGGTGTAGTAATACTTGATGGTGTGTATGTGTATCGTGCCAGGAATCGTCTGCCAGACAACGAAAGTCGAAATCGGACATAATTGTTTCCGTACAAAAATTAAAAATTATATTTTTCAAATACTTTTGACAACCCTACAGTTACAAGTGCGGCAATCGGAGATATTTGTACCGTACAAAAATTAAAAAAATATTATTTTTCCAACCCTACGATTACATCTGTGGCGCGTTACCTTGACCTTTGTTATGGCCACCACTGTCAGACGTGTAGGTCCAAAGGCTATGTGGTGTAGAACGGTAGCTGATGAAATAGGGATGCAAATGACATAATTTTTTAGAAACTTTAATTCATCATAACTCAATATTCATGGTGTTGCCGCGAATGCAGAAGTTCCTGTTAGACTCCATACATGTAGCTAGATGTGTGACTTGAGTATTACTACACCTTTCTGTTACACATTGTATATTATTCCATCTTTTTACATACGAGTAGTACAGTTATGGTAGGCTAGTAACACTTATTATAATCATCATCATTGTCACGTGAAAATCCAGGTCTGTATCAAATTTATTAATATAACGCCGCTATCATAACGACGTGTAACGGATTTGGAAGATTCCGTTTAGCTAAAGCTGAAAAAATACTGATATGCGGATTAAATCACAAGTGCTTTGAAAACCCACTTTTCCACACGTATCACTATATCAGACGATTAGCTCGAGTACCTACATATAACAGCCAATAGGGAATGAGCATAGAAAAAAATGGAAATTTATCCATAAAAACAATACACTTCATATCCAAATAAAATACTATAATTCCTCTATTTATTTATATATATACGGGCTGATTGCATATATTGAACTGCCTGTTGGCTCAGTTGGGTAAGCGTTCGGCTTCTAAGGAAGGGTATCGGGTTCGATTCCTAGCGGGAACACAAGTTTTCTCCCCAAGGAGAATTTGTGTTTCTGGTTCTGGTTGTGATTGTGTTTGTGATGTGAATGTTTCCGGCACCCACGACATAATAAATAAAAATATTCCAAGGAATTTGTATGATATGATATATCAGTCCTTCTTAAAAATATTTAGAAGGATGAAATGTATGAATATATTTAGAAGTATGTTTAGAATATGTAAGAGAAAAAACCATTGTATTCCACCATTTTATATCAGAACCACGTGAAAGTTATATCACATACGTAGGTATATTAATCAGAAAAATGATTTCTTCAGTTTTTTTGAGGTTGATTATAATGAAATTAAATTAAATAAAATCAAAGATTGCAACTCGTGACCTTACGTAACCGCCTTAATATAAGTCGCCTTAATGCAACATGCACCTGTATATGCAAACGTGTAAGGGAGAAAATTAGCTGTGGTTAAATGAGGTAACACACATACAAATTGGGTTGTCTGAAAGTGGACTGGAGTAAAAAGGTATCTTCTAGGCAAGCTTGCTCCATCTTCGACCACATCGTCGCTTACCATCAGGTGAGATAGCAGTCAAAAGTTTGCCTATCTTCATTAAAATAAAGATCACTCTGAGCGATAAGACCACCCTTTGTACAGTTTAAGTTCTCTTTCTTATGTTTATATTGTACTTTAGTGTTCAATAAAGTGTTACCTATCTATAAAAATAAAACATACTGTCGAATTAAGTACCTCCTCCTTTTTTGTAAAGTCGGTAAAAAGGTGCTCGCATTGACGTCTATCTGCCCCTTAAATCTTGCGCGGCAAAGCATGACTCTAGTCACACTAATATATTAAATGTTAAATAACTGGTTACGAAACGAACGTGAATAAATAGGTTTATACAAATATAACCGGCCTCGACAAACGTCACCACTTCGCTATGCGCTATAACGGAAGTACATTCGTTAAAATTCGTTAGACCGCACAAACAAATCGTAACAACCTTCGTTATTATTGCGTCGTTCGTTACTCGTTATAAACATAACTATTTGTACACCTACTTCCCTGCGGCTCTAACGGCGTCAAGGTTAATTACTTTACACAATTATATCGGTTAGATGTTGTAACGAGAATCATCAAATTCAGCTTAGTAAATGGGGTAAAGAAACAATGTTTTACCTATTAAATTCAAAAATAATGTGATGTTGATAAAGCCGAACGATTTTCGATTAAGAACTTAGTGTGGGGCTGTGTGTGTGAAAGAGTATGTGAATTAAAAAAACAGTACATAGAAAGAAAAAACAAGAAAGTCAATTCACTCTCACGGTCCCACATTAAGTCCAAAGACTTGTATCGTGCGTGCCGGAAACCTTGGCATTACACACACAATCACACTTAGTATCAGAAACACAGTCTCTTGGTAAGGAAAATAGTGCTCCTGGTGGAATTCGAACCCAGGACCTCTGGCATATAAAGCAAAGACATGCTCACTGTGCCAACAGGGTTGTCAAAATCCGAAATACCTTTCTCATGTTGTTTTTAAGCTAAGGCCTTCAATATTGTTTATAAGCTAAGTAATAGGCCTTCAAAACAATGAAAAATGAGAACATTCGAGATGTGAGCAGTCGCGGGCATAACCTAGTATGAAATAGCACGTTCTCCGAACAAACGTCGTATTTATCACAACGAATAAAAATATTACTTGAATATCATCGATACGATATCAAGTCACGCGTTTACATAATCACTCTGGCGTGATAACGGCCGCTACGATAAAGTTCGTAATCGTTACGTCGTTATCGCCCGTTAATTGAACGATCTTGAGACCTTGGCCATAAAATCCAATAAAATCTATGTACCTGTTGAAGATTTACATATATATAGTAGTATATACATGGTTATCTACTTTTGTGATTATTTATATTATTATATAGATTTATATTAAGATAGACACGTGAGTAAAATTACTTGTTTTAAAGTTTCTTTGTCTTTGACACGATAAAATAATTTCAATATTATACATGTGAATAGTTTAGGAAATAATGAGTATGTATAAGGGTTTCTGTTCGGAAATTTATCAACCGACTTCAAAAAATGAGGTTCTCAATTCGACTGTTCGAATTCGAATGTTTTTATTTTGTATTTATGTTACGCGATATCTTCGCCAATTATGAATAGATTTTGATGATTTTTTTTGTTTGGTAGAGTATAGAAGTGGTCCCATATACATTTTATCGAAATCTGTCAAGCCAAAACCAAAGTATATGCGATGAAGTCGGTTTATTGAAGCTTTGCTTGTGTTTCATTTAAATTAATGTCGTATCAAAATGCCTTAATCTTCTAAATCTCTACCAATATAATATATTGGTTATACGGGGCGGATAAGCATACCCGCATCGGCTTCGCTGGACGGCTTTCGCTTCATACAAATAATAAGCTATTTCATACGTTAGCTAGCTAGTTACACGTAGATAGAAGACTATTAGTTTCTAACTATTGTTAGCAAGAAGTTGAAGCTTACGGGTAGATAGAAGACTATTCGTTTCTAACTTGGTTATCAAGATGACTAATGCAGACCCGACAATAGATCATAAGGAGTCATCGGGTCTATAAAAACATAATTACTTTTTCGCACGGTCAGAGAGGGAATACCCAGTACTCTGTGTCTGGTGACGTCAAACACGTTGTGACTTATTTAATCTGGCAAGAATGGTAAGCATTGTATTGTATTGTAGGCACGTAGCGTGGAGGAAAACCAAGCTGATTTCCAATCACGTATTATTATTCAAAATAACGGATTACCTACTTACTTTGCTTCTTTTTAGGAGAAAGAGGAAAGCTTGTTGAGTAGTTCGCAAAACAAACGGATCAAATGAACTGCCCGTTGGCTTAGTTGGGTGGCGTTCGCCTTCCAAGCAGGGGTATCGGGTTCGATTCCCGGCGGGAACACAAGTTTTCTTCCCATGGAAAATTTGTGTTTCTGGTTCTGGTTGTGATTGTGTGTGTGATGTGAATGTTTCCGGCACCCACGACACAAGTCATCGAACTTAGTGTGGGGCTGTGAGTGTGAAAGCGAAAAAAAAAAAACAAATATCCCGAAAATAATATAAATATTAAAATTGCCGAAAATATAAAAACCTTGGCAGTAGTTACATATTTCAGCCGTTTGGTGTTGATACACTGGGTCAGTGGTGTTAATACACCGGGAGCTCATTCTATTAAAAAAAAAAACAGGGAGCCTCGTTGAGGCGATGCGTGGGAAGATGTAAGAAGTTATATAGACACAACAAAAAGTCCATCAACATTTCCATTTCAGAGATGCAATGCCGCCAGCATGATGGGAACGCTACACACTGGTAGTGGGCTTCAGCCTTGAGTTACCTATAAGCTCGGTGCCTTGTAGGTAACATAGGTCTAAGCTGTATATAGTCTTAGCTATATATCGTGATTGATGATTACATTCACGGGTGATCAAAGGACACTAAAGAGTCGCCTATGATTACCCAGGTGATCATAGTTGAATGGACCGCCTAATATTATTATGTGCCATCATGAAAAAAAAAAACTATTAACTTTGGCCTCGCAATTTTGGCTTCGCAATATAGTGTCACTGGCTAAATACACAAGGTTGAGAAGCCAAAATTGCGTATATAAGAAATATATATAATTAAGTATTAATATATTCTATTTCAAGTGTATTTCATATTTAAAGTCCTAGTCACAAGTCACAGTCAAGGTCAATTAAAAGAGTCAAGGTCCAGGTATAGTCTCAGAAGTCATACCTTAGTAAAGGAGTAGAAACTTTACTAGAACTAGAAATTATAGTTTTGAAGCGAAGGCAAAAGTCACGTTTTTCAACTTTGTATGATTTGCCTACGCTTATGCACATTTACTTAGTATTAACGGTTTTTTAATAATCCACCATTATGTATAAAGTTTATTTCAAATAAAGTAAGAAACATTCAGAAGCATCTAGTATGTGATTACTTAAATAACACAAGTCTTCTTAAGTAACAGAAATCTTATTAAAGTGATGACAAGTAACAATAGTTATCTAATGCATACTGAAATAACATGAGAATTTGTAACCCTAGCTCCCACACTAGGAAAACCTGTGTCGTGGGAGGTAGTTCTCTTTCGTTTTAGGTATATAAAAGTAATTAAAAATTAAATACAAAGGTTAGTCAACGAGAGGGAGATATGTATGATGTGTGTGTGCGTGTGTGTGTGTCGTGTATTTTATATATGTGTTTTAATAATACGGACAAGATTAATGGTTGCGTGTTTTGTTTTATGTCATGTGTAATGTTTTGTTTTGTAAGGAATGATAGGTATAGTTTAAGTTATAGGTAAAAATACAAGTGACACAACAGGAGGAGTAAACTATATATCATATGATCCCAGCCTCCAATACATATAGTACAGAGCAATACATATAGTACACATTAACACTCGAAGAATCACAGATTTTGGATAATTATACAAAATCAATATTGCCATGTTTTTACTTTGGCGGCAAAACTCCATCAAAAAATTTTATGGAGCGATGAGCTATAATATTTTTTTAATGTTGGCCGCGCAATCTTTATGCATTTAGCTAGTGTCAATGAATTAAATAATTCGTGTGTATTTTTTTTATTTGCGATAGGCAATCGTTTGACCACTATCTCACCTGATATATTTATATACTAGCCGTGCCCCGCGGCTTCGCCCGCTATTATCAAGTTAAAAAGTAGCCTATGTGTTAATCCTAGGTATAATCTATGTACATTCCAAATTTCATCCAAATCCGTTTAGCCGTTAAAGCGTGAAGAGGGAACAAACATACTTACACACTTACAAACTTTCGGATTTATAATATTAGTAGGATTTCATAATAGAAGTCTTAGTCACAATTAAGTCACAGTCAAAGTCAAGTAAAGGAGTCATGGTCTATTCACAGTCAAGTCATGCCTAGAAAGAGACTTCATTAGAACTTCTATTGGAGTTTTGGAGTGAAATCCATACTTTATGTGCCGTTGCCGGTGAGACATTCCTGTTTGCGAAAAAATTCAACTCGATAACGAGAAAATTTCGTTATCAATCGTTAAGAACGCACCTGTCAAACTTTTATATAATCTTTATTTATTAGATAGCCTATGTATATTTATTATATACTCAGTAAAAGGTAATTAATGTAATCCGATATGGAATCCCAATTTCACAGTCACAATCTGTAGATTTAAATATAGTCGATATGTATTTTATGTTTTTAATGTCAATGTCATCTGATCATTTTAGGCGGGAAATTCAAAATGTTTTTTTTTTCAATGACAGACAAGAATTTTTGCTCCTTTTCATCTGATAGAGAACGATGATGCGGCCGAAGATGTAACATGTTCACCTAGAAAATTAGTAGGAAAGACAGCGGGCATTGAGTTCCACTCCGCTTTACGGATGATAAATGTATAACCTAAACGCTTCGAGTTTTATAAACATAAACGCTTTCACTCTTACAATCCCAAACTAAGTTCGATGACTTGTGTCGTGGGTGCCGGAAACATTCACATCATACACAGAATCACAACCAGAATTAGAAATACAAATTTTCCTTGGGGAGAAAATTTGTGTTCCCGACGGAAATCGAACCCGTTACCCCTGCTTAGACGGCGAACACTCACCCAACTTAGCTAACGGGCAGTCTTTGAACTGCCCGAGCGTCATAAGATTTTAAGTCTTAAAATAAGGGATTTTTTAAAATAATTTACGCAAGCAAAGCTTAATAAAACCGATTTTACCGCTTATATTTTGGTTTTGGCTTGATCAATTTCGATAATGTTTGTGGGAAAGTCTCTGAAGTATAATCTACCAATCAAAAAAAATATTTTGAGAATCGGTCCACAAATTGGTGAAAAAACGGTTAACATACATAAAAAAATACATACAGTCGAACATAGAACCTCCTCCTTTTTTGAAGTCGGTTAAACTACCTTAACAACGTATGACTGTATGCGCTATCTTCGGGGCAATCGCCTATATTTCAATTTTATCTTAATTGTATAAAATATTATCTAAAAATACGTATTTTAAACACTTTGACCATTTTTTAAAATAATTTAACCATTTTAATTCCTGAATCTCGTGTAGCTTCGAAGGATCCAATTTTGCTAATTTTTCAACAGAATTTTTAGTTTTGCTTATTTTTTGCTTTCATTGATCATTAGTTTTTGAACTGGCTGTTGGTTTAGTGAACGTATTCGTCATCTAAGCAGCGGATATCGGGTTTCATTCCCGGTGGGAAAAAGCTTTCTCCCCGAGAGAAATTTGTGTTTCTGTTTCTGGGTGGGTACCTATTTTACTCTTGATTTGAAGACTCCCAGATTTTACCCCTCGGGGATCTATGATGCAGGCAATGGTATATATATTATTTTTTAGTGACAAATTAAAAGTTCTCGTGATCATGACGTTTGTAACAAAGCCGAAATGTCGAGTCCTCAATAAAAAACAAAAAATGCATTGTATATATCTCTTTTTTAACAATACGTCCAAATTAAAAGTTTCTTAAGCTACTAGTTTTCAAGTATACTAATTAAAACATTTCGTATAAAATGATAATATGAGCTAGATTAGAAGAGGACATAATTAAAACAATTTAATAAGGCTTGAAATATAAAAAATATATGAATACATTCTTAGACAACATTTTTCTTAGAAATATAAATGCAAAAATGTTTCTTAAGGAAAACTTAGTGTTTATTTAAATAAATATTCCAAAATCTTGGCCAATAAAACTTGGTCAAGTCTATAAATTTATAAATTATTAGGCAATCGTAGAAATAACGAAGGAAATCATAATTTTAGATCACAAATCACAATTTTAAGAGCAACAAGGCATAAACATAATTTCTAGTCTAAATTTATAGTACTCAGGCCAAGATGGTTAGGACATGAGCTCATTGCTAAACTAGTGACTACCCAGTTCAAGTACAACTATTTGACGACCCAGTTGGCGCAGTGGACAGGTGTCCGCCCCCTGCGCCGTGGGTACTGGGTTCGATTCCCGGCAGGACCACAAATTCCTCCCCAAGGGATATTTGTGCTTCTGGTTCTGGTTGTAATCTGTGTCTGATGTTTTTGTTTCCGGCTCCCACCATACAAGTCGTCGAACTTAGTGTGGGTCTGTGAATGTTAATGAGTGTCTACTTTCATTGGGCCCTTATTTATGATCAGTCACGAAACGTGTTATTACGTTATGCGACCGTAAAGCTATTTCTGTTGCGGTAGCGCTAATTTTCCTTAATTTACAAGATGCTTATATTTATCATAATTTAATCATTGCATATTTATACCTACTTTTGAGAACTGCGAAGAGAATCGGGTACTTCCCAACCGATCATAGTATTAGATTTTCACATTAACCAATCATAACTATTATTCCCATCTGATATCAAGATCAGTTGCAACTAAAATCGAGTTGGTTGTTATCTCGGAATCGACCGCGCGGTCGAGTCACCGCATTTAATTTTCAACCGACTTCAAAAAAGGAGGTTCTCAATTTGACTGTATGTTTTTTTTGTGTGTATGTTACGCGATATCTCCGCCAATTATGAATCCATTTTGATGTTTTTTTTTGTTTGGTAGAGTATATTTCAAAGGTTGTCCTATATAAATTTAATTGAAATCGGTCAAGCCAAAACTAAAATATGAAGTGATGAAGTCGGACTTCATAAAAAAGGAGGAGGTACTCAAGTCGATTGTATTTTTTTATTTATTTTAATGTGTGTTACCTTATAACTTCGTCCCACGTGAACCGATTTTGAATTTTTTTGTTTGATGTTGCTTTCCAATTGGTCCCATTTAAATTTGATCAAGATCTGACAAGTAGTTTTTGAGTTATCCTCAATAATGCGATTAAATGTAAAATAATGATTATTTAATGTTGTAATCTGTGGACTACATTGACGATATTCTCATTTCGAAAGTTACCTAATAACTTCTTTCATTGTGCGCCGATTTTGATGACTATGATGATATTTTTATTTGAAAGCTGGTGCTTTCCATGTGGTTCCATTTAAATTTGGTCTAGATCTGATCACAAATTTTTGAGATATTGTTAATAATGCGTGTTTCATACGTTGAATCTGATTCTGATTTGATCTGAGCTTTTCTTGCGTTTCAATTATGTAGATAAGAATTGCATAAAGTTAACATAACATAAAAAATACATTAAAATTGAGAACCTCCTTTTTTGAAGTAGGTTAAAAATCTAAGCCTGTTATGTACGCCTATGTCATTTAGTCTAGACACTTTATCCAGGAAGAAAATAGTTGTAAACATTTGTATAGAAAATCGCAGGCGAACTCTAAACGAAGTATGTTCTAGTTTTTGCTCAACATATAATAAACAAGATACTCTTTAGATGTTACTAGATGCTTTATAATAACGTGATTAATCTCGAAACGGTTTCTAAACTCCAAGAACAGTTCTCAAGACAAATGTACTTACTCCACTTTAGTTTGTTTACCGTTTTAATGAGATTTGTGAGGACGTCTGTCTGTCCGTATTCAGTTCTTGCAAACAGCCTATAAGTTTCGAGTGGAGACAGCTTTACGCTCCAAGCTTTCTATAGGCCTTTACCGGTTGACATGTTGTTTTGTGTTTGTTTGTATTACAATGTTGTGTTTCTAGCTAACATAACAAGATATATAGACAAGATTTTTTCGTTTTAATCAAGTCCATGTCCCATATAAAAAACAATACCTACTTGTAATGGCAATGCCGCCAGTACGATAGAACGCTATCCACTGGTAGTGGGCTTAAGCACTTGAGTTAAGCTCGGTGCCTAGTGTAACTTAGGTTTTTGCTGTATATAAAAAACGAAACAAACAAACGCTTTCACACTCACAGCCCCACACTAAGTTCAAAGACTTGTATCGTGGGTGCCGGAAACATTCACATCACATACACATTACACCCAGAACCAGAAGCACAAATTTCCCTTGGGAAGGAATTTGTGCTTCTGCCGGGAATCGAACCCAGGACCCACGGCGCAGAGGGCGGACACCTGTCCACTGCGCCAACTGGGTCGTCATATATAGGCCCATAGATAGCAAAATAAAAAAAATGTTTTGAATTTAATGTCGACATATGTGATTAATAAACTTACAGTTCTAGGTGGGAACGTGTTTAGCTTTCAAAAGACGGATTCAGTTAGGGGTAAGGGGTTCAAGCCCCCCACCAAAATTATATGAGTTCTTCCATGACTCGTCTTCTCTTCTGACTCTTCCATCTTGTCTCGTGATAATTATTGCTGCAGCGGCAGCAAAATCTACTTCAGATGGGTCAAACCAAACGACAATCCTGAATCCACCACTACATTATATGTATCATATATATATTGTGTATATGTGTATTATGTATGTTTTTATTTTGTTTATTTTTATTTATTTAGATATATTATATTAGTATAGAACGCCACACCAACCCAAATCATCCTGCACATTTTCTGTCCATCCAAAGGTTGTCTGGCAGAAATCGCTTAAAGCGATAAGGCCGCCCATTGTGCTACCTCTTATAACTGTATTATTTTAAGTTCTACAATTTTACTTCTATTTGGTGTGCAATAAAGAATTATTGTATTGTATTGTATTGTACATTCTAGAACCTAAAAAATTTTTTCTTGGGGAGAAAACATATACTCCAGGAATCAATACTAAGTCCGATACCTAAGACATTTTTTGGTTTGGACATACAGTGCTGGAAACACGCTCAAAGCGAAAACTCCGAATACGCTGCTCAGTTCCATGCAATGCGCTATTAAAAATTCAAGTACCAACTTCGAGACTTGGGAGCATTCCTTGACAGCCGGTCCCGGACGCATCCGAATAATTGGCTCGACCGCAGTTGCGGTCAAAGTATATTGTAATATTGCAGTACTAAAATGACGTTTCATCATCATCATTTTTATTTAATCTGTGACGAATTTGGAACGTTGCAAGGATATTAACAAGTTAATGTACTTAAAATTCCAAAAACCTGACAGCATAAAAAGTGAGTTTTTAGGGTTCCGTACCCGAAGGGCAAAACGGGACCCTATTACTCCGCTGTCCGTCCGTCTCTCTGTCCGTCTGTCACCAAGCTGTATCTCATGAACCGTGATAGTTAGACAGTTGAAATTTTCACAGATGATGTATTTCTGTTGCCGCTATAACAACAAATACTAAAAAACAGAATAAAACATATATTTAAGGGGGCTCCCATACAACAAACGTGATTTTTTTTCCTTTTTTATAGATAATATACGGAACCCTTCGTACGCGAGTCCGACTCGCACTTGGCAGGTTTTTTATTTGCCACTCTTAATTAATTAATTTTATTTATTTATTGAGATAAAAATGGTTTGCACCAGCTACATTTAACTCACATATCTATCATTAATAAATATATATATATATATTACAAACTATAAATTAAAAATTACAATGTCACTCTTATAAATTAAATACTACAAAATGTCATTTAGCATTCACGCTTATTACTAGTAATGTCCCATTGATCGATTAGATGTTCACAATACGTCAAAAAAACTGTAATCAGGTGTTTCCACTTATCAAACATAATGTCGCAGTCAGGGTTGGCGGCAAGAATTGCATTTAGCCGGAGGCGGGTTCGAATTAGCGGAGTCATTGATCGCGATACAGTGTGACCGTAATCTACGTAGAATAGATCTTGCGGCCGACCACGCCTCTTTGCAGGAACCCCAGGTTCATCTGGCACAAACAACACGCAAAGTAGGTCATGCAATTGAAGAGAATCGAGTGGGATTTTTCGCACTTGTTCCATAGAACAAATATTAATAGAATAATTCAACGCAAGCAAAGCTTATTAAAACCGACTTCACCGCTTCATCTTCGGAACCTTGATCAGATTTAATGTATTAAACACGCATTATTGACTATGACTCAAAAACTAGAAATCAAATCTTGATCAAATTACAATGGGATCACATGAAAAGCACCAGCTTTATATTACCAGCTTTTTTTAATTATCAAAATCGGCTCACAACGAAAGAAGTTATGAGGTAACTTTTGAAGTCGGTTAAACGAGAACATCGTCAAAGTAGTCCACAAAATAGGCATTATTGACGATATTTCAAAAACTGCTGATCAGATCTTGATCAAATTTGAATGGGACCAATTAGAAAGCAACACCTTTCAAACTAAAAAATTTTGACATCGGCTCACGTGGAGAGAAGTTATGAGGTAACATTAAAAAAAAAACAGTCGACTTGAGTACCTCCACCTTTTTTGGGAAGTCGGTAAAAAAGTGGGAATGTCCCGCTATCAACTTGCAGAGATAAATGCCATTTTAGGCACCCAGGGCTGTTGCGGTGCTATCAAGATTGTTGAAAAGACCGGTTCTCGGAAATTGGATGTATTTCCCAGAAAATGTACACAAGCAAAAACTATAGTAATAATGCACCTTTAAAGGTGAAATTATAAGTAATAAAAATTGAGGGAACGGTTATGTGTTCTTTGGAGAAAATTTAAAATAAGGAGTGCGAATGGCCGGCTTTTATCATTTGGGGGAAATGAAATGAAAAATTATTTATTAGTAAAGAAAGACATAATAAAGTACAATTGAGCTGTGGGCCCCAAACTAGGCAAAGCCTGTATCTTGGGAGCCCAATATGGTTATAATTATTGTCAAAAAAAATAAAAAAATAATACATTATTAGAATTTAATTCAAACAAATAAGCTTAAGTACAAGCGATTAGTTAGGAATTTCATCTAAATATTTAGATGAATTTCAAGTAAATTTAATTAGTTATATAATATGTTTATTCCTAGTTTGAAAACTATTTTAATATAAATATTAAATATTACATCTTTATATTATGTCCTTGCAACTAATTCGTTCACATGGTGCGTTGTATGTAGAGTTGTTGTTGTTAAGACTTTAGAGTTAACCTTTGTTGTGGACTATCTACGGGCCAATTGCCAATATTTCCTAAAACTAAACTAAAACTATGTACAGCAAAGAACCAAGTTACCAACAAGACATCGAGCCTATAGATAACTCAAGTGCTCAAGCCCACTACCAGTGGGTAGCGTTCCCATCATGCTGGCGGCATTGCCTCTCTGAATTGCAATGCTAATACGTTGTGCCAAATATGTGCCATCATTTTGATCACGCGTCGCCTTAACCAGACGCTCTGATAGATTTTTGAAATATAATGAGTTCCCGGTCTCCACCTTTGTTTACACAATATAACCAATAATCTACCAACGCCATTCTATCATCGGACAACCAGACGAACAACATTGCGACATCGTTAAATACGCACAAAGCGATTTTCTTGCACATATTTTATTATGCGCACTGTCATGTGTTTCCCGATAAGTATAATACGGGAGTCCGTAAGCCACGAGTGAACAGGTATCTTCTAGAAAAACATGCTCCATCTTCGATCGCATCATCAAATTCTATCAGGTTGGATAGTGGTATATATGTTTAGAATCTACAGCTAAACTTTAGAAAAAATATACTTTTTGTATAGTGTAATCTTACCTTATCGCTTTTTGTTTTTGGATATTCGCTATCGTAACCGCCATTTAAAACCAATATTTTATTCGGACAATAAAGTCCTAGACTTGAACACGTATTATAATAACCTATTTGTCATAACGTTGTTTACAAAATAAATGTTATTAACATGTACCTATATAATGGTTTACTTACATTCAGTTACCGGAACATTTAAAAGGACAGCAACTTAAGAGTAAACTTAATGATTGGCTTATGGACAATGGACACGTGCTTTTATATTGTAAAAGAGTATATCAATCCTATCCTACTAATATTATAAATCCGAAAGTTTGTGTGTAAATGTGTAAGTATGTTTGTTCCCTCTTCACGCTTTAACGGCTAAACGGATTTGGATAAAATTTGAAATATACATAGCTTATACCTAGGGTTAACACGTAGGGTTAGCTTTATAATAGCGGGCGAAGCTGCGGGGCACGGCTAGTGATAAATAATAGGTAACTAATTAATAAGATATGTTATTAGTTAGGTTGATATAAAATTTGTATGTCTGCATACAGACTGAATGATAATATTACTTTTATAAATAATTAAACAAACAAACAAACGCATTCACACTCACAGCCCCACACTAAGTTCAAAGACTTGTACCACCGGAACATTCACATCACACACACATTACACACAGAACCAGAAACACAAATATCCCTTGGAAAAATTGGACACGTGAATTGATTGATTGATTAATTATATTCTATCAGCAGGCTACCTTTTACACGAGTAATGATTGCTTACTGTTCGAAAGATATTTCAAGGTTAAGACTGATCGTAAAGTTTAAGATAGTGACTGCTAACGCGATCCTAACTTGCCCCACCTCGGCAAGGAACTGCTCACGGGGGGTTTTAGTGAGTTCGAGCCCCAAACTCTCTCCTTTTCTTCACCCCTGGGAAGGAAAGAAAGTGCATTTTCCTCCCTACAAAAAAAAGACCTTCAAGTTATTATACTAGCGGAAATTTACCTTATAGCACAGACGTATAGGTACTAGTACGTAACTCTTGTAATATAAATAACTAGCCATGCCCGCGGCTTTGCCCGCTATTAGTAAGTTAAAAAGTAGCCTATGTGTTAATCCCAGGTATAAGCTATGTACATTCCAAATTGCATCCAAATCCGTTCAGCCGTTAAAGCGTGAAGAAGGAACAAACATACTTACATACAAACTTTCGGATTTATAATATTAGTAGGATATATATTAGTAGGACACTTAACCAAAGCAAGTCGTTCATGTTTACCCTGAAGGTTTGCATTACAACTGTCCATGTTTATAGTTTTTAAATAAAGTCCATAATGATATATATAAAACTGACCGTTGGCTAAGTTAGGTGCGTGACCGTCTTCTAAGCAGGTTCGTTTCCCGGTGGAAACACAAGTTTTCTCTCTAAGGGAAATTTGTGTTACTGGTTCTGGATGTGATCGTGTTTGTGATGTGAATGTTTCCGCCACCCATGACACACAAGTCGTCGAACTTAGTGTGGTGCTGTGAGTGTGAAAGCGTTTATTAAAAAACACTTTCCAATAAAAAAAATATAAATAAATAAAACAAACGACGGCAAAAACCAAGTCCCATAAATTCTAATATGGAACATAGATACTTTAACAGTTGGGACCCATCTAAACCAGTTCGAATCTGCTAATGATGAGTCCCGATTCTTAAAGTCTCTATGTTCAGCATTAGAATTTACACGACTGTTTTTAGTATCGGGTTTTCGACTTACTAATTTGTTCGTTTAAGCGAGATCTCTAAGTTGACTTGGGTCGTTAAGCACTTTGTCCGTCCGACCGTCTGTCAGAGGCCATCTAGCGTCTAAACCATAAAAAGCGAATAACTTCAAATTTTCATAAAGTAAAACTACGGCCCAGAGCCAGAAATGACATTTAAAATTATATAAATGAAAATATTAAGGGGGTTCCCATACATGCAAGTGGGGAGCAAAATATATATTTTTTTTTAACTTACCCTTGTGGGATATCGTTGAAAAGGGCTTGTAGAGTACAAAACTGGTATAAATAAAAACTATGTTGGAAAATAACGATTTGGTAGGCCGCCAAAGTCACTATTTTGTCCCGGGGTCTATTTAAAAAACGGCTTCACACTGAACGCTGAAACTTACGTATAATGTTCGTTATATTCTATTTTTGAAGAACAAATACAGAAAAAACAATTAATATATAGAAAAATCGTTATAAGCAAGTAGCCTCAAATGTTTTTTTCTATGAGGCAAAGTGTAGGCGCGAGATCTCAGTTCGGCGCGAACGACTAGTTATAAGTACTAAGTGAAATTGGTTGCTAACCTAAAATTTACCCTCACTTTTATTCGTCATAGATCCTAAACAGTCATGTGAGATAGTGGTCAAACGTTTTACTATCGAAGATAAAAAAAGAGCAATATGATAAGAAAATTTTAAACATGATAACGGTCGCCATGTAGAATTTTTATTACTGTCAAGTTTTTAGTGACACACACAATTTAGACAAATTGACTTAGGAATCATCAACATCGGCCAACGCTTTTGGTCTCTAGGGAGCCACAAAAAAACAAACATACAAGCTTAATATGGGACGGGCCCTCTAATTCAGAACTATATGATAACTCAGATACCGTACAATTCGGTTACTTATCGTACGAAAATGATCCATTCGTATCGATTCGGTATGGTACCGAAAAGTTCTGAATCAGGAGGCTGACTACTGCCCAAGCAGTGAGATAGTGGTCAAATACTTGCCTACCGAGCATAAAACAGCAGTAAAACGTTTTTTTTTATTTTACCATACCCCAACAGGGTCTATATTTAACCGACTTAAAAAAGGAAGATGTTGTCAATTTTGCTGTATTTTTTTATGCGTTTTACCTCAGATCTTTTTTATAGGTGGACAGATTTTAATGCTTCTTTTTTTATTTGAAAGCTGGTGCTTTCTATGTGATCCCATTAAAATTTGATAAAGGTCTAAGCAGTAACCTGATAGAACCTGGTTTTTAAGTTATCCTTAATAATACAAATATAATTTATTTATTCAAGGGTTCTAAAGATAAAGCGGTGTAGTCGGATTTTTTAAGCTTCGCTTGCGTTTATAGCATGTTCTAGTGCAACTTTTGTATCTTTCTTTCTTATTAAGATTAAATTGCCATTTGCTTGCAAAATGGCGATAAAATAAATATATTGACAACGAAAAATGGTTGACGAAAAATTAATTAATTATTTATTGTCTTTAAAACTATAAAACATTCAAGGAAAACAAATATTTAATAATTATCTGCAGATTCTTTTGCATATTTTGTTTTCTATACAAGTGTTTACAAAACTGAAAATTTTGTTCAAACCGAAGAACAAATGAATCTGTTGCTAAAAGACAGTAAAAATAAATTTTCACGCTACTTTTTCATGAA
The DNA here is from genome assembly GCA_948107665.1 of Lomographa bimaculata. Taxonomy (NCBI): domain Eukaryota; kingdom Metazoa; phylum Arthropoda; class Insecta; order Lepidoptera; family Geometridae; genus Lomographa; species Lomographa bimaculata. Next base: position 8,186,559 of record OX403603.1, read on the forward strand.
AACAAAAGTCCAACGTCATAATATTATTATCTACGGATGTGATTTATTACTTACAAATAAGAATTTCAATGATTATTGTTAACAAACAGTGGGTAATTATTTTGACAATTACATATTTCGACTAGTAGTTTTCTGTGGCTTTGCCCAATTCCATGATTTATATAAGGCATAAATAACTGCATTAAGTAAAAACACTTTAATAGGAATGACGCCTGGGTAAAAAAAATATATGGCGAGTTGGGCTTCATTTATTTGTTATATAAATATTATTATACATATATATTATTATAATTATTATTTCGGCTTTCAACCATTTCTAGTGGGCTCTGGTTAATGAAGTATGGTATTTTTGGGTTTTTACTACCTACATGTAGAACAGTATATTTTGTTTCTTCAAAGTAATGAGCCAGTCTTGAGTCCATTGATAAATCTGATCAAGATCTTTCTGGATAATATTGTAGTTCAGCAGTGGCTTTTCCATAATTTTGGTATCATCTGCAAAAAGTGATAGTGGTGATTGCACGATTTGCCTCAAGTCTGTGAGGAAAAACCCAAATAGTATTGGTCCTAACACTGATCCTTGCGTTACACCGCTATGTACATCATGAAGTTTAAAAACTGCTTCATCTGCCTGTCAGGAAGACTTCTATCCATTTCAGAAGTTTATCTCTTATCCCGAAGTGTTCAAGTCATTGTATGGGTACTCGATCGAAGACTTTTTCATAATCTAGGTACACTATATATGTAGGGTCGCGTTTGTCCCATATATTTGTCCACATTTCCATACAGCAAAGGAGATTGGTCACTATTGATTGGCCAGTAATAAAGCCGTGTTCTTCTTCGATGGCCACTCTCTCTTCTGCCAAATGTCGTGTAATTTCATTTGTAACAATTTTCTCCATAGTTTTACATATGATACTAGTTAATCTTATGGGTCGGTAGTTGGCTGCCATTTGCTTGTTACATTTTTATAAATTGGAGTCACTATTGCTTCCTTCCATTGCAGTGGTAGTGCTCCTTAATTAAGAGAGAGGGTCATTATGCTTGATAAGCCAGAGCTAAAAGTTCTAGCACATTTTTTTTATAAGATTGCAGTAATTTCATCTGGTCCAATTGCAGTTTTGTCTTTGAAAGTCATGAGGGCTTAATGCACCAGATCTGGAGTAAAGTCTACGCTTTCTACACTATTATAGAATCTAGGAACTTGTATTGGCGGTATAGCGATATCAAAGACTTCCCTTACATATGATATTGGCAACTTTATGGTGATCTCTTACAACCTCCAGAGAAGCATCATCTTGTAATGCTGGGGGCACTGTGACTTTAGAGGTTAATTGCAAGCGTACGTAGCCATAGAAAGACTTAGGTCCACTTTTCACAATATTGGTTTCATATTTAATCCTTGCTTTTTTTACTTTTTCTATAAGTTCATTGTTAGCCTTTTTATATCTTTTATAGCTATCCTTAGAGTAAGCAAATCGGTATGTTCTCCAGAGTGCAGAGTGAGAGAGAGATGCTTTTCTTTTGCTATTTTAACGATGTCTGCTGATCCATACAGATCCATGGTTTATTATGATTAAATGTCTTATATAATAGTATTTTATTACTCTTTTATCTATTTTGCTCAGTCACAAATAAATTACTTTCTTTTTTCTTTCTTATATGCGAAAACTTATTTCAATCCATAGTTACGTGTAAGAAATACAAACAGACTTTAGCATTCACTGTATTAGTAGTAATCTGACATGCCCCTTTATGTTTCAGTTTGTATGTAATCATCTCTTACTTACAATACCAACCTGAAAAAAATGTACATCACTGTTTTGAATGACAACTCTATCCTAAATAAAGATTAAATACTTATTTGTTTTAAAACAAGCGAGCCGTATTCCCACGGGTGCAATTTTCGATTTAATTTTTCATAAAATTTATTTCTTGCAAATCTTGTCCTAAACCCAACAAAAAATATTTTGCCTCATCAGTTTAGCTGTTCTCATGTGATAATCTTTCATAATGTGGCAATTCTGCCCGTTGGCTTAGTTACGGTGTTCGCCTTCTAAGCAGGGGTTTAATTCCTGGCTGGAACTCAAAATTTTCTCCCTAAGGAAAATTTGTATTTCTAGTTATGGTTGTGATTGATTGTACAGAACCAGTAACAAACATTTTTCTTGGAAGAAAACTTGTGTTTCCATCGGGAATCGAACCCGATATCCGCTACTTAAAAGGCGAATGCGCACCCCACTGGCAGATACATTGTGAGACAGAGATTACGCTCTAAATCCAAAGTCATAGCCGATCCTAAACGACAATGATCCATCATTATCTAGATGAAATAAAATTTAAAATAATATTTAATTGAAGAAACTGTGTTCTAGAAACTTGTTATAGAATTATCTGACTCAACAGTTTGTCCCATACGGACGTGCACTATTTATTTACAGCGATAAAGTTGAACAAAATAATATAAAACATTGTTAAACATCATTATTAAATAAATGATTTACAATGTCGATATTAAAGTGATACATTTAGAAAGGAAAAATAATCGCTTGAGGCGTGATTTGCTCGCGGCTATAGGGTGTCATGCCCTATTGCTCTAACTGCTTATTTTTCCTTTCTAAATTTAACACTTTAGTTCTGCCTAGCATGGCTAATCCTACTAATATTATAAATCCGAAAGTTTGTGTGTAAGTGTGTAAGTATGTTTGTTCCCTCTTCACGCTTTAACGGCTGGACGGATTCGGATGAAATTTGGAATATACATAGATTATACCTAGGATTAACACATAGGCTATTTTTAACTTGATAATAGCGGGCGAAGCCGCGAGGTACGGCTAGTGCTATATAAATAAAATAAATGTCGATATTAATTCATTAGGTATCATTACCTGGATGAATGAGCTTTGCTTATCTGAAAACACGGATACAACGACGTTTTCTAAAAATGAAACGTAGCTAGATCGATTTATCGCCCCCGAAACCCCCTGCATACTAAATTTCATGTCATAGAAACATTTTTCAACTAGCCACATATAAAGCTTTGTCTTAAATTGTTTGATTGGTAATTTTCTAATTTCTTTATGTAGTTAGATACATCCTTCTAATCCTCCTAATATTATAAATCCGAAAGTTTGTGTGTAAGTATGTTTGTTCCCTCTTCACGCTTTAACGGCTGAAAGGATTTAGACGAGATTTGGAATGTACATAGCTTATACCTAGGATTAACACATAGGCTAGTTTTTAACTTGATAATAGCGGGCGAAGCCGCGGAGTACGGCTAGTAGATAATATTTCATTGTTTTTTTTAATGCGGAATAGGATAATTTGACCACTATCTCATCCGATGGAAAGTGATGATGCAGCCGAAGATGTGACATGCTTGCCTAGAAGATACCTTTTCACTCGAGACTTGAAGTCACCCAGATTATACCGTTTGATGTGTACAATTTCTTGTCAGGCACTATTTGTTATTTTGTGTGTCATATCATTTGTAAACATTTGTTGAGCAGTCAGGCATGAAATTAAGATAATTACACAGGGGTGTATGAGTAGGCATTGTGTTTAAAGAACGTTTAGTGAAGGTTTCAATGACATAGGGACAATTAACAACAGCGTGTTGCTGATGTGAATGAGTACATACACAAAAAAGGTGATAACAAAGGGATAAGTTATGTATGTACTTGCCGAGTGACCAATGTGATTTCCCGATAAATAAATTTATAAAATACTAGCCGTGCCCCTCAACTTCACCCGCTATTATCAAGTTAAAAAGTAGCCTATGTGTAAATCCTTGATATAATATATGTACATTCCAAATTTCATCCAAATCTATTCAGCCATATATCACATAGCTTATACTTAGCATTAACACATAGGCATGATAAATGCGGACGAAGCCGCGGGGCACAGCGCGGCGAGTTAATTTATAAATGGTAAAAAAAAAAACTTTTATTTTTACTACTAACTTTCCATTTTTTCACTTTCCGTCAGGTGAGAACATCTTCTCAAGTGAAAATGTGGCCTTATATGTAACATGCTTTCCTAAAATATTCACTAGTGACTTAGATTATATCCTACTAATATTATAAATCCGAAAGTTTGTGTGCGTGTGAATGTTTGTTAACACGTATCTCCGTAACGAATAAACTAATTTTAATGAATTTTAGATAGTTTAGGTTCCGGAATAACACATAGGCTACTTTTTAACTTAACTAACGCGGGCGAAGCCGCGGGGCACAGCTAGTATGTCATAAGATAAGATAACATAGACTAGGATTTGATTACCCAAGCCCAATGGTTTTGATGTAATCGAGAGTGAAAATAACATGTATGTTTTTTTTTATTATTGTTATACTTTAGGCTAATAACTATTTACATTCGTTAACTCTACTGTAAAATAAATAAATACGTTTGAAATTAGTTTAGAATAAAACTTTTACTTTTAATCGTCGCAATGTGGTTTAGCGAATACATTATATTATTTTATTTGGTAATCGGATACACTCTCGAATTATAATTGACCTTCACTGCGTGCGCGTTTGATCAAGTTTGTCTGAATGTCCATATTCAAGGTCATAGCTTGGTATCTACAGGAAGAATAATGTATATAAAACATGAGGAACTGAAAGACATTTTATGATTTTCTACCGACTTCACAAAAAAGTAGGAGGTACTCAAGTCGACTGATTTTTTTTTATTTTTATAGGTACCTCATAACTTCGTTCCACGTAAACTGATTTTGAAAACATTTTTTTGTTTGAAAGATGTTGCTTTCTAAATTGGTCCCATTTAAATTTGATCAAGATCTCATTAGTAGTTCTTGAAATATCGTCATTAATGCATAATCTAGTAAATCTAATCTGATCAAAGTTCCGAAGATAAAGCGGTGAAGTCGGTTTTTTTAAGCTTTGCTTGCGTTTAATTATGTTTATATAGCATTAGCCATGCTAGGCAGAACTATATTGATTCGGGTGGACATTATCAACACAACGTGTAGCTAACTGCAATATTAGACTCGTTTACCGTAGTAGTTTCTAAAACTGTTTTGGTAGTCAGTCACACGTCTCCGTAAGACTTTAATAATAATATTTTCGTCGCTTCAGGCAAGGCTTAAGTAGCTCAGCGGTTAGAGCAATAGGGCATGACCCCTATGGCCGCGGGTTCAAACCCTTCTTCAAGCGAAAATTTTTTTCCTTTCTAAATTTATCAAATTCATGTATTCATACTATTTTCCCTAAGAAATGGTCGCGGGCACGTTACTCCAAGTTCTTAAATGTTAACAAAACAAACGCATACACACTCACAGCCCACTAAGTTCAAAGACTTGTATGTGGGTGCCGGAAACAGCCAAACAGAAATCGGCAACCAGGTTTCAAATAAAAAAATAATCATCCAAATCGGTTCACCTGGATAAGGTTACGAGGTAACAAATATTTAAATAAACGGTCGAATTGAGACCCTCCTCCTCTTATGAAGTTTGTTAAAATAGATTTAATTGTCATCAAAACTTCTTGGAATTATTCTTTATTATAATTAGTCTTTAAAGGTCAGCTAGAGGAATTGTTAATTAAATGTTTCCCAATGCAAATTTGTACGTGGGTAATGCAGTTTTTGTTGTGGCAACAACAAACAGGTCTGGAAATTCTTGAAAGTCTAGTTTGCTTTTGAAATACATTCGTATCTACGATTAAGACTTAAGTATCTACTTAAGAACATAAAAACTTAATCACCTTATCACCTACAAAATATAGGATGATATAGGTGTCAACATGTAGGGATGCATGGAGGTAAACGAAACCACAGAACATGTAATAAATGTAAGAAATTACAGCTAAGAACTGGAATGCTAGAGCAACATTCCACAAAACCGAAAGACTCAAATCAATCAAATGCTTTGCTGAAAAAACAGCTTTATCACTGTATCAGTTATGCCCTCACCCTGCTACTCTGGAGTTGGGGAGGATGAGGTAGTTCCTGGCAGGGGAAATGCACAATACACCTCTAGCAGGACGTCAGTGCAGTCCTTACCGGCCCCATCCTACTAATCCTTCTTCCTACTAGGTAAGTGTGTATGTTTGCTCCCGCTTAAACGGCTGAACGGATTTTGAAATTTGGAATATACAATGATTATACCTAGGATTAACACATAGGCTACTTTTTAACTTGATAATAACAGGCAAAGCCGCGGAGCACGACTATTATTAAATAAGCATAAGCTATGTATGTTTCAAATTTCATCCTAAGTAGTAGTTATAGCGAGAAGAAAAGAAAAAAATACTTACACACAAACTTTAGTATTTTTATTATTATTGTTGTAAGAATAGATCGTTATGTACGGAATACCAGTTAGCTTAGTTATGTGTGCGTCCCACTTCTAAGTAGCGGGTATCGGGTTCGATTCTTGGTGAAACAAAAGTTTTTTCATGGTAAATTTGAAAATTTGTGTTTTCGTATTCTGGGTGTGAAGTGAATGTATCCGGCACGACATAAGTCATTGAACTTAGTGAGCACTGAGTGTGTAAGATTTAATACGTGCGAAAACTAAATACACTGTAGTTAGCTATCGTTACTTTGTTGAGGGTTTTAAACTCAATTACCGTAAATGTACAAAATGTAATAGATAAATTCATTCCTGGGAATCCCTCGCATTATTGCAACAAATATTACGACTAAAACCAGTTTGAAACTTATCATATATCCGCAACTTTACCCACTAGACAAACTATAAGGAAAATTATAGGGTTATCTACTTTGTGCAACAATAAAATAAATCAAAGCGTTTCATTCTACATTTATTATCCGTACTGTGAAGGAGTGGAACTCATTACCCTTTGTTCCCCGAATGGTATAATCTGAGAGTTTTCAAGTCAAGAGTGAATAGGTATCTTCTAGGCAAGCCACATTCATGCTACATCTTCGGCTGCATCTTCACTTTCCATCAGGTGAGATAGTGGTCAAATGCTTGACTATCTAGCATTTAAAAAAAATTCTCTCTTAAACTCTAAAATATATTATGTATCTATTTTTTTGTGTGGGGCTGTAAGTGTTGACGCAATTATTATTATGATTATAAGTAATGATAAAGTTTAGCTTTGCAAATTATTTTTTTATTTTTCAAGATTATGAAAGTTCATAAAACAAGTCATAGTCTAGTAAAAGAGTCATGGTTAAGTCAAAGTCAAGTCATGCCCTTTTAAAGTAAGATACTTTTTTCGAACTACAAGTTATTGAAGTTTTGTCGTATATATCGAATTTCAGCATCACATTTTACACTAATATTAAATTTCCGAAAGCTTATGTGTGTGTAAATGTGTGAGTGCGTAAGTATGTTCGTTTTCTCTTAAAGATTTAAAGTAAAAACAACAAACACTTTTAAAATCACACCCCTTTATTCTTCTTTACCGTGGTCGGGAATTTATTATTGAAAATATCAGTTACTTGAGAGTCCTAGTTATAACCAAAGTCAAGTAAAAGAGTCAAGGTATAGTCATAGTCAAGTGATGACCTAATAAAATGGTAGAAACTTTACTATAAAAGGTGACTGGAATTGAATTATATTTTATAAGTATATCTAAATAAGTCCAGACAGTGATCAATAGAATAAAAAAAAAAAATTACGCAGGCAAAGTCGAGGGCAATTTGTAATTATTCGTACCCTAACATAATCATTTTATTAATGTGCATTTTTTTAAAACTGTCGACAGCCCTAATCTTTGTTGTATGTTCGATATGGGTTCCTATTTATAGATTCATAAAGTGCGATAATGCTATGTTGAGGCAGGTTGTATGTGCATGTGTATTTATTAAATATGTTTTTGCATGAAGCAGGAGCTAAGTATACTCTATTACATTATATATATTTTCTCTATTACAGTAGATATATATATATACAAATTTTTGTTTAGTTCGTTTACAATGTATTCGTCATAAGATATTTAATAAGTCTAATACAACTTTATATTTATGTATGTGTATTGTACATTATATCTTATATTATGTTTATGTATGACAATATTATATATTTAGTACATTTGTAGTATGTTATGCTATGTATATATGTAGGTATATTTTAAGTTATAAATAATATTTATCAGTCCTTGTACTGCACTTCCACAAATTTTCCTGCACCTTGTCGGATGACTGGCAGAAAATTCTGTATTAGCATTAAGTCTCCGTGTACAGCTATATTGAGCAAAAGAATGAATAAATATAACAGGTATATTAATACACGCATTTACCTTGTATATCTTCTTTTATCTTTTAATAAATAATTAATCGCAAGCAAAACTTACAAAACCGACTTCACCGCTTTGTCTTCGGAACCTTTATCAGATTTAACGTATTAAACAAGCATAATTGACTATAACTCAATAACTACTGATTAAATCATGATCAATTTTTCAATGGGACCACATGAAAAGCACCAGCTTTTAAATAAAAAAAGAATCATCAAAATCGGCTCACAACGAAAGAAGTTATGAGGTAACTTTTGAAGTCGGGTAAACGAGAACATCGTCAAAGTACGCATTCGTCGTCACAAAATAGGCATTATTGACGATATTTCAAGAACTACTGATCAGATCTTGATCAAATTTAAATGGGACCAATTAGAAAGCAACATCTTTCAAACTAAAAAAAATTTCGAAATCGGCTCACGTGGAGAGAAGTTATGAGGTAACACACATAAAAAAAACAAAAAAAAATATAGTCGAAATATATAATCGTAAAATATAGTCGTAAAAAGATGACTGACACTGAAAAAAAGTCACTGACTGACTAACTGACAAATAAACGTGAATTTTTCAGAATAAAATTATATTATATTATTTAAGTTACATAGATTTATATGCACAAATTCATAATTATACAGTTGAATTGTCATAAATTACACTAATATAATAATTATAAATTGAAATTACAATAATAAAATAAATAATGTCACTTCAAAGAACATTGGTAGTGTAGGAGAGCACTAAGAATGGAATTCCACGGATAAAGTCGCGGGCAATAGCTAGTGTAGGTACATATACTCAGCACAATCTAAATAGCCAGGGTCAACCAGGAAATCCTGTTTCTAGTGATTATATAGCTTATTTTAACTGTCATATTAATTATTTATTAATACGATTCATTTATAAATTGCTATATAAATAAAGGTTAAGAATGTAATTCTAAAATGAGCTATTACATGTTTATAAATAAATCATAATATGTGTTCTTAGTATTCTGTACTTAAATCAGTCTTACTTATATAAATGTCGCTAAGCAGCTCTTAAGCCCATAATCAATGATTTACTTTTTTTCACTTATAAACATTAGTTAGGCGCTGCCTGAGAAACGCAAAGAGAATCGAAAATAATCGAAATTTACACAATCGCGACAGATTATAACCAAAATAGTCGACTAACAGTGAAATTATACGAATACAGCTGTCAAAAATGTGGTTTTATTAATCTGTTGGAAAGAAAATTAAAGACAGGTGACATTCAACGGTTGTCGAAGTAAACAATTTGGCGCGGAAAGTTTTGACATAATATTTATTATTGAAAGATGTTAGTCCCGCCATCTTGCCTCTTAGCAAGTTTTAAACTATAGGCGGTGTTTAATTATGGCAACTATTTAAGCATTACTTAACGCTAAATCTCGTTTATGAGTGATTTTTTTTTAAACTGTAGCTAAGCAATTGATAAAAATGAAGAGGGGTTTATAAGTGACTGTAAATCTATAAATAAAATACACAAATATATTCTTTCTAACAGATAAATACTCCTTTTCCTCCTTTGAGTTTGAGGACCAGGTTGGCGCGGTAGACAAGTCTCTGCCCTCAGCGCCGGTCCTAGGTTCGATTCCTGCCAGAAGCACAACTTTCCTTCCCAAGGGAGATTTATGCTTCTGATTCTGGGTGTGATTATGTGTGTGCTAAGTAAATGTTTCCAACACCCACGACACAAGTCTTTGAACTTAGTGTGGGGGTTGTGAGTGAGAATAAACGTTTGTTTACGTGTTACATACACAACCTTAACGTAAACGTTTGTTTACGTTTGTTTTGTTTGAGATAATTACTACTAAGGCCTAACTTTTTCATCCTAAGATAGTCAGTTATTTATCATACACATACATTTCTCTTTTCAATTTAATATCGAATAAAATGTTGTTATCGATTAAATAGTTATCTATAGTTTTTTGTAACCATCTTCACTCTTATAAGATGTATTTACACAAAGTTGCAGATGTTAAAGTGAGAGCGATGATTTTCAGCCATGTGACATTTGACGTTTGTTTAGACGCGTGGATGGCAGTTACAAGTCGCGTCGAAATCTATGGAATATCTTCATATCTGGCCGTCAAAGGAAAAAGTAAAGTTATTCGTCAGGTAGTCAACTTATTTGTCAAACAAAGTCTATCTAGCTATTGAAAAATGTTTTTATAGTGGAACTTTTTAAGGAAGGGATTTTAAAATTCTGATCCGCAACCTTTTTGTGTGACTAAAAGTGGTGGGTAAACACTGTGATGAATAAATAAAATGTTTCCCTGAAATATAAAAGTTTCACTTCTATCAGGTGTCTTTATGACACGCGAACTGTTTTTTTCTATTAGAGGAATATATGACGGTTTATTTGAGAATTGAAATAACAGCGGTACAAAAATGGGTAATACCGGGTATCAAACCCGTGAAAAGTACCTGCGGCATATAAGTACTTATAAAGTTACTAACCGTGCCCAGCGGGATCGCCCGCTTTTTCAAGGTAAAAAGTAGCCTATGTGTTAATTCTAGGTATAAGCTGTGTACCTTCCAAATTTCATCCAAATCCGTTCAGTCGTTAAAGCGTGAAGAGGGACACTTACACGCAAACTTTCTTACTTCAGACTTCATCCAGAATTCCGTTTAAAACTGATACATAAACACACAGCCAGACCAGGAGGCTTACCTTACTACTCCTTAATTGCGATTAAGTTTAAGACTTGAAATTAACTGTTTTCTTAATTCGTACTTTGATGTTCTAAATCAAGAAATCATGTATGAATCATGTAATAATAGGATGCTTACATAAACATTTCAACGCAACAGAGTCGACATCATGCATACCTACATCCTCACCACTGGAACAATTGTGCCAGCGACCCAAAGCCGCACTCCGATATATAAAGGAGTTGGGGTGACTGGGCTAACTGCTGGTAGGGAGAAATGCACAATGGGGTGTATTGTATATTGTACAGCGGGACGTCAGTGGAGGCCTTATCGCCACCACTTAGAATTAGAATTAGGCTGCTTACAATTTGCTGTAACATTTTCTATAAAAGGCAAAAAATATCTCACGCTCGGTATAAAATCGTGTACCTGCAGCTATCAGCGTCAGAACATAAACAAACAGACAGCCTAAAACGTAGTTATGTTGCATTTGCGCGTGCAAAGTGCCCAAGTGTGTCAAGAGGCCTATGTAAGTACATGTAAGTTTACTCATCGGGAGGCGATGACTTGTTTCGACATCGACATCGTTTTTATAAACTGTAGATGTATAAATACGTGTTACATATACAACCTTATCTCTTTCAGGAACTCTTGCATTTGCACGTGTGTGTGCAGTGGACGTATGTTGAGTGGTAGAGATGACCAGTATTCATATAAATTTGTTAATTAATTTTAACTGCCCGTTGGCTTTGTTGGGTGGGGCTTTTAAGCAGCCGGTATCGGGTTCGATTCCCGGTGGGATCACAAGCTTTCAGCCCAAGGGAAATTTGTGTTTCTGGTTCGTGGTGTGATTATGTGATGTGAATGTTTCCGGCACCCATGTCACTAGTCATTGCACGTAGTATTGGGCTGTGAGTGTGAAAGCGTTTGTATGTACATATTAATTTCACAACAAGAATTGTTGACAGGCACAGAAAAATTAGTCTAAAATGGAATAAAGAATATTAGACCAAAATTTAACGATTTATACCTGTAACGATTAAAATGTGTAACAAATATGTGTAGTAATTAATACTCAAGCCACGCATCTAGTTACATGAATGGAGTCTAACAGGAACTTCTGAATTCGCGGCAGTGGTATGCATATTGAGTTAAGATGTAATAAAGATACAAAAAAATTATGTCAATGGCAACCCTATACTATTACCTACACCACATAATCTTTGGATCTAGATGTCTGACAGTAGTGGCTATAGCAAAGGTAAACGCATTGAAATAGGAAATAAACCTACAGTTTGGCTACCAGAACTTTGGGGTCAAGGTCATCATAAATGTAACTGGTTGTCAAAACTATTTGAAAAAAATATAACTAAATTTTTTGTACGGAAAATATATCTCAGATTTCAACTTTCGTTCTCCAGCACACGATTCCTAGCACGATACACATACGAGTATACACCACCAATATTTACTACACCTTTTTATTGCAGGTTGTATATTATATCGGATTCACAAGTGACAGATTAACACATAAACTATCAGACTTATTATATTAGTAGTGTGATAGTGTAAAGAGTGTAAATGTTCATAAAATCATAACCAAAGCTTAATTGAGTGTATGTAAGAGTACACATTGCTTTAAATAGTTTCCTTTGGTACATGTACAGTAAGTGCTTATAGTCATATTGTTTGTTCCTTGTAATTCGTAGATTGTAGAGTTCGTTGATGTCTTTCGTTACCATTATGCTAATTGTAGACCTCGTAGCTCGTAGCAGTTTTACATATTTTATTAGTTACCTAAAATTATGCTGAACTGTTTAGTACAGTGAATAAACTGAATATTATAAAGATATACTAGAGATTATAGAGAGATAAGTTTATTTGAAGATCTTAAGCTATGATCACTTTTACCATAAATGTTCGTGTTGGTAATGGGATATTTACCCATTAATTTTGTTTGTTTTGAGTTTCTACTATTTCGGCACACTAGTTCGATGAATTGTGTCGTGGGCGCCGAAAACATTCACATCACACCCAGAACCAGTAACATACATTTTCTTTAGGGAGAAAATATGTGATCCTGCCGGGAATCGAACCCGATATGCTTTAAATGCGAACGCTCTTCCTAAGGGGTGATCGTTCGCATTTAAAGGATCTTTTACACAAGCAGCAGGAATCTATTATTGTTCAAGTTAACTATAATAGATTCCAATAAGGCGAGTACGCAAATTTTAATATAAAATATTTTTATGTTGATGGTAGTTAACATGTAGATTTACTTCAAAGTTTTGTATATCTTCTCGGAAAATCCCGATTTATAAAAGTAATCGGAGAGGAAAATACGTGTGTCGGTGTGTGTCATTTCTCATCTCGTGATTTACAGTGAAACTGGTTTCAACCGTACTGATTATGTATATTACCCTTCTTAATTACTAAAACTCACAAAGAATCTGAGACAAATTTACACTACGCCGATGTATCCTCTGGTTATAAGTTAATTCGGTCTAAGTTTTTAGTTCAACAATCATTAATGTTGTAGTCGAGTTGTTTATCAGTTTAAGGTCGTATTGGAAAAAAAAACCTTAGTATCAAGGCGCTTAAGAGGTTTAAGGATATAAATACGCTTAATAAATCACCTTGATTCGCAAATACATTAGTATTCTCACAAATAACCGAACTGAGACCTTTTGGATATATTTCGGCCTTTAAAAAATAATATCTAACTGAAATCTAACTAACTTTATAAGTTCGCTTACAGTAATCGTCGATACATAGTATACAAGTTAAGAAGAAGCGCAAATCTCTAATAATAATTTTAATATACAGTAATTTAAACGTAAGCAAATCCTAAAAAACCGACTTCACTGCTTATATTTTGGTTTTGGCTTGATAGATATCGATAAAATTTATATGAGACCACCTCTGAAGTATAGTCTACCAATCAAAAAAATGAGAATCGGTCCACAAATGGGGTAGAAATTAGTAAGCGTTGGATTAGATTTTAGAATACAATTTCTAAAATCGTAACTGATTTATCACTGGGTAAGTTCAAATCTGTAATAAAACGGGCATTAATTAAGAAAGCTTACTATAAAACGATCAACTATATTAATGACAAGGATGCATGATACATAATATAGATATACCTAGGTTAATATAATTATGTATTAGAGATAAGGAACGACTAAAAAATAAATAACGAAAAAAAATGCGCCGCCGAGTTTCTTGCCAGGTTCTTCTTGAGATGGCTGTAATTTTGCGAATCTGGCAGTAGTCGTTAACTTTCATGAGTGCCTCTTCGGGGACCATGTGAATAAACGATTTTGATTGAGCATATATAAAAAAAATACATACAGTCGAACATAGTACCTCCTCCTTTTCTGAAGTCGGTAAAAATAAATGATCGCAACTTACACCTACAAATAAAACATAAACTTGATAAAAAGAATTGATATTGTTAGGTGAACCCATTAATTCCTCAATTTTAAATTAATTTATGATTAAATGAATTTGTGATCACTACATTTAATTGCTCACTAACATAGCGAGCGGACTGTAAGGCTTCTACGGTTCGCAGGCTGCGCGGGAGTAGAGTGCACTGCCGACTCGCGTGTCGCCGGCGCATAGTACTCGTGCGACGCTCTCGGCCGGCGCACGCGCAGATACCGGCCGCGTATATAAACCCACGCGAAGGCCGCGCACTCCACTTTAGTTCCTCTCTTCTTACCAGCCGGACCCTTACCTGGCTCAACCGCAAACATGTCAGGGCTTGCGCTCCGCCACAGCCACGGTGATGACGACACCGATGGAGTACTCCTCGCCAAGGGGATCTCCATGGCTGTTCTATTCTGTGCTTCTATGATCTGTGGTCTGATTCCTCTTCTACTAGCAAAGAGGTTTAAGTGGATATCCGCTAGTGAAGCAGGGAATCTTAAGTCAACCAACCGGGTGGTGATGACTCTGCTGTCTTTCGGTGGTGGTGTGCTGCTCTCGACTACGTTTATGCACTTGATGCCGGAAGTTGAGCACAACGTCGCATATTTACAACGTGAGTACCTTTACTTTTAACTTACGCGAAAATTGGGCCAATCGTAATTTGTTTAAATGTTGAATAAATGGTATGAACTTAAATAATTTTGTCGCAAGAATATATTTGCATTTAAGTATTTTGAACGCTAATTTTGTGCAAACAAACATATCATATAATTTCATTGGGTGTGTTATATATCATAACAATAATTAAGAAATTCAACAAAAATATTTTCTAATACTTGGTCACATACTTAGCAGACACTTAAGAACACACATTTTCACAAATTGTATTAGACATCAATCGTGATAGACCAGATAGTATGTTATTGATCATGATCGCCTGTTTCTATTTAAACTGACAGGAAGACATGAACAAAAACACTTGGATCTTCGAAGGTGTTCAACTTAAAAACAGGCAAAAAATCTAACAGCAATGAACAATACAATTATTTTAGTATCGCTCTGATATCTTGTTTGCCTTCATTGTTTAGCTAAGTATTCAGTTTCCGCCGTTTGAATTTCTGATATATAAAACCCTAATGGTTTCAAGTTGCATGCAAGAATTTAACACATACTAGCATAGATCCAATTATAGATGGAATTTGTATGAGATACTAAAAATCTGAATATAAACATTATGTTAATGGACCACTTAAAAAGCGAAGCGTCTTTGTTATCTTTGAACTCTTTGTATGTTTTGGTCCTTTTTTGAATAAAGGTTATAACCAATTATAGAAACCGGTTTTGTAGTTAATTCAAACATGCTTTGTTACGTTACTATAAAGAAGAATAAATATTTGTTAGCGTGACAACTTTTAAGATAGCATATGCTTATAATTGTACTAAATTGAAGTTAACTCTTTGAAGAGTTTTCTAGATAGAAGCGATCGAAGTCGGTTTTTGATGTTTTTGAACATATTCATATTTTTGTCAGACCTTAGTGATTCCTAATTATGTTGAATTGAACACATAAATTATACATGTTTTATTGTGAAAATTAAAACTATCGTGAGTATTACACATAATTGATATTGTGCACGGCTTGAAACACGTCGAAATGAAGGACAACAAATTTGAATTTGTCGGCTTGAAACACGTCTGATGAAGGATAACAAATTTGTCCGAAACTAGTCGACTACAAAGTAAGTCGAAATTTAGACGTGTTTCAAGCCGTACACAACATCAATTATGTTATATTGTCCTGATTATCCTTCTGAAAGTAATAAATATGCAACAATCATCTACACAATATATATCAAGCATATACATAAATATCAAGCGTCATCCATTTATGGTTGACATACCTCCAGTTCGCTTGAAGCGTTTCGCTTCTACGTTTATCATCCGTACTGCGAAGGAGTGGAACTCATTGCTTGCGTCTTTCAAACAGTACAATCTGGATATCTTCAAGTCTAGAGTGAATAGGTACCTTCTAGGTAAGTATGTCCCATCTTCGGCCGCATCGTCACTTTTCATCAGGTGAGATAATGGTCAAATTGCTTGCCCATGCAGCATATAAAAGAAAAAAATGCTTATTCTAATAGTATCGTAGATGCTTTTTCTAAAAGCAAACTAAATCAGCTGAGAGATTTAAATAAAATGTGTAAGTAAATAGTTCAATTCACGTAGCAAGAAGTTAAAATATCAAGATTTTCTCCGAATTCTACCGAAACGATAACATTTTCCAATTTTCTTTTAAAGTTAGATTGACAGTAGCGTTCAGTATACTCAAGGTTGTATTGCACATGTTACATTCATTAGAATGTGTGAACGAATGGCCGAGAAGACTTATCTAATAGACTTGCGCAACTTGCCTAATGATTGGTCTACTTGTATCATTGTAGTACTGTCATTGATTCTACATGATTTATGATTTATAGTTTATTGTTAGGCACGAAATAGCACGATTAAATCACGATATGAGAATACTCTTTTTAATTTTTTTTATCTCGATAGGCAAGCATTTGACCAATATCTCACCTGATGGAACACACAAGTGACGTTGTGGTCGAAGATGGAGCATGCTTGCCTTAAAAATACCTGTTCACTCCTAGATTGTACCTATCGGGAAACACAGACTCGGGTAAAGAGTTCCATTCCTTAGCAGAACGAATAATAAACTAAAAGTACGAAAAATAGACATAATTCCCAATTATATTATTCATAATTTATTAACTTTTTCAATAAATAGCTCAATAACGTAATTTCTCAATGTACAACATCTAGGTGAAATATCAACCAAAGTGCTATTTAAAATGAGATATATTTGTGTAACTGTTGTTAATAACTGTGTAATTTTTAGGGATGAGAAGAGCAATTTTTGGTATTTCTTATCATTAAGACAAATAAACGCATTAATGTTTTGGACTCAATAACATGTCACATATATCCTAGAGTATTATTTACTTGAATTACAGCACTGTACTGTGAGTAACATTAACCTGACAAGGATTTGCAATAGATGGCGTCGCGGCATTCCGTCCCGTAATACAAAAATACTTGCCCAGATCAATTCCAATTCCAAACAGAACACAATTTCTCTTACAACGTACTTACCAGTTTCTATTCTCTATTATTGTCTGTCCATTATAAAGTCAAAGGGCCTCTATGACCTCTGTGTACAAGGCAATGTCTAGAGAAAGTCCTATGGGGAAATGTCTGTACTGAATTACTAAAGTATAAGCAGGTAACAACGATCTAAGTTCGTAAACTTACGAGATAAATACAGATTTCATAAATCCAAGTTCAACGTGCGGTTTTGGTGTCATTGACACTGAATTGTTACAAATCTCTAATATCAAGGTTATAGACTATAGTTTCTCTGAATCTATCTGTGATTTATTTACTTAGTTACAAAAGATCAGCGAGTTGATTGTTCAACGAATAGGGCAGGAGATTTGCAATTAATAGTGAAACCTATTTAGAATATTTACGGAATTCTCTTTCATATATATATGCGATATCCTACATTGAATGATCCTGTTTAGATGATTCCGTTGGTTACATTTTCAACCGTACAGCGAAGAACTGATACTCTATGCCCATGCATCTGTTTGCTGATTCATATGTAATTTATAACTTTTCAAATATAGTGAATAGGCAAGCATACTACAACTCAGTAGTGATAATAGTCACTAAACTCGCGTATAATAATATTGAGAGATCTCAAAAATACTATTTATCTGATCACTCTAGAATCAAGTTGTAACCCAAAAACAAAAGCGACATTATATACCCGTAAATTCTTTTTAAAAATCTCGTGTCACGCTGTGTCCCGCCTCTGAGACGGCTCGACCGATTTTAATGATATATTTTTTGTGTATTTGGTAGGTATGAGAATATATTGTAAAGTATTTTTAGCCCTACCCTCCTTTTTTAATCATGATTTTAGTAGTTTTGTATGAACTATGTATAACATCCAAAAAGTTTTTAGTTTGGTATTAAAGGACTTAGCGACCATAAACGTGAAAGAGGTAAAACAAATTTACAAAATGTAGCATTGCCAGCAAGTAATATACATAAACTTACCTTATCCTCGACAAGTCATACCTTTTTGACATTCAATAATAGATTGCGCAAGCACACACGTTAAACTAAGTACATACTTAAAGTATTGCACACTTGATGTACATCGCAGCATTTGCAAAATATTACTTAGTTTCATAATAGAGAATTAAGGTGCCTGCCTGAAGTAATAACCTAAAGGCGTCCAATCACGACTCACGACTTTCTGCAGTAATGCACCGGACGCGAAAACAATTAACTAATTACCAATTCAATGAAGGGAAACACCCTGAACCAGAGCGCACGCGAACTGCATCACAATGTATTCCCATAACATCTTCAAACTTGATAACTGCGCCTCTTGTATGTTACAACACGTGTGGTGACCAGGCCCGATACATCTTGATAACAGATCAAAACCAGCTTTTTTTATTAATAAAAATTCACAATAGAGAATAAAAGCAATTCAAATTCAAATCCTAAACCGTTTATACATTCATATATATATATTATATTGTATATAATTATTTAATACATTAACGAATTATCGTATGCTATGTAGACGCCAGTAAGTTTGAAGTGAATTTGGATATGTTTGAGTATATTTCCAGCATTCGTGAATCGATTGCGGTGGTCAGTACTGTATCATCATCTCCTGAAGCAGAGCGCACGTGAACTGCATCACAATGTAGTCTCGCAATTGGTAACTGCGCATCTATTTTCTATATTAGAATATGTGTAGATCGACTTTGCATGTCAGAACATGTGTGAACATGAGGTTCGCAATCGGAAGTGAATATCGCTTTCTGAGATGTTTGCGTATATTTCCAGCATTCGTGAATCGGTTGCTGTAGTCAGTACTGTATCATCATCCCCAGAAACAGAGCGTACGCAAATTGCCAATAATAAATATTGACACTACGCCTTGTTTGGGCCAATAGCGTCTTGTTCCGAATTTAAATCAAGATTTTTTTCAACTTATATCTCGTCCTACTTGACAACACATGGGTAAATTTAGAAAATCAGATCTTTCTAGAACTGTGACTTTGTAACAAAATAATCATGAACGGCCAACCACATGGTATGCTAAGACGTTACCAACGACAGCGGTTACTCACTATTATAAGCTAATTTCGTATATTGTCTCACAGCCTAGTCATGAAATTGGTATTTACTTGTAGTATGCAAAGTCGATTATTACGATTGTTCAAATATTCTGATTGTAAGCTTGCAGTGCACGTAGATGTTGCTCTTGTAGCCAATGTCCTGTCTAATTGTATTGTAATGTCGTACGTCGGTTTGACATCAATATGGACAATAGATATTGCGTACAAATTATTTAAGGGATAATGAATATCTTTCGCTGAATACATTATATAAAAAAAACTGTAGATCTAATTTCTTATTTTCACTCTAATTTAAACATAAAACGCTTTCACACTCACAGCCCCACACTAAGTTCGATGACTTGTGTCGTGGGTGCCGGAAACATTCACATCACACACACAATCCAGAACCAGAAACAGAAACACAAATTTTCCATGGGGAGAAAACTTGTGTTCCCGCCGGGAATCGAACCCGATACCCCTGCTCAGAAGGCGAACGCCACCCAACTAAGCCAACGGGCAGTTCATTTCTTTCATTTCTTTTACTGATTTGTATTTTTAATCCACTTTTAATTTAATGTCATTCAAATCAATTGGCGATTACCTCTATAGACTAAACGGTATACAAAAAAACATGTGTTATATTTCAAAGCAATTTTCTTTTAATGGTGATTTTCAAGTATTTTTTGTATATTAGTTGGTTTTAGTGTTTCTGTAAATGTTATTTGCTTAAACAAAAAAAAAATTGCATGTATTTATCTACGTTTGCAAGTATTGTGAAATTTAGTTTAAAAATTGTTTAATAATGCAAATGCACTATATTGATGAGTGATGACCTAGTTGGGCAAGTTGTGACCTAGTTAGGAACAACTTTTGTTTCCAAGGAACATTTGCGTTTGGTTCTGGGTGTGATTAGAGATGTAAAAGTTTTCGGCACCCACGACACAAGTCTTCGAACTTACTGTGGGTTGTGAGTGTGAATGCTTTAGTGTATTGTTGGCCAAACATTTGCCAACCCCTTAAAAATACTCTTATTATTTGTAGAGGAAGTGAACCAATGCGTGAGAATCACCTCTTATCTCGGAATGCTCAGACGTGTAGACATTGATAAATCTTACAGTAAAAAATTAAGACTAAAGATAACGTAACAGTAAGATAAATACGAAAAGGATTTAAAGAGAAAGCGTAGACTGGACCATTAAGAAAGATGAGTCGTTGAATCATAGTAACCATAACCAGACTGTGTAAAAAGTGAACTTATCTACTGTTTTTTTAACTTTTTCGTCAATAATATAGGTATTCATTTATACAATAGTTTATGAAATTATATAAGAACTTTATCGCAGCTCTATAATAAGTTTTTTTATGACCGATAGGCAAGCATTTGACCACAATCAAGTCAAAAAATCAATCTTTCAATAAGTATTGAAAATTCTAGTGAAAATGGTTACTAATCAACTTTAAATCGTTTTATTATCGATTCTAAAGGCTAATTTAAAATGGTGTATATCTCAAGATGATCGAATATGATACTTGTTTACCCCACTTTATACAGATCGTTGTTTTTTTTTTTTTTTCCCAATTTATTGTCGCCATGTCGCCATATTGATTATTGTCGCCATTTTGACACTTGCGAGATAAAGGCAAATCGTTTGACGTAAAAATAATTAAAAATCGGCCCACGCGATTGGTCTAATATAGAAAAAACATACCAACATAGGCTGATAAACATAATACCCTGCAAACCTAAATCCATGGTGCATCACATTATGGCATCTATGGATTATTATTGTTTGATATTTCAAACAAATAATCCATAGATGGTGTTTCCCGACAAGTATAACGCGGGAGTCTTTAACTCAAAGTGAACAGGTATCTTCTAGACAAACATGATCCATCGTCGATCACTTCATCACTTACCATCAGGTGAGATAGTTATCAAATGTTAGCCTATATTGAATTAAAAAAAAAACATGATGATTTCATTGTGACGAACCTCATTGTGACAATGGGAGGAAATCAAATGTCCTAATACGATGCACGGACAAGTATTGAGGGCACGCGTAGATTAGTCAACCCTTCACTCAATATGGGTTGGGACCGTTGGTGTGCCACCGCAGAGCCATTTTGATTCAACTTATACCTTTGAATACAGTATACATTAGTATCACCAGACTACTATTCAGACGATACTACTTGAGTAGGAGTAGACACGAACAATAAAAGTATCGTATTAACGTTTATTGACGATACATTTATTGTTCTAATCTTTATTGCTCTAATAACTGTGTACATATTGGTCTTAAATTTAAAATGTCTCAACAGCCAGTCCATCTGCCCCTACCATCTGCCTGTTCGTCTGCCCTTACTCGTAGATGTCAAGGGTTAGGGTCTTTCAATCGTTTTTTTAATATGACAACTATGTATTTTGAAGCTAGTAGATTTATCCGGTTTTCAAATCACCATGACCAGTTACAATACAACCAATTTTAAGTTTTTTTAAGTGCCTTTTGAGATATTATTGTAATAGATAGCGTTGCTACGCACGATCTTCAATGAATTAACTATTATTATGGTAACTTATATCATTAAATATTAATTTTCTGTAACCAGTCAGGTTGACTATTATTGACTCATTTGCAATTCATAAGCTTACAAATGTGTCAATATATTGATTAGAACATTGTTGAGAATCACGTGCGTATTTTATTGCATACTAGACAACATTCCGTCAAAAGTTTTTTTTTTGTTTTTTAAACGCATTCACACTCACACCCTAAGTTCAAATACTTGTATCGTGGGTGCCGGAAACATTCACATCACACACAGATTACAACCAGAACCAGAAGCACAAATATACCTTGGGGAAGAATTTGTGGTCCTGCCGGGAATCGAACCCAGGACCCACGGCGCAGAGGGCGGACACCTGTCCACAGCGCCAACTGGGTCGTCAAATAGTTGTACTTGAACTGGGTAGTCACTAGTTTGGCAATGAGCTCATGTCCTAACCATCTTGGCCTGAGTACTATAAATTTAGACTAGTAATTATGTTTATGCCTTGTTGCTCTTAAAATTGTGATTTGTGATCTAAAATTATGATTTCCTTCGTTAATTATACGATTGCCCAATAATTTATAAATTTATAGACTTGACCAAGTTTTATTGGCCAAGATTTTGGAATATTTATTTAAATAAACACTAAGTTTTCCTTAAGAAACATTTTTGCATTTATATTTCTAAGAAAAATGTTGTCTAAGAATGTATTCATATATCTATATATATATAAAAGAAAGTCGTGTTAGTTACACTATTTATAACTCAAGAGCGGCTGAACCGATTTGGCTGAAAATTGGTGGGGAGGTAGCTTAGAACCAGGAGACGGACATAGGATACTTTTAAAGAAAGTAATTGTTTTTTAGAGGTTTTGATGATATTTTCAAATTTAACGCGGGTGAAGCCACGGGGAACAACTAGTTTTTTATATTTCAATCCTTATTAAAATGTTTTAATTATATCCTCTTCTAATCTAGCTCATATTATCATTTTATACGAAATGTTTTAATTAGTATACTTGAAAACTAGTAATTAAACTTTTAATTTGGACGTATTGTTAAAAAAGAGATATATACAATGCATTTTTTGTTTTTTATTGAGGACTCGACATTTCGGTTTTGTTACAAACGTCATGATCACGAGAACTTTTAATTTGTCACTAAAAAATAATAGATATATCATTGCCTGCATCATAGTCCTCCGAGGTGTATTATCTGGGAGTCTTCAAATCAAGAGTAAAATAGGTACGAGTATCTTCCAGGCAAGCATGTCACATCTTCGACGGCATCAACACTTTCCATCAGGTGAGATGTGGTCAAATGATTGCCTATTTAACATAAAGAAAAAACATAAAAAAAACTTGTATATGTTCTATCTACGGGCCAATTGCCTATATTTCCTAAAACTATATACAGCAAAGACCTAAATTACTTTCAACAGAAGTCAAGTCACTATTATTAGAACATATTAATCAACATTTAACTATGTAGCCCACATCCTACTTCCTACTTAATATTATAAATGCGAAAGTTTGTGTGTGTGAATGTTTGTTACCACGTATCTCCGTAACGAATTAACCGATTTTGATGAAATTTAGAATGTAGATAGTTTAGGTTCCGGAATAAAACAATGGCTACTTCCTTTTTAACTTAATTAACGTGGGAAAAGCCGCGGGGCACAACTAGTAACGGATAACACAGTTCAGGCGTCATTTAAACTATTTGAGGCATACAAAAATTATCTAAATATAACATAGAAATGTATTCTTACATAAATAAACATATTACACATTTAATAACGGTTGTAATACTAATACATAACACCGCGTAACTATTTGCCCAAAAGTTCATTATTATTGGTTCATTGCCCACAATAAAAAAGAGGCTGCATTGTGTTCTTTAATGACTTTCTATTTCTATAGAAATAAGCAATAAGTAGGTCGGTAAATAAAGCGTTGAAATTTATATTTCCACGAAATCATTTGCTTTCGTCTCATACTCAGAATTATTAAGAAATCAAAGAAGCGAATACAATTTTTATACATATTTTATGGAATGGTTGATACCTTATTTGATCTCAAGCTGAGTCTGATTACATCAAATTGAAGAACGAAGTCCTTACTTCATTTTAGTTTATGTTGTCACAGTACTTAAAACATTTTATTTGTATTTCCCCATTTTCGTAAGTATTTTTTTATGCTGTATAGACAAATATTTCACCACTATCTCACCTGATGGAAAGTAATGGTGCGGCCGAAGATGTGACATGTTTGTCTAGAATGAATACTTCGATGAATTGGAGGTATGTCAACCAGAAATTGATGGCGTTTGACAGTTTGTTTGTTAGATGGTAAAAGGGGCATGGTGGAATTAACTAATGTAATTCCTGCGTACATTCTCCAAAATGTAGACGGTAGAATACCTATAGGCTTGCGACGTTACGTCGGTGATCGAGACTGCAATTTGGACTCGACTAGCTTACCATCGCCAACAAATCTTTTTGCTCGCCGGTCGATGGACTCAAGAGCTTTAAGCTGGTACTCAGCGGTTTATCCCGATTTTCTTATGCTTTAACGATTCTCAATTATTTTTCCCGATTGTCATTTGTCTCTGCATTAATACTGGTTCATAGGCGCATAGAGCAGCTGACTGTAATCAAAATCAAATACCTAAAAACAATACATTTTCTATAAAAAATTACTATACTAACACCTATTAACACTAATTACCTAAAAACATTACATTTCTTTGCAATGAGTTAAGATTATTTTACTCATCCACGTTATCCTACTGCGAAGTAGAGATGACTCTACTAAACCGCATAGTAGATCCTTCTCAATTGTATCTCCGTAAGAGGCCACCGTTCCATGCTACAAATACTTGAGAGATTATAGAGAAAACCTTTCCCAGCAGTGGGACACAAAAGGTTAAAAATAAAAGTTCCGTACACGTACAAATAGTCAAGAAGTAATTTGGCTCTCATAAAATCGTATGTATTGGTACACAAATGACGTAATCAATGTTTATATCCAGTCACTTTCTTGTCGTTAACATGAGCACAATAATATAGAAAATCGTAAAATAAAATCGGAATTACTTAAACGGACAAAGAGGTTTTATGTCTTGAATATACTTAATAGTGTTGTAAATGGATTTTCTTCTTGTTTACCTTTATTGTCATTCTATTCCCCGCGGGTTCGCCCGCATTCTACGTACATGAGGACAAAACGCATATAATGTATATGCTAATTATTGTGTGCAAGTTTGGTTTCAATCAAACAATTAGATTTACAATTATGAGGTCTCCCTATGTATGTATATAATACATACTATATATACCTATCTATGTTTTTATAAGTTCACAAACAACAACGTAAGCGAAACTTCCTTCTTTTTTCTTTACGGGTTACGGTGAATTACCAATAAAAATATACAATAAAACATCGCTTTTTATAACTATGTGTCATCAACAGTTTGTGATAATTACTTACCTGTATACGTAGAACGGACTTAAATAACTTAAAGCCAGAGTTTATCAAGACAAGCATTCTTACGGTGTTATGACGATGGATTTTGATAGTTATTCAACATTTAATAGCCTCTTTTGGAATTTGGCGGAGTAAATTTTATAGCATCATCAACTTCTATGCTCATATATTTGTATATTTTCAAAGTAACCGCCCGCGCCGCTTTTCGCTCAAATTATTCAGGGTACAAGTGGCAAAATGAAAACTTTGAAAATACCACTTACGATCTATCTGGAAAACGGCTTCACCGATTTTCACCAAACTCACATAAGAACACTCTCGAAAAGACTAAACTAAATAAAATAAAATAAAAAAAGACCAAATTAAATTAAATCAAATTTAATAAATAGCTTAAGGATACGTGTTGATTTATTCCCGGTTGTACACACGTTATGTTTAATTTAATCGAGAAACTCGACCGCGCCAGGGGGTCTATTCCGGGCATAGATTATCTTTACATCGAGGTCGAATACGAACGATTTTCTTTTGTTATGAACATCGAAACAACTGAAATTTCAACCAATCGACTGTAGTATCGACGTCGCATCAATTCGAACAATCGTATTTTGACGACCCGAATAGACCTACAGTAGGTCTATTCTGGTCTATCGACGTCGATACGACAGTCGATTGGTTGATATTTCAGTTGAACTTTTTGTCACATGTTGTATAACCAACATGATAGGTGATTACAATGTTTGTTTTGCCTCTTGACACAATTCAAACCTTTGTTTGACGAGCAACGAGGATATCTATGTAAACAAGTAAACTGCATAGCATGCATTCTACATCCGAACATGGCTAAATAGATATAAACTGTTCACAGATTATTTTAAATACCTGCTGATATAAAAATAGGGTTCATTTTACAGTGTCAAGGATGAAAAACTAATTTGCTGTGTATAACACTAGTTATCTATAAATAATGCAACCTGATATTTCTACCTTCAACGATCTCTTTGATCGACTTCCATTCGGCGTTATATCAATAGACATTTTAATCTTTAAAATTATCCTTTAGCTATTTTGTTATTAAAACTATCGTGAGTCGTATTCATGTTTATTAATTTCCATTTTATGAAAAGTGATGATTCTGCCGAAGATGTAGCATGCTTGCATGAAGGTGCCTACCTCATGACCACCATCTCCCCGGTACCTCCTGACTTGAAGACTCCAAGATTATACCGTTCGGGGACGGACGAAGACGCAATATGATTAAATAATTAATTTCAAATAGTAATATAATTTTAGGCATTCGTCCCGCAATTAATTGTTTTATTTTATAATTTTGATTTATTCAGAATACCCCATGGAATCCATACATGAAAATGTATATTAACAAGAAACTCTCGCAATTATTTTTATGGTAAATATTAGAGCAGTTTTTTCGTAATACTTTATCGTATATTATGTATATAACGTATATAAAACATATACATTAAAGACTTCGAAAGTATAAATAACGTTTTACCAACCCATTAAGAAAAGGGTATAAAATCAACCGCTCAAAATTGCTAAGTGTAATTTGGTAAAAACCCGATGCATCACGGCTTTTATGTAATTGGAGGGTAAACTGACACAAAATTCAACTCTACCTAAAGTTCATAAAGTTCATTTTTAAATTTAACATCGATGCGAAAGTAGTCCTAAAATCGCAATCGTAAAATTCATCAGAAACCTGAGAGCTTAATGATGGCAATGAAACAACCGAGCTAAAGGTAATAATTAACCGCAAGCAAAGCTTAAAAAAACCGACTTCATCGCTTTATCTTTGTAACCATGATAAGAATTAATGTATTAAACACGCATTATTGACTATAACTCAAAAACTAGAGATCAGATCTTGATCAAATTTCAATGGGACTACATGGAAAGCACCAGCTTTCAAATAAAAAAAGATCATCAAAATCGGCTCACAATGAAAGAAGTTATGAGGTAACTTTTGAAGTCGCGTAAACTAGAACATCGTCAAAGTACGCATTATTCGTCACAAAACAGGCATTATTGACGATATTTCAAGAACTACTTATCAAATCTTGATCAAATTTAAAGTGACTAAGGAAAAAAGTGACGGTAGAAAACGCTACCTGGGATATATAAGGATGTTACTGTATTCGTTGGCAAATTTTTTTTTTCACACTAATATTATAAAGGCGAAAGTTTGTGAGTGTGTTTGTATGTTTGTTACTTCTTCAAGCTGAAACGACTGGACCATATCTGAAATTGATTATCGTGGTAGTTGACACTCTGGATTAACTATTAGTTTATTAATTAAATATTATTATTATTTTCCATCTAATATACACTGGCAAATTCGTGTATCAATGTCGGCTATCCATTATAGAGGACATTTTGGCAATACTTATCTTATTTTTTACCGACTTCCCAAAAAAGGAGGTACTCAAGTCGACTGAAAAATTTTTTTAGTTTGAAAGATGTTGCTTTCCGATTGGTCCCATTTAAATTTGATCAAGTTCTGATCAGTACTTCATGTAATATCGTCAATAATGCGTATTCTATGGACTACATTGACGATGTTCTAGTTTTTGATCGACTTTAAAAGTTACCTCATAACTTCTTTCGTTGTGCGCCGATTTTGATGATTATTGTTGTGCTTTTATAAGCTGGTGCTTTTCTTGTGGTCCCATTGAAATTTGATCAAGATTTGATCTCTAGTTTTTGAGTTATCGTCAATAATGCGTGTGCAATACATTAAATCTGATCTAGGTTCCGAAGATAAATATTTACTTAAATATTATTAACTTTAATATTTGGCGACCTAAAAAATCCGTACTTATTCTAGGTTAGTTCATGAGTTCATCACGTTCCTTTTCCACATTTCAGCAGAATGGGAAAAAAATACGCGACAATTGCGCGGCTGAGTAATTAGGAACTTGTATTTTTTTATGTATGAATCTAATAATCCAAGAATCGCAAAATTTTAACTACATCTTTAGACATGAGCGGTGCAAATATTATGTGAAATTTTATAAAATAAAATCTTGATTTGTTCTTCTGATGCGTTTGACCACTTCCTCGTATAATAGTTAGAAAATAAAAAAAATTCTAGCATTTTTTTTTATTTTCGAAATAATATACGCAACCCCTATGATACTGTCTGAATTTAGGGTAGGTACAGTTCTTACTTGAGTTACTTGTAAGCTTAGGGTTTTTCTAATGAGTTCTTTTAGCTTTGTATATATTTGTAATTTTTGTTTAGCTTTTTTTTAGTGATTAGGCACACATTTGATTGATCGCAATGGAAAGCCACTATCTTCGGTGGGAGATGTTTTTCTAGAAAATACCTGTTTACTAAGACGTGCAGAGGCCTAAATTAAACTTATAGGGAAACAATACCAAAGGCAGGGCGTTCCATTATTTACAGAAAAAATATAGCATTATGCATTTAGCTCTTCGAATAGACCTAAGTTGACCTAACACATCTCATACAGTTAGAACGATAAAGGTACATATTTTCATCTGAGTATGGTCAGAGCCTTATAATATTAATACTGCACAGAGAGGTATAATCTCAAGTATTACGTAGTACTATTCGTTATTCTGTCGTATGCAAGTAACCGACCTTGCCATGCCCCGTGTATAGGTATAGAGTAAAATATCTACAGAGACCGACTATTGGTAGAGTTAGATAATACGCTGCACGCTTAGTAAACAAACTGCCTTGAACTCATAATGACCCTTAGACCCTACAATACCGGATCTCATATTTGTAATTCCTTATTATTATGAATTCCTCCTTCAAACCATTAGGCTTGAGAGAAACTCTAGCCAAGGCTGTCGTGACGACACTAAGCAGTTTCCGGTCGGTGGAAATTCGAATTTCGACTCCATTCGAAACTCGAAGTCTGGCGTTTATTTCTCAACGTTTCTTTATTGGCTTTGAAAAATATTTGGTAATAGCCGTAAAGTCTAAATATGGCAGTTAAGTAGTTCAAGTAATTCCGGACCCAATATTTAAACATGTCTGCCTTGAGTATCGCTCCCAAGCGGAGGGATCGATTTTAACGCAGTTTATTTAATTAGCTGTTTGGGAGATTTCCCCCAAAGAAAATGGGGTTGTTGACACCAATCGAGTGCAATTAAAACTGTTCCATCAATAAGTTCAATATACTTGATAATCTTTGTTTTACCTAACTATGCCTAGTTCCTTGTGAATTTTATAATAGTAGACAAAAAGAGTTTCATTGTCAATTTACGTAGAAAAACGGCATTATACTTTGCGCTTTTATTTCCGATACTTTGTTACTGTTTACCAACCTTGTTATTGTAAGTCTATTATTGACCGAGCGAGCGCAAAGCGCGAGCGAAGCGTCTCCGTTTCACCTTGGGCAAAATTGCTTTAGCTTGACCGGATTTCCGGTTGTTCTCTTCAACAGGTAGCATTTCTTATCCAATTCTCGTGAAATTATGTAAGCAGGTTCTATAATTATATAGATATTTCTTTGTTAATTGTTTTTGGAAATTTTTCAAATGGCGGATACATGGGGGTTGAAAACGTAAAAAAAATATATTTAAGTCAATTCAATAAATACGAGAGGTCTTCAGCTCACAAATTTACAGTTACTATGTTATTTAGATAGCTTGTAATTTACCTTACTCTTCTTGAAAACGTGGAAAGAAACGTTTCAATATCAAGCACCTGTTGATAGATAAGCATTCTATCTATAATACTTAGAGTGATACGATCATATTATAGATATGCGCTAAGTCGCCGTTGGCCGTTATACGCCGTTGCCGGGAATTTATCCAATAATCTTAACAATCCTTTGTTGATAACGTTATTGTGCCTTGTACATAGTTGCGAATTCTTTATAATTTTATTTGATATATATATAACTGCGTTATAATGTGCCGATAACGATATTTTTTTTTATATACGTTATACATCTCAGCCGAATTGTTTTAAGCTACTCGATTGGACACTTAGGGTATTGATGCTTGATTGCTTGCGTGTCGTATAAGTCCAGTCCTAGTGGACTGCGCACTAGTCGTGAAAATCTCTTAGTGCCTCTCTACCTTAATTGAGCACTTATTAAATGTCATATATGCCATTAAATTAAAATTTGTTGTTTCGGTTTCATTCGGAAGCCTTCTTCATTCATGATGTCGAAACAATTGTCGATCTAGATATCGACAACGCGTAAGTCACGCTAATTCCCGTTTAAATTTTAATTGAATAGTTCAAACTGTGCGTGAGTTTTTGTGAAACGTCCCTTTTGCCCGGGCAAGAACCGGTACTTGCACTGGCGTCTAGACCGTTTCGATCTCAATATTAACGGAGATCGGCCTTCGGTCAGACAGCTTTGTAGTCAGAAGGAGGTAATTTCATATTTAAAAACACAAAGATTTATCTTTAAAATATTGCAAATTCCACCTGGGTATAGATCCTCAATCAGGTTAGACCGAGGCAAATTAGTGATATATTCCAGTTACGTTCCAGTATAAAGAACACATGATTGATATTATTATTCTTATGTCTTATATCAAATCAATGGGGAATCAGATTGTAGAATCACGATACAGTCTTTTGTGATACCAAAATGTTATCATTTATAGTGTATTATGGCTACGTTTGTGTCATTTGTCGTCAATGAAATTATATGCGAAACCTGACTAAATATGCCTACGCTATATAATATAAAATAACGCAAGCTGCCATTTTGAAAATTAATTGGTAAATAAGCGTATTTTTCAAATTGTAGATTTTACTTTTGACCACCACCACCACCACCACCTAGGTTAGCAAACTTTTGACCTCCACCTCACCTAATTCGACGATGTGGTCGACGATGGAGCAAGCTTGCCTAGAAGATACCTAGTCACTAGCGCTTTAAGACTCCCATATTGTTCTCATCAGAAAATACCGACTCAGGCAAGGAGTCCCATTCGTTTACGCACATTGAATGGAAGCAAAACGCTTTGTCTGCATTAGTGAAATACCTGCCATATAGCTGTCGCTGAGCAGTTTGTCTGCTTGTCCGATGATAGAAGTTCTATCATCATTAAATAATAGAACGGGGACAGGGAACTAGATCATTTCGTACTTTGGCACACTGCGAAATGGATGCACAAATGAGTACATTTTTTTTATATAACATAAAATTTTATTTAGAATTTTTAAAAAAAGTACAAAATTGCGTGACAAGAATTAGTTTCCACAGTAGGTTGTACAGTACACGAATAATATCAATAAGACGCGGTTTTTCTTATTTATATAGACGGAGATTCTATTTGGATTCATAATTTAAGTATAATAATGTTCAATATTTTTTATATAATGATACATTTCCACATCTAATATCTCAGAATAACGAGTGCAGTGCTTCACCATGAAGAATGTTTAACTATGTATAATTAAAACTAAGGCGTAACATTTGCATTACATATTTTGACTTGCAGGTATCGTCTGACAATTACATAACAAACGGTATAAACTAAAACTTTGATATACTTCATTATGTAATACGAGCCGTGTCCCACGGCTTCGCCCGCTATTAATTATCAAGATAAAAAGTAGCCTATGTGTTAATCCTAGGTATAATCTACATTCCAAATTTCATCGAAATCCGTTCATCCATTAAAGCGTGAAGAGGGAACAAACATACTTACACACTTACACACAAACTTTCGGATTTATAATATTAGTAGGATTTGAGTCATGAATAGTCATGATAGTTGCACTTCACTGAGATTAATAAACGTGTAAATGTTTAATAAAACAATCGTCGAATCAAAAGAAAAATGCACTTTATCATTGTTTAATATACGTAATATTAAATAAACGGCGTTTTTTCTTATTCAATTTAAATAATACTGTATCGTAAAATTCATTATTACCTCATTATTACAAAGAAATTCCATTTTATTAAATCACTAGCTGCGCCCCGGTTTTACCCGCATAAGTCCTTGAATCGGGGCACTCCGGAATAAATAGCCCATGTTATAATACAGGGTGTCAGCTACCTCCATACTAAATTTCATCATAATAGGTCGAGCCGTTGGAGCGTGAAGAAGTGACAAACATACAAACACACTCACAAACTTTCGCCTTTATAATATTAGTGTGATTAAATAACCAGGCATCATTAATAACTACATGAAATATTATTTTTTTCTTTCTCTACTCTAATTGATCGGGCGACTTGGGTAGTTCAGCACTTTGTCCGTCCATTTGTCCATCCTTCTGTTGTCAAGCGGTGAGTCATACATACTATTTTATTCATATATTAAGGTGACATACTAATCTACGCATGTATATTTTCAATTATTTTCATTATAATCTAGTCTGTATTTATTAATTTTATCTTATAAAAAATAGTTTTTTTTTTTTTCACATACGCGTTCAAATCGAGTCTACTGCACGGACGGGCCAAGCCATGAGCTTGGCCCGTCCGTGCATATTTAGTTATATTATAATTTAAACGTTCAACATTCCTATTCCTATCATCATCATTACACCATTGGCCTTGAAATAACTAACACAAGAATAATTTGCGGCTTATACCTATCTTAAAACAAATTACATAAATTAATTAAATAAATCACAGTAACAGGTATAGTTTTGCCTACAGTAACAGGTGTCAGGTGTGAAGTTGATTGACCGAAACGTAGTTCATTCAGTAGAGTAGATAGTTTATTTATATTATGTTGCTCAATGTCCGATTAGATAACCGATCGTCCCACTTCCTAGCTCACGCCTCTCACGGTCTAATAGACGAGTTATCTGCAGTGGCACTTATTGATTCTAGGGTTCCTTTGAAAGTGCAATAATGTTTATTTATTTATTTATTTAATATAGCACTGCCACATCATGCATATTAAAATTAAACTTAAAATTAACAACAAGGGAATTCTCCGATATGAAATACTAAAAAACCTAAATATGTTACATAATTAATTAACTGACAACAAAATTGTAAGCCCCGCCGTTAATACATACTGTCTTGAGTGAGAAAACGTAGGCAAATCGTTCATTTTCAAATTGCTTTATTTTTATTTATTAATTGTAGGGAAACTTAGTAGTTAAACTAGTTACAAAATATAGATACACTTATACGTCATGAAAGCCATTTAAAAATTTCCACATATAAATATGTATAGTTATGTTAAATATAACTAAACAAACGTAGACGTTAATTTATGTCGATACAATAATTAATAATAATTTTGCAACCATTCCATTTATTGTTCATCTTTAACTAAATATCTTTAGAGCGGCCTAAAATCCCTGAGTAATCGGTGTACATATATAAAAAAACATGTGCTACGAACACGCATGTACGCACGTGACATACTTATTAACTACTAACCTAACCTACAATACATCGAGTTTCTAGCTAAGCTCTTCTGTGAGTAATGTGAATATTACCCGCATATCTTTATTTCCAAAGTATGTACAATATTTCAGGATCGTGTACTTAATTTAAGTTATCAATATCGTTGTAGAGTATCTGCTGCCGAACTAGGCTCATAGCCGGTGTTTCAGCTCTTCCCATAACTGGATACCATGAACTTGTGGGGCTGTGAGTGTGAAAGCGTTTTTATTTATTATTATTTTAATTGTACAGAACCTTACAAATACAACTATCCCTGTTTACTTTTTAACCTACAAATAAACCTACTAAAAGACAGACTGTGACGTAAACGTGATGGACTGCGGTAAACTCATCAACGTGACTTGAGACTCAAATCA
This sequence comes from Lomographa bimaculata, assembly GCA_948107665.1. Classification (NCBI taxonomy): domain Eukaryota; kingdom Metazoa; phylum Arthropoda; class Insecta; order Lepidoptera; family Geometridae; genus Lomographa; species Lomographa bimaculata. The sequence goes on from OX403603.1 coordinate 8,220,902, forward strand.
GTGTTATGTATCACTTGAGATAAGAGTATTATGTATATTGTGTTCTATATTTCTATTACGAGTACCTTTATGTAATCACTAACCTTGCCCCGCGGCTTCGCTCGCGTTGATCAAGTTATAATTAAAAAAGCCTTTGTGTTAATCCTATATATATAAGCTGTGCATACACTAAGCTAATATTTTATTTTATTTATTTATTTTAGGGAAACTTACAGCTAGTTACAGAGTATAGTTATACATATTTAATGCCATTTAAAAATTTCAACTTATAGAAATCTTTGATAAAAAAGTAATGATGAATCTCGTAGACGGTTTCAAATTAATTTAAAATATATATATATATATAAGGAAGTCTAATTACATTTCAACAGATTAAAAAGAGATAAAAAGTAAAAATCAATAAATATCAAAAAACGCATTAGTAAGTATTCTTTTTAGTTGTATACTAGATGTGTTAAAAAGATCAACGTCATGCTCAGCAGCAAGCTCATTGAAGCACCTAAACACTCTTATTAGGTAAGAGTTCTGTCGGTAGTTCGTTTTAGCTCCGGGCACGTGCAGACTGCACGGTCGCATGGAGGACACGTGTGCATGCAGCCTGATGAGCTCCAGGAGCTCTGGAGTCTGGAATGTAGTAATATACAACACGACATATTACGTAGTAATATTAGCCGCCATTGCGGCTTGCAAAAAATATACAATAACAGTAACCAGACATCACATATTAATGTATTAATTAACACATATAGAACACACAGTAATTGGTAATCAAACGAAAAAATTATAAGTAGGCACCAATCAAAATTATATAAAAATAAAAACATTTGTAATTAAAAATCAGAAGTTCTACCAGACAAACTTTGGATGGACAGAAAAAGAATACGATACGATAATATACGATTATTTTTATCTGAGGGAGATATCTACGAGTGAAACATTGAAATACAATAAACTTAATTTTTTTCTGTAACATTATTCTAATTTAAATAAATCTATGGCACGTCACAGTTAGACATAAAATTTACAGATTTAACACTCTTACTAATTAGGTAATGTCAACTTTTGAAGACGCATGAAATCAGTATAATCGCTAGTAATTTTACGCCTCATAAGAAAAAAATCACTTACGTAGTTTACACACTAATTGGTTAAAAAAACGTTGAGACTTCAATGTCCAAACTCGGGTAAAGTTTGGATATTGAAGGTTAATGTAATAATAATACTTTCATGAGTGCTTCTTTAGGGCCCATGTGAATAAACGATTTTGATTTGATTTGATAATGCTCTTAATTTTATTTTATGTCTATCAAACAAAAATAGCCGTGTATGAACATTCTCACGCGCTGTTATTTTCTTCTACTTCACCGCACTATGTTCGAAACCTTGATCTAATGTATTGAACACGCATTATTGACGATAGCTCAAAAACTGCTGCTCAGAACTTGATCAAATTTAAATGGTATCAATGGGAAAGTAACAGTTTTCTGACACATTTTTTTAAATCTGTTCACGTGGAAAGATGTTATGAGGTTAATACACATTAAAACTATACAGTCAAATTGACTACCTCCTCCTTTTTTGTGAATTTGGTCAAAAATAGTTTTTAGCGCGATTGAGCCCCTTGATTACCTAAATTACCTACTAAGTGTTCGAAGCCTGAAAATTTTAAAGTTACATACATTAATGATTTTTAATACACAATATCATCTCTTGTCCATACTCCCTAAGTATGCAGATCATGTAGATGCACTGCTATTATTCTAGACATGACGCCTAGGCTATCGAAATTAGGCGGTCTCTTTGTGTCAACAAACCTTAGGATAAACATGTTTGTAAAGCTCAAATAGATTCTCTTTTAGCATTACAACACTCTAGTGAATATTTATGAGCAGCGTGGAGCCGTGATGTCATTTTATGTCATACATTTAAAACCCCTATGCTAGTACTGATCAGACAAGTATAATGAAGATTTTAACCAGTATATTTAAATTATGATATACTAGATGTGCGACTTTGCTCGCTTTCATGAGAATGACATAGTAGTTGTACAAAACGTAAACGCTTTCACACGCACCGCTCCCACTCAGCCCGAAGACTTGTGACTCAGTCTTGCTCGTAAGTGCCGGAAGCATTCGCAAACCAAGAACTAGAAAGACTTTCCCTTGGGGACTTAAGAGTCATTTAACATTCAAGTCTATAACTTTTATTTGTCCTATCTCTAAACATTACTATACTTATGTAAAATAGATGTCTATAATAATATATATTCACTGATATATATATATATATATATATATATATTTGATGATAGGTATTTAATGAGCAAGCGTGCTCCATCTTCGACCGCATCGTCGCTTTCCATCAGGTGAGATTGTGGTCAAACGCTAAGTTAGTCCCAATAAAATAATAATAATATGTATTATAAGTACTTATATGTAATTATTTATTGATTTTATGTTATTTTGCTATTATTATATTGGTATGTAGTTTTAACAATGTGTTAGTATAAATTAATCTTTATATGTTTCTCGGTAAGCTATAAAGAAACTAATAAATTAGCACTTAAATCAATGTTTATAAGACATAAGTTCAACTGTCTTGCTCACGTACTTGGTTTAGATAAATGACTAGCTCCATGGTTCAAGGTTACCCACCCATAACAAACAGGATTGTGGTGGAAGGCCCAGACTTTACACAAGGTCACTTTAAGTAGAGGTGTGCTCAGTCACGATTTTAGCTCATTGTCTATTTTAAAAGCCACAGAACGTCACCAACTTATTGCAGATGAATCAGTATACCTAGTCGCCGGATATTGAAAACAATCTGTATATATAAAAAAGTTGGGCTAGGTAGTTACACCATTACTCAAAAAAGGCTGGATCGATTTTAGGATCTTTGATCTGTTGGATTTATCATCGACTTAAATAGCAAAAATAAAAAAAATTTAAAAGGTTATTTTTCATGACTGGACCGTGACTTATTACTTGCCTTTGTCTGTGACTGGTGATTGAGATTATCGACTTAGTTGTATGATTATTAAATTACAAACTTTATGTATTAATTATTCCTTGGCTTAAATTAACAAAATCAGCGCCAAAATAAAAAAAATTTAGTCTTCATCGGTTAAGCGGCAGATACTTATTTTTTAGCTAATAACTATTTTGTATTCCACAGATAATAATAAATATACTTGCAAGTCTAGTTTTGCCGCGAAAGTGAAAAATTGGCGTTGGTTTTCTTTTTTTTTTTGCAAAACTTGTGATTCTTTGAGCACAAATGGTGGATTAACCGGTAATCGTGTGTGAACGTATATGAGTATAAAGCAAATCAACACAATTGAAAAACGTGATTTTCAATTTCGCTCCAAAACTCCAATAAAAGTTCTAGTAAAGTTTCTACCACTTTACTACGGCATGACTTGACTATAACTGGACTTCTTGACTTGACTTTGACTGCGACATGTGACTAAGATTTCTTTTACGAAATCCAATACTTACACTTGAAACATTTTATTACTTGCCATTGGCTAAATGCACAAAGATGTGCAAAGCCAAAATGAAAAAAAAAGTCTAGAGACTAGAACTATTTTCTGGATTAATTTATTCAGGTTTAATTTATTTAATAAATTGGGCTTATTTGGTTATCAAAACCGTTTAGTTTTATACAAACACAATTAATTATAATTTCAATTACTTATGCTATTATGTATTTACACGTGGTTAAACATCTTTATTATAAACTAGTGAATTTATTCGAAATGAAATAATATTATTTACTTTTAACGATAATTAATTATTACAGTACAATCGGTACATTACATATTGAAACAAGTGTTGTCTCGACCGCAATAATACACTATTTAAATGAAATTTATATTCAAATATTATAAATGGGGTTGAATTTAGACGTTCCTACTTATAGTGAAAACGTAATAGAGAGATAAGAAAATCTAATTTCCATTTAGGTTTTTACTATACAGGCTTGCCTAGTGTGAAGACCACTTACTTGGGCAGAGGATAAGCCTTGCTATACAGCGTGGTAATGCAGCAAGCATTTTGGGAACTTTGCCGAACATTTAAGATCGTCTAAACCATCTTTAACCTTTCTTTTTATAACTTGTAACTGGAATGTTTAACTATTTGATACAAACATCTCAGCAACGTATAGGTATCGAACATGTATATGTCGAAATGTTTATGTCGTGGTTATTTAATGCCCAACATAATGCATCAGTTTATGTCCACTCTTCCGCAATAAAATATTTTTGAAACCTCAACACATGCATATAGTTTCATTCACAAACTTAGCGGATATGACTTACTAGATATTCACACTAATATTATCAATGCGAGGGTGTGAATGTGTATGTTTGTTTTCTCTTCACGCTCGAACGTCTGAGGATACCCAGGATTAACACAGTCTACTGCTGGAGGTGTGTGCCGCATGGGGCCCACAGCGGCACACACTTTTGGCGAGTATAGGTGGAGATCTCTCCCTGCCGAGCGTAGTAAACGCCATGCTCGGCAGCGAGAGATCGTGGCAGGCTGTGGTCTCCTTCTGCGAAGCGGTGATGGCGCAGAAGGAGGCCGCGGAACGGGCCAGAGAGGTCGATCCCCTTTCTGACCCGGTCCGTCGCAGGCGGATGGGGGGGAGGAGGAGGCAGTTCGCCCGCCTCCTCTCTCCTCCTCTGTAGTGGGGTCACTAGTGGAGAGTCAGGGAGCTCTCCACTGGCTTGCACGGCCTCACAAGTCTGAGGGGTGGCCTTGGTGAGCAAGGTCACCCCTACATGGGCGCAATGGCCCGGTTCGTACTCGGGCCTACCGCCGGGGCAAGATAGTGACTGCTAGCGCGACCCTATCTTGCCCCACCTCGGCGAGGGACTGCTCACGGGGGGGTTTTTAGTGGGTTCGAGCCCCACATACCCCCTTCCTTCACCCCTGGGAAGGAAGGGAAGTGCAAGGCATTTTCCCCCCCACAAAAAAAAAAAAAGAAAAAAAGTCTACTTTTTGTGGTTAATACCATCTTAACTGATGGAAAGTGTATTTTATATTAAAAGTCCTATTCACAAGTCACATTCAAAGTCAAGTAAAAGAGTCATAGTCAAGTTATGCCGTAGTAAAGTGGTAGAAACTTTACTAGAGCTTATATTGTAGTTTTGGAGGGAAGGAGAAAATCACGTTTTTCATTTTGTATGATTTGCCTACACTTATGCACGTTTATTAAGTATTAACAGTTAATAATCCACCATTATTACACATAAGTAGAACTAGAACTAGTCACTCGAAGAATCACAGGTTTTGGAAAATTATATAAAATCAAGAACGGCATTTTTTCACTTTCGCGGCAAAAAAAAATGGATGACGTTTGATAGTTCGTCTTATCGTTTTAACGAAGCCGCGAGGCTCAGCTAATTATGCTATAAAACTCATTCAGCATTCTAAAACATGAACATTATTGTACTTTGTAAAAGTGTCGTTTTGATTCAATAAACATTTTTCATTTTGAAGTAGGACGCTCGTCTGATCGTAAGCGACGATAAAATAATAATTAAGATACTACTTATCAAATTATTATGTACATTTCACAGTAAACACATAATTGTATTGTAATGTGTGAGGTTGCACTGTCGCAATTACGCAGTTACAAAACTACTGACAACAATATGCTTTCATACATATTAGTCATACTTACGTATAGTATGTACCTATATTCATATTTTATTTGGTAATTGTAATTATTGTTTTTTTTTCTTTTGCTTTATTTTTGGCTTCGCAATCTTATGCATTTAGTCTGTGTCAAGTAATAATATATTTCAAGTGTATTTCATAAGAAAAATCCTAGTCACAAGTCACAGTCAAAGTCAAGTAAAGAGTCAAGGTCCAGTCATAGTCAAATCATGCCAAGTGGTAGAAACTTTACTAGAACTTCTATCGTAGTTTTGGAGCGAAAGCGAAAATCTCGTTTTTGAACTTTGTATGATTTGCCTACACTTATGTACGTTTACTAAGTATTAACGGTTAATAGTCACCACTATACACATTAACACTCGAAGAAACACAGGTTTTTAAAAATTATACAAAATAAAAAACGCCATTTTTTATTTTTCGCGGCAAAACTCGTAAGCATTGTTCATGCTGTTATTTTTCTAACAAATATATACAAATATATATACTATAAATAAATATAACTACTACAGATACAATAAGTATAACTACTTGAACTAACTAAAACTTTTTACTAGACTAGAACTGTAACTGTAGACATGGAGTTGTAGGTACTTTATAAATATTTTTTATGCTTGTAGAAATCTTATGGAAGATAAGTAACGGAACGGGCAATGACGCTATTTGATCTATGGTATTATTATTTTTTACTCATAAAATATCCTGTATTGTATGGCGGTACACTAACATTTCATATACTTATTTTTTTGCTGTTTTCTTAAGCATTTTATCTTTCAAAACATTTTGTTACAAAATCTAATCCCAAATTACGATATTTTTGATAAGGTAAAGTATGACGATGTTATCTCATTTAAAACATTAGATATCGTATCACCTAAGTCGTAACGGATCATAGGATCTCGACGGTAATCGGTATCTAACGAAAATTTCGTTACGTCTGTGATAAAAACAAAGAAATGATAACAGGAGTGTTAAATGCAGCGATGGCTCGGTAGAGAGCAGTCCCTAAACAATCTCACCACGAGCTATCGGTGAACGTCGGGATAAAAACAGAAAATTTCAAGATTTTTTTTATTAAGAGCGATTGACATTATCTGTTGTCATTACTTTTCAACTGACTTCAAAAAAGGAGGTTCTCATTTCGACAGTATGTTTTTTTTGTATGTATGTTACGCGATATCTCTGCCAATTATAAATCTTTTTTTTTTGTTTGGTAGATTATACTTCAGAGGTGGTCCCATATACATTTTATCGAAATCGATCTAGCCAAAACCAAAATATAAGCGTTAAAGTCGGGTTTTAAGCTTTGCTTGCGTTTAATTATTTTGTAATATTTTTATCCTAAATTGTTTATTTTTTGGGAAATTTAAATTTTGTTTTTTGAACTTTGCTTGGCTATTTCTGACAGAGCATGTGATACGAACCGAATCGACTCGAATCACCCATGTACACTATTTTAACATATTCCCTATATTAACTACTAACCGTGCCCCGCGGCTTCGCCCGCTATTATCAAGCTAAAAAGTAGCCTATGTGTTAATCCTAAGTATAATCTATATACATTCAAAATTTCATCTAAATCCGTTCAGCCGTTAAAGCGTGAAGAGGGAACAAACATACTTACACACTTACACACAAACTTTCGGATTTATAATATTAGTAGGATTACTAAACGATTACTACGCAATTGGTTCGCGATGATGGCGTGCGAAGACGAGACACGAGCACCGCTGCACGGGAAACGAACGCGGCCGCGGCCACATTTCTTTTTTTTAATAATTTTGGCTTTGTAATCTTGTGCATTTAGCCAGTATCAAGTTATAATATATTTCAAGTGATGTGTATGAAATATCATATCAAAAGTCTTAGTCAAAGTCAAGTAAAAGAGTCAAGGTCCAGTCATAGTCAAGTCATGCCCTAGTAAAGTCGTAGAAACTTTACTAGAACTTCTTTTGGAGTTTTGGAGCGAGAGCAAAAAGCACGTTTTTCAACTTTGTGTGTTTTGCCTACACTTATGCACGTTTACTAAGTATTAAAAGTTAATAATCCACCATTATTACACAATAACACTCGAAGAATCACAGGTTTTGGAAAATTATACAAAATTAACAACGTCATTTTTTCTGGGCACATCTTTCAAGTGGTATATACTTAGCTTTTATTCCGTGTGTACGTGAGTAGTAAGTGTATAGATAGAACTAGCTAAATATAACTGGGTATAAATAGCCTATATTCTGTCGGCGTATTTAATCTTGCTGTTCAAAACAGGATCAGTATGTTCCAGTAAGCCCGGCTCTACGAAAATAAGAAAGAGGCAAAAGTGGCCGACCTCGACCGGACCGAGTCCACAGAATAACAAGTAGATTACTTACCTACTTACGTTGCGCAAAATCCAGCTTTAGTTTACTTTTTGTACTATAGGTTTACCATAGAAACCTTTCATCAGATCTTGATATATATTTTTTGGGCCAAATAAAAACCGTTTTAATTAAAACCAATTTGAATGATTAGGTGAACACGTACACTGAAGTTAGCTGAGAAATAAAAATATTTTCCTTCAAGTTGAGAAACATCTGCAATTTTAAAAGTTGGTTATATAGTTAAACAACTCGTTTTTTAGATAATTGACCCTTACAGGGGTAATAAAGTATTTTATTATTGTTATTAACATGATGTATGCATGGGGACATTTAGCGAATGGGACAGAATGCGAATGGGATGGTTTGAGAATGGGACGTACTGCGAATGGGACCGTTTGAAAATGGGACGTTCTACGAATGGGACGTTTTGCGGCTGCGTGACGAAATGCGAATGGGACGTTCTGCGAGTAAACCTCCACGAAATTGTGGACATCGCTCCGCGAGCACTTTTTCTGACTGTTAAATAAAATAATATTTATGTTTATACTAAGCCAGTGCAGGTCAAGTATAAACATATAATTACTCGTAACAATCTATTTACAAAGCCAACTACCGCTTATATCATTTACAATTTGCAAGAAAATCACTGCCACGTCGTTAGACTTGACTTTTACTCCCCCTGGCAAACTTTGTTGATCTTTAACTTTCTCAGCTGTGGATATACGGTTCGATTCCATGTACTTATCGGGAAACAGACTCGGGCAAAGAGTTCCATTCCTTAGCAGTACGTTTAATAAATGTGGAAGCAAAACGCTTCGTACCTACGCACCTTTTAACATTCGTATCACATTTCTGTACGTGTGAATGTGACAAAAATCATCCTCAACAGCTGGACAGATTATAATAAAAAAAATCGTGTGTGTTCAGATGGATTCATGAAAGGTTTATAGTCCGGTCAAATTAAGCGATATTTCGCAAAAGAGTGGAAATAATTAGGGAAGTTGTAAATTCTTGTGGAATCGTTAGATAACATGAGTAGTAGTCTCACCCTGGTTCGCACCGTTCCTAGCGCGTACGGAACTATGTTAAATATTAATAGATCAGAATCAGAACAATGAAATCCGAAAATTAATGTTTTTTTTTTAATTTACACGGGCGAAGCCCCGGGGTACAACTTAGTTAACCAATAAGATATTATATCGGATTCTATATCGGTATTATAATCAAGTTTATAGCTATAGATTAAAAAAAAAATAGTTTCATAAGCACATCGTAAAATAGAGATATTTTTTTCATCATTTTTTATTCACGTTTATATCTAATCTCTTGCCTAATATTTATTTCCTATAATGAACAAGTTTAGTAGCTTGGTTATTCTATTCTATTCTATATTTTATTTTATTGATTGTTGCGTGCGGAGTGAGACTTCACACATTTAATTGTTTCTGTTAAAAGAAAAGATTCTGTAGAAAAAATGAAGTAAATGTGAAAAAAATTAAAAAATCCCTCTGCTTTTTATGCAATCCTGATATAATTTCATCATCATTTTGATACACTATTTGATAGGTTTTTATAGGTTTTTTTTTATTAACTATTTCGCACTAAAAATCAGCCATTTTGTTTTTTTCCAACATCCATCCATAGACAAATTTAGTCTATGCACCCATCTAAGGACACGAATATGTCGAAATCCGTAAAGTTGTTTGGAAAAGAGGTAATAAAGAAATGTATAAATAGACAAGATATATGCGAAAAACATAACCCTTTCTTAGCAGACGGGTAAAAAACGGCCGATAACGTTCGTTTTGCCATTTTGAATTTCTCATAAAATGTTGATGCTAAATGTTTTGAAAGTATAACTTTTTATTTTTAAAATATTTAATTAAGAATATATCATACGAATATTATAAATGCAAAAATGTGTGTGTGAGAGTGTAAGTATGTTTGTTCTCTCTTCACGGTGTAATGGCTGAACGGATTTGGATGAAATTTGGAATGTACATAGCTTATACCTAGGATTAACACATGGCTAGTAATGTTATATAGATGTAATTCTGTAGTAAAAAGATTAACAAATAGTAAACTTAACCAATACTTATATATAAAGATCTGTTTGGAGACAGGACATAGTTTCCTATCTCCCTAAAAGATCTCTACCTATTTATAATTTTAAATTATAATATTATCGTCTCAATATAAAATCTCTTTGTATAAATAAGCTTCCAAATTCAAACCAATTATTAGAGACAACAAAACAATACGTAGTTCATTAAGTAGTTATTTGCGAGTCTCGATTCATTCGGAGCGCGTTCAAGGTCCAATCGATCGATTGAAATGCAAATCAGCCCAATTGGCTCGATTGTTTTTGGTAGTGTTCTAATTCCGGCATACAGTGTTGGAACAAAAGATCTACCTGTATACCTACTTATGTTGTTATTTACATAGATTATTATCGCGATTTATGGTTCCCAATTTCATACCACTCAATTAAATATTGTTCTTCGAGAAAGCATAGTTGGCAAAGATGCTACAATTTTGGACGCATAATCGCTATCAGGTGTGAATCTGGTACTTGATTATCATTAGTAACAAAAGATCCAAGAATAAATTAAAGTCACATATATTATGCATAAAAAAAAAAAAAAACGCATTCACACTCACAGCCCCACACGAAGTTCAAAGACTTGTATCGTTGGTGCCGGAAACATTTACAACAGACACACATTACACCCAGAACCAGAAGCACAAATATGGGTAGGGTAGGAATTTTTGCTCCTGGCGGGAATCGAACCCCCCACGGCGCAGAGGGCGGAGACCTGTCTACTGCGCCAACTGGGTAGTCAAATTCTTCATTGTCTTTCCAAAGCGTTAATATATATCAACCTATATACTAATGTTACTTCTATGTAGATAGATGGGGTCTATAGCGTTAAACCACTTTTTTACCAGCTGATAAGTAATTCAATGTGGTCGAGGAAGGTCAGCACGCTAGGATGGGATCTATCTCAGGAACATAAAAAACACCTCTCTAGCTTGTTTAAAAACAGTTCATGACTTCAAAGTCTACTCAACTTTACATGTGTCTTGTTTGATAATCTTTCTTCGGACAATTCTTCCATTTACATGAATACAACAGGTTGATTTGAATCAAACTATTCTTTCCAGATATCGGTGACCTTCCGGATTTTGACTTCTCCTTAACCGCTCTGCTGACATGCTGCGGTTTCTTCATCATGTATCTCGTGGAGGAACTGGTCCACCTCTACATCAACCACAGGGAGAAGAAGAACGGCCAGCAGACTTTGGTCAGGAACCTCAGCATCAGGAAGAGTGGAAAAGGCGAGAGCTCCTCCAACGGAGAGAGCGTCACCAACTCAACAGCGGATTTAGTTGATACAAAAAAGGGAAAGGTAAGTTTGAAACTACGTAGCTTTTGCGCCGCCATTGCTTCTTCCATTTCGAGAGCCTTCAGCTGATCTTAAAAATCCAGACACCAGAAGTCCATAGGACAAGCAAGCAAGCCTGCATCGCATTGGATCGCAGAGTCCGACTCGCACTTGGCTGGTTTTTTTGTTTGGTAGATTACACTTCAGAGGTGGTCCCATATAAATTCTATCGAAATCGTTCTAGCCAAAACCAAAATATAAGCGGTAAAGTCGGTTTTTTTTTAGTTTTTCTTGCGTTTAAATTATTTAAGTTTTGCTTGCGTTTCAAAAATTTTGAAGTCGGTTAAAAATATTTAAACGTTTCGTGATCCTCCGTTCCAGGATGTAGAACACAGCGGCCATTCTCATTCAGGCCACGGTCACAGCCACATGCCAGTAAACGGCAACAGCGATGACGTCACGTCCGCTCTGCGAGGTCTGCTCATCGTGCTTGCTCTGTCCATCCACGAGCTGTTCGAGGGACTGGCTGTCGGTCTGGAATCCAGCACTTCACATGTCTGGTAAGTACTCTATAACGTTTGTCTCTTAGGCTCGTTTATCACTTACACCTTGCTTTCAACCAGAACTAGAAATAGTAATTTCTACCACAAATTTTGTGTGTCACGAAGTACTTAAACACGATTCTAACATTTTTTGCATTGTCAGAAGAAAATGTATGTAAATTTTGTTCATAAATAAATTAAAAGACATTATATAATCACTAGTATCTACGCTTACAAAGCAAACACGAATAAAATTGTTATGGTGCTCGTATTAAGCAAAAGATTAGTACATAACTGAACTATGTATTTGCTTTAGCTTTCACGATGTGTATTGATTATTAGTTCAGCTACTCGACTACAGATGTCGCAGCGTGGCATTATAAATAAAAGCAAAAATGTTGGCAGTAAAAGAGTCAAGGTACAGTCATAGTCAAGTCACGCCCTAATAAAGTTGTAGAGACTTTACTTAAACTTCTAATGGAGTTTTGGAGCGAAAATCACGATTTTCTACTTTGTATGATTCGCCTACACTTATGCACGTTAACTAAGTATTAACGGTAAATAATCCACCTAATTACATATTAACACTCGAAGAATCACAGGTTTTGGAAAATTATACAAAATCAACAACGCTATTTATTCACTTTTGCGGCAAGACTCCCCCCTTTTTTACATATCTTTGTAATGTTGCCTGCACACATAAAATATATTTTAATAACATCGCTTAACGATAAAAAATCGCGTTTCGACACCTATGTTAACTCATTTAATAATTTGTTACTTTATTTTAGGTACATGTTGGGAGCTATCTCTGCCCACAAATTGGTCATCGCGTTCTGCATTGGTGTAGAACTAATCGCTACTCGCACAAAGACTTGGCTGTCCATTGTCTACATCACAACCTTCGCCGTGGTGTCCCCGCTCGGTATCGGCATCGGAATGATCCTAGTGGGAGGACAGGGTGCGGCCGCGGCTGGAGTCCCCTCTGTTATCCTGCAGGGACTGGCGTCAGGAACCCTACTGTACGTGATCTTCTTCGAGATTTGGAAGGGCGACAGGACCGGCATACTTCAATACGTCGCTTCGGTCGTCGGATTCTTCCTCATGTTCGGACTGAAGTTGTTGAGTGAGTATATTTTATTAACTTGATCTCTTGAAATATCCGTAACTAGTTTTGGTGGTTTGATTTTATAATTATATGTTTTTGAAGTGGAAACTTCTTTAAGCGCATTGAGCAATCTTTTTGGGTGAACAAAAATCATGGAACTCTCGTCATCGTCACCGAACGCGTAGTATACTGGCTACTGGCATCTGTCTCTTTCTAGTTTTCACTTCTATCCGCAGTCCCCAAAGACTGCGCCGCCTTTTTTTTTGTCAATGCAGTTTTAGTGTTTTTTTTCAAATAGGCGAATATTAAAAAAACATACTACAGCCATTAAAAAAAAGTTATTAACAAAAAAATTACCTCAATCTCTACTAGGCAAAATGTTGGCGTGAGGTCTCAGTTCGAGGCGAACCACTATTTAAACAATTTAGGCAATTTTTTACAACACACCCACAATCAAACCTACAAATTTCCCAATAGGGAGAAAACGTGAGTTCCCATTCAAGAATCGAAACCAATACCCGCTTAAAAAGTAAAGGTGCAACCAACTACGCCACCAGGCAGTTTATCATTATAATAAAAAAAAATATCGAAAGTGTAGTGTACACGTAGTAAATGTATTTGTAATAAGATATTATAAGTATTTCATAAGAGAGTACTGTTTTTTTTATTTGGCTTCGCAAGCTTTGTTCATTTAGCCAGTGTCAAGTAATAAAATATTTCAAGTGTAAATTAGTGAATATATGTTAGGCATTATACATTACGTACGTAAAAGAATTTCTGGTCACAAGTCACAGTCAAAGTCTAGTCATGCTCTAGTGAATTAGTTTATTGATTTTAATGATGTTTTTTCTTACAGCCCCCCACACCCACACTCACTCCCACGGCGATGACGACCACGGTCACTCGCATGGAAAGTAAGCCAATGCACGTGCTTAGCTGTCAAACTTCCACGCAAGCTTGGATGAACCTTGACTTAAACACGCCATTTTATTTATTTTGATTGTAATACTGCCGTCACAATGGAAAAAGCAGTAACTGCATTTTTGTCAAAATTATCAGAATCAGGAAAAATAGACGCATTTACTATTATTTTTATTTTGAAATATTCAAATGCAACCTACTAAATCTTACTTTTTTACCGACATCAAAAAAGGGAGGTAGGAGTAGGTACTATGATCGACTGTAAGTATTTTTTTAATTTTATTTATTATCACCGATTTCTCCCCCATTTGTGGACCGATTCTCAAAATTCTTTTTTGTTTGGTAGATTATACCTCAGAGGTCCCATATAAATTTTATCGAAATCGATTAAGCCAAAACCAAAATATAAGCAGTGAAGTCAGTTGTTTAATCTTTACTTACGATTAAATTATAATTTAGAAACATCTGCTACGAGTCATAACATATTATTATACTAAATAGCAAAGACATTTCTGATGTACATAACTAAATTTTGACAAAAAAATCAGTTACGTCTTTTTTCCTTATGGCGGCAGATTAGGTAGGTACAACCACTGAGATGTAAAATTAAAACGAGAAGAAGAAATTGCGACAGCAATAACGTTATATATTTTATATTTATGTGATAATGATCATTATGTTTTAACGTGACGAAGGACATTGTAGATATCGATATATAGAGAAGGGAGTAATTTTTGAAATAAGAAGCATACTTTTTGTGCATCGGATTGATTTTGTTATTACATACTTCGTGATTTTTTTTTTATTTATCAAAAGGCAATCCAGGCTATGCATTTTACGTGCACGAAGAGTTTACTACTTATTTGAAGTCTAGTCATCAAGAAGAAAGCTTTTCTGTAATATTGATCAATTTGCCTAGATTTATATAACTACTAGCCGTGCCCCGCGGCTTCGCCCGCTATTATCAAGTGAAAAGTAGCCTGTGTGTTAATCCTATGAGCTATGTACAAATCCGTTCAGCCGTTAAAGCGTGAAGAGGAACATATATTTGCCCAGTTACTCGCAAACTTTCGGATTTATAATATTAGTAGGATTTAAAGGTAGATTCGTTATTGGCTGTGTTCTAATTTGTCACAAAATGCGAGATGAAAAATCTAAATATAGTTATAAAAAAAACAAATTATTAGGTATAGAATATATTGATTTTGTTTATATAGAATGAGCCACACTAGGCAGAACTATAGTGATCAATTT
The DNA here is from genome assembly GCA_948107665.1 of Lomographa bimaculata. Taxonomy (NCBI): domain Eukaryota; kingdom Metazoa; phylum Arthropoda; class Insecta; order Lepidoptera; family Geometridae; genus Lomographa; species Lomographa bimaculata. Next base: position 8,236,157 of record OX403603.1, read on the forward strand.
CGAAAAGAATAATAGAGTAATAGGTTAGCGGTTAGACCAAGGCATGACACCTTATGACCGCGGGTTCAATCTCCGCTTCATGCAATAATTTTTTTCTTCTAAATTTATCACTATAGTATAGAATACTTACAGGAATGTAATAATTGTTAACTTTTTTTGCATTATAATTAACACCCAGTTATATACCTATATGTAATGATAAATCAAACTGTTGTCTGTCTGTGATATTAAAGCAGGAGAATTCAGGTGAATTAGATAAGCCATAATAATTAATATTAGTTTACCTAATTATAAGTAGATATAGCATTATTTTTGCTAAGTACAAACAATTTCATCCAGTTGGCATCTTTTTTACACACATATGTATGATAATAATGTATGAAGTAATTTAATATCGTACTTACTTCAGAATGCCTTATAATATAATTTAATTCATTATCTTAAGTATGTTTTTTACTGTTTACAAAATAAAACTATTTTAATAAAATTTGTTTCTTTATTCATATTCATATTTTATTTGCATTCCACATTGTAACTTAGATGGTAAACTTAGAATTAGTACCAATTATGGACCCTGTCGGGCACAGCTATATCTTTATAGTTATACTAGCCGTGCCCCGCGGCTTCGCCCGCTATTATCAAGTTAAAAAGTAGCCTATGTGTTAATCCTAGGTATAATCTATGTACATTCCAAACTTCATCCAAATCCGTTCAGCCTGTAAAGCGTGAAGAGAGAACAAACATACTTACACACAAACTTTCGGATTTATAATATTAGTAGGATTTGAATTCCAGTCTGAACTCTTTGTATTTATGTATGAAAATTGCTTTAATTAGCCGGGTAAAAGTCATTACCTTAAGACAACCAAAGATTATAATAAATCATATTGACTCTCCAGTAGCAATACAATATATACCGTCATTGTTAAGTAGTGCACAATCCTGCAGGGGGTGATATAGAATCGACAATTAAGCAGAATAAAAATAAAAAGAAAATAGAAAAATAATTTTATTTTCAACTCAAAAAATGTCCCCTTACTGGTAAGTAAATATTGGCGCAGACAGTTTAGTAGTAACTGTCAAATAAACTATTGCAACTCTTGAACAGCTGCTAAAATAATAGCTTATGACTGGTACGAGTGCTAAGAGCTATATAACCTACTCCCAATAAATGTTGATTTTACTGCTAAAAAATGCATTAATTTCATGTATTTACTCAGGTATTAGCCGTATCTAACATTTACACTTACCTAGGTAAGTAAGTATTTAATATTCTCGTAATTTATGAACAGCTGTGACCTCTCGTTACCTGTCGTCACATGTTAGTTCAATAATTCCGTAGCAAGTAAATATAAAAAAAATGTTTAAGTCGAAAAAAAACTTATTTCGATGTTATTTTTATTCTGTTTAGTTATTTTAAACCAGGATTATGCACTACTTACCAATGACGGTATATATTAAATCTTATAGTCTTATCTCTTATAGTTTGATGGTCTCATAACAATTATTTGTTTGAGTCCTCATTCATTATTGTAATAAAATGTGTAAACATAAACGCTTTCACACTCACAGCCCCAACTAAATTCGATGATTTGTGTCATAGGTGCCGGATCACACACACAATCACAACCAGAAACAGAAACACAAACTTTCCTTAGAGAGAAAATTTGTATTCCCGGCGGGAATCGAACCCTATACCATTGCTAGAAGGCGAACGCTCACCCAACTAAACCAACGTGCAACGGGCAGATCATTTATAAGAATGTATAGTCCGCTACTTGTTGGAATATTCCATAGAATATCCATTCAATTCGTGTAATTTACCAACGCAATGTATCTATCTATCAACTAAAAATACTTAATACGACGCAATGGACACGCGTGTGTGCCCGTGCGAACCAAATGCGTATCGTGCGTGTCGAGTACATTCAACTTCAGAACAGTTATATTGTTTCAACAACAATATAATAAGATTTTATGGATATACTAAAGAAGTACTAACTATAATTAACCATAAATTAGACGTTTAGTGAATTAACAAATAACTAAATAAAAACTTTATGGAAATATAACATCGGAGCTATTTTAGAACCAAGTGGCCTTATACAGGATGACGGCAAAAGGTCTAATGGAATAACACTAATTCCATAGAAGATGGGACGGTCTTTAGTTAGGGATGCTACTTCCGTCGATACATTAGCGCCGTCTCATCTTTTAAATAATTATAGGAGCCAAAGTGGCATACCCCGTTACGATTTATTTTTATTGTTTAGTTTATTTCATTCTTAAGTTTTAATAACTAAATTATATTTTAACAACAAATAATAAAACTCAAATACAAAATTAACTAACATATTAAGAAAATCAATAACTTGAAAACTTAGTTGTGTTACAATACATATTCAATTGTAAACAATATTGTAAAACATAGCCATTCAGCTGTGGTTTACAATATTATGTTTACGTAATCCGGGTACCTGTACCTAATATGGTATTTGATACATTTCTAATATGATTCTGATGTCACACACTAAATTAAATTTAAACTATTCCTGTCTTTTACAAAATAGGAACACAAGACAGAGATAGCATATATTTTAGTGCTGTCAAGTTAGTCAGAACTTAGATGTGTATGCAAGCTTAGTCGAATATATGTAATTGGTGTTGACTAAAAACACGTGCTTTTCTGCTTCTGCTATTCATATTTTAATTAATAAACTAGCTTGACAGCACTAAAATGTATGCTATCTCTGTCTTGTGTTTCTATTTTGTAAGAGACAAGGATAGTTTAAATTTAATTTATTGAGTGTTTCTACATCACAATCGAGGCCAAATGGGTAGCTTACAAATCAACTTACAGAAGTAGCATTTTGTATACGCTAGTACTTATTATGAGTATTCTTCGTATTTTTAAATTAACATAAATTTTACAATTTTTTCCACATGCACACTAAAAAATTTCGAATTTGCCACACACACATCAATAACACAAAATAATAAATAAAATTTAATGGCTTTTACGCTTTTAGACTCACAGGCTCCACACTAAATTTGATGACTTGTAACACTTTGAACCTGAAACATAATTTTGCCTTGGAGAGAAATTACCGGGAATCAACCCGAGTACTTTGTTAAGTAGGCAGACACTTTCAACTAAGCTAATAAGGCTGTTAGAATACGTCAACAAAATGACGAAATAATATAAAAAAAAATTAAGGTAAGACGCCAGCAGGGATGCACGACTTCCGGCGCGACTTGGAGCGATGACGATCATGCAGTATGGCCATGACTATGCTCGTGGTCACCATGCGAGTGAGGAGCTGAAATTTCAATAGAAAATAGTATAGCTGCTACACAGTCGACGCATTTGGTTCAAGCGGACGGCGTGCGTTGACGCGGGTGATTTCACTTTAATTATTTAATTTGTGGGTTAGTTCATTGACTGATTATATTTCCTCACATCTGATATAAATAGTACCTATGTACACCTTGGGTGTAACTGTATATTACACCTTCGAATATAGGTAAGCCGCCCACGCTCACGCGAATCTCGTGAGTTATAAACATAAAACACAAACACTTTTACACTTACAGCCCCACACTATGTACAATGAATTGTGTCATGGGAATCGGTAATATTTACATCACATACAATCACAACCAGAACCAGAAACTCAAGTCTATCTTGGGGAGAAAACTTGTGTTCCAACCGGGAATCGAACCCGACCCACCTGCTTAGAAGGCGAACGCGCGCTCAACTAAGCCAACGGGCAGTGCAATTATAGTTCAGTTATAAATCGCTTATAGTTCAATCATTATATTTTTTTTTTTACTAATCATCTAACTTTATTTTGTCTCTCTCCCTCTCATACCTTTATGATGCACGCCTACACCCCTCTTCTCGTCTACCATGTGTGGTTGACTGGTAGAGAATGCCCCCTAGCATTAAGTCCACCTTTTGTACTTTTTGTGCAATAAAGAATTAAATAAATAATAGTTATAGCTCATAGTAAATCTTCTAAATGTAATAATAAGAAAGGGAAGAGTATTTAAATATATCTATACTCACTCAAACACTGCAATCCAAACATGACAAAGAATCCGACGACCGAAGCAATGTACTGAAGGATGCCGGTCCTGTCGCCCTTCCAAATCTCGAAGAAGATCACGTACAGTAGGGTTCCTGACGCCAGTCCCTGCAGTATAACAGAGGGGACTCCAGCTGCGGCCGCACTCTGTCCTCCCACCAGTCCGATTCCAATGCCGATACCGAGCGGGGACACCACGGCGAAGGTCGAGATGTAGACAACGGACAGCCATGACTTCGTGCGGGTGGCTATCATATCCACACCGATACAGAAGGCGATGACTAATTTATGAGCAGAAATAGCTCCCAGCATATACCTGCAATTTTTAATGATTACATTAAATACCTACTAATTAATTTGAATGTGAATAAATCTTTTTTAACAGACTTAAAAATTAGGTGTAGGTTCTCAATTCGAATGTTTCTTTTTTTATTTGTGTTAGGTACCTCAGAACTTTTTTCTAGGTGAATCGATTTTAATGATTTTTTATTTGAAAGCTGGTGCTTCCCATGTCCCAGGTCCCATTTAAATTTGATTACGATCTGACCAGATTGAGTAATCCTCAAAAATGCGTGTTTAATTCATTTAATCTGGTCCCCTTGACCAGACCTTTCATAAGATAAAGTGATGAAGTCGTTTTTTTTTTAGTTTTGCTTGCGTTTAAATTATTTTACAAGAAATTCCGTAAGATCTTTGGAAATGTGGATATAAATTGCCTGCTGATGGGTTTTTTTTTATTATCTGTAACCATATCTTATTATACATAGAAAAGAATATACTCGGGGTTTTGCTGCCAAAGTGAAAAAATGGCGTTGTTGATTTTGTATAATTTCCCAAAACCTATGATTCTTCGAGTGTTCATGTGTAATAATGGTGGGTTATTAACCGTCAATACTTAGTAAACGTGCATAAGTGTAGGTAAGTCATACAAAGTTGTAAAACGTGATTTTCGCCTTCGCTCAAAAACTCCAATATAAGTTCTAGTAAAGTTTTTACCACTTTACTAGGGCATAACTTGACTATGACTGGACCTTGACTATTACTGTGACTTGTGACTAGGACTTTTAATATGAAATACACTTAAAATATATTATTACTTGTCACTGGCTAAATGCACAAGATTGTGAAGCCAAAATTAAAAGAAAAAATAAATACTCTTTATTATCTACTAAAGAGGTGGTGTAGGGATTGGATCAAAACAGCGACATCTGTGATCAAGTAGCTGCACTAGCTATTATTTCAATTGTGCTGTAGTAGTTATGAAATAGCTTTTCTACTCGACGCTAGATAGCATAAAACAAAAAATAATTATAAATACTTCAATAGTTATTGATGCTTGCATTTGAAATGCAAAAAAATATGAAAACTAATTAATGTGGCCCGTGGCTCCGCCATGATGGGTTATGATAGTTATTATCCTTTCAGATAATAAATAGAGATCCGTTAATCTATGACTGGACTGCCGTCTGTATGTTTTCAATACCCTACACATCAGGAATGGGTATCAAGTTAAAATTGATCACTGACCACAGAGAAGTTACTTCAATATACATTTATACTAGAATCATGCCAAGCAAGAAGCAAGTATGAAAGCAAAAAGCATATACAATTGTTTACACAAGTAACGGGAAAAAATAAAAAAATTGCTACTTAATTTATTGATGAGAATGGCAACAATTGCATTGTTTACAATGCAATTTTTTATACAAGTCTGTATGGAACCCTCGCTGCAAAACTAAACCTTGTTTATTAAGCGGCGCATATTTAAAAACCTCTTTAGATATCATTCTAGCCATTGATACCAACGTCATTTGAGGTACGACCACAGAGTACCTTTGTATATTGGGTACGACCAATATATCTTGAGGTACGGCTTGAAATTGTTATATGATTTTTTTAATAAATTTTAAAACAAAATATATATGTAAATAATTGTTTTGTTTATTTTCTCTTTTATTTATATGGTGTCAAGTGTCTGGCGTTGTCGTGCATATAACGAGGCGCGACGTGGTGATACTGTATTTTGCGGGACAGTGTAGTATAAACAACTATTCATTATTGATCGTTTGGAATACATCATCCATCTTAACTATTAGCATAGTAGAAATATATAAGTAAGTTGTCTTCATAGAGTGGTACCAAACGCGGCTTGTATGTGTGTACGGCCGTACGCACGTGCCTCAGCACGCACACTATGATAACAAACAGGCCGGCGAAGCCAACACGAGCCGGGGCCGCCCCCGCGCTCGTCGACGAAATTATTTATTAGAATGAGGATATATTTTACTTTAACTTCGAATAATAAAGCATTCAAAACTTGCCGTTACCGGAGGAAATAATTTTATGTATCAAAATTGTGACTTTTAAAAATAAACATACCGCCAATACATTAACTATACCTTAGTCTTCAAGTACTGTCATATATACCTATAGTTAAAGTGTAACCTACTTTACGTGTTTATTCAATTTATGTAGGTTTTTAAAGTGAAAACTTCTATAGGCGCGTTGAGCACTTTTTGGGTGAACAAAAATCATGGAACTCGCGCCTTCGTCACCGACGGCCAATATTTGTTGAGCTCTACGCGCGATACATATTGCTCACGATCGGGGATCTACTTATAATGGTTATTTATGTATACTGTGTATATATACATTATATATAGTTTTCACTTCTATCGGCAGTCCTCAAAGACTGCCCCGCATGTTTTTTTTGTAATATAAGTAAAATATTGATCTTTTATCAGGTCGTAGACAAGTAGGTACATGCTGCGAACATTGATTTATTGAACCCTATTTAGCTATGCATTTTAACTTCGTTATATATACTACTACTGTGTGATTTCTTTTCACATATACAAATTTTTTATTTTTCAATATTTTGTTTTGACTCTGTCGGCGTGGGCCGTGGCTAATATGTATATGCCAAATACAGCTTTCATGTAAATGAAATCATATCTATTTTACCACCACATTTTATACTATTTTATTGTACCTAACTTGTTGGTTTGTTAAAATATACATTTTACATATAGGTACACCTTTAAAAGTCGGAGATAGTGACAACCCTGCGTATTCGGCTAGGTAGGCATTTGAATCTCCTACGGGCCTCGAGTTATCTTACTGATATATTTCTACTATGCTATTAGCTACGGAAAACATAGCATTCAGAAGAAAGTCGTATAACCAAATTACCTTTTTTTATGCTGGATAGGCGCATTAGCTTTAGCTTTAGCTATTAGCTTTTTAAGGGTTAACAAGCAACAGGGTCTGAGATCTTACTGGTATTTTACAAATTACCCAGTATAAGTTATCTTTACTAAGATTTTTCCATATTTTACAATCGCCGAGACTCGAACTTGTCGAATTTATTTTAAATGTATTTTAAGTTACTCACCAAACGTGAGACTTGTTGCACTCCAGGCCGACAGCCAGTCCCTCGAACAGCTCGTGTATGGAAAGTCCAAGCACGATGAGCAGACCTCGCAGAGCGGACGTGACGTCATCACTGCCGGCTGTTACTGGCATATGAGCATGACCGTGGCCAGAGTGGCAACTAGCGCTGTTGAGTTCAGAACCCTGAAATTTAAAAAGATATTTCTATTTCCATCCTCACTCCTTTTAATTAACAAGTAAGACAATTACGCTTGTCTTATCGAAGAAATAACCTTTTCCTCTAAGCCTTGGCTGCGTCGAGTGCCTGTCACATTTTTAATAGCAAATTCAATTTTTCAATTTGATTTCTTAACCACCATGCAACCCATGAAACTACATAAGTACCTACTTCACACAATATTTCGTATCATTATATTGGTAATCTCATGATAGTGAACCAGGAACTCAATTTCCCTTGGGGAGACACACATCAGGGAGATCACATCTTACGTGTATTAGTGTGAACATTTCCGGCTATTACGGGCTACGATACAAGTATTAAACTTGGCGTTGGGCTGTGAGTGAGTAGGTAAACGTTTATGTTAAACAAGCAATACCTTAAAAGATTTATAAAATCAAGCTTTCACCAATTATAAATAAAAAAAAAGGATTAAAAAGTTATATAACAGGGAACTTGTCAAGATAAATCAATCTAGCACAAACTCGATGGGTTTATCCTGCTAGTTCAGAAGTTCCTATGGCCATCTTCCGTCTCCATCATCGGACCAGCATCATGGTATCATAATATATCTATATTGTCGCCGAAGAGACATAAGATAACCAAATTCGAGTCTAACCGTCTAATTTAGCTTGCAGACAGACAACGGGACAAACGGAACAACGGAACATAATAAAAGCTAGTAAAAAGGAACTTACATTTCGATTTCCATATTGCACCAAATCGAATGTAGAGTAAGTGTCAATGCCACTAGCAGAACGTCTGTCTGTATAGCCGTCGTTATGTCCACCATTCTTTCTGTTACTCGGATTTCTATAGTTCAAGTTTTTGGACAATGTTTCCTGTTGGTTCTGTTTCTCCCTTCGATGGATGTAGGCGTGGACCAGCTCCTCAACGAGGTACATCATGAAAAAGCCGCTGCATGTCAACAGGGGTGTCAAGGAGAATTTAAAGTCAGGAAGTTGATGACTTCCTGGAAAAATAAGCTTGAGTAGTACGAATATCCAACAAATCAATAAATGAAAAAACCTAACTGGGTAAACAGTTTTGCCATACATTGTATTCAACTATGTTTAACAGCTGTTTAGTCAGCGTACGCCATCAAAGCGGCCAATTAGCAAATTTTACTTCGATTTGTCTTACGAATATTATTATTTTGAACTGAAAACTATTTTTTACCCCAATAAAACATAGCCCTTGACACTCAGGGATAGTGAGTTACCTATTAGCGAAAGAATTTTCAGAATCGGGTCAGTAGTTTCAAAGATTACTTTTACGAACAAACAAACTTTACCTCTTTATAATATTATTAGTAAACGGTAGCTGATGAAATAGGGTTGCAAATGACATATTTTTTAGAAACATTAATTCATCATAACTCAATATTCACGCTGCTGCTGCGAATTCAGAAGTTCCTGTAAGACTCCATACATGTAGCTAGATGCCTGGCTTGAATATAACTACACCTTTATGTTACAAATTGTATAGTAGAACCATCTGCATATCAAATTTCATCTAAATCCTTACAAAATAAAGTTACCTTAGTTTTCGTTTCTCTCTCACATGTTTGAAACAAAAACGGTAACTTTATTTTGTATATACTTTTCGACTAAGCATTATTAAAACTAGTACAATAAACGAATATCAACATAAAGCATTCCAATGCTCAGTCCATAAATAAAACGATAAAATATATAATATATTCTATGATTATTTCCTTCACAAAACTTCGTTACCGATAACGAATTTCCGTTAAACTTTACCTACTAACACACAGCTATTATTTTAACGGCGAAGTTAGCGACCAATGACGCAGACACAGTCCTTAATAAGAACATAAGCATATGTACGATTCCTATTCTGTAAAACAGAATGATTTTTGATACATAACAAAAACGCTTTCACACTCACAGCCCCACACTAAGTTCGATGACTTGTGTCTACCCAGACAAGAAAGAATGCCGGAAAGATTAACATCGCACACACGATCACAACCAGAACCAGAATTTTCGTTGGTGAGAAAACTTGTGCTTCCGCCGGGAATCGAACCCGACCAATACCTCTGCTTAGAAGGCTAACGCTCAACCAACTAAGACAGTAAAATAAGCTAAGTATATAAAATACATATTATAATTAATATTAATATTCACTGCGCTATTTCAGTTTTTTCCTCATCAGTATGTGCAAACGCAACACAAACCTTACTTCGTAAAGTGTCGAAAACATTGTTATATGTAATATTTTATTCGAGATAGCATTGGTCTATCTTACTAACGGAACGTGACGATGCATCTGGATGTGGCATGTTTAGCAAGATTCCGTTGAAATAGCCTTAAAACTCTTCGTTATATACGTTTAGGCAAACAATGAAGTCGCTCAACATCAAAGTCAAAAACGATTAAATTTTAATAAGAACTACATGGACATCAAAGTAGTTTATAAAGAAAAAAATAATGTTATAACTCCTCCTAAACGGTTAGACCTATTTTGATAAAAAAAATTAGCGTGTTCAGGTGGATTCTAGAATGATTTAGATTTAAAGCAGAATGAATATTCATTTTTAAAAAAAATATGGAAATAAAATATTTTTTTAAGACAGGAATACGTCACTCGGATTTATTAAAGTACTAGGCAACCATAAACGTGAAAGAGGTAAAATGCTTTATTACTCTAAGTGGCATTGCAACGCCTGCCGGGTATAGCTAGATATATTATAATAAGTAGTAGGTTTAAATATCTCATGCAAAAACTCACGTTGTAAATCATCAACATTATGCTCTACTTCAGGCATCAAGTGCATAAACGTAGTCGAGAGCAGCACACCTCCACCGAAAGACAGCAGAGTCATCACCACCCGGTTGCCCGACTTTATATTCCCTGCATCATCAGCGGACATCCAATCTAATCTCCTCGCCAATAGGAGAGGAAGTAGACCACAAGTCATTGAAGCACAAAATAGGACAGCCATGGAGACTGCTTTGGCGATGACTACTCCTTCAGTATCTTCAACATTATGTTCGTGTCCTGACATGATTGAGGTAGGTAATGGTCCGACTGATCAGAAGGTAAGAACTTAAGTGGACTGCGTGTTTTTTGTTTTGTGTTTATATAAAACCATGTATATTAGTAGGTATTGTAGATATATTTATTAGACGAGGAAAAACCGCGTGCGCGTACCGAGAGTCGAGCAGTGACTATGCGCTTGCAAAGTAAACTCTGTATTAAGCAGAGCAACTAGCTGCAGTCCGTGGATTCGCCCGCGTTCTTTTTTTATTATACCGACTATTACGCATATGAAGAAAACGAATAACTAATCGTTCGCCCCGAACTGAGATCTCACGCCTACAGTTTGTATAATAAAGATTTTTGAGTATAATTGCTTAAAACTTTTGCTTTTAATAATAATTGTTTGATATCTGTATTTGTTGTTCAAGAACAGGATATAACAAATAATATACGTAATTATCAGCGTTAAATAAGTTAAGATAGACCCCGAAATAAAAAAGGTCTAAAAACAGTGACTTCGGTTCCTACCAAATTTTTATTTTCAAACATAGATTTTTATAAAACCCGGGTTCGTACTCTACTTACTGTTAAAAATAACCCACTGAGGCAGAAAAATGATGTATGGATGATTATTTTCATTTATATCATTTTAATTGCCATTTCTGGCTCTAGGCCAAATATTTACATATTTTCAGAGAAATTGAAGCTATCTGCTTGTATGGTTAAGACGCTAGATGCTTCTGACAGAGGGACGGACGGACAAGGTGCTAAACCACCCAAGTCATCTTGGAGATCTCGCTTTGCTCGATCAATAAGTAGAAATACCTACACTTCATGATTTCAATCGTCGTAGTTTACCCTCAAGAAGAAGAATCCTATATATAAGAATTACGCTAAACACCAAATGCTTTCCGGCTGCCCAACCTTCATAATTAGTCTCATTCTAGGCTCAACGTGCTAACCGTTTTCGACCTCATCGTCATTTAATAACTGGTGAGATATATGTAGTACGAAGATGCTAACCTATCAAATATAAACAGTCATTTATTAAGTACATATCGTAGTAGGAAGATGCTAACCTGTCAAATATAAACATTTATCAAGATGGCTGTGATTTCGGAAAGTGGCAATTAGAGTCGTTATCATCCATGAGTGCCTCTTTGGTGCCCATGTGAACAGAAATTTTTGTGGCCTGTGATTTTGCAGTGAAAAGGAAGCGAACAGACAGACTATTAAGTTCGGATTTATATGATACTAGCCGTGCCCCGCGGCTTCACCCGCTATTATCAAGTTAAAAAGTAGCCTATGTGTTAATCCCAGGTATAATCTATGTACATTCCAAATTTCATCCAAATCCGTTCAGCCGTTAAAGCGTGAAGAGGGAACAAACATACTTACACACTTACACACAAACTTTCGAATTTATAATATTAGTAGGATTATAATGTGAGTGGAGTGTGATATCCTAATAATATAATAAAAAGGCAATTATCCTGAACGCGGCATGCATTGTTGAGAGGTTCTTTTCTAATTATTGTTGTGTATGTATGTATTTGATAGTACATATGTAATATGATTTTTAAAAGTGATTATACATACATCTTATACCTTTAAACGAGCAATCTTTGTAAATATATCCTACTAATATTATAAATCCGAAAGTTTGTGTGTAAGTGTGTAAGTATGTTTTTTCCCTCTTCACGCTTTAACGGCTGAACGGATTTGGATGAAATTTGGAATGTACATAGATTATAGATAGATAGATAGATAGATAACGCTTTATTGTCACACCTTATATAAATCACTCAAAATAACAAAATTTAAATTATAGTGTACAATCGGCGGTCTTATCGCTAAAAGCGATCTCTTCCAGACAACCTTTAGATAGAGAAGATTATAAATAATTCGGTGAAACGGGGGCGTAAATATAAGTTTAGGAAATATATATATATATAAAGTAAGGTATATATATATACATACTTAAACTAAATAAATTCTATAATTATACCTAGGATTAACACATAGGCTACTTTTTAACTTGATGATAGCGGGCAACGATTTTAATGAAATTTAGTATGAAGGGGTGCTTCAGGGGCGATAAATCGGTCTAGCTGGGCTTCATTTTTAGGTAGGTACTTTAACCTAAATCTAAGAGCAGAAAACTCGTTGGCGCTGTGGAAGCATGTAAGAAAACCATTACAAATTTGACAACACTGATGGCGCAGTAAGCAAGTTTTACTTACTACGCCCTTGGTTTAAAATTCGATTCCCGGCAGGTGTTCAACTTTCCTTCTCAAGGTACATGCGGTACGGCTCAGGGCTTGAGTGTGTGTGTGTGATGTAAAAATTTCCGACACCCTCGCTACAAGTCTTTCAACTTAGGGTGGAGTTAATAAAAAAGACAAACTGTCAAACGCCATCCATTTATGTTTGACATACCTTCAGTTCGCTCGAAGCTTTTCGCTTCTACGTTTATATTCCCACAGCGAAGGAGTGCTTCAGCGTGTCTTTGTTCCCTGAACGGTGCAATTTGGGTGTCTTCAAGCCTTGAGTTAATAGGTACCTTCTAGTCAAGCATGTTCCATCTTCGGCCGCATCGTCACTTTCTATCAGGTGAGATAGCGGTCAAACTTGCCTATTTAGCATTAAAAAAAAAAGTCGTGAGTTCCCACTTACAACTCCACCCTAAGTTTAATAACTTTATTAATTAGCTTATTGTGTCATTGAGAGAAAAGAGGAGCAGGTCACTCTCCTGATAGTAAGCGTCACGCTTGTCCATAGGAGCCGTTCAAGTATTACGTAAGCACTATAGGGGGGCGGGGGGGTCTTTGATTTGCTTACTTTTGATGACATGGGGGGTAGGGGGGTCTAGATGATGATTACGTCATCCGTAGTTATTTACTTTTTTACACATATGGCAACTCACACATTGTCTTTGCTTGAAAACGAAACACATTTTTGTGGATTCCCACGAATAATGTATACGTTTAGGTATTTTATTTTTAGAATTATAACTTCTGCTCATGAATCGAATCTATAAAAAAAACAATACATTAAGTAGGTAATAGAAAAATGTTTACGAAACCAATGGGTAAGAGCTTTGCTTACTTTTGCTGACAAGGGGGATGGGGGGGGGGGGTAAATAAATGTAATAAATCATACTTGAACGGCCCCATAACAGTTTAGAACTTAGTTTGGAACGTTTTAAACCCAGAGTTGTCGTTACTATTGTATATTTGTCGTTTAAGAAAGTAATCGGTTAATCCTACTAATATTATAAATCCGAAAGTTTGTGTGTAAGTATGTTTGTTCCCTCTTCACGCTTTAACGGCCAAACGAATTTAGATGACATCTAAATTCGTTTGGCCTTGTTGACATCCGTTCAGTCGTTAAAGCGTGAAGAGGGATCAAACATACTTACACACACACTTTCGGATTTATAATATTAGTAGAACTTTATTATATCTATTTAGTAGCCGTACATTAAACAGAGATCAACATAGATCAGAGCCACGTCTCATTATCATGGTTAAGTGATAAATAATAAAACCGAGTTTAGCGTGAGAACTATCATACTTCACACTAATATTATCGAAAGTTTGTGTTCGTGTTTTGTATTTGCGAACGGATGGACCAACATTCATGAAATTTTGTATGGAGGTAGCTGACACCCTGGAATGCCCTGGATTACCACTTAGGCTTCTTTTTATCCTGGAATTCCCGCGGGTCCGGGACTTACGCGGGTAAAACTGCGGTGTGCAGCTATTCTACTTTAATAATAAGTGGTTTCCATATCTAATATATAAAATTCTCGTGTCACAGTTTTCGTTGCTATACTCCTCCGAAACGGCTTGACCGATTTTGATGAAATTTTTTGTGCTTATCCGGTATCTATGAGAATCGGCCAACATCTATTTTTCATCATCATCACTTTTCATCATTATCAACGCGGGTGAAACCGCGGGGCGCAGCTAGTATAATATATAGGTAATTACTTAATTTTTCTAAGTCTGGCTAAAAGCTCTGTTTGCACCCTATTATTGTGCAATAAAGTATTGAACATAGCATACGTGTATTTACGTATGTTTCCTTATAACGGAAAAATACCTTTAGGGAAACCCACCGAAATTCCAACGAATGTACATTTATGGTAAACATAACGAATTTGTTTCGATAACGGGCGTAACCCATTGTTAACAAAGTTTAGGCAACTGTACTTGAATAGTTTATTTTTGTATTAATAGGTACCTATTCTTTGCCGTTATGAAAAACCCACATAAATTATAAACGTATTCGTTTCGATAACGGGCGTTACAATTGCTAAGGTATAGGTACCTATGTAAATAATTTTGATCATATGATATTTCTTTTATATTGTTTTTCTAGCTTAGGTATATGTCATCAAGAATGGTTGCAGTTCCGACATAATTAAAAAAAGAGTCAGCTTTTTTTTAAATATTTTATTGACACATTATGTATGGCCTTTTATAATCTTTGGCCATAAATAGAAACATGGAGTTTTGCCGCGAAAGTGAAAATAGGCGTTGTTGATTTTGTATTATTTACCAAAACTTATGATTTTTCGAGTGTATATATGTAATAATTGTGGATTATTAACCATTAGTAACGATTTATGTGCATAAGTATGCACATAAATCATACAAAGTTAAAAACATGATTTTCGCTTTCGCTCCGAAACCCCAATATACCACTTCTATCAGCCCCCGATTACCTATCTTTGTTGCACGCGGTTTCTATTTGAATTAAGCAAAAATGAACCTTATTTCTTAGGAGTTTTGTCAGTCAAAGTCAAGTAAGAGTCAAGGTCCAGTCATAGTCAAGTCACACCCTAATAAAGTGGTAGAAACTTTATTAGAATTTATTATAATATTGGAGCGAAAACGAAAATCACATTTTTCAACTTTGTATAATTGGCCTACACGTTCACTAAGAAATTACCGATTATTACACATGAACACTTAAAGAATCACAAGTTTTGAACAATAATACAAAATCAACAACGAAAATTTTTCATTTTCGCGGCCGAACAGTTTGACAGTGGCTGAGACTTGACAGCTGTATGTATGGCGACAGTTGACACTGACACTGGCTGGAAAACAAAAATCCAACACTGTTGTTTTCCAGATTTAAACATTTTGTATTCTTATGTTTCGGTTTTCTCGTAGAGTTTTTCTTGGCTGCCTGTATCAAGTTGTTACTGCTTGTGTTTATACACATTGCTGAGTTTAATCAAACAAAGCTTACCGTGTTCTAATCAGTTTAAAGAACACATTTTAGGTAATTGAATTAAGAGTTATCACTATGCAGGGGTGTTGATGTGGCCCACATTTATATCACTTACGTAAAACTTAAAATAAAATGGTAATTTGATCACTAGAAAGTGAAATGCGTGTGATATAACAAGTTGAAAGGTGAAATTGACCTGGGTGGTTAACCTTGCGATGCTAGCGAGTCAGTTGCAGTTGTGTTGGCGTTGTAGAAAGTGGTTTTCATAGTCGTAGTTTTGTAGTAATTTTTCAGTGTATTTGCTTAGTGAGTGTGTGTTTGAAAATATGAGCTTATTATTTGGTTCCGCCGTCTGTTTGTCTGTAACTCCAGAGAGTAAGTTCTATGTTACCCTCGATCCTGGCATACATTCAATTGTTACCTATTTACTTATCATCAACCTTTCACATTGTGTCGTGACACAGGCAGGTTGCGCTTTGTTAATTCAAGGTTGCATATTGTATTGCACATTGTATAATTCTAGAGCAAATACCTGAGCATATGATAGATAATACATTATTACAATACTAAAGTTATTTCTACCACATTGTTTGTTATGACGTTTATCTTTATGGTCCATCATTTATTCCCTTCCTTCTCCTAAGAGTTCTACTTCTTAATGGGCACTGTTTGCTTCTCTAGGATGTGGCTTCTAGGGAATCGGGCTACTCTGAGCTAAGTTTGAGTTTAAGTTGCTTTCTGGTTTTTTTCTTTTTTCTCCATATTAAATAGACATAGTTTTATTATATTTATATATATGTATATGTATGTATTGTATATTTAAAAATATTTGTATTTTATAATTATATAGTATCTGTTTACGTGTATGTAAATTTATTATTTATATATCCTCTGTTTTTAATCACTGTTCTTCTATCTAATCTTTTATGAACATAGAACGACGTCCTATTATATTGCATTATTCCTCTCCATCCAAAGGTTGTCTGGAAGAGATCGCTCTCAGCGATAAGACCGCCTATTGTTACACTTATATAATTTTTTACTGGCATTCCTATTTGTGTTCTTTGTTATTTTAAGGTGTTCAATAAAGAATATATCTATCTATCTATCTATCTGGGCCATATTATGTATATTTTTTGTTAACAAGTTATGCTTTTTATCATTGTATTCAGGTGAAAGGAGATACATGCATATTCAAGTATGTTTATTTTTGGCACAAGAGTTGTCAATAGATTATGTAAACATAACTAGAGTAGACACCTGTTTACCAATAGCATATCTCTTTTAATTTGAAATGAAAATGAATGAATAATGTTGCCTGATGCAGTATTTACATTTCTAAAGGCGCTACTTACAAATTCCAGGTGATTACCGCCCCCTGACTCGCAGAATGTCAGCTCCAGGTTTGACATCGGAAGCCCAGATGCGGTACCTATTGCAATGGTTTGGAGAGTTCAGCGAGCTGCAGCGAGAAGACTTCCTGCCAGTGCTGGCAACTGCTAGGGGAGGCCGGCCAGATCAATTGGCAGCTACCTTAGCCGGCCTCTCATGTGAGGACAAGCCGGTCAGCTTGTTTCAGTGCCGCGTAAGTGTTCTATCTGAATTAAGATTACTTACATTTTATTCTTTAAATGAACTGTATGTACAAATAAAAAATTCCAAGAACTTGTGGCCTCCAACTCTTGCAAGCATATTGTAAGAGTTACCCATTTTAAATACATACTTGCCGTGCTCCAGGGCTTCGCCTGCATTTATAAAGATAAAAAGTAGTCTATGTGTCAATCCTAGGTATAAGCTATGTACATTCTAATTTTCATCCAAATCCTTTCCGCTATTAAGCAGTGTGAAGAGAAAACAAACATACTGACACATTTACACACAAACTTTCGAATTTATAATATTAGCATGATAAGGAAATATCAACCTGTACATTGCAGCAAAGCTGTTGTTTAGAAGGGAACAAATAGTCAAAACTCATTTGTATGGTTGACAAGCAGTGAGTCTCAAGAAACTAGCAGATAATAGAAGCCATTTATTTCTTCGGTGACAATACAATGATATTGTTGCGTGTATTGACAACCCAGTTGGTGTAATGGGCAAGTGTTTGCTCTCTGCCCCAGTGGGTCCTAGGTTCAATTCCTGGCAGGTGCACAATTTTCCTTCTCAAGGGTATTTCTGCTTCTGGTTCTGGGTGTGATTGTGTGTGTGTGATATGCAAATATTTCCAGCACCCACAATACAAGTCTTAGAACTTAGTGTGGGTCTGCAAGTGTGAATTTGTTTGTTTGTTAGTAAAAATATAGTACCATGGAGCTAGTCTGATGATGAAGTCAGAAGATGGCCATAAAAACTTCTAAACTGAACAAGTTCTCTAGTTATCTAACTTTTAATCCTTTTCTACCGACTTCACAAAAAAGGAGAAAGTTCTTAATTCAACTGTATTTTTAATTTTTATGTGTACCTCATATCTTCTTTCCATGTGAACCGATTTAGTAATTTTTTTTTATTGTTTGAAATCTGTTGTTTTCCCATTAGTACCATTTAAATTTGATCAAGATCTGATCAGTTGTTTTTGAGTTATCGTCAGTAATGGGTGTTTAATACCTTTAATCTCATTAAAGTTCCGAAGATAAAGTCGGTGTTTTTAAGCTTTGCTTGCGTTTAATTATGGTTACATTAATTACGTGTCTCCCTTTTCCACTCTGGCCAGAATGAGAACAATGTATGTAGGAACCCAATCAACTGTGTACCCATCAATACTAATATTATTAAGATGTAAAGTTTGTGAGGTTGTAGAGGGTAATCTGTGTGGATTTACTGAACCGATTTTGAATTTTTTTTTACCAATAAATAGTTAGACATTATTTGTGAGTGTCATAGGCTATGTTTTTTTTTACCTGGGAGATGCCGGGCAAGTCAGCTTGTATATTATATTGGTATGTATTCTTAACATAATAATAATTATTTTATTTACAAACTTCAAAATAACTTTTTACATTATCACTTGTTTATTGGTAGTAACCTAATTTACTATGAAAGACCTTACCTACTTTACTGATAATTATTTTGCAATAACCTGACTCATCTGGGGCACTTAAATTAATTAGGTGTGTAAATTACTCAGTCGAACCGCAAAGTACTATCAGTAAATTGGTACAAAATGACTCATCGATGACTTACATTGTGGAAATTTGTTACGTGACTGAATTAGCTTATTACTAACAATAACCCTATACAATAAATAAGTAAATATTACTATATAGTGTACTAGCCGTGCCCTGCGGATTCGCACGTATTTATCAAGTTAAAAAGAAACGTGTTAATACCAGGTATAGGCTATGTATATTCCAAAATTCATCCAAATCCATTTAGCCGTTACT
Organism: Lomographa bimaculata; assembly: GCA_948107665.1. NCBI lineage: Eukaryota > Metazoa > Arthropoda > Insecta > Lepidoptera > Geometridae > Lomographa > Lomographa bimaculata. The sequence goes on from OX403603.1 coordinate 8,255,488, forward strand.
GTGTGAAAAAAACAAACATACTTACACACACATACAAACTTTCAGAACCCAGTAAATCATAAATAAAAACATTGGCCTTATGTTTAAGTTACATAATTAAACATAATATAAACACTTTCACACCCACACTAGTTCAATGACTTGGTGTTATGAGTACCGGAAACATTTACATCACACACACAATCATAACCAGTAACACACATTTTGAGTAGAATACTTGTGTTCCCACTGGGAATCGAACCTGATACCCCTGTTTAGTAGGCGGAAACGTATCTAACAAAGACAACGGGCAGTACAAACTTTGTTAATTAAGAGCCATGAATTATGTTGATAAATAAAAATTGGCATGATTTAGATATTTATAGTTTACTCGCTGATCCGCCCGGCATCGCCCGGGTGATACAAATCTTTGAATTTTTCAGAATTTCTGTACTATAATATGTATGTATTATACATATAAACCTTCCTCTTGAATATCTATCAATTGCTGAAAACTGCATTAAAATCCATTGAATAGTTTAAAAGATCTAAGCAAACAGACAACGAAATCGAATTCATTTTATAGTATGTAAAGATAATTAAGATGGTATTAATGTAATTGCTGTTAATTTAACAAATTTATTAAAATTGAAAAATAACAAAAATCATAGCTGATATTGCTATGGCAATATATTTAGATAATCCCATAGATAAACATAAATGTTTTTACACTCAAAGCCCCACCCTAAGTTCGATGACTTGTGTCATCTGAGCTGGAAACATTCACATCACACACACAAATACGCCCACACAGTTAGATACAAACAGGTTTTAACAATTGATATCCATTTTTCAGATAAAACTTTTCAATGAATGGTTCCCGTCATGGGCAGAGGAAGATCAAGATAGACTCATTAAAGGTGTCTCAGAGGTAGACGCTGTATTCGGAGCAAAACTTGAAGACTTAATGAAGAACGGGCCACAGGTTAATGGTGAAGAAAATGGTACTGGAGAAGCTCATTCACCAACTGTAGAAGAGCCTTTGACCAACGGTGACCATGAAAATGAGCTGCCTGAAGAGAATGCTGACATCCCAGTTATTCCAGAGAATCTACCTGTTGAAATTGCAGCTGCATCCTAAATTATCACTTCTGTTAGTATTATTAAAGTTCAAAGTTGAGTATTTATTTAGTAATCTCATAGGGTTAATTGTGTATTATTAATAGTGCCAAACATTTAATGATGTAGGAAATGTAACATCTTCAAAGGACATAAAGTAAAAAATAGGGACAAAATTTTCGCGATTCAAACACATTGTTATCGGGACTCGAGTTTTCGAGTCTTCTCGAGACCACGGCCAATGCAACTTGGCCTAAACGTCGAGGTAAATAAAAATAGTTTTTGAGAAATTATCTAAACTACTCGTTTTGTGACAAAATCTCAGAGCAATACCAATTCCTTTTAAATATATTTATTTATAAAAAAAATATTGTAATGTGTGAGATTTAGATAAACAGAAGATTATTTGTTACAAAGAATTGGCCAACTTTTTACAATTATTGACGGTTCAGAAAGAACTATTAAAGTTTCGCGAGAATCATATAAACGCAACACTATACTTTACGCAGATATTTGGCCAAAGTATTACAAAGTAAGGTAACTGTTTTTTCAAAGTTCAATCAAAGCAAATAATAAGATGCTCATGACTTATTTGATATAGTACATTTTATTTGTATTACAGTTTGAAAGGCTAACCAATGGATGAACTGCCGAAATGTATGAGATAATTGAAAAGTTAATATTTCATATAATTTATGTTTTGTTTAACAACTTAGAACTTTAATAGAACATACCGAATCAAGCCCTTAGCCATTTAGCTTCAGCATTATACGAAGAGATCAGTTGAAGTCTAAAATTATAGGACACCTCGCCAACTTTGTCCATAGTATGAATGTGAAATGTATGGAAATTTGGTGGTAGGATGTTAATTTTCAGCCTGTTAGATTTGTAGTTTGATGTTACACTTATATTTTTCATATCCAATAATAATTATTTATTGTAACAATGTTTTTTGAATGTTGTGAAATGGCAGCATTATATCTTGAGCCATATTTATCCATCATTAATGTTAAGTACACCCATACAAGTTCCAACATTGTAATGTAGGTAATGAAACTGTCTCAAATCAAAAAAGCCATAAAATTATTTAGATGATACAACTTTAGCATTTATAACATTCCATTTACAACTTAAAATCGAAAATTGATTTATTCTCTTTATATTTATTAATATTCTACTGAATCTCAATCACAGTGAGAATAATGTATTTTTTACAATTTCTAATACTAAAAAAAATTAAGTATTTTATTTCGTGATGTGTTTGTTTATTCCATTATACATGTTTTAATTATTATAATTAGACTTTGATATTCTTTATATTCTCTTTTATATTTTTAGAATACATTGATTAAATTTGATATTTCTGTGTACCTAATGATTGTCACAAATGCAATGCATTATAGCAAAGATCAAATGATAATAAGTTATAAACAGTTTAGATTTTTTTTTATTATTGTGCCAAGATTTGAAAATACTAGAAATACTAGAAACCTCTTGGGTCGTCATTGCAACCATTGAAACCAATGCTTTACTTTTCAAATGAATTTTAAAATATATTATTTATTTTCTTTGTTAAGTGTAACGTGTCAACTGGCGTTGGCGTGCATATTCGTGTGCATAATGCGTAGTCGTTCTTTGAACAACTAATTATTATAGTTTGTATAGAATAAATCATTTAAATTATTACGGCATGTTAGCATTCAGAAAAAGCTAGGTTTTTCCGCGAAAGTGAAAAAATGGCGTTGCTGATTTTGTATAATTTTCCAAAACCTGTGATTTTTTGAGTGCTAATGTGTAATAATGGTGGACTTTTAACCGTTTATACTTAAACGTGCATAAGTGTAGGCAAATCATACAACGTTGAAAAACGTGATTTTCGCCTTTTCGCCAAACTCCAATGAAAGTTCTGGTAAAGGTTCTACAACTTTACTGGGGCATGACTTGACTATGACTGGACCTTGACTCTTTTACTTTGACTGTGACTTGTGACTGCGACTTTTAATTCAAAATACACTTGAAATATATTGTTACTTGACACTGGCTAAATGCACAAGATTGCGAAGCCAAAATAAAAATAAAGAAAGAGCTATACCGTTTGAGATGGCTGTAATTTTGCGTAGAGTAATAAAACTTTCATGAATGCCTATATGCTTTGTTAATAAATTTTGATTTTAGTTTGAAAGCCGTAGCACTAATTGAGCTAACAGTTAGAACTAGAATGAGGATCTGAGAGCTTTCTAGTATTTTACAAATTACCCTCTATATACAGAGACTTACATATCTGTGGTAATGGCTACTCTAGATAGGAGTGTATGCGCTAGAGCATAGAACTAGGATTAATATACCCAAATCCCGCAATGTTGCCCCAAAATGTAAGCTATTTAGGAAATGTGATCAAAAAAACTATTGGAAAGGTTGTTTTCTATTGTAAAGGAGTCGATTTGTATTTTTTTATCATGAAATGTGTTGATGTCATTAGACAAATTAGGATAGTAGGGTGCTGGCAAAAACTAGATCGGACGAAGATTAGACCATGTACTAGCGTTAATTATAAATTATTTACACTACACTATATTGTTTAATAAATTTGCTAAATTATACACACGTCTTATTATTGCTAATCAAACAAAGACTGGTAATGGGCTTGAGCTTGGCTTGTTAGCTTATAGTTAACTATAAGCTGGATGCTTTGTAACTTGAGTCTTTGCTGTATAGATGTATATAGTTTTAGGAAATATTATTATAATATTAGAACAATATACGAGTCTTTAAATCTCGAGTGAACAGTATCTTCTAGGCAAGCATGCTTCATTTTCGACCAGATCGTCTTTTCAATCAGGTGAGATTACTATCTCACCTGATTGAATTAAATTAAAGTTGAAAATTCTAAGCGTAATTGCCATTTTTTTTAATAGTCGATAGGCTACTATACTTTGTAGCCTATCGACTATAAAAAAAAATGGCAATTACTCTTAGAATTTTTAGTTAATCAAACAAATTTTATGTTTAATAGTGTTTATTCCACCGAAGCACGTTTAAAATAATGAGTATATCCACAAATCGATAAGAGGCAAGAAAATACAAAATGGCACATGTTTTGTGACTAAATCTATCAGAGATAACAACGTATAAACAATTGAATTAGTCTTAGAAATATGTTGATATGAGTATCTTACACTATCAAGTGTTAAATACCAAATTATAACTCAGTCGATTTAGCCGCGTAGGACAGCTTTGAGTCTTATCGACCGTGATGTCTCGGCAAAACTATAGTAAAACTAAATACTTTTTAACAACGATTCCTTAATTTGGGTACCGATATTGAAATAACATTATCCCAAAAAATTACAACTTATAGGCAGGTCTCTTATGTCGATGGTTGTCCAACATAGCTTTGACTTGTAGACGCGCTTTAAGTTGAAATCGATGCGTTTTTTGTTTGAACACCTAGGGGTCTATTAACAAAAGAAAATCGTTCGATTTCGAACGATTTTCTTTTGTTATGAACATCGAATCAACTAAAATTTCAACCAATCGACTGTCGTATCGACGTCGCATCAATTGGAAAAATCGTATTTTGACGACCAGAATAGACCTACTGGCGTCTATTCAAACAAAAACGCAACCATATAGTCCAGACTATAGTTGAGGTTACGGTGGTCCGTTACCCTTCCCATAAAAATACCTATGGGTAAATACGAGATCTATGAAGTAGAAAATGCCTAAATACATGACATACAGTAGATAGAGTATATTCTGCTTGGTTGATGTGTGCGCAAAACGTCCAAAATATTAATATCAGCAATTCATAAAAATAACCAACATATTTTGTATATTTTATGCACATCCTTTTTTATGCACACATACGAAACTTCTTGTATGGTACGTATTCAGGTATTTTTATACTTCACAGACATCATGTTTGTCCATTCATTTTTGTATGGAAATCGTTAATACCATAACGTGAATGGTAGTAGGTACCTATTTCCAGACGTAAAATTTTAAATCAATTGGTACATAAAGGAGTAAATTTATAAAGGAAAGTTATCGTTTGAGGCTGGGATTGAGCCCGCGGCACCTTATTGCCCTAAACGCTGAGCTTCTCAAGCCATGCCTAAAACGTCTCAGGTACCTAGTCCTATTAGGTCCCTACCTAGCTTGGCTAATGCTATAAAACAAAATTAATCGGTACATATTCCCTAAAACTAGAAATTCTTAATTCAAACTTAAAGTTTTTTTATGGTCGTAACTTGGAGGTTATCCAATCGACGTACGCTCCTACGCGTGTGTAGACCCCTGGCCATCCTTCAGTGCCACACGGCGAAGGTCCATAGGATACCACTCCTATCGCCATCCAGTTGTTGGCCGAAGGAGCTTGCCCCATCAGCGCCCCACCAGAGTCCCCGCGACACGAATCTCTGCCCGCGACTCCGCCCGCGCAAATCTGTGTGTTCCTTATCTCTCGGGGAGTGGTCGCCCTCCCGAAAACATTCGCACATTGCGCATTTGACACGATTGGCACGCGTGCTTTCAGCTTCACGTTCGATTCGCTCCCTGAAATTTAAAATGTATTTTAATAATATGGCAAAAAAAAAAAGATATACGTATACATAATGTATTATACCACGGACGTAATAAAAATCCGACGTAATGCCGCATACAAAACGGGTGAAGCACCCTAGTTCAAAGAAATAGAGCGAGCTACACGGGGCGTGTAGTATACACGCACACAAATACACCAAAGGTTTGACGGTCGGCGAAAATTCACTATTAACTATTTAGTTGTCTGTGACAGTATGCACAACGGACATCTGCACGTTTCACCCATGATATTTATTTCAAGTCCGTGGTGTAGGTATAACTACGGATTAATATTGCTTGTTAGGTATATACCTAACAAACTAAAAAAAAAACTAGTTTGGTGACTACATCAGCTTGTTAATAATACAAGATGTAGTAATAGTGTGTACTAATATAAAAGTAGTTTTGATAGGTGACTGTCTACTGAAGATAAAACCGGAGGACGAATAGTTCCCTAAATTAAATATTTCTAACAATGCCTGGAATAAACTACAATGACTACGAGTAAGTATAAATTCCTAAACGCTGTGAAATCCTATAAGACCTATAGATGCCAAGATAGAAAGATACTGTAGTTCGTTAATAGGTACCTACTCTTTATATTGTAGGTACATAGTTGATTCAACGCTCATAATATCCTGTAAATCGGCATGCGAAACACAACCAATTTCAGAATATTAGGAAACATGAAGAAACCACTAGGACAGTTTCATAAAATCTTTTGGTATGCTACCGTCTGCGTCTGCGTCCTGTGGCTTTACCCGCGTTAATCAGGATAAAAGGTATAATATACCTTTTATATACCCCATAATAGCACTTTTTTTGGGCTATTTCAGGGTCTATACCAACATATATCATATTTCATCCAAAAGATAAAGTTGGCATGATATGCTATTTTGCCTTTGCACTATACTTTTCTTCTTCGACTTCACAAAAAAGGAGGAGGTACTCAAGTAGACTGTATTTTTTTATGTGTGTTACCTCGTAACTTCTTTCCACGTGGACCAATTTAGTTTTTTTTTTGTTTGAAAGTTTCCTTCCAATTTGTCCCATTTAAATTTGATCAAGATCTGATCAGCAGTTTTTGAGTTATCGTCAATAATGCGTGTACATTGAATTTGATCAAGGTTCCGAAGATAAAGCGGTGAAGTCGGTTTTTTTAAGCTTTGCTTGAGTTTAATTATTATCAATAAGGGTAAATATATCTATAATGTTTCATAGTGTTTTCTATAATATATGTTCTAAAGGTACTACGAAATCTACGTATAATAGCTAAAATATGCATTTTTAATGGTTACTGCTGTAGTACGGGATCATTTCATGAGGACCTTCATTTATTAAGGTTAACATAGTCATGCTAAACTTTAAACCAAGACATGTTATCATGCATATAATATATTGGATGTGGTAGTACGATAAGTAGGTAGGCAGTTAGCAAAAGCCGGGTAAACTAACAAGTATACTGCCGACCTGATAGATAGAATCCGTTGCTTCCAGTATCCAGTTGGATGATATCGTCACTGCCTGTCAAATAGGAGGGCATCAGAGATAATTAACATTACCTTACTGCAAACTTAGGTAATTTGGCTTCGCGATCTTTGTCCATCAGTTTCAAGCAAAGATTATATAACCATGTGTCAAGTAATAAAATGCTTCAAGTGTAGTTATTACATATTTCGTAAAAGAAGACCTAATCACAAGTCACAGCCAAAGTCAGGTAAAAGAGCCAAAGTCCAGTAATAGTTAAATCATGCCCTAGTAAAGTGGTAGAAACCTTACAAGAACTTCTATTGGAGCGAAAGCGAAATTCACATTTTTCAACTTTGTATGATTTGCCTATACTGTACGTTCACAAACTCTTAACGGTTAATAATCCACTATTATAATACATAAACACTTGAAGAATAACAAGTTTTACAAAAAAATACAAAATCAACGGCGCCATCGCGGCAAAACTCCGAAAGTTTTGACGACAATTTTGAACGACATCTAGAGGTAAGTAGTTAATTTTTTAATAGTCTCATTCCATCTAAAAACTTTTAAATAAACACAAACGCTTTCACACTGAGCCCCACACTAAATTCGATGATTTGTGTCATGGGTGCCGGAAACATTCTCATCACATATACAAACACAACCAGAACCAGAAACACATTATCCTTGGGGAGAAAACTTGTGTTCCCGTCGGGAGTCGAACCCGATACGTTAAGGAGGCGAACGCTCACCCAACTAAGCCAATGCACATTTCGTAACTTTTTGTTCTATAGATTTACTCGCGACAATGTTTGGAAGGAATCGAAAGATATAAATGATTATTACTCTAATCTTATACTAGACGCCTTGGACTACTGATCTCTATATTTTGGCCTTTTGCATTTTGCGTTACATAAATACATGTTTTGTACTCGTAATCTATACATTCTTTGACTATGTAAATACTAAATTAATTCGTAATGGTTTATCAAAACTTACGGTTTTCAGTTTTTCCCCAGCCAGCCACTTCCATTTCCAATCCTTCAAACCTGCTTTGCCTCAATTCATTAGTTAAGGGCAGGCATATCGGTTTTACGAAATCTGTAAAAAATGGATTGTTTGATACATTTCCGGTTGTACTCACGTTATAGTTGATTTAATCGAGAAACGCGCGCTGGAACGTAGTACGCGCCAGCATGCGCCAGGCTCTCGTTGCGGCTACATCGCAAGCTTCCGAGGATGAGCGTCTATATCGCTCGAACATCGGTCGAGTTTCTCGATTAAATCAAATATAACCGGAACTAAATCAACATGAATACGACTCACGATAGTTTTAATAATAATACATTTGTTATGTTGCTAATATTCCTAATACACTTTATTATATTAGTATTTAGGCTTTCTTTTTACCCTGTATGATAGGGGAGTATTGATACAATGCCGCGCCGGCTCTAAAACATACATATATGTATATCTAAATCTATTTTTCTACATTCATTACATTTTCTCTCGTTACTACTCTGGTGGAGCTCTAATTTTTCTGAGCTGGTGAAACACTAATCACCAAGTTAGTGGTAGAATGGTTGAAGACTACGGAATTAAAAAATAAAATCTTCCCTGTGCTCCACTATGCCGGAAAACAACTGGTCGCCCAATAATAAATAGGTAAGCAAAACTAGTGTGAACCAAACAATAATTTAAAACAGCAGGTTATCGGAAACCATTAAATAATTATAATTAATTGAAACTGAAATAAAATTACATTACAATTTTATCAGTTGGGACATACTGGTACACCAACCAGTATCTCTACTAGGAGGCCAAAGGGGTGGACCGCTTCACACGAACCGCGAAAGGGCTGTGAAAGGTTTGGAGCGTTTTGCGGGTTGTGAAATAGTTTGTTAGTTTTATCCCTTAAAATTGCGTCAATTTCAACTTGTTACCGAAGACCCTTCGCTCCAATTTTTTACTGTGTCAACTCTCCCAGATCTCCCCTACCGGCTTGCCGAACATACGAATAGTCTGAAGTAAAACACGTTGATTGGCACGGCAGGAAAACGATCTGTACATTTAAAACTTACCAGTAAATTGTACGTCTCTGGACAGTCTCAGCAGCGCTATGTCATTCAACTGGTTGGTATCTTCGGTGTTGTATCCCTCGTGCGAAATGATCTCCTCGACGGGGACGTCCACGACAGGACGGGTGCAGTCGTCTTGCACACAGTCCGCGCTGGTAGCGGTGTTCCACTCGCCTAGACGAACTTGCGATCTAGTGGTAAAGACAAATTGTTTTATGAAGGTAACACGAAACTTCAAATTCACATCCCCACACTAAGTCTAAAGACTTGTATCGTGAGTGCCGGAAACATTTACATCAAACACACATTCATACCCAGACCTGAAACACAAATCTCCCTTAGGAAGGAAAATTGTGGTCTTGCCGGGAATTGAACCTAGAATCAACGGCTGCCCACTGCGCCAACTGGGTCGTCTATTTGTCTCTGGACTGATAATTTGAGGTACTAATGTATATTGATCTCGTTTTTTTTATACATTTCAGAATCGAGACGAGCAAGACGCTTGTCTAATGTTTATAACCATAGTAATAATGTATTTCATTGACACAATATTATTAAACAACTAACATTTTATAGGTATAGGTACAAATTTTTTTTTTATAGTTGAAACAAAAACAAAAGAAAGGTGGTGTGTATGTGTATCGTGCAAGGAATCGTCTGCCAGAGAACGAAAGTACAATCATCAGTCCAATTTTTGGAGATATTTTTTTTTATATGTACAAAAATTTTTAAAAATATTTTGAAAACATTTTTGACAACCCTACGGTTACTTCAGATCTGTGGCGCGTGACCTTGACCTTTGTTATGGCCACCACTGTCAGATGTGTAGGTAAAAAGGCTATGTGGTGTAGAAGAGTAGCTATGATGAAATAGGGTTGCAAATTAAAATATTTTTTTTGAAACTTTAATTCATCATAACTCAATATTCATGCTGCTGCGCGAATTTAGAAGTTTCTGTTAGATTCCATACATGTAGCTAGCCTGGCTTGAGTATTACACGTTTTCGTTACAAATTGTATACGTAATGCTATACGTATGTAAGTAACTTATGTGTCAGGCTTGTTTACAATGATGATATAACCCATATTGTTTGCCTGTTCATCACCTTATGCACTTTGATTTGTGTAATGTGAAGTATATTGTAATTTGATTATTATTAATGCGATGTGAAGTGTGATCTTTTTTATGATAGGCAAGTGTTTGATCACTATTTCACCAGATGTTAAGTGATGATGTGGTCAAGGATTATAACTAGAGTAACTTTGAATTACTTACTCAGTTCTAACGATTTTTAGTGATTTGTGTTAAAGATTTTTCTACTTGAGAGTGATGAAATATATAATATTTATTTCGTTACAGGGTAGCTAGTTAGAAGAGCAGGAAAAAATACCCTCCTTCATCACAACAATCACCGGAAGCTCAAATGCGGCATAATATTTGAAACTGTGTGAACGAATACCCTCGCCGTCGAAGTTTCAATACTGATGTGATGTGATGTACCTAATTATACATGTAATATACCAAATTTACTTACAATCTCCAATTCGCAGGAATTTCGCCGCCGACGCAATGCGCAGCAGTCATTATGTATCGCGAAGATATCAGAACACCGCCACAGTAAAAGCCCCAGCCATTTGCTAAAACATATATGAAAAATAAAGGATATAATTATTTGTAAAATACCAGAAAGCTTTCAGTCTCCGTTTTTTTTCTAACCCTTAGCCCATTTAGTTCTATTACTGAATGCTTTATTTTCCGTAATAATTGAGATGATTCTATACAATCTATAATAATTCATTTGTCCCGCAAAGAAATGCATCGCCGCGCCGCGTCTCGTAAAACGCACGCCAACCCCAGTTGTCATTTGACACCTTAAACTTTACAGAGAAGATAAGAATGTATCTAAAAATTCTATGAAAATTCATATAGGTACCTAATAGTTGGAATGATGTCCCAAGAGGTTTCTGGTATTTTATAAATTACCCTTTATATACCTGAACCAATGAACCTGAACATAAACATTACAATAATATACATTATACATGTTAAAATCTTGAGTTAAACCAGCGAGGTTTTATTCTAAAGTTTTTTTTTAAAGGCAAAACTTTTTAGATTAACGGCCAGTGTCAAGTTTTACATATTTCAAGTGTGTTCGTTTATATAACTAGACATACAATAACAGTGAAGTAAAGTCATGAAGAGTCATGGTCTAGTCATAGTTGAGTCATAGTCAAGTCATGACCTAGTTAAATGGTAGAAAATTTACTAGAATTTGTCGTTTTGTAACAAAAACGATAACTCGAAAAACGAAAATAGTTTGTGTATATTTTGTTCCCATCAGTGGCGGATTCAGGAGGGCGGGAGTTCTTCCGTGACAAATCTTGTCTCGTCATTATTGCTGCAGCGGCAGCAAAATCTACCCTCAGCTGGGTCAAGCCCCTCCCAAACGACAATCCTGAATCCTCCACAGTCTTCAATCCCTCGACTCCCAGATTACATACGTTTCTCGTATCGGAGTAGCGCCATCCACGGGTGCTCGTCTATATCCGTCTCCACGCCTCCAACAATCCTGTCGTTGTTCTGAATGCCGCAAACTTTGCTGGACGGCAGCAAAGAGGTTGTAACCGCCGCTCTAGTGGTTTGGGTGCTGGGATTGGTAAGTGGCGCGTATAAGAACTCTGGAGGGCAGCATATCTGGAACGTAGAATGCTTATTGAACATTGTGGCATTTATGTCGGTGGTGCGGGTGCGGGAACCCCCACGCTCATCCGTTCGAACTAAAGATAATATACCTAACCATTTAGTCTTTGGTTCGTCCAATATGTGGCTGGGATTATGTACCTATTAACTGAAATCTGTTTGTGAAGAGTTGAAATGAATAGATTTGAGGAAATCGAAACGTTGAATACCTACTTAAAGATAAAAAATCAATGGTAGTTTTGCGCGAAAGAGAAAAAATGTCGTTGTCGGTTTTGTATTATTTTCTAAAATAATAATATAATAATAAAAAACTTTATTTGGTTACAAAATATGTTAACACTTTAAAAAATAAATATAATAAAGTAACATTAGTGCATATTATGTGTTAATTAAGGATCCCTGAATCGCACACTAGGACGACCTAGGAAAACTTGTGATTCTTCGAATGTTAATGTGTAACAATGACTATGGTAAGGTACATCATCTTTGATGTGTAAGTTATCGACTGTTAATAGTTATTGAACGTGCATAAGTGTAGGTAGGCAAATCATACAAGTTGAAAAACATGATTTTCGTTTTCATTCTATGTTCCAACAGCAGTTCCAGTACATTATCACTTTACTAGGGCATGACTTGATTTTGACTGAACCTTGACTCTTTTCCTTAACTTTGACTGACTGGTGACTGGGAGTGGTTTTATGAAATACATAACTAATTTGAAATACATTATTATATGTAGGAGTACTTGACACTAAAAAGTGTATTTATCCATAGAAAGATTGCGGTGCGAAAATTGAAAAAAATAAAAAAAAGCTAACGTGCTTCAATGTCGAAAAGTAGGTAAACTTAATCATTTGTAAACAAACACACTAAGTATACATAAAATATTACATAATTATTTTTATGTTAATGAGTAAATATGTGAGAAAGATGTAGTGACAAAGACTGAGAAAGGGATGCTTATATGGTAGAGAGGATGGACGGAAATAAATTGACAAGATTTATAAGGCGACTGTGAATGGGTAAGTTGGCAAGAGTCGAACTAGGCGAATGTATATATCGAGGTATACTCGACCAAGTCGAAAACTTTTTAAAGAAAGGCCACGACAAAAGCACCCGCAACCCACGAGCATGTATAAAATGGCTCATGCATGTAGAAGAAGCGAAAATGTGTGTCGGGATCGTAGCAGGTGGAAATATATGTGTTGGGATGACTCCTCATACCTATCCCAATAGAAAAGAGGTGTGACTTTATTTAGGTATGTATGTACCTATAGGTACCTTAATAATGTTTGTAGCAGACCACGAAAGACGATCGATATCGTAGAGGTGATTGATCTATTTAGTTGATTGAGCGAAGCGAGATCTCCAAGTTGACTTGGGTCGTTCAGTACTCTGTCCGTCCGTACGTCCGTCTTTCAGAGGCATCTAACGTCTAATCCATTCAGGCGAATGACTTCAAATTCTCATAGAATATGTAAAACTACGGCCCAAAGGCAGAAATTACTTTTAATAATATAAATTAAAATATTAACTCCCATACATGAAGAGTACAAGTGGGAAGTAAAAAAAAATGTTTTTTTGTCTACCCTTGGGGTATCGTTGAAAAGGGCTTGACAAGAATAGTACGGATTTGGTTTTAAAAAATCTATGTTGGAAAATAACGATTTGGTATGCACACCAAAGTCATTGTTTTTTTACCTATTTTGTCCTAGGGTCTATCTCAAAAACGGTTTCACACTGAACGCTGTAACTTACGTATAATATCCGTTATATCCTGTACTTAAATAACGAATACAGAAACCAAACAATTCTTATTTAGAAAAAAAGTTATAAACATTAAAAGATTTTCTCTATGGGGCAAAATGTTGGCGAGATTTCAGTTCGGCGCGAACGACTAGTTTAGATAAAATATAAATAAATCATATCAGTTTACAATACCTTAGGCGTTGAAGAATCCTGGAAGCCACAGTGTAGGCTCCTCAACAGTTGCCTGAGCTGATTGTTGACACCTCTCTCCAGCTGGTTGTAAAGTCCGGTGCATGAATTCAGTGGTATACATTGCGCGGCACCGTTGCATCGTACTTCTGGACAAATGTAAATACAAATATAAATTACCTGCATATAAACAAGAAACGAAAGATTAAAAAGTAAAACCTGACTAGGTACACTAGCCTTAAATGGCTTCCTATAATTACAAAATATATGTATAGTTTTCATGACTTTGACAGGATATATCTCGCAAACGGTACGGTTAGCAAAAATATGATGTAAGAAACCTTACTTCCATTTAAAATTACTGTTCAATGACACATGGAAATATTAAGGCTTTACCGCATTAGGACGCACTTGGCTGAAAGTTAGGCGTGCGCGGATTTATTGATTGAAAATATTGAAAAAATATTTTTAATAATTTAAACGTAAGCAGAGCTTAAATAATTAAACGCAAGCAAAGCCTAAAAGACCGACTTCACCGCTTGATCTTCGAAACTTTGATCAGATTAGATGTACTAAACACGCATTATTGATGAGATTTCAAGAACTACTGATCAGATTTTGATCAAATTTAAATAGGACGAATTGGAAAGCAACATCTTTCAAAAAATAATAATTTCAAAATCGGTTTACGGCGGAAGAAGTTATGAGGAAACACACATAAAAAAAAAACAACAGGTTGCACTCCGGAAGTGCCGGCAGAAGTGAAAACTTGAAAATTAGCGTTGTAAACAGCAGGAGCAGGCATACTCGTATACTTTCACCGCGCGGTAGCTGGGGCGCGGGTAAGCGGCGCTTTTTATTTTGGTTTTGGATTAATCGATTTCGATAAAATTTATATATACCACCTCTGAAGTATAATCTACCAAACAAAAAAAGAATTCTGAGAATCGGTGCACAAATGGGGGAGAAACTCCTTCTTTTTTGAAGTCGGTAAAAATTTTTGGTCCAAGTCATCGATCAAATAGTAAGTATTTGTAACAAGATGAAGCTTAAGTCTGATGGTGTGGAGTACTGTGGCCACATCTAAAATTGATCTGCCAAGTGCCAGCTCGAAGATCTTGAATCCATTAACCGACGAACTTATATATAGATACATATAGTAGCTATAGTCGTCTAGTCTAGCCACGGCTCGATTACTTCCAAACTGAAGACTCGTTTATCAACGTAATAACTGCTACACGCTGGACGATCTGGCTCGACCGGCGTGCGGGCCGCGAGCGCGGTCGCGGTCGCCTCCCGTCAATAGACTAATACATTATACCGCACGACGGCAAAGATAATGTAAAACTACATTATCTTTGCCTTATATACGGCAAATGATAATAAAGGCTGTAATTACAGCTTTGCCGCGACCGGAGAAGCGGACGGGCGCGCCGCCGCCGTACGGATTTGTTCGAAACAAAATCGTATCGTGTGGCCCTAGGTCATATTCCGTCATATATAGTTAGGTACATAGCCTGTTTTTTATTCTGATTCACCATTGAATTAGGTCGAAACCAGTCGTTCTTGTTCTGTTGAATTACATATGACGGTGTTCAACAAAGTTCATTCACTTCTTGTTTTGGAAGCAAACTGTACACAACGAGCTCTCAGAATACATATAAATAATTAAACGCAAGCAAAGCTTGATCAGATTTAATGTACTAAACACGCATTATTGACGATAACTTAAAAACTAGTGATCAGATCTTGATCAAATTTAAATGGGACCACATGAAAAGCACCAGCCTTAAAAAAAAAACACATTCGAATTGAGAACCTCCTCCTTCTTTTGAAGTGGGTTAAAAAAAGCCACTATTGCTGTTTTGATTGTATTGTGGTAAAAATCCCAAAGTGTAAGGATCACTTGGGAACATCACTTTTAATATAAAATTTATTTAGAATTTACTTTTTTTTTAGTTTGGCACCGTATACTTTTTACATTAAGCCAGTTTTTAGTTATTTCATAAAACCAGTCCTATTGTCATCAGTCACAAAGTTTTTTAAATATTTAACATAGGCAAACATATGACCTCTATCTCACCTGATGGTAGGTAAGTGATGATGCGATCGACGATAGAGCATGTTTGCCTAGAAGACAATTCAAATTTAAGTATCGGAGCGAAAACAAAAATCATGTTTTTCAATTCTTTGAGTGTTTTGCCTACACTCATGCACGTTATAATCCACCATTATTTCTTGTTTTTTTTACCTTTGTGCCAAAAATCATGCATGTTTCCTAAGCTTGCTTATTCAAGAACCTTTGAGTTGGTATAAAACTTATTATTGTATAAGTAGCTGTGCCAATTGGGCTGGGCCACACCCATGTTTATGATTTTTTTTTAACCTGGATTGCAAGAACTTGATTGTCGCTAAATACGTATATATAATTCATAGCAACTTTAACAATGGGTCTTTGGGCTCTTACCTAAAGTAACAATAATTTATTATCACCGCACCAACCCACGAGTCAATGCAATAGTCTAGTAAATACTGGCAAACAGCAGAGTTAGTAGTTCTATGGATTTTTCCATCGTCCAATGTTCTAAATATTGCTATTAATTTGCAAATTTTAGAAGAGTATGATTTAATAAAAAAAATGGATTGTTCCTAATATCGTAAAGATTTAACTTCCTCTATGCTGCATAAGGTTTACTCTCTTTTTCATAAAAAGCAAAAATATATTCGTTTTATAATACTTCTAAGTATGTACTTCAAATATTCTTTGTCTTATTATGACTCGTGGCATTTAACATCAGTAAATAAATTAAAATTTAAATAAACATATTTCAATATTGGTAAAACGAAGTGATTACATTATCTTTGCAGAAGGTTATAAAACGTTTGATCTTTCTAGGAATAAGAGTATCGTTAAGTTTATGTAGTGTCCTCTTTAATTTTTTTTTTCTTTATCTAAGCGATATAAATTCTTACTTGAACGGAGTATATTTTAACCCTCAAAAAAGCAAAATTTCGATTCTAAATCTTAAAAAGGCTAAAAACTTGTCAAGCAAGTGTACACAAAAACATTGTCCTTTATTTGCATAATTTAGGATACTATTCACCTTATTATTTATCTTTTATAACTCTGTTTGCAGCAGTTACTAGTCTCCGTCAATTTTTGTAATTTGTGGTTACCATCCTAGAAAACTATCTGTTAATGATACCTACATCTTCTGTAATGATACACTAGACTGGTTCTTATCTTGATGTTCATATAGGTACATGTATGCCGTTTTGTATTAAATCTTTTAGTTTCGTTTCTAAAGTAAGAAATATTCTTAAAGTTAACTTATCAGGAAATATAGGTGTACCTATAGTTAAGTAGTTAAGTACGTAGAAGCTTATTCAGTATCCACATATCTTGATTTTATCACGTTCTATGAACTGCATCGTCCAGTCAAGGCAACTAGGCACCCGAGCATTGTAGGAAGGTACATGATAAATATGAAGGATTAGGTTTCTTCTCCGTCAAAATAATGTTTTTACCGACTTCAAAAAAGGAAGAGGTACCACGTTCGAATAAAGTTTTTTTTTAAATGTATGTTCACCGATTTCTCTTCCATTTGTGGACTCTAAAAATCGTTTTTTGTTTGGTAGATTATACTTAAGAGGTTCAGAGGGTACATTTTATCGAAATCGATCAAGCTAAAGCCAAAATATAAGTGAAGTCGGTTTTTTAAGCTTTGCTTACGTTTAATTTAAATTATATGAGTTTAGGTTTATGTCTTAAGTCAAAGGCCTTCGGACATAAAAACATTGAAGCTTTGAACAAAACGAATGAATTAAGTCTAAGTAATGGATTAGGTGATAAAACATAATTTGATAAAAACTCACGCACATTTTGAACTATTAAATTAAAATTAAAACGGGAATAAGCGCTCCGCACTCATCCTGAAGAAGGCTTCCGAATGAAGCCGAAACAATTGTCGATTTAGACACCGACAACGCGTAAGTCACGCTCATTCCCGTTTTAATTTTAATTGAATAGTGATAAAACATGATGCAACGATACATCACAAACAATTTTGTAAGTGGAATTTGCAGAATGAAGACCTGTTAGACTGCATAAGGTCACAAAGTTTAAGTACACTAGATAATATACATATTTTTTGCTAATTATTAAAGTACTTACGATCCTGTCCGTTGCTGAGTGATATCACGAGAACACAGGCAATAAAAACAGTCCTTAGGTGTAAAATCATCATCATAAACAAACCACTAATGATGTTTGTGTAAAAATCATTAAGAGCCGTCGGTATATGTTGTTGTGTGGACGGGCCGAGCGCGACTGACCAACCAACCCTGACTTTGCCTCCGACCACAAACTTAAGGTTATCAACAATAAATATTTTTAAAAACACGAATGCTGCTTGAACCCGAGTGTGATGACGCTCACACCGGTTACTTCGAGATAGGTTTTTCCTCCTATTTAGCAGCGAGTGATCAGTACAAGTGGCATTTACAAATGTTGTTATTATTATAGAATGAAATTAATATTATTTAATTTACATATGTCTCTTGTCTCTCGGAACAACTTTGCTATGATGGTTCTATAGAGGTGATATTTTATTGCCTGATAATAATTGAAACGCAAGCAAAGCTTTAAAAAACCGACTTCATCGCTTATATTTTTGTTTTGGCTTGACCGATTTCGATAACATTTATATGGGACCACCTCTGAAGTATACTCTAACCAAACAAAAAAAAAACATCAAAATCGATTCATAATTGGTGGAGATATCGTGTAACATACATACAAAAAAAAACATACAGTCGAATTGAGAACCTCCTTTTTAAAGTCGGTTGAAAATCATAGATTAAGTGCAACTGTAATTTTCCATAACAAGGCTACGGGCATTTATTATCTAAAACGAATATTAAATTATTGAAATCTATACTAGATGTGATACATAGTACATAGTCTAGTGTGTTTACCAGCTTCGATCACATCGTCACTTACCATCAGGTGAGATAGTGGTCAAACTACTCAATTTATGACTACTTAAAAGACAATATTTAAATTTTATAATTAAGAATTGCGTCCTCTTCTCTCTTAAGTTGCTGCGCCCGACAGGGTCCACAAGAAACATTGTACCTACCTTTTGGAATGTAACACCTTGTACTGTATATATGGAGGCAATAAACAATCTGAATCTGAATCAAACACTAGCCTGTCAAAAAAAAAAAAGAATGTTTTATGTGTGTGACATAAATCCTACTAATATTATAAATCCGAAAGTTTGTGTGTAAGTGTGTAAGTATGTTTGTTCCCTCTTCACGCTTTAACGGCTGAACGGATTTGGATGAAATTTGGAATGTACATAGATTATACCTAGGATTAACACATAGGCTACTTTTTAACTTGATAATAGCGGGCGAAGCCGCGGGGCACGGCTAGTATTTAATAAATGGCTAAATTATATCAATAATAGTGGAGTAATAGCCGCTTTATTTGCTATAACCACATATACCGTGCGTAGTATCGGTGTTCTTTATTAAATCAATGGGTAAAATATCATATATAAATCTGGAGGATCATAAAAAAAAACATTCAAAATACACCAGGTCAATAAAATATACTATAGTTTGATTCAGGTTTAATAAAGATAAAAGAAACCCTATAATATATCAAATTCAAAAAGATTCGCAGATAAAAACTCGAAAATATACAATATTTTATATAAACAGCTCTATTTACAACACACACAGGCATTAGGGTTGAGGGCCATATGCTTTGCGACATCACAGAATAGTTTTGTACCGACGGCAAAAAATATAGTGCTCTTTATGATCTGATTACCAAAAGGGTCCTTGTAAAACTTTGTACAAAACTTGCTAGCTTTGGAGAACATTTTCCAGGCCTTGTCCCTGAAGACATTCAAAGACTGAAACAAACACCAGTGAATCAGACAAATTGCTACTTGTTATATTTGGTACGGGATATGATTGAGATCAACTTATGACGACAAGGATACATGGATGCAAACAGCACAAGAGCTTTCTGGCGATCATAATGATAATATAGATATAAATATATTTAGGTTAAGATCATTCCTGTTTAGGACATTCAACGACTGTTTGAAAAAAAAAATGAAAAAATGCTCTGCCGAGTTTTTGCCATTCTTCTCGAGATGGTTGTAAGTTAAATCAAAATCAAAATCGTTTATTCATTCCTGTTTAGGACATTCAACGACTGTTTGAAAAAAAAATATGAAAAATGCTCTGCCGAGTTTTTGCCAGGTTCTTCTCGAGATGGATGTAAGTAAAATCAAAATCGTTTATTCACATGGGCCCCAAAGAGGCATTCATGAAAGTTAATGATTCTATTGCCTTATATAGTGTATTAGTGATCCGCCCCGGCTTCGCCCGGGTGTGATAAATGAAGAACCGCTCGACCGATTTTGCGCAAACTTCACATAAACCATCTACTAAATAGTCAGAACAAAGCCTTAACATTTGGTTTGGATAGGTGAGCCCGTTCTTGAGTTATAAAATTACAACGAAAAGTGGCATTTATTTTTATATACATAGTTATAGTAAAAAAAGAATAGAAAGAAACAAAGATTTATTTTTCTTTCCTTAGATGGATGTAAGTGTGCATCGTTTCAAATTAATCCGACGTTGTGAAAGGGGTGATGATCACGTTCAAAGACTCCGTTACATACATACATACCAAGCTAATAAAAGCATGTTAAAAAGAGATGAAGATAGAAAGTGTGCCAGGTACCTACCGTTCGTTGAGGAGTTTGCTCCCCAACTTCTACCCGTGTTGGTGCCGCTCCCGATGCCGAATTTACATTGGCACCGTTTGTACCCCGCCCACATGTCTCAGGCGTACATGGAGGCATCTCTGTAGTCTCCGCGGCCAACTAGTTTTGTACATCACATTTTGCGTGCTACTTCATGTTTTTCTTGTTTTTTTATCAACGATAATAAATTATCATTGTAAAAATACTTAAAATTTCAGCTTGTTGCCAATAAATGTTTGTGATTGTGACACGTTATATAATAATCTGACAGGATTTCACATGTTTTCTTTTCGGACTTGAGGAGGATGGACAAGGTTGAGTTTTGACCTTATTTCAACCTCTTTGCACCTGTCTTTTTTTTTTTTTTATTTGTGACAGGCTGGTGTTTCACCACTATCTCACCTGATGGTAAGTGACGATGTGATCGAGGCTGGTAAACACACTAGACCAACTAGTCTTAAAATAAATAATCACACTATCACACTCAAGAGTGATTACATTATCTGAATCTATCTTATCACACTAATATTACAAATGCGAAAGAGTTGTAAGTGTGTATGTTTGTTTTCTTATCACCGCGTCGTCATAACGGCTGTATGGATTTGCAATGTGCATAGCTAAATTAGACAATCCAAACTAGGGACAAGCCTCGTATAAGCAGCAATAATAATTAAACGCAAGCAAAGTTTAAAAAAACCAACTTCACCGCTATACCCGTATATATATATATATATATATGGGTCAATCAACTAATTTACCCACACTTAAGAAAGATAAGCAACGATTATTTTTTTAAAATATTTTATTGATTATCTTTATTTTGATTCGCTAGAACCATTAGAAATATCAACTACTTTAATGATTCGAGAGGGCTACGATGTTCATAGATTATTGTGGTCACAATTTGTGAAAATCTACGAGCATACCCAAAAAATTGTCTTTCGCGTTACCTGCGTTTAGTGTTAAATATATCCTTAATAAAACAAGTTAGAAACGTTTTGTCTTTTTTATTTACTTTTTCGTGCACAATCAACTGTTTTCGCATAATCAATCTTTTTAATTGTTAAACTTTTATATTAAAATCAATGAACATTTTGTCTTTTGCGTTACCAGTGTCACATAAAGAATGAATAACTTCTGAATAAAACGATTTGGATACTAAAAATAAATACAAATATCCTATACTCTTACGCTTCATTAGCAATAGCATTCAAACCGCTACAAAAGGGATTTAATATAAAAGCATGGAACGCGTTACAACCGAAAATATAATTCAAAGTTAGGGGACAAAAAGTAACTCCAGAGACAATTTTGGTAACGCCTAAGACATAAAATAATTACTCTTAAACACAACATACAAATATAAGAAGCCTAACGGAATGTTATTATACACTTCTGGACACATCTATTGGCCCACCTTGCATTTTCAGTTTCGTTTGGTCCTAGCTAAAATTTTATATTAGGTCGAGCAAAAACCATTGATGCAGTTTTAAACCTGATACATTTTACCATCTTTTTCGATCGTATTGTTTTAAATTTGAATTCAGAATACCACACGACATGGAGCTACCCCTAACAAGTCGGGTATGCGCCTTGATAAAGGCAATTGATTTTTTAATAAAAAACATGTTTTATCAAATAAAGGTTTAATTTAATAACGCGTGTTGCCTCCATGGGCATCTACCACAATAGCTCTCATACGATTAGGCATAGAGTTTATCAACCGCTCTATGAAATTTTGAGGGATCGTCTCCCATTCCTCTTCTATGGCAGTTTTCAACTCCTGCATCGTCTGGGCAACTGGCTGACGAGCCCTAACACGTCTTTTTAGCTCCTCCCACATGTGCTCAATGGGGTTCATGTCTGGGCTTCTGGCTGGCCAGTCCTTAACTGTAATGTTCACATCCCGAAGATATTCCCTGATGATGCCGGCCGTATGGGCTCTTGCATTATCATGCATAAAAAGGAAATTTGGGCCCACATAGTCCGCGTATGGCATCACGTGAGGTTCTAAGCACTCACGAGTGTACCTTTCAGCATTTAATGTTGGCAGCCGTGGTCCCGTAACAACCTCAAGTTGAGTTTTGCCGCTCGCGGATATACCGCCCCAGACAGTCCATGAGCCACCGCCATAAGCAACCCTCTCTTCAAAGCAGCATTGTGCGAAACGCTCTCCCTTACGTCGGTAGACCTTTTTCCTTCCATCATTGCCATATAACACAATTTTAGACTCATCAGAAAAGAGTACACGGCTCCAATGCTGCTGAGTCCAATTTAAATGAGTGCGCGCGAAATGAAGGCGCGCTGTTCGGTGGGCTCGCGTTAGTTTGGGGCCATTAGCTGGCTTGTGTGGTATATATATCGCGTTCTTTTAACCTTCTACGAACAGTTCGAGCGCTCACAGATACTCCGTGGAAGTCGCGAAGTTGGTTTTGTATCTCAATGGAGGTAAGGTGACGATTTCTCAAGCTCGTCAGAACATAAACACAGAAATCATACAAACAAAATTCAATCAAACATTTTATCTCTGATAGGTTTGCGTTTGTGTTTCATCTGATATTTAGTGATGATGTGGTTGAGGGCGGTAAACACGCTAGACCTAGAATGACTGGCTCTCAAGGATGCTGGAACATCATTGCTAGTGATTTGGCGACACATTTTTTTAAACTTGAGTTTGGTGAACTGCCACTGTGTTTGAACCAAAGTAGCCAGCCAGGTGAGCATGATAAAATGGCTACCACCATGTATAAAAGTAATTATTGGTTTTAGTTTACTTACACTCAAAAACCTATCAGATAGTGTGTCAATGTCTATGGAGTTACCATCAGTGTATTTAGAGTTACCCTCAGAGTAACTCAGTATACCGATAACTCAGCAGACAATAGACATACTTTGATAAAAATACACGTTGTTTTTAAAATAAAATACTAAACATTTAGTTCGGTCAGAAATCTAAACTATGTACTATAAAACAATCCTATTATTATTAATTAATAAGTTACTTAATTCGAGAAAATCCGGTCACTCAGTATACGACACAAAACGGTACGCACTCCCTCCGAACGCTTGTCGCAGACTGAGCGGCTTTTCGGTACTATCAAAGGAGAGCCCGCCCGTGCCAAGCAAGACACTGCTCTATTGAAGCTAGTGACAACAAGAAGCGACATCTGCATGTTTTCTGGCGCAACTTTTGAGTATAACTCAGCATACGCGAGCTAAAGGATATTTTGGAGGGACAGAAAAGAAACATTTTTTATTTTAAAAAGTATTTGAATTATTTGTTATTTTTATGAACACAGTAAAAGTAATTGTTTATGTCTTTTAGTGGAATTAATATTTACTTATAGATTCATAGAAAAAAAAACTGTACAATGAAATAATCACAACTCATTGTGGACTCGGGACATGGACTTTTTGTATGGAGCAACTTTTTCGTATGTTGAGTTACCATAAAAATCGGAACAAATCAATGATTTTCAGGCTCGTTGAGAAGTTTCTTGTAATGCCTAATTATCTAAGATACGTTTGAAATACCATTTTTGTGTGGCATTACAGTAAATTATTGTATTTGTATCAAGAACTGGCGGGGACATCAAAGTGTGGGTAAATTAGTTGATTGACCCATATACCCGTATATACATATATATATATATAATCAACCTTTAACGGTAAATGCTGATCCAGTGAGAAGTTAGAACAATTGTTGATCCGCCTATTTTACTTGTTTACTCAGCTCCGCGTCGCGCAAACTGATATACTT
This sequence comes from Lomographa bimaculata, assembly GCA_948107665.1. Lineage (NCBI taxonomy): Eukaryota > Metazoa > Arthropoda > Insecta > Lepidoptera > Geometridae > Lomographa > Lomographa bimaculata. Next base: position 8,279,907 of record OX403603.1, read on the forward strand.
TGATCCGTCCTTAATGCGCGTGTGACGTCGGTGGATCTGCACTAACAGGTTTTCAACATGCTCGTCAACGATTCGACCAACATTTGTTGATCCATCAACGGTCGAAAAAATCATACTGAATATGATTTCTTAGATCCAGTGTATATTTAACTTATATGCGACATTTACTTAGACTAAGTGGATCCGGAGCCAAATTTGACTAATAGGTACTCGAACAAAAAGCGGCAACGTCGCATTCTGCGTGTGATAGAGAACCTAGTAGACTACTTCGTTAGAGTAATAAGGTAAGAAAGATGCGTTAGTTACGAGCGAATTTGTGTTATTTTGTTCATTTGTCATGGACAAATCAGAAGATGATGGTGAGTATTTTATTAACCATATCCATATTTGATTATTTAACTATTCAGAAACTTGATATTATGTGGGTGTTATTGTATGGTATTGTATTAATGAGTTAATCCGGCCGGATGTGATCGGCTCACATGAAGGGGGCGTATTAGAGACCGCTTCAGTGGTAACGCGCTACCTCATTCATAATCGATACATATGGTAATAAATAGATATTCCCTTTAATAAGGACTTACTTAAATACCTAGTACCTAGCTAAAAGTTTTTAACCTCGGACGAAAAAAGAGTTGTGATTGTGTTTAAGTATGTGTACGTAGTACCTACTTACTATGCGTTTCAAATAACAAAAGGACCAGCAAAAACGCCATCATTTCACCAGTGCTGCCTGCCAGAAGCTGAATCAGAATAATAAAAATAGATAACCAACAATTTGATTGGCCTTTTGGCTCTGTGGTCAGTCTCACTCTATGGTAGCTCTGAATGCGGATCCTGAGGTCGTGGGTTCGATTTCTAACCATGGCAGACATTTGTGTGACGAACACGAATATTTGCTTTGTGTCTTGGTCTTAAACAACTACCTAATTATCTATGTATTACTCAGGCCTCCATTCCTAGTACAGTAGGCTTTGCCTAGTTTGAGATCAGGGACTACATAAGTGTGAAATGTCCAGGATATTTATTTATTTTATTTTATTTTAGTAAGTACCTAAAAAGACCAAACATACCTACATACCTATTTACAAAATTTCAGAAGTTTTGATTCCAGCTCAATCAAAATAATATTTAAGATTCCAGCTCAATCAAAATAATATTTAAGATTCCAGCTCAATCAAAATAATATAACACTTGCACGAAGTTTCGTAGCTGTAATCGATACGTGATAATGTGATTTAGACCGGGAGACCGGATTAGGATTAAGACCGCATCGAATAAAACGCTTTAAACGCTTTCACAATCACAGCCCCACACTAAGTTCGATGACTTGTGTCGTGGGTGCCGGCAACATTCACATCACACACACAAATACAACCAGAACCAGAAACATAAATTTTCCTTGGGGAGAAAACTTGTGCTCCCGCCGGGAATCGAACCCGATAGTTGGTTGGCGTTTGCCTTCTAAGCCCCTGCTTAGAAGGCAAACGCCACCCAACTAAGCCAACGAGCAGTTCACAACAGCCCCGCTTGTCCTCACGCGTTCCCCCTACTGCACTGCACTCCAGTGCATCCACCACTACCTCCGCTGCCTCCACCTCCACCATCACCAACCATCCTCCAACCTCCACCATCTCCACCACTGTCTCCGTTGGTGAAGACAGTGGTGGACGTGGAGAGCAGAGTCTGTGCATGATGGAGGAGGAGGCGGAAGCAGCGGAGGTGGTGGTGGTATCGTACCAAGCTCCTCGACTACATTTATGTGTATTATTTCTAGTTCATATTTATTTTCATATGGGCTGGCATTCAATTTGACCACCATAAATTCGGTACAAGTCGTGGCGTTGTCGAATTGTTAAGTTATCCGTTCAATCTGTAGCTTGTGACGGACAAAGATACGAAACGGCAACGTCGCGGCTGCTTTCAGCCAATCTTATCGTTTGCTGTGCTCTGATTGGCTTATTTAAATCGGATCAACGTTTTCCGTAACTATCGCAAGGTGGATTTGTATATCGGATCAACTTCGGCGAACGCTAGTAAGCAGTCCCGTGAGTGTAGATGTTGATCCGGTCGGAGCCACATTAGTAACCAAAGATGCATATTGGATCAACAAAAGGCGCCGGATCAACATGAATTTTTGGATCAACAAAGTGCTCGCGTGAAGTCGCGTCAGATTAACATTTACCGTAAAGGGATATCTATATATATATATATATATATATATATATATATATATATATATATATATATATTGGTTTTGCCCTGATCAAGTTCGATAACATTTTAATGGGACCACCTCTGACTCTCCATCTACCAAACAAAAAAAACATCAAAATCGATTCATAATTGGCGGAGATACCGCGTAACATACATACGAAAAAACATACAGTCGAATTGAGAACCTCCTTTTTTAAAGCCGGTTGAAAAAAACAGTCCACTTTTAAGTAGTCGGGTTTTTAGAATTTTTAGTATTTGGACTATTTAAGTTTTTTTTAATTAATAATAAACAATTGATATTATTGTGAAACGTGATATGTAGACAACTTAATAGGTAGGTACATAATTAGTTTTTTTAATGTCAGCTATATTTATAGGATTTTCGTTAAATAAATCAAAATTAGCATCGAATACATTTTAATTACACACAATACAAATGTAAAGTACCTATCAAAGTACCTAAGTATATCAGTTAAAGACTAGTTCATTATTATCGTTGTGTAAATCGTGTAAAATTGCAGTAATCGATTAAGTAATTAATTATTACCTAATTACTTAATTATCTACCTAATATATTACTTAGCTCATGTCAGATTAATAGGAGAATTAGGTATTATGAAATGTATATTATTGATGGTTGAAGATATAAAGGTTTCTTTTACTATTATGAGGTACTGACTTTATCATAAAAACGGCTGCACCGATTTTCACCAAACATAACTAAGAGCACTCTCGATCAAATCACCTTTAAAACAAATCAGCTAAATCAAAATCAGTTCAGCCGTTTGGGAGCTATCGACAGACACACGGGTCCTAGGCAAACATGCTACATCTTCGCCCGCGTCATCACTTTCCAACAGATGATTTTGTGGTCAAATGATTACTTACCGGACATAAAAAATACACACAGATATCATAGTAGACATATTCACGTTAAACTAATAACACCCCTCTTATTGGGTCGGGGTTTGAAAATATCTGATTCAAACGCCTTACTTGCAACCTAGCCATCCGAGTCACTGCTCAGTGAGTGAATGTATACCTTTATTTTATGCGTTTGATTATATTGATTTACCAATCATTTACGTATACCTACACACCAAATATTTTCATATGGGTCATAAGTTAAATCGACCAATCCGAAACTACCAAGAAAATGCGAAAATGCTCAATAACGGTGACGCTTCGTTTTGTTATTCGGTAGGTTACACAATTTAATAAAGCATTTTGGCTTTCATGAAAATGAAACCCACCTTAGACTATGTTTTTATTTAGCTTACTAAACATTAACCGTAATTCTTCAATGTCGTCAATGTAGACCATCCCCTAAGTTTTGTTTCAGACTCGAAATCCTTGCACAGCCTGTCATTCTTGAAATATTCACTTAATTTGAATAACACTGTTATTATTCCGGTAGAAATATTTATTCTAAAACAGCAGATACTTCTCGCGTGCCGTTTCTCTCTCATCAATATATAAAAACATAACTGTCATAATTATATTAGTACAAAACAAACGATCAACTTAAATTATTTAAAATCCAGTCCATATAATAAGCCACTCTGGTGTAGACTCCCGGCAAGCCCCCTATCCCACACCTCTTGGAGCCATACGACACGATGCCCCGCTGGACGTACTTGGCGCCCCCAGGGCCGACGCTCCCAGGGAACATCAGGGGCCCCCCGGAGTCGCCCCCGCAGGAGTCTTTTTCTGGGTCGCCCCCGGCGCACATCTGCTTTTCGTAGACGCGGGGTGACCTGGGAAAATAAGGACTTGTTTTTGTAACATGTTTTATATAATTCTAAATTTGAAATTATGTAGATAATGATGTCAATTTTAGCAATTCTGGATATTTTCAACCGACTTCAAATAAGGAGGTTCTCAATTCGACTGAATGTTTTTTTTTTTGTATGTATGTTACGCGATATCTCCGCCAATAATGAATTGATTTAGATGTTTTTTTTATGTTTGGTACTTCAAAAGTGGTCCCATATAAATTTTATCGAAATCGGTCAAGCCAAAACCGATGTAGATGATAGTAGGATGCAATATAAGCGATGTAGTCGGATTTTTATAGCTTTGCTTGCGTTTCAATTATGGATTATTAATTTATGGAAATTCATAATATTCTAGACGTCGCAGTACACACGCCTCCTCAGTGGTCGCGGTTTAGAATCCAACGACGGACTTGGGTTGCCAGGAAAAGTAACATGATGAATTAATAACAATAACGTTCTTTATTTATATATTTAAATACAGTCGTAGCTCATCCACCACACTCAAGCCAAAAAATCAATACTCCCATTGACACCACTTACCATCAGAATCCTGATTCAGAACCATACGATATTTTTAGATTTTTTAAAGAGAAAATGATCCAATCGTATCGATTCGGTAAGTTACCGAAAAGTTCTGAATCATGGGGCCGGCTGTGAGATAGTGATAAAAAATGAAGACATCTATTTTTATGTTTGTTTAAAAAAAAGTATTCAGGACTTACCCTCGATAAGCGTCCTGGCAATCCTTATTACTAATAATACGCAGCGCCACACTAAGCAATACTGATGATTGGATCCCCAATTCTGTCACCCCCCATCCTGCGACCGTCCCCATTTCACCAACCAAATCAGCTCTTTGTAGTTCCCGAGTTATTGGTAGACAAATGGGAGCCATTGTATCTGGAAATGTTCATAGAATGTGCTGAATCCACCGTGTTTTTAAAGATAGTCTTGTCTCAAAAATACGTAAATAAAACATACTTCATATAAAACCAATGAAACATCAAACAAATTACTTAGGATAGCAATATTATTGACCGAGCAAGCGTGAAGCGACTCCGTTTCATCTTTGGCAATCATGCTATCGTATGTCCGGCGGATTTCCGGTTGTTCTCCTCTACAGGTCGCTTCTCTCAACCGATTCTTGTGAAAATTTGAGAGCAGGTTCAATAATTATATAGATTTTATTTTTTATTCAGTTATTGGAAAATTTTCTAAATGGCGAAGATTAGGGGGCTGAAAACGTAAAAAAAACATATTTCAGCCATCTCGAATAATACCCAAGGCCTTCACACACAGTGCCACTAGTAATTAATTTCAATCAACACCGTTTACCTGTTTCTTACTATTTATACGTACCCAAACTAAAATCAGCTGGTTCTGCCAGTCTGATCAGCGCGATATCGTCAAACAGTGTAGCAAGTCTGTATCCTGGATGAGGTATAGTGGCGCTTATTGCTACATTCTGAAAAATAACAGTAAGTATCTTTATCAGTTACCTCCATCGACATACAAACAAATGGGCTCGGGACTAACACAAACTTCACGATAAAGTGTACCGATTAACCAATATCTACAAACTTGGATGTATCCACGTTTGTAGAATGTGTCTGAAGAGCTTACTTTTCAAACGACTTCCAAAAAGGAGGAGGTCAATTCTACTGTATGCTTTTTTTGTATGTACGAGTGTTACGCGGTCATTCCGCCAATTATTAATCGATTTTGATGATTCTTTTTTTTGTTTATATATTAGACTAGCTGACCCGCCCGGCGTTGCCCGGGTAAACAAAAGCTTACATATAAACGCTTTCTCACTCACAGCCCCACTGTAAAAGTACTATAAGTTGTGTCGTGGGGCCGTAAACAATTAACACCACACACACAACATTCACGTCATACCCAGAACCAGAAACATAAACTGCCCGTGGAGAAAAAACTTTTGTTATTGTGTTCCCACCGAGATTCGAACCCGCTGCTTTAAAGACGAACGCGCACTCATCTACGCCAGTGGGTAGTTCTAAGTTCAAAGATTCCCCACCCTGCGTCGCCCGGTAAAAAAATCTACACATAAACACTTCCACATTCACAGCCACACACTAAGTTCAGTGACTTGTAGCGTGGGGCCGTAAACATCCAAGATTCACAACATATTAAAAACCAGGAACACAAATTTCCCGTAGGGAGAAAACTTCTGTTACCACCGCGAATCGATCCCGCTGCTTTGAAGGCAAACGCGCACCCATTTACGCGAGTAGATAGTTCAAAAGATGACCCGCCCGGCGTCGCCCGGTTAAAAAATAATAATACAAATAAACACACTTCCACATTCACAGCCCAACACTAAGTTCAATGACTTGTATCGGGGGTAAACATCCAAGATTCACAAAGTATTCACAACATACTCAAAACCAGGAACACAAATTTATCGTGGAGATAAATTTTCTAGGTAAATTATCACCGGTAATCGAACCCGCTGCTTTGAAGGCGAACGCGCACCCATCTACGCCAGCGAGCAATTCAAAGTTCAGGAACGACCCGCCCGGCGGGGCGTCGGCCGGGTAGTAAATATTAAAAAACATACCCATAAACGCTTTCACATTCACAACCCCACAATAAGTTCAATGACTTGTATCAAAGGGCTGTAAACATCCAAGATTCACACAACATTCACAACATACTCAAAACCAGAAACACAAATTCCCGTGGGAAAACACCTGTGTTCCCCCCGGGCATCAAACCCGGTGCTTTAAAGGCAAACGCCCACCTAACTACGCTAGCGGGCAGTTCAAACTTCAATGATAAGACTAAACAAAAAAAAACAGTCGAATTTATATCCCCCTTCTTATGTTAGTCGGTTCAAAACATAGACGTATCCACCGTTTTCACCCTCAAATAAACTTAACGATTTCTCCTAGACTATGGGTTCAAATTATGTGCATTAAAAAGCAAATTGCATCTACCTGAACTAAGTAAGCCGATGAATTAGGTTTTTTTGATAAGAATTAATATTAAATACTTAAAAAAAGCCAACGAAATAGAAGCCGCTATTTTTTAGTGCAGGAATTCGTAGTACGTTTCTGTACATTTCTGACCCGTCCCGTTCACGGGCGGGCTCCCGTGAAATTAATTTCACGATTTCTCATAGACTATTTATCCAAATCATATGCAGTAAAAAGCAAAATGTATCTACATGAACTACGTAAGACGATGAAATAGTTTATTTTGATATGGATTAATACTGAATGTCTCAAAAAGCCAACTAAACAGAGGCCGCTTTTTTTTCAGATTTTTAACAAAGAAAAGTATATTTTCTGAGCTATACATACATGTTAGATATATGCTGTCGCGGACTTTTTTGTAAAACTCATAAAGGCCAACATTTTTGCCATACATTGTATTCAAGTATGTCTTACCGTTTAGTCAGCGTACGCCGATAAAGCGGAGAGTTAGCAAATTTTTCTCCGACTTGTCTTACGAATATTATTATTTCGAACTGATAACTAACTTCTATCCCGACAAAACATAGCCTATGACACTCAGTGATAGTGTAGCTATCTATTGGTGAAAGAATTTTCAGAATCGGATCAGTAGTTTCAGAGATTACCTTTTACATACAAACAAACAAACAAACAAACAAACTTTACCTCTTTATAATATTAGTATAGATAATACTTTATTTATATGATATCGATCATACTTTAGAGGTGATCCCATACACATTTTATCGAAATTGATTTTTTGAGGTGAGGTTGGTTTTTTAAGCTTCAATAAACCGATCTCAAAGTCCAAGTCAAAGTCTTTAAGGTATATAGTACGACTATACTATACAGCACATACCCCTTCGATTCCATTATGAAAGCGCGAAAGAGTTGCGAAAAATATTTTATTGACCTTGTTTCATATACCTACATGAGATTAGAATAACAGGTTTATTATTTTTTTATTAATGATATGTTGGTCATAGATTTAAGAAAATAGTTTCTGAAGATAAATTTAAAAAAAAAAAAATTTTCGCTGAACCCACGGCCATAGGGTGTCATGCCCTATTGCTCTAACCGCTGAGCTACTTAAGCCCCGCCTCAAGCGACGAAATTATCCTTTCCTTATAACGTGTTACGAAGACGTGTGACGTCATCTGCCGAAACAGTTTTTAGAAACTACTACAGCCAACGAGTCAAACATTGCAGTTAGCTCCACGTTGTGTTGATAACGTCCACCCAAATCAATTGATTTTATTTATATAGCATTAGCCATGCTAGGCAGAACAATATTGCGGTTTTAACTACTCGGCGGTAAGAACTATCATGAAACCCCTATGGCGGCGGGTTCGAGCCCCGCCTCAAGCTATAATTTTTCCTTTCTAAATTTATCTATATAGTTCTGCCTAGCACGGCTAATGCTATATAAAAAAAAATAGTTTCATATTTAAAGTTAATATTTTCCGAGTAACCGCATAGTTTTATCTACTACTAGCAGAACGGGAAAATTATATATTAGTCTTGCTGTTAATATCGCGAGAAAATATGGAATAGAGTAGGTACTTCACCATTTCATCGTACAGCACAACACATACATTATACCTACATATACGCCAACGTGTTTATGTATCAATTGTCCCAACCGTCCAAAGAGTAAGAACTACTACGAACTAACATCGAATAAAACACCGAAAAACGGTTAGGTGGACGCGAACGGGTCTACGTCACGTGATACAATGAGGAATATGCACAATAGTTTTTATACTTATTATCATATTTTCTTTGGCTCTGCTAATTCGTGCATTTAGCTAGTAACAAGTACCTAAAAATTAATTTTAAATATTTTTACTTATAAATATTCAAAATAATAATACTAAACCTATATTACAATCTCATGCAAGCCTTCTACAAAAATTATGAATGCTATTAATTTAAAAATATGTAAGTCTTATTATTCCTACTAATATTATAAATCCGAAAGTTTGTGTGTAAGTATGCTTGTTCCCTCTTCACGCTATAACGGCTGAGCGAATTTGGATGAAATTTGGAATATACATAGCTTATATCTATAGGATTAACCCATAGGCTACTTTTTAACTTGATAATAGCGGGCGAAGCCGTGGAGCACGGCTTGTAATTATATATTTTAAAAACGAAGGGGAAGAAATTTTACATATTATATATTAAAATAAATATCAATATCATCTCATGCACTCTACTAGCCGTGCCCCGTGGCTCCGCCCGCGTTTATCAAAAAAGTAGCCTATGTGTTAATCCTAGGTATAAACTATGTACATTTCAAATGTTATCTACTTTCATTCAGCAGTTACAGCGTGAAGAGGAAACAAACATACTTACACACAAACTTTCGCATTTATAATATTAGTATGATTTTAAAATAAATGAAATTGTTAGTAAGACTTTGTATAAATACATAGGGAAGTAAGCATGTAACTTCGATATTAACGATTTCAACTTACTTTTTACAAGTCTTCAACTTCCGTACTCAAGTTTGCGTTACTTCCATATTGTTCATCCCGCCACCTCCTTAGGTACCCATCTAGTGTGGTGGAAAACTATCTTACCCTTACCCTAGACCTGGGCGCGCACGTCGTAGTTCCTTCCAAAGTTTCGCAGTCGGGGTCGGTGGAGATTTCCCACTCGCCAAGGACGACGTGCTTCAGCTCCACCCTTTCTCCAAGGAACTCTACGCAGTGAGCTGCGGTTAGCACGTACCATTCGGTGATGAGGGTACCACCGCAGTTAAATTGGGTACCACGACCTGTAAAATTAGTTAGTCAATATGCTTACATATAAAAAAACTGTACTGCGTGAAAAGTTTATTGACTTATTTAATCAACTGAAAGAAAATCAAAATCAGTTAATCCGTTCGGGAGCTACAATGCCATAGACAGACACTCACACACATCAGACACGTCAAATTTATAACACCCCGTCGTTGTAGCGTCGGGAGTTAAAAACGAATGAAATGTAATAAAACTTCGCAAAGGATTAATAAGTAGGTACATTTGTGGGCAATTAACTCTTCGACAAAAAATATCATGATTCAGCCATTTTTATTACGGTCTATAAGTATTGATATTCGCGAGTACTATGAATGACACTTGAGCATAATATTTGTGAAATCCAAAAGAAAAATACATATACTGAGTGGTTTTATACCAGTCGATAGCCTAAGTAGGAATCCCAATTGAACGTGAACATGACCGACATGCATTATATTTTTCGCTACAATTATTTCACTATAAGCCACTAACATACCAGTAGCGGATTCAGGGAGGTTAAGCCCCTCCCAAGCGACTATCCTGGATCCGCCACTGATGCGCTAACAGGATGGCATTTTTTATGGAGCACCTCTCACAGCGATAACGATATCGAGACTGTTAAAAATCGATTACTGAAGTAGTTTTTATAAACGCGCTAGAATAGTTTATCTTAGAGATGCTTATATGCTAATAAACATCAAAATTACTGTTCTATTACCCAAATTGCAAGCGAGCCATTCTCTTTCTTGACAATCGTCTCGACTATCTGCTAGTCAAAAAACCAACTACTTTGCTAGCCGATATACCTTAAACATTTTTACTTAAGGCTTAAAATGGCTTATCCCTGTAAGACGATCTCAAAGAAAAATAACGTTTTACTTGCAATTGGTTTCTGACAACTGGCTAAGCGGTGTAACTCTTTGCTGAAACCTTGATCCGCAATGGAAGCCTCCAAGAACTTAAAGAGACATATTCTTTATCTTTATACCTAAAGCCTTCACACAATTTAGTTCTTAAATATCTTCCATTACTTGGCATAGTAGTAGTTCAAATGTTCAAGTTGCAGGAGAGTGCAAATTGGTCCAATTTGTACTCCCCTGCAATTTGCATCAAGTCTTCTTTAGTTACTTACACCTATTCAGAAGAAAATACATTGTCACAATTTGCAAGCTGATTACCTTAAAATCAAACTTACTCGTTTTATATGCAAGAAGCACCATCCATGGCATTTCATAAAGAGAAGTAATGTTTCCTCCTGCTATTCTGTTAGCGTCCATACTTCCACAGTTAGTAGGCAACTTGTCCAAGTTAGGATGGTCCGTAACGTCTGGTGGTCCTCCGCCACTTTTGTTTATTATTCTGGTGTCGCTTGGGTCAACTGAGTTTGGTCGGTCGTTTTGTGAACCCGGTTTATCTTCGGTACCCCAAATTGGAAAGTCGTCGTCGTTGTTTGCGACTGGTTTCTTTCGACTGGGCGCGTCGTAGGAATCGATGCAGCAAACCTGCAAGTACGCGAACTTGTGAATTACTAGGTCTCCTTATATATGGTGGCATAAATTATAAAAATTTAATACACTAAAAACTAAAGAAAATCTTACTAAAAAACTAAGTATAATAAATATGTGCAAAATTTAATGTAATAGACTGCCGCCAGTTGGCAAAGTGCTCAAAATGCTGGCAAATATTTGATTAAACATCGCCATTCGCCATTCAACGTAACATAAACTTATTTAATATTCTACAAACAACTTCCTTTCCTATCTCCGGCACCCATGATATTGGAATTTGATTTTTAATTATCAGATTTGAGGAGCATGAGACCAATTAAACACTATAGACCCTTTTAAAAACTAAACAAAGAAAAAAAGTAATGAAATCGCAATTGGCTCATAGAAAATGCGTGAACATAGCTAAATAATCCCGGGAATAGAGAACCTGAGAGATAGAATTTCGGAACTTGATGAATAGTGCAAGCGGATACTATGCAATCTATACACATTTAATATGTCGTCTTTTATGAGCTGATCTCGGTGACTTTGCTCACGTCGATTATATGTATTATCGCCTAACTTTCTTCATGAAAAAGCACTTAGAGGTGACAGCTAGCTTTCATGATAATCGGTAAGACTATGTTGGAGTTTATTAACGATATGCTTCGTTGCTAGTTTTTATGTTGTTTGGGTCAAATCTTACAGAATTAGAACTAATTATTCTTATCAACAAGCTGGTTTAGTTACAATGATAAGCATCTTAATGGTATCCTGCATCGATATCCAGGTAATTAATTCTACATAAGCGAACTCTTCAACAGTTAACAGAACAGACACGAAAATGTGTGCAAAAACAAAAATGTTTTACTATGCCATTGTTGCTGCACTCAAGGTTAGCTCCTAACGAGGGAGCATGTTGTTTACCCATTTGATTATGAAAGCTAAAAGATATAGTGGAGATAGAGGTCAACCGCAAGCTTATCAGCGATTAAAACACTGTGAACTTTGTGAACTCTGCCGAAAGGCACTCATCATGTTGCTCGCATTCGTCCGCCACGGAATCCGTGGGTTTTCCAATAAGATTGGGAAAATCCAGTAATAAATTCTTCGTCATACTCCGATTTGTTTAATATTTCATAATATTATATAAGTATGTAGTTATTGTAAGCCAATGCAAGAGTATGCATACTCAGACTTATGAGGAAAATCGAAGATATTGTTTAGCTCAAAGATTGTTCCGACTAGATCTTTGGTTCACCATCTAGGTTCACCCCAAGTTCTGGATAGCGCTGCAGGTGTTAACAATCCCTTAGCTAGCTCAAATTGACTCGTCGCGAAATAATGAGAATAAAAATATCCTTTTTCACAAGCTTTTATTTTTAGTTTCACCAGTACCGTTGTCTGTCGGTCTGAAATCAAATCTTGCAAGCTAAATTATAATTTAGCTTGCAAGATTTGATTCAGGAATTGGATCTTCCCACTCCAATTGGACTCAAATTTGGTGTAATTATGTATCTTCGGTGACAATACAGTGATATGGTACCATGGAGCTGGTCTGATGATGGAGATGAAGATGGCAATAGGAACTTCTGAACTAAACAAGATAAACCATCGAGTTTGGGCTCGTTTTATTCATCTTGACAAGTTCTCTGGTTATATAACTGTTTAGTTCTTTCATTTATTTACAACTGGTAAAAACTTGATTTTAAAAAGTTATAGACTACACTGTTGATAGACTTCAAAGTATTACTTATTTTTTGCTTGAGAGGCAAGCATTGGACCCCAATTTACCTGATGGAAAGTGAAGATGCGGTAGAACATGTAACATACTTGCCTAAAAGATACCTATCCACTCTAGACTAGAAAACTCGCAGATTATACCGTTCAGGAATAAAGACGCGGGCAATGAGTTCCACCTTCGCTGTACGGATGATGAATTTAGAAGTCTTACCAGAGGCCCATATCTATTATAACCGCAATTAATCTTCTGCAATTTGAAAGCCATGTAAGGTGGCATAGGGCTCCCAGCAGCTTGGATCTCGTCTTGTAGCGGCTGGCAATGATACAGGTTCTTGCAGGTGCCCATCAGGCCATCAGCGACACACCCGTCTCCATTAAATCCTAGAACCGAAACGCAGTATTTTTAACCTATACGTTTTCTCTGTTGAGTCAGCAGTTTTCTTAGAAATAAATACTAGGTAACAAAGCCATGTTTATACAGATTAGAAAGTTACACCAGTGATGAAAGTTAAGGAGTAATAGTTTGGTTTATAAAAAGAATTGCAAGTTACATTTTGACAAGAGTAAATGAATGTGAATGGTGTGATATAGAAACAGATTCTTTTTAACGCTAGCGAAATTTTATAAAACTGACTTTACCGCTTTATCTTCAGAACCCTTGATCAGATTAAATTAATTAAATACGCATTATTGAGGATAATTCAAAACTATTGGTCAGTTCTTGATCAAATTTAAATGGGACCACATGGGAAACACCAGCTTTCAAATAAAAAAAAGCATCAATGTCGGTTCTCCTAGAAAGAAGTTATGAGCTTATGCTCATAAAAAGGTGGAGGTTCTCAATTCAATTGGTATTTATATACCGTCGAATTGAGAACCTCCACCTTTTTTTGTGAAGTCAGTTAAATATAAGTAGGAGTAGGGTATCAAAATGAATGAAATTAAAAGGAGATTACATACAATTACGTAAAATTAATTATTAAATAAAATAATATGAATATTAAATTGTTTTTTTTTATTGGTTAAAAAAATTATATAAACTTATTTCACGGATTGTATCCTACTCCTAGGATGCGTCTAAGGGACGCATTACATATCCAGTGGATGACGTAATGCGTCCCTGTAATACACATAGTAGGGAAGGATAAACATTCTTACATGATCTTCATTTGAATGTAATTGCCATTAAACTTAGGTATAAACAACGCACATAATTATAGTGGTATGCATTGATGACCCTCACTGTCATTTATTAATTTATTATGTAATTACCTATATTTATTGTCATATTTGATATTCTAAAACTATAAGTAAGTTAAGCTACGTTTTAATTAAAGCGTTGCTCCTTATATTTATAAAAATGTGTTTCCGGTTTTGGTTGTGATTGTGATTTGAATATTTCCGGCACCCACGACACAATTCATCGAACTTATTGTGGAGCTGTGAGTTTGAAAGCGTTTATGTTATACTAATTATTTTTCTGTTATTGCAAAGTATCTGTGGTGTGTGTGCGGGCGTTAGATTGCAGGCCTATCGGTATTCTATCGTTTACATTTTGGAGAGTATGCGCAGGAATTATATGAAGTTATGAAGTAATGCCTACATGCCCTTTTACCATCTAACTACAAGACTATCTGTCAAACGTCATCCATTCTTCCTTTAAGTAAATATGTTTGTTCCCTCTTCACGGTTTAACGGCTGAATGGATTTGGTAGAAATTTGGAATGTGCATAGCTTATACCTAGGATTAACACATAGGCTACTTTTTAACTTGATAATAGCGGGCGAAGCCACGGGGCACGGCTAGTATGTATATATATAATCTGAATCTCGGAAAGGGCTCCAACAATTTTCATGAACTGCAGGGGGTTTCGGTGGCGATAAATCGATCTAGCTAGGTTTCATTTTTAGACATTTTCAAAATTAATGAAAAATATCGATCAAATCGATTTACAAAAAAAACCGAGCAAAGCGCGGTGTTCCAGTTACTTATCATTTACTCACACACACAATTTTTGGATTTAAAATACCTATTAGTGATATAAAAAAACATGATTTTAACTTGATGTTTTTGTTTGCCGCCTGTCTGTTTGTAAGTATTGTGGATTGCCTATGTATTGATACATACAGTGGCTGCCTAATTCCGGCGAGTAGATACACCTGTCTTTGTACCTATGTATATAGGAACTTAAATCACATTTTATTATTCGTTTTTTAGTCAAGCAAGTTGACCTCGATTATTACGTGTTTGGATAGGCAAAGAAGCTATGTTTTTAAATGATTTTTATTTATCTATAGTTGTGTTTAAAATGTATGTACTTTTTGTTTGAAATGACGTGGGCGATGCCGCGGGGTACATATAGTTGGTAATAATTATAGTTCAAAAGCACCGAAAACTCCTTTTTGTTAATATTGCAACACGCATTATTATTTTTTCAGTGATAAAAAACTAATACCGCCAGAATTATTGAAACGCTGCACCAGGGCGCAGTAGTGGGCTTAAGCACTTAAGCTACCTATAAGCTCGGTGGCATATAGTGAACTTATAGGTTACTCAAGTCTCTTGTTGTACAGATGTATATAGTTTTAGAAACTTGGCTCGTAGAAGAATAATACAAACAAATAAAAAAAATATGACATTTTACTTATCCCAATTAATTACAGAGAAAATCTACCCAATAAAAATAGTTCGAAAAGATTTACGTGTATTCTATAAATATAAAAGTAACTACAATTAAATAAATAAATACAGTTTAGTTATATTTATCGATTAGAAATAATTAAAATAGTAATAGTTAATTAAAATATTTCTGAGATAGATTAGTTACACATTATGAACTAAAACTTACTGCTTGTTACTGTCCCCAGCAAGAACGTCACACAACACAAAAACTTAAACATTATATCAAATTTTCACCACAATAAAAAAAAAATCATAACACTGTCTCCGACTACCGTGTATTCAACGCAGTGCCAAAATCCATATGAAACCTTTAACACGACCCATTCACTGAAAGACAAGCGACGATAACACGACCGAATTTAAAATCTATCAATAAATATAATAACCGGTACTAATATACTACTACCGTAAGTTGATGGTTAATGTGCGTCAAAACAAAAGAAGACTCGTGCTTTCAACTCGAGGTCTCGATTCGAATGCGCTTATAAACGTTTCGACGTTTGACACAAGAATACAAGCGTTTTTTTAATGAAGAGATGCGCAAAATGTGTAAACGAGTTATCGAGGACTAGATTATCCAGATGTCGGTCATTACCATACCCGGTTACATTTGCGGAGACGGTGTCTTAGCTTTTGTTACTGTGATGAGGCATTGATAGCTTAGATTAGCTGTACTACGTAGATATTGTATATCAGAGTGAATAGGTATCTTCTAGGCAAGCATGCTACATCTTCGGCTGCATCTTCACTTTCCATCAGGTGAGATAGTGGTTAAATGCTTGCCCATTAAGCATAAAAAAGATCCTCAAAATTATGTCAAACGATTGAGTGTTAAATAAATGAAAAATCTGGTGAAGAGGCGCGTTCATACCTTTAGAAGACTTTGTTTATAATATGATCTTTGGTGGCAAAATACTATTCTGCATGCAGCTAATAATTTACAAAAAATAGATTATATATAGTTATATACGTAAAGGTGTTTTCATTACTATATTATTAAACAAGATACTAGAACGTATAGGTAAGACCAAACACATGCCATTGAAAGTTACATTTAACCATTAATTACAATGGCTAAATAGATTAGTCTAACTCTGGTTGGTAAAACAACAAACAAATACCTCTAAATTTAAAGACTTCTATCGCAACCAGAACCAGAAGCACAAATGTTCCTTGATTTTGTGTAGTAGTAGTAGAGTAGGAATTTTGTGGTTCATCTTTTTAACAAAAGACATTTCCAATGTAGATTTTTTTAAATAGGCCTAAGTAGTCACTGTTCTCTTTCAAACAAAGAAAGAATCATTTAAATCCGTTAACCGGAGCCGGATATTATGACGAAACAAGAAACAAAAAAAAAAAAAATTCCTGGTCACAGAAATCTAAATAATAAGGCATTATCAAAATAATAATAATAATACAAACACACAGTGTCTTATTATTTAGATTTCTGTGGTCCTGGTACATACTTACTCGTAGAACTTTAAATGTAGACAGTATAACAGATCACGTGAATTGCAAAATCAAAATTTAACTGCATGTGCATTTGTTTTACAAATGTAATATTTATTATGAAATGATGGATTTCGTCATCAATGTCTCAAGAATGCTAAGAATTCGGCTTTGTAGACGAAGGTTATAAGTTTGTGGACATAGTTTCCACTTATGCTGGAGATCACATTATGCGTTCCCGCAAGAAATAGTAAGGTAAGAATAAATTAAGTATCGATTCGATCTCGAAAATTATCATTCCCTTACAATGCTTCTAATGTGGTCTCATATAGTCTAGTGGAGAGCATTGAGCCGGTGTTCCAAAGTGGTTCGAAACCCGCCCCGAATGTTTTTGTCATCCTTATAGAACAAAGAGCATTGAACTGTTCTTTGGTTTAGTTAGGTGTGCGTTAGCCTTCTAAGCAGCGTTCCAACGTTTAACGAAAACTAACTTTTATCCCAACTAAACATAGGCTATGACCAAAGATAATTTAGTCTTTGGCTATAATACTCAGGGATAGTGTTACAGTTATCTATTAGTGAAATAATTTTCAGAAACGGATCAGTAGTTTCAGAGATTACCTTTTACAAACAAACAAACAAACTTTACCAGTTTATAATATTATTATATAGTATGTTATAATATAGATAAATATAATAAATTTTCTAAAACAAATTGTTTGTGAACTACTAACCACAGCGAAATAAACATTTTTCATTTACATATTACACACACAATGATACCCAGAATCAGAAGCACAAATCTCCCTTAGGAAGGAAAATTTTGCAGCCGGGAATCGAACCCAGGACTCTGTCGCAAAAAGCAGAGACTTGAATTGCCTACTGCATCAACTAAGTCGTCAAACAGGATATGTTTCATCTTAGACGCGAGTGACACCGTGTGACGCAGGTGTATTATAAATTAGCTAAAGTTGATTAACTGCTGTATATTGTAGTACTCCGCGGGGAAACACTGAGCATTCACACGCGTTTCGCTTGGGTGCCATTTACTTGCTAACTATTAAATACCTGTTATTTATACTGATATGGGTTAGTACGAGGTTCTCATGCTGACTCATAGACAAGTTTATAAACTTAGCACCTGAATGACCATGGTTTACTCAAATTTTTTGATAAAAAAAAAATATTTAAAAATTGAACAAATAATCATCTGGACTCGAACCGGGGTCTTCTGGTTCCAGGACCACCCGATTTCCCATCTGAGCTATTATGACCTTAGTTTACCTGTACATGATGGTGCAAATAAATAACCACATCTCACAAGAATCAGACAAGACGTCTAGTTAAAAATAAAACTCCATTACATGCAAAAATCTCCTATGTTTTAAAACATAATTGAAACGCAAGCAAAGCTTAAAAAATCCGACTTCATTACTTGTATTTAGGTTTTGGCTTGACCCATTTCGATAAAATTTATATGGGACCACCTAAAGTATACTCTACCAAACAAAAAAAAACATTAAAATCGATTAAAATTGGCTGAGATATCGTGTAGCATAAATAAACCGCCTTACCACCTCATTACATGTTTTATATATTTTTGAATTGATATTTTAGAACTCTTTCATTTGATATCCATCTAGTTTGCATGCTGTATATTAATTAATAAACTAACATAGATAGGTATACATACGCTACTAAAATCATAAACCTCAGTTTTTGCATCACCGTAGTCGGGTAAAAATACAAGCATGATATGCTTTAATTTTTTTTAATGATTAAACGACATATTGTAACGTGCCAATTGTCTATATTTTCTAAAACGATTTACGTCTATGCAGCAAAGACCTAAGTTACCTACAAAGGTAACGAACCTAAAAGTAACTCAAGTTCTCAAGCCCACTAATGGGTTCCCATCATGCTGACCGCATTGCCTCTCTGAATTGCAATGCTTATATGTTGAGCCAAATAAGTACCAGCATTTTGATCACGCGTCGCCTCATTCAGGCTTTAATATTAAAAAAAATAATAGAATGAGCTCCCCAAAGGGCTCAGTGTCTCAACACCAAAAGGCTCAAATATGCCACTGCCGAGGTTTCCATATTTTCGCCGTATGCGTTGCTCTGTCGAAGTTTTCAATTTGAATCGTTGCTTGTACAATGCATACACTATTATTACTTTTTAGCAATCTGTGACACCTAAATATCATGTACTAGCGCGGAGTAAAGTGTAACATAGAGTTTAAAAACATATTATAAATAAAAATTCTTCCAGGCTGATCTTTTTTACTACGATTCCATACCCCAAGTTTTCATGTTTCACTTTGCTATAAATAAAAGTAACTCGATAATCAGAACGTGTCAACTGCTGTTTGTTTTTTAATTATTTCCACGGCATGCAAGCGTCACTAATATTCGTTTACGCTTATTTTGTGTGATTGGAGAAAAATAGCTAGTTACTGATACCATTCCAGCGCGCACATACGTTGTCCCATAATGGAACCTCTGTGGTGGTGTACCTTCGCGATTGTTATCATTGGATACGCCCAATCTGGTGAGCATAATTGATTTACTAACAGTGTTTTAATATCCAATTTTATTGCTATCGGCGAAATTATTCAGCTAATTTTGTTTCGATAAATATTTTCAAACCTTACGTCACTTTTGTATACAACTTCTTTCGTTAATTTTTGTATAAAATCTTTTTGTTTCAATAAATATTTTCAAACCTTACGTCACTTTTGTATACAACCTCTTTCGTGAATTTTTGTATAAAATCTTTTTTAATTCGCAAACAAGGAAGTTGGATTTCAAAACGTGTGTCGGTGTGCCAATGATCTCTGTGTTCCCATTATGTGTAATGCAGCCCGTATTGGTTTGCTAATTATATGTCCTTCAAATTTGTTACATACTTACGATGTAAAATTAATATGCATAAAACGTCAACCTGCATATACCTATTATTCAAAGGAAAAGTCACTGAGAAACTTAGGTATTTCTTTTTACTTTTAGGGTGAGGTATTTATATTGGGGTATTATTGGGTATTTTTTTAAATCTCTTATTACAGTGCCTGAGAGTTGATTTTTAATAAGAAGCTGATTTCCATTCTGTTGATTTTGGTCGAGGAAAATACTTTTACAAGTAGGCACTACACCTCATCCTCGTTTGTTGCAGATATTAATTAACAACTTGGAAACCATTGTGAAACGTTATGTTACACAATGACATTTCTTTAAAATTGTTGCTTTTTTTCTAATAAATAAGTAAATTCTTGAAACATAACTCAAACCTGTACTCAATGTTTCCAGAAATGCGGGTAAGTCCCGTTGTCTTTGTGTCGACCAGTTTTAAATATCAGCAATTATATTAAAAGTAATTAAATTACCTATTAAATGTCAATAACGTTTATTTGATACTTCGTTGTTGAAAGTCTAGGTAATAATAAAGAAACATTCGTTTTTGCTGAACTTTGCAAGAATTTTAACCAAAGACTAAAAAGGTTACATAGATTATCTTTGAGTATAACGGATGACAGTTCGTCACGTTTTTTATGTTGACATAGGAGGTATTAATGGCGCGAAAAGGAAAAAATTATGTTAATTTTATATCATTTTTCAAAACTTGTGATTCTTCTAGTGTTAATGTGTAATAATGGTGGATTATTAACCGTTAATACTTAGTGAACGTGCATGAGTGTAGGCAAATGATACAAAGTTGAAAAACGTGATTTTCGCTTTCGCTCCAAAACTCTACCACTTTATTAGGGCATGACTTGACTTTAACCGAACCTTGACTCTTTTACAAGAATTTGACTGTGACTTCTTTTACTAAATGTCTACTCCCTATACTAAAATCATTTGCTTCCTGGGTTTTTTTGACATGAGTGAAAAAATGGCGTTGTTGATTTTGTAAAATTTTCTAAAACCTGTGATTCTTCGAGTGTTAATGTGTAATAATGGTGGATTATTAACCGTTGATACTAAGTGAACGTGGCTGGCAAATCATACAAAGTTGAAAAACGTGATTTTCGCCTTCGCTCCAAAACACCAATAGAAGTTCTAGTAAAGTTTCCACCACTTTACTAGGGCATGACTTTACTATGACCTTGACTCTTTTACTTGACTTTGACTGTGACTTGTGACTAGGACTTATAATATGAAATACACTTGAAATATCATATTGGTGCTAATTCTGTTGAGCACCGAACTAACCTAAACTAAACTAAAAATAAACCGAACTAACCTAAACTAAACTAAAAATAAACTAATTTTAAGCACCGAACTAACCTAAACTAAACTAAAAATTAACTAATTTTAGTCAAAGAATACCTAAACGCTATTCTTTCAAGTATAAGATCACATTAAAAATAATCCAGATCCTTTTCATGCAGACTAATTTGAGTTAAATTTTTTTATTTTTAGTCTTAATTTGACGTAAAAAATGTACATCAGAATAAGAATTTGGTCATTTTCACTAAATAGAGTAACTAAACTAACTTAGTCCTGTCAAACTTAATTTTAGTCTAACCTTGCATTTTCTGAATAGGTTTTGGACTAAAGCAGGACTAAAACTAATTTTAGGCTAGTTTAGTCTAATTCTGGACAACAGAATCGGCACCACTATCACTTGACACTGGCTAAATGCACAATAATGCGAAGCCATAACTAAGAAGAAGAAGAAGACCTTTGCTTCCTTGACACTGACGAAAGGAACAAAGATTGTGAAGCCAAAAAATAATGTTGAACAAAACTAGTTATTAATTAATATAATTTGGCTAAGTTGTTAGTTTGTGTAGGTTATAAATTACTATGCATCTTTTTGTTCCTTGGGTTCTCAACTCGAGAGAAAGGTTCCAGCACCATAATAAATTTAGACCAGCATAACTAGAAGCATTTACTAGAAACTTTTTCTAGAAACTTCTTATGGAAGGGCTTTAAATTCTGATCCGCAACCTTTTTGTGTATCTTAATGTGGTGGAGGTAAACACTGTGATGAATAAATATAATAATTAAAAGGAGGCGAACTGCACAGGCTCTTTCTAGCGACTACCATAATAACACCTAGGTTAAGAAAATTATGTATTAGAAATTAAGAATGTTTAAAAAAAAAAATCAATGAAAAAAAATGCGCCGCCGAGTTTCTTGCCAGGTTCTTCTCGAGATGGCTGTAATTTTGCGAATCTGGCAATAGATTCATTAACTTTCATGAGTGCCTCTTTGGGGCCCATGTGAATAAACGATTTAGATTTGATTTGATTTGAAAAAGCAAGCAAAGCTAAAAAAACCGACTTCACCGCTTTATCTTCAGAAACCTTGATCAAATTTAATGTATTAAACACGCATTATTGACTATAACTCAAAAATTAGAAATCCGATCTAGATCAAATTTATTATAATTATACAACAATTTACCTATTGATATTAAAAATTGTGAATCCATGATCCGATTCAAAAAAACTGAAAAAATATATTATTGACACAGTTTTCTAAAATAAGTCAGTACCGTTTGATTACTGGATGAAATTTTATGTATAAAGTAACTAGCAAAACTCAATATAAGCAAACTATGTTCTTTATGAGTAAATAAAAATCGTTAAACCTAAATTTCAATGGGACCACATGAAAAGCACCAAGTTTCAAATAAAAATGTAATCATCAAAATCGGCTCACAACGAAAGAAGTTATGAGGTAACTTTTGAAGTCGGGTAAACGAGAACTTCGTCAAAGTAGTCCACAAAATAGGCATTATTGACGATATTTCCAGAACTACTGATCAGATCTTTATCAAATTTAAATGGGACCAATTAGAAAGCAAAATCTTACAAATTAAAAAAAATAATTCGAAATCGGCTCACGTGGAGAGAAGTTATGAGGTAACACACATAATATATATATATATATATATATATACAGTCTACTTGAGTACCTCTTCCTTTTTTGGGAAGTAGGTAAAAAATGTTTCCCTGTTATACAAAAGTTTCACTTCTATCGTGTGTGTTTACGTCACACCCTGGTTTTTAATACCAATAGAGATAGGTAAGCATTGATATCAACTCCGCCTACCCCATTGAACCGCATCAATGGAGGCCGCCACTACCTCCACGTGTTTTTTTTTACAAATTTCACAAGTGTGCTTGATGTTAAAGTGGCATTTGACTGTGAATAATTAAAGATAACCAGCGCGTTAATACACAAATCACAAAATTTTTATTGCCAAAAACTGTGCATAAAGTTCTTACAAAAATATTTTTAAGTTTCAACAGTTGCCCTTTTCGGACGTGCAATTTAAAATAATAGGTACATAACGAACATACGATCCGATCACCGAAGTTAAGTAACGTCGGGCGCGGTCAGTACTTGGATGCGTGACCGCCTGGGAACACCGCGTGATGTTGGTTTTTGCATGTTTCTTTTAATTTTGAAACGAAAGTTCCTTATCGCGCGTTACGAACATATAAACATAATAATATAATATAAACATATAAAAACATATAACGAATAATAGGTACATACAATATTGTGCATTAATAATTAATGGACATAGTAGGTTCTTGATTAATGAATGCGTGAAGTTTTAGAAATCCTTTTGATGGCGATTCAAACATTTATTTAAATGCAGGAAAACAGATTTATAAATACCAAAAACTCTTAAGCATTCCTTTTTCTACACATTCACGTCGCAAACGACCGAATAAACAAAGAACCGTTAGTCCTTTTTAAGAGGAAAAGAAACCATGAAATATACGCATTCACAGTAACAGCCACACACATAGTTCAAATGTTTGTATCGTGTGTGCAGGAAACATATACATCACACACACACAATCACACCCAGAACCAGAAGCACAAATGTCCCTTGGGAAGGAGAATTGTCCTCCTGCAGGGAATCGCACAGAGACCCACGAGGCAGAGGGCAGAGGCTTGCCCGAGTTGATAGTCATCTCGACCGACCGGAACTCGACCACGCGGTCGAGTCGCCACATTTAATTTTCTGTGCCGTCTAAGGAGAGATGATCCAGTCTAAAAATACACCTTTATTAAATGATCGTGAGTAGTGTATGAATCATTTTGTGGAGGGGCGTGCATCTTTTTGCAAGATTGCTATATATGATTATTTACCAGACAAAGCGACTGCCTTTCGATTGGTCAGTGATTTATGATTACACTAGCCGCACCCCGCGGCTACGCCCGCTATTATCAAGTTAAAAAGTAGCCTAGGTATAATCTATGTACATTTCAAATTTCTTCCAAATCCGTTCAGCCGTTACAAGCGTGAAGAGGGGACAAACATACACACAAACATTCGGATTTATAATATTAGTAGGATAAGTAGATACACACCACTGAGCTACCGTTACGTAGTTTTACAAATGTTCAATAATAAAAAAAAAAATATCCTTGTATTTACTCGTATGTAACTAGACCCAGACTCAATCTACCTCTATTAATTTTACTCGATGTAAGTGTACATGCGGCCGATAGTGGTAAACATGCTTGGCCCGGCATAACAGCCGGAACACCGTTTTAGTGATTTCAAGTAATTTGTGATAGATTTATCTACGTAAAGATAGGCTACGAATATTTTATGGTGGAGTGGTAGGAGCTCTATTATTATAACTATGTGATGCGAATATAAGAACTTGGACTTGGATACTTTACTTGACTTTCACTGTAACTTGTGACTAGGACTTATATTATGAAATATACTCCACTTGAAATATTTTATCACTTTACACTGGCTAAATGCATAAGATTGAGGAGTCAAGAAAAAACAATTTTAAATCTTTATGCACTACATTTTGGGTCTATTTGTGGTCTTAGGGTTTTCTCCAAAATAATTGGATCTTGGCTAAGGGCCTGATCTATGCCACAACCACTAAATCTTTAAAATAACATATCAAACAGTTTCCAACTTCCCAGCTGACGCACCCAGTAATCAGATAGAGAGTCACCCTGCCTGGGACCTACTGGATGCCTTCGATTGCGGGGACAGTGCAGCAGACCGTATCATTGGAGGCACCAATGCAGCTCTGGGACAGTTGCCCTGGATTGTACGGCTTGGATACACGGGTAAATATATAAACGTCGACTAGTTAGGACTTATTAGGTGTGCAATAACATACTTAAGACGAACCGTGTCAAAAATAGGGCCTGATCCGAAGAATTTTTTTTTGTAATTAAAGGTAAACTTTAAGGCACTATCTTAACTGCCAAGTGACGATGCGGTTGTCGATAGAGAACGATTGCCTAGAAGATACCAATTCACTGGCTTCCAGAAGAATCCCAAGACTCTATTTTCCATCTTTGACTTTCTAGGCTAACGTTTTTGCCATTATCTAATCTGATGGTAAAAGATGTTGTAAGGGTCTAGGATAGTATGTTGCTAAGCATAGAATTCTTTTAATGGTGTCATAATTTTACCACTTCTTTTATTTTTTATGTATGTCTACAGCCTGCGCTTTTCGAACCATAAGTGGTTAACTGGTAGTAAAAGCGTTAAGTCCACCCTTTGTACCTTTTTTAAATAAAAAGTTTAATAAACATATTATGGGGGAATTAGGTTGTGGAAAACCGCAGCAAACTCTCCGAAATGTATTCAATAAAAATTGGCTGACAAAGGCAGTCTCCGTTGATGCTCAAATATTTGTAACTTCAGTAAGTTGGTTGTTACTTGTTACATATAAGTCTTACAACAGTCTCTTAGATTCACACTTAATTGTTTCAAGTTCTCACTTACCATCCCAAAGACAAAACACTAGGTACCCTACTTAATATACTTGATCAGACTTGTTCTTAATTCAGGTTGAACAACTATCACTTAGTAAAATACCGTCCCTCCATATGCCTTCTATAAATAATTAGTATGCAATTCGTAATGCATGCGGTGGTAGCAGGTGAGGCAAAGGGATATCCCCGAGGTTTGATACAGCCCTCTACATATATTCGCGGTATCTTAATGTAAATTACTTTGTCCTACAAAGTGTATAGGGGCTTAAATTATTTCCACTAATATCGACGTTTCGCCAGCACCGGCCGTGGTCACGAGGTGAGGCAAAGGGATGTCCCCGATGTTTGATACAGCCCTCTATATATATTAGCGGTATCTTAAAGCAAATTACTTTGTCCTACAAAGTGTAAAGGGGCAAAATTATTTCCATTAACCTCGACGTTTCGCCAGCACCGGTCGTGGTCACGTGAGACTGGGCCCGGTTTTCTCATAAAAACATGATTGTAGTTCGCGAAAGTTTATAGTATTAAATATAATGTATAATATTCTGTATAGGGGAGTCATTAGATGAGTCACTTGAAGCGACTATAAATTAAAATCAAAATAAAATTGATTGTAGAAATTGTATAAAAGGTTGTCACAACAGTTTCCGATTACCGACGTACAAGAATAATTATTAGTTACAGTAAAAATTTACAAAAAGCAAGCATATTTTCACACAAGAATTATAAAAGGTTTCGAAATATCAAAATGTATGCAATAAAAGACATTATAAAATAATCACTGCAAACAGAAGAAGGTAGAAAAACACTTTTTTTTTACTGCTCTACCACGATTTTTCCTGCACCTTCTCGAAAGACAGAAAATGCTGTGTATTAAGTCCGTGTACAGCTAAATTGTGCAAAAGAATAAATAAATAATATTTACTATAAGCTATTTACAGATCGTGACGGATTCGTTAATACTGAATGCATTTCTGCAACAGTTACCTAACTGAACCACATTTCATTAAGTTTAGCTGAACTGATGTATTTATTAGTTACAGTTAGATTAGATCTTGCCGTCGGCCCGGGTCAGAATTTACGATTGATCTCCAGTTACTTCTTATTTAATTACTACTCGTAAGAGTTAGTATTGCATTGCATACATTATTTATTGCATTTGTGGGTACTTATAGGTAGGTATTTTCAAAGTGTGTCCCCGTTTTTAATCGACTTCAAAAAGGATGAGGTTATTAATCCAATGTTTTTTTCTTTATGTGTGTTACTTTATAACTTCTTTCTAGGTGAACCTATTTTAATGATCCTTTTTTATAGCCGGTGCTTCCCATGTGGTTCCAGTCAAATTTGATCAGGATCTGACCAATAGTTTTTGAGTAATCCTCAATAATGCGTTTAATAAATTTAATCTGTTCAAGGGTTACAAAGATAAAGCGGTTTTATAAGCTTTGCTTGCGTAATTATTTTTTAATTTCATCTTATAAAGCGGAACTATATAGTAGTATCTATCTATCTCATGAAAATTGTGATAATATCCTAATCGCCCTTCCTGATGCTTTAGGTGTATTTGGAGAAATCGACTGGCTCTGCGGTGGAGCCCTGCTTTCCGACCGTCACATCATCACCGCAGCCCACTGCGTCCAAGAAGATGAACTATATAATCTGTATGTATATATGTTATCTGTGTGATATAACTTAACATGTCGCGATTAAAGTTAAGTTATAGGTTGTAAGTCTATTTTTTATCTGTGAGTGTGAAAGCGTTTATGTTATCTTTAATGTTATAATGTTATGCTTGATAGTCAAGCATTTGACCACTATCTCACCTGATAGAAAGTGATGATGCGGCTGAAGATGTAAAAATGTAACATACTTGCTTAGAAGATACGTATTCATTCTTGAGTTGAATATTCCCTGATTATACCGTTCGGGGAACAAGGACGAGGGCAATAAGTTCCACACCCTCGCAATACGGATGATAAACGAAGAAGTGAAACGCTTCGAGCGAACTAGATAATCCTTGGTAAATCGAATTCTGATTTTAAATTCTCCATGTCCTTCCTTCTCTCTTTTGAGTCCATGCTTAAAAGTCACCTTGCATATTGCAAATCGATCGGTGATGATTTTACTATAGTATTTTTATCCTAAATTGTACTTACTTCAAAGCAAAACTTAGCTTTTATCTCCCTACTATCGTTCACCCTGAAGTTATTATACACATAGACTTACCCATAAACTTCCCCAAAGAACATTTTTTTGAAATCCTTTGATCAATATTAACAAACAGGTAGACAGCAATGTATAGCTAGAAACTAGTAATTTGAAAACCAGTTTTATTTTTTCAAAATTGTTAGTGTTAAAAGGATCTGTCTGACGTTAGTGCATATTAAATGTATCTGCGTTTTTAATTAAGTCCGATTCAAAATTATATACAACTAGCCGTGCCTGTATTAAAAATATCCTATGATGTAAGTTTTCAAGCTACTATGGTCACTTTCACTATAAATGTTTGTATCAATAACGGGATATTTACCATGTATTTCGTTTACAAACGTACATTTAAGGTATCCTATGTGTTAATCCTGAATATAAACTAGTGTAAAAATATGAACTAGTTGAAAAAATATCCGAGAACTGAAAAACAACTATAAAATTATCAAATCTGCTCACAAAATTCACGAGAATCGGTTGAGAAATGCGTCCTGTTGAGGAGAACAACCGGAAATCCGCCGGACAAACAAAAGTCATTTTGCCCAAGCTGAAACGGAGACCTTCGCGTTCGCTCAGTCAACTATGTACATTCCAAATTTCATCCAAATTCTTTTAGCCGTTACATCGTGAAGATAATACAAACATACACGCAAACTTTCGGATTTATAATATTAGTGTGATTCTTTACCGTTCGTTATGAAGTACGTTAATTTACGGTATTTTACAACAACAATGCTATGAATCTCATACAATTAATAAGCAATATGCTTTGCTAAAAAGCAGGTATCTACATTCAAAGGCTATAATATGTCGGTAGGTATACCAATTCAACCAGATTTTCAAGTTTATCATTGTTTTTGTCACACAACCAGATTCAATGGCGACTGCTGCAAGTCATATAGGTACATATAAATGCTACGGTAGGCATTGAGATCAATATACATGTACATCAGTGTTTTTTTTACTGTTAGATAGGCAAGCATTTGACCAATATCTCACCTGATGGCAAGTGAAGATTCGGCCGAAGATGTGTAATGCTTGCCTAGAAGACTGCCAGGTGGGGAGGAAACTTGTGCTCCCGCCGGGAATCGAACCCGATACCCCTGCTAGAAGGCGAACGCTCACACAACTAAATCAACGGGCAGTACAACAGGCATTCGTTTTATGCTACTCTGTGAAAGAGATTCCGAAACTTGGACTCGACTATCACCAATGAGTCTTTTCCCTCTTTAATGGATACCTATGGATAATGGATAACATAATTTCGTTTTTTCCAGGACTCACGTTAGACTTGGCGAGAACGATATAAACACAGACCCTGACTGCCATATGAATGTGTGTGCACCCCCCGTGCAGGATCTTAGTGTGAAACGGGTCCAGAGCCACGACAGCTTTAACGTACCTTTGTTCCATAACGACATCGCCATCGTTGAGATGGCAGAACCTGCTACCTTGAACGGTGAGAGGCACGAAATATTTTGCATATAATAAAAAAAAACTGGTTCTGGGTGTGATTTGTAAATGTTTCCTGCACCCACGATACAAGTCTTTGAACTTAGTGAGGGGTTGTGCGTGTGAATGCGTTAACGTTTGCAAATTTTCAGTCCCCATTATACACTCATTTAAAAGGGGGGTCTTGAAAAAATCGCGTCTTTTTTTCATAAAAACGTATAAATAAACAAAAAATAAAAAGATTAAATTTGTATATATATATTATTATATCTGTTTCATTTTATATCGTATTATTTAAAATCTGATAAAAGGAAAAACACGGTTGTATAACATTTCCTTGGTACATTTAATATCCAAAGTCGACTCTATTAATGATGAGTTTGAAAACTCTATCGAGTGTTTATTCATTATTATTGTTTACTCTATTTATTCAAATATTTGTTCATTATTCTAAAACTAACGTATTTCACGCGTAATTCCCATTTTAATTTTAATTTCATAGTTATTTAGAATAAATCAACTAGTCACTCAAACAGTTTTTATGGGGACAGTTACCAATATCATAATTATCATCATCTTGAAGTTATCTTTGTATAGATTACGTGGCGACAGTTTGCCTTCCCCGGAATAACGAACAACTCGGGCCAATGGTCGTTGGCGACAATGTGGTGGTTGCTGGTTGGGGCAAGACTAACATGACCACGGAAGAAAGGGCTGACAAACTTCAGTTTGTAAACGTAGGTATTTGTAAAAAAGACTACCTAGATTTAGCATAAAACGGGGTTCTGGATGATGTATGTAATTGTATGAATAATGTTCCCAGCCGTGGGTGTGCTAGTGTTTATAGGCAGCCATGAAAGTGTATGACTCTAATGCTAGATTCGCATATTTACAGCCATCTCGAGAAGGACTGAACGCATTTCTTCCCATTCTCTTTTCAAATAATAACTTCTCATATACTTACATAAGTTACCTTAACCTAAATACAAAAAAAGGTTTATCTGTATTTTGCCGTTGCCAGGGAGCGCTTGTGCAGTTTGTTTTATGCATCCTTATAATTGATTTTAATATAAGCTTCCTTTATCAACACACTTTTTACTATTGAGTTAAACTTTCACATTGATAATTCAGTTACAGCTTCAGGAATTCTATAAAATTTTACCCCCATTAGCCATAAAATACTTATTAGTTTTGCTTACTTTAATTGTCCGAGCGAACAGAGCGAAGCGTCTCCGATTCGGCTTAAGCAAAATTGCTTTACATATAATTGTGGTTGATAAAGTAAAAAATAAAAAAATTCAGCCATTTCGAAAAATACGCAAGGTCTTCAACACACAGGTCATAAATAGTAATATTCTTTTGACAGCTTCCCATATTGGAACCATCGAGGTGTTCAGTGTTCAACAGCAAGTTTTCTTGGACCAACGGTGCGATATGCGCTGGTGGTGATAAGAACAAGGACGCATGTGCTGGTGACTCTGGAGGGCCACTCTCTAAGGTATGAAATGTCGAGGAAATCGAACGCTATAGGAATTTACTAGCAGATCTGCGCGGCTTAGCCTGCGTTAATCAAGTTAAAACGTCTATGTGTCAATCCTAGGTATAAGCTATGGACGTTCAAAATTTCATCCAAATCCATTCTGCTATTACTGCGTGAAGACAAAAGAAACATACTTACTTACGCAAACTTTCGCATTTACAATATTAGTATGATTATGAAAAATTTTGCGGTACATACGATGCAAGTCTTCGAAGTATGGGGCTGGGAGTGTATGTTTATAAATTAAATTTGCCTTCTAATCAGCGGATATCACGTTCAATTCCCGGCGGGAACACAAGTTTTCTCCCCAAAAACAATTTATGTTTCTGGTTCTAGATGTGATTGTGTGTGTGATTTGATTATTTAGGGCACCAATGACCCAAGTCTTCGAACTTAGGGTGGGGCTGTCGGTGTGAAAGCGTTTATTTTATGCTTAAATTTGGTTGTGCTCAGACTCGACTCTTTTATATTAATTATTTTCCTTATTCATATATTTTGCTTCTTTTTTAATTACTACTATGAAAGTTTTGTCCAATTCCGAGAGATCAGCGTCCTTTCCATTCGGTACCAGGCACTGTTTGCTCCGGCTTTATTCCACGGCCTGGAGCCAATCGAGTTTTTATAATATACGGAAATCTGTTAAATGGACTACGGCGACGTAAAAAAGAGAAGATTTTACCGTATGTAACCTATGTTTGTATCTATGTATGTTCGTTTCCTTCACACCGACCAAACTAATATAAATAAAAAAAAAACGAACGCAAACAACAAACAAACCGATTATAACGTCTAGGGTGGTTACATGGAGTAATCACACTTCACATTATAAAGGCGAAAGTTTGCGAGTGTGTTTGTTACTTCTTCACGCTCAAACGGCTGGACCAATTTTTGATGAAATTCCGGAGTCGGTTTATAAGCTTTGCTTGCGTTTAATTATATGTCCTATTTATTCTGTAGGTAAAGAAATAGGTACTTATTTACCACAAACCGTTTCCACCTGTCAGAAAACATAATATATATGTTGCTGTAGTTGTGGCTACTAAAATTCCATGAAATTATTTAAAATATATTTGTGTCGTAAATAAAGTAGGTATTTATCTGATTCTATGAATAGTAGTCGTTCGCCCTGTACTGCCTCGTACATTTTGACTTCTAGAGAAAATCTTTTTTCTTAATAATAATTCTTTGACTTTTGTATTTGTTATTGATTAGAGGATATAATAGATACATTTTATGCAAGTTTCAGCTTTTAATATGACATGTAGCCGACACAAAATAAGAGTACCTATATACAAACAGTGACATAAAAGTTTTACTAAGTTGTTATTTTTCAACATAGGTATTTAAAAATAACGGTTTCATACTCTACTTGCAAAGTCATTGTCAAAGATAGCCCGAGCACGGACAAAAAAAAATTTGCCTCCCACTTACTAGTATAATATTTTCATTTCGATAATTTTAATTTCCATTTTTTGCTTTGGGCCATAGCTTTACATATTCTCTGAGAACTTGACATATTTCGCTTGTATTGTTTAGACGCTAAATGACTCTGACATACGGACGGACGGACAAATACTTGTATGGTTTAGACGTTAAATGACTCTGACATACGGACAGACAAATGCTGCCACCCGTCAACATAGAGCTCTCGCTACGCCCGATCAATAATAGTAGGTATTATAACTGACGTACATAAATGATAATCAAACTATATAAAGCGGATACATAATATTTATAAACCAATCATCAGTCATTCTAAGAAGTTCGATTTTGATGTTTTAATTTGTAGAATAACACTAACCACTGATGTAAATATGATTCAGCGTTACCTGCGTCAGGCAGGCTGTATCACAAAATCGCTATAGTATAGTGTGTATATCATGTAGTCTGAGGGCGATATAAACTTACTCATCGTACGACGCTATCCGCGTACAATAACAAACAAACGACAAACGCATTCACACTCACAGCCCCACACTAAGTTCAAAGATGTGTATCGTGGGTGCCAGAAACATTCACATCATACACATTACACCCAGAACCAGAAGCCCAAATATCCCTTGGGAAGGAATTTGTGCTCCTGTCGGGAATCGAACCCAGGACCCACGGCGCAGAGGGCGGACACCTGTCAACTGCGCCAACTGGGTCGTCAATGTAATAACGCATTCTGGGCGGTGCTGAGGCTGCCTCGTTTATGTAGTGCCTCGGGCATGTTCGCAAAGGTACGATCAGCTATATAGCTATATATCTGCTTTTATGCGAACATGCGTAAGCGCAGCGCGTCCTTGATGCGCAGAGTGCGGGCCAGCTCCTACACCGTCCTAGCAACGTTTGTTTTTACCATGGCCCTAGCGATGATTGCAGATACATGATGATTACAGACTGCTCTTTTATTAGACGTTGCTGCGACAGGCATATGCCTGGCATATTCTTACCTACTAGGCCCTAGTAGGTAAGGAAATGCCTGGCGTACCACTAGAATTTCAGATATAGGTATTTAATTGTAATTTTTAAACTTTCGCGATTCGAACACATAGTTTAGGAAATATCTCGGGACTTAATATCGGGGACTCGTTTCGGCCAAGTTGCATTGGCCATGGTCTCGAGAAGACTCTCGAACGTCGAGGTAAATAAAAATAGTTTTTTAGCGCGATTAAGTCCCGAGATATTTCCTAAACTATAGGTATTTAATGTTAGTTTTAATTACTATTATTTAATATTTTTTTATTTTCGATGTCTAATGCTATTATTTT
Organism: Lomographa bimaculata; assembly: GCA_948107665.1. Taxonomy (NCBI): domain Eukaryota; kingdom Metazoa; phylum Arthropoda; class Insecta; order Lepidoptera; family Geometridae; genus Lomographa; species Lomographa bimaculata. The sequence goes on from OX403603.1 coordinate 8,313,710, forward strand.
GAATTTTAATGTTTTATGTAAGATTCAGGCACTATTCATGAGTCATACTTACTTGAAATAAATGAAATTAAATTTGATTTATAGTAGATATAATTAAATATACGTATACATTATGTATTGTAACCGCGGCCAAGAAAAAATTGTGTTTCTAGTTCTGGTTGTGATTGTGTGTGTGATGTGAATGTTTCCGGCACCCACGACACAAATCATCGAATTTAGTGTGGGGCTGTGAGTGTGGAAACATTTATGTTATGTTTATGTTTATTTATATATAGGTATTCTTTTTTTTAATCATGATAGCTATAGAATTACACTTATAGCATTATTTTCGTATTTAGGTTTTAATTAGGAATTTTGATTAATAAAACAAAAAGTATAAAAAGAATGCATTCGTAATTCAAAATAATGTCTACTATTTCGTGGAGCGCAGTGGCAAAACCCACATTAGTATAGAGTTCATTCATTCTATGAAAAATAGGCATAAGGGTGCTAGCGATACAAATTAGTACCACTAGTACCCTTAAGGGTACAACGTAGGGGTACAGAAGTACTATGTAAAATCTTTTTTACTAATATCTCATTTGATGAAAAGTGACGATGCTCTTGATGACTCCCAAATTATACTTATTGAGGAACGAAGATATGGGAAATGAGTTCCACTCCTTCTTTGTTCCCCAAACGGTATAATCGAGGTGTCTTCAAGTCAAGAGTGATCGAATAGGTATCTTCTAGGCAAGCATGCTACATCTTCGGCCGCATCATCACTTTCCATCAGGTGAGATAGTGATCAAATGCAGGCCTATCGAGCATAAAAAATAATGTTTACTGATTCCAGGTTTTCGACACACCGGAGGGTCCAAAACACGTGCTAGTGGGCGTAGTATCATTTGGGCCCGCCATCTGCGGCACTGGCAACCTTCCTGGCATCTACGTGTCCGTGCCGTCTTTCATAAGGTGGATCCTGGATCACATCACAGACATAGCAGGGACAAACAAAGAACAGGTTTGACGAAGACCATGGACTAAGCTGCGCGCGGAAATAATGAGGGTAGGTTAAAAATAATCGATGGTACTTGATATAATGTCAGCGTCAAGTTGTTAGGTAATTTTTAATAGATTTTTAATTTGTATAATAGAGATCGTTTAAGGACTTAAAACACCCCTTAACCAAATTTGTTTAAGACTATTTGGTGGAGGTGTATTTTTGTAGTAAACAATTGACATTTGTATTATTAGCCATCGTTTATACAATTATGTGTTTATTTATTGCAAGTATTTTATTTTGTTGAATACATTTTTAACCTACAATATTGCCTATTACTCGTATGATTCACGGGCTTAATAAATGACGAATCATTATTTTGATTCGTATTTTGCTCCGTTTAGTAACTATCCGTTACATAGAAAAATTACAATCGTGAATGTTGTGTGAAAAAGCCCTTACTGTATGAATTGAAGTATAGATACTTATTTTGCGAATCTGGCAATAGTCATTAACTTTCATGAGTGCCTCTTTGGGGCCCATGTGAATAAACAATTTTGAGTTTGACTGTAGTCAAAGCCTAGGTCCGCATTCTGTCTTATATTTATTATTTCCATATAATTAGCTAATGTAACTACAGTTCTTACTATACTTCTCTGTTCCCTCGTCGGAAACTACCCAGAGACGAAATTGAATATGAGATGGAGGTGACACCTATACTTATTTAAACAGTTATCACTACTTCAGCCTGAAAAACATTCATAAGTAGAGACATAAGAGTTGACATCATGCAGGCGAGAGGTCATAAAAACTTATGTCAAATCTTTATTTCGCAAGGTAAAGATGTTTTTTTTTATATTAGCTCTGCAAAGCATTTGGATTCAGCCAGTGCTGGGCAATAAATATTTGCTTCCGACTGTTATGTACATCATAACAGATGAAAACTCACGTAGTGGGCAAAGGGAAGGGAGATGATGATGGAATAAAAAAATAATATTCAGTCGAATTGAGAGATCTACTCTAAACAAATTTAATCGCTACCAACACATTAAAACTTACATCTATCTAAACTACCTTCCGAATCGGACAGTTTATCCTCAATATCTATTCTATTAAGATACTCCACGACATCTCCATTGTAGGTCTCAGCTGTATCATTTATAGATACTTTCCGAGACCGGTCCGGACTGCTAAAATGGTAAGACTTCTTGCTTTTCTTCTTGGATTTTCTCGGAGATAGTTGTATGGCGTCTATTGGCGATGCGTATCTTGGAGCGTAGTATCTTTCGAAGAGCATGGGTTGTTCTGAAACTCTACCATACATCAGCTCCATTTCGTGTAGGAACTCTTCGCGCCTCATTCGTTCTTCGTCACGACGGGTTTGGAGACGCATGGCTATGTCTTCTTCGTGGCTGGAATAATTAATATCTTAAGTGAATGAAATATAATGTTTAGTAATAATTAAACGCAAGCAGAGCTTAAAAAACCAACTTCACTGCTTTATCTTCGGAACCTTGATCAGATTAAATGTATTAAACGCGCATTATTGACGATAACTCAAAAACTACTGATCAGATCTTGATCAAATTTAAACGGGACCAATGATAAAAGCAACAGCTTTCAAACGGAAAATAAATTTTCAAAATCGGTTCTCGTGGAAAGAAGTTATGAGGACACACAAAAAAATTAAAATAACAAAATACAGTCGAATTGAGCACCTCCTCCTTTTTTGTGAAGTCAGTAGTAATTAATTATTTAAAAAACCCAACTTTTTCCGCCCTAATAGTAATATAATATGCAATAGGAAATATTAATGCGATTTAAATATAGGTCAAGTATTTTTTAACCTTCAAAAAAGGTTCTCAATTCACTGTATTTTTGTATGTATGTGCTACCTCAGAACTTTATTCTAGGGGAAGCGATTTTGATAATATTTTTTATTTGTAAGCTGGTACTTCCCATGTAGTCCGGTTTACATTTAATCATGATTTGACAGGTAGTTTTCAAGTTATCCTCAATAATGCGAATGTTATTCATTTAATCTGATCAAGGGTTCCGAAGATAAAGCGGTGAAGTCGGTTTTATTAAGCTTCGCTTGCGTTTAATTTGTTTGAATCTGTATATAACGGCAACGTATTAATGTAAACGGCAACGTATTAACGTAAATAATTGATTAAACGCATAAAATATGTATATGCATATGTATATGCGTATTCCAGGTCTAGTGTGTTTACCAGCTTCGATCACATCGTCACTTACCATCAGGTGAGATAGTGGTCAAACACTAGCATGTCACAAAAAAAAAAAAAAAATATGCATATGTATAAGCATATAGGTACATATTTTACGTTTTTTTATGCATTTAATGCCTGACTGAATTAAAGTAAAATATTTTTGGAAAATAACAATAAATGTTTAGCTGTCAAGGTCGTTGTGATTACGTTACATTTAACCAAATCCACTGTAAATAAAATTGTCTCTTGTAATCTTGCCATAGACGAGGTGATCACTATAAGTAAAAAAATATTACCTTGACCGTATATTTACTGTGACTTCATATCTCTTTTCATTCTCTATGACATTTTTTTAATAAACAAATAAACATTATTTACCGACTTCAAAAATAGGAGGAGGTCTCAATTAGTCAGAATCTTTTTTTTATTTATGTGCCATGATTACTCGAAGACGCCTCACTGATTCGAGAAATTCTTTATTTTATATTTGAAAGAGATAGTCCCATATAAACTAGATAGTCCCATATAAACATTGTAAAGATCTGATCAAGGGTTCGCAGGTGCAGGCAACATTAACATCACATTACCATCAGGTGAGATAGTGGTCAAACACTAGCCTGTCACAAATAATAAAAAAAAAAAACATACACAACTAGACCCAGAACTAGAAACACTTTCCCTAGGAATACAATTTCTGTTCCCTCTGGGTATTGAACCAAGCACCCGCGGCTTAGGTGGCATACAACGCCGGCAGGTTGTTCTGTGAGCATAACAGAATCAAAATATGTAACAAAAAAACAACGGGTTGCACTCCGGGACTGCCGGCAGAAGTGAAAACTTGAACATTAACGTTGTGCATTTTTGAATAATTTTGCACGAATTGCTTTATTTATCAGTAAAAGTATCTAATATAATTTATGTGGTTATATACAATATTCATAAATTGCGCTATCGTACACAAACATGTCAATTATTTATCCTACTATTATTATAAATCCGAAAGTTTGTGTGTAAGTGTGTAAGTATGTTTGTTCCCTCTTCACGCTTTAACGGCTGAACGGATTTGGATGAAATTTGGAATGTACATTGATTATACCTAGGATTAACACATAGGCTACTTTTATCTTGATAATAGCGGGCGAAGCCGCGGGGCACGGCTAGTATTACATAAATTACAAGTAGAAATAACAATACCATCGTTACCATAGAAACGCGGTAGAAAGAGAAAGGGATATTACTTCCTCTCCTACGCGGCGGCCCGGCGCGGCGCGCGGATGTCTACTCTCCCTTCGTCTTACGAATTTTCTTACGGATTTTTGATCACGTCACGTGTCCTGACGCGAGCTTAACATTTTTTACCCATCCCAAAAAAGTGCACAAAGCCGCTAAAGAAGTTTCCACTTCAAAAAGAAGGTAAGTAGGTACCCGCTTTATTACCTAGAAACCTACTGAATTAAATAACATTTAGTCCAGTGGATGTACCTACTTACAAACGGCAAACCAATAATGACGCCTCTTAAGCGCTATAAATGATGATTAATGGTTCATTAAATTTAATTGGATTTTATTAATGATTCATGTGTTTAGATTGCCTTTTGATCAATGTTCCTGTTCATTTGGAGTAGACATTATTTAGTATTGTTGAATGTGACATACTTCATCTGTGTTTGGAACTATAACGCTACCGTTATACCGAACTAAATTTTAAGTATACTTAATTAGAATTGCGCGTTGGTTTAGTAGTGTGTGCGTTCTGATTCTAAGCAGCGGGTTCAATTTCCGGTGGAAACACTAGTTTTCTCCTCAAGGGAAATTTGTTTTCTGATATTGGGAGATGAGATTGAGTTTGTGTTGTGTTTTCGGCGCCCACGATACAAGTCTTACTTTGGCGGAGCGAGTGTTCTTTTTTAAAGCATCTTAACTAAACGCAAGCCAAGCTTAAAAAAACCGACTTCACCTCTTTATCTTCGAAACTTTGATCAGATTAGATGTATAAAACACGCATTATTGACGATATTTCAAGAACTACTGATCAGATCTTGATCAAATTTGAATGGAACCAATTGGAAAACAGCATCGTTCAAACAAAGAAAAATCTTAATCGGTTCACGTGGAAAGAAGTGATGAGGTAACACACATAAAAAAAAATACATTCGACTTGAGTACCTCCTCCTTTTTTGTAAAGTCGGTAGAAAAGACTATAGATTACTATTGAACTCTACGCGTAGCTGAGAAAAAGGTCTAACAGTCAGATAGACGGACAATGAAGTGATCCTATAAATGTCAGTTGAGGTTCGAAACGGACCCCTAAAAATGATATAAACCTGGCTTTTCCTTAAATAATTAAGTCCAAATTATTATCGATTCGTCGCGTCGTCGTTTGGAAACTCCGATTAGATAGTGGACTAGGGGCTTCCTAAGATTTAATGACATTATGATAAATCTAGAAACGGGTTTCCATATGTATATTCCATTTTGTAATTTATGCGATTACCTGCTTTATTATGCCCGACTGGCAAGGATTTGATCAGTATTGAAATGTCATGAGGATTTAACATGTTTGGCTAAAAGATTACACATTTCTGACTTTCCCTCCAAGATTAGTTGGTTTCCTATTCGCACATAGTTTATAAATCGTCATTTTCTTTTCTGTTTTTGTCATAATTAAGGTATTCAATAAAGAGTTTGTATTTTTATCTATGTATCCATCTATCCCTATCCACTCTAGACTTAAAGATACCCAGATTGTACATAACTAAATTGTGCGAGGCTGTGAGTGTATTCACACTCACAGCCTCGCACTAAGTTCAAGTAATTGGGTGCCGGAAACATACACAAACACACCCAGAACCAGAAGCACAAATGAATGTCCCTTGGGAAGGAAATTTGTGCTCCTACAGGAAATCGAATCTAGAAAACACAGCGCAGAGGAAGACTTACTCATTGCGACAACGACGCGGGGAAAGAGGACGAGGTAAAATATGCTAGGTAGGTAATGTCAGTGGCAGACGGCGGTAGTTGCAGAACGACCAATCATATCTACTGAATTTATGCTTCAAAATGCATGTTGTTTTTGGTGGTAAAGGTTTACTGCGTGAATTGTACTATGCTGATAGATACCTGTTTCTTATATAAGAATAGAAGAACTCGCTGTAAAATATTCATTTAAGCCTCTACTTAAAACTTTGAAACTCACTTGTTCTTCACCAAATGCCAAGCTGGTTTTGAACGAAGAAGCCTATCCCTATGCTTCATCTCGGCTCTTTTCCTCTGGTCCGCTATCCTCCTGGCTGACTCCATCTCGAAACGACCCCGGACCGCCTCCGCTCTCAGCAATGCGGCAAGATTTGACCTGCCCGCCGCTGAAGCGCGGAGCTCTAAAGCGGAGTAAGCGCGAGCCCTAGGTCCATCGGGGTTACTTCCACCAACGCTCTCGGTGCTTTTGCTCTCCTGGTATATTTTCTTGGCGACGTCATGCATCTGGAACAATGCATGCAATAATTATGACTTAAAACAGGATATAATTATAGCTTTAACAGTCAAAAGCAGTGCAATCAAAAGCAATCAATTAACGTTGAACATAACACATTTTCATGCTGATATGGGTTAAACGAATACAACGTGGAACTCAATGGAATGGAACACCTTGCTTGAGTATGTTTCCTGATTACAAAATGGGCATCTTCTAGGCAAAGGTACTCCATCGTCAACCGCATCGTCACACTCCATCCACAACATCATCATCTGATCAGACAATGGACAAATTTTATCCTATCAGAGATTTAAAAAAAATCTAACGTATCAAAATGCTTGTGAGAGATAAATTTACTATAATAAAAAAACAGCATTAGGCTTTCGTTTAGCTACATAATTGCAAAATAAGTCTTTAACAAAAACGTTTTTTTTTTGTTTTTAATTTGACTGATTTGTACCGGGAAAATCCTATGATATTATATCGCCATTAGTTTGGTTTTACCTTTAGAAGTTAATTTTTTAATGATTTACATTTACACCTTTGTTTCGCGGCTGCAATTATTTTAATATAGATGATGAAGGTAAACCAAGATACAAAGTAGCCCATGGCTTTGTCCATAATGGAACGGAGACAGTTCCAAATTTTACCAATATTATTCATAAATCGGTCGAACGACTTAGTAGTAAAAGGTAGGTAACAATCAAATAAACAAACAGACAGGCACACGGAGTGATTTAATCTCATCAACTAAAATATAAACGCGAACGTTTTGATGATTTATGGATGTTTGTTACTCAATTACGTTAACCCAATAAATAATCATTACATCTTTGATCACACTGAAACTGCTTTAAAATCTGGAATAATACATAGGCCACATTTTTAACCCCCGAGGTACGTGTGATAAGTTTGAATCTGCCTTTTAGCTCTCAAAAGGCAGGATCGATTTAGAATACTAGTAGAATTGGTGTTTGTGTGATATATAATATGAGGAAGAAGAAGGTTGACAGCCATAAACCATGATTACGGTTGAATCGTTCAATAGTAGATTGTAAAAAGATGGATATCTATGTATTACTTTAGAACGTTAATGCAAAAGTTTGGATGATAGGATGTTTGTATATGTTTTAATGTTTGTTACTCAATCGCCTAAATTACTGTAGCATAATTGCTAAAACGATTTGAACATACCCTGGTAGAAAGTATATAGTAATATAAGAACACATATCATATATTACATTATCACCACTTTTTATCATCAACGCGAGTGAAACCGTGGGACGCAACTAGCAGATAATATTTCAATGGTACCTAAGTATATACTTTCTTAGCACAGAGCATTATAAGTGGTCCTATTCCGAGGTATATCATTAGGTCGAACTGTCCGTTGCCTTAGTTGGTTGCGAGTTCACCTTTTAAGCAGGGATATCGGGTTCGATCTCCGGCAGGAACACCGGTTTTCACCCCAAGGAAAATTTGTGTTTCTGGTCGTCATTGTGTGTGTAGTGCAAATGTTTCCGGGACCCACGACACAACTCATAGAACTTTGGATGGGGTTGTGAGTGTGAAAGCGTTTATTATTATTATTATAGCGTTTATAGGTAAAGCGTTTTTTCTATAACTCAATAAACTTAGGAGCAGCAATAAACAGTAAGGAGTTCAGTAATAACAGTTAGGAGCTTAACAAACTTAGGACAAATTTCGATCGAATTTCGAAAACGTATGACTCTATACTTGCGCTATCATCTTCCAGCTGCCAAATGGACTTAGTTTTAAATATTCCTAGGATTAAAATAATTTACACATAGGCTATTCTTTTAAGTAGCCTGGGTATATGCGGGTCATCTTATAACAACTTAAATCCACCGACCTTTTTAGCAGCACGATCAGCCGTGTTGAACCTGAACGGTTGTGGACTAGTAGTTACGAAGTCTTCCTTCGGCTTATCTCTTCTCTTCTTGGTGGGACTCGCACATCTTCTATCGGATGATATGGTAGATGGTACTCCTGGAGAGGGGTCGATGGGCAGATCGCTGTGGGCTGCAGGCGTGGACAGTCGGCTGCGGTCACGTGCTGCCATGCTGCAAGGGTAGTTGGCTGTTCGAAGCATCTCCTCAGCACGAATGCGTTTGTTCATGGAGCTAAAATTATAAATTGACGAATAGAATTATTAGAGGCTTCTACCCCTGGTTATATACTCATTTATATTAATAAGAATATCAGGTAACTTCACGCATTCTTGATCAGATTAAATGGATTAAACACGCATTAATGACGATAACTCACAAGCTATTTTAAACTAATTTAAATGGCACCAATGGGAAAGCACCAGCTTTCAAACAAAAGAAGAATTTCAAAATCGGTTCAAGTTTAAAAAAACCAGTCTAATTGAGTACCTCCTCCTTTTTTGTAAAGTCGGTAAAAGATTAAGTCAGTTCTTATCTACAATGTATAGATATTATATATAGATTTAGTTGATTGCGAGACAAATTTATCGAAAATGGCCTGAACAGCTTCGAGAAAAGGATGGTACGGCCGTGCCGCTTTTTTGCTCGATTTGGCGGGGGCACTGCCGTGCCCCCAGATACCTAACTAAGTACTTACACATGAATTGATTACTTTGATTGCTAACGCCCACATCAATATGAAAATACCGACATGATATGACATCATCACACATAACATGTTTTAAGATGTGAGAGTGAGAGTGAAAAATCGTAAAAAAATATAATAATATCATCCACCTGGGTTCCGATTCTATTTTCTATAGTAAGCATATTGACAAAGTAACGTTGTGTACCATTATGAACGACACTTGAATGGCTTAACCTTTGTTACAGTGATTTTTAACCGAGCTTTATCATGGCCGCAGTTTGTAGTCCCAAGACATTATATGATACAGTTCGCTCGAAGCGCTTCGCTTTTACGTTTATCATCCGAACTGCGAGGGAGTGTAACTCATTACTCTCGTCTTTGTTCTCCGAACGTCTGGAAGCCTTGAAGTAAAGAGTGAATAGGTATATATCAGGTGAGATTGTGGTCAAATGCTTGCGTATTAGGCATAAAAAAGATACCTGTACCCCTTTAAAGCTCAGTTTTACACGAATCAATTATTATCAAAGATCGCTTCATCTCTACCGAACTAGGCTAATTACCATATTAGATACGTGTGTGGATATCGTGTAGTCATTTGGCTGGCGAGGCAACACGCATACCTTTTCAAGGCTAAAACGATTTTGGTGTAATTTGACACGGAGAAATTAAAAAAACACGGAAAAGTACATCAACAAATTGTATTACTAATTCTGCTATGAGTCATGATGACCGCGGGCAAGCATCGATAAAGCTAGTAATCACAGGACCTACCGAAAGAATTCATCCTCCTTCATCCTGCTGTAGAAGTAGTTAGAAAAGAGATTCTTGGGTACCGGGCGCGCTCTAAACCGTTTCTTCTTCTTGGGTTTGGGTAGTAAGTCTGTAGACCTCTCGCAGATGCCATCGCCCTTCTCCTCGCGCTTCGTAAAGCTGAAGGGCTGCATCTGAGCACGGAGCTCCGCTTCGCTGTTTATCTTTGTGATAGCACGTCTAGAAGAAAACGTAAATATCTAATAATCATCAGTCCTGCTTATTCTCGGCAGGAAATTGTCTCACAATCCTGTTAATAATTGTTCCGTTGATTCTGACTCTGCCATTAGATCAGCTCACTGTTTCTATGATATTGTATTGTCATTTGAACTTGACAGGCATGCAAAATTTTAAGTTAATCTTGTGTAAAGAGAACAATTTACTAAGAGTGACAATTAAGATAATGAAGAAATATCTTTCTAATAACAACCATATTACACTGATATTCCTATTGAACCTACCTATATCTACATCTAAGTAAGATTTTCGACTACTGAGAGTCAAGTATGAGTGATGATTATTTGCAAAAACCCAACAAAATCAATATAATACAACAAAATAATACGAAATCAAGTATCCGTAAACGAGCAAACTCGTACAAATACTCCTGCGCTTCTAATTTTTTATTATAAACTGTTGTTATAATTATTTATTCGGAATTCACCAATATTACACCGCACTTGACAATTTCTACTTGTACTGGAAAGTCAAGTCAACAGTTGTTTCATTGTCTAATTGTGTTTATGTAATTAAACGTCGATTTGTGTTGATGAACTCGGGCCTAAGTAGAACTCTATTATCACCTAAAGAATGTTCGATGAGTATATATCATTTCCAAGCTTAAAATTTTGATATACCGAATAGTAAGTTGCGGAAAAAAGACTTAACTGCATTGTTGACAAAATTAAGCCATAATACATTATCGGAAAAGTAGACGTATCTACTATTATTTTTTATTTTAAAATATTTGAACGCAACCTACTAACTCTTACTTTTAATTTAGACGCATCTGCTACAAGTCATAACATATGCAATGATATTTCTAATGTATATAACTCAATTTTGACAAAAATATCAGTTACGTCTTTTGTCCTTATAACGGCAGTAAAGTTGCGTGTCTAACAATTTCTTTTTTTAAGTTGCACGTTTTGCTTACTTACTTTCGATGAGTAAATATGTTACTCTGAAAAAAGCAACTGCTTAGTAATAAGGTACCTCGTTAGTAGGTACATAAATTCCAAATCATGATACATAGGTGCAAATATAAATTGGTTAACCCCAAACGAATTCAATTTTCACCGCTGATCATTATGTAGGTTTATTTCATTTTAATATGATGACAACATTGTTATTTACCGCGAAGGAAATTATATTATTATATTAGGTATGTTCCTACTATGCAAATAAAAAGAAACGATTAGTGGTCCACTTGAATTTGGATTCAAAGGTCAAAAGTTTCAAGGTCACCACTCACCAAACTGAAGTGTTGGCGAATTGTTTTTTATTATACTAGCTATCGGACTAAAACTATACGATATTACATCTTGTATTTTTGACTCAGCTATAGCAAATAAAATAAATTAATAATAATATAATGTTCTAACGCGAAAATATAATAGTCCAGCTACCTCTTCGAACAAAATCGCATCGAATTCGACTTGCAGCGACATCCAGTACCTACTTTTTAATGTTGAATTGAATTTCCTCCAGAAAGCTCTAGATTAGAATGAGGCTAAATTAAGAATGAGCTATAAATTAAGTTGAAGCCTAGCAGCTGGACTATAAATAGTTGAAACTCTAGTCTTTATGTCTCTATCTAAATAACGATCTTAAATAATAAATAGTGTATCTAATAAGAAGCATACAGGGTGCTCATTCATTTTCCTATAAAACCTCATGGCTTGATCTTCGAGGATCTTGTCGTAAAGTGGGATCCGGGATTCAATTGGCACAGGTCTGGCTCTGAACTTTTTGGTCCGCTCGCACTTCTGGTGCAGCATGTCATCTGAAAACGACTTTTGAAGACTTCGAAGTTCGTTCACCGTGCGATCTTCTTCATCTCTGGAGAAAATATAAAATGTAGTAAGAATGTTCTTGTGTATACACTGGTAAGTTACAATATATTATAGTGGTAAATGATGTTTTAGTTTGTTAAATCTAATATTTTCAATTTCGAATCATAAATGGTTCATATGAAAACAAATAATTGGTTTGTTTTCCTCACCTTTCAGTCATTTTGAATGGCTTTGGAATAGTAATGCTCCTTCGTCTTCTAGTAGGAGAAAGGCTACGTTTAATCCGCAGTGGACTCGATGGCATACTTTGTGTTTTAAATTCATCATCGTCATCTCTATGTGAACATGTCCGGTATTTTCTACCGATAAAAAAATTATCGAACTTGCGGTCAATTTCGGACTTTGGCTCAGCCTTTGCATCATTCCAAGATATGGAGCAAGCAGAGTGGTTCCGTTTAGGTCTATCGATTTTAGACTTTTCTAGGTTGCTCTTCAATGAGGTAACTTTCAATTCACCGTTCACGTTTTTACTAGTCCCTTCAGCCAACGTCTTTTGCGTTGGACGTTTCAGACAGGTTCCAGGATTTCTGCTGATGAAGTAATCACCAGCGGAATGGATACTATCTGCACCTTTGGGGACTTCAGTAGCACCTTTCGCTTCTGCTGACAACTTTCTCCTTAAAGTAGTGTTTAATTTAGTTTTCGTACTTTTGTTCATCATCGAGCACGGCGGCGGTGTGTTTCTCGTACTTTCCGGTTTCGTAAACAACTTGCCTATTTTGTCGATATCGCCATTGCAGTCGATGTGGTCTATGGCAAGACCGAGCATGACCTTTTTCCTCTCCCTCAGGGATTTGAGAGTGGAGTAGAACTCGTCGGCTGGAAGGTGATGAATGTCATTGTAATCGGGTATACTTCTGTAGAAGTCTTTTAACTTAACTGCGTCTAGATCAGGGGGCGCGACGGAACATGTAGAGGAAGACTCGATGGAGCAACGTTCAGGAATGCGTTTCTCCCGACGCGGACGTTCGTACGAGCTTCTCGGCATTTTACTTATCGGGTCCACAGGAACTTTGAGGCATGCATTTCTAAAAACACTACTGTGATGATTCATTGCGTAAGAATTAAGATAATAGGAACATTTTAAATTTTCAAAGAAAAAAGATTTGTTGTTCTCTTAGTTGCTATGGGCATGGATGTGTGGAATGTGATTTATGGTTCCAGCGTGATAGGGCTGCGCCACAGAATAATATTTCTCCAGGTAAACCTAGATATCATCTGACTTAGTACTTATTGAAGACGCTTTAGATTCAGGAAGAATATGTTTACTTTAATTCCGGTTACATAATGTTAGCGTAAGTAGATTCTGAAGCAATTAGATTTAAAAAAAAACTAAAACGTACCGATTGATGAACTGAATATTTTAACATCTCGTATAACTTTTCTCGCAAAACATAAGTAATGAGTTGTCTTTTAATTATTTGTGAATAGATAAATACTTAACAAGAACTTCATTATAATATTTTCAAACTTTTAATAAGTTGCCATGGTGACGATTCTTTCCGCTGTTGTTACCATATACAAAAAAAAATGATTTTGTCTTGCATCATGGTAGATATCTGACATTGACTGCAAGAAATATATTTTTGACAATTACTATCAGACAAGTGGCAGATGACAGGTGGATTAACAAAAAAAAAAGGAAAACAAAATAAGAAAATATATTCACTGAATTCACGAATTATACGCCAAATTGTAAATAAATAACATCAAACTTTAGATTTGTGAACAATTGTGAAAAAAAACGGTCAAAGTAATTCTTCTTCTCGAGATTTTGCATATATAACCTCATCGACAATGTTGTTGTCAAAAAATATTCCAAGATTGATTAAAACAAGCGTTATCAGTAATTCACGAGCTGTCCTAGGGCTGCGGAAAGCGAGTACTGCGGAAAATGACAATCACTATGATGTTATTATTGCCGGTGGAGGAATGGTCGGCTGTACTCTGGCTTGCTCTATGGGTTAGTTACACAACCATTTAAAAATTATTTGTGTTGTTCACTGATAGGATTAGCTTTCCTATACACAGATCTAAATGTCTCTCGTAATTCTCACAGAATATGTACCTAATGACTGAGATGTCAGGAACAATTTGTGGAAAGTAAACAATCGCATTCACACTCACAGCCCAACTCTAAGTTCAAAGACTTATATCGTGGGTGCCGGAAACATTCTTTTTTTATGCCTGATGGGCAAGCATTTGACCACAATCTCACCTGATGGAAAGTGATGATGCAGCCGTAGATGTGGCATGCTTGCCTAGAAGGTACCTATTTACCTTGACTTGAAGACTCGCAGATTATACTGTTCAGGGAACAAAGACGAAGGCAATGAGTTCCACTCCTTCAAAGTACGGATGATAAACGTAGAAGCGAAACGCTATATCAATAACGCTATCATCACGCACAAATACACCCAGAACCAGATTCACAAATATCCCTTGGGAAGGAATTTGTACTCCTGCCGGGAATTGAACCCAGGAGCCACGGCGCAGAGGGCGGAGACCGGTCCACTGTGCCAAAGGGTTGTCAAAAGCATATTTTATGAGGAATTATAGAAAGAATGTATTTTATAATCAATTTTTTTTAGTCTATAGCATTAGCAATACTATGAAAAAATATAGTAGTAAATTTTAGAATGAATAGTTTCTGTACATCCAGAATCAATCAGTATTGTTCTCTTTAAAAAAAACCTCACAGGAAGCGCAATGAATTTGCCACTAATGCAAGAGGATTTTTAATGTGATTCTTAAACCTCATATTTAAAACTCACATTTTTAATAGTGATGATGGACTAAAGCAGTCACTCAAGGTCACTTTTGTGACTGCTTGGACCATGTATCGGATCATCATCATCACCACCATCATGCTTCTAGCAACATCCATCTACGACACCCATCACACTGGAACAACTATGCTAGCATCCCCGGATAATACTCTGTTATGTAATGAAAATGGAATGGCTTGGGTGAGAGCTGGCAGGGGGCAATTCATAATATATTCTGAAGCGGGACTTCAGTGCTGGATATTACCCCCATTCAGAATTATACTAGATTTGATCACATAAATGACATTTTCTACTTACAAATAGTCTTTAAGTAGTCAACACAACCTTTTAATTTGCCTTATAATTCTCACTTCTGATTTCATTTAGCTACCAGTATCATCTTGAAAAATTTGGTTGTAAAATGCCCTTGCCCCATGTAAATGCCCCAAACATTGTTCTGGAAGTGATACTGGCTGTTATAGATCGCTGACGGAATATCATTTTGCTTCTGGTCTACCAATGAATTTAAATCTGTAATTGCAATACTTATCTTATGAAATTATCACTTTCCAGCAAAAAATCCTCTTCTCTCAAATCTGAAGGTTCTGCTTCTTGAGGGAGGATCAGCTGGCAACTTCACACTGAAGCCTGAGTACAGCAACAGGGTGGTTGCATTGAATCCATCCACAAAATCTTTCATGTCTTCACTCAATGTCTGGGACCATGTTGAACAAATGAGACTGCAGCCAGTGCGATATATGCAGGTAAGATGTATCACAGATTGATTAAACATTTGTATGTAATCTGGCACATTTTGTATGTAAGAACAATCCTGTTGGACCACGAGCAACAAATATATAGATATGCCTACATTTGAACCAAGTTATATGAGAAGTAGGTTTATATAAATGAAATGGCTACCGATGAGCGGCATTTATATAAAGTATAATGTGTCAAACTCACGAAAACTTTAATAGTAAAAGAAGTAGATTCTCAATTTAACTGATTTTTTTATATGTAGACGTTTCTATCTTTTTTTATTAATGATAGACGTTTATGACTATCTTATCAACTTATATACTCCCCATACAAAAATAAAAAATGCCAATATTTAGCTCTTCTTCTTTTAAGTATGGTTATTTAATGCTGCCTAATGCAGGCGTTGCCACAGGATGCTGATAGACTAATCAGAGAAAAATACAATTTTACTTATAACCTATCAATTTTATAAGTATGTAATGTTTTTTTTTAATATTTTTTATCCGCTACTGCTAAGGTACTAAGAATTAAATACACAACATGTATGCTATTAAGTAGTGTATGGTTTTATTAATTACTGAAGCAAATTAAACCCAAACTCCAAAGTGTTGTATTTGTAGCGAGTACATAGAAAAAGTTCATTAAAATATGCAATTCAATACAATACAAATACTCTTTATTGCACACCAAGAAAAATAATATAGCAGTATAATCGGCGGCCTTATCGCTACACAGCGATCTCTTCCAGGCAACCTTAGGATGGAGAGGATAAAAAAGTTTAATGAATGTTGGTGTGGCAATGAGGTGCGGCAAAAGGCAATACAGGCATTCTTTTAAACACGGATATAATTATTAATGTAATTAAATAAATCATATACATATAGTTACATACATAAATAAATGAAAAATAAATACAAAATATATAAATAACATACAATACATGTATAAATATTATAATACACTTAACATAACCAAAAAAAAAATATACTCCTAAAATGTATTTATTTATAGAGGAATAAAATACACACGAATACACTTATCCAATTGTGGATAAGTGTATTCGTGGCGACGAAAGGCTGTGGCATATGAATCCGAGAACTGGTAAAACGGTATGATGTAGGCCATTTCGCGGCATACAGTTCCAGAGGTTTAAATACTCACACCAATAATATTGTTTTTTAAGCATTTGATCACTATCACACCTGATGGAAGACGGTGATGTGACCGAAGATATAGCATGCTTGCCTCGATTCCTATTCACTCTTGACCTCCCAGATTGTACCGCTCAGGGAACAAAGACACTGGCAATGAGTTCCACTCCTTTGCAGTACACATGATATAAATATACTAAATTACTAGTTGTTCCCCGCGGCTTCGCCCGCGTAATTTAAATAAACATTATTTATCGGATCGAATTGTGAATTTAAATCGTTCTTGAATCCACCTGTACACACAAAAAATTTCATCAAAATCGGTCCAGCCGTTTAGGAAGAGTTCAGTCACATACACATACACAGAAGAATTATATGTACAAAGATCCTTTGTGAGACAGCATTTAACCGCTATCTCACCTGATGGAAAGTGACGATGCGGCCGAAGATGAAGCATGCCTACCTAGAAAATACCTATTCACTCTAGACTTAAAAAATCCCAGATTATACCGTTTGGGAACAAGAACGCGGACAGTGAGTTCCACTCCTTCGCTGTATGGATAGCAAATGTAAAAGCTAAACGCTTCGAGCGGATATGAGGCATGTCATCCATATATGGATGACGTTGTTATGTTTGTCTTGTATTCTGATTATAGAAAAGGCAAGAGGGATTCAACTGGTGTAATTCGAGTGTACACTCTTTGAAATGCAAGCGATAGTACACCGATAAGCTAGCTACCTTACGTCGATGACTGAGGCTCTGCAACTTAGACTGAACTAGCTTGTCATCACCAATGAGTCGCTTTGCTCGCCTATCAATAAAGTTAAGAGCATCAAGCTGATACTTGGCTGATCCATCCCAAAGGTGACTGCAGCGCCTATCAATATTGTCAAGAGCATCAAGTTGATACTTAGCTGATCCATCTCAAAGGTGACTGCAGTAGTAAGCATATATGGGAGTCTTCAAGTCGCGAGTGAATAGGTATCTTCTAGGCAAGCTTGCTCCATCGTCGACCACATCGTCGCTTACCATCAGGTAAGACAGTGGTCAAAAGTTAGCCTATCTATAAAAAAAAAAGTAGTTTATTTTGTGTTCAATAATTCATTATATTATTTTCAGGTTTGGGATGCATGCTCTGATGCCATGATTTCATTCAGCAGCGCAGAGCTCCTGGGCGATGATGTAGCCTACATAGTTGAGAATGATGTACTCCTTAATGCTATCAATACTGAACTCTGCAAAGCCAACAACAATCTGACCATACATTACAATTCCAAGATAGCCGGCTACCATCTGCCGAAATGTGATGATCGTCTTCAGAGTGTGGTGAAGATGAGCAACGGTGATACATTTACTTGCCAGCTGTTGGTAAGTTTTATATAAGTTAACATATTCACAGTCACAGCCCCACACCGCAATCAAATGTTTCCAGTCTAATTACAAGGCTTAAAGAGAGAACATCTAATATCTCGGGTTGACCACATAAACACTGAGTTCAAAGACTTGTATTGTGGGTGTCTTAAACATTTACATTACACCCAGAACCAGAAGCACAACTTTCCGTAGGGAAAGTAAATTGTGCTCCTGCCGGGAATCGAACACAGAACCCACAGCACAGAAAAGAGACCTGCCCACAGCGCCAACTGCGTCAATATTATATTTTCATTTGTGAAACTATGATTTTTGACAGACCTGATAGCGCAGTTGACAAGTCCTCCCATTCTACTCTTTGGAGTACTGGGTTAGATACCGGGCAGTGACAGCAATTTTCAAAGAAATTAGCATTTTTGGGTCGTAGTGTGGCGATCAAGTCGAAGTTTTGAATTCTTCTACAGGCTTGGGACAATGAATGTAACATAATGAAAGTAATGGTGTTAGGGCATTTTCTCGTGCTTGGCCAGCCAAGTACGAGCTACTATACCGTCGTAGTTTATTACTACCCTCAATTGGCAAAATCTGTTGCCAAACTAAATTGTGTTCCGGCAGCTATACTAGTTAATAAGCTAGATGCCTGAAAAATTCAATTTAATCCGTCATGTACATTATCAGAAAATATTGATCACATATTATTTTCAATTAGGTACATAGACAGAACATAGAAGCTTTCACACTAACTACACTAAGTTCGATGACTTATGTCGTGGGTGCCGGAAACATTCACATCATACACACAATCACAACCAGAACCAGAAGCAAAATTTTCCATGGGGAGAAAACTTGCGTACCCGCTGGGAATCGAACCCAATACCTCTGCTTAGAAGGTGAACACCACTAAGCCAACGGGCAATTGAACTTACTTTTGTCAATTAAACAAAAAATAACGCAGATATAGTGCGAAGGATTTCTACGTGACGTCACGTCTCAGTACGCTTTTTACTAGGGCGTGGCGTCACGAGCCCCTATTCCCGAACATTGACGCTCTATATCTTTGTCAATTTCTTATTTGTTTTTAGGGCTCCGTACCCAAAGGGTAAAACGGGACCCTATTACTAAGACTCCGCTGTCCGTCCGTCTGTCACCAGGCTGTATCATATGAACCGTGATAGTTAGATAGTTGATGTATTAATTACTAAAAAACAGACTAAAATAAATATTTGAGGGAGTCCCATACAACAAACGTGATATTTTTTGCTTGTTTTTGCTCGATATTGATAACGGCAACAGGTAGACGCTTGAAAATAAAACAGACGTGATTTTTTTGCCATTTTTCTAGATAATGGTACTCTTCGCGCGCGTCCGACTCGCACTAGGCCGGTTTTTTTGATTATCTATATTACTGACGGACTAATTAGATTTTTTTACCTACTTTATACTTTTGAAATTGTGTCCAAGTCTAACAGAGACAAAAATAACTTAATGATTAAAAATGCAATTACTTACTTAACTCTTTATTATAAAACGCTTACATAACAAATAATTTTATCCTATTAATTATTATCCTACAATACTTAAAACAAAAAATGCAACTCTTTATATACACACTTATAATTCAACTGGAACGAGTCACTAGTTCCAGTAATTCTATAATCATCACACACGAAAATATATTACACAATATGTACAATTTCAACAATTGTCATCACTCTTCAATCATGGCGGCTATGTGTCACGTTACGTCTGAGGACTTGCTGCATCTCTCCTTGTTCAACTTCGTTTCCGTCATCTCCATGATTTTGTTAACTTTTTTGTTTAAATCCATTAATTGGTTTTTTATATCTACCATACAAATTTCTTGTATAGCATTGACTGAAAAAGACGTGTTGTAGTGTAAGGGATCGTTAGACCCAGATGTGGTCCGCTTTCTCCTCTCAACGTGTTGGCTGTCTAAGGAATACCTATCGAACAAATTGCTCTTTCTTTTGACTTGCTTCTCTCTTTCTTCGTCTTCTCTGCCTCGCCGTATCCTGAATTCGTAGTTGTTGTTCTTTCGTATACTACGTTTTGTGTCTTTGCGACTCGCGACCATTTTGTATATTGACATTATTAGGTCTTTCGGGATCTGGAAGACATTTTTTTAACATTATTTAACTAACTATATTATTATCTACAGTAATATTTTTTGGAGGTTACGTTTGTAATTGTATGTGTTTCTATGTAAGAGATGTCAGGTGTCCGGAGGTAGTGTATAGTTTAGTCTATGGGTCGGCAACCTGCGGCTCGCGAGCCACATGCGGATCTTTGGATGTGAAGCTGCGGCTCTTTAGTTCCATACGCAAATATTATTTGTTTATAAAAATAATCATTTAAAAAAACGTTCTGAATCGATTAACGAGGATGAGGCACCATTTCTATCGAGCCATTAACAAGCCTCCAAAGGTAGCAAAATAGTATACATTTATACACTTGAAACAAGCAAATTATGGGATGATTAGGTAGGTATAACGCGTGCATAGCGTTTTCTATACGATACTCATAGTACAGTAGGAATTATTGTTAGCATTAAGGATTATTTGATTATTTGGCATGAAAAAATATTGTTGCTCTATAAAACTTTGAAATTTTGTAAATTGTAATTTTTGACTCTTCCGACTCAAAAGGTTGCCGACTCTAGTTTAGTCCCATAAAATACTAAATCAAAATCGGATCAAGGGTTCTGGACATATTGCCGTAGAAGAAGGTTTTTGGTTTTAGTAAAACATTGCCATGTAAAATAATTCAAAATCGGCTCATATCACCTAATTTCTAAAAAATTAACGACCTTAAGTAGTGCATGTACGAAGCGAGAAGATGATGATTTCAATATAAGATTACACAGTGGTCAAACGCTAGCGTATCAGAGTAAGCTTGTAGCATAATCGGGATACCGTCGCTTGTCATAACATTATTGTTCATATATTATTTTTATATCTCTTATTTTAAAATCATGTTTATATTCATTATGGTTCAGATTCATAAAAATGTAGTACATAAATTATTCAAAACATAAACGCTTTCACACTCACAGCCACACACTAAGTTCGATGACTTGTGTCGTGAGTACCGGAAACATTCACATCACACATACACAATCACAACCAGAACCAGAAACACAAATTTTCCTTGAGGAGAAAACTTGTGTTCCCGCCGGGAATCGAAGGCTTCGCCCGCTATTATCAAGTTAAAAAGTAGCTTATGTGTAAATCCTAGGTATAATCTATGTACATTCCAAATTTCATCCAAATTCGTTCAGCCTATATGGCGTGGAGAGGGAACAGACATACTTACACTTACACACACACACTTACACACACACACTTACACACAAACTTTGAAATTTATAATGTTAGTAGGATAATTATATATAATAAATACTGAATAAATTATTATTATTTTCGTTTATGTTTAGGATTAGTTGTGGTGAAAAATATTATAGTTTTTAAACTTGTATGTATTATTACGGTTAATGTGTTTTAATATTATTCGTTTCAATGTGAATTTTGACATAATTTAAAATAAAAATAGATATTATAAAAGTATGTGTTGTAACATTATGATAAATAATGTTTATGTAAAGAAATTTTATTTGTAATAAAATTATGAAGATAGCGGTTTGGGAGCTACGACGCCACAGACAGACACACAGATACATGGTTACACAAATACAAATTACAAACTTCTAACACCCCTCTTTTTCATTGAGGGTAAAAGAAAAAGATCGCGACGAAGACTGTCGTAAAAGCAGTTTTATAATAATGACTCATTCTTACGAATCGAATATAACCCGCATCAAAAAAAGATGGAACTAGAAATGACAACTGACATTGCATCTCATTCACACAAACTATTAGCGGCCCAGTGTGAGTGAAACACCATGTCATAAATTCTAGATCCATTATTTAATAACGCGGGTTATACTAAAATATGGCTGCTGGCAGGATGATTTAACTGCGTTCGAGAAGGATTGGTGGGAATAAGTACAAGACAGAGATGCATAGATGTAAAAGGGGAGAACTTTGTCCAGCAGTGGGAAAGTATAAAAAATACTAAAATATATTTTACCCTGTTTTCCCTCGGATCATTCGGCCGTATATTTAGCGTGCGCATATGCGATGCCGTTAGCAAAGCTCCCCAACGCAACACCGCGAGGAGTTGCTTCGGAGCGCATGTCAACAAAGAGCTGAACAGCATGCTCTCTAGATGAGCCACTAGTTGGGTCTGCCGGACCAGACGGTCTAGGCCGGCACTTTCTTGTAAAGCCTGAAACATAAATAAAAAATAAGTACTGGATATATTGGATTAATACCTACGGGCTAATTGCCTGTATTTCCTAATACTAACACTTTATAAATCTATACAGCAAAGACCTAAGTTACCTACAAGGCACCGAGCTTACAGGTAACTCAAGTGCTCAAGCCAGACGCAACTAGCAGTGGGTAGCGTTCCCATCATGCTAGCGCTTGCCTCTCCGAATTGCAATGCTAACGTTGAGCCAAATAAGTAATAGCATTTGGATCACGAGTCGTCATAATACTTATACCTACGGCTTACCCGCAAAACGTCCCATTCTCAAACGATCCCATTTTCAGACTGTCCCATTCGCAGACTGTTCCATTCTCAAATCGTCCCATTCCCAAGTGTCCCAACTTCTCTCCACGTGAGCCGATTTCGAAATTTTTTTTTTTAGTTGAAAGATGTTGCTTTCTAATTGGTCCCATTTACATTTGATTAAGATCTGATCAGTAGTTCTTGAAATGTCGTCAATAATGCCTATTTTGTGGACTACTTTGACGATGTTCTCGTTTACCCGACTTCAAAAGTTACCTTATAACTTCTTTCGTTGTGATCCGATTTTGATGATTATTTTTTTATTTGAAAGCTGGTGCTTTTCGTGTAGTCCCATTGAAATTTGATCAAGATCTGATCTCTAGTTTTTGAGTTATAGTCAATAATGCGTGTTTAATACATTAAATCTGATCAGGGTTCCGAAGATAAAGCGGTGAAGTGGGTTTTTTAAGCTTTGCTTTCGTATTATTATTTTATATATATAAATAGACTAACCTGTATATCACTCACAGCCAATCCAACCAACAGATTGGTGAGTATAACAGTCACGAGGAGCACAAATATCAGAAACATTCCGTGTGCAGTCAGGGGGTAGTGTATTTCCGCCTCTGTACAGTTACTGTAGAAGATATCCTCGTATTCCAACTCCCCTGACATCATCATGACGGTCTTCACGAGACTTGCTGGCAGCTTAAACGCTGGATAGTTGCTGAATAAGACGCTAAACGCTAATCCGAAAGCTATGAGAATGCAGCTGTACGCTAGAAGGAATGTTGCAAAATTCACTGTCACTGAAAATAAAGTACAGTATTAAACAACTGCCCGTTGGCTAAGTTGGGTGAGCGTTCGCCTTCTAAGCAGGGTTATCGGGTTCGATTCCCGGCGGGAACACAAGTTTTCTCTCCATGGATAATTTGTGTTTCTTGTTCTGGTTGTGATTGTGTGTGTGATGTGAATGCTTCCGGCACCCACGAAACAAGTCATCGAACTTAGTGTGGGGCTGTGAGTGTGAAAAGCGTTTACGTTTAAACAATGTCGAAGCAGTAACAACACATTACTTGTGCTTTTATAAAAGCACTCTTATTTATTAGGATACTAACCGTGTGCTAGCGGATTCGCCCGCGTTCATAAAAAAGTAGCCTATGTGTTTATCCTAGCTATAAGGTATGTACATTCCTCATTTTATCCAAATCCGTTTAGCCATTACAGTGTGAAGAGAAAACAAACATACTTACACGCATACAAACTTTCGGATTTACTAATTATGATATTAGTGTAATTAACAAGTCCATATATTAAAAAACATTTTTTTTTAATTTTTTGTTGATAAGGCCTACATCAAATTAAAATAATTTATTCATTCAACTTTCACATTTTTATTTTTTACAATCGTCTGGTATGCGTCTGGTGGATCTTCCTATTGAATTTTGATTATTGCCATCCTACTTTGCCTTGCGCAGTCAGGTAAAAAAAAGCTGACTACAGGGCTAGCGCAAAAATCATACACAGTTACACTACGGGTTCAGACCGAAACACAAATTTCCGAGACAACATTTACACTTCCCGAGAATCGAACACGGCACCCGCAGCTTAGAAACATAAAATGCAGCATATATATTTTATGTACATACCGGTAGTAAACATCTGCACATATAACCCGAAAGTGGGAAAACGTCCTATGATCATCATCAACTCGAACCAGCAGAAGAAAATAGTGATGGCCGCGATGTCGTGCTGCCAATTCGATGTATTCTTTATTAACACTCCTTTTTCCCAGTTCGGAATCTGTAATGAATGTAAAAGGAAAATAAATTAAAAACAAACTTGGATATAAAAAAATTAAGTAACCCTTTTGGAGGAGTTTTGCCGCGCAAGTGAAAAAAATACCTTGTTGATTTTTGTTTTTTTTTTCCAAAACTTGTGACTCATCATTAGTCATTTATTTTTTACCGTAGGACACTTAGAGTCACTGTCTACGTGTGTACTGGTGTACTGGAGAGCGCACGAGAAAGTCGCCCAACAATCCGATAAACCAACCATGAGTGAAATCGTAAATCCTAAATATATATTCGCGTTTGTTTAGGACTTACCGTGCATAAAAACACTCCAATAATAATAAGTAACTGAAGCCAATTTTCCCACTGCCGTATATAAGCAGACCAATCAAGGCACGCTTGAAACATTTCCTTGGCCAAAAAACATATATTCAGAAGAAGAATAAGATACTGCACAGGCCTTAGGTACGGAGGCACGTCACATGTTTTGTCTGCGCATAAAAATATACCTGAAAAAAAACTATATTACAATATTTTTGATGCATTCGATTATATCCATTATATACTTTTTGAGTTTGAAAACTTTCGCGAGGGTTATTCATTATTTTTATTTACTAACCGGCTAGGACTCGCGGAGGACAGGTGCGCGCAGAGAGGCGACGACGCAACGTTGCGATCGGCCACCTCCCGAATGATGAGCATCGTACATGCCCGAAAATAGTCGAAAAATCCAACGAAAACCGCCGCGAGTTCTAGCTTGCTTGTCGTATAGACAGTAGGCAATCCTAGAGTCAGGATTTTTCAGGCCGCCTGAAGACATCCGACATAGCTTATCGACTGTTAGCTTAAGACTAACAACCGGGACCGAGAGCTTAGCGAAAATCCCACTAAACGGTCACCCATCCTATAGTAGATAGTCCTAGCCGGTTAGTTAACAATAATAACTATATACTTACTAAGAATGTAAAGACTGTATAGAGTTATAAATACTGCGTGGTATATTAAACTCAATACGAAAAACTTTCTTATTCTCCTCCATTTTAAAAAAAGGAAGGTTTCGGCAACTGGATGCTTCAGGACGTCTTTGCGCCCAACCTAATAAATAATGACATACATTTTAAAATCGACTTCACAAAACTTTCGGATTTTAATACATGTGTTTGTTTTCTTTTCATACGCTTGAATTAATTTGGGTGAAGTTTGGATTAGGATGTTGCTTATTCTTAGTATTAACACATTTATACTTTTTATTTTGCTTCATTACTTATCATCATCATGATTGCGATCGACGCGCGTCTCGGGGTTCAGTAGTTTTATATCGCCAAAGTGTGACGTCAGGTACACAGGGTAATTTGTAAATTACCAAATTATTCCTTTTGGGATAGACTATATTATAATCTTCTCTGTAAAATCTAAAGTGTCAAGTTGCGTCAACTGGCGTTTGCCTCAATGTTACGAGACGCGGGGCGGCGGTGCCGGCCGTTCTTTGCGGGACCGTGTAATTTGGCGTAAATGACCATTAATTATTTATAGATTGTATAGAATACACTATCTTAATTATTACGGTAAAAACAACATTTAGAAGAAAGTCGTTGAACAAAATGAGCTAAACCTTAGAACAAGAATCAGAGTCGTAGTAGTTTTCTAGTATTTTATAGAATCCTCTGTATAGGCGGACATTCATAATATTTCATGCCGAATCTTATTCACAGCAAGGATTCATGATTAAGTGAAAAATGCTTTCTCCAGTCATCACTCAGTACATGTTGTGCCGACCGGACTAGATGGCAAAAGAGAAAGGAAATGACAAACACTCTCCCTTTCAATCTTCTTATTTTTGTATGGTAATATTTTTCAACTTACATCAATAAAAGCCAGCAACAGTTCAGCTTCTCCTCGTAATAAGCTTGGCACCAACGGCCTGAAGTCTATCGTCAGCTCGCAGTCAACGTCACCCAATTCGTGCTCGCTAACATGCACGGCATCGTTCAACTTGCACAAGTATCGAGGCACCACGTCGGGAACCCTGCGGACGATGAAGGATAGCGCGGATACCCCTCCGTTGGTGCGGAGGGTCACGTCGCCCCCGTAATCTGAAATTACACAAAAATTCTAATAATTTGCATAAATGTGGAGAAATGTTAAACGCAACAAGACCTAAAAGTCGGGCTTCAACAGTCACTATTATTTTGCATGGGACTAAGAGAGAGACAACGAGAGGGGGCGTAGGATACGCCTCTCAAATTGAATGAACATTTTATAGATATGTTTTTAAATAAAATTCAACTAAGAAAAAAAAAGATGAATCAACTTGGGTCTTTATTACTGACATGGTTCTTCATTTCTTTTACATAAAATCGTAAATAGTTGAAAAAGTTTTGTCATTTTTTTCCGTCGAGAAAATTAATGAAATCGCTCAAGTCAAAGTCAAGCTTTGCTTAAAAGCCTAAAATACCTTTTTGGACTTACCGAGCAGTAGCAGTACGCAGGCAGAGAATTCATTCAACGCCGCGATATGTAATGGAGTGTACCCAAAATTATCGGAAGCATTAGGGTCAGCACCTGCCGTCAGCAGGAGTCTCGCTACGTCACAAGCACGAGCACCTCTCACGATAGCACCGTGAAGAGGAGTCCGGCCGTCACTGTCACGCGCCCTTGCATCAGCTCGTTTTCCGACCAACAGCTCTACAACTTCTACTGATTGGGCCAGCGTTGCTGAATAGAAAGAGATGATGTTACAAACGTAATTTGCCTTAGCTGATTAAATAATGCAAAAACTCAACAGGCTTATACCAAGATGTAACGGAGTCTGTCCCCTAAAATTAGGCCAGTCAATATGAGCTCCATTATCAAGTAGCAGGCGAGCACACTCTGCGTGACCGTCCTCCGCTGCCAAATGTAATGCCGTTGCCTTCCCAGAACCAAACGCTGCCCTCACATCCGCGCCAGCATCCAGGAGAAGCTTCGTACAGATAGCTGATCCAAGAGACGCTGCTACGTGTAGAGGCGTCTCAGTAAAAACCTGCAAAAAAATAAAAATAACAAACACAAACTGTTTGGTAAAATTATTAGTCATTAGTTTGATAGGAAGCTGCCACCTGTTTGCTACACAGAGCATGACCTCATTTACAAGTATATTATTCCAATCCCGTATTTAAAAGTAAACAAAACACACCTGCGGAGTGTCTGGGCATGCGCCGGCATCCAGCAACACTGAAACCACTTCCGGTGCGTCACTGAGGACCGCGTAGTGCAGCGGGGATCTTTCCGCGAGACCAGCGTTCACGTCAGCACCGTTGGCCAATAACACCTGGAATAACACAATTGACTTAATCCCAATTTATTTTTTATGGGTCACCTTTCATCTTAGCATATCCTGTTTACCTTTACGCAAGCCACGCTCTTTGCGCTCGCGGCGCAATGCAGGGGTGTCGCCTTTCTTTCTATTGAGTCCCAGCTATGAGCGGACGCCCCGTTTTCCAACAATAGTTTAGCGCATTCATCGTTGCCTACCAAACAGCTAAGGTGAAGACATGATCTGAAATAATTGCTATAGTATTTAATCTGTTCTGTCGAATATAATCTTAATATTTCATTCATTCAAAATACGAACGAGCTGTCGTATTCTGCTATGTTACGCTTGGCTTTTTTTTAAATAATCAATATCAAAATCTTTGATGATTTACCGATGGTAACCTAATGGTAACTGTTAGTTCCATATCTGGGCAACAGTATTTAAGGATTTAGTGCAATGTATGAAAGGTATTCGTTTACATTTTGGTGAATGTGCGCAGTAATAACACGATCTAATTCCCCATGCCCGTATTACCATCTAACAACAAGAAAAACTGACAAACGTCATCCATTCATGTTTGACATACCTCCAGTTCATTCGAAGCGTTTCGCTTTTACGTTTATCATCCGTGCAACGAAGGAGTGGAACTCATTGCCTGCGTCTTTGTTTCCCGAACGGTATAAATCTGGGAATCTTCAAGTCAAGAACGAATAGGTGTTACTTCTAGGTGAGCATGCCACATCTTCGGCCGCATCATCGTTTTCCATCAAGTGAGATACTGGTCAAATAACAAACAAACGCATTCACACTCACAGCCCCACACTAAGTTCAAATACTTGTTTTATCGTGGGTGCGGGAAACATTCACATCACACACACATTACACCCAGAACCAGAAGCACAAATATCCCTTGGGAAGGAATTTATGCTCCTGCCGGGAATCGAACCCAGGACCCACGGCGCAGAAGGTGGACACCTGTCCACTGTGCCAACTGGGTCGTCAAATGCTTGCTTACAGAACGTAAATAAAATATGTCCAAACAGTTTTCAGTCACATAATAATTTAATTATACGTAGAGATCTTTAATTCTAAATGTGCATGCCCCTCCACCAAATTTGTCAAACTATCGAGTGTCAAATCTATGAAAATGTTTATGAAGGGGCGTGCATATTTAAAATGGAAGATCTTTACCTGCCAGCGTCGTCACACGAGTTAGCATTCAGTTCGTCCAACTTCAACAGCCTAGTTAGCAAAGTGCTTCTTCCAAGCCAACAGGCCCAAAGAGCCGCAGTTCTCAGCCCGTCCTCGCTTAGTGAAGCAACTTCTATAACCTCGTCGTAGTTCCCAGATTTAACTAACGGCGATATCTCTTCTGCGTGTGGAAGGTGGCTCAGCGAGTATTGAATCTCATCTAGAAAAAACATGCTAATTTTATCATTATATTCTCTACCTACTATATAGTGTACTAGCTGCGCTCCGCGATTTTACCCGCGAAAGTCCCGGACCTGCGGGAATTCCGCGATAAAAATAGACTACTTATGTCCTTTCCCAAGCTCTAGTCTATCTCTGTACCAAATTTAATTAAGGTCAAAATCGTTTATTCACTTGGGCCCCAAAGAGGCACTCATGACAGTTAATGACGAGTCGCAAAATTACAGCTATTAATTAATTACATCACAATCGGTTCAGTGGTTTAGGCGTGAATGCGTAACAGGCAGACTTTCTTTCTCATCGAATTTCCTGTTCGCGCAACGAATTACTATCATAATGATCACGCTTCTGCAACAAATTATTGTGTTAATGTGCAAAACGTTATTTTTGGCATAATATGCGAAATTTTTCGGAATGATCAAATGAGTCAGATATCACCCAGTAGGTATGGCTAAACCATTCCCAAAATAAACACAATTACTAGTAGTCATAATATAAATAAGTTCACACATTCCCGCTTGTGTTACTGTTACGGTGTTCGAAGTAGATTGGCGTGGTCGAATTAAGACATTAGGTTGGAAAAGTATAAAATTATCGGATTTTCCTCAACTCGACCAAATTAACTGTTAATATTAAATTGGGAAATCTCTTTATAATTTAACGATTTCGATGAAAGAGGCATTTTATAATTCAAACGCAAGCAAAGCTTTAAAAAACCGACATCTACTATCTATACTTCAATACTAATGTTATAGAGAGATAAAGTTTATTTGTTTGTTTATATATTACTAACTGCGCCCCGCGGCTTTACCCGCGTAAGTCCCGGACCAGCCAGAATTCGGGGTTAAAAAGTAGCATAATATGTCCTTTCTCAGGCTCTAGACTATCTGAGTACCAAATTTCGTTTAAATCGGTTCAGTAGTTTTAGCGTGAAAGCGTAACAGACAGACAGACAGAGTTACTTTCGCATTTATAATATTAGTAAGGATGTAAAAGGTAATCTCTGAAACTACTGATCCATTTCTGGAAAATCTTTCACTAATAGATATCTACACTATCCCTGAGTGTCATAGGCTATGTTTTGTTGGGATAAAAGTTAGTTATCAGTTCCTCCTCCTAAATTAAATCCTCCTTAGTTAAATTGAGTACCTACTCCTTTTTTAAGTCGGTAAACAAACTATGCAATCAGTCCGTTGACAGTAAACGTACTATGATCAGCCTTACCTAGTTCCCATATGTCTCTGGAAGGTTTGACTCTGAGACGTTCTGCGAGATCTGCACCATGCGCAGACTCGTCGCTGGATATGTATCCAGCTTCCACATCATCCTCTGTGTCTTCTATCACCTCGCTCATACCAACGTACCATCTTGAATTGTCTTCTCGGAAGCTCTGCGCCAGGAAATATTTCGTATGAGTTTACTGTCATCGATTTAGCTATACATTTGTTTAGCAAAGAAGTTATCTGTGGAGTTATTAAGGCTTAGGTGAAATTTTGATATATATATACATTAAACGACCAATTAAGCCAAACTATTAACTTAGTTTTTTTGGGTGATATGTCATGTTAGGTACATTTAAAACAATTTATGTGAAGTTGGACCCATATCATTCTTTTTGCCTAAACAAGGCGAAATTATAACTAAAATGTTTCGACATTAATAATTTAAACGTTAGCAAAGCTTATAATATTTTTAACGTAAGCAAGGCTTAAAAAAACCGACTTCACCGCGTATATATATTTTTTTGGCTTGATTGATTTCGGTAAAATTTATATGGGACACCTCTGAAGTATAAACTACCTAACAAAAAAAGAATTTCAAGAATCGATCCACAAATGGGGAAGTAATCGGTAAACATACATAAAAAAAATACATACAGTCGAACATAAAACCTCCTCCTTTTTCGTAGTCAGTTAAAAACCGACTTTTTCAATTTGGCTTTGGCTTGATCGATTTTGATAAAACTTATATGGGACCACCTCTGAAGTATAATCTACCATATAAAAAAAGAATTTTAAGAATCGATAAACATACATACAGAAAATTCAGAAGCTTATCCTTTTTTGAAATCGAAAATAGTTTGATATGTTAGTTGTGATAAGCTTGTCTGACTAAATTAGACTCGATACTGAAAAAAACTTATCCTCCCAAAATCTTATTAGTCCCAGTTTTATTTTGCGAATTGAAATATTTCAATAGCTTTTTATATGTAGTCTTTATAAACAAAACACAGGTAGTTATGGGTTTATTTCGATCAATGTTTGGGTGTATTTTCAGCGATAGACCAGTTTTGCCATTGAGCTTTCTCATTAATTCTTCTAAAAAGAAATATATACTGAGAATCTTGGCACGCCACGTTCATGGAATTCTTGTAAAAGTGTATGGCGGCTGCGACTTGCCCGGAAGTGAAAATGACTAGCAGATTAACATTATTTTAACAATACCATGTCATAATGTACAAGCTCACTATTTTAAAATGTCATTAAGATCTTTTTTGTCGAGATTTTATATGAGTTTTTCTTTTTTTATACCTACTTCACAAAAAAGGAGTTAATCAAGTCTACTGATTTTTTTTTATTATGTGATTTACCTCATATCTTCGTTCCACGTGAACCGATTTCAAAATTGTTTTTTGTTTGTAAAAGTTTGCTTTCCTTTTTTTTTTGATTATGATTTATTTTTATTTGAAAGATGTTGCTTTCTAATTGGTCCCATTTAAATTTGATCAAGATCTGATCAGTAGTTCTTGAGATATTATCAATAATTCGTGTTTAGTAAATCTAATCTGATCAAAGTTCCGATGATAAAGCGGTGAAGTCGGTTTTTTAAGCTTTGCTTGCGTTTAATTTTTATTACTTCATAGCATAACAGCTTTCGATCAAGTAAAACAATATCTCAAAAAATTGCACTGAATTAGTGAGATATTGGACCTAGGAAACATTACTCGTAACATCGATGCATCGTCGTCAAAATAATGATATTACATGAGACAGGGCAAAAGGAGAGAGTAAGAAAACCAAGAAGACAATGAGAGAGTTTTCCAACGTATTGATCTCTTAGCCAATTATTAAGCCAACAATGTTGGCAATACTTAGGATAATAATTTAAACGCGAACAAAGCTAACTCAAGCAAAGCTTAAAAACCCGACTTCACCGCTTTATCTCCGGGACCCTTGAACAATTTTTGACATCATCAATTAATTATCTTTTTCACGAGGCTACTTTCCGTGTTCCATGCTGAGTGATTGTGCCAATATATTTAAACTTATATGAAAACTGACGAATATGAATAGGATGAAACAGGTATATTCTATTACAAACCCCAATAAAATTTAAAAATGAAAATGGATGTTGACGGAAACTTTTAGAACTAAGCGAGTTTCATTATGACACGGCATTTTAAAATTCTTGTTTCCAAAATAATCAATAATTCCATACAACCTAAGTTATCGTTCAAAGTATGAATAAATACTAAGAGTAAAATGTCGATTACTTGGATGACATATTTTGTCCATATACCTGAAATTATATCCTTTCAAATAAAAAAGTATAAGGCTTATAAATGACGGAGTTCCGAGGTAACAAATAAAGATAATTTAAACGCAAGCAAAGCTTTAAAAAAAGCGACTTTACCGTATTATCTTCGGAACCTTAATCAGATTTTTAATAAAACGCGCATTAATGACGATAACTTAAAAGCTACTGATCAGATCTTGATGAAATTTAAATGGGACCAATGGGAAAGCAACGGCATTTTTTTTTTAAAAATCGGTTCACGAGGATAACATTTTATGAGGTAACACACATAGAAAAAGGAAAAAAATACAGTCGAATTGAGTACCTCCTCCTGTTTTGTGAAGTCGGTCAAAAATACAAACTCCAAATTCTCCTTTTTTGACATCTATTATGATATATATTTTTTAATTTTAATTTACTGCATATTTGTATTTTTTTTGCAAATAGTTAATATTTGTAATTTGAATTATTATGTATGAGTAATGGAATGACAATCCTTTAATTATTGTAATTAGTGTATGCATATACCGTTTTAATTAAAGTTAATAAATATTTAGAGTATTGATGTAAATTTAAACTTCACACTAACCTAATTTCACATCTATCTATACCTCGTTAAGGATTTTATACCATCTTCAAATCATTTTGTACGTTTTTTTTTTATCAAAAATATACTGGAATTGCCTATATATCTCCATAATTCTTCATCAGTTCTAAGTAATTTTTTTATAGTACCAGACTTTTTTTCATTCTCATAAATTTCTCCCAAACATAGAAATTAAATTTCGATAGGTTTTACTTATGCTGAAAGTGTTAAGGTACCCAAAAAAGGACAAATATGCAATCGGTTAAACATTTCAAGAAATTTCCTTGAGATCGTCCAACGATGACGAAAACGGCAACAAACTACCACCAATATTTCACAAATGCCGAAAAATCACGATTCAAAACTTCTGCTCTCAATACAAAAATATTACAAAACACCGCATTGAATCTTCAACCACTACACATGAGCGTAATTTGTGTTAAAACCACTTCACATACGTTATTGTTAACTTTTTTCTTCTTGCTTCTCTTGGTTTCGTCCTCATTATGGGAGGTAACGTTCCTGTAACGCTGCGCGTAAGTGCGGTTCATAGCGCGCTCGCGCCTCACTGGAAACTAAAAGCTCGCACACGGTGTCATCCGCGCCGATGGATTCAATCACAATCCCACGATCCAATACAAACAATTTTTTATTTATATTACCGGTCCATTGACACTAATATGTCCAATATTTAGATTTATAATTGGGTCGCATGTTGTATATTTCGTTTTCTTTTATAGCATGGGGAACACAAATCATTTTTTACATTGGTTCAAATGTGAATTTCTATTTTTTGCTTCGTTTGATAGCGACACGCGACAGTTGCGGCCCACGCAAATATTTGAGGAATCTCGGCTTTTCTCTTATCGATACTTTTCCTGTAGGTAACGAAGCTTTTTATTTGTTGCACGATAACGTTGAGTGATATGAAGCCATTAGATAGTATAATGTGTGCAGTAAACACCACATGACATTTCTGATCCGAAATTAGGTAGATGATGAAGGATGATAAAATAAACGTGTTTAAATAAAAAATGAGTAAGTATATGCAAGCGTTTGACCACTATCTCAGATGGTAAGCGACGATGCAGTCGATAAAATAATATTTTAACTTGTACGGTTCACTTCAAAATCTTTCAATGTGATTGTGGGCTTGCAGTATGGATTTATTTATGTAATTATAGATGCTTACATTAGACATACAGAATTAGGCACCCTAGTTTATGCTTATTATGCTGTTCGCCGTTGACAATGTTCTTTTTGAAGAAAATGCACTTGATGTCAGAACAGGCTAGGAAAACGGCGGCGGCGGCGGTGGGTTAAACTGGAGAGTGTCAGATTGAACATCAGGTGGAGAAAAACACAGTGTTTGTTGTGTTATTTTGGTGGTCCATATGGTTCATCCCTATAGTATTTCTAGCATACCTTCCTGTCTGTTCAGACCTCGGTTCAATGTATAGAACAATATTAGATTTTCAAAATTAATTTTAGATTGAACCTTTTTTTTATTGTTTAGCTTCATTTATTGCACTCCGATATATCTCCTAAAATAGCAGGATGACTGGCAGAAAATGCTGTAGCATTAAGTCCTCCTATGTACATAGTGCCAACGCGCAGACTATTGGCCTATTTAAACAATTTCACACGCGATTTCCAACAAGTCGACATTTTCAGTGACAATTTTGGAGCCATTCTAAGCAATCTACGTTTATTTCTTGCAAAATATTTAAGGTAGTTAGCGCTTTGGTATTTACTTACTGTTAGCTTACTATTTTTATGTAACTAAATAAATAAATCAATAAAAAATAGCGATAATATTGACCAGGATGTGAAAATATGAAATATACGGGATGGATGACATTCCGACCGAAGGAGCTAGATTCGACAGACTAGGTCCACAAGGTAGTAAAAAAATATGAAAAAAAAGTACAGCGGAGCCAAATGTTAATATTTATACTAGCCGTGCCTCGCGGCTTCGCCAGCGTTTATCAAGTTAAAAAGTAGCCTATGTGGGAGCAGACTCACCGTCACACCATTTTATCACACCAGTGTGGAACAGAAGATTTTTTTTCTTTATAGTTACACCAGTGTGACACTCGATGTGTCCTCCTAAGTATAAGCTATGTACTTTACACAACATACACATTTACATACAAACTTTCAGATCTATAATATTAGTGAGATTATGTGGAATGACAAAAAAGAAGTTTGAAAGAGTCATTGATGGAAAAATATAAGATAATGAAGACGCTGTAATTTTGCGAATCTGGCAGTAGAGTATCTAGCTTTGAGTGCCTTTTTGGGAGCCATGTGAATAAACGAATTTGGTTTTGATATAAGAAAATGTTACCGCGGTAAGAGCAGGTTATGAGGAGGGCCTACAAAAAGATGTATGCAACAAACATACATCTTTTTGTTTGCATTTAACAAACATACATACATACAGGTGAAACTAATAAAAGCGTGTTAAAAAGAGAGTTGAAGAAGAAAACATATTGTGGCCTGGGTGGGTGGAAAATGGATTGGATAAGTGTAGGGTAATGATAATACTTTCCGTCGAAATTATTATTGTTATATGTTTATAGTCAGCGCAATGCTGGTATGTCTGATACCTTCACTGTAGGATTAAAGTTATAAACGCTTAAAACATAAACGCTTTCACACTCACAGCCCCACACTAAGTTCGATGACTTTGTCGTGGATGCCGAAAACGTTCACATCACTCAACACAATCACAATCAGAACCAGAAACACAAATTTTCCTTGGGGAGAAAACTTGTGTTCCCGTTGGGAATCGAACCCGATACCCCTGATTAGAAGGCGAACATGCTCTCAAATAAGCCAATAGGCAGTTCAGTTATGATTGCAGAAGTGATGATTAAAAGTTATGGTACCAATAGTAGCAATAATATAATATAATAATAATAATATAATTTATGTAATATATCTTGTATACCTACCACCTAAGTTTGTACACATTAATAAATAAAAATAAAAATGAAATAAGTGATGATTCCACTGTGGATAGCCGCTTGTTCATGGCGTACGTTGTTGTGGGTGACACGACATCTTCGAACGAACGAACGCATTCACACTCAGCCCCACACTAAGTTCAAAGACTTGCAAGTATTGTGGGTGCCGCAAACATTTACACATCACACACACAATCACACTCAAAACCATCACCACAAATGTCCATTGGAAAGGTAGTTTGTAATTATTATGATTTATAACTTAAATTCTAAACATTGAGTCATTGGTGCCGATTATGTTGTCCAGAATTAGACTAAACTAGCCTAAAATTAGTTTAAGTCCTGCTTTAGTCCAAAACCTATTCAGAAAATGCAAGATTAGACTAAAATTAAGTTTCACAGGACTAAGTTAGTTTAGTTACTGAATTTAGTGAAAATGATCAAATTCTTATTCTGTTACACATGTTTGTGTTATACACATGTTTTTTTAGTCCTGTCATTTCAACTTTTAAATTAAGTTCAACGTAAAATCAGAATAGCGTTTAGGTATTCCTTGACTAAAATTAGTTTATTTTTAGTTAAGTTTAGGTTAGTTCGGTGCTCAACAGAATTAGCACCAATGTATCCTCTAGTATATAAAATTCTCGTCATATAAAAATAACACATAAAAATCGGAAATCGGCCACAATGGTTCGGCCACAACGAACTCCTCCGAAACGGGTCGGGTGATTTTTGTGTTTTTTTTTTGTATATTTGTTAGGTATGACAATAAGTCGTAAAGATTTTTTCACCCTGCTACCCCCACCCCACATTTCTTAATTGTGATTTTAGTATTTTTGCGTAAACAACATCAAAAACTATTTAGTATGGTATTAAAGTACTAGGCGACCATAAACGTAAAAGAGGTAAAACACTTTTTCTAAACGAGGCATTGCAACGCATGCCGGGTGCAGCTACTATCGAACATGAACATCATCGAATAGCTCTTCGATATAATTTCAGTAGGCAAGATTTCGCAAGTGTTAAACGTTCACAAAGCAACATAAAACGTAACGAAGGCGAGATATTCAGAGAATTTCCGATATATTGTAGATTGTTTATCGAAGGTAGAGCTATATTCAACATGCCATAAAGTGACCGAAACCATATGCTTTGCGAGTACATGCAAACAATCGAATCGACGTTCCAATATTAGCTCTACGATGCCGCACTTTGTGCAACGCTTATTTTAAATACATACGCTGAACACTTTGTGAATTCGGTTATCGGAACCGATGGAACCGTTTTCCTCTTCACCGGAACATTGGCAGAGTTCTATA
Organism: Lomographa bimaculata; assembly: GCA_948107665.1. Classification (NCBI taxonomy): domain Eukaryota; kingdom Metazoa; phylum Arthropoda; class Insecta; order Lepidoptera; family Geometridae; genus Lomographa; species Lomographa bimaculata. The sequence goes on from OX403603.1 coordinate 8,351,436, forward strand.
GCTTTCTACCTTTCTGGCTTCAATTATTTATTTTTGAATAGAGTTTTTTTTTTATAATATCATATAAATATATCAAAGCCACATAAGGAAAAGTGTTTACCTTTTTCACGTTTATGGTTGCCAATTACTTTAATACCATATTAAGATGTAATTACTAAATTATTACCTCTTTCATTTGTTTTTATAGTTATTCTGCTATTCGGGGCGGAGACAAATCCAAGTAATCAAAGATCATAAAAAACGGTCCAACTGATTTTGAGTTATACTTAAATGATGTTACAAACCCGACTTTGTTTTAATGTTCGAGCGAAGCGAGATCTCTAAGTGGACTTGGGTCGTTCAGCACTTTGTCCGTCCGTCCATCTGTCAGAGGTATCTAGCGTATAAACCATATAAGCGAATGACTTCAAATTCTCATAGAATATGTAAAACTACGGCCCAAAGCCAAAAATAACATTTAAAATTATATAAATGAAAATTTTAAGGGGGCTCCCATACATGTAAGTGGGCAGAAAAATATTTTTACCGACTTCCCAAAAAAGGAGGAGGTACTCAAGTCGACTGTAATTTTTTTATTTTTTATGTGTGTTACCTCACATCTTCTCTCCACGCGAGCCGATTTCGAAAATTTTTTTTTAGTTTGAAAGATGTTGCATTTTTACTTTTTTATCTACCCTTGTGGGGTATCGTTGAAAATGACTTAACAAGTAGAGTACGAAATCGGTTTAAAAAAATCTATGTTGCAAAATAACGATTTGGAAGGCCACCAAAGTTACTGTTTTTAGTAAAGCTAACCCGCGTGATGGTCCAATAATAATAATGTGGCTATGAAAGGAACTTTTTAGCTAAATATTATTTAAAATATAAGAAGGTGTTAGTATCAGTTAAATACACGAGAAGTTTAAGTCGGTTAACATTCTATTTTAATTCTTGTTTAGACACCCGTCTGTCGGAGCGTGCTCCGCGTGTATCTTTTTCTTCTAACGAATTCATTCCGGCCTTTGATTTGTTACTCGATCGGTTATTCAGAACCCTGTTATATTTTAGTAGGTATTTGCTAATATTTCAATTCGTATACGTATAAATCGTCTTGATTTCACGGTTAAAATGTTCTAGAACGAAAAACTCTTTTTAGCCACGGTTAAAGTTTTGCTAATAAAAGTCAAATCACACCTCGTTTGTTAACACTGGTGAATAGAGGGTCATGGCTAATGTGGTAGGGTTCTAATGGTCATCCAGCATATCCATTAGTATTATGGCTGATGATGACGAAGATGTTAAACTTAATTTTAAAATTTTTAGGGTATTTTTATACTTACTCATCGTTTTGCAATACCAATTAAATTTATCGGCCTATAGTAGAAGTCAATTTTAAAATAAGGTACAACTTGACAGCGCGGCGATTAGTTAATATATTTAAGTAGGCTTATATACTGTACATAAAAAAATGTGACTTTGTGAATTTCCATGCTACTAACCTATAGCAAAAAATGGAGTGCCTCACTAAAATTCTACTATTTAAGATCTTCATACCATGTTTTACGCAAATAAAGAATCTTTATCTAATACACAAAAATATATCAAATTAATACCGATCTTATTTCATAATTTCACCTGTTTAGATTCCTTTATTGTTGCACGCTTGTAATTCTTGACACTGCCCATTTTCATTTTACTCCATTCTTAATCTTAGTCTTGTTTTTTTCTCTTCGCTCATTAGATATTGTTTACAATCATTATAATGAAGGAAATCTTTGTAGATCCGGTAGTCCTTTATTAGCCGAGTAAACGATCGGGCACTACCTACGTACAGAAATTGCACTAATTACGTTGTTTATAAACAGGCTTAATAGCTCACAGAAGTATAAAGTTCATTGAAGTATACTTGATGCTAAAATCTCTTGCTACATTTTCTTTTAAATAAAACGTTTACTTCATCTTTCTTGATTATTTTAAATTATAGACACTTATTCTCTTAAATATAAGTGGCTAAATCAAAATTTTCATAATGCCCACAAAGCTCTTTATGGATTACGACTTCATCGATGTTTACCGAATATAGATAAAAACTCTCGATAAAAGCATCTTACAAACAAAGAAAACTAAATCGGTCCAGCCGTTTGGGAACTTTGATGCCATAGACAGACACACGGATTCACACTAACTAAACAGCACTTTTTTTGGTCGGGAGCTAAAAATCGGCCCACATAAGCAGCACGCTGGAGATAATTGAGGTAACCGATGGTATAATAACACAAAATACTTAATGTTGATTTGGTCAAAGGAAGTAACCTACCAAAAAAAAATTGGCAATATTGAGTAAAATTTAAAACCTTTTTGTAAGTCTGTTATAAAAAATATCTCGGACATATTTTGAGAGCTTCGAACTGTTTGTTTTCAGGCAGACTATGAATTATGTGCATTTTACGCCTACAACGATTTCATTCATCTGTTAGTTAGGTAAGTAGGTGTTAAAAATATTTTATGAAACATTGCCATATATTACAATATAGGGCAGCTAGCTATACAGTAGTACAATTATCTCCAATAACTTAATTGACAGTTTGTTTATTTCTTTAAATAGCGATGGGAAGGTACTCATTTATTTTTCAGAAGGGCACAAAGATTTTTTTTAAATGTATAAGACATCTGTCATCAAATATGTACGTTTATTAAATTTTAATTAAAAACCGTAAATGGTCTTCAGTTTTATTGAAAAGTAAAGAATTTTGTCAGGAATCCTCAGATTCCCACGTGGTAACCCTATATACAGCCATAGGCACATTTGTCAAAAAGTGACACTATACAAGATGGCGGCGTTAGTTCCGACTGTCACCGACTGCCAAGAGATCGTTGTCGCACTGTATATTCTATTTAATAATTATTATATAAATGATATTCTCAAATATCCACTATATAACATTTTAAGACTCTCATACGCTTCCCAAACAATTTCTCGTATTTATATCCCAGGCGTGTTTTCTATCACAATATTTATTTTCACTTAGGTAATCCACGACCGTGGTTTTAATAAAGCAATTAGCTTAAAACGCGGCAATGCAAACTAATCGTACATATACGATGTTATAGACACGACTCCAGTACAATACTGATAGAAAACTAATGTACTACAGTCTTCACGCAAAGCACAAATACACCCTACTAATAATCAGAACGCATCTCAACGTGCTTTGTATACACAATATCCTATTTCTGTTCAGAAACTGGTTGATAGATGGATCTCAGAAATGTCTTGTTGTTTTCAGTTCGCAGTAATTCAGTTCAATAATTTTGTGGCCACTTATTAAGGAACCTTTTTTTATTTTATGTAGGCAGTTATTTTTGTGTCACCTTCCTGGCTTCTTTGCTTTCCACTGACTGTTGGGCTAGATGGTAATGTTATAAATTTTAACCAACATCCAACGCTTTTAGTGTAGCTTCGGTAAATTATAGTAGTTACTTCCACGTGCCATCTATTGGCGTGATGGGAATCAGCCTTAATATTCAGGTAATCGGGCTGGACGCTTGGAGTAACTGCTGCCAGGTAAAGTGTCGATTACAGCTTGTTAACTACCCTGCTCATGGTGGTAGTTAGGAAAGTGTCTCATCCTAGGCCACTGGGACTCTGGACCTGTCCGGTCCATTCTGGTCCATGCTGTCCAGCAGGAACTCTGTCAAATTTGAGCCTCCTAAGCCCACTCTGGGCTGAGTCATGTCAAGTTTTGTGGACATACTCTGCTTGTGTGCATTCAGCTATTATGTGAATGACACCTATATTTTTTTTATAGGCTAGCATTTGTCCGCTAAATCACCTGATGGATATAAAGGTACCTTCTAGGTAAGCATGTTACAATCTTAGGCCGCATCATCACTTTCCATCAGATGAGATTGTAGTCAAATGCTTGCCTATTAGGCATAAAAAACCTAGTTTTCATGGACTCTACCTTTCTTTCTTTCTTCTCTCCCTGAGTGAGAAAAACACAACGAATGTTGATCGCAGCGTCACCTACAAGACCCCATATTCCCAATCCGACAATTCTTTTGCTAACAGTACTAAAATTTCTATGTAGCGATGTCGACTAAAAATATAATTTTAATTTTTGTTCGGTGGAGCCCTGCAGTGGATACAAAGTATGGACATTCAATCGTTTGAGAACAATAGCCGTGGAGCGCAGTGGCATAACCCAGATTTTCTTGGTGCAGTTTGACAAAAACTTTCAGTCTTCAAATTTTGTAGCTCTTGGATATGCCGATATGTACTCAATGCTTTCTTTCTCTGATTTTAAAGTGTTTATGACTGGTAATATCATTTTCCAGGCTTTAACGAGTATCCTTTTTGTCTACCCATGTAGTCTACTCTAGCCTCTTTGTCTCGGGGTTTCCTGATTTCCTATAGGCAGCTTATGTGCACCACAAATTAAATATTTTTTTAAAAATGGGTGTACCGAATCTCTAATCGTTCCTTCGCAGATTCTCGGAAAAAGTTAGTTTTCACAAAAAATTCAGATAACTGAAAGATTTTTCAATGTAAAATTAAGCAAGATTTTTTATCATTAATCGCTCAACTGAAAGAACGCGACATGGCTTTGATGTATTTATTTATGTCTTTCTACCAAACTAACTTCCACGAAAGGCGAGTGAAGGGTACTACAAATTTTTCGCTAAAATAAATATGACAATCATCGTAATGGAGCTCTAAAAGCTCTACGATATATCAAACAAGTAGGCAAATCACACCCATCAAGCAACAAATTCTTAGAAAATTGATAAGTCATCAATTGCTCCGTACTGTACTATTGTTTACGTAGGGAAAACCGAAATGTTTTGTCTACAAGCGTGCCCAAGACTAAATTAAATATCTAAGTACTCATTTAGAGCGCGATTCTCAGAATACCGCCACGCTCACATGAGTGAACTATTAGCACTGTTCCATTTCAAAAGGCTTACAAATACGATCATGGCTGACTATTTTGCCTCCTTTGATACTGATAGTCAAATAGACATTCGTTTTTGTATATGAATTATGATGAACTATAGATGAATGCGAACATTATCTGCATGTTATTTCCAAAAACTATGGGAAAAAGAGCTTTTTTAATGAGGGAGCGCTATATTACAATTTCAACCGACTTTAAAAAAGGAGGTTCTCAATGCGACTGTATGTTATTTTTTTCGCCAATTATGAACCGATTTCGATGATTATCTTTTGTTCGGTAGAGTATACTTTAGAGGTGGTCCCATATTAATTTTATCGAAATCGGTCATACCAAAACCGAAATATAAGCGATGAAGTCGGTTTTAATACCGACTTCACAAAAAAGGAGGTACTCAAGTTGACTGTATTTTTTTATGTGTTACCTCATAACTTCGTTCCACGTGAACCAATTTAGATTTTTTTAAATGTGGAAGCAAAATGCTTCGTCCGCATCAGTGCAGAAAGGTGTCTAAATTACTCTGGATATCCGATATTAGAACCTTAAATCACTTTATGTCCGTAATTTAAATCTTCTGCGTGCTTACTCTCATTTAGATATCAGTGCTTGATGTTTTTCTTCAAAATATTTCAGATCGGTGCCGATGGCGCGAACTCCGCGGTAAGAGATGCGATGGGAGTGCAGTATCTTTCCTGGAACTATGAACAGATGGGGGTCGTCGCTACATTGTACCTAGCAGAAGTAAGTGGCGTTACAATGTACTTTATTTATGCTGCCTAAGCACAATGGACTTCTATCTTATTACCTGATATTATTATGATGGGACTAAACGGAGTGAATATCTGCACTATTCGCAATTGTATAGAAAATTTTACACGCTTTTGACCACGATCTCACCTGTTGATAAGTAGTGAAGGTAAACACGCTTGTCCTATCTCTAGGGACATAATTTTTAGTGATTCATCAAAAGATTTTCTCTCAAAGGTGGAACGGGAACGTCTTCTATTTATGGTTGAAATGCCTCCAGTTCACTCGAAGCGATTTGCTTCTGCGTAAAATAATAAGTGAAATATAATTTAATTACTGTAGCTTTATGTGGTTCGAGTATTTAAATTAAGTAAAAGTTTTGAAACACCCTTTATAATGGCTAAGTTGTTTACATTTGCAACTAGACCAGTTGGCTGCTCTTGCCTGCGTTTAGAACTCACAACACTACCCACTGTAGGTATCTATCTACCTCCGTCCCGCGGCGGGCTAGAATGAGAGCTTATGACGATGGTCAAGAACATTTCTATCAAAATTATCTGGTTACTTATATCGTTTACGTTGTTACTTATTGTGTATAATCATTTTAAGTTAAAAAGTTAATTTAAATCTAGTAATTGCTAATCAGTGTGAATCGGTGCGAATGACTGTACCAACACAAACCTCTTTTGGTTAAATGGTACGGTACTTACTATAAAACTGTATGTCAAAATTTTAATTAAATAAATAAAAAATCTTTACCGACTTCAAATATCAGAAATAAAAAAACTTGTAACTCGTAATTCTATTGTCAATTTCAGGAGTGTGAGAACACGACAGCATGGCAACGTCTTCTCCCCACGGGTCCAGTGGCTCTCTTACCGCTGGACTCGCAGCGAAGCTCTCTCGTCTGGTCCACCTGGAAGAACAACGCGAAAGAACTCCTGCAACTTCCTGAGGAGCAGTTCGTAGACGCTCTCAATGATGCTTTAGTAAGTAAGGCTACTACAATTTGGCTATAGACCAGTTTTACGATTGTCAAGTTTTACTAAAGATAAATATCAGATCTGTATCTTATTACTTATTACCCATCCCAGTTGCGAGCAGTATCTATTTACTCGTAAATTAAGCAAAAATGAACTTTATTTGTTATTAGTTTTGTCGTTCTCGAATTGAAACCGTTGGCAACAGATATAGGTATTAGATCTGAATGCATTCGGGATGTAAGCCGCCAAACCTCTTGCATTGCGTACATGCTTATGTTTTTCTTCCGACTTCAAAAAAAGGAGGAGGTACTTAAGTCGAATGTATATTTATATCTTTATGTGTGTTACTCATAACTTTATTCCACGTGAACCGATTTGTTTTTTTTTTGTTTGAAAGATGTCGCTTTCTAATTGGTCCCATTTAAATTTGATCAAGATCTGCTCAGTAGTTCTTGAAATATCATGAATAATGAGTGTTTAGTACATCTAGTCTGATCAAAGTTCCGAAGATAAAGCGGTGAAGTCGGTTTTTTTAAGCTTTGCTTGCGTTTTATTATTTATGTTATTGATATGTTATTGACGAGACTGGCAAGTTGCTCGCCTGACTGTTACGTTTGCCATCAGGCGTTTGTCAGTTCAGTGCAGAGTTATAAACTTAACAAAATACATTTTGCTATCTCCTCTCCATCCAAAGGTTGTCTGGAGGAGATCGCTTTAAGCAATAAGACCGCCAATTGTACTAGCCTAAGTTCGTTTTAATGTCTTTAATGTATTTTCCTCTATTTCTGGTGTACAATAAAGAGTTATCTATCTATCTATCTATCTTATATAGGTCAACATCCTGCGCGACAAAGCACTTCGCTCGACACCTTGAGATATTAGATGTTAAATCTCTTTAAGTTCTGTAATTTCACTGGAAACATTGCTTTTCAATCCGAAATACAGTAAAATTGTCACACTACTGCTTGGCAATGGCACGGTACTGCCCCAGGCGGACTCTGCAAAATAATCCTACAGCAAAATAATATGAGTTTTCCGATTAGTCCCCATTTTAACTGGATAAAACTCGTTTCAGTGGAAACAGTACCCACGCAGCAGCGGAGTCGCAACTTGCACTTCATGGCTCTCATCTGCACTAAAGCGAATCGGATTGCCGGACGGCGCTGTACGGCAGTTGCCGCCATCAGTGAGATCTATAGCGCCATCCTCCCGGGCGGCCTTCCCGCTCGCCTTCGGTCACAGCACCAAATACATAGCGCCGGGCGTCGCTCTCATTGGGTGAGTAGCTACTGAAAACAAAGAAAAAAGGAAATATATTTATTTGTGACAATAACATAGAAAATAAAATAAATGGTTATACATAAATAAATAATTGGTGCCATTGCCACAAATCGGTTCCAACTCAGCATAAATGCTGATCAAAAGATCAGCGCTGGTCTTCCGTTGGGACTGGATATGTAGTGACATTTACTAGGACAATATTATTAATTTCTAATGCAATATTTTATTAATTCTATAATAAATAACCTTATCCATAAAATTATTAATAAAAAAATCTTACTGCTTCATCTCTGTTATGTAGAAACCTAAGTTTCTTTCTACCATCTACAGGCGCGTTGCGGGAACGCTCCTTTTAAACAAACCTGTAATTTGACTATAAAACGGTGTTAGTTCCAACTCTTCCCGTGCTATGTAAGGTTTGAGAGGGCTGAGAAGTATAGCAAGAGTGAATCTGATGGACAAAGTGAGGAACATTATCAGGTAAGATTGCGGGGTGGTATGTAACAAAGTTGACAAAGATTGAGAAAGGGATGTTAAGATGGTTTGGACACATAGAGGATAGACGAAAATAGATAGACGAAGCAGATTTATAAAGCGAATGTGAATGAGCAAGTGGATAAGTCGAAAACCTTTTGAAGAAAGGCCAGGTCAGAAGTACCAAACCAACGAGCGTGTATCAAAAGGGTCATGCAAGTAGAAGCGAAAGATGAGTGTCGGGATCGTAGTAGGTGGAGATGTGGTGTCTGCCTACCCCAATGGGAAAGAGGCGTGACTATATGTATGTATTTAAGTTAGGTTTGTCGATCTTTATGTCGCGCCGGGAGATTGGCGTTTCTTTTATTGGGCGAGTACTTATTCTCAGCAGTATATACTGATTTATCTCTGTTATGTAGAAATTTAAAATAGTTTCTTTGTCTAACTTAATTTGGGACAAAGTGAGAGCGCTGCTTGTAAACAAAAATTTATGTAATTATACTAGGAAGTGTTAGTTCCATACTTTTCCGCATGCCAAGTTAGGTTTGTCGACCTGTGTATAGCGCCGAGCGTAGCTCTCTATGGGTAAGTATCTACTGCTTCATCTTTGTTATGTAGAATGTAGGACTAAGTTAGGCTTTTTCTCCCAGTAAAGTATGCCTAAGTTACGCTTTTTCTCCTAACCTAAGTGCAAGGGTGCTACTTGTAGACAAACATGTAATTTTTGTAAGGTAGTTCCATAACATCCGGTCTGCCTATATTTTGTAGCGTAAATTTGGAAGTATTATCATGCTATTAATAAATCTAATACTTGAGGGTTGTGTACCCACTGCTTACGAACGACGAACCCAACTACGCCAGCGGGCTGTTAAATTCAAGTTGCTTATTAACGCCATCTATCGGTCACGCAGTTTCAGTCATTTTGCATCGCATGCGAGTTGAGTTTGATTGACGGACGCTAACCACTACATGTCTGGAACAGAACTTCATAGATGGCGACACAAATTTTTTTTTACTATATTTACATTTAGTTTACTAAATTTACCAAATTAATACAGAACACAGGATATTTCTACACGCGCTTATTTTTTTAATTATCTAAATAAAATAATTAAACGCAAGCAAAGCTTAAAAAAACCGACTTCACGCTTTATCTTCAGAACCTTGATCAGATAAAATGTATTAAACACGCATTATTGACGATAACTCAAAAACTACGGATCAGATTTTGACCAAATTAAATGGGACCAATGGGTAAGCACCAGCTTTCAAACAAATAAAAATGTTCAAAATCGGTTCACGTGCAAAGGAGATTTATGAGGATACACACACATAAAAAAAAATTATAGTCGAATTCAGTACCTCCTCCTTTTTTGTGAAGTTAGCAGATTAGAAAAACCTACCAAATTATATAAAGGTGCTAGATGGTTGTAAGAAAAAATATGTGACTGGCTCATAAATAAATGTTTTATAATAATATATGGAATGGCTTAGTAAGAATTGAACTGCTCGTTGGCTTAGTTGAATGGCGTTCGCCTTCTAAACAGGGGGGTATCGGGTTCGATTCTCGGCTGAAACACAAGTGTTCTCCCCAACGGAAATTTGGGTTCTTGGTCCTGGTTGTGTTTGTGTGTATGATGTGAATGTTTCCGGCACCCACGACGTAAGTCATCGAACTTAGTATGGGGCTGTGAGTGTGAAAGCGTTTATGTTTATGTTTTAATTAATGAATGTAATTATAATTATGCTTTTATTTATTTGTAAGTTTAATATTTTGTTATTGACACTAATTATTTGCGCGTCTGCATGCAGGCATAATACAAACAAACTACAAAAACTTACTACAAACTTTATGAAATATTCATATTGTAAAATTGTAGTCTCGCAAACAAACTACATGATTGATTGATTTGTTGATCGGCAGAGACGCAGCGCACAGGGTCCACCCATTGGCCGGGCAGGGGGTCAATCTCGGCTTCGGTGACGTCAAGGATCTCTCGGACCTTCTAGCCGAAAACCTATACACTGGTCTAGACATCAGTAAGTATGCAATTGGTACTTGGTAATTTACGCTAGGCACATAGTAGCCTATGTGTACACATAGGCTACTTTTTAACTAAGTGATGAACGCGGGCGAAGCTGCGTAGGATTATATTTATAAGTATTATTATACACTATTCATGTTCAATCAACGTCCGAGTTGCCGGCTTGGGCAAGTCTCTGCCCTCCGTGTCGTGGCTCCATACATTTTCTTCCCAATGGACGATATAGAAAGGAAAAATATCTAAGATGGAAATCTTAATTTGTGTGTATAATGTTAATGAATTTTTTATTCTATATTAATTTTTGAAATGATTTGTTTAAGTTTATTTTAAACTCTTATTTTTTATATACGCGTATCTTTTAGCTGCACGCCCAAACACTTCTTACACGCCTGAGAAATCTGGTAGATAATGCTTCATAGCATCAAGCACACTATTTTGTGTACACTGTACACTGTTTTGTGTTAAACTATTCAATAGATAAATAAATATATGTGTTTTGCCGCGAAAGTGAAAAAATGGCGTTGTTGATTTTGTACAATTTTCCAAAACCTGTGATACTTCGAGTGTTAATGTGTTATAATGGTGGATTATTAACCGTTAATACTTAGTAAACGTGCATAAATGTAGGCAAATCATACAAAGTTGAAAAACGTGATTTTCGCTTTCGCTCCAAAACTCCATTAGAAGTTTCTAGTAAAGTTTCTACCACTTTACTAGGACACGTCTTGACTTTGACTGGATCTTGACCCTTTTACTTGACTTCGACTTTGACTTGTGACTAGGACTTTTAATATGAAATACACTTGAAATATATTATTACTTGACACTGGCTAGATGCACAAGATTGCGAAGCCAAAATTAATAGATTTTTTTTTTTTTTTTAATTATCTATTTGTTACTACTAATAATATTTGTGTGTTAGAAATAAATTATAAATTTTTATTGTATTTATGGTTCAACTATTTTGGCGATAATGGCTTACACATAAAAGATAGATATATGCTGTCGCGTGCTTTTTTGTAGAACTATTTAAGATAAACATTTAAATATATATATATATATCTCTAATGTAATATATGATCCCAGCACACCCAGCGTGGATGCAAAAGTACGAGACATCTAGGCAGCGACACAACGTGCCCACACAGATGGCCATCGAGGCTATACATCGGCTCTACACAGTCGATCTGATGCCGGTAGTGCTGTTGAGGAGTTTGGGACTGCAGCTCACCAACGCTTTGCAACCTGTCAAGGTAACATGCAACTCCAGTTCGCTCGATTTGCTACTACGTTTATTATCCGTACAGCGAAGGATTGGAACTCATTGCCTTACAGATTTATATGAAAGGTAAGTATGCTACATCTTCGGCCGCATCATTACTTTCTATCAGGTGAGATAGCGGCCAAAGGCTTACCTAACTGGCAAAAAATAAAATTGTTCATGGCCCAAAATAAAGTAGGGAAACTAACTGTTTATCTGCGGGTAACACCGCATGGCGCAGCTAGTAGTACATAGTAACGTCATGTTTTCTTTAATTTTAAGTGTTTTGACGACCCAGTAGGTGTCCCCCCTTTGCGCCGTGGGTCCTGGGTTCGATTCCCGGCAGGAGCACAAATTCCTTCCCAAGGGATATTTATGCTACTGGTTATGGGTGTAATGTGTGTGTGATGTTAATGTTTTCGGCACCCACGATACAAGTCTTTGAATTTAGTGTGGGGTTGTGAGTGTGAATGCGTTTGTTTTTTTGCTTATCGGACCGTCCTTTGTACTGTGAAACCATTATCGCTCATTAACACAATGTATATTAAGTGGTTCATTAATTACGATACTTATAGATGTGCCCGACTAATTGCGTTACAAAGAAAACGCTTCATTTACTTTCAAGTTCATTAAATGTGTGTTTTCTTAATGATAGATAGGCAAGCATTTGAACACTATCTCACTGATCAAAAGTGAAGATGCGGCCGAAGATGTAACATGCTTGTCTAGAAGGAAACTGTACTCCGAAGGAGAAGAACACATTGCGCTCGTCTTTGTTCCCCGAAAAGTGTAATCTGGGAATTGAGTCAGGAATGAATGGGTATCTTCTAGGCAAGCAAGCTACATCATCAGGTGAGGTCGTGGTCAAATGCTTGCCTATCGAGCTTTAAAAAAATGTAGATACCTATTCACTTTAGACTTGAAGCCACCCAGATTGTACCGTTCGGGGAACAAAGACGCAGGCAATGAGTTCCACTGCTTCTCTGTACGGATGATATATAGAAAATATATGTACATTTGAGTACTATGAGTTTTAAAATGTATCATAATGTATATATAAACGTATAAATACTTGGTATATTTAATAGACTTTTTTTATATATACTACTATATACAAAATAAATATTTTTTAAATAAAACTACTTTTTATCGAAGATTTATACTACTATATCGAAATATCCTCGATACACCCAGGTTAACTGGAAGAAAATGCTTTGTAGCATTAAGTTCGCCTATGTACCTACAATACTGTTTGTGCAACAAAGAATTTTCTATCTATCTATCTATTAATTATTTAATAAACGTAGAAGCGATCGCTGTATGCGTGTGTGCTTTAATGTAGGTACTCCTTTTGTTTCTAATTCATACGCAGTAGTAGTAGTAGCAGATCGTCTTTTGTTTAACAATAAATCGACTTAACATAAAATTATTTTGTTTCTAATTCATTCGCAGTAGTAGCAGATCGTCTTTTGTTTAACAATGAATCAACATAAAATACCTATACGTATAAAGTATTTGTTACTGAGTATGTTTATTTTAGAAGATTCATTTTGCGTCTTTTGTTTCAGAAACTCATAATGTCTCAAGCGGCGTCATAGCAAGAAGATGATAAAATTATGTAGAATATATTTTATTTGTTAATAGATTTACCCTATCATGAAAAGATAAAGCGCTCCATAAACCTTTGTTGGCACATGCAGTAATTGTCTTTTACGCTGCGTTTAATGGGTTCGATGACCGACAGAGGCATAACTTCGTAACTGTTGAAATGTATTTCGAGTGTAGATGTATACACAATAATACACATTTATATGTTTGAGTATATAATATTACTAGCTGTACAAGTATTTCAACTTATTGCAGGCTCTGCGTGAAGAGGCATTTGATCATTCGCTACTTTTTTTTTTAATAGACATCACTGCTATCTCCGAAAATCGTCATCCGATCCTGATTAAATTGTTATAGGACCAAATCCTTTATCTAAATCGGTGTACGTGCGTAGATATGATGGGGTACAATGTTATAGTATTATTTGTACTCTATGACGCAAAATAAGATAAAACCTATTATAAGTAAAGAAAGTCAAACAAAGCAATGGTATGCTTTTACACTCACAGCCCCCTAAGTAAAGAGTACCTGGATGACCGAGCTTTGCTCGGTTTTTTTTTAATTTTAGCGTTCATCATCCGTACAGCGAAGGAGTGGAACTCATTGCCTGCGTCTTTGTTCCCTGAACGGTATAATCTGGATGTCTTCAAGTCTAGAGTAAATAGGTACCTTCTAGGCAAGCATGTTCCATCTTTGGCCGCATCGTCACTTTCCATCAGGTGAGATAGCGGTCAAATGCTTGCCTATCTAGTATAAAAAAAAAGTACGTTTTCTAAAAATGAAACTTAGCTAGATCGTTTTATCGTCCCCAAAACCCTCTTTTCATGAAAATCATTAGAGCCGTTTCCGAGATTCAGATTATATATATATATATATATATATATATACAAGAATTGCTCGTTTAAAGGTATTAGATCAACAAACGTCTATCGAGTGTTATATCTTTTTGTGTAGGGAAACACTTGGGTTAGTGTAATAACTAGTCTGATAAATGAAGTATTAGGATATTTGGTATCAAATTATGTGCTAACTTGATACATGTAAGTATTCTTGTTTTTAAATAAAGGCTATTTGTCATTTTTATAAGTAAACAAAATTGTTTCTCCGAAACGTAATTACTCGCAACCGTTGTCTTTGTTTCTAAGAAATCCAAATGACGAATAAATATTTATTACTGCGTTTGTCTGTTTCGTTTAATTTTGATACACTTTCCTGCACTTCAGACTTTTTTATCCTGAATCCTTATTCCTAGTATTTCCCACCCCTATGATATCAAGAAGCCCTACTGCAAATGCTCGTCATCGTCATCATATTCGCCATTCCAATTTATACTAAGTTGAATTTGACGACCCAGTTGGCGCAGTGGACAGGTGTCCGCCCGCTACGCCGTGGGTCCTGGGTTCGATTCCCGGCAGGAGCACAAAGGGATATTTGTGTTTCTGGCTCTGGGTGTAATGTGTGTGTGATGTGAATGTTTCCGGCACCCACGATACAAATTCAAATTCAAATATTCAAATTCAAATAAATTTATTACCAAAAGTTTAACATATTAAAAATATAGATACAAGTCTTTGAACTTAGTGTGGGGCTGTGAGTGTGAATGCGTTTGTTTGTTTGTTTATATTACACAAATATGCAAGAAACGATTTGCTTCCACAATTATTATGCGAACCGTTAAGGAATGAAAGTCCCTGTCCGAGTCTGTGTTTCCCGATAAGTAATCCGGGAGTCTTAAGTTCGAGTGAACAGGTATCTTCTAGGGAAGTATGCTTCATCGTCGATCGCATCATCACTAACCATCTAGTGAAATAGTGGTGAAATGTTTGATTATCACGAGAAAAAGATCTGTTTCTAGGTTTTTTTGTGTTTAGTTTGAAACTAGGGATTTCTAATAGCTGGACAAATTTGAAGAACGTATTGCATGTATGATGTAGATGATACGCTGGCAAGGTGGCTACATTTGGTAATAATTGGCTTCATTTTATATTAATATCCTTATTAACACATATATATATAACTTTCCTATAGTTCAACAATGATGTCATTATAATATATACGAGTTAAAAAACTAATAACTGATTTAAATCTCAAATATCTCCGAAACTATTCATCAGATCGTGATCAAATAAAATGGGACCACCTGGGAAGTATAAATTTTTAAACAAAAAATGAATTTCTCAAATCACTTTGAGTAATCTGGGAACATAGATAAAAAAGATTCCGACAAATTAAGAACCTCCTCCTTTTTTGATGTCGGTTTTAAAGTGACTAACATCTAGTAACTGAAAGCGTCTGATAGTTTTACATCAAATTGGACCATATGTGAACACATTCCATAGGTATATAAATATTTAAATACAAATAAATTTATTGACATAATAGAGTACAACATTATTATAATGAATCCATAGGCTCCCGAACTAGTCTTAAACTGTATTTCAGGAGCCAATGGCTTCTCCCATCAGAGTTAATTAATTAAATTATGTCTAAACAGCTAGTTTTCTAAACAATAAGTTAAAACGATTTATATTTTTATATTTCTAAAATAAATGTGTTTTTGTTTGTATTGTTTAAGTGTATGTATGCGTGGGAGGTGAAAATATGTGAAAGGGTGTCTTTGTGTGTGTGTAAGCGCATGTGTATATGTATTTAAAGTTAGTATTAATTATAAAATGTTGATAACAATTTTTCAATCCCATCATATAGGCACCATCAAAGACTAAATATTATATCTGGTTATATTATCTTTGTATTTCATATAATTGTATTTAGTTGTAAAGCTATTTGTAGATTTTTAAAAAGGACAGGACGGCAATAACATTTTGCTATTCAATGCTAAACTACGTCATTTAATTTCGCTTCCGAAATCAGTTGTTATTGCTATTTCGGTCAGGCCATATCGTTTAATATAAAGACGACAGTAAACGTTACTGGCACAGCAGCTGCTGCCCTATCATTCGACCTGCGCCAGACACTGATGACGTCACTGGCCGTTGACGCCATATTGTTTACGCCATACACGCTGCGGTCAAAATAATATAAATTTTATGTTGATAGAAATAAGGTCGATTTTCAATTATGACAAGGAAAAAATAACACGTTTGTGTCGCAGTATAGAATGCTCACGTTTACAGGCAGGCGGATGTTATTTACAAAACACTGCGACTCACAATGGAGTTCGTTTTATTCTGCTGTAAGACAACTGTTTTAATAACACATTTTTATAGACACTTATTTTAAATATTTTTTATACAAGTACGTGGCCTCGATTCTGACCCCCTATTACGTATCTTTGTTGCACGCGGTTTCAATTAAAATTAAGCAAAAATGAACCTTATTTCTTAGGAGTTTTGTCAATTTAGTATTGAAACCGTTTGCAACAAAGATAGGTAATCGGGAGGCTGATGTCACACATTAAATTAAATTTAAACTATTCCTGTCTTTTACAAAATAGGAACACAAGACAGAGATAGCATACTGTTGTGCTGTCAAGTTAGTCAGAACTTAGATGTCTATGCAAGCTTAGTCGAGTATGTTTTTGGTGTTGACTAAAAACACGCGCCTTTCTGCTGTTCATATTTTAAATGATAAACTAGCTTGACAGCTCTAAAATGTATGCTATCTCAGTCTTGTGTTTCTATTTTGTAAGAGACAGGGATAGTTTAAATTTAATTTAGTTAGTGTACATCAGAATCGAGGCCAATGTAATATTTTTTATGGTTATAATAATAGGTGTGCGTCCGCCTTATAAGCATATCGGGTTCGATTCCCGGCGGAACATAAGTTTTCTGGACTTTTATGCAAATTTGTGTTTCTGGTTCTGGGTGTGATTTTGTGTGTGATATGAATGTTTCCGACACCCACTACTCAAGTCATTGAACTGAGTGTGAAAAAAAATAGAAGTGCTTAGATTGTTTTATTATATTCGGTACCTATCTAGTTACCTAATTCAATCGTGAACAGCACAGGTAAAGCTTATTTAGATAGATATAGATACTCAAGAACTATGCTTAGACTATAGGTATATAAAATACCCATGCAATAATATGCTATATACCTACTGTAGACTTCTTGGCCATGGTCCTACAGCGTTGTTCTATTATAGCCTCTTAAGAATTTCATATCATAAGTACATACTTACTATTACTTACTTACTTAACTATAAAATTTAATTTAACAAAATAATATTTTTTTTTTATTTGTGACAGGCTAGTGTTTGACCACTATCTCACCTGATGGTAAGTGACGATGTGATCGAAGCTGGTAAACAGACTAGACCTGGAATACGCAGGCTCTCAAGGATAACTGCCGGAACATCGTATTTGGCTTGGCGGCAGAGTTTCAACTTGATGGTGGTAAGCTACTTTGGTAGCAAGCCAGGCGAACAACTCACAAAATGCTCTACCACCTCTCAAATGTCACCTGATTAGCACCACCCGGGGACTACGTGTAGGGAGTCAGACTTAAGGGGTATCCTCCTACGGACGTGGGTGACTCAGCCCCCATAATATGATACTATTTAGGTAAATAGTATCACTTATGGTTTACAAATTGTGCTACAGATCTGGGATTTTACAGATCTATTATTATGTAACTCAACGAGAAATCTGTTTGTACATAGTACGTAAATATTATATTTTTCTACCGACTTCACAAAAAGGAGGAGGTACTCAATTCGACTGTATTTTTTTTTTTATATTTGTTACCTCTTGTCGTTTATGTGTATTATCGCATTCGTTCCACGTGAACCGATTTAGCGGGGAATAAAATATTGAAAAATATGTTTTGGGACGAGCGAGGCATACAAATTGGGACAGGTGGGGATTTTTTTATGTGGGACGAGCAAGGCAAAAATCATATTGAAAAATTGTTTGAAAGAAGTTGCTTTCCAATTGGTCCCATTTAAATTTGATCAAGATCTGATCAGTAGTTCTTGAAATATCTTCAATAATGCGTGTTTGGTACATCTAATCTGATCAAAGTTCCGAAGATAAAGCGGTGAAGTCAGTTTTTTAAAGCTTTGCTTGCGTTTAATTATATTATAGGATCTCATCCTACCGCGCTTGTTTAAGTACGTTTAAATATGTTTCTATTAGATGTAACAAAAGACAGTCTCTTATCGGAATTCATTTGAATTTAGCTCTACAGTAAGAGATAAGATACCGGCGGTCAAGGACACATTCTATCTGTATATAATAATTTTGATAGATAAAATATTACTTGGATATTTTTATAAAAGAAATAAGTGGTTGATTTTCAGAAGTAACTTGTTTTATTTCAACTATGCAAATGTTTATATTCAACAATAAAAACAGGATGCGAAATAAGAAGCAGTAGTTATAGTGGTAAGAATCTTTTGCAGAGTCCTACTGCGGCAGTTATATGGTTGAATCTCTGGCAATGGTGAGTAAAAGTCAAGAGTGAACAGGTATCTTCTAGAATCTAGATAAACATGTCACATCTTCGGCCGCATCATCACTTTCCATCAGGTGAGATAGTGGTCAAATGTTTGTTTATAATTCATAAAAAAAAAAAAATGGTGTGGCCATTCAACCATAGTAGAAACAAATATTCAACCGCCAGCAGTAGTGTGGGGTAATTACGGATTGAAGGGCAATGTTTCTAGTGAAATTACAGGTCTTATAAAGATATAACATCTAATATCTCAGGGTGACGACCACAATGATTTGCCGCGTAGTGTTCAAACTATATGTAATAGTTCAAAACCCTGGGTAGCAGTGAACTGTACTGGGCAATCGTGACGCTTACCATCTGGCGAGCGACTTGCTCGTCTCGTCTCTCAATGACACAAAAAAATATGTCGAGTACTTAGTACTTTTTCTCTTTAAAATCCTACTAATATTATAAATGCAATAGTCCGTGTGTAAGTGTGTAGGTAAGTATGTTTGTTCCCTCATCAACCTTTAATTGCTAAACGGATTTGGATGAAATTTAAATAGCTTATACCTACGATTAACACATAGGCTATAATAACGGGCGAAGCCGCGGGGCACGGCTAGTTTTTACACAAAAGTTATGCGGCTTTAAAATTATACGAAACTGGTTCCTAGAAACAAAGGAGACCCTATTTTAATGTAATAGGGAAACATTCTGTTATTTTTCTATAAATGAAAATCAAACAGTTCATTGAAAAACAGTCCAATATATATGCGCGCCTTGTAACTTGGCAGTTACGACAGCCGTTATAGCCGAAAATAAGAGAAAATACGTACGTATAGCCTACTAGGAACTTTTACCTGAGTTTAGTAAACCAATCCAAAAAATTGTATTCAAATTGCAGTATAAATCCGAAAGTTTGTGTGTAAGTATGTATGTTCCCTCTTCACGCTTTAATGGCTGAACGGATTTAATTGAAATTTAGAATGTACATAGTTTATACCTAGGATTAACAGTCTACTTTTTAACTTGATGTCTAATAGAGGGCGACGCGGAGCACGGCTAGTAATATTATAAAGGTGAAAGTTTGTGAGTGTGTTTTTATGTTTGTTACTACTTCACGCTCAAACGGTTGGACCAATTTTGATGAAATTTGGTATGGAGGTAGCTGACATCCTGGATTAACACGTAGGCTACTTTATATCCCGGAATTCCCGTGGATCCGGTACTTGAGCGGGTGAAACCGCGGGGCGCAGCTTAGTCTGTAATATCCTACTAATATTATAAGTCCGAAAGTTTGTAAGTAAGTGTGTGTGTAAGTATGTTTGTTCCCTCTTCACGCTTTACGGCTGAACGGATTTGGATAAAATTAGGAATGTATATAGATTATACCTAGGATGAACACATAGGCTACTTTTTAACTTGATAATAGCGGGCGAAGCCGCGTGGCACGGCTAGTTTTAAATAAATTGTTAAAAGGTGCTTACTTAAATAATAATTTAAAATACTAACTGAGCTGCCCCGGCATAAATAGTTAAATACAGTAAACTTAGGAGTATGACATGTTAGATCTAGTTTATTCGTACAGTAAGATCTATTTTAGACATTTGCGTCAACTACATGCGTCATTCTCACGAGGGCCATATCCGAAGCCCTCCCCTATCCCCCTCCTCCTCCCTGTAATTAGTACATACCTCAGCAAAATACGCTTGCAGGTATACTGAATACTAAACTAATAGGTACGAGGCAATTTTAACAGTTTAATACACTGAGTACTATATACTTCAGATTTATAATATTAATATTATTACGACTGTCGTCGTCGTCGCTTCGTCAGAAGCTGATAAATTGTTGCAAGCGAAAGTAAGCTGTATAACAATGAAGATGAGACATAAATTAAATTGTTTTAGTTTGTTTAAAACTATATTCATATTGTATCTACGTTTGTATAGAAAACCTACATAATATCTCGGTAGACTTATCTCGCGAAGTTTTTCAACCGAAAAAATGAGGTTCTCAATTCGACTGTATGTTTTTTTTTTTGTATGTATGTTACGCGATATCTCCGCCAATTATGAATTGATTGTGATGATTTCTTTTGTTTGGTAGATTATACTTCAGAGGTGGTCCCATATAAATTTTATCAAAATCGGTGTAGCCAAAACCAAAATATAAGCGGTTGAGTCAGTTTCAAAAACCCCGTAATATCCCACACAAAATTTTAACCAGAAACACAAATACTGTTGGGGAAAATATAATGCTCCCACCAGGGCTTGAATTCGGCACCAGCTGCATAGAAGGCAGTCCAATCACCTTTCTATGCCAACGGGCAGTTCAATTAGTTGACCGAGCGAAATGAAGTCTCTATGTTAACTCGGGTGTTAGGCATTTTGTCTGTCCGTCCGTCTGTCAGAGGCTAATATATGTATAGGTATGCTAATCCAATCCAGCTTTTTACTTCAAACTCTGACACAATATAAAGCTATTACCCAAAGTCGAAAATGGTGGTTAAAATTATAATGTCTAAATAAAAATGTGAAGATTGTAGATTTTTTAATTTTACGACCACTTAATATTTCCATTTATATAATTTTAATTGCCATTTATGCCTAAGTTATACACTTGTATGGTTTTATGTTAAATTCCTCTGACAGACGGACGGACAGTCAAAGTGCAGAAACCAAGTCAACTTAGAGACCATGCTTAGCTCGGTCAGTAAGGAAATAAGTTAAGAGTACCTAATTACATAGTAGAAATATATTTCTACTATGCTAATTATGTCAAAAAATTCCCTGGAAAAAATGTAGGCACGAGGTCTCAGTTCGCAGCGAACTAATATTCCGGTTCACAAATTAGTAAGTGAGTCAGTAAATTTCGCGTTTTAGTATATGCCTACTTACCTTATTATATATCGAGATAGATTCGATTTTTTATCATCATACATCCAGAATATTAGCCATAAACAGTCTGTATCCTACTCTTATATAGGTACATAGTTATAGTAGTATAGATTGACTTGGTGTGCGCAAGCGACCGCGACGCGCGTCGAGCTACGGCCCCCGCGCCCGCCCGTGCCGAACTTTCCGCTCTTATATCCAAAGTACGCTCGGCCCTCTCTCGCTATGTCTCGTTGCTTCAGTCAGCTGTGCCTCGCCGCCCGGGAAACATTGGGCTATTTTTCAGTACTGAGCGATCAACCCATTCTATGGCCCCTCAATTTCATCAAACATGGGTCGAAAGTTCCAAAGCTACTGTTGTGTCGCTACTTGTGTCAATTCGTCTGGAAATAATAAAGATCTCACATTTTTTACTCTGCCGGCGAACATGGAAAGGTAAGCTATATTATTACGCATCTCTACATAAAGGTCGCTTTGGTTCGCAATGAAAGAAATTGAGCATTTCGGTCATTTATTGGTAATAATTAGCTACCTAAAAAAATAAAATCTGATCAGTATTCCATGAGTGCCGGATAGTTAGTCAGATATTATACATAATACTATGTAATAATTAAGTACTACCATAGTAGAAATATATGTACTACCTACCTAGATAGCCACAATTGTTATTTTTGCTCCTAACAAGAGTTTTGGGATTGTGTAGATTATACGAGAAGGTTCTTAAATATATTATATACTGCCCGAAGAGCGAGCGAGTGACTCGTGGCGAACGCGTACTAAAGTAGGACAGACAGAACTAGAATTTTTTACTCGCTGAGCTCGCTCGATTGTTACTGAGGACGGGCGCGGACGCTAGAGGGGGCGCGGTGCGCGGGACGCGGTAGAGCGCCCTCGATACCGTTTTGCGTTGTTATAATTGTATATTCTGCGGCCAACGTCCACATACCTACTTATTTATCTGTTTAAACCAATGTTGAAAGGCACACAGTACTGTGTTACTTCGAAAATTTTGCTTCGCCTTCTATTATAGCATTTTACGAAAATAAGATCTATTGGTCTTATTTTCTCTATACAATAATTGACCGAGCGTAGCGAGGTCTCAGTTGACTTAGTTGGTTCAGCACTTTATCCGTCCGTTCTTTCGTCCGTCAGAGGCATTAAGCAAGTACCTATGCAGTACTTATAACCGACTTCCTAAAAAAAGGAGTTCGTTCGCAAACGGATTGGATGACGCTTTTTAATAATATGCCAGAGAGAACGCTGCCCGCTGTTGCACACAAACTCTAAAGCCAAGCCAGCCAAATCTAGCCGCATACAACCGGTCGACGACGCGACGGTGTTATGAAGTTAGACATGTTTTAAACACACCCGCCCGCCGCCCGACCCGTCCCCTCGCATCGGATTTGAGCCAAACATAATTATATGTAGGTACTGTCAGCTACAAAATGTCCATAATATGTTCAAATTATCTAACGTCTATGAATATATCTTAGTTTTATCAATGTATTTTTATGTGTGTTTACGTCTTTTACCGGAGTTGAAATACTGATTGGGTCAGGTTTAGGAGAAGGTTTTCAATTCGACAGAATGTTGCCTTTTGTATGTTGTCTATTCGCCTCATAATAAATAACCGCCCAGTGCGTTAACGAGATGGATGATATTTTTTTAAATGATGTACTTTTTATATTATGGTAAATGATGACGTGGCGGATGGTAAACCGCTAGGCCGAATTGGTACCATACAAACAAACTTTAAACAAAATTTAACAGGCTCCAAAAAACACAAAAGTCAATAGAACAAAGTGAAAATTTTCGTTACTTGGATATTTTTCCAGTTATTGTAATTTAAAAACTACTACTAAACCAATTCAGATGAAATTTCTATAGATCCAATATGAAAGGATTTACTGTCAAATAAAAAAATATTTTTTAATATCGGTTTATAAATGACCAAATACTAAGGTTACACATATAAAAAAATACGATCTAATTAAAACCTTCTCCTTTTTCTGAAGTCGATAAAGAATAAATCGAGATCGGATGAAGGCTTCCACATATTGGCAATTAATTATTATGTTTTTGGTTAATGATGTATTCAATTTCTTCACAATTTTACATTTATTGACTGATAAGTTAATAAAGTATTTTATTTATAAATGTATTATTTGAAATTAATCTTTTTCAGGCGTAAAGAATGGCTGCGTCTAATATGGCGCGAAGACTTGCTTGACTTGAAGACATGTTTTAGATACTACAACGTTTGCGAAGACCATTTTGATGATGATGTTATCAATAAAACAGCTCAACGCACAATGTTGCGTTCAAACGCAGTTCCTACGCTCTGTCTACCACAGTTAGGTTTAAAAGACCCAAATACTTTTAACAAAGCATCGACTGTTGCCACACAAACTAAGGCAAAGGCAATAAGCACGGTGACTCAAGAGAGCACTTTCACACAAACTACTGAATGTGATGTAAATAGTATTAATCTTATAGACATGGAAATGACAGTCAGTTCGCGTAAAAGAAAATTAGACCCCGCAAATGCAAAATTAAACACAGATAGAATTAAATTAGAAAACTTGAGCAAGATGTTCTTATCAAAACAATTGGAAGAAATAGTTAGTATAGAAACGAAAGTTGCACTTCATGTTGCAAATAATAAATGTAAAGAAGGTTTGAATTTATCTTGCTTAGATGTGTACAATGCTAGTCCAGAAACATACAATATGCTACAGGAAGCACTTCGCCTTGCGAAGTTCCCATCGATGTGTAAACAAATAGAAGTTACCACGGAAATGAATAATCATCTATTCAGGGCATTGCATGTTAAATTCAACAATATGTCAGTCTTAGAAAAACAATGCATTATTGTTATCGATACTATGCCTCTTACGTCGAATCTAAGATATGATGAAAAACTTGACAGGATTTTTGGGTTCAATGAAGTTAATGGCATCTCATTCCCCAATCCGGCAGATAAGGCGTTGGTTGTAATGATCCAAGGAATGTTTAGCGACTGGAAACTGCCAGTAGGATACGCCCTTGTCTCAGAAAGCTCACCATTACTTTTGAAAATAGCTTACTGGATTAACGAACTCATTAACAAACTGGCTAATAGCGGATTAATTATAAGGATTATTGACTTTGTAAATGAGGCCGAAGCTACGTTTTTTCAAAAAAGGTGGGTGTCCGTTGGCTTACCTTATTTTTTCATAAAGAGAAGTAAAATATATCACATTAATGATCTGACGATGCTCATAAAATTGGTTCGCAATAACTTACTAGCTTATGACTTTCACTTCGGTGAACGTAAAGCTAAATATGAGCATATTATACACTTTTATAATATGGACAAAAACAGTAAATTCAGGCTAGCACCCAAATTGACGGAACGACATGTGTTTCCTACAGCGTCAGATAAACAGAAAACGAGCTATGCATTTGAACTTTTTAGTAACGAAGTAGCTGCTGGACTTTCAACCTACATTGATATTGGAAGAATCGAGGAAGAAGCAAGAGGCACTGTCCTATTAATAAAACTGATAAATAAGCTTTGCGAATGCCTTAACTCATCAACTGACACCGATATAAGCAAGCGAATATTTAGTGGCGATACGAATCAACTAAAACAACTTTGGAGACTAAAGGAATTCTTTAAAAAAATTATGTTGGTAGACTTAAACCATAAAGAACATCTAAAAGCCGCAAGTGAAATGATTGAAAGCTTTGTGACAACGATAAATTCCTTTATAGGTCTCTATGACGATTTAATGTTGGAACAAATTAATCTATTACCAGCGCGTGTATTAAATCAGAACACCTCTGACAACTTCTTCAAACAAATTAAGAAAAGAAGTGGCGATGCAACCGCTCCGAATGTTCAGCAATTTAGAACAGCGTTTAAGAAACTATTAATAGAAAACATACCTTCTAATACAAAACAATGCAACAAAATAGATTATTTTGATTCATTCTTAGCTCATGCAAAAAAACCAATATTGCGGTTCGATACTGAAAAATCCGGAAACCAGCTACAAACAAACTTAACCACAATCACTAAATGTTTAAATGACGGAGAAGTAACAGTCCCTCGCTCAGACTATACGCACATTGATAGACCAGAACGACACACACTAATTTATGTTAGCGGTTATCTACTGAAAAAGTGTAAAGAAAATCACAATAACTGTAATTTTTTTAAAAATTATACAAACGGAGTCAATGCGCATAACATCGAAATAAAAGACTATGTAAGGTATATAAAATATGGTCTCAGACATAACTTAAGCTTGTTAACAATTCCGAGTGACAGTTTTGTGAAAATGGTAGAAAAAATGGAAGAGAAATTCTGCAAAACATTCAAACGACACCAAGTTAACAGTAAATTAGAAAGAGTGTTGTTTAAAGAAATGAATCTATGTATAACCTTATTGCCATGCCCCTGTTTCCCGTTGGCATATATGATTAAGCTTTTTATTAAATTGAGAATTTATTATACGATTCAATTAAACAACAGAGAATTCAAGCGACATCAAAAACATTTTGTAATTCCCTTGTTATTGTCATTGTAGGCAATATATTAATTATGAAATGGTGATTTTAATTATAATTTGTACATAACCTATAAAACTAGTGTTATTTCTTCCCAACTTAAAATGTGATGATTATTTGTCTTTATGTCCTGTTAATATATATGAAATGTCTGCGATTATTATGTTTGTGTTTAACCTTTTTTAGGGTCCCGTACCTCACGAAAAACCGCTTACAAGATCACTTCGTTGTCCTTATGTCCGTCCGTCTGTTTGTCAAGATTAAATAGTCGAGACCGTTTTTCTCTGGAACGCGTATCTGTCAAGGTCCAATGAATATTAAATACTAGGGTCCCTATGCCCTTAGAGCTGAAAAAATAAAGTATCGTACAATAAAAAGGTTAATTTAAAAAATTAAAAATCCCGAATCTTTAAAAAAAATATGTTAACTATACCTGAAACTTAGATTATAATTTTATAATCTAAAACCTGAAAAAAAGGTCTGTATATTGTTGGTTGCTATTTTAATTTGTCTCTAAGTGCAGAGACAAATTAAAAAAGCCACCAAGTAAATGCACAATAGTGCATTGTGCATTTAGCCAGGCTAAGCAATAAAATAAAGAAAAATAAACAAGTGGAACATATTGATATTAGCAGTCCTACCCACAAGGCAAATAAATGAATCAAGTGCAGTAATAATCATGTTATACCAAATTTGAGTAAGAATAGTTGCTACCAGCTCAATAGCAGTTGCCGATAGCACATGCAGCGGCTGCGCGTGCGGCCAGCTGCTGCTTTCGGCACCTGCTTTCTGCAGCCCGCTTGGGAATAGCACCTTTATAGGTCATTCAAAATGAAAAATAAGAAGAGAAACCTAAAAATGAAAAAAAATAATGGAGTTTTGCCGCGAAAGTGAAAAAATGGCGTTGTTAACATCGTATAATTTTCCAAAACCTGTGATTCTTCGAGTGTTAATGTGTAATAATGGTGGATTATTAACCGTTTATACTTAGTAAACGTGCATAAGTGTAGGCAAATGATACCAAGTTGAAATACGTGATTTTCGCCTTCGCTCCAAAACTCCAATAGAAATTCTAGTAAAGTTTCTACCACTTAACTAGGACATGACTTGACTATGACTGGACATTGACTCTTTTTCTTGACTTTGACTTGTGACTAGGACTTTTAATATGAAATAAATACATTTACATTTGAAATATATTACTACTTGACACTGGCTAAATGCACAAAATTGCGAAGCCAACATTAATAATAAAAAAATAATAATAATAATCGACTTTATTTTTTTTTATTTATCTAAGTATGGCGTCTGGTTGTCGCCATATTAAATTATGATTACTGGCATGACATTAGTAACACTCGATAAGATTAAGACAAATTTAGACTTAAGAATCATCAAAATCGACTCTCGCGTTTGTTCTCTAGAGCGCCACATACATAAATAGGCTCACAGAACACGTATGGGTATTTGATTATGGCGGATATCTCAACATTCGCAATTCCGTAACACGCAATTCCTATACAAAACTTGGGTAAAACGAGAAATAATAAAGCCGACAAGTGAAAGTTGGGCAGTGGGCTCGATAAATCATTATGTGGCTTACCTCTCCGAAATTACTCTTTAGGAGTTCTACTCCCATTTGTTCTTTTTTTTATTTATTTTTGGCTTCGCAATCTTGTGCATTTAGCCAGTGTCAAGTAATTATATATTTCAAGTGTATTATTAATACATTTCATAATATATTGTCCTAGTCACAGTCAAGGTCAAGTATAAAAGAGTCAAGTACCAGTCATAGTCAAGTCATGCCCTAGTAAAGTGGTAGAAACTTTACTATAACTTGTATGTATTGAGCAACAGAATCCAATATTTAGTTATATTAAATTAAAATTAAAATATTTATTTAATATAAATGTTTATGTATATATGTCAATAAAGAAAGTATATGTATGTATATATGAGTACTTACTATGAGTAGTTAAATGTATCAAAATGTATGTATAAATATAAAAAATTTTTGGTATTTTAAAATAGACTATTTTTTATATAATACTATATACAAATTAAAGTTTTAATTGTAAAATAAAAAGAACTTTTTACCGAAGATGTGCACCATATCAAAATATCCTCGATACAACCAGGTTAACTGGAAGAAAATGCTTTGTAGCATTAAGTTTGTGCAAAAAAGAATTTTCTATCTATCTATCTATGTATTGGAGTTTTAGAGCGAAGGCGAAGGCTGAGTCATCCACGTCCGCAGGAGGATACCCCTTAAGTCTGACTCCCTACACGTGGTCCCCGGGTGGTGCTAATCAGGTGACATTTGAGAGGTGGTAGAGCATTTTGTGAGTTGCTCGCCTGGCTTGCTACCAAAGTAGCTTACCACCATCAAGTTGAAAGTCTGCCACCAAGCCAAATACGGTGTTCCGGCAGTTATCCTTGAGAGCCTGCGTATTCCAGGTCTAGTGTGTTTACCAGCTTCGATCACATCGTCACTTACCATCAGGTGAGATAGTGGTCAAACACTAGCCTGTCACAAATAAAAATTAAAAAAAAAAAAACGTTTTTCAACTTGGTATCATTAGCCTATACTTATGCAGGTTTACTTAGTATTAACGGTCTAAAATCCACCACTAACACTCGAAGAATCACAGGTTTCGGAAAATTATACAAAATCAACAACGCCATTTTTTCACTTTCGCGGCTAAACTCTCCCATTATTAATTGATATACCAATAAGAAGGTAAACTTATTATTCTTATTGGTTGGCTTTGACGTTGAAAATCTATAGCATGATTACTTACTAATGACTAATATATGGGATTAAATTTAATGACCACCAAAAAAACCAATCGTTGCCCTAAACAGCCTCATCCAAAAAAAATATAATATGTCACAATAAATGAAACCTGTACCAAAATTTATTATATATATACATATATCTATTTAAGTCATGCCTGCACTACAAAAACTTTTCATAACCCAAAAGGCCACGCGTGCACCAAATTTTAACTTGGGGTATAATTTAGATGGCCACCAAAAATAAAATAAAATTTCCTGTGACAGAACCGAATCGGATAACAGTAGGTTAAGGTTATTTTTTTTAAATAATTAATACAAAAATATTTATAATTCGAAAAAAAATATTTATAGTAACATATTTGGATGAAATTTTTAAATAAAATGCGAGTACATATTTGGTGCATGCGTGGCCTTTTTGGTTAGTTCAGCGATTATTCTGAAGATACTTGCCTTTTTTTAGGTTAGCAGACTTAACGTTTATTGGTCATAATTTCATATTAAAATGGGGATTAAATTCTGGTAAGTACCTACTTACGATTTTTTGGGCGTTATATTTCATTATATCTGGTGATTGCTTAAACCTAAACCCTAATATATTCCTTAATTATATATAAGTACAGTCATTATTAATGACTAGTATCATAATGACTCGTTAGTATTATGTTACCTTGATGAAATATAATTATTATATATAGTGGAATGCAAATTATATAAATAGGGAAGATAATGAAATGGCAAAGCTTTAAAAAAAACCGACTTCACCGCTTTATCTTCGGAACCTTGATCAGATTCAATGTATTAAACACGCATTATTTACGATTACTCAAAAACAAGTGATCTTGATCAAATTTAAATGAGACCAATGGGAAAACAACAGCTATCAAACAAAAAAATATTTTCAAAATCGATTCGCGTGGAAAGATCAGTGGTAACATAAATACACATAAAAAAATACAGTCGGATTGGGTGCAACACTTATGCACGTTTACTAAGTATTAACGGTTAATAATCCTCCATTATTACACATTAACACTAGAAGAATCACAAGTTTTGAAAAAATATACAAATATCAACAACGCCATTTTTCACTTTCGCGGCAAAACTCCATAATAGGTCTTATTAATAAAATATTAACAAAACTAAGCTCACTTTAAAGCAGTCGGCTATTTTATTTTTTATATATTCATATTGACTTTTTTGAGTTTTTGGTTAATTTTGGTCCTTTTTTCGAAGGAAACCTCTAAAAAGGCAATCTCAACAGATAAAAGGCAGGGAAAGCAGGTACCTACTTTAAAATATATTTGACTGTATTGTACCATAGGTACTTGGTACTCGGCTTAAAGAAACCCAACCTTGCCAAGCCTTTGTGAATTCGCCCTTTCAACATAGTAGAAATATATTTTCTATTATGCTTTCAATGTCCCTGAGCACAGAATAACTAATAGTACTTCCCTAATAATGTACCCTGCCAACTTTTATTATTACTTCATCCCTGAGCCTGAGACCCTTTTATAAAAATAACCGTTATGTTACCTGCTCTGCCCTTCGTTTGGTGGGAATGTTTTTGTACATTTCTTGTTACTGCAAGCAGCTGTTTTTTTATAGGAATAATAATGGCTTAGTACCTGGTTGTTTTGTGCATAAATAGCGTCAGGCTAGCAAATTCCTGGGAACTAATTTTTGTATAAGAATTTGCATCAAGTAAATTAAGTAGTTTGGTAGCTCTAGTATCATAGACCCCGAGCAGAGCAGCGATTGAAGCGCCTCGGTTGTCCGGATTTCCTGCGGATGTCTGGCTGTTCTCCTATACAGGTTTCTCAACGCATTTCTCAACCGATTCTCTTAAAATTTTGTTAGCAGGTTCTAAAATTATAACTGTAGATTTTTTTTGCGATTAATTTAAGATTCGGGATAGGAGCTTGAAAATTAAAAAAACATATTTCATCCATTTCGAAAAATACGCGAACTTTTTAGTGGTATATAATAATTATCACTAAGTTTCTATGGCGGTTGCGGTCAATAACTAAGCAATACCTACATCGCCTACATGCCTTTTTGAAATATATATCTTGTGTAACTAGTAACTCCTCCAGTTCGCTCGAAGCGTTTTACTTCGTCTTTGTTCTCTGAACGGTACAATCTGGATGTCTTCAAGTCTAGAGTGAAAAGGTACCTTCTAGGCAAGCATGTTCCATCTTAGGCCGCATCGTCACTTTCTAATAGGTGAGATAGCAATCAACTTGAGCAAAAAATGTTAAAAAAAAATCCCTTCAGACAGACCTCGCTCCTACTTTTTTTTAATGCTAGATAGGCAGTCTTTGACCACTATCTCACCTGATCGAAAGTGATGCTGCGGCCGAAGTTGTTACATCATTGTTACAATAATGAGTCAAATATACACACTAATACACAATATAAACCGTTCAAAATATGACTCTTTTGTAGTTAATCGTTTTTAACTTTTTTTTTAACAATAAATAATTGTTTAATTTTTGTATTCGTTGTTTAATTATATTACGGATTTATCCGTAATACGATTATTATCTATTATATCCTGTATGGTATATAATTTGAAGTTATTCGCTTGTATGGTTGATCATTAGATTCATTAGACTCAATTGTGACAATTTGTGACGAACAGTATCTATAATCAGGGAGTCTTCAAATCAAGCGTAAATAGGTATCTTCTAGGCAAGCATGCTACATCTTCGGCTGCATCATTAGGTGATATTTTGGTCAAATGCTTGCCTATCGAGCACAAAAAGCACCTAGTTACTACATATACCAATGTCCATATTTTACTTTTGTAATTAAGGTCTTTGTATTTATACTTACTCAGCATTTAGCAATATTTTTTTTATAATAGCTATGTGATTTAGGTCTGAAAGAGAACAGTTCTATTTTAGATAAAGTTCCCCGACCGTCGACGACGCAGATGGTATTTTCTGGGGCGCTCAACTCGATCAATACCCTCTCGCATGACCTTCCCCTCCCCGCACTGCGGTCTGCGAGGTAGAGGTCCCCTCCCGCAATCCGCACTGCGTCCCGCAAGCCCACGCCTAGCCGCAACGTGATGTTCATGACCGTTTCAAATAGGGCCACAGAATAAATAATAGTACATTAGTGATAAGACGTAGAATGGTATTTTTGTTACCTATTGAAAACATGTACTATAATCTAATGAATATTATTCTCTCAAATATAATGTAGTTAGTAGGTACTTACTTAATCACCACGTTTTATCTAGGTACTCAATAACTTAGTCATATAAAACATAAAACGTGCCCCGATGCATGGCCCGTGTTAATTGAGTTAAGTATAATAAATAGATAGAATAATCGCTATATGTGTTATCCTGAGTATAAGCACTATTTACATTCCAAATTTCGTCCAAATTCATTCAGCCATTAAAGCGAACCCCAACATAAGGTAGTTATTTACACTCTTACACACAAACTTTCGCATGTTATATAAAATTAGTGTCATCTAAACAGTTATGTGGGTTTTAAAATTTGTTATTATTAATACGTACATAGAGATACTTACCAACTTGCCCAATTATATTCAATAATCTACCTAATTTATTTACTTAGGCGTTATAATTCAATAGAATATTTTCTTAAGTAAGTAGGTACTTTTTATTTATTTGACCTAGTTGTCTTAAATGTTAATCTTTCAGTATTTGTCTGTGATGAGAATTATTACATAGGTATATAGATAGTTACTAATTCTAAGTGTAATCATCTTTGATCTAGGTAAGTATGGTAAAAAAAGCTCATGAATGACCTGGGTGTGATCGCGGCCTTATGCCCTTAAACCGACATTCAAGCATCAAATATAAAACCTTTTTTTATAACTTTGCAGGGCATTCCAATTTCCATCCACATGAGAAAAAATAAAATTGACGCGAAGATGACGCGACTATCGATCGAGTGAGTTCGGCTAACTTCGGCAAGCCTCGGATCGAGTCGATACGTTCGCAGCCGCCATTTTGTGGCAAACTGCGCACTTGCCCTCAGCCAAGCTCGCCCCTCGCCCCAGATAGCGTCGGGCTTATAAAAGGCCGCATGACGTCATGCCCCCTCATTGTATTCATAGGGCCCACTATCAACGGTACTCTCATGTACCGGGGCGTTTCCGTATTCATAGGGCCCACTATCAACGGTACTCTCATGTACCGGGGCGTTTCTCTCCCGTTCCCCCTGTCCTGGCAACGGTCCAAGCCGAGGCTCGCACCTCCTAGGTGGCCCTTGCGCTAGTTGCCTACACCCTCTCTTTTGCGGCGGAGCGCCTTTCGCGCTCGCCCTCCCGCCCGGTGACGCTGCAGAGGCTACACACAGCCAGCAGCATGTAGTCCGTTCGAAAAAAAAAAAAAAAAAAAAAAAAAAAATGCCCCCTCATTCTTCGTTCATCGTGGTGGAGTGCGGACGTGACTCTGTGTTGTGAAGTGCTGCGCCAAATCGCTTCGAAGTGACTCAGTGCCTGGTCGGATACAGGTGTGTAATATTGCCTCAACACAATTTCTTTGCCCGACATTGCTATGGGCTACAGTAATAAGGAAAAATATGTCGTTGACTTCGCTGAAAGTAAGACAGAATCCCTATCTAAATGGGTCCGCCAAGTTAAAAGTAAATCTATCAACGCCAAGACAAAGAGACATCGTGACTTGAGAATAATCGCCATTTTGAGTAACTCTCTAATTCGTGCTGAGAGTGAACTGTTCTCGAAACAACGAGAACGCGCCAGGAAATGGGCGCAGATGCAAGCTGATCTCGGATTGTGCCATAAGGAAGAAGAAATCGCCAGACAACAACGGGAAAAAATCGATAATATATGGAAGAATGATCTCAGCGGACTAGATAGTTTTTTCAAAGAATTAGACAATGTCAAACCTATGCCAGTCGTCCAATGATAGTAATTTAGGTAATGTAAACTGTATTTGTATCTGTGATATTATGTAGGATGTTTTTAACTTACAGTCCCATTGCGTTTCGCGTGGGTCTGCATCCGCCGGCCGCCATCTTGGTTGCCAATGGGGCGTCGCGCTTCGCTAGCTGAAATGGGTTTGTAACGGTATCGTGCATTTTTTATTTAGTTAGTCCAAATTTTAATTGTAAATGTTTCAACGTAATCTATTTTAGAAGAGATAGTTATATTGGAATTTTGAGTTTATTCATATTGAATAAGAAAATTGTAACTTATTTTTAAGTACCTATGAGAATAAAAGAATTTCTATAAAAAAAGTGTCGTGTCCCTGATTTTTGCTATTTTTCTGTAAGTTCACAACGTACCAAATGTATTATTCCATGAGTCATCATCGTCACTTCCCGGAAGCTGTGTGGAGGCAGCGCCGCCATCTTGTTCGAGCGTTCGAGAAATGCGTCGCCGTGCGCCAGCTGAGCAATGCGCACGGCACTGTCGTCCTACATCGAGCCCAAGGGCGTACATGCGTGTCACACGAGTCCCGGTTCTCAGCCCACTAGGTAAACGTTAGGCTTGCGACATGATTTCGTCATATAGACTGTTATCTACTTTTGTTGGGCCCGTCTGCGGGCCATGCCGTGTAACATTGCCTTTAGACCCCAGAGACCCGAATTGCCGAACACCACCAGGCC
This sequence comes from Lomographa bimaculata, assembly GCA_948107665.1. NCBI lineage: Eukaryota > Metazoa > Arthropoda > Insecta > Lepidoptera > Geometridae > Lomographa > Lomographa bimaculata. The sequence goes on from OX403603.1 coordinate 8,386,031, forward strand.
AGAGCGTGAAACATCTCGCACGAGCTGTCACCTTACCCTGCATTTCGGCTGCCAGATTACCTACACCCCAAACCAGAAAATCGATCGGAATGTAAGAGCGTAGTTGACGATTTTAGCTGCGGTGAGTCATTTGTTTTGAAACGATTTGAAACATGATGCAATAACTTAGTCTCGTGGCTATAATCAAATCTTATATTGTTATTTCTTAATTCTTATTTACTCAAACGTCAATAAAGAGTTAGGACTTGTTCATGGGCGTAAAGAGAAGGACAGCTGCTTAAATTCGGAAAATTCCTGGTCTGTCTCACCTGGACCTAAAGCTGGTTACGCCCATGGTCTTGTTTGTTATTAACCTTTCGTTAACAGGCTAAAGATAGATCGCGATGAATCTGGTACGCCGAATGCGTTGAAATCGAGGTTCCGAGGAGCGGGACCGCTTTCCATGCTACTGATGCAAGTTTGGGCTCACGCTGATGGGTGGCGCAATACCACTTTCACTTTTAGGTAATCAGTAATCACACACAGGCTATTGTTACTTATTTCACAAATTACTGGTCGTGCGTGCTATAAAGTTATGACACGAAGGAAGTTTCGAGGGAAACCACACTGATAATAATAAAGGCAAATGTTCACGTGCACGCGATAAGGAAGCGATTCAAGGAAACCGTGGGCTGACGAAACATCCGGGACCAAACAATAAACAACAATGAACTCTAATTAAACTGAGAAATGCCTAGTAGGGATATGCGTCTGACGGATAGATATAATGGTAAGTTTCTGAAATAACCCTCTTCTAACTTACATAAGCAATGGTACAACTGAATTAAGGCTAAATAGGATTAATATTGAATGACTTAAAAACAACTATTCTCATAACAGGTAGAAGCCAAATTGTTTTTTTGAATCTGGGCTCGATAGTATATCGTACAGTTTGAGTTTAGATTGCAGTAAAATCACTTGATTTAATCTAAACTGTATGATATTACTATTAGAGTATTTCTTTGTGATAATTTTTATAACGACGATTTAGGTGCTAAAGAACTCTACTATTCTTAGGCAGGACGACAGTATATGCTGCTATGCTTCATTTACTGATATATTGTGCAAACTTCACAGCTCAACTGGAGTGGCCGAGGCTGTCGTGACCAAGAATCACGCTTCCTAAAACCAAATGAATGCAAGGTGATGCCCTTCCTCGCGATGGAGGCTAACCGGCTCCAGTTGATTATCGAGTGGACCGTCTCATCCCACCCACAGATAAGTCTAAAGGGTCACTCGAGTCTCTGAACATAATCGTACTGAGCTGTAAAACTGCGCTATATAAAACTTAAACAAATCATTCCTTATGGAATATTATTAGGATGTAATATTAAAACTGATTGCCTGTCGACATTACGTATCCTCTGGATTTGAATTAGGGTAAGTCGACTCTTTTCATTTTACCTAACAAAATTCTACTGAAATGAGTTCGCCAAACCCTTGGCCAGAGCTCTCAGATTTCATTATTACATCCGTTTAATATTTTTTGCTTGGTATGGTATAAATCTACTTAGTAAAATCTTATTATGACAAACTCTTGAAATATTGCCTCCTGTCGCTAGACAAGAGAGTTAGGGGCTCTAAACTTTTTTTGATTCCAGATAATAAAGTTTGACTTCATAAATTATAGAAAGTAAAACAGTTTACAAGCTTGGACTTGAAAAATGAATCACATCCTCTGACTCAGGTTTCATTTCACCTCCATTTATAATGGATTATTCTGACTCATGATATCTCATCATAAAACAATAGAATACAAATACCTATATATAATCAAAACCGCGACGAGAACATGCAATGAATGTTTCCGGAAATTATTAAAGCAACTATCAACACTATGACTCGTACATCACACTATACGAGCTCCATAAATATTCAAAAGGTATGAGAAGTATTCTGGAACATTACAAATAAATTTGGCCTCGATGCGGGCTATTTAACGGTTTCATTGGAACCAGATGCCTTTGTTTAGATTATATTCGGCAGGTACCTTGAGATCGCGATTGCTGTTCAAACATGCACCTTGGAGTTGACCTTAAAGCTAAATGTTCAAAGAACCGCGAGACGTAATGTAAATGCAACAACAAATAACTCACAAGCTGACAATGATGCCTCGGTATTCGAATGAAATGATACTCAAATATAATATGCTGTCAAATTGCTGATGCCGATATGAATAATGTTTGCCAGAGCCTGTTAATTTTTTATTCTTCAGGTTGTCCGGAGCTAAATCGCGTTCCACCAATAATGTAATATCTTCTGCTCAAATACTATAAAAATGTACGCGCATCTGCTAGATGAATCGTTGAATGAAATCAATTATGACACAAGTATTCACAGAATAATATTGATCATCATATACATACGCTACGCAGTGAAGGAAAACAATTGTTACACTATATTTGTCCCAACGTGAGATATTAGAGAGGGTCTTCGAAACAGGTTGCCCTACCTTGTTCAATCTACGTATATCTATATCTAGTAATACATCTGTATTACTCTGAACTTAACTCATTTGGTGTCGAGGAGTTTCTCTAAGACAAGTAAACATGCTGCTTACCCAGCAAAGATGTCTTCAAATACAAAGCCAGCTGCGATCTATCTACAAATAATATCTGGAGAGGAAGTGTTCTGCGCTTTTATCTATCAGATATTTGTTGGCATTCATCGATCGTGCCTATTTCAATACAGCTGCTGAAGGTGACATGCTAATATTTCTAATAAAGATACCGGTATAGAAGAAATCTTTACTACATAAACCAGAAGCAGTATCCTGATAACTGATAAGGAATTAGCGAAGAAGGCATGAGGTATTTCTAACTTTACTCTAAAACATTACTCTACTATAGGTATAATCATAATAATTTACTCTATATTCTTAGGTGTTATTATTGAAATTATGCTGTTCATATAAAAGTTGCTATCTAGGATATCTTATTCAACGATAACAATGTTCTCAATATTAATCATCATATTCTGAAATTCTATTGGATCGCTTTCTAGATGTTAGTGTTATAACCCTATTTTCCTTTGCGTGTTCTGTTTTGCTCAGCTAGGTGACGCGTATCACTCAAGTGCTGCAAGCTGAGTTGCTGGCTTCCGAATTTCTACTTACTTTCTTCTGTTCGAGGTTTTATAATCGCTGAACATGTCCACAATCATATAAATTCTCGAAAGGTGGCCATCGTATAGCCTGGTTCCTGAAGTCTCGCTACAGATATACCTTCATAATATATACCACCATTTATGGATAAAGGTACATTTGATATCTCGGTATGGTATGATAATAGTATGTAGATATTTTCTATTGATTTTAATTATTGTTCTATGTATATACTTTTTTCATGGCTACTCATGAAGACGCCTAAGTTTTTAGGTAACTTTTAATATTTTCTGACTTATGTTAATTAGAACAATGAAACCGCTCTGAATCTAGTGGATGAATGACATTTGATACAATCTTAGATAACAGTGTAGTTGCATGAATAATCATAATAACATACATTGCTATGTATTTCGCTAGGTGTGTAACTATTTGTCGTCGAGAATTGAGGTTACCAGGGAATTTATTAAGTACTTAGGGATACCACGACATCACGGCAAATATCTAAAATAAAGAGAAGTGCCAGAAGATTCAGTTAGGATATTCTGGTATCCCTAGGTAGGTATTTCACGAAATCCCTGATATCTAAATTTTTCGCAGGCAAATAAGATTGCTACTGAGGTTGTCATACATTTAAAACCTTGCTAACTAACTTCGTTGTAATTTCATTAATGTTTTTTCAAGATTGGTTTGACATTGACTTTTTTACTTATGTACTTACCTATTTGTTTAGCTTGGAGAAATATTTAGACGTCATCGTGATCAAAGTGCTGGATGAGATGAAAATTACATTAAAATTTGAATGTTGAATAAAAGCTACTGATTGATCAATGAATAACGTTATACGCATGATGAACTAAGTTTGCCGGAAATGAAAGGTGAATGCACGTCAATGTTTATTCAAGTTTGTGGTAACAGTAGCTACACTTACTTATTCTCTTTGTCATTACGATATCCGAACGCTTAACATACCTTCTTATTATTTTACTGTCTGGAATTTGCATAGCGACATTTTTATTTCTTAACCCAAACAAACCGTTTCTTGCTATTTTAGTTAGATTTTTGTCTACCTTTTAAATTTCCATGCACTGAAGCTAAACCTTTGTGTAACTAGGTACTAAAAATTATAAGTGGAGATTCCTTCTTGATCAGTGTGCCTTATAGATGCACTGCATTATAGTAGTCATTCACTTCGTTGCGTCACATTATCATTGGGCTAAGAATGCATGGCAATTGTCAACCAATACCTGCATAGTAATAGAAACCTACAAATTTAAATCAATGTAAAAAAACTAACAAATACAATTCTAATAATTGTACTGTTTACAACCAACTTCTTCAAATAGTATTTTCTATAATCCTAACCTCTCGTATTTTGTTCGACTGTTTTTCGCCAGATTGGACTGCCTTTGATCATAGCTAGTGTAAATATTTGACCGAATTTAAACGCCGATGAGAGACGCGGCCTTAAGCGATTCCGTGCTGGATGCGCTTAGGGGACTCGTGCTGCCACACTACTTAATCTCTGAGAACATGCTGCTGCCTCGCCAGAGCTCAGCGTCCCGGGTAGACCCCGACTCGTGCTGACTCGACAAATGTCACGACGACGCTGCTGCTCCAACGGAGCTCAGCGTTTCGGGGCCCGACTTCTGCTGTCTCACCCACCACAAGGTGTCTCCGTCACTACGCTGCTGCCTCACCAGAGCACTGCGTATCGGAGCCCAATCCCTGCTGCCTGTATGTGACACGCTGCTGCCTCGCAAGAGCTCAACGTGCATGGGCTCCGACCTTGTTTTACCACAAGGTTTGTGACTTCGCTGCTGCCTCTCAAGAGCTCAGCGTTACTGGGCATCGACACCTGCTGCCTCGCCACAGGGTTTGTGACTGGCACTGCTGCCTCGGCGGAGCTCAGTGCGCCTTGGCCCCTACAAGTACCACTACCACACAAGTTTTATGACACTATGATGCTCCTGGTCCACATTATGAGGTATTATAGAGGTACTATAGTTGATTTCCTGCTATTCTACCACAGGAATTATAGCACGCTGCTGCCTCGCCAAGCTCGACGTAATGGCGCTTTGCTACCTCGTCATAGATATTGTGCTGTTTCTTTGCTCGAGCTCAGCTAATCTTAGATAGTTGCGATAGCCTGCTGCCAATTATCGAGATAAATGTTTAGTATGAAAATTATTACTGTAAATTGTTTAAAGTTGTAGGCTAGAGCCTTTAGTAGTAAAAGAACTCAGCTCAAATATTTTCTTACCTGGATACCTACTTTGAATGGGTTGAACGACTTAAGTCTGACTTGCAAGGGGTAAATTCAAGACATATTTCAAACAACAAAATATGTGCTACTAATAATGAGGCGGATAATGGGAGTCATACCTATAGTTAGCTGTGTTAGGTACATCTAGACGAGCGTGTTACATCGGTATCGGTATATGAGTATGTAATTATAAGTTGCCCTTCAAGTATGCAAGGTGCGCCCAGACGTTGGAACTACGCCCAGTTTGCACTCAACTGCACTCTCCAGCCTGTGGATCTATGCTCAGCCGGCAGGACGCCGCCGTCTACGCTCTTCAGCACTCAGCCATCTATGTTCTCCAGCTAGTGAGCCTGCGGCTCCGTACTCTGCCAACTGGTAGTTCTTTGAATTGCCAGCGTTCTTCACCTAGCGGGCCTCTGCCTCTGCCTGTCTACGTGTGATCTCCGCCTTCTGCGCTCTCAAGCCAATGGGGTTGCGTCTGCGACTCTGCCGCTCTGCACGCAGCTGGTGAGACCTCTAGCATGCCTGCACTTTCAAGCCACCTCTGACCGAAATCTGCGCCTCGCTGGGTGGTCTCCATCCTCCGTGCTCTTCAGTCTCCATGGTGGGTCTCTGGCCTGCGTGAGTCTGCGCTCTGCTTGGTGGCTTCCGCCACCTACGTTCTCCCAAGTCAGCGTGGCCTGCCTACGCACCAGCGACCTCATTCCTTAGTATGACTGAGTCTAAGCTACGCTTAGTGCCCTCCGCCATCAGCGGTCTCCAACCAAAGGCTAGGCGGTTTCAGCCAGCGGGCAATTGGCCTGCCTGCGCTCTCCAGCCAGCGGGCAATTGGCCTGCCTGCGCTCTCCAGCCAGCGGGCCTCAGCCGGAGTCTACGCTCTGCTTGACGGTCTCCGCCAACTGCGTTCTTCAGCTAGCGGCTCAGCCGGTGGGTCTCGGGCCTGCCTGCTTTCTCCAGCTAGTGGGCCTCTACCTTAGCGCTCCGCTACCTAGCGCAGTCCGCGTTATCTAGCCAGCGGCGCAGTTAGTGGGTCTCTGGCCTGCCTGCGCTATCCAGCCAGTGGGTCTCCACCTGTGTCTGCGCTCCGCTTCGTGTCATCTGCGTTCTCCAACCAGCGCTTCAGCCGGTGGATGTCGGGCCTGCCTGCGCTCTTCAGCCAGCGGGCAACTGGCCTGCCTGTTCTCTCCAGCCAGTGGGCGGGCAATTGGCCTGCCTGCGCTCTCCAGCCTGCGGGCATCGGGCCTGCCTGCGCTCTCCAGCCTGCGGGCATCGGGCCTGCCTGCGCTCTCCAGCCTGCGGGCATCGGGCCTGCCTGCGCTCTCCAGCCAGCGGCCTGCCTGCGCTCTCCAGCCAGCGGGCATCAGGCCTGCCTGCGCTCTCCAGCCAGCGGGCATCAGGCCTGCCTGCGCTCTCTAGCTAGCGGGCATCGGGCCTGCCTGCGCTCTCTAGCTAGCGGGCATCGGGCCTGCCTGCGCTCTCCAGCTAGCGGGCATCGGGCCAGCCAGTCAATCACTGCCCGAGTCTGCGCTCCGCTTCGTGACCGGCGTCATCTGCGTCCTCCAACCAGTGGGTCAGCCGGTGGGTGTCGGGCCTGCCTTCGCTCTCCAGCTAGAGTGGGCCTCTTCCTGATTCTGCGCTCCGCTTGATGGGGTCTCTGGCCTGCATGCCCGTTCCAGCCAGAAAGGCCCCTGAGTCTACGGTCCCGTCCTCCAACCAGTGGGTCAGCCGGTGGGTGTCGGGCCTGCCGGTGCTCTCCAGCCAGAGTGGGCCTCTTCATGATTCTGCGCTCCGCTTGGTGGGGTGTCTGGCCTGCATGCCCTCTCCAGCCAGAAAGGCCTCGTCTACGGTCCCGTCCTCCAACCAGTGGGTCAGCAAGCGGACATCGGGCCTGCCTGCGCTCTCCAGCCAGCGTGCATCAGGCCTGCCTGGGCTCTCCAGCTAGCAGGCATCGGGCCTGCCTGCGCTTTCCAGCCAGTCAATCACTGCCCGAGTCTGCGCTCCGCTTCGTGACCGGCGTCATCTGCGTCCTCCAACCAGTGGGTCAGCCGGTGGGTGTCGGGCCTGCCTGCGCTCTCCATCCAGAGTGGGCCTTTTCCTGATTCTGCGCTCCGCTTGATGGGGTCTCTGGCCTGCATGCCCTCTCCAGCCAGAAAGGCCCCCGAGTCTACGGTCCCGTCCTCCAACCAGTGGGTCAGCCGGTGGGTGTCGGGCCTGCCTACGCTCTCCGGCCAGAGTGGGCCTTTTCCTGATTCTGCTCTCCGCTTGGTGGGGTCTCTGGCCTGCATGCCCTCTTCAGCCAGAAAGACCTCGTCTACGGTCCCGTCCTCCAACCAGTGGGTCAGCAAGCGGGCATCGGGCCTGCCTGCGCTCTCCAGCCAGCGGGCATCAGGCCTGCCTGGGCTCTCCAGCTAGCGGGCATCGGGCCTACCTCCGCTCTCCAGCCAGTCAATCACTGCCCGAGTCTGCGCTCCGCTTCGTGACCGGCGTCATCTGCGTCCTCCAACCAGTGGGTCAGCCGGTGGGTCTCTGGCCTGCATGCCCTCTCCAGCCAGAAAGGCCTCTGAGTCTACGGTCCCGTCCTACAACCAGTGGGTCAGCCGGTGTGCGTCGGGCCTGCCTGCGCTCTTCAGCCAGCGGGCATTGGGCCTGCCTGCACTCTCCAGCCAGAAAGGCCTCTGAGTCTACGGTCCCGTCCTACAACCAGTGGGTCAGCCGATGGGTGTCGGGCCTGCCTGCGCTCTTCAGCCAGTGGGAATTGGGCCTGCCTGCACTCCAGCCAGCGGGCATCGGGCCTCCCTCGCTCTCCAGCCAGCGGGCATCGGGCCTGCCTGCGCTCTCCAGCCAGCAGGCATTGGGCCTGCCTGTGCTCTCCAGCCAGCAGGCATTAGGCCTGCCTGCGCTCTCCAGCCAGCAGGCATTGGGCCTGCCTGTGCTCTCCAGCCAGCAGGCATTAGGCCTGCCTGCGCTCTCCAGCCAGCAGGCATTGGGCCTGCCTGCCCTCTCCAGCCAGTGGGGGTTTCTGCCGGAGTCTGCGTTCTCCAGCCAGAAAAGTCTCGGCTGGAGTCTGCGCTCCGCTTGGTGGACTCTACCATCTGCGTTCTTCAGCCAACGAATCAGCCGGTGGGTGTCAGGCCTGCCTGCGCTCTCCAGCCAGCGGTCATCGGGCCTGCCTGCACTCTCCAGCCAGCGGTCATCGGGCCTGCCTGCACTCTCCAGCCAGCGGGCCTCTGCCTGACTCTGTGCCCCGCTTGGTGGCCTCCACCATCTGCATTCTTCAGCCACACAGCCAGCGGCTCAGCCGGTGGGTTTCGGGACTGCCTGCGCTCTCCAGCCAGCGGGCCTCTGCCTGACTCTGTGCCCCGCTTGGTGGCCTCCACCATCTGCGTTCTTCAGCCAGCGACTCAGCCGGTGGGTGTCGGGCCTGCCTGCGCTCTCCAGCCAGTCTGCCTGACTCTATACCCCGCTTGGTGGCCTCCACCATCTGCGTTCTTCAGCCAGCGACTCAGCCGGTGGGTGTCGGGCCTGCCTACGCTCTCCAGCCAGCGGGCCTCTGCCTGACTCTGTACCCCGCTTGGTGGCCTCCACCATCTGCGTTCTTCAGCCAGCGACTCAGCCGGTGGGTGTCGGGCCTGCTTGCGCTCTCCAGCCAGCGGGCCTCTGCCTGACTCTTTACCCCGCTTGGTGGCCTCCACCATCTGCGTTCTTCAGCCAGCGACTCAGCCGGTGGGTGTCGTGCCTGCTTGCGCTCTCCAGCCAGCGGGCCTCTGCCTGACTCTGTACCCCGCTTGGTGGCCTCCACCATCTGCGTTCTTCAGCCAACGAATCAGCCGGTGGGTGTCAGGTCTGCCTGCGCTCTCCTGCCAGCGGTCATCGGGCCTGCCTGCGCTCTCCAGCCAGCGGGCCTCTGCCTGACTCTGTGCTCGCTTGGTGGCCTCCACCATCTGCATTCTTCAGCCACACAGCCAGCGGCTCAGCCGGTGGGCTTCGGGCCTGCCTGCGCTCTCCAGCCAGCGGGCCTCTGCCTGACTCTGTGCCCCGCTTGGTGGCCTCCACCATCTGCGTTCTTCAGCCACACAGCCAGCGGCTCAGCCGGTGGGCTTCGGGCCTGCCTGCGCTCTCCAGCCAGCGGGCCTCTGCCTGACTCTGTGCCCCGCTTGGTGGCCTCCACCATCTGCGTTCTTCAGCCAGCGACTCAGCCGGTGGGTGTCGGGCCTGCCTGCGCTCTCCAGCCAGTCTGCCTGACTCTGTACCCCGCTTGGTGGCCTCCACCATCTGCGTTCTTCAGCCAGCGACTCAGCCGGTGGGTGTCGGGCCTGCCTGCGCTCTCCAGCCAGCGGGCCTCTGCCTGACTCTGTGCCCCGCTTGGTGGCCTCCACCATCAATGTTCTTCAGCTAGCGTCTCAGCCAGTGGGTGTCGGGCCTGCCTACGCTCTCCAGCCAGCGGGCCTCTGCCTGACTCTGTACCCCGCTTGGTGGCCTCCACCATCTGCGTTCTTCAGCCAGCGTCTGAGCCGGTGGGTGTCGGGCCTGCCTGCGCTCTCCAGCCAGCGGGCCTCTGCCTGACTATGTACCCCGCTTGGTGGCCTCCACCATTCCACTGGCGTCCACCATCTGCGTTCAGCCAGCGACTCAGTCGGTGGGTGTTGAGCCTGCCGGCGCTCTCCAGCCAGCGGGCGTCTGCCTGACTCCACACTACGCTTGGCGTCATCCACCATCTGCGATCTTCAGCCAGCTGCTCAGTCGCTGGGTGAAGGCCTGCCTGCGATCTCCATCCAGTGAGCCCGAGTCTGCGCTCCGTTTGGTGGTCCCCGCCATCTGCATTCTCCAGCCAGCAGCTGAGCCGATAGGTGTTGCCTGCCTACCCTCCAGCTAGCAAGTTACTGACTGAATCTGAGGTCCCCGCCTGTGCATCATGAATCCCTTGTGCTTCCAGCTTCAGAAGTTAAAATATTTGTGTAAGTATGCATTTATGTTTGAATTTATCGTTTTAAGATCGTCGATGTTTGTTTTCAGACAATTAAGACTCGTTTTTTATTATATCATTTTCAGGTTCCAACCACATGCCGTATAATGAAGGCTAGACAATCCGTATATTGAAGGCTAGACAATCCGTATATTGAAGGCTAGACAGTCAATAAAACTTGGGTCTGCTGGTAATTGCTACCAAGCTCATTGTTACTGGATCATGCTGCCAGGTGTCTGTAAACGAGTGTCGGGGCTTTTAGTCGCAATCGCAGAGTATCAAGACGTCTCAGGTAGGTAAAGCTTAATTTTCGCTTGTTTTATCTACGTCTTATATTCATGTTGCGAATCTAGAGCTTAGAAACGTTGCGTTATTTTCCAGACCACAAGGTAAACCAGGTCTCTTGCTGAACCTGCGGATGACAGATTAACTGAATAGGTCCGACTGCTAACTAAATTGTTCCGGACCTCTTCATATATAATTACTTTCCGTTATCAATCCAGTAACAAACTGTATCTTAATTAAAAAGATATTCATGAAGATGCTCCTATCAACATAACAGGAACAAGAATAGCTTAGATCAGAATGCTTCAATGGCCTCAGAACGGTCCTGTGTCCACCAACAAAATACCTTCTTAAACATAGTCCCGACGTCTTCAGCAATTAAAGATATTATTTACTTTGACACGAAGCAACCAACCGGTGTAAAATGCTTGAATCATTACATTAAGAATCAATGATGTATGACGAAGGTACCTATGTAATTTGTCAAATTGTCTTTTTGTAACTACGAGCGGTGCGAAATAAACAGTTCTGCAAGTAATGTACATATATAGCGGTTGGATTTTTGTGCATACATTTAACTTGCACCTTCTGAAGATACATGTGGTTCGCCTGTGGTTCATTCAAACTAACCTGTGACGCCTTTCGATTATACGGTATGTAGATATGCGATGCACTTCATGCACGTACAGCTTTGGATAAACGTTAAAGTTCAAGAATTAGTAAATCTGTAATTCTCTGCCAACTAACAACTGTTTGTCATGCCAGATTGCATTTTGTTGTGGGATATTTGTATGTATGTTTTATTTCTGCATATGCAACATTATTTTTGTTTACTTTGTGCTTAATTAATTTTAGTTCGTTTTGCCTGAGTCGGGCAATGTAGGTACTGAAGGGCTTGGACAGTTACGTCGACATTTATTTTATTATTTTGCGATTTGTTTCGTTATGTTCGATTTATTAGGTGCTAGCATGATTTGGGATATGGCACTGGCATTTTTCATGCGCTTAGCAATGGAATACATGCAAAAATGCGGCGGCACCTGTAGAAATAATTGACTTAACATCTTCAAGCGATTTTGGTTATGAGATAACGCAGTGTCTAACACATGGAATAAGTAAAAATGTAATAACCCACACAAATTAAAAACACGGCATTATACTCTTGCAATAAATATGATTTAATTGGTACGTACCTACTTTCATAAGCTTGTTGCCTGTTCTTGAGTTTTTATGTTGGTATTGTGGTGTATATGACCCATTGGGTGGTGAAAAGCTTCCTTAATGGTGTATTATATTAGATAATTTTGACAATATATTATAGTTAATAGGAAAGCGGAGACATTAATTAAAACTATTTCAGTTACTGGATATTCAGGTAAAATCTTCAGTTATTATTCATCAAATAATAATTATTTATTTCAGTGTCTGGATATACTGGTAAATATTTTCGTCATTTATTAACTAATCCAATTCAAAAAATAGGTAGGAAAAATGTTGACTCCTAAGTTTCAGATATGTCGTATGTTGCCTCAACACATTAAAAATCGAGGAATCCATGTAAAAGTGAAACAATGCACTCTATAATATGATACCTGCGATGTATGGGTACATACTACACAAGAAAATTAAGTAAAATTCGTGATAATAACAAATATATAATCTACAATCAATAGAAAAAAGAGAAATAGAGAAATACATTTAGCATTGAATGAACAAACTGCTCATTTTGGTAGGGTCAAGTCGAGTTCTAGAATACGCGAATTAAGTCATAGAAAATATTCCGAAAAGTATCCACACACAATTGGTAAGCTCAATTAATGCATTCTATTACAGATAACTACGAATTCAAGGTAGACAATTTAATTATACAATTTCATGTTTTGTTTGCTATAATATGATCTAGTGTAGTAGCTTGACGAGTAAGAAGAGGAAAGTATTAATTTTTTATTGCAGAATGAGTTCTGAACAGTAATATGAAGCCAAACTCATTCGGTAAGGGATTGCTCTGGAAATTATTTGTATGGTGCCATAAATTAATCGCAACCTAAATGTTTTGGATTGATACTCGCATGATTACTAAACGTGTATAATTTAAAGCTGACACTAAATAAGCAACCTGTGTAACATGTAGGTAGGGTCAATTATTCGTTTTTAAGTTCCAGAACCCTAGAAAGTCCTATAAAAGGAAGTAAATGAAAATATAACGAAACTGTCCTCATGTAAATGATCGGTAAGTGCAATTAATGCACTTTATTACAGGCAATACCAACGTTCCAGTGCTATACATGATCTCAAAATTAAACTAAAGTATAAAGTTCCGGAATGCTATAGCTCCTAAAACGGAAGTAATTTGAAATATATCTTATCAAATTTGTGGAACGTGTCCATTCTACGTGTAGGTAACTAATTGTTATGTGCAATTAATACAATTTATTACAGGCAATACGAAGTAAAAATACCATTAAAATATTTTACTATAACTTAATATTTGACTTAAATATTTTAGTACATCTGGGCTGGATATGGCTCGACGGATAGGTAGGGCCAGTTACTCTTATTTATAAGTTTCAGAACGGTAAATCCCGAAAAGGAACTAAAAGAAACATCATGAAAATAAAAACCTATCAAATTGAGAAGTGTCCACAAGTAGGGTGTAAATAGGTAAGTGCAATTAATGCACTCTTATTACAGGCAATACATAGTTTCATCAGTACAATTTTGATTTAAACACAATGTTCCAGAATGCTAGTCAGGAGTAAAATATAATAGAATGACTAAGGAAAGTGTTCACTCCGTACATAGGTATTTGTTATTTGCAATTATTAAATTATGAATAAGTAAATTCAATACAATACTTACAAATATTACGTACTTAACCCAACATTTTCATAAATATTTTATATTATTAACATATAATTTAAAAATTAATTTATGCTAGCATTTCAATGATTTGAATATGCTTGACATATAGGTAGGGCCAGTTATATATTTATAAGTTTCAGAATGCCACGTCCTAAAACCAGTGAAAATAACATCATAGAAACCTATCAAAACTAAGGAATTTCGACATGTAGGGAATAGGTAAGTGCAATGAATGCACTCTATTACCTACTAAAGACGATACAACGGTTCAGTACGATACAGATAAAGTTCCAGAATGCTACAAGTCATGAGTAAATTGAAACAAAACTATGAAAGTATTTACACCGTATACTATAGGTAATTGTTATCTGCAATTAACGCAATTTAATAATACGTAGTTTAAATATCATACAAATATTACATAACACAAATTTTGCATAAATATTTTAGTGAGCTGAGTAAGCTTGACCTATAGGTAGGGCCAGTTACTGTTATTTATAAGTTTCAGAACACTATATATCCCGAAATTTTACCTATCAAGAATGAGGAATGTCCATGTAGGTAATTGGTAAGTGCAATTAACGCACTCTATTACAGACAAAACGGAAGGTTTCAGTAAGATACAAGATTTAACTAAAAACTGAGCTTAAAGCCCTTAAACAATTAAAAGTAAAACCTGCTCAAATTGAGTCCACATAACACGTAGGTAATCGGTATGTACAATTAATGTTTTTTATTACAGGCAGTTACCATTCAAAATATGACTTAACGTTTTGATAATTTTATATTAATATGTTATAAAATACTTCCTAGCATAATCTAGATTTAATGAATTGACTATGCTTGCTGTGTAGGTAGGGCCAGTTATTTGTTTTTGAGTTCCAGAAAGCGTAACGGGGGAAGAATGAATTATTATACAAACTAGGACTTAATCAAAACTGAGGAAACTATTCACACCACGTGTAGGTAATTGGTATGTGCAATTAATGCGCTTTATTTCAGCCATCATACATAATAGTACGTAACTCAGAATTAAGTATTTTATATAAAGTAACGTGTTATTAGAGAAGTACAATGCATACTAACATAAATGAATGAGCTTAATATGTTTGATAGGTAGGGCCATTTACTTTTGTAAGTTTCAGAACGTTAGTCTTAACACAGGAGTAAATGGAAACAATTCTTATAATGATAAACATCAATTCTTTATCAAAACTGAGGAGAGTGTCAACATCTAGTTAATGGTAAGTGCAATTAATGCACTCTATTACAGGCATTAGGACTTTAATACTTAAATGTCATAACTACTTGACATTTTTTTTTTTATTTAATTCTGCCGATTATTCTCAACATGTAGTAGGTAGGGCTTATTATATAATTATGTTTAAAGTTGCAGATACATAATTATAAGTATGAGTAACAGTAATCCAAACAGAGGAAAAGTGTCCACATGCTATTGGTAAGTGCATATAATGCACTTTATTACAGATAAAAACGAAATCAATGCATCGTACATGATATATCTCTAAATTAAGAACAAGTAATTAAAAGACTAACTGATAAGTGTATACAACTTCATTACAAAACCAGCAATGTTAAAGGTGTTTATGCTAAGGAAGTAGGTAGGGATTTACTCGTTTATAAGTTTCAGATTTCGGTGCGTCTTACTACTATAAATATTATCATCTTAATCAAAAATTAAAAACAGAATTCTAGTCTCCTTACCAAATTGGTAAGTGCAAAATTAATGCACTCTATTGCAGATCACAAAGGGTAATCAAGGTAACATGTTGTGTATTACCTATACAAAATTAATTCGGATTTAACTACATTACTTGAGCCTTTGTAGAGTCAATTAAGTAGGTAGGGCCAATTATTTTATATTTAGTTTTCAGGTTTTACGCCAACACAACAGAAATTCTAAACATTAACAGCTGTCATTCAAAGGATTATGTTACTGTGGGATTGGGTAAGTGCAATCGTTTGCACTCAATTGCAGAATATCCTCAAATAGCCATTAAATCATCACAACATCGATTGTCTGGAATCACAAAATATAGGTATACCAATACATAAGGAAATGCTATTCAAAATTAAGTAGCGATGTAGGTAATAACATTACTAAGAATCAAAAAACAAATCTAGATACCTATTAACGCTGGGAACGCGTGAAAAATTCGACTATTCTATCTAAAGATTCGAGCCAACAAAGACGTAGTGAGCCAACAATATATTCAACTCTACTCTATAAGCAACCCGTGAGGTGTGCTCCCGATGACTTCGTGTTTCAATTGACTGCGACTGCGGATCTGATCATGGCGACCATCGGAAAAGTAAGGCTAGACCGATTTTCCAGCCATCTAATTAGTAACTACAATAGCGATTAATTCAAGACTGCAGAAAAAGCATCAGCAACTAAAATCAAAGGCAAGTCTCCTACGAAACATTGCAACAACGGCATGTTACCGATGCTAATAATTCTCAGGCTTTGGGTGTCAAAACAAGAACACCTAGCAGTAAAGTCGTGCGTTGGAGCAGTATGAGGCTTGTGGTGTTCTAAGCAACGCATTGCATCAGGTTAAAAGTTCCTGTAATTGGAAAGGCAGGTGACACACTAACACATTGTTCCCAGGTGTTCGTCCAAAACATTTTGAGACCTCAAAGGAGATGTCGCGAACTACCAATCCATACCGAGTTGGGCAACTAAAACTTTGTTCTCAGGTATCCAAACACTGAATAGTTAGGAACATTGAACCTGATATACTGAAGAAAAAGGTACTAGACGCGGAAATCGACTGCGAGCCCTCAACAATACACCACACAAGGCAAGCTAAACTGATTGTTCTCAGGCTTCTAATATCGAATATTATGTCAAGAGAAATAGTGCTGAAAGATGATCCAGGCGTGCACTATGCAACGAAATACACCTAGTTGGGAGATCCTATGGTAGGAGATGTACAAGAGGTGACACATTAACGTAAATTGTTCCCAGGCGTTTGTCCAGAATATATTCATACAGCAGAGTAAACTACAGATTCGCAAAGAATTGTATGCACCGAGATGGACCGGCAACTAAAACATTGTTCTCAGGTATTCAAACACTTAACAGTTTGACAGTAATAAACACTGTGCGGGGTATACTAAAGAAGGCGCTGAGATAGACCATGAGCCTCATACAATACACCACAGCCACACAAGGAAGGCAAGTTTTGATTGTTCTCCATGCTTCGATGTCAATTATTGTTTGAATTTGAACCAAACCTGTCTAAAAAAGGGAGCCATGTTTAAAAGCAGCGTATGAGGTATGACACATTAACATAAATTGTTCCCAGGCGTTCTACCAGAATATAAAGCAAGCTAAATAGATTGTAACAATGTACAAGATATTCTGAAGAAAAAAACGCTGAGATCTTCTGCGAGTCTTCTACAATACACCACATAAAGAAGGCAAGCTTAACTAATTTTTCTCAAGCTTGTAGCACCAAGTATGTGAGTTAAAACCAGATGGATTCAAAGCAAATGGAAATATTATGTATGCCAGCAACATGTGAGGTAAGCTTAAAGTTCACCATCTACTTGGACATCCAGGCACAACGTTCAGAAGGCAGCTGATGTGATTCGCTAATAATGATTGTTCTCAGGTATTCATCCACTTTTATAAAATATCGTAAGCAAGACATAGGGGTCGACCGTCAAGATAAAAAAAACTAGGAAACATCCTTACGCCGAGGTGAAAAGGCAAGCTTACCTAATATTGATCTTAGGCTTCTTTAATAGCGAGTATGTCAAGACAACAGCTTAAAGAAGATTCAGGCGTGTTCCAAGCAATGGTACACATAGCGGAGCTGATAAAATAGCAGAAGGTGAAACGTTAAATAATATTATTCCCAGGTGTTCGTCCAAAACATTTTGTGACAGCAAAGGAGATCACACACGTTGCTTTGTCGCGGCTTGCCACACCGTGACGGGAAGGCAACTAAAACATTGTTCACAGGTATTCAAACTCCTATGTCACAGTTATAAACAACGTGCAAAGGTATCCTGAAGAAAAAGCTGGAATCGTTACATATGCAAGCATAACCGATAGGTTTCTAGCACCGAGTATATATCTAATAATGCAAGAAACATTACTAGACATTTTCGAAGCATTGGTGATCATCTGGTTGGAGATCCTACATTAGAAAAGCAGCTGAGGTGCCACGATTATTTTCAGGTACATGTGTTTTCCAAAGGCTTTATCAAACTCGGAAATACTAGGAAACATAAATAGGTCGAGGTGAAGATGGGAGCTAATAGGTCAGGTGTCAAACATTTTAAAGTCCAGGTGTGCCCCAAACAATCCAAATTATGTCACCACTTGATGAAATTAACTACAAGTTCTACAATACAACAAACGAGAGAGGCAAACTATACATTGTTCTCAGGATACGCTAAAACCCTGCGGCAGAAGGTTTCCGACGTGTCCTCTATGAAAGAGAAGGTATTCTTACAAAAAGTTCAACGACTAAAAGTACATAGTTATGGTGTCGAGCACTGGAGCTAAAGCTACGAGTCTACAATACGCCAGGCAAGGAAACAAGCTAAACTGATTGTTCTCAGGTTTATTAACTGCAAGCATGCAAAGGTTCCAGAAGTGTCAAGGGCAAATGAACAGTGATTAAAAGCAACATCTGAAGTGTACTGTAACAACACCTAAGTTGAGATGGCAGGGGGGGGGGAGAAAATAAGTCAAAAGTTTCTATTTCTAGGTATCCAGTCATAATTTAAGCTTATGAAATATGTCATCACTATTGGACAGATACGCAAGCGACCAAGGTCTGAAAGCAAGCTTCTATTTAATCCTAGTACTATCGTGGGACAAGCAATAAGGAGTGCTGCACGTGAGGTGAATTACTAAAATGGAAGGGATCAACAACGGAGAGAACTCTAAGTCAAATCTTTAGGAGGCATCCCAGCACCTTTTATTTTTCTTAGGTATATAAACGTCAGAAAACTACAACCTGTTACAATTGCGGCCCAAAGGAGTTAACGAGGTATGCTAAGGATAACATATGAGGCATTTGAAAGCAGCAAACACTCACAGCTAAGTCTTGCAAGTCCATTGGCGACCGAAGAATTTGCAGTTAACCTACATATACAATAATAATATAGGTATACTACTAATGGTTTCTCTCAGGGATACAACTGCTACAAGAGAAAATACTCTGGCATCAAGTGCTGCTTGCGAGGCATCTACAAGTCACATTGATCAGCGTTTACTAGTAAAGTACAATTATAGGAGCTAATATAGCTATACCAAATAACGGACAACCAAGGGATGCCAATAAGCTCAGCCAAAATGTAGCGTCATGCATGATTGACACCAAATGACATTGACGCAGTGGGAAAAAGATATGACAGCAAAGCAGGCGATTTAATATTATTGTTCCCAGGTATATGATATATGAGACGAAACAACTGCACCGCGCTCCAACAGAAAATTAAGCAGCGCATGCGGTATCCTAAAACTTATTGTTCTCAGGAGCTGACAATATCAGAAGTAACAAGTATGGGGACAAAATGACAACCGATACGTACAATATAATGAATATCGTGGTAAGGTATGCTAATACCGATTTTCTTCAGGTGTTCGGGTCAATAAAGTAAAATTATTGCACCAAATGTGTACAAATTAAACTAAATTTATACAATGCCAACATTAAGCTCTCAACAGAGAAAATACGTACGAACTAGGAACTGAATTGTAACTTGTTTAACCCAGGTAGGGTTGCGAAGTTGCGAGATGGTATTGGAAAAGTATTATGTAAATATAACTTACGAAGAACTAAATTGCATAATTAATTCACGATATTCAAAAGAAACGTCAGAAACCTAACGAAATATAAGGCAGACACTTATTGCTAAAAGGTACAGTAAAGTAACCGAATGTCTTGTCTATAATTTAATTGGTTCAACTGTTACCCCTAATAAAACTGTTTTCCCCAGATCCCGCGATCACTTCAATTATTTAAAGAAAGAAAATTATTTAAAACTATTGAAACATTTTTAAATAATGCAACTAACAATGATGCATATACGAGTATGTCCTATAATAGTCTAGGTGTACGGCCTAAAATTAGCGTTGTAATAAAATTTCAATTTAAGTCACGATAACGTTGCGAGTATCTAGACAATGACAGGTAATATTCTATCATTAATTGTAGCCCATATAGTATTGACTAAACTACATTTTAAAGTAGGAAACGAAATAATTATTTTCAGGTCACGCATAACAATCAATGGAAAATTCTTAAGTTTTCGAGAGTTTATAAATGTATACTGAATGAATGAATTTATTCTAACAAATAATATATAACTGAAAGCTAAATAGAAAAGGATGAAATTCGTCAAATGATTGAATAATTACTTTTGCAAATATGGTTTCTTAGTCGAACAGCTCAGGAAGTAAGTATTCCCGAATTTTTTTTTCAGGTTATCTTGTTTTCTAATAGTTGTTAATTAAATTAAATGAAAAAAAAACAATTGAAGAAAATAAAAAAAGTAATATTGTAAAAAAACAGTACATATATAAAAAAAATATAAAAAGCAGAAATATGAAAAAAAAAATTACAAAAAAATATTTAAAAAGTTAAAATAAAATATATTAAAAAAAAAAAAGAAAAAAAATGTATGTATGAAAAAAAAATATGCAAAAAAAAAAGATAAAATATAAAAAAATACAATGATTAAAAATATGGAAGTGCTAAAAAAAGAATAAAGAAAGCCGACAGAACACTAAAGGATGACTACGCAAGACTGGAGAAAGAAGACAAGACAAACTAGTAGAAGATAAATGCATTAAACAATGTAGTCAAAAGACCAAAGAAAGAATATGGAAAAAGAAGACGAAGAAATGAAGACGAAAAAATGGTGAAAGAAGACGAAAAAATGGTGAAAGAAGACGAAAAAATGGTGAAAGAAGACGAAAAAATGGTGAAAGAAGACGAAGAAATGGTGAAAGAAGACGAAGAAATGAAAAAAGAAGATAAAAAACTGAGAACTGAAGAAAGAAGGCGGCAAACTGAAAACTGAAGAAAGAAGGCGGCAAACTGAGAACTGAAGAAAGAAGGCGGCAAACTGAGAGCTGAAGAAAGAAGACGGAGAACTGAGAACTGAGAACTGAAGAACGAAGACGGAGAACTGAGAACTGAGAACTGAAGAACGAAGACGGAGAACTGAGAACTGAAGAACGAAGACGGAAAACTGATAACTGAAGAACGAAGACGGAAAACTGATAACTGAAGAACGAAGACGATAACTGATAACTGAAGAACGAAGACGATAACTGATAACTGAAGAACGAAGACGATAACTGATAACTGAAGAAAGAAAGAAGACTTCAAATTAAGGACTGATGTAAGAAGACGGCAAACTGAGGAATGAAGAAAGAAGACTGAGAACTAAAGAAAGAAAACGGCAACCTGAGAACTGAAGAAAGAAAACGGCAACCTGAGAACTGAAGAAAGAAAACGGCAACCTGAGAACTGAAGAAAGAAAATGGCAACATGAGAACTGAAGAAAGAAGACGGAAGACTGAGAACTGAAGGAAGAAGACGGAAGACTGAGAACTGAAGGAAGAAGACGGAAGTATGAGAACTGAAGGAAGAAGACGGAAGTATGAGAACTGAAGGAAGAAGACGGAAGTATGAGAACTGAAGGAAGAAGACGGAAGTATGAGAACTGGATGAAGAAGACGGAAGACTGAGAACTGAAGGCAGAAGACGGAAGACTGAGAACTGAAGAAAGAAGACGCAAAACTGAGAACTGAAGAAAGTAGACGGAAAACTGATAACTGAAGAAATAAGACGGAAAACTGATAACTGAAGAAAGAAATTGGAGAACTGGGAATTGAAGAAAGAAGATTGAGAACTGGGAATTGAAGAAAGAAGATTGAGAACTGAGAACTGAAGAAAGAAAATAGAGAACTGGGAATTGAAGAAAGAAAATTGAGAACTGGGAATTGAAGAAAGAAAATTGAGAACTGAGAACTGAAGAAAGAAGACGAAGAACTGATAACTGAAGAAAGAAGACGAAGAACTGATAACTGAAATAGAAGATGGAAATTTGATAACTGAAGTACGAAGATGGAAGATTGAGAACTGAAGGAAGAAGTCGGAAGACAGAAAAAATACAGAAGACAGAACTGAAGAAAGACGTAAAACTGAGAACTGAAGAAAGAAGAGAAGAAGTAGAAATGAAGCAAGGAGACTAAGAAATCAAGAAGAAAGAGAGGACTTACAAATGAAGATGGAGGACTTAGACATAAGAAATGAAAAAGGTAGACGTAGAAATAAAGAAGGAAGAATTACAAATGAAAAAGGTTGACGTAGAAATGAAGAAGGAAGACATAGAAATGAAGAAGGAAGACATAGAAATGAAGATGGAAGACATAGAAATGAAGATGGAAGACATAGAAATGCAGATGGAAGATATAGAAATGACGAAGGAAGACTTAGACATGAAGAAGGAAGACTTAGAAATGAAGAAGGAAGACTTAGAAATGAATGAAGAAGAAGTCAAAAACATTTAAGAAAAAAGGCGGAAGAATAAAGAAAAAAGACGTAATTATGATGAAGGAAGATAGAAAAATTAAGAAAGAAGACGGAAGAATTAGAAAAAAGACGGAAGAATTAGAAAGAAGGAAGAATAAATAAAGAAGAAGGAAGCATAAATAAAGAAGAATGAAGAAAGAAGACGGAAGAATGAAGAAAGAAGACGGAAGAATGAAGAAAGAAGACGGAAGAATGAAGAAAGTAGACGGAAGAATGAAGAAAGAAGACGGAAGAATGAAGAAAGACGACGGAAGAATGAAGAAAGAAGACTGATGAAGAATGAAGAAAGAACACTGATGAAGAATGAAGAAAGAAGACTGAGGATTGAAAAAAGAAGACTGAGGATTGAAAAAAGAAGACTGAGGATTGAAAAAAGAAGACTGAGGATTGAAAAAAGAAGACTGAGGATTGAAAAAAGAAGACTGAGGATTGAAAAAAGAAGACTGAGGATTGAAAAAAGAAGACTGAGGATTGAAAAAAGAAGACTTGAGGATTGAAAAAAGAAGACTTGAGGATTGAAAAAAGAAGACTTGAGGATTGAAAAAAGAAGACTTGAGGATTGAAAAAAGAAGACTGAGGATTGAAGAAAGAAGAATGAGGAATGAAAAAGGAAGAAGAATGAGGAATGAAAAAGGAAGAAGAATGAGGAATGAAAAAGGAAGAAGAAGGAAGACTGAAGAATAAAGAAAGAAAACTGAAGAAAGAAGACTGAAGGTAGAAGACTGAAGAAAGAAGACTGAAGAAAGAAGACTGAAGAAAGAAGACTGAAGAAAGAAGACTGAAGAAAGAAGACTGAAGAAAGAAAACTGAAGAATGAAGAAAGAAGATTGAAGAAAGAAGATTGAAGAAAGAAGACTGAAGAATGAAGAATGAAGAAAGAAGACTGAAGAATGAAGAATGAAGAAAAAAGACTGAAGAATGAAGAAAGAAGACTGAAGAAAGAAGACTGAAGAATGAAGACTGAAGAATGAAGAAAGAAGACTGAAGAATTAAGAAAGAAGGCTGAAGAATTAAGACAGAAGGCTGAAGAATTAAGAAAGAAGGCTGAAGAATTAAGAAAGAAGGCTGAAGAATTAAGAAATAAGGCTGAAGAATTAAGAAAGAAGGCTGAAGAATGAAGAAAGAAGACTGAATATATTAAAGAACACGGAATAATTAAGAAAGAAAGAACACCGAAGAAAGCTAAATTTGTAATAATCAAAGCATTCATGCAATACATTAGAACAGTCCGCAGCAAAACATCACTATCGTGGCAGAAACCAAGACATGAAGAGAAAAAGTAATTAAAAGTAAAATACCAAGAGACCATGACGAAGAACTAGATTAGACTTAGTCAACTCAAGATAAATGTGCATTAATAACGTTAATTCTAAGGACCAGTATATAAACTAAAACATAGAATACAAAGATAAACGAAGGCAATTTAATACAATGAATACTGAAATAATAAAAAAATTGCTAGAATACTGAATTAAGATAGAAAATGTTAACTAAGAAGTAAATATTCAAATATTAGCCACAAATAGCTACAAATACCTAAGAGCGATGTACACATAGCAAAAAGGCCAATATTAGCCCCAAATAGCTACAAATACCTAAGAGCGATGTATAGCTACAAATACCTAAGAGCGATGCACACATAGCAAAAAGGCTAATATTAAACTCTTAATAAAAATGGAACATAAATTCTAACATGGAACATAAAAACCAACATGGAACATAAATACCAACATGGAACATAAATACCAACATGGAACATAAATACCAACATGGAACATAAATACCAACATGGAACATAAATACCAACATGGAACTTAAAACTCAAGATAAACGTTAACGTTTGATTCTCTTTCGTTATTAATATCGAAAGAGAATCAAGACCAAGATCGATAAAGAATCAAGACCAAGAAGACGGTGACCCAGACGGAAGACGGCGACCCAGACGGAAGACGGCGACCCAGACGGAAGACGGCGACCCAGACGGAAGACGGCGACCCAGACGGAAGACGGCGACCCAGACGAAGGACGGCGACCCAGACGAAAGACGGCGACCCAGACGGAAGACGGCGACCCAGACGGAGGACGGCGACCCAGACGGAGGACGGCGACCCAGACGGAGGACGGCGACCCAGACGGAGGACGGCGACCCAGACGGAGGACGGCGACCCAGACGGAGGACGGCGACCCAGACGGAGGACGGCGACCCAGACGGAGGACGGCGACCCAGACGGAGGACGGCGACCCAGACGGAGGACGGCGACCCAGACGGAGGACGGCGACCCAGACGGAGGACGGCGACCCAGACGGAGGACGGCGACCCAGACGGAGGACGGCGACCCAGACGGAGGACGGCGACCCAGACGGAGGACGGCGACCCAGACGGAGGACGGCGACCCAGACGGAGGACGGCGACCCAGACGGAGGACGGCGACCCAGACGGAGGACGGCGACCCAGACGGAGGACGGCGACCCAGACGGAGGACGGCGACCCAGACGGAGGACGGCGACCCAGACGGAGGACGGCGACCCAGACGGAGGACGGCGACCCAGACGGAGGACGGCGACCCAGGCGGAGGACGGCGACCCAGGCGGAGGACGGCGACCCAGGCGGAGCACTACGACCCAGGCGGAGCACTACGACCCAGGCGGAGCACTACGACCCAGGCGGAGCACTACGACCCAGGCGGAGCACTACGACCCAGGCGGAGCATTACGACCCAGGCGGAGGCTTGATCTTAATCAAGGTTTGTTTTAAACATCAAAGTTTGACTACAATCCAGACGGAGGACTACAATCCAGACGGAGGACACGACCCAGGCGGAGCACTAAGATCCAGGCGGAGCACTAAGATCCAGGCGGAGCACTAAGATCCAGGCGGAGCACTAAGATCAAGGTTTGTGTTAAACATCAAAGTTTGACTACGACCCAGGCGGAGCACTATGACCCAGGCGGAGCACTATGACCCAGGCGGAGCACTACGACCCAGGCGGAGCACTACGGCCCAGGCGGAGCACTACGACCCAGGCGGAGCACTACGACCCAGGCGGAGAGGCGGAGCACTACGACCCAGGCGGAGCACTACGACCCAGGCGGAGAGGCGGAGCACTAATACCCAGGCGGAGCACTAAGACCCAGGCGGAGCACTAAGACCCAGGCGGAGCACTAAGACCCAGGCGGAGCACTAAGACCCAGGCGGAGCACTAAGACCCAGGCGGAGCACTACGACCCAGGCGGAGCACTACGACCCAGGCGGAGCACTACGACCCAGGCGGAGCACTACGACCCAGGCGGAGCACTACGACCCAGGCGGAGCACTACGACCCAGGCGGAGCACTACGACCCAGGCGGAGCACTACGACCCAGGCGGAGCACTACGACCCAGGCGGAGCACTACGACCCAGGCGGAGCACTACGACCCAGGCGGTGCACTACGACACAGGCGGTGCACTACGACCCAGGCGGAGCACTACGACCCAGGCGGAGCACTACGACCCAGGCGGAGCACTACGACACAGGCGGTGCACTACGACACAGGCGGTGCACTACGACCCAGGCGGAGCACTACGACCCAGGCGGAGCACTACGACCCAGGCGGAGCACTACGACCCAGGCGGAGCACTACGACCCAGGCGGAGCACTAGACGCTACGTACTTAACAGAAGATATAAAATAATGGTAAATCATTTTCCATTTTCATAACTATTTTTTGGTTAAATAGATTGTCAAACATGATCAGCCATCGCCATCGATTAATTTATGTATGGGAGATCTACTTCGACTTTGACTTCATTATTGTCATATTCAGCAATAGCTAACTAAGGTATGAAATTCTTCATAGAATAGTTCTGTATGTTATTACATACAGTACTTTATATTATATAGATACAATATACTTATTATCAAGATATTTTTTGTTTAACACAAACCTTGGTCAGCGAAAACTGAAGATTTTACTTCCTTCTTAAAAAAGCGATTCGTCAAGAGAAATGATCGGCCGATGTTCAGACAAATCAGTCAAATAACCTCTCCTCAACGATTTTTAATCGCCTTACTCACCGTTCCTTTTTACACTTATACTGACACATTTTGCTACTGAAGTAATAAATGGTTACAGATATGTACCTATAATTATATATACTAGTATGTATGTATTAATTTTTTTTGTTTACCTTTCAGATACAACTTACGAGCCATGATCAACGTAGGAACAACGCCCGAAACCTTAACATATTCAAATTAGTGTTTAAAATAAAGAAATATTACTCGCATAATCCGTAATTGTTTCATTTATAAAATACTAGCCGTGCCCTGCGGCTTCGCCCGCTATTATCAAGTTAAAAAGTAGCCTTGTGTTAATCCTAGGTATAATCTATGTACATTCGATACGAGCCGATTTCGAAATTTCTTTTTTAGTTTGAAAGATGTTGCTTTGTAATTGGTCCCATTTAAATTTGATCAAGATCTGATCAGTAGTTCTTGAAATATCGTTAATAATGCCTATTTTGTGGACTACTTTGACTAAGTTACCCGACTTTTACCTCAGAACTTCTTTCGTTGAGCCGATTTTATTTAAAAGTTTCCTCAGAATACGAGTGCTTTTCAAGTGGTCTCATTGAAATTTGATCAAGATCTGATCTCTAGTTTTTGAGTTATAGTCAACTAGCTGCGCTAGTTTGCCCGCGTAAGTCCCGGACCAGCCAGAATTCGGGGTTAAAAAGTAGCCTATGTCCTTTCTCAGGCTCTAGACTATGTGTACCAAAAATCGTAAATCGGTTCAGTAGTTTTAGCGTGAAAGCGTAACAGACAGACAGACAGAGTTACATTCGCATTTATAATATTAGTAAGGATAATGCGTGTTAAATACATTAAATCTGATCAAGGTTCCGAAGATAAAGCGGTGAAGTCGGTTTTTTTAAGCTTTGCTTGCGTTTAATTATTATTCATTAATAGGTACATCTGAATATTTTAAAACTAAAAGCTCTGCTAGACTATCCCTGAGCGCTGTAATAATGTTCTAAAACGAATACACAGTATTAGTAGATCCCGCGGTAGGTCAGCTAGTAGGTAAGTTATATCTCCCCCGCCTAGGGGAGACACCAGGACTGAGAGAATCCCGTTGTCTCCCCGAGGCGAGGCTGAGACCCCTCGCACGGCTCCCCAGCCGCTATGGGAGAAACTAGAACAAAATCATAATTATGTCTTGCCTGCCTCCTTCTTAATAATTATAGGTGTATGAAAAAGAAAGCAAAATGTATATTTTGCAACGGTTAGTAGTTAACTCGGGTAGAGTACCTATATTCTTTATATGGTAGTAAATATTTACAAACAATTTAAGTAATTAGTTTATACACAATAATTATAAATTTTGATAATATTCAAGGATATATCTATGGCCTTAACACTAGGCAAGGCTGTAGTATCGTGAAGACCGAAAACGAATATTTTATTAAATAAAATAACATTAGATAAATTAGCCAAGAACTCGTTTCTAACAGGTTATTTAGATAGCGTTAATTATTAACAGTAAAGTACAACTAAAGATAACTACTTACTTATAACAATTTGTAAGTGTGTGTGTAAGTATGTATGTAAGCGGGCAAAGCCGCGGGTTACGGGTAGTGCCCCGCGCAGCACTATTATCTAGTTAAAAAGTAGCCTATATGTTAATCCTAGGTATAATCTATGTACATTCCAAATTTCATCCAAATCCGTTCAGCCGTTAAAGCGAGAAGAGGGAACAAACATACTTACACACTTACACATAACCTTTCGGATTTATAATATAGGTAGGATATTACAAATAAAAATAAATATTATTTATTATAATTATTAGGAAAACTTTGATATAACTTGCACGAAAATGTTGTTTCAATGTTCATAATTTTGAAACAATGACAAAGGTTTCATACAAAGGTAATTATTTTAAACTAGCCGTGCCCCGCGGCTTCGCCCGCTATTATCAAGTTAGAAGTTTAATTCCAAATTTAATCCAAATCCGATCAGCTGTTAAAGCGTGAAGAGGGAACAAACATACTTACACACAAACTTTCGGATTTATAATATTAGTAGGATTACGAATTTAACTAACAAAGAATTAGGTTAAAATGCAAAAAAATAATTATGTTATAGTACGAGAGCCCACGACCAAAATTGTTGTGTCAGCAATACAGCCAAAACTGCACCAAATTCATAGATTCGATTATTTTGAACTCGAAAATACCAATACATTTACAGACATTTACCGAATTTTCAAAAACGTAAAATTTTACCGAACTGTATCATAGTAATCTGTCTGATTTTCATAGTACATACTTAAATGATAGTTCTAAGATACCGAAAACTTATCTTCAAAAAAGGAGGTTCTCAATTCGACTGTATGTTTTGTGTTTTTTTTTTATGTATGTTACGCGATATCTCCGCAAATTATGAATCGATTTTAATGTTTTTTTTTGTTCCGTAGATTATACTTCAGAAGTATTCTCATATGAATTTTATCGAAATCAATCCAGCCGAAACCAAAATATAAGCGTTGAAGTGGGTTTTTCAACCGACTTTCAAAATGGAGGTTCTTAATTCGACTGTTCTTTTATGTATGTTACGCGCTATCTCCGTCAATTGAAAATGAATCTACCAAACAAAAAAATAACATCATAATCAAAAAAACCACCTCTGAATTATAATCATACTATACATAAAAAAATGATCTAAATCGGTTCAGCCAAAACCAACATATAAGCGGTGAAGTCTGTTTTTTAGATTTGCTTGCGTTATTAAGAAGTCAGTAGTGTAGCGCAAACACGAAAGAAAAATGAGTAAAAAAAATTATAATAAGACATCCGTCTGAAAATGTTATTTACGAGTAAAGGAGATCCGCAAGTGCCTATGGGAGCTTGGGCCAGTGATGGACAGACACGAAAAATAGCTTATTAGCATGATTAAATAATAAGTTTTGTTTATAATTAGTTTTTTTTGCGCTAGAACTTGGGGTTTCAGAGTTATGCTGTCTCAAAAGTTAATCAGTTAGGGTTAGTTACTGCGAAAAAAATATTTTTCAGAAAGAAATTTGAAAGTATTACATTTAGAGACCGTTTTGAAAAATAAAATTAAAATTTTACCGATCGGTAACATAGTAAACTATCTGAAAATTGTTGAACGTGATAAAAGAAAGAAATAAAATGTTATGTAGCACCTTCTTTATCAGAAAACTTTTTGATACTCCGAAACCGACAGGACGAACATCAAACAGTTTGGTATTAATTTAACAGTATTGGCAAATTTAATTGTCGTCTTTAATATTTTCTCTCAGTATTTTCTATTACTTATTATTTATGTTTCTGACCGTTTAAACCTTTCCTGAACTTCCTAAAATATTTTACGATCTAAATAAGCCAATTCGGTCCCGCCATTCTCGAGTAATAGCGAGACAAACGAACAGCAATTAATTTGATAGAAGATAGATAGATATAAAAGAGCGGCGGCGGCGGCAGGAGCGTAACACGCGAGAAGCCGTTCCCGACACGGAAGCGTAAAAAGCTAGACGTCTGCCATGCGACGCCGCGCCGCGCCGATAGGTACGCTCTTTTCGTTTTTGGGATATCAATCGAAAGCTTTTTGGTAATCCCGGCAGGCGGCAGCCATACAAAAGGCTGGCATACGAAAGATTGGCTCAGTTTCTTGACATTTTCAAAAATATGCTCGGAATATATGCTACGCAAAATGTCTGAAAACTAACTTTTTCATCATTAAATTTTATATATTATCTATCTAAATATATATAACTCAAAGGTGACTGACTGACTGACTGACTGACATAGTGATCTATCAACGCACAGCCCAAACCACTGGACGGATCGGGCTGAAATTTGGCATGCAGGTAGATGTTATGACGCAGGCATCCGCTAAGAAAGGATTTTGATTAATTCTACCCCCAAAGGGATAAAATAGGGGATGAAAGTTTGTTGTACTTCTTAACGCGAGCGAAGCCGCGGGCAAAAGCTAGTTAAATTATAAAACCTATGTACATTTTCAATATAAAACGTATTGCTATAATACCGACTGCCTTTTTAGCTTTTTAGGGTTCCGTACCCAAAGGGTAAAATGTGACCCTATTACTAAGACTCCACTGTCCGTCCGTCTGTCACCGCTGTATCTCTTGAACCGTGATAGTTAGACAGTTAAAATTTCACAGATGATGTATTTCTGTTGCCGCTACAACAACAAATACTAAAAAACAGAATAAAATATGATTTCCCATACAACATACGTGATTTTTTTGCTCGTTTTTGCTCGATATTGATAACGGCAACAGGTAGACGCTTGAAATATTCACAGAATATTTAATTATATATTCACTTTTAAAATAAATACCTGAATTAAAATAAATAAAATCAAATAAGTTGAGATGAAATTTTTTACTATTATTTATTTTAATTATCCAAAGCGCCCTTTTTACATGTAGGTGAAGTGTTTCCTTGTAGAAGTGATGAGATAGAGACTTCATTAATTCTTAATTTCATGAATGCCAATATACCCAAATGCTATAAGGCCTGCAAGTATGGTGCCAGAGCCAGATCTACAGTTACTGGGTGTGGAACTGTATTTATTTACCTAAACATGAAGTGAAAAACAAGCTCAACGAGCGACTGCTCAATGATTACATACATTAGCTGTGGAAAAGTGCCATGGTAAAACAGTACACAGGAATTTGATGCTTAGTTCTTCGAAACATTTTCTGTTTTAAGTACCTTGAATATAGTAATAGTTTCAGTACCTTGAAGACATAAAGTCAACCGATTTTTCTTAAACCTACTTCTACTTTGCACCGGGAAAGTAATACAGTGTGAATGAAATGATTAGAGAATTGATGAAGAAGAGAAGCTTCTACCCTACCTAAAATGGTAGTAAAAAAAATACAAAAGTTAAATTAAAATTATATATATATCATTTATTATTTTCTCATAGGTAGGTACCTATCTCAGAAGGAGGGCACATAAATTTATAAGGGGTGGTTCTGAGCCTGAAGATTCTGTGTCTATTTCTGCTTCCGTAGCGAAGCACTCCCCTGATGTGAGTCCGGCCGAAGATGGTAGGTGGGGACAAAAGGGTGACGGAGTAGTGCCGCGTAGTAGGCAATCAGGAGCAGTCCGGGATCCGGGAATTGGTTGGTCTCTGCACTAGTACGCGCAGCCAACCAGTGCGAAGTTGTGCGAAGTTCGGGATCCGGGAATTGGTTGGTCTCTGCACTAGAACGCGCAGCAAACCTGTGCGAAGTTGTGCGAAGTTCGGGATCCGGGAATTGGTTGGTCTCTGCACTAGAACGCGCAGCCAACCAGTGCGAAGTTGTGCGAAGTTCGGGATCCGGGAATTGGTTGGTCTCTGCACTAGAACGCGCAGCCAACCAGTGCGAAGTTGTGCGAAGTTCCTGGAATCCACAAAACCAGCGGATTACACACTGATTTAATTACTTCCGTTCCTAGGGTCCACCACGGAATCACGAAGAAAGCAGGTAGGTACTTACGTAGTAGTTTTATAGTCCGTGGTGGTACCAACAATCAGAACGGAGTTTACAATTAATTCAAAAGCTAAAGGCTAAAAGAAAACAGAAGAAGCTACGTTAATATTTAAGTTATTAATTAGGTTTCTTGAGAACCGTTACAAAAAAAATAAAAATCAAGGTAGATGAACAAAAATTGAAATGTAATTTAAGATTAATTACATTTCTCACAGTTAAAATAAACAAACTAAATGAGTGCTATTACTACAAATGAAAAGCTGGAAATGAATGATAGTTAATACACAGTATGAACAAAATAGCAAATCATGATTGTGTTTTGTGTGTCATTCAAAACTTACCCTATATCGGGAAATCACTTCACAACTTTAAAATATTACGACGCGACATCGAGTTCAAGTTATACTATCAATTTTGATGGTAAAAAAATAAGAATGCACTTATTAATTTAAATTATCGCCGGTTCACGCTTGCTTGCTAGGGCGCAAGACTAGCGTGAACCGGCTAAAAAGTCAGCCTAGCAACGACTGTCGCGAGGCGCGGCCGCAGGCTCGTTTCCTGTCGTCATACCCCTTACCTCATGCCTCTGCCCGCGACCAGTTCAAAATCTGTGCGTCATCGCTAGCTACAGATATTACTTACTTTAGCTGACAAAACTATACATGAATTGAAATTACTGAAGTATTATTTTTAACCAACTTTAAAACAGGAGGAGGTTCTCAATTCAACTGTATGTTTTATTTGTAATTATTTTAGTTGTTAATTAATTTGTAAATATGTATATACTATTTTTTATTAGATTAAGTTATTTGAAAAATACATGTAACGCTTCGTTACATTACCCGCCTGTCCCTCGTAAGGATTTTAATTTAAAATTAAAATCCGCAAACTATAAATCTGTATCAATTTCTTACAATTATCTTTCATACATCCTTTCATACCTCACCAGCGTTCAACAGAAACAAAAATAAATCAAATAATATCATAATTATAAGACTCATCCTAACATGGAGAAAGTCATAGGTCATAAAATTCGACTTACGACTTTTTGTAAGAAATGTAAAAAATTGTGATGGGCATGGGCAACGACGAATATAAATTACTATTGAATGTTTAAAAATAACTTATGATATTAAAGATTGTTGTAAATGGCACACAAAACTGGTTAAAGTGATCAATGATGAAAATACTCCGTTCTGTTACAATTCACTATAACAGAACGCTCTGGTTTGATGAAATAAATACTAAAAAATTAAACAAAATTAAAAACGCAAAATAAAAATAAAAATGTTCAAAATGTTTGCAACTGGTGTGAAAGCATCTAAACGATGTAGTTTATGTCTAAATACTTAAAACACCGAAAAAAAAATATTTGAATTTAATTAAAAGTTTTTAAAAACTTTTGTACCAGACTGTACTTTTTCGTTAAAAAAATTTTTTTTTTTTAGATTTCAATCTATTATGTTAAACTTACGTATAGAGCATAAAAAACGACATAAAATGACTACTGCTGTCACCTCAGTTGCAGCAAACCAAGGAGAAAAAAAACGTTTTACAAAATTACCCACTCACCGTACTAAAACTAACTACATACTACTAGAAGCAGAAACAGAACTAATCAACCACGTAAGAGGGCGCCAATGCAGAAGGAGGGCACATAAATTTATAAGGGGTGGTTCTGAGCCTGAAGATTCTGTGTCTATTTCTGCTTCCGTAGCGAAGCACTCCCCTGATGTGAGTCCGGCTGAAGATGGTAGTTGGGGACCAAAGGGTGACGGAGTAGTGCCGCGTAGTAGGCAATCAGGAGCAGTCCGGGATCCGGGAATTGGTTGGTCTCTGCACTAGCACGCGCAGCCAACCTGTGCGAAGTTCGGGATCCGGGAATTCGTTGGTCTCTGCACTAGAACGCGCAGCCAACCAGTGCGAAGTTCGGGATCCGGGAATTCGTTGGTCTCTGCACTAGAACGCGCAGCCAACCTGTGCGAAGTTCGGGATCCGGGAATTGTTTGGCCTCTGCACTAAAACGCGCAGCCAACCAGTGCGAAGTTGTGCGAAGTTCCTGGAATCCACAAAACCAGCGGATTACACACTGATTTAATTACTTCCGTTCCTAGGGTCCACCACGGAATCACGAAGAAAGCAGGTAGGTACTTACGTAGTAGTTTTATAGTCCGTGGTGGTACCAACAATCAGAACGGAGTTTACAATTAATTCAAAAGCTAAAGGCTAAAAGAAAACAGAAGAAGCTACGTTAATATTTAAGTTATTAATTAGGTTTCTTGAGAACCGTTACAAAAAAAATAAAAATCAAGGTAGATGAACAAAAATTGAAATGTAATTTAAGATTAATTACATTTCTCACAGTTAAAATAAACAAACTAAATGAGTGCTATTACTACAAATGAAAAGCTGGAAATGAATGATAGTTAATACACAGTATGAACAAAATAGCAAATCATGATTGTGTTTTGTGTGTCATTCAAAACTTACCCTATATCGGGAAATCACTTCACAACTTTAAAATATTACGACGCGACATCGAGTTCAAGTTATACTATCAATTTTGATGGTAAAAAAATAAGAATGCACTTATTAATTTAAATTATCGCCGGTTCACGCTTGCTTGCTAGGGCGCAAGACTAGCGTGAACCGGCTAAAAAGTCAGCCTAGCAACGACTGTCGCGAGGCGCGGCCGCAGGCTCGTTTCCTGTCGTCATACCCCTTACCTCATGCCTCTGCCCGCGACCAGTTCAAAATCTGTGCGTCATCGCTAGCTACAGATATTACTTACTTTAGCTGACAAAACTATACATGAATTGAAATTACTGAAGTATTATTTTTAACCAACTTTAAAACAGGAGGAGGTTCTCAATTCAACTGTATGTTTTATTTGTAATTATTTTAGTTGTTAATTAATTTGTAAATATGTATATACTATTTTTTATTAGATTAAGTTATTTGAAAAATACATGTAACGCTTCGTTACAACTTCTACTAACAATTTTTTGCCAAAAGTCGTCGATTAAACAGGAAAAATCACCACCCACTCCACACATAAGGTGGATATGTCTGGCCTTACTTGCCGTGCCCAGACCGCAGAAAGCTCCAGATTTCAAAACTATGAAACCTAAGGAATCCCGTATCTAAGTGGAGCCACAATGAGTTAACGAATAATATGTTTAGCGGTATTACTGGACTGGATAACGATAATTTGGTGTGTTGTGTGTATACTAGTATACTATAACTTAAGAAATTAATGTATCTCTTAACACTAATAAAGTTGTATAATTGAATATTACATTGTTTTATAGCAGACGAGACGGAGAATATTAACGTTTATAATCACGTTCATATAAACCCTTGTAAAAAGAACATACCAAATTTTAAAATTCCCGCTTTTTTATATTTATTGGTCAAAACATAGGTGGGGTATTTTTTTCTTTAATTTTGGCTTCGCAATCTGGTGCATTTAGCCAGTGTCAAGTAATAATATATTTCAAGTATATTTCGTGTTAAAAGTCCTAGAAACAAGTCAAAGTCAAGGAAAACAGTCAGGTCCAATCATAGTCAGGCTTAAAGTGAAAAAATAGCGTTGTTGATTTTGTGTTATTTTTCAAAACCTGTGATTCTTCGAGTATTAATGTGTAATAATTGTGGATTTTTAACCGTAAACGTAAATAAGTGTAGGCAAATCATACAAAGTTGAAAAACGTGATTTTTCACCTTCGCTCTAAAACTCCAATAGAAGTTCTAGTATGGGTTCTACCATTTTACTAGGGCATGACTTGACTGAGACATTGACTCTTACTTGACTTTGACTGTGGCTTATGAGTAGGAATTTTATTATAAAATACACTTGAAATATATTATAAATTGACACTGGCTAAAGGCACAAGATTGCGAAGCCAAATAAAAAAACTGCTAATTTGCCAGTGCCACTGACTGTGACTGCCAGTACTGCCACTGTCATTTGTCAAAGGACACTGATTTCATTTTCGTTTGCTTGTTTTTCTTTTGCTAATCCATCGATTATTCCGATTTCCGGGCGCGTTTAATAGTTACCGATATTGCACTGTAAATTTTGGTGTCATTTGCGAATCAAATAAAACGAAGAATGTCATATCAACTGTACAGAAACACCACGATCGGAAATACGCTTCAAGAGAGTCTTGACGAATTGATTCAGGTAATTATTGCTGTATTACTTGTATTTGTATGTCACCCTTCATTCTTTAGGTCTTACTTATTCCTTTTTCTTATATTCCTCGTGTAAGTCTTGATTATCATTGTTCATTTTATTCACAGTATGGACAAATTACACCGGCTCTTGCTGTGAAAGTTTTGCTACAATTCGACAAATCCATCAACCAAGCTCTTTCGAATAGAGTGAAATCAAGGCTGACTTTCAAAGCAGGAAAACTGAATACTTACAGGTGGGTAATAAGAATAAAAGATATTCCATGGGCTTCCAGATGTTATCTTATCTGCATACCTAGTGTTGTAGGATGTATTACAGACTTCTTTGTTGATTGATTTGTCATTGAGTGCAGCACAATTAATAAAAACCAACACAATCCATTTAGATTCAGTTCAATCTGCAGCTTAAATTATAGTTGTGATATGATAGAGAGCTTTTGACTATCATATTTTCACAAGGATTAGGAAGGCACTTTAAAAATC
Source organism: Lomographa bimaculata (assembly GCA_948107665.1). Classification (NCBI taxonomy): domain Eukaryota; kingdom Metazoa; phylum Arthropoda; class Insecta; order Lepidoptera; family Geometridae; genus Lomographa; species Lomographa bimaculata. The sequence goes on from OX403603.1 coordinate 8,422,331, forward strand.
TGCCATGGCTTTCTATTGATTTAAAAAAAAAAAAAAATATTTGCAATAGATCTTTATTTAGAAGCATATTTTTAGTAAAACATTACAATTACTCCTTTAAAACAGTATATTTTATGTATCATCATAACAAATGTATACTTATATCATGGATCGACAACTTTCACAATCTCTTTCAAGTCTTTATTTTTTTCCCACTTCCTTAACATAAATGGTAACAGCTGGTATGGACTCATGAATTATCCACTTAAGAATCGATTTTCATATTAAATCCATTCATTTCTCTATATGAATAGCACACAGATGATACAGGCAGTGGGGAGTGGGAAAATACAGGGACTACTGGCTTTTAGATATGAACACTTTTACACGCGCAGCCCCACACTTAGTTCCATTACTTGTTTTGTAGGTGCTGGAAACATTCACATTACACACATATTCATTATTATTATTTAATACTTTATTGCACAGTAAAAAGTGTACAAAAGGAGGACTTAATGCTAAAAGCATTCTCTACCAGTCATCCAGCGGTGGAAAATGAAATGACATGAGGCGTGCATCAATCAGGGGTAAAAAATATATGGGAGTCACAACTAGAACCAGAAATATTTTTTTTTCTTGGAGAGAAAACTTGTGTTCCTGCCGGGAATCGAATGCAATACCCCTGCTTAGAAGGTCACCCAACTAAGCCAACAGGAGTATGTAGATAATGTTACAATTTCTGTTTGTTTTACAGATTTTGTGATAATGTTTGGACTTTCATGTTGAATGATGTGGAATTCCGTGAGGTTCAAGAGGTGGCCAAGGTGGACAAGGTTAAAATTGTGGCATGTGATGGGAAAAGTGAGTATAAATAGAAAGATTGAATGAATAGTCAGTAAAAATTAAGTTAACACAGAATAACAAGCTGATTTAATCGATTGAGGACGGCTTGAGTAGCTCATATTACCAATAAATCATTGGGCTAGCTTGGATTATTTGAAGTCTACAGTAAACTATTTACTTTAAAGTGTTGTTTGATGACAAACTTAATAATTCATACCTTTCAATAATATAATCAACTTCTTTTCAGATGTCGATGACCGAAGGTAGATGGTGTGGTGTTCAAAATTAGGTTTTTAATATTATTCATCCTATCTATGTTTTAAGACACATAAATGTCTTTTCCTTAGTACCTACTAGAACTTAGTTTAAATATTTGAAACTTTTGTTTTTTAAATAAAAGTGTCAAGTGGGAAATCTTGTCTTTAAATTACATAAACAACACACTCACATCCCCATACTTTCGCTTCCGACTTTGGCGTGGCTGCCAGAAACATTCACATCACACACAATCACAACCCGAACCACACAAATTTTCCTTGGGGAGAAAACTTGTTTCCGCTGGAAATTGAACCCAACACCCCTGCTTAAGAGGTGAACATGCATCCAATTAAGCCAATGAAAGGGCAGATCACTTTAAAAAAAAAATTTTTGCCTAGCTGCATTCGCCATGGACCCAAGAAGACAGACAAAAAAAAAACATTTTTAGTGCCATAAGTCCTGTATACCTTGTGTTACCTACAACTGACGTTATAGATGTGACATCACATCAAAAGATCCACCGTACCACCAGGGGTATGGTGGGCCTGAAGGGTGTTCCAACAGATCATGTTGTAAGAATTAAATAAAACATTTGTAGTGTTCACTTTTATTTATTGACATCAGAATATAGGATAAAAATGATTACAATTATTATGATACATTATATTTACAAACACCTATCCCCATTTCAACAGATCTATGATAAAGAAAATTATACATAAGGGCACAGAAGTAAAAAGTAAAAACAATATACCTCTAAATATATTAATTAAATTTGTCACAAATAATTGCAGTCTGCTCGATTCAATCACAACAATGTAGGACTTCAAGAATAAAGACTAATTAAACATTTATAAAAAATAATAAACAAAAATATTAGACATTCTGTCCGTGTGGTATGTAAATTAGGCATTTGCAGTTATAGCACTAAAGTGTTATTAAAACCTGATAATGATTTCTTTTATATTCAATAATTGTATATCCCCAATTATTTGAGGCAAAGCTGCAGCATTGTTTACGAGAGCTACCTTCATAAACATATAGTTATAACAGTATACAACATCTCCGCACACACTACAACATCCGCCCCTCAAGAGGGGCATACAATTTGAACTTTTAGGGTTGAGTTATATAAGTTTAAATCTCCCGTAAATAATGAATTTATTAACACAGTACTTAATTGTATCTGATCTAGATAAATTGATAAAATTAGCTAATTTATATACAGAATGAGATGGCAATATTTATCTAAACAGTATAGTCACTACATAATTTATTTCATTAATATTAGAATCCGTTTTTAAGAATTATTCTACTTTGCATACAATGCATAAACCACAAAAGCCGTATGCCACCACCATCAAAGTCGCCATCAAAAAACATCCAATCAACCATTTCAACTCCTCCACCGAATAAAGCTGCCTAATATTTACTGATAACTAACAGTAAAGTAAGTAAAATTTTATTCCAATATGCACGTTGCATAAGAGATGTTTTCAAATGTGATGGTCATCGATTCAAGCGCAGTAAGAAGGTGGTGATGTGAGATCAGCGAGTAGATCCAATTCTTCTTCTGTGAGTTGTTCCCTGTGTTTAGCCCAATCGTCTTGATGTGTACGGCGGAATTCTGCTAGGACTGTGCGGATTGTGGCGGGTATAGGGTCTGGAGCGCTCGTATGTCGAGCTAGCTCTGCTAATACATCCCCGAGTTTCGGCCCCAGGCTGTAAGGACGAGAGGCTAGGTACGAGCAAAGTCCCAGCACTCCGTGATGCCTTTCCACTAACTGCTTGGATCGGCAGCTTCGAGAGAGATTTCGCAATGTCTTGTCTTCGTCGATTAACGCTCGGCAGTGCATCAGGCCGGTTAAGAGCTTCGAAGCAGATTGTCTTACCTGAGGAGGAGAACATTATTGATATATTAACACCTGAATACACACACGCGAGTACGGCGCCACACGCGTGATGTATTATTTTCATACAACGCGTATATCACATTAACATATTAAAAATAGCGCTGATACTTTGCGTTACTCAAGACAACGCTCAGTTTAAGTAAAAACTTTAGTACAGGTCCGTAAACTTAAATTATATCTATGTTGCAAAAGGTGGAAACGCATCTCATGACCGTAATGTTTAGGCTAGCACCAATCTTACGGTACGAAATATAAACCATTGATACATATATTTTGTTTTTATTGACTTCTAGTTCTATGATAGTTAGCAAAAAAACTAAATTTGTGGAATATTGTAGTAAAAAAAAAAAAAAAAACTTTTCATAAATTTCTAAATGTAAAATCGGAAAATATTTGACATCACAGTACACACACTCACTAGTTTCTCACAAATGTGACCAGATGTGACAAGGACGGGGGTTAAAAAATCATGAAATTCGTGTGACGTAATTTATGGATGGCCCCTTATCACATAGCTGCTAGTTGGTAGAATAATATTGCACTCATGTTTTTAAAAACATACCTCAAGCCTAGGGTCCCGCATGAGTTGTAGCGCTAATTGCTCCGCCTTCTCGGAGCGTTCTGCGTCTGCGCACATATATGGGAGTCCGTAGAACAGCAGCGGTTGTGCGAAGTCAAGACACGCCAGGCGCGCCCACCATGATCGATCTGTTGGACAAAAATATTTGATATAGGTAGTCCCGCGTAAGGTGTTCAAGGAGAGTTACAGTACCACATGCAAATTAAACTTTGACCTTGTAAAAGTACCGTTGACAGATATCTCTCGTCCGTTAGTCTACCAACAGCGAGTACCGTCACTATAAAAGTATACACACACCTCTCGCCCGTTGATCCGGCTATCCGCATCAGGTCATAGTAGTTCAGTATTGTGATAGTTCCTCAGCACCCGCTGCACTATACAGTAATGCGACACACACTTCTCGCCCAAAGCTCCAGGAGTTGCACAGCAATGTTGTAATAGTTGTCCCGTTGGACTCATCAGCGCGTACCGTTCCTATACATACAGTCATACCTCTCAAACCTCTCGCGCGTTGCTCCAGATGTCTCACGGCCAGGTCAAAGTAGCGAGTACAGTCCTTACACACACACAGTAACACATACCTCTCGCGCGCAGCTCCATTTGTTGGACAGCCAGGTCGTAGTCTGTGTGCGGGTTATGTTGCAGCGCTAGAGTATCCCTACACACAGTGACACATACCTGTCGCGCGCAGCTCCAGGTGTTGGACAGCCAGGTCGTAGTCTGTGTGCAGGTGATGTTACAGCGCTAGAGTACCGTCCCTACACACACAGTGACACATACCTGTCGCGCGCAGCTCCAGGTGTTGGACAGCCAGGTCGTAGTCTGTGTGCAGGTGATGTTACAGCGCTAGAGTACCGTCCCTACACACACAGTGACACATACCTGTCGCGCGCAGCTCCAGGTGTTGGACAGCCAGGTCGTAGTCTGTGTGCAGGTGATGTTACAGCGCTAGAGTACCGTCCCTACACACACAGTGACACATACCTGTCGCGCGCAGCTCCAGGTGTTGGACAGCCAGGTCGTAGTCTGTGTGCAGGTGATGTTGCAGCGCTAGAGTACCGTCCCTACACACACAGTGACACATACCTGTCGCGCGCAGCTCCAGGTGTTGGACAGCCAGGTCTAGGTCGGCGCGCGGGTGGTGTTGCAGCGCGAGCGCGGCGAGCAGGCCGGCGGCGGCGCGCGGCAGCTCCTCGGCGCCGGCGGCCCCGCGCCCGGCCACGGCGCACGCGGCGCCCACCAGCGCGTACTGCGCGCCCACGCGCCCGCCCGCCGCGCGCACCGTTATACCCATGCACCCGCGGAGCACTAACATAGGTACCACATATCAATTCATTATCTAATTCATCATCAATTCACACAGTGTATATAAACGATCGAGCAATACCCGAAAATACAGCCTAGACAGGACCCTAGACCTTAAGCTTCGCTGGAAAGCACATGTCAAAAAGAAACGCAATGAGCTTGGTTACAGAAAAATGATTCAACTAGTTGGGAAGTTATCTTCGTTGCTAGTCTACAATAAACTACTTTTGTACGAGCAAGCACTCGTGCCGATATGGACGTACGGTATTCAGCTGTGGGGCTGCACCAAACATAGCAACGTCCAGATCATACAAAGATTTCCAAACAAAGTACTGAGGGGCATTGTTAATGCAACATGGTACATTAGAAATGACGATCTTCATGGGGACCTAAAAGTGCAACTCGTCGCTAGTGTTATACAAAGACTCGCCGAAGCTCATGAACAAGGACTTCATCACCATGTGAATGTCGAGGCAATCCAGCTCCTCGACAACACAGACTCAGTGAGAAGACTCAAGAGAACTAAGCCTTTTGAGTTAGTGTAATGATATGAGTGTAATATAGTAAGTGATATTAACAAAGAACACAAGAACAAAGTGTCTTCCCGACAATAGAGACGTTGAAAGTAGCAGTTTAGGTCAACATTAAATTACCAAATAAAATAGTCTTAGGGCTAGATCGTAATTCCAATAGTCTACCAAACGTATTTGGTACGGCATAATAACAGTGTATATCAGAGGCTATTTTTTTTTATTTTGGCTTCGCAATCTTGTGCATTTAGCCAGTGTCAAGTAATAATATATTTCAAGTGTATTTCATATTAAAAGTCCTAGTCACAAGTCACAGTCAAAGTCAAGTAAAAGAGTTAAGTCATAGTCAAGTCATGCTCCTACTGGAGTTTTGGAGCGAAGGCGAAAATCACGTTTTCAACTTTGTATGATTTGCCTACACTTATATAACATTAACATAACGGCTTTCACACTCACAGCCCCACACTAAGTTCGATGACTTGTATTGTGGGTGCCGGAAACTTTCACATCACACACACAATCACAACCAGAACCAGAAACACAAATTTTCCTTGGTGAGAAAACTTGTGTTCCCGCCGGGAATCGAACCCGGTACCCCTGCTTAGATGGCGAACGCCATCCAACTAAGCCAACGGGCAGTATGCACGTTTACTAAGTATTAACGGTTAATAATCCATCGCTATTACACATAAACACTAGAACTATTAAACCGTGTTGTATGGCCTGGTATTCTTATTCTTATTCAATATGGGGGCGTTAAGGCCTGCACTAACGTCCCGGATTGTTCCCAGTTGTCCCCTCTAGCGCTGTCACCCGGGGTGACAGCTGGGAATTGTCTTCCCATCTGTCACCCTCTAGAGGGGACTACTGGGAATTGTCCCCTCTACAATTGTTCTCAGTAATTGTAACCCCGGTGACAGATGGGAAGACAATTCCCAGCTGTCAACTCGGGGGACAGGGCTAGAGGGGACAACTGGGAACAATCCGACGTCCCGCTTGGGATGTATTGTGCATTTCCCCCTGCCAGGAACTACCCCATCCACCCAGCTCCTTAAAATAGCGGAGTGTGGTATTGGGGTGGTGGCATAACTGTTCCAGTGGTGAAGTTGTTGTATTTGATTTCTGTGTCTTTAGGTTTTGTGGAATGTTGCTCTAGCATTCCACAATGCTAGGCTTTGGGGGCTGAGTCACCCACGTCCGTAGGAGGATACCCCTTAAGTCTGACTCCCTACACGTGGTCCCCGGGTGGTGCTAATCAGGTGACATTTGAGAGGTGGTAGAGCATTTTGTGAGTTGCTCGCCTGGCTTGCTACCAATGTAGCTTACCACCATCAAGTTGAAAGTCTGCCGCCAAGCCAAATACGGTGTTCCGGCAGTAATCCTTGAGAGCCTGCGTATTCCAGGTCTAGTGTGTTTACCAGCTTCGATCACATCGTCACTTACCATCAGGTGAGATAGTGGTCAAACACTAGCCTGTCACAAATAAAAAAAAAAAAAATGCTATGGCCTGGTATGTGAGTGGTGGCTCACCGGTGGTGAGCAGGTTGGTGGCCCGCGCGTGGTCCCGGGGCGCGGGTGGCGCGGCGTCTCCGGCCAGCCGCAGCGCCGCGTCCAGCCGCGACGCCAGCTCCTTGTCCACGCCGGCGCCGCCGCGACCCACGCCCTCAGACTCCGGCGTCGCCCCGCCCTCCCGGGACTGCAACCAATCGACAACACTTTACTGTTATCTCCTTTTGGAACGAAAGTTCCTTATCGCGCGTTGCGAAAGGGGCTAGACGGAAAAAATTAAGACCAAAAGTTGTAACGACACTTTTGCTATAGTTGTAAGCCATACCACGTTCTCGTCCGATCACCGAAGTTAAGCAACGTCGGGCGCGGTCAGTACTTGGATGGGTGACGCCTGGGAACACCGCGTGATGTTGGTTTTTGCATGTTTCTTTTAATTTTGGAACGAAAGCTCCTTATCGCGCGTTGCGAAATGTGGCTAGATGGAAATTGAACTTCGTCCCATCCGGGGAGTCCCTTGACACCTCTCAAGTTTTTTTATTATTATTTTGTTCGAAAGGGCATTGGTTCTAGTTGGTCCAACTAACACAATTATGTGTTAGTTGGACCAACTAGAACGTATGCCTTTTCGAACAAAATAATAATTAAAAACCGGTTAATAAATTAAAGAGTTCTGAGATAACATACATTTAAAAAAATATGCGACGAATTGAGAACATCATCTTTCTTAACAAATTCCAAAAAAGGAGAAGGTACTTAATTCGACTGATTTTCTTTTATTTATTTGTGTTACATCATAACTTCTTTCTAGGTGAACCGATTTTGATGATTAGTTTTTATTTGAAATCTGATGCTTCTCATTAGGTCCCATTTAAATTTGATTAAGATCTGACCAATCGTTTTTGACTTATCATCAATACTCCATATTTGATTATAATCTGATCAAAAGTTCCGAAGATGCAGCTGTGAAGCATTTATCGAAGTTTTTTTACATTTGAATATTTCAAATTTTAATTTCATATGTTACACCTTGAGTACCGCAAAGTTTAAATTATTTTAAAGTCGGTTCAAAAGAAAACAATCCTAGTGTTAGTGTTACCTGTGGGTTATCTTCAGTTTGGTGGTGGTCGGGCGACAGTCGCGCTACGTCCACCGCTAGTCCTCCCACTTGTCCCACCAGCGGCGCCACTCGTTCGCCGCACGGAACTGAGGTGTCTTCCCGAGCGCTCCCCTCCACTGCCATCGATATCGCGGGCTTTATCACTGTAAAGACAAGTCAATATATTATACACTAGCCGCGCCCGCTATTATCAAGTTAAAAAGTAGCCTATGTGTTAATCCTAGGTATAATCTATGTACATTCCAAAGAACAGTGGCGAAATTTTAGTTGGCCTATGTTTGATCGTATTTAAATGTGAAATTAACGAAATTCACTCAAATAAATTACAAAGATTTACTAAAACAACAGAAAAGGCAGACGAAGCCAGGTAAAAAAATACACATCAAAAGAAACAAAACGATTACTTTCAACCTTTTTTCATTTTTCTGATTTTGTCTATGCTGTGGTTATATATTAAGATGTTACCATGTCCATTGCCTTACCCTAGTGCATCTCTATATTCCTAAGCCGTAATGCTAATGCTTATGATGTATCCATAAAACAAAAAATACTATGGTAACTTATGTATAAACCATCAGCTGTCTAGAATCCGTCTGTCATTCACAGGTTTTCTAAAAATAGCTGCGGTTGCTATTGCAGTCATCGACATTTAAGGGGAAAAAGCAAATGTCATGGCAATACCAAACTGTCGTATGAATGACGTTTTCACTTTTGACGTTTGTTTTTTTTTTCTTTTTTCTTTTAATATTAGCTTCGCAATCTTGTTCATTTAGCCAGTGTCAAGTAATAATATATTTCAAGTTTAAACGTAGTGGTGGCTCTTTGGAATGAGCTTTTATCACAAATTCACGACTGTCAGAACTGTTGGCGTATTCAAAAAGAGATCGGCAAAGTGTGCTGAGCCATAACCTACAAATATGTTTTGTTTAATATCTTAATAACTAGGCCTTCTTAAACGACAATTCTTTTAAAATTAAGCTCAGAAGGCAACCGGCCCTACGTAAGATATTTTTTTATCTATATACGATGCTATTTTACTTCAACTAAAATGATGTATGGGAGTTCGCCATTGTTCTTTCATCCAAATCCGTTCAGCCGTTAAAGCGTGAAGAGGGAACAAACATAAAACTTTCAGATTTATAATATTAGTAGGATACTATATATTATTATATTTTTACTGTTTTAGATCAGCCACCTTCTGGGTTGTGACTGAAAATCAGCGTCTAGCGTTGTTACACTTGGCAAAAATGCTGTGTCACGACCCATTTGGCACTTTTATGTTATAACATAATCATAAAAGCTTTCACACTCACCGCTCCACACTAAGTTCAGTGACTTGTGTCGTGAGTGTCGAAAACATTCACATAACACATACAATCACAACCAGATCTAGAAACACGAATTTTTCTTGGTGAGAAAACTTGTGTTCCCGGCGGGAATCGAACCCGATACCCCCTACTTAGAAGGCGAATGCCACCCAACAAGCAGTTCGAATGTTATGTTTAATTACCTTTCTTATGTTTCTTTGTAAGCTGTTTTTGTTGTTTATTTATGTTATATTTATTTTGTTTATAATGCGAAATACATATTTCATTCATCCATTATATACGAAAAAATCATAAAACAAACTGCGTAAAATGAAAACTGCCTGTTTTTTTTACTTTTTCGTTAATGATACCTATTATAATTTAAAAATTACTTTATCACAGCTTTATTATAAGTATTGGAATTTTTTGCGAGAATGGTTGTTAACCAACTTTAAATGGTTAAGGATCCTAAATTCAACACAAAAAAATAGTACGAGAAATTAGAATAAATATGTAAAAATCTTAATCTAATAGAACGCCAGTTAGCAGTGTCCAAGATGCAGAATTATTGTTTGTAGTTCATAACTAATAATAACTCAAAGGGTATTGTCAAAATTGTGACTTTACCACTTGATGAGAACGTTTAAAAAAAAATATAAACGTTTTTTTTTTATTTTTAAATTTTAATTTTTTTTTTTTAGCGTTCAAAAAAATGCATAGCGTCATCATTGTGTCAATTCGGTCAAACTTATCTGGCAAGTGGCTAAATCAAAATACCCCCGACGCGTTTTACGAGACATAACTAAGAAAACCATCGACCAAGTCACCTTTCAAATAAAAAACAAACCGCAGCCGAATTGGTTCACCCTTTTAGTATAGTATTTTTTATTGTTTGCACAAAAGGAGATGTTTCATTTTGGGCCAGCACTATGTACCATACAGCACATACACATTCAATATCTTCTTGTCATGGCAGTCATGACAAGAAGATATTGAATGTCACTCTGTTCCGAGTTTTAATCGAGTAACATATTCTATAGTCCTATTATAATTATAACGAAACCCAAATATTTTAGAATTGGTATGTTGCTTACAATAAATGATCATTGACAATGAATGACACGTCAAAATGACAGTTCAATAATGTCGCAATCCGCCATTTGTTTTTTTTTTATTATTATTTCATGACCATGGATGCATAGTCCTTCAGTCGAAATATTAAACAAATATAAACTATTTCTATTCTTCATAATAAAAGTCCTAGTCACAAGCCACAGTCAAAGTCAAGTAGTCAGTCAAGTCATAGTCAAGTCATGCCCTAGTAAAGTGGTAGAAACTTTACTAGAACTTCTATTGGAGTTTTGGAGCGAAGGTAAAAAAAAACACGTTTTTCAACTTTGTATGACTTGCCTACACTTATGCACATTTACTAAGTATTAACGGTTAATAATCCACCATTATTACACATTAACACTCGAAGAATCACAGGTTTTGGAAAATTACACAAAATCAACAACGCCATTTTTTCACTTTCGCGGCAAAACTCTCCCGCCATTTGTAAATGTGTTGTGTTGCTATCGATGTACCAAGAATGTAAAGAAAATAAACATTCAAAAACAGTTACTATATTGTATAGCTATATGTATGAATATGGTACATGGTGCTGGTCCAGGCTCCTTCAATTTTGAAACATTTCCTTTGTATTAAATTAAGATACAGTTGCTCTAGAACATTCCACACTAACAAAAAGTAAAGTTCCGTAGATATATACACATAGCGGTCAAACTTATAACTAACTTATAACTTTATAATTTTTTTTTTTACTTTTACGTTTATCATCCGTTCTGCGAAGGATTAGAACTCAATACCTGCATCTTTATTCCCTGAATGGTACAATCTGGGTGTTTAGAATTCTAGAGCGAATAGGTATCTTCTAGACAGGCATGTTACATCTTCTACCACATCTTCACTTTCAATCAGGTGAGATTATGGTCAAATGATTGCCAAACTTCTTGCGTCGGGGGTTAAAAAGAGTACACTCAGTGGAAAAAGGAATAGAAAATGAATATTTAAACTTTGCGTTTAAATTATGATAAGCCAAGCTAAAAAAACGGCCTCACAGCTTTATCTCCGGAACCCATGATCAGATTCAATTAATGTAATACGCATTATTGAGGATAACTCAAAAACTACTGGTCAGATCATGATCAAACTTAAATGGGACTAAAATATTTCAAAATCGGTTCACCCAGAATAAAGTTATAATGTAACAAAAAAATACAGTTACACAAAAAAACACAAAATAATTAAACGCAAGCAAAGCTTAAAAAAAACCGACTTCACCGCTTTATCATAAGAATCTTGATCCACCAGCTTTCAAATAAAAAAAGAATCATCAAAATCGGCTCACAACGAAAGAAGTTGTGAGGTAACTTTTGAAGTCGTTACCCAACCAGAACATCGTCAAAGTACGCATTATCCGTCACAAAATAGACATTATTGACGATATTTCAAGAACTACTGATCAGATCTTGATCAAATTTAAATGGGATCAATTAGAAAGCAACATCTTTGAAATTAAAAAAAATATTTTAAAAACAAATTACCAATATCGCCATTTTCGTCATACAGCGCTGCCAATCGAGGTAAGACAGTATCGAGGAAATCCGCGAGACACGGAGCGTCGCCGTTGGAACCCCCGGGGAATACCAACTCGTTGTCAAAGATCGTCATTAGTAAGCTGGAAAAAGATTAAAACACTTATAAAAGTTCTCAAATCGTTGCATAAAGTAAGGTTTTGAATTATATAGGTACTACAATCATAAATTATATTTTTTGCCCGTGGCTTAGTTGGGTGAGCCCAACTGACTAAACCCAATGCCCCTGTATTGGGTTCGATTCCCGACGGAAACATGAGTTTTCTCTAGAAGGGTAATGTGTTTTTGGTTCTGATTGTGTGTGATGTGAATGTTTTCCGGCACCCACGACACAAGTCGTCGAACTTAGTGTGGACCTCTAAGTGTTAAAACGTTTAAAAAAGGAAAATAAAAACGTTTTCACACTCCTGTGAGTCCACAGTTTGTTTAAAGATTAGAGAGTGTAGATCAATGGCAACAAAGTAAATATTTCAGGAACCGAAGACCATTCTATTTGATAAAAATAGTTGTCTGTATAAAGTTAGTTTACGGACGATAATTTTACGAGATAACGTCATAAGAAAACATCGAAGTTTAGGCCGATCGTGCCTCTCTATCGCTTGTTCCGCGCTCTCGCTTGCACGCTCGGCTCAGGCGGAACGTGACAATGAGTCATGATTTTTCGTGCGTGCAGCCGGCGTTCATCGATTTATAAGACGTTATCACGTCAAAAAGTTGTGGAATAATGTTACTGACCTGCCGACCGATTCACGCACAATCTGATATGGATGTTGTATAAAGTTTGCTGCCTCCAATCGGTTCAGTACTAATTTGGCTATCCTCGCGGACCGCCATTTAAGTGAGCCAATCGCACCCTGAGAACAACAGAGAAAACTATCTTATAGTCTATTTAGTTACAGATAACTAAACAATAGTAAACTGAAAACTTGTTTAACCTTTAATTTTAAGTTTAATTTAAATATGTATGATGTGGCAGTGCTATATTAAATAATTAAATAAATAAGTTTAGAAAGTTACATAGTTACTTATACATAATTTGTTTCATTTTAATATGAAGGTTTGAAACGTTCGCAGTCCCTTTTTTTCTTTATTTTTTTATGATAATATATTATACGCAATAATTTCACCACAATATCAGCTAATACCTAGAAGTTGATGCGGCCGAAGATGTATATGTGCTTGCCTATACCTATTCACTCTTGACTTGGAAGGCTTCCAAATTATAGGGACCACATACGAATGCCCATAAGATCCTCGCAATAAGGATGATAAAGAAGCGAAACGCTCCGACCAAAGAAGAGGTATGTCAACAATAAATGGATGACGTTTGACCTTTCAGACTAGCATCATAATAAAACTTTTGTGCTCACCTGTAGTGCGTACAGTCGAGCACACATCACAAAGGACGTATTCTGGTCTAAGTCTGCGTCTTCTTGTGCTGCCGGTGGTACACAAAACTCCACGAGGCGCTCCAATAAAGAGGCCCCTCGGAGGGGGTCGAGCTTCTCTACTCCGGTCGCGAGTGCAGTGCCCCAGTCCTCCATTGTCTCTGGCGTTACTGCTGTCAAGCCTAGAGAATACATATTTAATTTAAAAAAAAAAAAGTTGTATGGTATTGATGTACTTAAAATGTCGGGATTTATAAAAAATAATTAGTTGGTTAATTATGGTTAGTTGTACTGCCTTAAAATATTAATTTCGTTGTTATAAGTTTGTATCTTTTATTGGTGTTCAACGAAGTATATTGTATTGTATTAGTTAACTCGTGTTTGAGTTATTTAAGATAATAGGCTTTGAGATAGATATTCATGTCTAAATATTATTCATTTGGATAGGTGGATTTGGAGACTAGACTATCTGAGCCAATACAAAAACCATAGTGGAAATTTTGCTTTTTTATATATACATATGAATAAACATATAATATCAGCAGTTTCGCTAACTATCTGCTAACGCTGTAAATTTTTAGCGCAGCGCTGCAGCGGCTATTTAAAGTAACCTCCTTCTACAATATCGCTGTATTTTCAGCTCTTGTTCTTGAGGCCAGTATCGCGGTACTTGTAGCGCTGCAGCGGTAGCACTGCAACTTACCCGTAGATAATCATATGTGCAGTATTTCTATACATTTCCAGCGCTTATTTTTCTGGCCAGTATCCATGTACTTGGAGCAATGCAGCGACTTATCACATGTTAAATAAGCTACAACTTACCCGCAGTGATAATATCAGCAGTATCGCTGTAAATTTTCAGCGCTTGTTCCTTAGGCCAGTATCTCGGCGCCCGCAGCGCTGCAGCGGCTATTTCCGACGCGAACCGTTGCGGCGCTTCTTGGGTGTCGGCAGCACAACGCAAAGCGTGTGGCAGGAACTTTGACGTCACCGCTTCGCCGAAGTTGCTGAATAGTAGCTGGGGAATGTAATCAATTGAACAATTAAATTTAAAAGCCTACTCGATACAAACGACGTTTGGTCCTATTTTTTAATTAACATTAACGCGTTCACACTCACAGCCCCGCACTGAGTTTGAAGGCTTGTATCGTGGGTACCGGAAACATTCACATCACACACACAATTGCACCCAGAACCAGAAACACAACCTTCCCTTGGGGAGAAAACTTGTGTTCCCACCAGGTATCGAACCCGATATCCGCTGCCTAGAAGGCTGACCCGCAACCAACCAAGACAGCGAGCAGTTCAGTTCTAATAATAAATAGACAAATTCGTAAATTTAAATCTGAATTTAGAATTACATTTACAAGCGAGCTTGTTAGCTTAGTTGGGTGCGCGTTCGCCTTCTAAGCAGGGGCATCGGGTTCGATTCCCGGCGGTAACACAAGTTTTTTAACCAAGGAAAATTTGTGTTTCTGGTTCTGGTTGTAATTGTGTGTGTGTGTGTGTGATTAGAATGTTTCCATTCACGGCACAAGTCATCGAACATAGTATGAGGCTGTGAGTGTGAAAGTGTTTGTTTTTTTATGTTTAAGAAATTGACTCCGTCCAACATATTCTTTACATACACGTTTTAAAGATACATACATAAGAACGTACACATAAACTAAACTATCACATTTAAAATAGTACAATTTCTCACACCTTAAAAACGCAGAACCTCATCGCTCCAAACTTGTCTCTTCCCTTCTTCTCTTCGACTGTTAAGAAAGCTAACAGTTTGTCGACACAGGCGTCGTTAGTGAAGAAGTCGTAGATGTGCCGCTCTGACTCCGTCATTTCTTCATCACGGACACTCCACGTGAACTTTTGCTCGTTAGGCGGTGCCGCGAGCTGCAAACATACAAGAAAAGAAGAATAGAATAGAATAAATATTTATTCCGAGAAGCTGTGGGTACATACATGACATTTAAATAACACCTATAACATTGTTATCCACGAAGGTACTTTATGTCTTAGTTTTCAACCGACGTCAAAAAAGGAGGTTCTCAATTCAACTGTATGTTTTTTTTGAAGTGAAAACTTCTTTAGCGGCTTTGTGCACTTTTTTGGTATGGGTTAAAAATGTTAAACTCGCGTCAGGACACGTAGCCTGATCGAATATTCGTAAGACGGAAAATTCGTAAGACAAAGGAGAGGAAGAAATATCCCCCTCTCTTTTTACCGCGCGGCGAAAATGTATGCCTGCTCCTGCTGTTTGCTTTGCTTGCGTTTCAATTATAAGTACTATGTACCGCAACTATTTAAGAATAATAATAAAAATCATGTTATTTTGTTATTTTATATTTAAATGCTTTTGAATTATGAATTTTAATTAATGAAAAGTAATAAAATGGGCAATTCAAAGCATTTCTAATTTTATTTTATTGTATAGGTACTAACATATTTTTAAGTTTTGTGTTACTAACAAATGGATCATGTTGTCCGAAATAAACATATTTTGATTTGATTTGATTTGAAAGCAGCAATTCCACGCTGTTGGCTAAACTGATGTGTGTCAGTTCACACATTTGTTATGTCAATGATTGGTCAACTCAAATTTACGGCAGCTATGATTGGGTCGCAGACTTTACAACAAGAACATCAAAATTGTTGCGTTTAAAACTGCCTGCATGCATTTTCAAATAATAATTTTGATATTAAATGTAGTTTTGATATATTTTCTTTTACCCGCAATGTATTATTGAAGTAAACAATTGAATAAAAACAAAAATATTTAAACGCAAGCAAAACAACCGACTTCACCGCTTTATCTTTGGAACTTTGATCAGATTAGATGTACTAAACACGCATAATTTATGATATTTCAAGAACTACTGATCAGATCTTGATCAAATTTTAATGGGACCAATTAGAAAGCAATATCATTCGAACAAAAAATAATTAAATTCACGAGTTCGGTATTATTCGGTTCACGAGGAACGAAGTTGAGGTAACACACATAAAAAAAAATACAGTCGACTTGAGTACCTCCTCCTTTTTTGTGAATTGGGTAGAAAATGCTTCATATTCCAAATTTAAGTTTAATAAAGTGCAAATATATTAGCGTTTAAAGAATTTTATCGGAATAGAGTGGGGATGCTGTCCTGCAAATTGAATGTTAATATAGAATGTATATGGATGGCGATACCGGCCTTTGACGTCATAAGCTGCTATAATA
Organism: Lomographa bimaculata; assembly: GCA_948107665.1. Taxonomy (NCBI): domain Eukaryota; kingdom Metazoa; phylum Arthropoda; class Insecta; order Lepidoptera; family Geometridae; genus Lomographa; species Lomographa bimaculata. The sequence continues at coordinate 8,438,937 of OX403603.1, forward strand.
GTGCGCTTGCTGTATATCATGAATGTCAAATGCTACTAACTGCCTTATTTTTTGCCTCTGTTTATGGTCAGCTTTTTTACGATGCAATAAAACAGTTGGCTTGGGTGGTTTAGCATTTTGTCCATCCGTCTGTCAGAGGCATTTAACGCCTAAACCATACAAGCTAATAACTTAACTTAATTCTCAGAGAGTAAGTAAACCTATGGCCTCCGGAAATGACTTTTAAACTGATATAAATAAAAATAACAAGGGTGCACCCATAAACGTCAATGGCGCGCAAAATATTTTTTTTCTGACCGTGTGGGGTATCGTTTAAATGAGCTTGACGAGTAGAGTACGGAGCCGTTTTTATATAAAAATCTATATTGGAAAATACCAATTTGGTAGGCCACTAAAGTCACCGTTTTTTTCCCTCCAGTTTTCACCTATTTTGGCCCGGGGTCTATCTTAAAAACGGCTCCACATTTAAAGCTAATACTTATTTATAATATCTGTAATATTCTGTACCTACTTGAACAACAAATACAGAAATCAAACAATTATTATTAAAATTATTAAAAGTTATAAGCAATTAACCTCTGTTCGGCGCGAACGACTAGTATAAAATACATAGAGCAAGAATCGTCAGTAAGTATTTACATATATTTACCTACCGTTAGTTTCTGAGGCCACGAATAGAACCCGTAGTTGGAATTCCTCAACAACGGCTTCTCCCAGTCCTTATCACTCAATGGAACTTTGTCTTCTGACCACAGAGCCCATTCCAAGTCGTTTCTGTACCCTGTTTTGGAAATATAACAGTCATATATAGGATAAGGAGCATCCAAGCGTAAAGTGAAAAAGATTACCCCTTTTTATGATCACATATTAACTTTATTCTCATTTATAGGCTGTTAAGCTTTTTATAGGGAATAGCCTGTTGTACTGTTTACAATAATCAAGGTTCCAAAATAGTTATCACAATAATGCAAATTATTAGCCAAATTACTTGATGGAAGACAGTAATTCTCAGCAGATATAGCACTACAGAAGTAAATTAAAATAAGTTAATTGCCAAAAGTTGTACATATTACAAATTGTCTTACGCTAGCTAAGTACTTAAAACGTTTTATGTACTATGTAGTGAGATGAAATTGAATGAGGTACTATAGAAGATTATAAGTAAAAAAAAGGTTTTAATAAAACAAAGAATATATAAGAGACATAAGGGTCATAGCATTCGCGGTACGAATAAAAGTGTATCTCAGGTACAATACAATATCGTATCGTACATATAAGTCTAATAAAGTCAACCCCCTTTATTCCTTTCCCTTTATCCATTATCATATTTATTACAGATACGTGGTAGAACAAACGAAAAAAAAAACAAACGCATTAACACTCACAGTCCCACACTAAGTTCAAAAACTAGTACCGTGGGTGCCGGAAACATTCTAATCACACACACATTACACCTAGAACCAGAAACACAAATATCCCTTGGGAAGGAATTTGTACTCCTGCCGGGAATCGAAACCAGGACCCACGGCGCAGAGGGCGGACACCTGTCCACTGCGCCAACTGGGGCGTCGAACAAATAATAGTATTGACATAAAATATGTTGTCAGTATTATAGTGTGTGAGTGTGTGTGTAACCGTGATGACCTAAACATATTGTTTATCAAATGTTTTATGATTTCAATAAATAAGGGGGTAGTATATCAAGGTTGATTACCTGGCACATGTTTTTTCGGCCGTTCCAAACCAGCCAGCTCAAAAGGGTCGACGTCCACCGTCTTCAGCTCACGTTTACTTTGTCGCAGCGCGTAGTGCGTGAGTCTGAGCGCGGTGCGTCTAACTGCGATGTCGTCGTGGATGAGGCATTGTAAGGCGAGCTTTACTACTCGCGGGGGGTAGTTGGTTTGGAGCGATGGACAGAATATGAGCATCTGTATTGCGTATTCGAGACGGCGCCATTGTCTGCAAGAATGTTTATTGTGTTACATGTAAGTCTTGTTTTGGGCGTTACGCTCACTTCTAATCTTAACTTCGGGTCGTACATAGAACCCAAAGCCAAGGCTGCTGCAAAGAAGCTAGGCATTCTATCGAAGGTTAGGCGGTATTTCATACCAGGTCAACTTCTTAACTTATACCAGGCCCAAGTTCGGTCTTGTATGGAGTACTGTGGCCACCTTTGGGATGGATCGGCTAGGTACCAGCTGGAGGCTTTGGAATCTATTGAACGACGAGCTAAGAGACTCATCAATAGCTATGAATTAGTTGAGTCTTGACTACAGAGTCTCGGTCTTTGGCGAAAAGTAGCAAGCCTCTCAATTTTCTACAAATTGCCCTACGGAGAATGTTCAAAGGAATTGCATTATCTTATTCCCACATCACCGTTCTATTACCGAATGGTCGGTATTTTTACTAATGGTAAAAATACCGACCATTCGCACGAAGCGTTTCGCTTCCACTTTCATTCTGAGAACTGCCAAAGAGTGGTACGCCCTGCCGTCTACTGTGTTTCCCGAAAAGTATAATATGGGATTGTTCAAGAAGAGAGTGAATAGGTATTTGCTGCGTAAGCGTGCTCCATCTCCGATCGCATCGTCGCTTTCCATCAAGTGAGATTGTGGTTCAAACGCTAACTTAGACTCAAATAAAAAAAATAAAAAATGTAAGTACATACTTAATTAGGGTTGAAAAAATTTACTAAATATTATAATTTTTTTTTTTCACCTGTAGATAGAATGTGATACAAAACATCGCTTTCACAGTCACAGCCCAGCTTCACATTTTTCCCCTTTTTTTTCCGGGCGGGGCCAAAGCCGGGGCGGGTCGCTAGTTCCTTATATGAAGTGTAAACACATACTTACAGATTAGGCTTTTCAGCGACATCCACGATTTCCTCCAACAATTCCATGTAGCATTTCTCCAGGCGGTCGGAGCTTTCTTCTTCCTTCTTCTCAGCTTGTTCTAATAATGCCAAGAACGCGGGGTCGTTGCGTTGTTTCTCTGTGAGGATGCAGCTGGCGACTGTCACGATGGAATCGGGGAATCGAAGCCGCGTGTTGACTGTCGGGAAGTTACGGTGGAGAGATTCGCTGAGAGCTTGTTCCAATCTGTTTAGAGTTAGGATTGTTATATTGTGTTCCAGTGGACTATTAAGTTGGAAACGGTACTTTATTGCGGCAAAAAGAAAAGATTTTGCCGTTAAAGTGAATATGTATGTCGATTTTGCATTAATAAATATTTTTTTACCGTACGTTTTTTTGTCAACATACATGAGTATAGCTAAATCAAACTACGTTGTAAATTATGTGACTTTATCGAGCCAGAACTTCTAGTATTCATAGAATGTTCTAGTAAACGTACCACTACTTTACTGTATGACTTGATTATGAACATGAATCTTTACTCGACCTTTTTGGGACACGATTACGAAAATAAAAATAATAGGCTCATGTATATCTGCGGAAATTATAACAGTTTATTAAACAAATAATAATTTAAATTAAGAGTATTGCGAAATACAAAGTTATGATAATGTACTGTAGTACTTGTATTTCAAAATACAAGTACTACAGTTCGCTCGAATCGTTTCGTTTCTACGTTTTTCATCCGTACAGCGAAGGAGTGGAACTCATTGCCGTCTTTGTTCCTAGTACAATCTCGGTGTCTTCAAGTCTAAAGTGAATAGATACCTTCTAGGCAAGCATGTCCCATCTTCGGCCGCATCGTCACTTTACATCAGGTGAGAAAGTGGTCAAATGCTTGCATATTCCGGATAAAAAAATAATCATTTCGTTTTGTATTCATTTGTTCATTTTCATATTATTGTTAATGTGAAAAGGAATATTCAGACTTGTGGGAGTTGTTAATATTGGTCGTAGTAACGTAGACTAGGTCGCCGAGAGGGAAATGAACAAAATACTCTTAGCGGGCGCCAGTCCAAGCTATCGCCCTACCTAGAGTCTAGAAGCAAAAACAACAGTATTCAGCTCACCTATGAATGCTCGTCTTTTCACTCAACGGTGCCTTCAGTAGATCTGGCCACAAGCGCCTCGCCGACTCCCAGTCTTGCTTCGCAATAAGCGGCCCTGTTCTGGGCCCGAGCAATATAAACAGGGCTCCTTTATGCCTGGCATGCCATTCTTCCCCTTCGCCGATGGACAGGAGAAGCGTGGACAGTTTGGGGACTAGAACCTTATAGGAGTAGGGGTAGTGGCTCAGCATCCAGTATAGACGGGTTTGAGCATGTTGACGGACCTGTACAAAAACAAAAACAAACGCATTCACACTCACAGCCCAACAGTAAGTTCAATGACTTGTATCGTGGGTGCCGGAAACATTTACATATCACACACACAACCACGCCCAGAGCCAGAAGCACAAATGTCCCTTGGGAAGGAAAAGTGTGCTCCTGCCGGGAATCGAACCCTGGACCCACGGCGCTGAGGGCAGAGACTTGCCCACCGCGCCAACTGGGTCATCAAATTTATAACAATATGTACAACAGTATATACCGATTTATAACAATATCTACGGTTTCTCTCACAGCAAGCACTTAGTTCTAAGAATTTATTTTACAGAAATCGGATACATATATTTACACACAACAATGACATCAATGACTATAAGCGAACTTCCATTTCGGGTGTTCAGTACTTTGTTAGTCCGTCCGTCTGTCAGATGCTTTTAAACTAACCAAATATGCCTTTTTAGACTTATTTTGTCTTGGTGCCTATCTTAAAAAAGAGTTTACGTTTAAGGCTGATGCTAAAGTAATATTATCGGTTAAATGTTGTACTTGAACAACAAATACAAAAAACAAAGGCGCAGAGGGCAAGTAATGAATAGGTACCTTCTAGGCAAACATGTCCCATCTTTGGCCGTATCGTCGCTTTCCATCAGGTGAGATAGCGGTCAAATGCTTGCCTATCTAGTATAAAAAACAAAAGTCTCTGCCCTCTGCGCCTTGGGTCCTGGGTTCGATTCCCGGCAGGAGCACTATTTTCCTTCCTAAGTGAAATTTGTGCTTCTGGCTTTAGGTGTGATTGTGTGTGTGATATGTAAATGTTTACAGCATCCACGATAAAAGTCTTTGAACTTAGTGGGGGGCTGTGAGCGTGAATGCGCGTTTAAGAAGTAATTATAAAACGGCAACGTTCTTTTCACTAGCCAAAATGTAGGCGAGAGGTTCGGGGTGTATTAACTAGTATTATACATTTGTCTGTTTTCTCTCTAAGATGCAACAGCTAAACGTAATAAATACAACTCAAATGGTACCTTCTAAAAATGTACGTCTTTTTGGTACAATAAAATTAACCAATCGTAACTTACCGTTGTGTATGTATTGATGGACAATTCAAACAATGCATCAAGTGCCTTCAACGCCGATGGGGTAATCCCGGCTTCACAGACCAAATCTGCCCTCGAATCGTCTTGTATCCTAGCTGCTTCAGCGATGAGCATTCTCATAGATCCACCGCCGTTCTTCGCCTCGCTTCCCCGGCCGTCCATAGCCCGCTCGAGAGCGTTGAAAGAACGCAACCGGGTTTCTAGGCTGGACGTGCCACGACTGAACTTCACGATAAGAATGTGTTCCCATATCTAGAAGCAATAGTTTTTAAAGTACAGCTATAGATAACTATAATAATTTGTGTAACTAATGATTATTTATCATAATATATGTTTTAACTATTATTTATATTTGTAAATTAGACATGAGTGTATTACACATTAATACTCGAAGAATCACAGGTTTTTGAAAATAACACAAATCGATAACGCCATTTTTTCCGAGTCCTGTAGGTCTATTCTGGTCGTGCAACGTCGATACGACAGTCGATCGGTTGAAAGTTCAGTCCATACGACAGTTCAAAAGAAAAGAAAATTCGTTTGATTTCGACGTCGCGTCGATGTAAAGATAATTGATGCCCGGAATAGACCCCCCCTGACTCCGAACTTTAATACGTCTGAAAGCTCAGTATATTATAAAATCGTCATTTCGTCATTGATGTTATCTCTTGTCTCTGACGCTCTCGCACAAATACATTACCGTCATGGTCGCGTAGATTCGGTCATTCAGCTATATGCGAGTGAGACAGTAATATATTTGTGCTCAACGATTAGAAAACAACAGGTCAATGTACGAAAAACTTACAGCCCGCGAATCATCTCACCTTTATGAGCATTTCGAAGCACTTGGTGTCGTCCGACTTGTCGGCCAACATGCGCGCTTGCACGTCCATAAGGAGGCCCGTGAGAACGACGCGCACGTTTTCACCGTCTAAAGTTATGGTGTATTTCACTCCCGTGTTGAATGGAATGGAAGTGGCCGGCACTTGGGATTCCATGCTGAAATCATTTTTGTTAATTAATTTACTTTGTAAGTAGGCGTTCATTAGAGTTATTTTTTGTACTAATAAGGCGAGAAGATAAGCAAAACGCTTTCCTGATGATAAGCGATACATCCAAACGCCCATCTATCTTCTAAATATATATAACTCAAAGGTGACTGACATAGTGATCTATCAACGCACAGCCCAAACCACTGGACGGATCGGGCTGAAATTTGGCATGCAGGTAGATGTTATGACGTAGGCATCCGCTAAGAAAGGATTTTGATTAATTCTACCCCCAATGGGATAAAATAGGGGATCAAAGTTTGTATGAAACTTTGTCAATTTTAAAATAATACTTCTTAACGCAAGCGAAGCCGCGGGCAAAAGCTAGTTAACATATATAAAGAATCGCGTGGTACTGCAATGTGCTCCATTCCCTAAGACTTTAGGTGTTAAGTCTCATATACCCAGTAATAGCACTGGCAACTCGCTCTGTCAGTCGGAACTAGTTTTGCTAGGACAGTGTCGATATTGGGCTGTTTGGTGAAGAGGTGGTACCGCAACAGTCCTGCCACTTTGTCTGTTAACGGTGCTTCATTTGGCCGGCCTAGTTCTCGGTTTATTTCCCTCCTACCCCAGGGAGTTTTATTTCCCAACGAGTACCTTAACAGAAACCTGGGGACACGATTTTTGGGGAATCAGGCTATCTTGCGGCAAATGAAAGTAAAAGATTTGAAAATTAAATGTGTCAATACTTACAGAGCTACGGGCTCTTCATCAGGTTGCGGGAAAAACGGTCCGCACGAAAGCGACGCGTTAATTACACTCAGAGTACGCAGCATCTCTTCACGAGTAAGAGTAACTTCTCCTTTGACCCATTCCCTCAAAGTCTTTATAGCCGGCTTCAGGTATCTATCGATCAACATCTGCACGCACTTGGCCTCATCTTCGCTCGGCACGTGCCATTTCAGTTGAGCATTCTTCAATTGACACCCGTGTCCCCACTCTCTAATCGGCAGCCATTTCTCAGGCGCTGCAGAGTAATCTTTCGGCGAACTCCTCCATTCTCTGATTTCTATAAACGAAAAGTACTGAACGATGTTACTGAGAAGGTCGCAGGATTTATCCAGTGCATGTTTGTCGTTGAATCTCAATGCCTTGTCTAAAACTGGCATAATCATGGGCATATATTTGATAAGAACGGCGCCGTCGCATTCGACAGCAGATTTTAGTAACACCAATCGGTAAATGACATCACGTGAAGGGTTTTCTTCGACCAGCGCTTCTTCGGTTAATAGTTCTTCTAGTTCCTCGCACAGTTTCGGCACGAATGCTGCTAGGGTGGAGACGGGATCGGTGCGAGCGAATACGCGCAGCAGAACCGCTACCATACTACCCGAAACATTCGTTTCAAACGTCGATTCCGTCGCGAAAGCTTTGAACTTCCGCAACGCCTCTTTAAATATCTTCGGCGAAGATTGGACGAGTACAGCGAACGCAGCGGACGATATCGCAGTCTCCATAACGGCGTCTGTCTTACTGCGAAAGCATTCGAGATCTTTCGTATCCAACCTCACATTCTCCAGGACGCTCGACTCGATCAGAACAAACAACCTGTCTAGGAACAACAGAACGAAGTCCTCTAATTGCGCTGTCGACTCGCAGGTCAGGAGTTCTTCTTCCGTCAAATCCGAATAGTACTCGTGGGCGGAGCTGCAATCTATAAACGGGACCATCCAGGAGAAGATCAGTACGAAGTGAAGGCTGACCAAGGTTTTCTTGATGTCGTTTGGATCGAGTCCGGGGAGTACCGCCATGAGAAGTGGTATTACGTGAGTCGGGCCTTCGGGGTATCCCGTTTGGGGCCCGCGAAGCATTGCTCTAGCGATGGAAGCGACGGCTGCCATTCCCGCAGTCACTTTGTGCGGTTCTGTGAGTGACGTCAGCGAGTTTTGTAGCCTCTCCAACAACGGCGGGATGACCATGGCCGGTCGCAAAGTTGCCAAGTTCTGTAGAGCTAGAGAGATGTCGAGCGATCCGCTCCGACTGTACACCGCCTGCAGTGTAGGCTCTAGTAGTATGCTGACGAACTCTGTGATGTCTTCATCGCGCAGTTTGTACGATTCAGGGGTAGTGTTTTCCCAGCTGTTCTTGAACTTTTCATTGCGCGAGCGTTCTCGCCGAACTCTGTGGAACAAAACTTTAGTTAGAAGTTGCAGTCACATAAAGACCAGTTAACATTATCGAAAGGCACAGGTTCATTAATTCTACATGCTATCTATATCACCTGTTGATACACTCTTGTAGTTTCCCGAAGATATCTCTAAAACGAGGGCAGCATAGGTTACCAGCGCAAGACACTACACAACCATAAAATAAGTATATTTCATTCATTCATTCAATCAAGACAGCCAGATTCACCAGTTTTTTTAGTATTATCTGAGTTCTACCTTACCTGTGGATAATATCCCCAATTATTTCCAGAAGAAATTCTTAAGACGCAGAAAACAAAGTCTGCAAGGGCAAGATTTAGCACCGTATTAAGAAACCACTTTGAATTCAAATTGGCTTGCATAAAAACTCTTATACTTGACAAGTTTAAGAATAGACTCTAAAACTGTCTCAGAATATCATACATATATCCGCAGGAGGTCTAGGTTTAATATAAATATCATCCAAGTATCAATCTAACCTGTTTAAGAATTCCCTGGCCAGTTTCCTAAGGAAGTCTCTGAGGCGGAAGGACCAGCGGCCTGCGTTGGCACTATGCAAGTATGTCTCGACGCCAGCCAAGAACCCGCGCAAGTGACGTAGCACCGCGCCCGAAGAGCAAATACTCCACACTAGCCATGTGGCCACGTGCTTTGTGTCTGTGAACGAATAATATGCTCTTGTTAGAAAGGCGTTTAAAGCGATGGTAGTAGTAGACGCCTTTGTCGCGTAGACGCCATTTAGAATCCTCAGCTTTTATTGACCGAGTGAACGCAATGCGTCTTCGAATCAGCTTGGGCACAAATGATTTTGTATATCCGGCCGTCCTTTTCTTCAGGTCGCATTTCTCAAAGGATTCTCATGAAATTTTGTGAGCAGGTTTGATAATTATATGGATTTTTTGTCTTGGTCCAGTTTTTGGAAATTGTTCAAAAACGTACAATGCAGAGATACGTAAAAATTAATATTTCAGCCATTTCGAAACATGCGCGGTCTTCAGCTCACAGGGCCATTAGTTATATTTGGTTTTATAAACTTGAGTGATTCTTTCCGGTACACAAATACGCGAGAAAAACACAGAGAAAAGACATTTGTGAAACTTTTGTTTGTGATTCCGGTAAAGGTAACATCATTATGAAATCCTCGGTGGTAGGGAATAACATTGGCTAGCTACCACTATACCGTGGTGCAGTCGTACTTTAGTGGTCAAAGTTTGCAAGATAAAAAAAAGACAAACATCAGGTAGAAAAATCCGTCACGTCAAATTTACTTTTGGCAGCAGCCCTTGAGAGTATCTTTCTATCTATGCCTAGCGAGGCACCATCTGACCACATCTCAAACCAACAGATGATAGTAGGCAAATGCTAGCGCATCAATTAACAGTGAAAACGGATAGGTATTCTCACTGCTATTCAGAGAGATGGACAAGTTATTAAAAAAAAATTTAACGCTCGGATGAAAACGACATAGGGCAATAATTTTTAGACGATTTCAGCAACGCCTTTTTAACCTAGGTATTTTACACTCATAAATTTTACCAATACATGATTGTCATTGTATTGAAATTATTGCAATATCTAGTCTAGTTCTCACCTAGATAATGTCCTTTAGCTATTTGCATGTCTTTGTAGCTGACCGGCAGATGCAAAGAATGCATAATTCTGGAAAACATTTTGGGAACGTGAGGGCTCCAATCGACCGCGCCGGGGTTACGCTTAGCTAGACCCGCGAAAAGCATCATTAGATCCTGAAAAATAAAATACATTTAACATAAGTGTGCCTTAGGATTATCTAATACTCGTGCGGACCCAAAATCGCTTTTTACACGATAAACAATGCTTAGATCATTTTCCAGAAGATTTCTTCAAAAATACCCAGTTGGTACATGCTCTGTTTGCTTTTATGTTTCTAAATGATTAGGCAGAACTAAAGTATTGAGGGAAAATATAGCTTGAAGCGGGATTTTAATCCGCGGCCAAATTATGTCATGCCCTATAAGCTCCAATCGCAAAACTACCCAAGCCCTGCTTCAAGCGACGAATTTATCCTACATGCTTTATTGCGCTGTAGTAAAAGGACTAACTAACACACTAGCATGTGCGACTATAAATCCAACGCACTCCCTTTCATCCCAGTGTGCCACCTACAAATGGCTATCTCAAGTTATGTGAAAAATTAGAACTCGCTTTCATAACGGCGAAGAAAAACATTGTGAGGAAACTGGCATATTATTATCTAACAATCACACAAATTTAGATATCATAATTATGTCATCCACTAACCAGCATAGACCATCATAGTAGATAATGGCCTAGACTATCTCCCACTTAGAGAAGACTCCGAATCCCAGCAGTGAAAAAGCAATGAAGTGATGATGTTGATGGTCTTTTACATAAATGACAATCCATACCACAACTTGGCTCTTGGATTATTATAGTAATGTACTGAATTTGTTTCCAGATTAAATAGAGAAAATACAATAAAATTACTCATTAAAAAGCACAACAAGAAATAACAAACATAAATATATCATACAAACTTAACTACCTAATGCATAAAATCGTTGATCTGCAGTTCCAGAATTTTGAACACGTGTCTACTCTTTCAAAAGTTTAAAGTTTTTTTACGTTTGTAATAATATTAAGTTTTAATCAAGCTTTAATTTAGTTTCACCTGTCCTGTACACAACAAATATCTGATCAGCATAGTTTATTTATGAACCACCTGTATAAGCCAAGTCATAATATAAGACGCTGTGTTGACACACAATAGTGTTCCTACTATTACTATAGCTAGTTATAAGTACATGGAGTGTTACAAATTTGTTAAGTTTTTTGCCCATATATAAAGATTTTTCATTTTCATTAGTATCACCTGTCCTGTTGTTTATCTGTCTATCTGTCAACTAATCTCGCAAGCTAAATTAGACCCACTACCCGATTGGACTCAAATTTGGTGTACTTTTGTATCTTCGGCGACAATACAATGATATGGTATTATGGAGCTGGTCTTTTGATGGAGACGGAAGATAGCCATAGGAACTTCAGAAAAAGATAAACCCATCGAGTTTGGACTGGTTTGTTTCGTCTTGACAAGTTATAACGTTTTAGTCCTTTTTTATTAACAACTAGTACATTTTAAAAATCGTTTTAATGTATTACTTGTTTATTTATTGGTTTTGCCCAGCCTTCTCAGCATGTCACCTAGGTTAACGCCAGAACAAACCAATACTCACAGTCACACCAGATTGCGAGTTGTAGCATGTATCAAACAATGTCAACAGCTCGTCTAGCCACAGTTCATGGCCTTGAGCGGCGTAATTAGGATGAAGAGCCACGGGCAAAAACATAGCCAACTGACCCATCACATAGCCTTCAGACGTCCATGGGTTTATCTGAGGTAGCAACTCATCCAAGATCTCTTTGGTTGCTGTTATGTCGAAATACCTGTAATAGTTGAGGTAAGTATTGTATTCGCGGATATATACACGACAACCGCTTTATCGTTCCACTCAAATCAAATAGCCATAAATGGACACGCTTTTTGGAACGGCAAAACAGGCGTTGTGAGATTTAATGCCGCGATTGCTCACGATCAGAACGAAGGGTGTATAGAGTGTACGTAAAAACAAATTTTCGCCACATACTATACAAATGTTATCTTTCCATAAGGTTCTGTTTTTGCACGACGATGGGAGGAAGGACGTAAATAATTCAATAGTTTTTTGATTGCGAAATGTAAAATTTACTTACGGCCTCGCGCATTTGACCACAGACAAGAAAGATCCTTCCAGCGCACTGAAAAACATATAAAAGAATATATTTACATGTTTGATATTCGCATAACATAGACCATGCAAGCCCTGTTACCATAACAATGTAGGAATATGTCAGATGATAGTGAAGACTGAAGACTACTTACATCGTCATCAAAGCGACTTTACTAGAAAGAAAAAAAAATAGAATTTCACTCTCACAGCCTCATTTAACACTAAGTTCAAAGATCGTGAATCGTGGGTGCCGGAAATATTTACATCACGCACACACACACAAAATCACACCATGAAGCACAAATATCCCTCTGGAAGTAAAAGTGTGCTCCTGCCGGGAATAGAACCCAGTCCCCACGGCGCAAGGAGCCGGTCTCTGCCCTCTACGGCGTGAATCTTGGCAGGAGCACAATTTTCCTTCCCATAGAACATGTGTGCTTCTGGTTCTGGACGTGTTTTTGTGTATTATGTAAATGTTTGCGGCACCTGCGATACATGTATTTTACACTGTTACCACGTGCATTTATACGATTCATCACAAGATCATTTCTCTAGCCTTCCGATAGTTTAAAGAAAGGTTAAGTGGACAGGAATACTTAAAAATAACTACTGAAGAGATTCGAATGTTCGATTTTCTATATATTATCTACAACCTATCACCAGAAGATTCTGAACTACTATCATTAATAATAATAAAATGTAAATGAATGAGCCCATCCCATGGCACCGGTGCGACCTCAAGCTTAGCCCAGAATTGGATATATTCGTTACAGTTCGTTTTCATCCTCTGCTGATAGGCCGAACAAGTTAAGAGCATCGTCAAGCCCAGTTCCAGACAGGTATTTTCGAATCATTGAGAGCATGTCACCTCCTTCCTTACGACATTGCTTCGGCCTAAACACAGATGGATTTGGAATGTAATAAAGCTAGATCTAGAAATGAATGACTTTTGATGCAACAATAATATTGAAAGACGATTGAGAAGTCTCTTTCTGCTCGTTGCCTATATTTTGCTTCAACCGTCTTCAATGACACCGATGCTACAAACTATGTACGTTCCTACGACAAGAACTCTTAAAACAAGTTAATATCAAAAAACCGACTGCATAAATAGTTAATAAAACCTATTATGCGATTGTATAAGAACTTTATTACAGCTTTATTAAAATTATTGAAAATTTTAGTGAGAATGGTTGGTAACCAGATTTAAATATCGATCCAAAATGGTCATTCGAAATGAAAAATGGTAACCTAAAGATGATTTTCAAATACCTATTCAATGATGATACCCTGTCAAGTCTGACATAGTTCGGCGACTTTAATTTTTTAACCGACTTTCAAAAAAGGAGGAGGTTCTCAATTAAACTGTATTTTTTTTATGTGTGTTAGTTACCTCATTATTTATTTCGTTGTGACTGATTTTGATGATTATTTTTTATTTGAACGCTCTGGTGCTTTTCAAGTGGTCCCATTTAAATTTGATCAAGATCTGACTAGTAGTTTTTGAATTATCCTCAATAATGCGTATTCTGTGGACTACATTGACGATGTTCTCGTTTTAACCGACTTCAAAAGTTACCTCATATCTTCTTTCGTTGTAAGCCGATTTTGATGATTTTATTTGAAAGCTGGTGCTTTTCATGTGGCCCCAGTGAAATTTGATCAAGATCTGATCTCTAGTTTTTGAGTTATCGTCAATAATGCGTGTACAATACATTAAATCTGATCAAGGTTCCGAATATAAGCGGTGAAGTCGGATTTTTTAAGCTTTGCTTGCGTTTAATTATTTATCTCTCTCAATTAGGCGCCTAGTTGTCACCATATTGAATTTTGATTATTTTCATGACTACTTGAGCGACGCTGACAAAATTAAGACAAATCAATTGACGTAATATAATTTCATCAAAATCGGTTTACGCGTTTGTTCTCTAGAAAGCCACAAAGGAACAAACCTACATACATAGACTGATAAACACATTACCCTCTTTGGGTCACACCGTCGGCTAATAAGGGCTGACGTATACTGATATTCTGACTTTAAAGGCTTTCTGCATGTAAGGTGCTTGTTTTAACTCAGATGTACCAACATGCTAAAATATTCTAGCACTGATACTAAAGGTGAATAGGGATCGCAGAATATAGCTATAGTTTTATAGCTGCATACTCCATAGTAGAGTATTTAATTAGAACTGCATGATACTGATAATAATATAAGTTTCAATACTGATACCCAGACAAAAACGCTCAAGGCAACAATGCATGTCAAAATTTCAAGGGCAATGCAATACGCGACAATCAAAGCTAATTTGTCAACATATTATACGTTGCACGTTACGCTTCCCACCCGCGGCGTCAATGATTTTGACCTATTAACGCACCTACGTAGAATATTACGTCTCGAACAATCTTACCAGCTGCCAGACAATTCATAGGCTGAAATATTCAAATGCGGCAAGATTGTAACTATCGGGGAAACCTTCTCGTGAATGTTTGAACTAAAATGGAAGTTCCCCGAAATTTGTTGGAAACTTTCTCTACATGAATACGTCGTGTTAATGAGAAAGCAAGGATTATGATGAACAGGCTGGTGAATAAATTATTTATATCCGCTCGCATGGCATTGTTACATCTTATTTGTAGATACTACTGTATAAGAGTTTAAAAAATTACATATTCATTACATTTTTTATGCTATATAGGCAAGCATTTGACCACTATACAACCACTATATCACCTGATGGAGAGTGAAGATGCGGCATAATATATAAATATACATATGGACAAAACTGTCCATTTGGGACACAGGCTTTCTCTCAGATGGTGGGTAACTGACATTAATCAACAACTAGCCAGTGGTTCAGATATGCCAAAAAATCGCTGAACACTCTACGTATACAGTATAACAACATCTTCAGGATGATGCTGAGACTTTCCCGTTATTGCAGTGCCTCTGAAATGTTTGCGACAAACCGAACAGACGGTTTTCATGCCGTCATTCGGAAAAAAGCAGCTTCTCTTAAGGAAGGTCAGGGAAAGTGACAACATCATACTGAAAACTGTGGCAGAAGATCTGCGCGCGCCTTTGCTGAGGCGTTTCGTGCGGGTAATGACAGAAGTTGGAGATACTCACTCCTCTGGTGACCAGACGCAAGGAATGCTTCTCAAGTACGGAAATTAATTAATTCATTTAAGCAAAGTTTCTAATTATATTTTATTGTATTGGTACAACATACTTTTGAGATTTGTGTTACTAACAAAAGGATCATGTCCGAAATAAATATATATTGATTGATTTATTAACAATATGATTAGTTTGGTTTTCAGTTACTCACCTTAAATAATGATACATTCCAATATTAGTATCACTCTTGTTAAATATTTTTCTGCCCATTTCATACATAGGTCGCCAGGGGAGCGTAAACTCTTCGGGCGATATCAGATACCTTTTTCTGTAAATAGGTTTAATTATTATAGACACATTATCTGGTGGATTTTTGCCAACTAATTAATTCCTGAAGACAATGCCAAGTGTTATGTTTCTTAATTGAATTAGTTAATTTGAGTTCATTGTAGTATATTTAAACCATTTCGTTGGAAGTTTTGACATTTCACATGTTATTTATAGTTCAATGCATTTTGCACTGCATCCAACACTGTGTCAGGTGCATTCTCATGACGACCCAGTTGGCGTAGTGGACAGGTCTCCGCGCCGTGGGTTCTGGGTTCGATTCCCGGCAGGAGCACAAATTCCTTTCCATGGTTTTTTTTTGTGCTTCTGGTTCTGGGTGTAATGTGTGTGTGATATGAATGTTTCCGGCACCCACGATACAAGTCTTTGAACTTAGTGTGGGGATGTGAGTGTGAATGCGTTTGTTTTGTATGTTTATTCTAAACAATGTATTAACCTTGTACTATAAGTACAAATACAATATGTTTTATTATTGAATACCAATGATCAACATGATATATAACTTGTTTATTTATGTGATAACAACTTAAACATTGTTTATTTCTTCAAAAGGCATATTAAATTAAAATTCTTTACATATCTAAATAACTATATATATCGAATTGTAACAACATTTCGAAATATTATTTACCGAGGGCAGGGGTCGGCAACCTTTTGAGTCGGAAGAGTAAAAAATTACAATTTACAAAATTTTAAAGTTTTATAGAGCCACTATTTTTTTTGTTGCCAACGATAATCCTTAATGCCAAGAATAATACCTACTGTACTATGAGTATCGTATAGAAAACGCTATGCACGCGTTATACCTACCTGATCATCCCATAATTTACTTGTTAATCGATTCAGAACGTTATTTTAAATGTTTTTTTTTTAATAAATAATATTTGCGTATGAAACTAAAGAGCCGCAGCTTCACATCCAAAGAGCCGCATTCGGCTCGGGAGCCGCAGGTTGCCGAACCCTGACCTAGGGAAATCTGTTGGCTAATAACTTTTGTAATGTCCCACAGCCTTTTTAAGCAAAAACGTTTATAAGGAAACATTTGGTGTAGGTACTTACAGATTTAGTAATTAAATATGATTAAGTTCAAGTCTATGATTAACAAAAACACTTACTTTGCAAGCATGACGAATAATGTGGAGAATTTGTGTATCTTGCATGGCTCCAAATCAGGTATAAGCACCAGCTCGTATGCCAGTTTGATGAGGGTAATGTGATCTTCTTTACTGAACTTGAGGCCATATATTCTGATATATCTGGAAAAAAATACTATATTAAACCTCTCATCTTCCAACAACATCGCAGCAGGCAAGTGGCGCTGCTGACGCAGCTGAATCTTCGAAACGGCGAAAATACTCAAGCCTCGACAGAGGTTACATATTTGTGCCTTTCAGAGTAGAAACTCTTGGTCCATGGGGACCAGGTGCACTTGAAATTTATAAAGATTTGGCTGAGAGACTGAAAGAGTCGACACGTGACCAAAATGCCGGTTTGTATTTTGCACAGCAATTAAGTCTCGCTGAGCAACGAGGTAACACAGCCAGCATTTTGGGCACACTGCCGACCAATGACTTTTTGTATTAGGTTACTAGTTTAGCTAAATCTGTATTTTGATTAATCCTGAATATTAAATATCTATTTAGCTATTAATACAAAAATATTTATATTAAACCTCTAGTTTAGACCATAACATGTTCCCATATTTTAAAGATACGAGGTATTTTAATTGTTATGTATAGAATGTGTTTATTTTATTATAATAAAAGAAGATACATTTTAATAGATAATTGAAACGCAAGCAAAGCTGAAAAAACCGACTTCATTGCTTATATTTTGGTTTTGAATTAACCGATTTCGATGAAATTTATATGAGACCACCTCTGAAGTATACTCTATTAAACAAAAAAATCATCGAAATGGATTATAATTGGCGGAGATATCGCGAACCTCCTTTTGTGAAGTCGGTTGAAAATTAACGAATAAAGAATAAACCATTACCATTTTAGTCAGTTGTAATATAAATTAAACTTTTAATTATACATATTTAACAATAGAACTGCCCGTTGGCTTAGTTGGGTGCGTTTTCGCATTCTAAGCAGCGGTTATTGGGTTCAATTCCCGTTAGAAACACGAGTTATCTCCTCAAGGGAATTTTTTGTTTCAGGTTCTAGGTGTGATTTTGTGTGATGTGAAGGTTTCCAGGACCAATGACACAAGTCATTGAACTTAAACTTAGTATGGGGCTGTGGGTGTGAAAGCGTTTATGTCAATGTATATTATATTTAAAGAAATTAATATTTAACAGGCAATAAATCGAGGAACTGTTCAGAATTATTCTTCGCCCGCGTGAGTTAAAAGTCGTAGTTGAACTTTTTCAGGGTTTATAATCTTGGATTGATAGTATAATGGTTTGAATTCGCAGTCTCGTCTTTAATCTAAATCTAGTAGACCGTTTATTTGTACCGAGTTTTGTGTAAATCGAAGCATGAAATAAGATTTTCCATACAAACTTTAGAACTACCTTGCACACACCTAAGGGGTAGTTTAAAAAAAAGAAACGTGTTTCATTATTAACTTTAATGTTTATTTGTACCGAGTTTTGACTGAATCGAAGTGAGTAAAAATTTCCATACAAACTTTTTCACACTTAAGGGGTGATTTTTGAAAATTGGATTAGCCTATGTGTTATTCCAGAACTTGAACTATATATATTCTAAATGTCATCAAAATCGGTTCATTCGTTACGATGATACGTGGTAACAAACATTCACACACACTCAAACTTTCGGATTTATAATATAAGAAAGATAAGAAGTAAGATAGCGGTTTATCAACGCACTTTTCGTCGTCATCGCGAGAAAACTCATCCTTTACACATATATAATAATTAACAATGGAAATCCCTGCACGCTATTCTATTATTATACTTTAGAATTTACTGTGGTTTTCCTGGAGCTAGACAAACAACAGTAGCAAATATTAAGGCTAATGATATTATCAAAAGTGGTAACTGACTGACACACAAGCAGCTATTATAGATTTTATAGATCCTCATTATATAATTGCTTAACGGCTTGCCCGTTATTATCAAGTTAAAAAGTAGCCTATGTGTTAATCCTAGGTATAATCTATGTACATTCCAAATTCCATCCAAATCCGCTTAGCCGTCAAAGCGTGAAGAGGGAACAAACATACTTACTTCCACACAAACTTTCAGATTTATAATATTAGTAGGATATATACCTACTAGTTGTTGTTAACAACATTCAATCAATTGTTGTGTGTTAGTGTCGCAAAAACTCATGAATAGCTCAACTGATTTGGCGGATTTTTTTTTGTTTTGTTTGCAGGCCATGGTTTGTATGAAAGAAAATGGTCCCTGGCCTAATAAATATAGATAATGTAACTGATTATCTGAGGGTAACAGTCCTCGCACTGTTACTTCCCCCCTGCGCTGCCGTTTTGTCTACTGTCGTCATAAGGAAAAAAGACGTATCTGACATTTTTGTCCAAATTGAGTTATAAATGTCTATACTCATTTAGTATATGTTGTGACTTGTAGCAGATGCGTCTTAGTTAAAAGTAAGATTTAGTAGATGCTTTGATGTGTCTGAATATTTTAAATAAAAAAATACTTGTAGACGCGTCTGTTTTCCTGATTCCTATGATGTGGGTAAATTTTGACAAAAACGCAGATCGATGCCAAAAATGCAGCAATTCCTTATGACGACAGTATACAAAACGGCAGCGCAGGGGGAGAAGCGGGCGCGCCCGCCGCTTGGCCGCAAGCCTCGGGCGCTTTGTATATCATGTCCCTTAGTCCACTGACTTGTCATGGGTGCGGATAAAATAGTATACCTGGGAATGGTAACCCATTTATGGGCCTGCCTTTCTGTACGAATATGATCTACATGCATATAGATGAATGTTTTCATTATCATTGGACTATATGCCTACCTTTTGATAGGATTCAAGTCAGACAACATCTGTGCATGATAAAATGTAGATGTTTTCTTTTTCAAATAAGCCAGAGCAGACAGCTCACTGCTTATTAAAAAACAAATGAATTATGCATGAGATACGCTCCAGAATCCTGAATGACCTCGAAGAGGATATCAAACCATACTGTTTTATTCAGGATCAATACTTATAAGTTAAAAAAACAACTGGGGAGATTTATACGGACTA
The DNA here is from genome assembly GCA_948107665.1 of Lomographa bimaculata. Lineage (NCBI taxonomy): Eukaryota > Metazoa > Arthropoda > Insecta > Lepidoptera > Geometridae > Lomographa > Lomographa bimaculata. The sequence continues at coordinate 8,458,900 of OX403603.1, forward strand.
TAATTTTGTCCAGTTTTTGGTTTAAGCTGCCTGCTGGAGTTGGCATTGGTAATACATTTGCTTAGGCATCAGGTATGATCCCGATGGAAGCATCAAATGTTCTGATTGAAAATTTAGTTTCTGTTTTTGGGTGTAATGTATGTAGGTATGTAATGTGAATGTTTTGTATAAATAATAACAATAAAACATGTCTTTGAATGTTTAGTGTGAGGCTGTGAGTGATAGTGTGAAGAAGTATAAAAAAAAATTATATGAATTTAATGTTTTTTACTGAGCATCTTGTCTTATTTATAATTATGCTCGTACTTGACAGTAGTACAGATATTCACAAACAATTTATTTGTGTTTTATTTCAAACAAAGCAGATTAAAAAAAAAATTGCCATTGAGACCAACAAATTCGGAAGCATTTGCATTTATAAATATGTGTCTTATAATAATGTAAACACTTACATATTAAAAAGAGTGTGTGCATAATAATGTGTGAATAATAATAATAATGTCTATTTGCATAGGCTGGACACATTTAAATGAATTTAGTATGTGTAATCAATTCACAGTGGCCCTGATTTTGTCTTAACTCTATGTCCAAATATATTTTGAGAATTTTTCTGCTTTCCATCAGGTGTGATTGTAGTCAAACATTTGCTTAGTCAGTAATAAAAAATAAAAAAAATATTATGATTCTTTATCAGCATCCTGCTGTTTTTCTATAAATTGATCCTACTAATATTATAAATCTGAAAGTTTGTGTGTAAGTATGTTTGTTCCCTCTTCACGCTTTAACGGCTGAACGGATTTGTATGAAATTTGGAATGTACATAGATTATACCTAGGATTAACACATAGGCTACTTTTTAATTTGATAATAGCGGGTGAAGCCGCGGGGCACGGCTAGTATAATATATATTCATGTTAGAAATAGATTCATACAGAATTTTAATGAAGCTACTATATGTATACATACTAGTATTTTATTCAAAATGACTTAGTCATGACATGGATCTAATCTTTTAAACATTTTGCAACCAATTAATTCCATGGTAAAATAAAGTGTAAAAACAAAAGACATTCTGCAGTGAAATACTGGTCTATTATGAAATATTATTTTTATCTGTAGGATGCCTAGACAGGTGTGTCAAACAGGAAACCCTGGGCTTCAGCCAGAAGATTTCAGTACCATTCAGAGCTGCCAAAGGTTAATACTAAACCATAACATATTAAAATAGCTATTTATAGCATAGGAAGCTTTCTTTGAACAACAAAAGGTATTATTTGTATGTGTTGCAATCGCTTTTGCAATACAAACAGCATATTGTGTTATATTATTTATCTACTTTTATTAAGTATCTAACCTTGGATGAATGTATCAAAATGACAACAAACTAGGCGAGCTGGTGTGGCATTGTGAGGCAAGCAACACCAGCCCCTGAAAGTCGTACAACATGATGACCACACTGCTTTGTCAAGAGTGTTTATGACTGAGATGAATGAGGTATATGTATGTACAGTTAACTGTGAATTTTTAACATTGTTTTACTAGATTCGCAGATGATAATTAATCTGGTTAATAGTCCGTGTAGTCAGAAGTATCCTACAAGGATTTTTTATATCATTCAGATCTGCAAATGGTTGGAATAAATAACAGTTGTAACTGTCATTATAACTGGCTTTACCAAAATTCTCAATTTTTTTTAATGCAGAATATGTAAGCACTATCTCACCTGATGGAAAGCGATGATGCGGCCAAAGATGTGACATGCTTGCCTAGAAGATAAATACATATCTTTACACTCAAGGCTTGAAGACTCTCAGATTATACCGTTCGGGGAACAACGAGTTCCACTCCTTTGCTGTATGGATGATGTACGTAGAAGCGAAACACTACGAGTGAACTGGAGGTATGATGAGCTGATGTTGTTTTAGATTTATTATTATTTAGAGAATAAGCGAATGTGTTGCAAATTTTTTTCTTTAAGTTTCATGAACACAAATTGTCTTTGGGGAGAAAATAGAAAATTGATGTACAACCAACTACACCAATGGGCAGTTCACTATTACTAATTATCATCTGCAATACTTTGGTGCCTTACAAGGATAACTCCAAAAGTGGCACAGTGGGAATCCTGATGTTATTTTAAAAGAAAATCCAGCTTAGAAGGCAGATCCAAACAAAGCCAACAGGCAGTTCAAATATAGTCATATAGCCCATGTAGATATAGATTTTGTCAACAGCGCCTTTATTATTTATATATTTAGATTCCGCCAATCTGCAGTCTAAATTTCACTAATTCAAGAATAAGTCAGTTATGAACCAAAACATAATATTTACTTCATGAGCCTGGACGTCCACATTCCGCAAGCCGGTTTCATCTCACGCAGCATCACAGACTTCGCCAGATTTGTCTTCACCTGTTCCAAAAACTTCGTGGACTCTTCGTCCAAGTCAGCAGCATATGGCAGCAAGTGGTTGGCTAGCACCTCGCTTTGAGGCCTGAACCCCAGAGCGTGAATACGCTCCGGGGTCTTTACCAACTCCTCAAACTCGTAATCCACAAGCATTTTGAGCAATTTATGTTTTCATGTAAGTTACGAATCACTATCCACTACGGAATGTCTTCTATCACAGAAGGCCACATATGCGCGACTGCGGATGTAAGCAGCCACCGTATGCGGCGGGAATATATATAACAAATCACTAACTATTGTATTGTCATAAATTGAACCAACATTGAATTTACACAAGTCATTGAGCGAAAATGCACGCAATCAAAAATCCGAATCTGATTGATTATACGTTTCATTTCACGCGAATTGATAAATTTTACAGCGACAGTACGTCAGATTTGACATTTGTTTGCCTCCTTAAAATGTGTTAAAACGTTCCAATCTATGCAGAATAATAACAAAAACTTTTTTCTTTCGTTACCAAGAAAATAAATAATCCACGAAGGTTAGCTTTAAATACTGTATTGTAGTTACCAAAAATAATGTGTGTATATAGTAATAATACGTCGAAATGTCGTTTGGTGTTGAGACACTGGTTCCGTGGGGACCGGGAGCTCATTCTATTTTCAAAAATCTATCAGAGCGCCTGGTTGAGGCGACGCGTGATCTGAATGCTGTTACTTATTTGGCTCAACGTATTAGCATTGCAATTCAAAGAGGCAATGCCGCCAGCATGACGGGAACACTACCCACTGGTAGTGGGTTTAAACACTTGAGTTACCTATAACCTCGATGTCTTGTAGGTAACTTAGTTCTTTGCTGTAAATAGTTTTAGTTTAGTTTTAGAAAATATAGGCAATTGGCCTGTAGATACCAATATCGTTTTAAATCTTTTATATACCTAGTATGACCTAGTAACTCGCTTGCGATTCTGCGACCAAGTTTCTCGCTCTATCTGTGGATACATAGCATAGAAATTGTTTCTATTGTATACAATTTGGCTAGCTTATTACAATCACCGATTTGTATAACTTGTACCTACTGTTAACAACAGTACAAGTCGATACGTGACGTCCATCTACCTTGGGTATATATCTTATTTATCTCTGGTCGATACTTATACTGCCGTCATTAGGAAAAAAGACGTAACTGACAATTTTGTCAAAATTTAATTATACATATGTTAGAAAAAATGTCTTTACTTTGTTTTAGGTTTTAGTGAATAACGATAACGTAAAAGTGGAATAAATGTAACGAACTCTTTAAAATGTTACACTGTTTGGAATGGAGTTGAGATACATAAAATAAACTAGTAAATTGACTTAAGTTGTTTAATATAAATGCTATGAAAATATTCATAAATTATAAATATAATTACTATTTCATTAAGTAACATCCAACATAAGTAACATAATTATTACAAGTACATACTTATGATATATTTAAAATAATAAGCTAACAACAATTGATTGACTTATTGACTGGCTTTCATAGTTACAAAACAAATTGACGCAATAATAATAAAGTATATTACTTTTTTTAATGTTCAATAGGCAAGCATTTGACCACTATGTCACTCACAGATTTAATATCTACCTAATATCTAAATCTGTGATGTCACCTGATTTAAAGCGACGATGCGGCCGAAGATGTAGCATGCTTGCCTAGATATACCTATACAGGGTGGTTTTTTGAGAAGGGCGGTGATGGCAAAGGCCCAAATCACGAGAGTTAGAAAAAAACAGTGAAAAGAATCATGCCCTCGATTTGTAATAAAACAATAACGACATAATATTTAGTTTTTTTTTTAAACTTTTACTTTTGACGGAAATTGACCCGAATGATAACTGTTTTATTGAACCAATGGATTTTGTTCCTGATAAGGATCAATCTTGGCAAAGAAATGGATTACTAAAAATGAAAGGAAAATTTGATGTGATTAAAAGAAATGAAATAAGATCTTTGCAAAATAATACAGGGTGACATTTTTTTTTTGTAAAATCATCGGTTCGATTTCAGTCAAAAAATTTAAAAAAGAACTAAATATGCCGTTATTGTTTTCTTATAAAACGAGGGCATGGCTCCTTTCACGACTTTCGTGGATTCGGTTTTGGCCATCACCGCCCTTCTCAAAAAACCACCCTGTATATATATATATAGTTCGCAGAACACTATTATATAGTTTAGGCACGGCAGTATTGTAAGGCCATTGTGGAATAACGTTATTGTAGTAACAAAACAGGTTTTACTTCGACCATACTTGTTAGTGTTTTACCTCTTGCACGTTTATGGTCACCTGGTACCTACTTTAATACCATATTAAAACTTTTTCTTAAATCATGATTAAAAAATGGGGGGTTGGGGTAGAAGGGTGAAAATTATTTACGACCCAATCTCATACCTACCAAATGTACATTACCAAAATTCATTAAAATCGGTCGAGCCGTTTCGGAGGAGTTCCACCACAAACACCGTGACACGACATTTTTACATATTAGAAGAAGATGAGATCCGCAATCGAATTTTAGCCTTATCGCAATGCTTTAGGGCGTAATTTTATACTCTGTTCTATTTAGATAACTACAGGTTCTTTATTAGAGGTGTAAAGGCTGGCCGCAAATACAATATCCCGTTTGATAGCTGTAGAAGCTTCCATCATCTTGGCTTGAAGCTTTGGGTCGCCGATCGCTACCGCCGCATCTTTTACATCAATGAGCAACTGTGAAATAAATTAAATAGTTTAGTACATATAGAAGAATATACTCTTTTAGAAGGTCTCAAGCCTATGGGTGCCAATCGTAACCAAAATTTGAGTAGGGAATTCGTTCCCAGATCATAACTAATTGACTCAGTGAGGGCAGTGCTTGGATGTGTGATGACTGATGACTTAGGATGATTTTCAACTCAATATTACCGTGCCAGAGGGCACGCTAATATGTCAGTCTTAGTAGGTAGTCGTAAGGCAATAGTAAATAAGGATTGTCAGAATCAAGACCAGATGACAAGCAAGCGACCCATCTGGCCATTATATCATCAAACCATAAATTAACAAAATGAACCGGTAGGCTTCATCAATTTCTGGTTGGCATTCCTTTTTATTTGAAGCGTTTTTCTTTTAAATATTTACATCCGTAGTATTATAAACTAGCCGTGCCTCGCGGCTTCGCCCGCTATTATCAAGTTAAAAAGTAGCCTATGTATTAATCCTAGGTATAAGCTATGTACATTCCAAATTTCATCCAAATCCGTTCAGCCGTTAGGCGCCTAGGCACCGTTAGGCGACAAACATACTTACACACAAACTTTCAGATTTATAATATTTGTAGGATGAGTGGAACTCATTGCCTGCCACTTTGTTCCCAGAACGGTACGATCTGGATGACTTCAAGTCAGAATAGGTATCTTCTAGGCAAGCATGTTATGTCATCGGGCGCATTTTCACTTTCCGTCAGGCGACTTTCACCATGTGAATGTTAAGGCAATCCAGCTCCTTGACAACACAGACATAAGAAGACGCAGTGATGCGGCAGAATAATATAGTGAGTGCTATTAACAAAGAACCAAAGTGTCTTCCTTTTAAGAGACAGTAAGATAAGTGTTATTGGACACATTCTTAGTATACTACTCTACTTAGCAGTTTAGGTCTAAATTAAATTACTTATTAGTCTTACAGCTGGATCGTAATTCCAATGTTGTACCAGACGTAATTGGTACGTCATTATAAGAAGAAGAAAAACTTTCTATCGGGTGAGATAGGGGACTAATGCTTGCATTAAAAAATATTCGCTATTTAAATAAACATCAATAGCATTGGTTCTTTATGTTTATACAAAGACTTATTATCCATACAGTTCTCTGTACGAAGTAGTATGGACGTAGAAGCCAAATGGTTTGAGCGAACTGCAGGACTGCAACTAGACTCAACTAGCTTACTATCGCTAATGAGTTTAAGTCAAATTATAAGTAATTAGGAATTGTCCGTTTTTCTCGAACGCAGCGATTGTCGTAACAGCAATGTTGCAGCGCACGCTGATATAGGCATTATTATAATGGGATTTTGTTCGATATTTGTATCCACATAAAGCTACGTAACTCGCAAAATTCCGAATCCTAACAATAGTGGACAGCCTTTTGTGCAGAGGCTGCAAAGAGGAAGATCTGACAGAGAAGACTGTAGAGCAGTACTACTCCAAATCAAGGCTACAGAGGAAATTAAAACAAGAGTCTCCCCTCCAAAGAAAAATCACCAAAAGGCCAGACTTCCCTCAGCCATCCACATCAAAAACACATGCATAAGCATCTACTGCTTATAAACATAAGAATACCACTTTTATATCATCACCATCATCTAAAACACTTACTTTGGAACAGTTGAGTCGGCGACCCAGAGCCATCCTACGCTACATAAAAGGGCTGGGATGGCTTAAGTAGTTGCCATCACAGGGAATGCACAATACACCCAAATCGGGACGTCAGTGCAGCCATATATACCACAAATTATAATGAGAATAGTGTACCAACCTCATGAAGCTGCTGGATGCACCTCACGATGATCCCTTCCTGCACATCCGTGAGGTCCATGATTTCAGCGAAGGGTTTCTCCAGCGCCCACTCGTATACAACCCTCACGAGGCCGAAGTTCAACCGGTCTTGCTGACCTTCGAATTGGCTCACCTGAGACAATCATTGTTTGGATTCATTAATATCAAAAGTATTACAAATTATACTCAAAAACAACTCGCTATAATATGGTACCTACTTTAATTGATATGATACTCAAATTCGATCAAAATGCTGGTACTTATTTGGTTCAACATTAGCATTGCAATTCGGATAGGCAATGGCGCCAGCATGATGGGAACGCTACGCACTGGTAGTTGCGTCTAGCTTGAGCACTTGAGTTACCTATAAGCTCAGTGTCTTGTAGATAACTTAGGTCTTTGCTGTAGACTATACAGTTTTAGTTTAAGTTATTAAACTGCCCATTGGCTCAGTTGGATGGGTGAGCCTTCTAAGCATGGGTATCGGGTTCGATTTCTGAATTTTTTCGGGAACACAATTTTCTCCCCAAGGAAAAAAATTGTTTCTGGTTCTGATTGTGTGTTTGATGTGAATGATTCCGGCACCTATGACACAAGTCATCGAACTTGGTGTGGGGCTGCGAGTGTGAAAGCGTTTATGTCTATGTATTCTTGTATAATATTGTTACTTAAATATCGTAACATTAGGAAATAATGTTATTAAGCTATATTTTGTTTTTAAATAAAATAATTTAAACATAAGCAAAAATTAAAAACCGACTTCACCGCTTATATTTTGGTTTTGGCTTGATCGATTTCGATTAAATTTATATGGGACTACCTCTGAAGTATAATCTACAAAAAAAAAAGAATTTTAAGAATTGGATCACAAATGGGCTAGAAATCGGTGAACATACATAAAAAAAAATACCTACAGTCGGACATAGTATCTTCTCCTGTTTTGAAGTCGGTAAAAAACTAACAAATTATGAGTTCTTGGAATTATTGTCTATTTTTCTCACTATCGGAGCGGTGAAGTAGTTTTTTTGATGCTTTGATTTCATTTAAATTAATATTTATTTATAATTTTATATCCTATTGTTGGGTTTGGGCGTTCTACATATTATATTAAAAATTTGAAGTACAGTATAGTTCAGAAGCGACCAAGTAATAATATAGACTTTACCTCGCCCAAGGCAATCATTCAGTTCGAGTCAATTATCAACCAGCCCTGCACAAACCCTTACTTATGGCTTAATTTTTAATCAATTGCTTAGCTACAGTTTAACAAAAAATTCAATCATAAACGCGATTTAGCGTTAAGTAATGCTTAAATAGTTGTCAAAATTAAACACCGCCATTGCCTAGTTTAAAACTTGCTAAGAGGCAAGATGGCGGGTCTTATATCTTTCAATTATAAATGAGTTAAAACTTTTTACGTAAGGTGCAAAATTGTTTACTTCGTCAACCGTTGAATGTCACTTTTCAAAAAAAATTCGAAAAAAAAATTTTCGATTCTCTTTGCGTCCCTCAACTAAGCAGCGACTAACTAATGTTTATGAGTGAAAAAAAGTTAATCATTGATTATGGGCTTAAGAGCTGCTGGTGCTGCAGGTGGCTAAGCATTGTTAGCGACATTTTTATAAGTAAGACTGTTAGTTTGAGCAGTCTTAGTGCTGAACATATTCCAATTGCCAAATATTTCTTGCATATATCTTGTTCTGTGTACCATCATGAAATATTTAGCAATAAATGATTTATATTTATATTTCATCAACATTAACTCACCATGTATTTGGCCTCCACCACGCAAAGCTCATGATCAATCTGTTCGATCGCCTTCACTCCCTCAGCCAACTTATCAGTCAGCGGGTTTTCGATGTTAGTCTTGGCTTGGAACACGAAGCAGCTCAGCAAAGCAGCTATTTCAGCTGGATTCTTGTCTGTGAAGACGTTTCTAAAGACCAGCTCTGCTAGAATCAGTTCGTTTGTACCCATCCCGCAAGCCACTCTGCCTGTAAAGGAATTAAGTCATCTATGCAATTGCTGCAAATGAAAATTTAAAATGTAATGTAATGCAAGAATATATAAAATTCGATTGTACCAAAAATTAAAAAAAAAAATTCATGCCCTCGTAAAACTATAAAAATCGACCCATGCGTGGTCTCTAAAACGCCACAAATGAACAAACATACATCCTACTAATATTATAAATCCGAAAGTTTGTGTGTAAGTGTGTAAGTATGTTTGTTCCCTCTTCACGCTTTAACGGCTGAGCGGATTTGGATGAAATTTGGAATGTACATAGATTATACATAGGATTAACACATAGGCTACTTTTTAACCTGATAATAGCGGGCGAAGCCGCAGGGCACGGCTATATAACAAATAAATGTGAATGTAAGTTTGTTTGTTACGTTTTCACGCGAAAACTACTTAACCGATCATTATGAAACTTTGTACACATATTCTTGGAGGTATAAGAAGTAACATAGGATACTTTTTTTTTTATGAAAGTTAAAAAAAACAATGCGGGCGAAGCCGCGGGTAAAAGTAATAAATATACTGATAAACACTACCCTCCTTTGCGTCGCGCATTCGTACACACTAATATTATAAACCCGAAACTTTGTGTGTGAGTGTGCAAGTATGTTTGTTTTCTCTTCACGCTGTAATGGCTGAACGAATTAGGATGAAATTTAGATGTACATAGCTTATACTTGGGATTAACACATAGGTAATTTCTTAACTTGATAGACGCGGGTTAAGCCGCGGGGCACGGCTAGTAATATGAATTAAAAATACTAATAATTACTTTAATCGCAAATATCTCATAAGATATTGATCAAATTATAATGACACCAACTAGAACGTATAACCTTTTCGAACAAAACGGTAATTTTCCAAATTCAAATAAATACGTTAAGAAACATTATACACAAAATTTTAAGAATTTTCTTTGATCTTAATAAATGATCCAGCTATTTTTTTTCACAATCTTAAATCTACTTACTGTTCAGATATTATTATTATTTAGCAAATAGATATTGTAATATTGCATACCTTTTAGGATAACACTGTCGTTGTCATCGATATAATTCAGCTCTCGAAGCACCAGTCTCCGCCTCTGGTAGTCCGGATAAAGCGCCAGATTCTCGAATGACAGCAGACGCTTGTATTTGTCTCGCTTCCGCTCTGTTTGCTTCCGCTCGTATACGATCGCGAACTCCGATTTGAAGTTTGCTATATCGGTGGATTTCTTTTGGGCTTCTAGTTCATTCTGTAAACGGTATAGTTTTATCTGTAGCATTTTGAAATATTTTTTTTTATCATACAATTTGGTCGCGTGCCTGCCTTCCAAGCAGCGGGTGTCGGGTTCTGTTCCCGGTGTGAACACAAGTATTCTCCCCAAGGGAAATATTTTTTTCTGGTTCTGGGTATGATCGTGTGTATGATGTGAATGTTTACGGCGTCACAAGTATTCGTGTAGGGCTGTTCGTGTGTAAGTGTAGTGAGAAAGCGTTTAATTTAGAATTTGAATCATTTAAAATTAGAATGTTCATTTATTCACCGAAAGTAATTAACCGAAGGCATTGTAATCTCAATACAATAGAACTAAAATTTAAAAATAAATATACGTAAGTTAATTTTATACTTACATATTAAAAATGTCAAAATATTGATTTACCTTAAACATAACTGTGCAGATTACCTTATATTTACTTCTATCTTATTTATATATGTAATTAAAATCTCACTGTGACTTGTGAATGTGAAATTGTTAATAACGTACCACGCATCGTTTCATAGCGTCAAGCGACTGCAGTATCTCTCCGGTGGTGATAGAGAGAGACTGAGTGAGTCCGACTCGCTCTAACGTAGTAGCGCCGGTGCGGACCGCGTGCGACAATCGCGATAGTTCCTGTACTACGCTTGCACAGCTGCTACCTACTGGCGCATCTTTGAATCTGGAACACAGATAATGTTTAAAGTTCAAAGAAATATTATATTACTTTAATTACTTAACTGAGAACTGCCCATTGGCTTAGTTGGGTGAGCGTACGTCTTCTATGCAGGGGTACCGGGTTCGAATCCCGGCGGGAACACAAGTTTTCTCCTCAAGGAAAATTTGTGTTTCTGGTTCTGGTTGTGATTGTGTTTGTGATCTTTTGAATCTATTATGATTTCGATATATCTATAGCATAGTAGCTTAAATCGATTTATATTAGGTAAGGTTATAAAACAAAATTACTAGAACTCACCTAGGCATTTGCCTCTTCTCCCAGTCTTGAATGACAATCTTCTCGTCGAACTTAAGAGACATCTTTGTTATAGCGTTTATATGTTTTGGCGCGATGCATACGATCGTATGGTCCAACGTACTCTCATCCGTTCCTATATAGTCGTACATAGCGGAGAAACCGAGCATTCTATGCCAGTTGTCGTCAACGTCGAAGTTGTATTTGTTTGTGTCTTTCTCAGCTGTGTTCAGGACTAGGACTTTGTATGGGGTTGGTCGAGTTCCTGCGAAATTAGAAACAGTAAATATCCATATATATTGTTTTAATTCGATTGTTAAGGTAAATACATAGTTAGTAAATAAAACAAACATCAAGACTTCACTATTTCATATCAAAATAAAAACGAGGCAAATTTGACATTATCTCTTACCTTCACACTAATATTATAAAAGCGAAAGTATGTGAGTGTGCTTTTATGTTTGTTATTTCTTCACGCTGAAACGGCTAGACCAATTTTGATGAAATTTGGTATGGAGGTACCTGACTTAATCCAGGATGATTAATACATAGATAATTATTTATCCGGTAATTCCCGCGGGTCCGGGACTTACGCGGTTAAAACCACGGGGTACAGCTATAGATCCAAAAATTAATAAATCACCAACTGTATAATATTTAACATACAACTCGAAATATAATAATTATTAGAGTAACACACACACAAGGAAATCTCATAAAGCAGATTTATAACTCGCCCTATGTTTCAAGATTTGCTTTCAACTCCTAGCAGTAGTGTGCAAACATTACTGTATTTCGCATTGAAGGACAATGTTTCCAGTGATATTACTAGGCATAGAGATTTTACATCTAATATCTTAGGGTAATTTAGGGGATTAGGGGGATTTTTGCGAACATGCATAATATTTTCAAAGATGAAAAGCTAAGGCATAGTAATTATACATGTATCTTTAAAGAATTCCCTGAGAGATTCGCGCGGACCCATATCATAGATTGCGCGAACCGCTCTCTTTTGTAGAATAAAGATAGTTTCAACATCGGCAGCAGATCCCCATAGTAAGATTCCGTAACTCATCAAACTATGAAAATATATATAGTAAACCAGCCTTGCCGTCGCTACATCAGTCAATTGTGTAATTTTACGGATTGCAAAAGCAGCGGAATTTAAGGGACCTGCAAGCACATCAATATGCGGACCCCATTGCAGTTTCGAGTCCATAGTCAGACCTACTTTACAAGATCTAATCTATTGTTCTCGTCTAAGTTGAACATTAGGAAGGGAAAACTTGATACATTTGGTTTTGCTAGCATTTAACAACAAATTATTAGCAGCAAACCATTTCGAGACTATATCTAATTCATAATTTACTTCATTTAATTCCAAGTATTTCCTATTAGTTTTGAATAAACAAACTACGCTACTTACCACTTCCATTCAAATAAATCGCCAGCTGGTTAATATATGGCCCAGAAGAAACAATCAAAATCTTTCCAGGCACCAATTCTTTAGCGACTTTCGACTGGCTCAGCAGTATTGGCATAATATCATTGAGCACATCTATGTAAGTGGCGGCTGTGTCGTAGAAGGTCGCTAGAGGGGCGAGGTGGGACGCGAGGGGGTTGCTGCATTTCTCCGTGTATTCTTTCTCAGCGGCTAAAAGTTGCTTTCTATAGTTGTCAGCTTGGACTATTTGGTTGAATTCGCGGAAAGAACGCTGCATCATGCCTTCGACTGACACTGTTTCGGCTCTGGAGAAAGACAATTAAATATCAGCATAAGATTCTAGAATTAAATAGAAGATGAGACATTTTCTACAGTGCGATAAGGATCTCTTGGCAGTCGGTGACAATCGGAATCTAAGGCCGCCGTCTTGTGTGTAATTTTTTGACAAATTTGTCAGTCCGCCTATGGCTGTATTTAGGGTAACCCAGGTGGCAATCTGAGGATTTCTGTCAAAATTCTTTACTTTTGATTTGATGATATATACTTCATAAAAAAAATACTCTAACCCCTAATATACTTATTATAGCCGGGCCCCGCGGCTTCCGCTATTATCAAGTTAAAACGGTTAGTGATGATCTTTCATACTAGATTTTTAGTGAAGTCGTCCGTTTAAACACTTACCGCAATAAGCTCAATATCATAGCGTACGTGAGCCGGAACTGTGAGGACAGTTTCTGAGGGATACCCATCATCATTCCCTTGAGTGTGACCAGATCTGGTACTCCGTCTTTGCATAGAATTATCACGGTGCCCGTGTCGTCCAAACCTGGAATTGAAGGCGCAATTGGGAATTTGCGTAAGATTTAAATATAAGTAAGTAATATTATATTTAATCTTTATAGCTACAAAATTACACTTAGAAAATTATTTTCTTATTTGAAAGCTTTCTAATTAAAAATGTTAATGAATAAAAACATATAAAAATGCATTGGAAATTCAAAATAGCAAAACACGCTATTGGCTAAACTGATTGGAGACGTCAGTTTCCATTTTTATGATGTTTATGATTGGTCAATTACAATTTGATACTTTGAAGTAATTCTATCGAATTACTTCGTTTTCTGTCGGTCTGTTGATCTGTCTATTTTTCTCAGAAACGGGTCTTAGAAAGCCTTAGAAAGTCTTATGAGATTTCGTCGAGTCCAAATTGGAGTCTTGGTCACCAACGTAAGGTCGCAAGCCTATCGATATTACAGATATACAGTTTACTTTGGAGTGTGCTCAGGAATTACACGAGTGAATTCTCCCATGCCCGTTTTACCATCTAACAACCAGACATATATGACATAAACTGTCAAACGTCATCCGATTTTTGGCTGAGTAAACTCATTGCCTTCGACTTTATTTTCCAAACGGTTTTAATCTGGGGGTCTTCAAGTCAAGAGTGAATATGTAATTTCTAGGCAAGCATGCTACATCTTGGTTGCATCATCGCCTTCGATCAGGTGAGATTTTGGTCAAACGCTTGTCTATCGAGCAAGGAAAAGAAGTGACACTTATGTAATGGCTTTGAATCACTGACAAGCTTTTTGTATGACGAAAACTGATGGGGGTAAACTATGTGATGAATAATTCAAATGTTTCCCTGTAATTTAAAAGTTTCACTTCTATCGTCTTAACGAGACACCCTGTATTTTTCAACCGACTTCAAAAAAGGAGGTTCTCAATTCGACCGTATGTTTTTTTTTGTATATTTGTTACGCGATGTCTCCGCCAATTATGATTTTGATGTTTTTTTTTGTTTGGTAGATAACACTTTTATCGAAATCGGTCCAGCCAAAACCAAAGTATAAGCGATGAAGTCGGTATTTTTAAGCTTTGCTTGTAAATGATCATCACACTGTTTATCTCCGCTACTTTTCGTCACACAAAAAGGTTGCGGATCAGAATTTCAAAGACCTTCCCATAAGAAGTTTCACTTCAAAAGCTACCGTTTTATTCCTTTTGACGTAAATAATTTTGGTACTGCCATGGTGAAGATAACAAACCTCGCCTGCCCGCTCGTCCCGCCATCTGTATATACTCTGCGGGCGCCAACGTCCGTCGTTGAACGCCATCGAACTTAGTGATTTCGTCGAACACGACGGTACGAGCCGGCATGTTTACGCCCATCGCAAATGTTTCCGTCGCGAATAGGATCTTAACCTGAAATTGATGAACTAACTTTTAATTATATTTTATTAATTATTAAAATTATGCCCATTGTCAGTTTAATAATATGTATTACTGACATGCTTGTTTTTGGTTGTATTAAACACTAGCCGTGCCCCGCGGCTTCGCCCGCTATTATCAAGTTAAAAAGTAGCCTATGTGTTAATCCTAGGTTTTATCTGTGTACATTTCAAATTTCATCCAAATCCGTTCAGCTGTTAAAGCGTGAAGAGGGAACAAACATACTTACACACTTACACACAAACATTCGGATTTATAATATTAGTAGGATTATTACTATAATATATTATTGTTTTTTTTTTTTAATAATTTATGATAAATTACCGCAAGGTTTAACTGAAAACCGGCGCGGCGCGGAGTCGAGTTTTTTACTTGACGTTATGTTGCGTGAATAGTATAATATTGAATGCTTTAAAAAGCCACTATTTTTAAGATTTTTAACAAAGTGTTTTATGACCTTTATAATGATTCGCAAACTTTTGACCACCATCTCACCGATAAGCGACGATGTGGCGACGATGGAGCAAGCTTGCCTAGAAGATACCTATTCACTCGCGACTTGAAGACTCCCATTATAAGATAGGATCTTAGGTACTACAATACTTACGAAACCTGACTGGAACAGAATCTCCACGATTTCTTTGAGCAACGGCAGAATACCGCTGTGGTGAATACCGATACCATTTTCGAGTACCCTTTGCAACCTTATCACCTGAAAATAAGATTCATTTTACATTACAGCTATTCAAAATCAAAGCCAATCAAACAAGTAACTTAGTTCTGCCGCCTATAGAGTACAGTTTAACTTACTTGAGGTAACCTACGGTCGGGTTCTTTTAGTCTCTGAAGGCATCTTTGGAAGAAGGATTTGATATGGCTTTTTTCTTTGGCAGTAGTTAAATCAACGGACATCAAATTCTCTGCGTTTTGATCACATCTGAAAAATAAAAGAAAATAATTGAGAAGAATTTTTTTTCAGCATGGCTGTTAGGGGTTGTCTATTAATCACGTGGGCTAGAAAAGGGGGGGAGGGGCTAGGTTCGAAAAAGTCGCGAAATATCACTGTAGTGAAATATCACGTGCTTTTATAATAGTACGCGATTTCTAAACCGAAAAGCGGTACGTGACTTGATTAATGTATTCATGTACCAGTAGAAATATATGTTTTTTAATGTTTATCACCTTTTCTTTATTATTTTTATGCTACTCCGATTAAAAACCACCACAGCCCAGATCTATGCACGAATTCGTGTCGTTTCTACACACGACTAGTGTACACTGCGTCAGCGCCGCACAAGACAAAAATCTTGTCTACTCCAGACACGACGCGATCTGTAGGGGGCGGGGGCGGTCTACAACCTAACCACGTATCACCAAGGGGAAGGGAGGGTAAAAAATTTGCTAAAAAACACACGTGATTAGTGGACGACCCCTTATTTCCCCGATATAATAGCCCTGGAGTTTTTTCAATGGGGTATTGAAATCACGTGATGAAGCCAACGACTGCCAGCCTTCAAGGAGATTATAGGTGTTCTCCACTTGTTGACGACAATAAGAGAATCTATTTCAGGAAGAGCTCAAATGGGTATCAACAAAGGCGTCAGTAACCTAAAAGATATTATTTAAAAAAAAGAGAAAAAAAACAGTTTTAACAGAATATAGGATTGTACATTACGTCTATCCTTGGAGTAACCAATAGGAGATTGTATGCTGTACTTTTAAAGTTTTATGTGGCATACATATAACAGAGGACGCTTACTACCATGTCATCGGCTTACTTGTCTTCTCCTTCATAGCTGTCGTCACTTAAATAGAACGCTGCGCGACAGTAGAGGAGGAGCTTAGAAACTTACTTACTTATTAATTCTTTGTAAAACAGGTAATCATTTTAATAACTGTAGTAAAACTTTTTTTAATTCATCATCATCAGCCTGTTATAGCCCACTGCTGGGCATAGGCCTTCCTTTGGTTTTGCCATTCACCTCAGTTTTTCCCCACCTACGTCCACGTATTGCCTACTATCTTCTTGATGTCATCGGTCCACCTCGATTTTGGACGACCTGGACATCTCAGACCCGGTCTAAATCATCAGTGTTTACCCATCCCACTTTACGTCACACAAAAAAGTTGCGGATCAGAATTTCAAAGCCTTCCCATGAAAAGTTTCACTTCAAGAACTTATGCGCACCAAATAATAATAATTGTGGTCAAATGCTAGCCTATCAGGCATAAAAAAAATCTCCTTACCGATTTCGTGACAATGTAAACGCGACTACAGGCAGCTTGTCTTTTTGTCTCAAGTGATCAATGAAGGCGACCCACATGGTCTGCTCGGCTTTCGGGTTCATGAAGCTCTTACCACCTTAAAAAAAAAACGTTTCAAACTTCAGCTAAATCGGTTCAGTAGTTTCGGCGTGATTGAGTAACAAACAAACTAACTTTCGCATTTATATATAGTATTTGGATTGGATGAGTTCGTTATATATTTAACGCTTTCACACTCTCAACCCCTTACTAAGTTCGATGACTTGTTGGCCGGAAACAATCACATACACACAATGACACCCAGAACCAAAAACACATTTTCTCCCTTGGAAGAAAAAATTGTGTTTCCATCCGGAATCGAACCCGATACCCGCTGCTTAAAGGCGAACGCGCACCCAACTAGGCCAACGGGCAGTTTATCATTAATCAAGTTGTACAGAAAAGGCACTACAAAAATGTTAAGTTCACTTTATAATAGATAGATAAATAATACTTTATTGATCCACTTTATCAGATGAGATAAAACAGATGTAACAAATAATCTTATACGTAAAGTATCACAACATGCGGTCTTATCACTAATAGCGATCTCTACCAGGCAACCTTCCGATAGATAAAAATATGTTAAATAGACGGGGTATAATAAATGGGTGTATAGAATACCTAATAAAACGCATTCACACTCACAGCCCCACACTAAGTTCAAAGACTTGTATCGTGGGTGCCGGAAACATTCACATCACACACATACATTACACCCAAAACCAGAAACACAAATACTCCTTGGGAAGGGATTTGTGCTCCTGCCGGGAATCGAACCCAGGACCCACGGCGCAGAGGGCAGACACCTGTCCACTGCGCCAACTGGGTCGTCAATAATGTGTTACGTTCACATTATTTTCGCATACTAGGCGCTATAAGATAAACAGTATAATGTACATGTGTACTGGTTATAAAACAAGATTCACACAACTAACGAGCTCCTTTATTAAGTCGGTTAAAATTCAAGGCATTGCAATTAATAATTTGGCCAGTACCTTAAAATAAAAAATAAGCAATGTATTAATACTAGATGCACCCCGCGGTTTTACCCGCGTAAGTTTCAGACCCGCGGGTATTCCGGGAAAAAAGGAGTATATGTTAATCCAGGGTGTCAACTGCCTCCATACCAAATTTCATTAAAATTGATCCAGCCGTTTGAGCATGAAGAAGTAACAAACATACAAACACACTTTCGCCTTTGTAATATTAGTGGATTTATCATGTTTATCACAGAGACATAATAAAAACCTTTGGGTCCAAAGTTCTTTTTAAAATCATTTTCTCTTGCTTTTTTGGCAGCCGCCGCTTCATTGTACCCCCTCAGTTGGAAATTCCCCTCTTGGTCGATCACTTGGAATCTTTCATGCTTGGACTTCCCACCCGAACCTGAGAAAAAACCAATACGATACTATTAGTAAACAATACTACACAGATTTTTAAACACAGTTGTTCCTATCATATCAAAATTTTCATTATTGTTGGCAGCTGCTGTGTTGTGTCCTGTTCTATCACACGGACCTCGGACTCTCTACTTTCTCTATCGCACCTATCAAATAGCTCCAATTCAAAAAATTTATAGCTTGACAATAATATTTCACGATTTGGTTTTGTAATTAAAATATCTTACTTATGATATCAATTTCGATTGGTTAACAGATCCGTGTAGTTACCTATATTGACTTACCTGTTCACATCTGCTTGCCAGGTCATGCACAGAAGTAAGGCACCTAGGCATATTCTGTGTGTTAAAAACTATCAGTTGAGATGAAATTCATTCGGTTATGAAAAGAGTGAAGTTGATGAAAAGAAAATTGATTATTATTAATTCAATTAAAAATAGCAATGTAAACTTTTCGATAGGCAAGTTATCATAGGCATGTTTTTAATACATTATATTTGATAAAAAATGTTTCTCATCAAGTTATCTGATGGATGAAGTTCGATCTCCCACGTCTCCTCTACTATCAATACTAGTGTATGTGTGTAACTGTGTTATTACCTGTGTAAAGATAATGGCAAAGTGGCACGGGACGTTTCGGCGTCGATACGACGTACACCTTCCGTTTCTTGGTACGCCCGACCCAGTCCGCAAACTGTAGCGTGTTCGGTACAGTCGCACTCAACATCACAATGCTGACGTGAGCCGGGAGCAGGATCAGCACTTCCTCCCAAACGTAGCCTCGCTGGAATCAAGTATTAGATAAATTTATTTTTGATTAAATATATATTTTACTTCTTAATTTTATATAATTATTTTATGTATTATATAATAATATATTATTTGTTTATGTATGTTTATATTGCATTTATGCCATAGTATAAGTAATGGTATTTATTAAGTTAATAAGGTATTCCATACACCCATTTATTATACCCCGTCTATTACATTCTATAGTTCTCTCCATCCGAAGGTTGCCTGGTAGAGATCGCTATTAGGCTGCCTGTTGTAATAGTTTACGTATAAACTTGTTTGTTACCTCTGTTTTATCTCATTTTATAAAGTGGATCAATAAAGTATTATCTATCTATCTAAGTATAGAATATGGATAGGCTGGCAAGACGTCGGTGATCGAGATTCTCTTTGCTCATCGGTCAATGGACTTAAAATGGATTATCACAAAGATTTTCAATTAACTCACCTCAGTATTATTAATGTAGTGCACTTCATCGAATATTACAAACTCCAAGTCTCTCGTGACATCAGAGCCACAGTACAGCATCGACCGTAGGATCTCAGTGGTCATTACGAGACAGGAAGCGCTTGCGTTGATTTGCAAGTCACCTGTCAGTAGTCCAACTTCACCGAACATTTTGTTGAAGTCGTTGTACTTTTGGTTGGAGAGTGCTTTGATTGGTGACGTGTAGATTGCTCTGTGAAGTGTAATATTATTATTATATAATTTGTCGGGCATTGGTTACCGATACGTGAGAGTAAATTTTATCATTGACCACTATCTCAACTGATGGTAAGTGACGATGCGTTCGACGATGGAGGTTTTTTTGTTTTTTTTTATGCTTATCTAGCATTTGACCGCTATCTCATCTGATGGAAAGTGACGATGTGGCCAAAGATGGGACATGCTTGCCTAGAAGGTACCTATTCACTGTAGACTTGAAGACACCCAGATTGTACCGTTCAGGGAACAACGACGTAGGCAATGAGTTCAACTCCTTTGCTGTATGGATGATGAACGTAGAAGCAAAACGCTTCGAGCAAGTGAGGCTAAGCAGTAGCTCGTGCGATTCTAAATCTTATGGACTCTAGTTCGAATCTGCTTATCCCTACACCAATGACTTCAAGTTATTTCTATATTAAAGATGTTTTTCGAGATATTTAAAGATGTGTTATCTTACTAAACAATTATCTGATAGAATTAAACTTAAACATAAAGCACTCAGGAATAATCCGACTTTCTAGTAGTGAAAGAATATTCAAAATCGGATCAGTAGTTACATAGATTACTACCTATATAACTACAGACTTACAAACAAACTTTATTTCTTATTTATAATATTAGTATAGGTAGACTTTAGTTAATAGTTCTGGTTCACCTGGTACAGTTTCTTCTGGACATGGCTATTGCATACTCAGCGACGACAGTTTTACCGGCTGACGTGTGTGCCGCTACAAACACATGATGGCCTTCTTCCAATTTCAAAATGGCCTGAAATAAATTAATAGTAAAAAAACATTTTTAAAAACAAGCTTTTTCATATACTTCTCAGCTCACCGATTATCATCAAACATTTTTTTTTAATGTAAATTTTGTCTGAATAAACAGATTATTTATACATAAACGCTTTCACACTCACAGCCCCACACTAAGTTCGATAATTTGTGCAGTAGATGCCAGAAACATTCACATCACACACACACACAATTACAACCAGAACCAGAAACACAAATCTTCCTTGGGGATGAAACTTGTGTTCCCGTCGGGAATAGAACCTGATACCCCTGGTTAGAAAGCGAACACCCACCCAACCAAGTTAATGAGGAGGGCAGTTCAAATACAATGGGCCCGGTCCACAGTAATGTTATATTTTTTCTGTGAAATATATTATTTATTACATATTTTATTTTAGTCCTTTTAAAAAACAAACTTCCCAAGGCATATTTGTGCTTCTGGTTCTGGGTGTATTTGTGTGTGTGATATGTAAATGTTTCCGGCACCCACGATACAAGTCTTTGAACTTAGTGTGGGGCTGTGAGTGTGAATGCGTTTTTTTTTTGTTTTTTTTTTCAAAAACAAAAATGGCTGCCATTTTTTATAGTAAGAGAAAAAAGAGGAGTGATTTGTTGATACAATTTTACATATTATATCCCACGAAAGGCACACATGAAATATTATTTTATAGTATAATAATAAGTACCTACCTGTTTCTGAAAGTTATCCAATTCAAACGGATAGCTATGAGCCATGTCCTTAATCTTCTCCCTAAATTCTGGCACCGGCTGTGACACATCTATCATCTCTGCCCATTCCGTACAAGTCACACCTAACTTTATATTGGAGCTGGTTATATTCAGTATGGGAATCTCGGGGAGTTCAACAGGTGGCCTTATTATGGTGGCTTCAAGGAAATTGTCATCTTGTAAGTCTGAGTCAACTTCGATCCTGTGAATTGGTTTTGATGGTTTCTTTGCCAGGTCTTCATCTGTTTTCCAAAGATCTGGAAATATTTAATTATAATTGGAGAGCAAGTTCAACATTTTAAAAACCCCCCTGAAAACCTGCCTGGAAAACAGCTGTACAAATTTTTACGAAGAGCTAAGAATACTCTCAATTAAGTCAACTTTAAAACAAAAAACCTTAATCGAAATTGGTGCAGCCATTTCCAGGACCAACGATGACATAGACAGAAACACAAATAGTAAATGCAAATGATATTTTTTAATTGCAAAGTTTAAAATGTGTGGTGGTTATAACAGCCCTCTTTTTGCATTGAGATTTAAAAAGGTTACATTGAGATTTTTTCTTCTCCCGAAAGACTGACAGACTTCCTTCCAGATTTAAAATTTATTAAGAATTACAGCAATAATAGCTATAATTATGTTAGTATTGGTACATTACCTACTAAATGTGCATTATTATCAACAACTTCCTCCAAGTTTATTTTTATATCTATTTCAACATTATCAGTGCCTTCTTCCTTTTCCTGTGTCTCTTTATTTACTTCATCAAGGAGTGTGTATCCGTCACTTGCAAATAAGACACTTTCTTTGCAGCCAGGAGCTATTGTTAAGATGTCTGAAAAAAGCCAAATTACCTTTTGCAATTAAAGTATATAATCAAACATACAAAACAAAATACGAACACATTCACAGTAATAAGTTTAAAGACTTGGATATTTGGATCATACAAGCATTCATAGTTCATACTCAGCATCAGAAGCACCCTGAACAGTGTAATTTAGGAGTCTTCAAGCCTGGAGTAGACAGGTGTCTTCTAGTTAAGCATGCAACATCTTTAGCAGCATCAACATTGGCCATCAGGAGAGATAGAGGTTAAATGCTTGATCAGAAATAAATAACTCCTCTATAAAACCTCTATATAAAAAAGGAGGTAAATAAATTTTACCTCCTTTTTTTATAAAACTGAGAGATAAGATGAACAAGTCTGGTTAAGAGTCAACCACATCTTCACGGTCTTCTTACAATCAGATAAGGTAAGTTTTTTTTAAACAAACCCATTCACACTCACAGCCCCACACTATGTTCAAAGACTTGTATCGTGGGTGCTGGAACCATTTACAAATCACACACAAAAACACCCAGAACCAGAAGCACAAATAACCCTGTGATTGTGTGCTGTGTGAAGTGATCAAAGGTAGCTTAACAATGTTAAAAAAAAAATTGCCACAAGCCTACCTTCTCCCAAGAACTTTCCAGGTTCTTCATTTTCCAGATCTAAATTGATTTCAGTGTGCTGTGTGGCTGCTTCCAACATTTTCTCCAGCTCCTCTTCAAATCCAGCCGGCAAAAATGGACTCTGTGTTGTAGTGCCTCTAGTAGCCAGCCCTGGAGGCAACGGTGCTCGAGACATGGATATATTATCTTCATCATCTTCTATAGGGATGTTTACCTCAACAACACCTGTTATTTCTCCAGTAAGTGGGTCTCTCGCTACCTAAAAGCAGCAAAAATCTTTGAATTGTGGAAAACCATACAGTATATAATATTTATTTTCTTTTTTTTGTATGAACTGCCCATTGGCTTAGTTGGTTGCACTTCTTCTTCATTTGTGTAATGGGTTTGATTTCCGGCAGGAACACAGGTTTACTCCCCAAGGATACATTTTATTTCTGGTTCTGGTTGTAATTGTGAATGTTTCCAGCATCCATGACAAAAGTCTTAAAACTTAGTGTGAAGCTGTGAGAGTGAAAGCATAAAAAAAAGAGATAAGATTATTTTAACAATATTTTAACGGCAGCTTAATGTTGGTTGGATTATAATTTAATAATTATTATTTATATACATAGCACACCTTTTTTACCGACTTCAAAAAAAGGAGGACCATATAAACTTAGTATGTGCAACTGTATGTATATTCACCAAATTCTGCTTTATTTGTGGATCGATTCTCAAAATTTTTTTTGTTTGGTAGATTATACTTCATGAGGTCGTCCCATATAAATTTTATCGATATTGATCAAGGCAAAACTAAAATATAAGTGGTGAAGTCAGTTATTCAAAGCTTTGCTTACGTTTAAATTATCTTATTGGGCTATGATCATGACACACATCTCTCCTTTGAATCTTCTACATTCATTAATCTTTTCATATCTTTTTGTTGGTAATGGGTACTTTTGACCTGCCTTTCTTTAAAACATTTTCTATTGGTCGAGATATGTTTGCCTAACTAACCTATTTATTTAAGCTAGATTTATAAATCTGTTTCGTCAATCTATTTTTTGTTAAAATTATGTTTGGTGATTGATAAGTTAATGCAGCACTAACCATAAAGTACAGCTTTTTTTTTATGCAGTTGGGTGTATTCTACTAACTTACCTCAAGAGTAGTATCCAATGGAAATTCTTCATCGTCAATAATAAACAATGAGTCCACATTACTTTCTCGATTCCAGTGGCCCTGCGATCTCTCCCATCGATGAATCGACAGCCGCTCGGGCTTTAGAATGTAGTCTTTCACCCTTTCATTTAGGTCCTCCAATACCGGAGGTAACTAGAACATTCAAATCGATCAGAACAAGTTTATTTCTGCTGTAATTACACTATTTGTAACTCCTATGAATGAAATGAACAATAAACATAGCATTAGAAAATACCTTGAAATCGGAAAATTCTCCTGTGTCTTGTGACATTTTATTACCTGCTACTGAGAAATTAATCGATTCGAAAAAAAGAAAACAGTCAACAGCTGGAAGAAAGCCGAAAAAGTAAGGTTATATTTTCTTTCAGGGTTTCCTTTGTGGACAAATAAATAACAGGACGGGTATTCCCCGGAATATTTCACATTTCACTGTCTTTATCTTTACGACTTAAAATATAATGTGAAAGAATGAGATCGCTAGAGCAAATGCTTCAGAACATACGTTTTAAACCGGGACATTGACATGACATTTCACTAATGTCAATGTTTCGTTGACAATACAGGCAACACTCCGCGATTAGCAGTGAGCGATCGCGCTGTACAGGCCCATGTACTCCTATCTTGCTTGCCAATTTGTTCCCTTTTCCGTATTGCCAATAATAAACTAATCTCAATATTTTTTTAGTTTGTAGAGTACTAGAGAACGATTTACGCTACGCGCTAGCGTTCCTAGTCAGCTTATAAAATGGTACGCACATAGCTTACAAAATGGTATTTTGCGTATTTTGCGAATCTGGCATTAGAGTCATTGACTTTTATAAGTGCCTCTTTGGGACCCATAAGAATATACAATTTTGATTACAAAACTACAAGCAATGCGTAGAGTTAGCTCATGCACTTTATCTCTATTGTGACCAATTCAGTTTGAATTTAGCGGATACGAATTTTCTCTTAGGAGTTTTGTTAACTTTGAATTGAAACCGAGAGCAACAGATATAGATAAAACATGAAAAGGTGGCCCGGATTTCACATACGCGAAATGTATATACCTATATATTATAGTAAGATACTGCTTATGAAGGTATAGTCGAGCGCTTTTTAAAAACTAGTTCCTTCATACCTCAAGCAATATTCATGATGGCAACAAGCGCGAAACCTATCCATGGATGCTTCGGCTCACTGATGTTACAATCGTTTTGGAAGCCAAGTGGATCGTAGTCATAGAGGTTTTTGGCGGGAAATCGAATATTATGTTATTGAAAGGAATTGCATAATCTAAATGTGTAATGAAATTATGATGGATTATTTATTGACCACTAGCTCCTCAGTGGTCCGCACCTTGATCCTTGTCCGCATTTGTCATATTTAAAAATATTTCACATCCTTAAATCACGCTATTATCCTACGTATTTTTATTCGCTTTTCTACCAATTTGCTAATCACATTATATTGTAAATTAAAACAAAAAACAAAGGTAATGAGTGATTACCTTTGTTTTTACGACAAATGAAGGAAGCATGCTGTGGGTGTGATTACTAATCACACCCACATCATGCTTCCAGCTAGTCTCTGGACGTGTGGGGCACTAAGTCCCAAGACTAGTGGGGCACTAAGTCTCAAGACTAGTGGGAAGCATTTACATTACACTTATACTGGTACATCCAGAACCACTCACAACAATACAACCGCAACAATTGTTACTGTCCCTCGGAGGAAAATATGTTATTCTGCCGGTAATAGAATCAAGAAGAACCCACAGCGTAGAAAGCAAAGACTTTTACACAGCGCCAATGGCCGTCCACTACAAAGTTTTAAGTGGTTAAGCATCACTGTAGCATTAGGATATAATATAAGAGATAATTAAACAAACAAACGCTTTCACACTCACAGCCTCACATTAAGTTCAATGATTAGTGTCTTGAGTGCCTTAAAAAAATCACAACCAGAACCAGAAACACAAACTTCCCTTGGGGAGAAAACTTGTGTTCCCACCGCGCCGGGAATATATACGTGCGAATAAATAAGTACCGTAAATACGCGTGCCCAAAAAATCCCATGGGCAGTTCTATTATATAAGATAAAGTTGTTATTATGTCTTTATACTAATAATAGTATATTCCAATCTAATACCTTTAAACGAGCAATTCTAGTACATATAATAATATATATAATCACGATCTCGGAAATGGCTCCAACGATTTTCATGAAATTTTGTATGCAGGGGTTTCGGGGGCGATAAATAGATCTAGCTAGGTTTCAATTTTAGAAAACGTCGTTTTATCCGTGTTTTCAGCCGAGCAAAGCTCGGTCATCCGGGTACTGCTATATTATGCCCCATTATTATAATGGGGCATGGTTTCAATTTTAGAAATCGTCGTTTTATCCGTGTTTTCAGCCGAGCAAAGCTCGGTCATCCGGGTACTGCTATATTATGCCTCATTATTATAATGGGGCATGGTTTCAATTTTAGAAATCGTCGTTTTATCCGTGTTTTCAGCCGAGCAAAGCTCGGTCATCCGGGTACTGCTATAATATGCCCCATTATTATAATTGGGCATAATATAGCATTTTAATAATCAATATTAACGCGGGCAAACCACTGCTATCAATATTTTAATTAGGTACTCTTAGAGATTCTACTTTTACACTTTTCTGTCTAGGTACGCAAGGTACAGTAGGTACTTATTGTTTTCTCTTTTCAACCTGACTTATAAAAAGGGGGTTCTCAATTCGACTAAATGTTTTTTTTACATATGTCCACCAATTTTAAATCGATTTTGAAGTTTTTTTTTATTGGTAGATACTTAGAGGTTGTCCCATATAATTTTTACGAAATCCAATACCAAAATATAAGCGGCGAAGTCGGTTTTTTAAGCTTTGCTTGCGTTTAAATTATCATGCCATGATTAATTTTAACAAGATTTTAACTTCACCGTTTATAAAGTGACAGTAAATTATCTATCTATCAGTCAGTCTATAACCTATACTTAGTAGTAGGTATCCGCGTTGTTAGAAATCTGCACACCTCTCGAGTGCCAATAACATTACAAACAAACAAATGCAGCCCCGCACTCAGATCGAAAACTTGTATCGTTTTTTGAGAAACGTGCTCCATCGACGACCGCATCGTCACTTACCTTCAGGTGAGATGGCGGTCAAACGTTTGCCTATCTTGAATAAAAAAAAAGGTGTCGGTAACATTAACATCACACACAGAAGCACATATGTCCCTTGGGAAGGGAAATTTTTTAGTGCACTGCGCCAACTGGGTCATCAAAAACGGCTCAAATATGCCGCTGCCGAGGTTTGCATATTTTCGCCGTTTGTGAAAATTTACTTGAGCTATTAACATTCGTCCACAACATTATACATGGAATAGCTTTAGTGATTCTTTGTCCGATGGTATGTAGGTGAGGCCGATTTATCTAGGCCTAATGAGCTGTTAATGTTATCTATGCAGGTGTTTAACTAATGATTCAAATACAAGTTCTGCTTTTGTTATACGTTTAAAATGTATCACACTTCTCGCTTATATTATAACTAGCCATGCCCCGCGGCTTCGCCCGCAATAATCAAGTTAAAAAGTAGCCTATGTGTTAATCCTAGGTATAATCTATGTACATTCAAAATTTCATCCAAATCCGTTCAGCCGTTAAAGCGTGAAGAGGGAACAAACATACACACACTTACACGCAAACATTCGGATTTATAATATTAGTAGGATTGCGAATGTTTGTGAGTGTGTGTGCAGAATATGTTTGTAGCTCCTTTATACTGTCGAAGCTGGACGGATATGCGTGAAATTTTGAACTGGGATAGCTTATATCCTGTATTAACAAATAGGGTTATCCCTAGATGAATAAATGTTCAACTGTGGACAACATTGCGGGGTGCTGCTAGTATTGTACCTAATTATTGTATTTATTATTTACCAGCTCGTGCCCGCGACTTCGTCTGCGCAGGATTAGTAATTATTTAAGTACCTTATTTTCTTTTCCATAGTCCTATACATATATTATACATATATTTATTTAAAAGATAGATGTATGGTTCTAGTTTTGAAGTATGTTGTGAATGTTGTATTAATCTTGGATGTTTACGGCCACACGATACAAGTCATTGAACTTAGTGTGGGGATGTGAAAGTGAAAAGTTTATGGGTATGTTTTTTATTATTTTCTATCCAGCCGACGCCGCGACGTTCAAAGTTTTAAATAGACCCTTGTTTAAATTGAACTGCTCGCTGGCGTAGATGGGTGCTCGTTCGCCTTCAAAGCAGCGGGGTCGATTCCCGGTGGTTATAGAAGATTTCTCCCCACTGGAAATTGGTGTTCCTGATTTGAGTATGTTGTGACTTCAGCGCTTTATCTTCAGAACCTTTGATCAGATTAAATTAATTAAATACGCATTATTGCGGATAACTCAAAATCGATTAGTCAAATCTTGGTCAGATTTAAATGAGACCACATGGAAAGCACAACAAAGAATCAAATCGGTACACCTAGAAAAAAGTTACACATAAAATAAAATACAGTTGAATTGTAAACTCTTCCTTTTTTGAAGTCGGTTAAAAATAAATTTAGATAAGTTACAGGTAGCTGGTTTATTTCAGTTAGGGCGTTACAACTACAAATCAAAGGAGGCCTTTTATGGGCTTCCTAGTAACACGTACATCACATAACATGACTCTCATATATAAATCCAAAAGTAACTGTTTGTTTGTTACTTCATGAACTGCCCGTTTGCTAAGTTGCCGCGTTGGGCTTCTAAGCAGCGGGTACTGCAGTCGATTCCCGACGAAAACACAGGTTTAATCTTTTAGGAAAATATGTGTTTCTGGTGCCGATACCTGCCCCCGTAATACGTATCTTTGTTGCACGCGGTTTCTATTTGAATTAAGCAAAAATTAACCATATTTCTTAGGAGTTTTGTCAATTTAGTATTGAAACCGTTTGCAACAGAGATAGGTAATAGGGAGTCTGACCCCATTACCTATTTCTGTTGCTAACGGTTTCGGTTTCTGTTGCTAACGGTCAATTCGAAACACTACATTACTAAGGAATAAGGTTCATTTTTGCTTAATTCAAATAGAAACAAGTTGCATCAAAGATACATAATAAGGGGTCTGATGCTTATAAGGCATACGCGGTACCAACAACGCTATCGAGCATTTAAGCATTCATCATCATCATATGAAATACGGGAGAAACCGACTAGTCTACTAGTCAACCAGATTATAGGCTTCACGGTTGGATTCATCATGGGTCAATCGGCTTTATTGGTTTCGGTATGTAGTAGTTACTATACTGTGGTAATACAGATAATCTATGTGAACATTGCCTGGCTTAAATGGGTGCGCGATCTCTTTATAAGTATCGGGGGGGTATCAGGAACGATTCCTGGCGGGAACACAAGTTACTCCCCAATGAAAATTTGTCTTTCTGGTGCTGGTTGTGATTGTCTCCGGCACCCACGACACACGTCATTAAACTAAGT
The DNA here is from genome assembly GCA_948107665.1 of Lomographa bimaculata. Classification (NCBI taxonomy): domain Eukaryota; kingdom Metazoa; phylum Arthropoda; class Insecta; order Lepidoptera; family Geometridae; genus Lomographa; species Lomographa bimaculata. The sequence goes on from OX403603.1 coordinate 8,488,658, forward strand.
GTTGGGCTGTGAGTGTGAACGCGTTTGTTTGTATATTTTTATCTACCTTCAGGAAAATTTGTTTAGTGACGTATTAAGAAAAATTAGAAATAATATTCAGGTCATTTAGGTTAGGCACTTACATAAAAATGCCTACTTTTTAAAATAAATAATCGTAATACAAAGTATACGGTACTAGAGGTACCGAAAGACACACAGTAAAATTAAGTAAAGTGTGACAGAACAGAGATGATCGTCAACATAGTCCACAGAACATCATCAACGTAGTCCACAGAATACGCATTATTGAGGATAACTTAAAAAGTACTAGTCAGATCTTGATCAAATTTTAATGGAACCACATGGAAAGCACTAGCTTTCAAATATAAAAATAATCATTAAAATCGGCTTACAACGAAAGAAGTTATGAGGTAACACACATAAAAAATACAGTCGAATTGAGAACCTCCTCCTTTTTTTGAAGTCGGGACGTAAGGTCAATGTTTTGGAATAGGCTGAAATAGGTTTTTTTTAACTTTTTCACCTTAATACCTCCGCCATTTTGAATAATTTCCAAAAACTGAATCGACAAAATAATTCTAAATAATGATTATCAAACCGGCTCATAAAATTGCATGAGAATCGGATGGGAATGCGACCTATAGAGGAGAACACCTGGAAATCCGGACATACGATAGCAATTTTGCCCAAGCTGAAACGGAGAACCTTCGCACTCGCTCGGTCAATAAGTTTCAGTGTTCTGGTATAAAAGTAACATAAGAGAAACAAGGTATTAGCACTGCAATTTAGAGAGGCAATGCCGCCAGCATGATGGGAACGCTACCCAGTAGCTTGAGCACTTGAGGTACCTATAAGCTCGATGACTTGCCTATCGTACATAAAAAAAAAAAAAAACTTGTAGGTAACTTGGATCTTTGCTGTATAGTTCTGTATAATTTTAGGAAATATAGGCAATTGGCCCGTAGATAATGGTAATCAGAGACACAAGTGGCAATAGCAAAATTTTGAATATATCTTCGACGCTCTATCTGGAAAACGTCTGCACCAATTTCACCAGACATAGCTAAGAACACTCTCGATCAAGTCACCTTTCAAACAAAAAACTAAAGCAAAATCGGTCCAGCCATTTGAGACAGCCTACGATACCACAGACAAACGTACAGATACACACTACAAACTTGTAACATTTTACAACAGTTCAGATGGTTTCGTTTTTTTAGTCTTCTATCTGAGCGGGGGAGCAGCTATACAGCTTAGAAATTCACGTGGTAGTGAATTCTATGTTGTTGAGCATCGATATATTTTTTGTCAGCTAACTCCTTATTGAGGTCCCGATGAAAGCGGTCTTCGTTTCGTAAGTAGGTGCCCAGGTAAGGAGCATAGAGCAAGTTAGTAGTATGAAATAGTACAGTCTTATATTTTCCTTTACATTGTCTTTGTAGTATGTAAGTACCCAATTATCTACGAATAATTCCTGAGAACGTGTACATACTGTTCCAGAACGAAATAGGTATAAACATGAGTATTTATAAGACTTCTTTGAAATAACCACGTCAAGAGACAAAAAAGGCTTCTCTGCGCTCAATCAACTTTTTATCACTCGTATTGGCGAGGCAAGATATGTAAGGCAGGATATGTAAGTCAGTATAACTTGACGGTCAAGGCCCCATCCCTCCTACAGCCTTTGAGTGGATCTCACCCAACTTAGTTGCCAGTCGGCTCTGGTCAGTGAACATGCGTAGTTTACTTCACCAGTTCTATTGTATACTATAATTGGAAATTAGTTTCGATAATGGCAAGTAATCGACTATATTCGTGCGTGACTGTGCTGTGCCTTCTTAACTCGATACTGGGAGCTACAGATGGATTCTCATCGGTAGGTCTTATGTCTTCGACATTTGCTTGAAATATTTTCCATGCCCTTAGCTGCCGCATCTGCAAATAGATGAAGGGAAATTTTAATAGAAGATTATCTTTATACATTTATAGGTAAAATAAATGTAGGTATATAATGAACAAATGTAACTTTACCAAGTTATATATATTCATTTTGTATCGTCGTGAGTAGCAAACTTCGTAAGATTTTGCAATATTCTGATAATATGTCTTCGCAATTTTTTTATAAACTTGTTTGGAAGTCAAATAAATTAAAAATATTAAGTGGAAAGGTAATCGCTAGGTTAATGGACATATGTGTATTTTTTTTTAATATCCAGGTAATGTGGTTATTAACAATGTATTTGAACTTGATTTGATTTTAGAGCTTGTAAGTAGGCAACAGTGCCGAAGTCCTTAGCATCCTGTTTTTAACATACGTATGTGCTTTAAAATGTACGAATATTAAAACCATTCTTGCTTACTAAGTTATCGTGTATCTTATACAGCTATTGTTACAAATATTATATTGTTTATATATATAACCCCAGACGCAAAAAGAGGGGTGTTACACGTTTTACGTGTGTATCTGTATGTTTCTTTGTTGCATTAGTGTCGTAGCTTCCAATGGGCTAAACCGATTTAGATTCAGTTTTTTTTTTAAATATGACTTTATCGAGAATGCTCTTAGATATAATTTGATCATGAGTGCTTTTAGATATATTTGCTGGAAATCGCAGCAGTCGTTTTTCAGATAAAACGTCAAGAGTATTTTTTTTGTTTGTCACATGCGTACCTATATCTAGCCTTGCCCCACGGCTTCGCCCACTATTATCAAGTTAAAAAGTAGCCTATTGTTTATCCTAGGTATAGGCTATGTACATTCCAAATTTCATCAAAATCCGTTCAGCCGTTAAAACGTGAAGGAAAGGGAACAAACATACTTACACATTTACACACTGATCTCTACGTTAGTAAATAAGCGAATGGATGTAACTGTGTATAGTCAAGGTCCTATATCCTATACATACTCCTCGATTAGGATTCGTGATTTGAATAATAATTTAAAACAGGATTTCGCATTCCCGATCACCTTAAGAGTTTCATTTCCTGTATCTCAGCGGCAAGACGGTTGTTGCGTAGAGGCAAAATAATTGAAATAATGTTTAAGCTCCATATATGTATCTAGTATTTGAATGGTGAAACAAAGAAAATATAGTTTGAGAATGTTTTTAGAAGTCCAAGGTTTACCTTATTTCTTTTTAGTATTAATTTTTTTTTCTGATTTTTTTTTTCTATATATTTGTTTATCTGTAACATAACGGCTATAAAGTACTCCAAAAGTATTACACCAGGAATATTCCACTTATCGGCCCATCCCGCCTAAACATAAACATTATAACACTTACAGCCCCACACTAAGTTCTATGACTTGTGTCGGGGTGCCGCTAATATTCACATCACACATACAATCACAACCAGAACTAGAAACACCAATTTTTACTTGAGGCGAAAACTTGTGTTCTCGCCAGGAATCGAACCCGACCCGACCCCTGGTTACATTGCGAATGCGCACGCAACTTAGCACACGGGCATTTTATACACATAAATGCAAAATTTTGCATGTAAGATTGTTACTCAATCACACCAAAAACACTGAACTAATTTAATTTTGAACATTTTGAACATAGATAGTAATCTAAAACATAGAATAGTTTTCAACATCATCATTGTTGGCATCGTAGGTGTAAGGTAAACAGTGGTTGATCTCTCAGTTATATTAATTCTCAATCAAAAGTTTTAGCAAAAGATTGCAATATATACAGTACCTAACTTAAAATGCTGTATCTTACTAAACAGTTATGAATAATTTTATTATTCCAGAAACTTATAGATTTTATAGATAATTAATTAAATTATTATTCCGCTATATATACATATATGTATTTATTTATAAGTTTTGAACTTATTATATGTAGCAAGACATTTAGACTAAAAAGACATAACCTAATTTAAAGTAAGTGGATGAATATAGTACCTAGGTAGAATATAAGATGATATATGTAGGCAAATTTTCGAAGATCTATTAATAATTTTAACAAACATAATAATATGATTTATGATAATATGATGTAGGTATTTAACAATTGAACTTGATATATAGGCTTGGTATACTTATAGGCAATTATCTATATAACAATTACTAGTGATTCTTTTTTTTTAATTTTGCCTTCTTAATCTTGTGCATTTAGCCAATATCAAGTTATAAAACATTTCATGTGTATATCATAAAAATCAGTCACAAGTCAAGTAAAAGAGTCAAGATACAGTCATAGTTAAGTCACTCCTCTGTAGTGGGGTCACTAGTGGAGAGACAAGGGGCTCTCCACCGGCCTGCACGGCCCCACACGGTCTGGGGGGTGGCCTTGGTGAGCAAGGTCACCCCTCCATGGGTGCAGTGGCCCGAATTGTATCCGGGCCTACCGCCAGGGCAAGATAGTGACTACTAACGTGACCCTATCTTGCCCCACCTCGGCGAGGGACTGCTCACGGGGGGGTTTTTAGTGGGTTCGAGCCCCACATTCCCCTTTCCTTCACCCCTGAGAATTAAGAAACCCTGACAGGCATTTACCCCCCACAAAAAAAAAAGCCCTACTAAAGTGGTAGAAACTTTACTAGATCTTCTATTTGAATTTTGGAGCGCAGGCGAAAATCACGTTTTTCATCTTTCTATGATTTGCCTAAACTTATGCACGTTCACTAAGTATTAACGGTTAAGCATCCACCATTACTACACATTTACACTCGAAGAATCACAAGTTTCAGAAAATAGTCCAAAATCAACAACGCCATTTTTTCACTTTCGCGGCAAAAAACCTACTAGTGATTATTTTTAATATGTACTAAAATTTTAAACAATTAATGATAATATCGCGAATGATACAACCAGTTTGTTACGTAGGTAACTATAACCAACAATAGCGACGTAACTAATTACCCACGTAGTTCATTAACGTAGTGACTTCCTTAACTTAGTATATCTATTAAATTACGTGCGAGTGACTTGCTTGTTTCGTCTCTGAATTATAAAAAAATACTTCTCAAGCGATCCCAACTACTTGATGTATCGGAGTATAGATGTAGGGCACTGACAAAGATTATTAAACCTGTTGATAGTGCATGAGGCTAATTTCCCTTCTCAACTAATTTCACCAGCGATAGAAGAGGGCGAGGTAAATGTTTGCTGATGCGTGCTTGTGATTGGTCGAGACGTGCTTGTAATTGGTTGACAGTTGTCAACGTCAGTTGTAAAATGACCAATCAAAACTGCGGAATGTATGCTTCAAAAGGCATGCTGTATTCGCCAGGGAGGAAACTAGTTATTTTATAGTGTGTGTGTGTGTGTGTTTGTAGGATGTAGGTGTTTCTAGGATGACCTAAGAGGGTCGTAATAATATAGATCTGATAGTGTTGCGAAAGCTCTGATAAAATTTGTGTGTGATTGTGACTTTTGTTGTAAGATTCTTGAAATTTCCAATTTAAAGCGCAATTTTCTTACTTTTTCTTTCCGTAAGAACCGTCTCCAAATTATTAAAACTTTCGCTTTTATAATATTAGTGCAATCATGAATGAAATCGGTAAAGTCGTTATCAAACATTATTTATCGGATTGAATAGTGAATCTAAACCATTATTGAATCCATAGGAGTTCAGTTATATATATAATTCATCTAAACGTGTGTATGTAACTGAACTCCTCCTAAACGGCTAGACAGATTTTGATAAAATTTGTGTGTGTAAATGGATTCAAGAATGGTTAACATTCACAATTCAATCCGATATATAATGTTTTTTAATTTATGAATAAACTAAAAATACTAGAGATTATTTAGCGTTATTAATTAAGATTAAACTGTTGAATGTTTCGGTTTATACGAACGGGAAGTTTCGCAACCAACCTGCCTGTGTACTGTCACGTCGTGTTTGTTGCTTGTGCCCATTTCTGGAGACGCGATTCGGTAATGGAATACTTTAAAACTGGTCTTTACACTGTTATGAAATATAAATAAAAGATGATAATTGAAACGCAAGCCAAGTTTAAAAAAACGACTTTACCGCTTATATTCTGGTTTTGGCTTCATCGATTTCGATAAAATGTATATGGAACAACCTCTGAAGTATAATCTACCAAACAAAAAAACATCAAAATCGATTCATAATTGACGAAATTATCGCGAAACATACATACAAATAATTAAACGCAAGCAAAGCTTAAAAAATCCGACTTCACCGCTTTATCATCGGAACCTTGATCAGATTTAATGTATAAACACGCATTATTGACTATAACTCAAAAACTAGAGATCAGACCTTGATCAAATTTTAATGGGACCACATGAAAAGCACCAGCTTTCGAACAAAAAAAGAATCATTATAATCGGTCTGCAACGAAAGAAGTTATGTGGTAACTTTTGAAATCGGGTAAACGAGAACATCGTCAAAGTACGCATTATTCGTCACAAAATAGACATTATTGACAATATTTCAAGAACTACTGAACAGATCTTGATCATATTTAAATGGGACCAATTAAAAAGCAACTTCTTCCAAACTAAAAAAAAAATTTCGAAATCGGCTCACGTGGAGAGAAGTTATGAGGTAACATACATAAAAAAAAAATACGGTCGACTTGAGTAGGACCTCCTCCTTTTTTGGGAAGTTGGTATAAACAGTCGAATTGAGTACCTCCTCTGTTTCGTGAACTCGGTAGAAAAGTGAAAATTTTAAACATTAAACATATATGAATTGGAAAATGTACCTTGTAATATATTAGACTCCTTTAGGCTTAATTTAAACTTATCTGCAAAGTTAAATATTTTTGGAGACAAATATTTTTTTAACGTCGTGAACAATTGATTGTACAATAATAAGCAATCCTTACAAAGCGAAGAAACTTTCCCGCCACAGACTATACGTAAACTCAAGCTCAAGCTATTTTTCATTCATGAACATCTCCTTGACCTAAAAAGACACAACCTCCTAATTTGGATGCCAATTTTGCCTCATTTGGACAAGTCAAGGGTAACGTGGCATCACACTACCAATTTCGTATAATTTGTATGTCTGGCATTGTTCGATGTTTTCCATCTCTTCTCTACTTTTATAAATTCGTTGTCTGCTGTTTGTTTGTTTCAAACATCACGCGAAAACTTTTATATCTATTTTGACGAAACTGTGTGTTTAAACTTGTGTTATGCTTAGAATAAAAAATTGTATATTGTTATATTTACTATTTTGTATAAATAATAACAAGAATATGGACACTTTGACTACTATAGCGGCGGTTTAATAGTCTATAAAATTAAGTTTTGTACATATCTCATTTATTTAAATTATATGGATGTTAGTACTGAGTTGCCTGTAAGCTCGGTGCGTTTTAGGTAATTTGGGTCTTTGATTTATAGATGCGTATAGTTTTAGTTTCGTTTTAGGAAATATAGGCAATTGAGCTGTTGACAGATTATTGTTGGAAAATACCTGTCGTGAGACGAAAGTTGATATTCGTTAAACTATTTTAATGATGTAATTTTTTTACCGTTTATTTAAGTCTCATGGTCCGCGTAATCGCTTTTCTTTTATATAGATATTTGAATTTCATTTGATTTACCTACATTTGTAAATAAATACGTAATTCATATCAATAAAGCATTTATTTATTAACATACCAGTTTCAAGAAACCAAAAAAATTAAGGAATTATTTTTAACATCATAGTCATCATCGCGAACATTAAATAGCAGACGAAGTCGCAAGCAAAAGTTATCTAATTTTATTCGTTATCCATTCAACTTCATATATACGGGCATCCATTGATGTCATGTCATGTATAATTATTTTGGTCCGTGACATGAATAATCGGTGGAGCTTGCAACACCTATTGTTCAAAGGAAAATCATTATGCTTTGCTTTTTTTTTTGTAAAAAAAACTTGAGAGGTGTCAAGGGACACCCGGATGGAACGAAGTTCAGTTTCCATCTAGCCCCCTTTTGCAACGCGCGATAAGGAACTTTCGTTCCAAAATTAAAAGAAACATGCAAAAACCAACATCACGCGGCCGCCCGATGTTGCTTAACTTCGGTGATCGGACGAGAACGTGGTATGGCTTACAACTATAGCAAAAAGTGTCGTTACAACTTTTGGTCTTAATTTTTTCAGTCTAGCCCCCTTTTGCAACGCGCGATAAGGAACTTTCGTTCCAAAAACTTTAATTATTGATAAGCTTTATTCATCTAGAACAATCTATTTCAGTTGTTCTGCGCACCCGTTGATGTCTATACAATTAAAAACCCAATTATTCAAATATCTAAAATGTTTGGATGAGGCTACGTCCGTATTTCTTTCAAATCCGTTATATTGAGTCCTTTTTATGAGCTATAAATATACCATCAATAATAAAACCATGATTATTGCTTTAATAAATGCTTATATCATTCGACCTATGTTCCTACACTAGGAAATTACGTAGGTTCCTTTATTAAATAATTATTGTCTAGATACTATCGTCAGAGAGGTTTTAATTTACCATGATGACCAATATAATTACTTATTGTTTGTAAAATCACACAAATCATATAAACGAAAATAATAAAGAAGTATCTCTGTAACTGCTATATGGATTCAGATGGAATTCCTTTAACGTAGTGTTTTTTAAAAGTTGGGATATGTCATTAACAGTTTATTCCAATTATCCGTGACAAAGACGCACAGGCAGTTATTTTTTTTTTCTATTTAAAGGCAAGGGAGAACATAATTTAAACGCAAGCAAAGCTTAAAAAACCGACTTCACCGCTTATATTTTGGTTATGGCTTGATCGATTACGATACAATTTATATGGGACCTCTGAAGTATACTCTACCAAACAAAAAAAAACATCAAAATCGATTCATAATTGGCGGAGATATCGCGTAACATACATCCTTTTTGAAGTCGGTTGAAAGTTATCGAGCGCTAAGTTGAAGCTTAGTCTTATTTACCGCCTTTTTAAGTTGGTAATTCTCCGTACGTAACTAAGTTTCGTAACTCTCCGTAACAAGCTTGAAAGCTATTTTACAAGTAGAGTTTATGGCTGTTACGAGCGAACTTCAAAGGATTGTCTGCAGGGAGAGGCTCGCTCTATACTATCTATGCTATAGAGTTAGTCTGTTTTGTTTCGCTAATTTTGTTGATAAATTGATAAACTATACTGAACCGTTAGCTTAGGGTGCGCGCGTTCGCCTTCTTACCTACAGGGCCGACTCCCGGTAAGAAAACAGATTTTCTCCCCAAAGGAAATTTGTGTTCTTGGTGTAATTGTTTGTGTGAATGTTTCAGGCACCCACGACTTACGCCATGGGACTAAGTATGGGGCTGTGAGTGTGTAAGCGTTTATTTATTATTATTTTATTTAATCACTTATAATATAGTCATACTAATAATATATTACGGCGGGACGGAGTTACATAAAATTTGATAGGTATCGACGCGGGCAAAACTGTGGGCAAAGCTAATAATAACTCTACAAGCAGAATTCACGAAGATAATTAATTACACATATCTTTACGTTCAATCTATCTATCTACGTTCATAGAAAAAGCTTTTCTTTTATAGATAGGTACATTACCAATTATTTTATAAGCGTTAAAATTAAAAGTGGCGACACGACCACGCGGTCGAATTCCGGTCGGTCGAGATAACAACCAACTCACTGGATCATAAATATTCGAAATAATTTATTTAGTAAGTAGGTACAGTCGAGTTTAGAATTGTATATAAAATAGCTCTCTTGTTTTATTGGCTGGCGTCTATTTGTTATATAAATATGTTACATTCCAAAACCAGTAAACAAATCCTGCCCCATGCACCCACTGCTCACAATATAGCTGACACCCAGTGGTTGTGGGGATTTTTTTATGCTGGTAAGGCAAGCATTTGACCACTATTCATAATTATTACCCCTGCAACAACCAGAAAAAAACACGAAAAATCGAATGAAAATAGAAACAAACAATTGAAAACCGGATAAAAAAGAACATTGAATAGTCTAACCGCGAACATTGTACACGTCTATCTTTTATTTTTTCGAGCACGCATGATACGCGAACAATAGTTTGTCCGAGTCATTTTGAAGTGACATCTCGTGATATCACTTCGAAATGACTCGGCACGAGTTACTCATTGTCCGAAAGGTTTATTATTACACCCGCATACATCAATTTACCAATACAGGGATTTCCAGTCCGCACTCAAAAGTGTCCACGGAACATAGGCGGCAAAACTAAAAACAAGTCATAGATTTTGAGAGGTGGTAGAGCATTTTGTGAGTTGCTCGCCTGGCTTGCTACCAAAGTAGCTTACCACCATCAAGTTGAAAGTCTGCCGCCAAGCCAAATACGGTGTTCCGGCAGTTATCCTTGAGAGCCTGCGTATTCCAGGTCTAGTGTGTTTACCAGCTTCGATCACATCGTCACCTACCATCAGGTGAGATAGTGGTCAAAAACTAGCCTGTGACAAATAAAAATAAAAAAAGATACTTTTTTTAGGATTACTTTTTAAGTTTTTTAAAATCAAGCTTTTAGAAGACTAAAAGTTACATAACCAGAAAACTTGTCAAGACGAATCGAACGAGCCGAAACTCGATGGAGTTGCGTCGTTTCATTACAGAGTTCCTATGACCATCTTCCAGCTCCATCATCAGACCCTGGTTACCATTGAAAGACTACTCGTCAAGACGATTCAAATGAGCCCAAACTCGATGATGTTGTGTCGTTTCATTGCGAAGTTTCTTTGGCCACCTTCCAGCTCCATCATCAGATCAGCACCATGTCATCATAATATTGCATTGTAACGCGATTTACACATGTATGTAAAATTACAGCTCAATCGAAAACCAGGATCAAATTTAATTTGCAAGATTTGATGACAAACATCGGGAAAGGTGAAACTAAATAAAAGCTTGTAAAAATAAGCGACAATCTCGGTTCGCTAAAAAATCCGTAAGGTTAAAAAATAGTGTGACCATTGTCAGCCGTAGCAGCGTAAGCTGATACATTGTTGCAAAGGCAGCTGTATTTTAATGAATATCCTATCCTACTAATATTATAAATGCAAAAGTTTGTGTATTTCTGAATGTTTGTTACCACGTATCTCCCATAACGAATTAACAGATTTTGATGAAATTTAGAATGTAGATAGTTTAGGTACCGGATTAGCACATAGGTTACTTTTTAAATTAATTACCGCAGGCGAAGCTGCGGGGCATGGTTAGTTAGAAAATTAATAAATTATATTATTTTAGTTTTTTTATACATGTATATCGACATTTATATTTATAGGTTAATCGGTACACTTATTTCGTGAAGTTTCGATGGCTTAATTGGGTGAGCGTTCGCCTTCTAAGCAAGGGTATCGGGTTCAATTCCCGGCGGGAACACAAGTTTTCCCACGGAATTTTTTGTTTCTGGTTCTGGTTGTGATTGTGCGTGTGATGTGAATGTTTCCGGTAATTTACACAAATCATCAAGAACTCTAATTTTTCACATGGGCCCCAAAGAGGCGCTCATGAAAGTTAATGACTATTATACTATTAGACAAAATTACAGCCATCTCGAGAACCTGACAAGAAACTAGGCAACGCATTTTTTTCTTTTTATTTAATATCTTAAATTACTAATACATGAATTTTATTAACCTAGTATATCTATATTATGTAGTCGCTAGAAAGCGCTTGTGCAGTTTGCCTCCATGCATCTGTAGTCAATTATAGTAGCTACATAAATATCCAGATGGTTCTTACGCGTGTAAGCAGTAACACGGAAACGTAGTTTCAAACTGTGTCTGTAATTGTGATTGTGACCGTACCCACAAGGCAGTAATTATCTATACTATATAAAGAGGAAAGATTTGATTGTTTGTTTGTTTGTTTGCATTGAATAGGCTCCAAAACTACTGAACCGATTTGAAATATTCTTTCACTGTTGGGAAGCTACATTATCCCCGAAGACATAGGCTATATTAAAAGAAAATACTTAAACTTTGTAAAAATTTGAAATTTTTGTTAAATACCCGTGCGAAGCCGGGGCGGGCCGCTAGTTGTTGTATAAGACAAGTATATATACATGCAAATAGAACCGGTCCAGTTCCTGAGCTACCCAATCCACCTGTTTGATTGGAGCATACAACACAAGCCCCAAGGCCAGCCATTCCCCACATTGCTAGAGTTTAGTGCTATTTCGTGTTATAATACTAATGGTTATTAATTATAATAGTTATTATACGAAGTGAGGTAACGGCATAGCGACCGTTTGATTTATTATTATTTGCATTATTTGAATTATTGATAGTATATATAATATAACATATTATTATGGTTAATGTTGTATACGACTTGAAACACGTCGAAAATTTTTGACTTACTTTGTAGTCACGCGCCGAGGCCCGAGCCGCTCGCCTCTGTGTATCGCGCGTCTGACTCATCCTGATGAAGGACAACAAATTTGTCCGAAACTAGTCGACTACAAAGTAAGTCGACATTTTCGACGTGTTTCAAGCCGTATACAACATAAATTATGTGTAATACTCACGATAGTTTTAATTTTCATATATTATTATGGGTAGAAGCCAACGGACAGTTCCACCATAAACACCTCAGCAAAAGTTGACAACGCGTTATTTTTAGATTTTTTCTTGTGAAGGAGAATAATTTTGGTATCTGGGATTCTAAGGGGGGAATAAAATTTAAAATTTTGGTATGTGATTTCTATGATAGCTATTTAAAAATCGATCTGAACCTAAAATTAACTCTTTTGACTCATTACAGAAGGTCTTCTATTGAATGGCTACGGAACCCTACAGTGAGCGTGTCGTAACGATACGCTCTTAGCCAATTTCTTAGTATTATAATTTAAAAAGTATGCGTGTGTTTTAATGTAACACAAGCTTCTAGATTCTTTCAAAATAGTATCTTTGACACACAGAAAAACAACGCGACACAGAAAAAAGAAAAAAATTTAGTCGTTGGTGCCGGAAACATTTACATCAAACATACAATCACAGAATCAGAAGTAGAAATATCCCTTAGGAAGGAAAATTCTGCTCCTGCCGGGAATCGAACCCAGGACGACGCTGATAGCAGAGACCTGCCCACCGTGGCCACTAGCTGGTCAATTGATGAACAGATGAATTATTATAGCTTCATTAAAAAATCTTGTTCACAAGCACCTCGAGCAAGCATGAAATTCGTAAGAAACAAGACGGATTGTGAATTGATTAGTGCCTATAAAATAAGCAGCTATTATAGGTTTTAAAAATAGCATTCTACAATGCTGAACCAAAATTGCATTAATATAAAATTATCTTCATGTTGATATTACTCAAAATTAACTTATAACTTTTGAAAGTACATATACGAGTATATTAACAGTAATTATGATGACTAACATCTAGCATAAAATATTGTATACTCAGTCTTTTAATAAATATTTCTTGAGTCTTGAATCTTGACCCAGTTGGCACTGCATCAACTCTCTGCCCTCTGCGTCCTGTGTACTGCGTTCGGTTCCCGGCAGAAGCACAATTTTCTTTCTCAAGGGACATTTGTACTTCTTGCTCTGGGTGTTATTGTGTGTGTGATGTTAATTTTTCCGGCTTTCAAACAAAAAAAAAAACAAAATCGGTTCACATGGAAAGAAGATATGAGGTAACACACACATAAAAAAAATACAGTCAAATTGAGTACCTGCTCCTTTTTTGTGAAGTCGGTAGAAAAAACCGACTTCACCGCTTATATTTTGGTTTTGGCTTGATCGATTCATTCGAAAACATACTGCCGAATTAAGAACTTCTTTTTTTTAAGTTATCAAATTCAATAAATAAAAAAATAAGTTAAAAATAATAAAATTATATGGAAGAACTGTAAGGTTGGGTTAGTAGTTGTAGTAGGTATTATCCAATTATACCTATTTTACACATCTAACACCTACGTTGCACGCCAACTACATTATGTAACGTTAAATTGGTTAACCGGTCATGGATGAAGCCATTACGAATTTAAATAACGAATACCAATCACACAAGGAAAATACGAAACAAGCTTTTGAACTGATTATCTATCAAATAACTTTAAACGAGCAATTCTTCAAAATCAAAATCGTTTATTCACATGGGCCCGCCCCAAAGAGGCACTCATGAAAGTTAATTATTCTATTGTCAGATTCGCAAAAGTACAGCCATCTCGAGAAGAACCTGGCAAGAAACTCGGCGGCGCATTTTTTTTTAAACATTCTTAATCTCTAATACATAATTTTATTAACCTAGGTGTTATTATGGTAGTCTTGTATATATATAATCTGAATCTTGGAAACGGCTCCAAAGATTTTCATGAAATTTATTTAGTATGCAGAGGGTTTCGGGGGGCGATAAATAGATCTAGCTAGGTTTAATTTTTAGAAAACGACGTTATATACCGTCCGGGGTAAGTAGTGCACAATACTGCAGGGGGTGGTTAGGAATCGATAAAGGAGCAAATTAAAAAAAAAAAAAATTTTTTTTTTTTTTTATTCGACTTCCCTGCTGGCAGTTCAGTAGTAATTGTCAAGTAAAGTATGGCCCTCTGTAGACAGCCGCTACAACAATAGCTTCCAGAGTAGGTGAGTGCTACGAGTGCTACGGGGTCATTGAACTAACATGTGACGAGAGGTCACACTGAAAGGCGGTTCAGGAATTACGAAAACCAATGTTTCACGTGAAGCAAACCACACCTATCTAATTCTAAATACTTGTCTTCAGTAAGTAATTAGGTAGGTACCTACTACCTGGTAGGTATTGAATTCCCAGAATTCGTTGATTTGATAACTTACAACAAATTCTGGGAATTCAATACCTACCAGGTACCAATGGTTTGCTTCACGTGAAACATTGGTTCTCGTAATTCCTGAACCGCCATTCAGTGTGACCTCTCGTCACATGTTAGTTCAATGACCCCGTAGCACTCGTAGCACTCACCTACTCTGGAAGCTATTGTTGTAGCGGCTGTCTACGGAGGGCCATACTTTACTTGACAATTACTACTGAACTGCCAGAAGGCCAGTCGAATAAAAAAAAAAAAATTTTTTTTATTTTTTTTTTATTTGCTCCTTTATCGATTCCAAACCACCCCCTGCAGTATTGTGCACTACTTACCCCGGACGGTATATACCAAAAAAAAAAACTAGTCATCCAGGTACTAAACAGCAGGAGCCATAAGTAAGTAGAGATCGTGTAATCTAAAACTGATCAACAAAACCCAAAATTTTAAAAATACCTCTGTGTTCTATTTGGAAAACATTCACATCGATTTTCACCAATTATAACAAAAAACACTCTCGATCAAGTCACCTTTCAAACCAAAAAACAGAACTAAAGAGAATTGTACGTAAATATTTTCCCTCTTCTGTGGATACACCTGTTAAGCTTACAACAGCCCTCTTTTTGTATCAAGTGTAAAAAAAATCGAACCATTAGATTAGTGTCATTCAAAGAGAGATAATATTATTGCTAGTATTATTTTTTTGTTTTTAATGCTCGATAGGCAAGCATTTGGCCTCTATCTCACCTGATGGAAACTGAAGATGAGGCCGAAGACGTAGCATGCTTGCCTAGAAGATACCTATTCACTCTTGGCTTGAAGACTGCCAGATTATACCGTTCTTGGAACAAGACGCGGGTAATGAGTTCCACTGATTCGCAGTACGGATAATAAACGTAGAAGCGAAACGCTTCGAGCGAACCGGATGTATGTCAAACATATATGGATGACGTTTCATAGTTTGTCTTATCGTTAGATGGTAAAACGGGCATGGGGGAATTAACTCGTGAAATTCCTGCGCACACTTTCCAAAATTGTACTACTGGCGGTATTACACGGCATGCGTTGTAATGCCACGTGACTAATTTATAAAGGGGTGGGGGCAAAGGGAGAAAAATACTCAACAATCTATTCTCATACCTACTAAATACACAAAAAACTCATTAGTCTGTCGAGCCATTTAGGAGGAGTGCAAACACAAACACCGTGACACGACATTTTCTACCGACTTCACAAAAAAGAAGAGATACTCAAGTATTTTTCTTGGTTTCCTAATGAAAAAAGTGAACTCACCAAATTGTGACTTATGTGGAACATTGGAAGATGTCTACCACTTGTTGACGGAGTGTGACCGAACAAAAAACCAAAGAGAGTCATTTGTGCAAAAGTATAACATACATAGAAGTAACATTGGAAGTCATACTCATATCTTAGCAAATCCATCAGCTGATGTGGCACTTTCTCTGTACAATATAATTTTGCTCAGAAGACAAAGATTAGGGTATGATGGGGCTGGCATACCAAATTAGGGAAAAGTCCCAAAAAAAGAAAAATAAATAAATTTTTTTCTTTTTTATTATGTGTATAAACCTCATAACTTCTTTCCACGTGAAACGATATTGATTTTTTTTGGATGATGTTGCTTTCCAATTGTTCCCATTTAAATTTGATCAAGATCTGATCAGTAGTTCTTGAAATATCGTCGATAATGCGTGTTTAGTACATACCGAAGATAAAGCGGTGAAGTCAGGTTTTTTAAGCTTTGCTTGCTTTTAATTATTGCATATTAGAGATAAACTAAGCTAATTAGAATATCTATGTTAATCGAGGTCTTTAGTACGGTGCGATGACCGTTTCCCGTACTTAATGAGTTTTTAATTGGTTTTCCGTATCACTAGATGAATATAATAACGGCATAGACTGGTCGGTTCATCATACCAATACTTTAACATTCCCATTACTAAAGACTAAACAATATTAACATTACTAAATTTTTTAATTTTGTATAAATTTAACTATGATGACTATATTTTAATTGTTGTACAATATAAATATTTAAGTTATAAAAATGTTAAAAATGGTTTAGACGATCTTCAATGTTCAGCAATGTTCCCAAAATGCTTGCTGCCACGCTGTATGTATAGCAAGGCTTATGTTCTGCCCCATATACAACCAATATTTTACACAATATTTTACAATAATCTTTTGAATTTTTAATCAGACAGTAAAATTTTGAATTTAGCAAACAGACCTAAACAAAAATAACAATTACAAAGTGTAATAACAATTACAATTAAATGTATCAAAATGGTCGTAGAGCTCCATAAAAAAGTGACAAAAAATAATGAAATACCATCTTTATCGCTATCTAATTTAAAGAACTCAAAAATAAAATCATAGAAATCACACTAATACTATAAAGACGAAAGTTTAAGTGTAGAACTTTCGTCTTCTTATAACAGAGCAATAACAAATAAAATTTATAATAACAAAACAAAACAAGTTTTTATATGGGATATGCATCCCTTAATTATTTTGTTATTATAAATTTTATGAATATTTTTCATAAGTTTAAAAGACAGAGACAGAGAGACTTACATCATATCTTTTTGATAAGCGGTATAATAAAAAAAATGTGTTTGTTACAGCTCAAGCCCACTCCCCGTGCTTGCGTCATTGGTGCGGGATACGCCGGCCTGGGTACCGCTAGGTATATGAAGGAGTATGACGTAGACTTCACCGTCTTTGAGGCTTCTAGGCACATAGGTGGCACCTGGAGGTTCGACCCTAATGTCGGTACTGATGAAGATGGGGTGCCGCTGTTCACGAGCATGTACAAAGGCTTGAGGTGAGGAGTTCTTTGTTTTGCGTAGCTTTAAGCGAGAAGTCACACTTTGCGTACACATCTCCAGACAAGCTCTGGATTGTAATCTGCAAGTAAATACTACGAAAAGCTCCATCCGTAATGGTATCATTATAATGTTAATAATTTGATAATTTAAATAAATAAAAATATCCTACTAATATTATAAATCCGAAAGTTTGTAAGTATGTTTGTTCCCTCTTCACGCTTCAACTGCTGAACGGATTTGTATGAAATTTGGAATGTGCATAGCTTATCCCTAGGATTAACACATAGGCTACTTTTAAACTTGATAATAGCGGGCGAAGCCTGCACGGCTAGTTATTTATAATTAAATACTTATTGCCAGAAACATTTATTTCTTATAATTGATGTTGTGTACGGCTTGAAACACGTCTAAAATTTCGAAAAGACGCGCGATACGCAGAGGCGAGCGGCCGGCTCGAGCCTCTGCGTATCGCGCGTCTGACTCATCCTGATGAAGGACAACAAATTTGTCCGAAACTAGTCGACTACAAAGTAAGTCGAAATTTTAGACGTGTTTCAAGCCGTTCACAACATCAATTATGTGTAATACTCACGATAGTTTTAATTTTCATATTTTTTTCTTATATTCTACAATATGAAGAGTAAAATAACAATTAAATTATACAGATAAATAAGATACAGTGACATATAAAATAGTTACATAGACAAAAACAATAGTGGTTGGCAATAGGGGCTTATATAATTCCACAAAAGGCTGGTTTTCAGCATATCCCTTGCTCGAGCTGAGATGATTGTCGAGCCGGAAAGAGTAATTTGCGAATTTGCATTGAATTTGCGAACATAATTTTTTATTTTGTTTGTATAGCTCGTTTATATTGTAGCTGTCATAAGATATTTACTTAGTCCAGTACAATTTTATATTTTTGAACTGCCCGTTGGCTTAGTTGGTTGAACGTTCGCTTTCTAAGCAGGGGTATCGGGCTCGATTGCCGGCGGGAACACAAGTTTTCTCCCCAAAGAAAATTTGTGTTTCTGGTTCTGGTTGTGATTGTGTGTGTGATGTAAATGTTTTCGGCACCCATGACACAAGTCATCGAACTTAGTGTGGGGCTGTAAGTGTGAACACGTTTATGTTTAATGTTAATTATGTGAAATTTTCATTATAATATATGAAGTATATTATAATTATGTATGACAAATATATATTTATATTTGGTATATTTGTTGAATGTAGCATAACATTCAACAAATACCCAAATATAAATTACATATTTAAGGCATATTTGTATAATTAGTAGTCCTTTTACTGCACAAGTTACCACGATTTTTCCTGCAACTTCTGAGATAACTGACAGAAAATGCTGTTTTAGCATTAAGGTCCCGTGTTAATATGAAAATTAAAATTATGCATAATTAAAACGCAAGCAAAGCTTAAAAAACCGGATTATCCGCTTATATTTTGGTTTTGGCTTGATCGATTTCGATAAAATGTATATGGGACCATCTCTGAAGTATAATCTACCAAACAAAAAAAAAAACATCAAAATCGATTAATAATTGGCAGAATTATCGCGTCACATAAAAACGTCGCGTAACGTAAATAATAAAAAAAAAAACAGTCGAATTGAGAACCTCCTTTTTTGAAGTCGGTTGAAAATAATAAACAATTACTTACTTCCCGTACTTACTTCATTATTATTCAGTATTATATTGTAATACAGTATTTAAGTTTTTTTGTATTGAAATTATACAATATAATAACATGAAACAATAATAATTTTGATATGAATTTTTTTTTCAATAATAGGAATATAAAATGATAATAATAATATCAATAATTTGAACAATTCCATATTTAATAGTTTAAAAAACAGTTTTTATACGATATAATTTTTATATATAGATCTACAAGAATTATAACTAACGTGCAAAGATTCTTATTACTTTTTTTAGAATAAATTATACGAGTATCGAGTACCATCCTTATACTGTAACGTAACTTACTTGTGGGAACATGAAAAAACAGCTCATTGAAACTGGTTTCCCAAGCTACAAAGATTTTGAGGAAAATGTGTTTGTTTTGAACAAGTTAAGTCATTCATATTCATCAGATGAGATAGTGCTCAACCTCTAGCCTAAAATAGACAAACATGTTACTTCTTAAAACTTTTTTAAAGACAAGCTTTTCGATTTAAACCGTCTTAGTCTGCCATATTGGATTTAAAGTAACGTCACTTTATTTTTCGAGTTATTCTCAGCAAGCCCTTTCATTTGATACCCATATTGTAGGAGTGCATTAAAAATTACTTGTCCGCCATTTTGTGTGTCCGCCATGTTGGACTTAGAAAGACGTCACACAGCTAACCATGCATTGGCATCCAAACTAAACGTGAATACAAAATTTCAGCTCGATCGGTTGAAGGTATCTGCTTCAAAATTGAGTTGCAAGATTCCACCCGAACAAACATACATACATACATACAGTGCAAGCTAAATAAAAGCTTGTAAAAAGTCAACTTTGATGCGAACCCCGCCGCAATTTACTCACTAGATGTCTAATTTAATAATGTTTAGAGGCAGATATATGTCTATGCGACCACATTTATTAACCACAGCCAATAATCCCCCTTCCAAAATTGTACATAAAGATGCATATTGTGTGAATTATATCTTGGCGGTCACGCAAGGACACGCGTTTTTTTTTTTATTGTTGGCATTTTTTTATTTTTTATGGTTTTATTCAAATTGCGTGAAAACTTGTCACAAAAAAAAAATAAGCTGAAGAAATCATTAGTCTAGTAAATATACTTATATGCAATAACTTTTACAGTTTTTGGTATAAAATGGCGGAACGAAATGGTTACAAAAATACAAATTGATGTTATTTGCATGAGATTTGATATTTTTTCCTTATTTTTATTAACGTTATGAATATTCTAAGAAGAAGGCATCATTTATCATATCACACAGATTCTGACGAATATGTTTATACATCTTTCTGGTTTTATTATGAATGCTGAGTAAAACGGTAACAAAATCACGCGTATTAGGAGACATTTTAACGTCAAAAACTTTATGCATGGACGAGACACATAAAAATATGGAGATTGGGGTCTTATATCGCTGCTGCTGCACCAACATAAATAATAATATCAATCGGAAATAATTTAAAAATAAATCACCACACACACTCTCTCTCTCTCTCTCTCACACACATACACACACACACACACACACGCAAACTCACACACACACACACACACATGCATACATTATATAACCTTACATGCAATTCCATACAGCATAATAAATACATTAATCAACTTCTTTTATAAATCTTCTAAATATAACTGGATTACATAAGATCTAATATTATAGATCCAGTTATGTGAAGAGCGTTGTATGCTGAAACACCGGCGATGAGCCTAGTTCGGCAGCAGATACTCTACAACGATATTGATAACTTAGCCTTTATGTACACAGTATCGGAAAATATTGTACATTCTTTGGAAATAAAGATTCAATTATTAATAAAACAATTATATGGCTACATTCTAATAGCTACATTCGAAATAATACACAACAATTAGAATTTTTAGCATAAAGAATGTCTGGGTTATGCCACGTCTTCTTCCAGACTCAATAATTATTCTAGAACAGGAAAAACAATGGTAATCAAATAATTATATTAACATGAACTGGCCGTTGGCTTATTTGGGCGAGCATTCGCCCTATCGGGTTCGATTCCCGGCGGGAACATAAGTTTTCTCCCAAAAAGTTATAATAATATAATGAGTAGGGATACTAAATATTATAGTAATAATGTCAAAAGATCATTATCAGCTATAAAGAGGCTTCACGCCACAATACCACTTGATATAAAGTTTAACTATACGTATGCTTAAAGTATCACGTTCACGTAATTAGCTAAATCACATTGTAATTGAACAAATGTAATTTTAATTCTGCTTGCGGCGCGCTCGGGTGAAACCGCGGACTATTATTTATTCTGTCCCGCGGATGTTAGATAATTGAACAAACTGACAACATGAAAAGCCTTTAATGACATGAGCTGTATAATTAATGTTTCGTGATTGCTGCATATTTATATGACCTACTAGCTGCGCCTAACGGTTTCACCCGCGTAAGTTCCGGACCCGCGGGAATTCCGGGATAAAAAGAAGCCTTTGTTCTTTCCCAAGATCTGGACTATCTGTGTACCAAATTTCATTTAAATCGGTTCAGTAGTTTTGGTGTGAAAGCGCAACAGACAGAGTTACTTTCGCATTTATAATATTAGTAAGGACTAGTAAGGATTAATCTAATGAAATAATTTAAACGTAAGCAAAGCTTAAAAAATCCTTCTTCTCCGCTTTATCGGATCTTTGATCAGATTAAATAAATTAAATAAGTGATATCGAGGATAACTCAAAAATTACTAGTCAGTTCTTGACTAAATGGGACCACATGGTTAGCACCCGTTTTAAATAAAAAAAATATTCATCAAAATTGGTTCACCTAGAAAAAATGATCTGAGGTAACACACTTAAAAAAATACTTATTATATTTTTTAAGTGTATTATGTGTATTATATGTATTATCTTTTAAGTCGGTTAATAAAAGAGAAAAAAAAAACTCTCGGAACCCGTGTCTTCGGAACGACGCTATATCTAGACTATTTGAGGTCCCCGCTACATGAAATGTATAGATACTTCTTTTACTTTGCGCCTTATGGGAAGTATTTTATTAGGTCAAGTATTTTTTTAATGATTGTAGGTTTAAAAATTACCGCACAAAATTATTTTCTCATTTAAGTGCTTTCTAAGTTTAATGACTAAAAGTTATAAAATGTACGGGAAACCCAACTAAGTTTATGTACACAAATACTAAGTGAGTACACAGAAAGAAGAATCCATGCGAGCAAACGTCACGAAATTTATTCTTTCAGCGACTATTTTATTTTACAGTACCATAGTATAACTGATCGAGCGAAGCGAGATCTCTAAAATATAGGCGCGTGATGTCAGTTCCGGGCGAACGACTAGTCGACATTACATTAAGTCGACTAGTTGGCATATAAGGTGGATACCAGAATTTCATCTGAAACTTTGTAACCGTTTTACTCGGCATTCATAATAAAACCAGATAAATAAATATTCGTCGTAATCTGTGTGATACAATAAATGATGCCTTCTTCTTAGAATATTCATAACGTTCATAAATATAAAGAAAAAATATATCAAATCTCATGCAAATAATATAAATTACTTTAGCTACAACATCCTTGAATATAAATTATGGTGAGATGTCAAATAGGTAAGTAAAATTAACAATTAAGAATTTTAGTTGAATGTATACAATTTAAATAGTATATTACCAATTATAATGTCATTTTAATTTGTCATCCATAAATTCCTTCACTGTGTAATAACTTTTGTTTATTTGTCTACTACGACAAATAAACATACTTATATGAAATCATTACCATGTTCCATCACTAATATTAATTTATTTTTAGGTTATATTCAATATGTGTATTATAATATTTATATATGTATTGTATATTATTTATATATGTTGTAAATATCTTTTATTTATTTATGTATGAAACTATATGTATATGATTTGTTTAATTACATTAATAATTAAATGTACATATATTTAAAAGATTGCATGTATCATGATCATTGCTGCACCACCGATCACTTTTTATTAAACTTTTGTATCATCTCCAACCTAAGGTTGCCTGGAAGAGATCGCTGCTTAGCGAAAAGGCCGCCGATTGTACTGCTATATTGTTATTTTTTATGTTGTTAATCATTATTTTTCTTGGAGTGCAATAAAGAATTTGTATTGTATTGTAGAAAGCACGTACTAGTTTAGGGTGAAGATCATAATTCAGAATAGGTTTAACAGATTAGGTAAATAAGTATGGAATAAAAAATAATTAAATTATTACATTAAGAATTGACTTTGTGTAACCAAATTGAACTAAGTGTTCACAATAAAGATTAATTAAAACGTTCAACTTGAAAGTCTAATGAATCCTGTACATTTTGGCAGGGACAAAGTTTCGGTTAGTTTTTTAGGCCGAAACTGAAACCGCGTTAGAACATTTTAGCTGAAACTGGCTGAAACCCAAAGCGAAATTTCGTTCAGACACTAATTTATATCTATTAAAGTCATAAAAGGAAAGCAAAATGCTACCACGTGAACATGTTTGACTGTAAAGAAGTAACAACCTGCAAGTTAGAATCCGAAACTATAAGTGAAACAGGCAAACTAGATGGCGCCACAAGTAAAATTAACTCGCGCAAGCGTTTCATTCACGAGAGCCGGGTGCCTAGCGCAAGAAGCGGAGTAAAGTTGAGTCTAGAATCAAGTCTAGAGTGAATAGGTTGTTTTTGCAAGAGTTAAACACAGATAAATTGTGCAACTCTCAATAGAGAATTAATTACGGGTATGTATATTTCTTGATAGAAATGTACAAATTCAGTAGAGGAAGCTCATAACTGTCTTAAGAAGTTTTAAACCCAGCAGACGAATAGCGAAACGAGATCGTTGAGTAGACTTGTGTGGTTCAGCACTTTGTTCATCCGTCTGTCAGAGGCTAGCGTCTAAACCTAGAGTGAATATAAGTAGTTTTTACAAGAGTGTAACACGGATTTTCTGTGCAACTCTCTAATACTCTGTATAGTCTGTATAAATAATAAATAAAAATAACGTGAATTGAAAATGCGTATGTAAATTTCTAAAGTTTTTCTTTAAAAAATTGATTGTAATATAAATAATAATATAATATATTCATTGAGATTTGAAGTTTGAACTCCGCAGCTTCGCCCGCTGATGATGATTAAAGTAGCCCATGTCCTAAGTAGTTACTTGGTTAGTTGTAACACACATTCACACACACACACAAACTTTCGAAGTTATTATATTAAGTAGGATAACATATAAATTACTACAAGCTTTTAGTGAGTTGATAAATTGTTGGTTTTAAATCTTTTTATTCCAGACTAATTTAATTGACCGAGCGAATCTCTTAGTTTCCTCTTAATCCTTTTTTCCACCTTACATCTAGACGAACGGCGTCGCGTCACCCATTTATGGTTGAGATACCGTTCATTCGGACGAAACGTTTCGCGTCTTCGTTCATTTATAGAACAGTAAAAGAATGGAACGCCTTGCCGTCGTATGTGTTTCCCGAAAGGTACAATTTGGGTACAATGTGTTCAAAAGTAAAGTGAATAGGTATTTACTTAGCAAGCGTGCTCCACCTTAGACTACATCGTCACTTTCCATCAGGTGTGATTGTGGTCAAACGTTTGCTTAGTATGTAATAAAAAAAAAAGTTGACTTGGGTGGTTCAGCACTTTGTCCGTCCGTCCGTCCGTCCGTCCGTCCGTCTGTCAGAGGTATCTAGCGTCTAAACAGTCATACATCCGATTAAATTCTAACTGTCAGAGAATATGTAAAGCTATGGCCCAAAGTCAAAAATGGAAATCAAAATGTAAACAATAAGAGGGCACCACACATACGTAAGTGGGGGCAATTTATAATTTAAATTTCCTTGTGGGGTATCGTTGAAGAGAGCTCTGCAAGTAGAGTGCGAAACTGGTTTAAAAAAAATTATGTTGCAAGATAACAATTTGGTAGGCCACCTGTTTCAAGACCAATTTTGTCTCGGGGACTATCTCAAAAACGGCTTCACAGTTGAAACTGAATTTTACGTATATATCCTTTATATCCTGTACTTGAACAACAAATACAGAAAATCAAGCAATGGTTTTAAAGAAAAAAGGTAAAGGTAAGCAATTAACTTCAAAAGTTTTTCTCTAGTTGACAAAAAGTATGCGCGAGGTATCAGTTCGGCGCGAACGACTAGTCTCATAGTCATAATGCACAGAATGGCCGCTCTTCTTTCAAATCGTTTAAGGGTCAGACATATGCGAATGCAGCACGTTCTTTAAATTCGTTGTCAAATTAAGTCTAACAAAGTAGTTATATATTGAAGTACTTAGTACTTGGTGGTGCATTTGATTTCATTAAATATATCTAATAACATAAAATATACATTGTCAAAATATCCTACTAATATTATAAATCCGAAAGTTTGTATGTAAGTGTGTAAGTATGTTTGTCCTCTCTTCACGCTTTAACGACTGAACGGATTTGGGTGAAATTTGGAATGTAGATAGATTACACCTAGGATTAACACATAGGTTTCTTTTTAACTTAATAATAGCGGGCCAAGCTGTGGGGCACGGCTTATAATAACATAAAACATACAGTCGTATTGAGAACCCCCTTTTTTGAAGTCGTAAAATATTGCTTAACGTTTACTAGAATAACAACGTTTTTAAAGCTGATTACTTACTTACCAAATTGCTGATTACTTACCAAAATATACAACAATTTTGAGTACATTAGTATATCCTACTAATATTATAAATCCGAAAGTTTGTGTGTAAGTGTGTAAGTATGTTTGTTCCCTCTTCACGCTTTAACGGCTGAACGGATTTGGATGAAATTTGGAATGT
This sequence comes from Lomographa bimaculata, assembly GCA_948107665.1. NCBI lineage: Eukaryota > Metazoa > Arthropoda > Insecta > Lepidoptera > Geometridae > Lomographa > Lomographa bimaculata. The sequence continues at coordinate 8,514,803 of OX403603.1, forward strand.
ACATAGCTTATACCTAGGATTAACATATAGGCTACTTTTTGACTTGATAATAGCGGGCGAAGCCGCGGGACACGGCTAGTAAACATATATGGTCTAGTAATGGCCAGAAATAAAGTACATTAGTATTCATTATAATTAAACGCAAGCAAAGCTTAAAAAAAACCGACTTCTACGCTTATATTTTGGTTTTGGCTGGATCGATTTCGATAACATTTATATGGGACCACCTCTAAAGTATAACTATCAAATCTATCAAACAAAAAAAAAACATCAAAATCGATTCATAATTGGCGGAGATATAGCGTAACATACATAAAAAAACTTCTGAAAAATGAGAACCTCCTTTTTTGAAGTCGGTTGAAAACAGCAAATAATACTGTTGAATAGTTGTATTGACATTGGTTCCACATACATTTATTAAAATAGTATTTATTCGATGTTAACGTGATAATAATATATAGATAATAACGTCGATGTATAGAAATAAAGAAATAAATAATGTTATTGACACAACACAACAACAAATAATTAAACGCAAGCAAAGCTTAAAAAAACCGACTTCACCGCTTTATCTTTGGAACCTTAATCAGATTTAATGTATTAAACACGCTTTATTGACGATAACTCAAAAACTTCAAAAGTCGGTTAAAAACGAGAATATCTTCAATGTTGTCCACAGAACACGCGTTATTGACGATATTTCAAGATCTTGATCAAATTTAAATGGGACCAATTAGAAAGCAACATCTTTCATAATAAAAAAAAATCGAAATCGGTTCACGTGGAAAGAAGTTATTAAAAAAAAGACGTGTGGCACTTGAAGACTGCCGCGGTAAAGCTATTGCATAGCATTTTTTTATCAACTTATACAATTATAATTATTTATTTATTTTATTTATGCAGTATTTTTTTTCCTGCCACCTAGAGGCGAGTTGCTGAACTAAAGAGACAAGCGTGATATTTCAAAAAAAGTCATTAAAAGTTCTGCTATTCATCGATAGATGGCAAAACTAAAAAGTATCACCGCTGTGCCAGTCGGAGTGGGGGGTGTTAGGTTATTTTCGTTACGGAATTTCTGGATTCGGTCTCCACGCTCAAGGCCCGCGATAGAAGCTATGCAATAGCTTAAAAACAGTCGACTTGAGTACCTCCTTCTTTTTTGTGAAGTCGGTAGAAAATAAAGATTTGTCTCAGGACCTGCAAAGTTCCCACCGGGAATCGGACCCAATACCCTTGCTTAGAAGGTGGACGTGCACATAACTAAACCAAAGGGCAGTTCAAATAATGCAGGCGAAGGGTGTAGTTAGGTAAGAACTCACCATAGTATCATAGTAGAAATATATTTTCTACTATGATAGTATCGTATCAGAACGTGAGTGATAAACAATAAAAACGAGTCACTTTTTGTGCGCACGCTACTTTGTGTCCAGTAATTTGATTAGTTTTTGTCCATTAATTTTTTGTATGTTTTGTATTGTTGTTAAAAGTAAACAGGTAGATTTGTACGTGACTTAAGTTTATTAAAAACCTTTGTGATGTTTTTTTTTCAAATGGACAAAGTTTACTAGACCATACCATAGTAGAAATAAAATCTAAAATCGCTCTTGGCGATTTTATCTTTATTTTTATTTCTACTATGACTATACTTGGTACAATAGGCGCAACATTTACATCGTATTACCTATGGGTAAATATATTCTTGGTGTATTAGTGTGCTTAGTGTGTTACACGACCAAAATCTTTGCCTTTTTGATTCGTTTGTCTTTTCAACCGACTTTAAAAAAAGGAGATTCTCAATTCGACTGCATGTTTTTTTTATGTTACGCGATATCTCCGCCAATTATGAATCGATTTTGATGATTTTTTTTGTTTGGTAGAGTATACTTCAGAGGTGGTTCCATATAAATTTTATCGAAATCGGTCTAGTCAAAACCGAAATTAAAGTGATGAAGTCGTTTTTTTAAGCTTTGCTTGCGTTTCGATTATTATTAAGATATAGATAATTTTATTTTTAATTAAAATTTGTAAAAAGATTTCCTCAGCTATCTACGGGCCTATTGCCTATATGTCCAAAACTAAACTAAAATTATCTACATCTATATAGCAAAGACCTAAGTTACCCACAAGTTATCAAGTTTATAGGTAACTCAAGTGCTCTAGCCCACTACCAGTGGGTAGCGTTCCCATCATGTTGGCAGCATTGCCTCTGAATACCAATGCTAACACGTTGAGCCAAATAAGTATCAGCGTTTTAATCATGCGTCGCCTCAACCGGGCGCTCTGATAGATTTTTGAAAATAGAATGAGCTCCTTTTTCCCATGGGCCCAGTGTTCCAAGACCAAACGGCTCAAATATGTAACCACTGCCGAGGTTTCCATATTTTCGCCGTTAAAAAGTTACATGTACCTATACAAGAATAATCTAAATAAACATCATAATGTATCCCAATGTCATAACTCTACTATTGAATGTCCGAAAAGGGCAACTGTTGTTTGACGAGGAGGTTCTCAATTGGACTGTATTTTTCAACTGACTTCAAAAAAGGAGGCTCTCAATTAGACTGTATCTATAAATATACTTTTTTTTTGTATGTCTGTTACGCGATATCTCCACCAATTATGAATCGATTTTGATAAAACATTTTTTGTTTGGTAAAGTCCCCATATAAATTTTATCGAAATTGGTCAAGCCAAAATCGAAATATAAGCGATTCAATTAACAATGTGTGTTACCTCAGAACTTTTATCTAGGTTAACCGACTTTGATAAAAAAATATATTTGAAAGCTGGTGCTTCCTATATCAATTCCCATGTGGTTCCATTCAAACTTAGATTTGATTAGTAGTTTTTGAGTTGTCCTCAATAATGCGTATTTAATTCATTTATTTTGATCAAATGTGAAGTCGGTTTTTTAAGCTTTGCTTGCGTTTCAATTATATCATAAGATCGTCACGAATCTGGCAATAAAAAATCTGACCTTCTGATTCAATCTTTTCAGAACAAACACTCCTCGACAGACTATGGAGTACAGCGGTTTCCCGTTCCCGGAAGGTACGCCGACTTATCCCGAAGGATCTTGCTTCTACAAATACTTAAAGAGTTTCGCCAAGAAGTACGATATCTTGGATAATATTCAGGTACACGCATACAAATTTTATAATCGCCATTTGTAAGGATCTAATTACCAATAATTAAACGCAAGCAAAGATTACAAAAAAAACCGACTTCACCTGTTTATCTTCGGAACTTTGAACAGATTAGATGTACTTAACACGCATTATTGACGATATTCCAAGAACTACTGATCAGATCTTGATCAAATTTAAAGGGACCAATTGGAAAGCAACATATTTCAAACAAAAATAAATAAACGCAAACAAAGCTTAAAAAAACCGACTTCACCGCTTTATCTTCGGAACCTTGATTAGATTTAATGTATTCAACACGCATTATTGACGATAACTTATAAACTAGAGATCGATCAAATTTTAATGGGACCACAGGAAAATAAAAAAAATAATCATCAAAATCGGCTAACAACGAAAAAATACTGTAGTTGCCTGACAGATAAACTTAAGGTTTGGTGGAACAGAGTCTAGACCATTCCCTTCCTTGATGTTACGATAGAATAACATTACATAATTTTCCATTTGTCACTGTGTTCATTCACACCTACGATGTGTGTTACACAAGTTACTAGACGTGTACAGAATGGATATACCTACATATCCTAAGTAGAGATTGCTGTATTTAAAAACCGGTTCCAGGTGTTTACGCTCAAATATAATGAGGAATCATTTAAGAAAATAAGCGGGCGTTTAATTTAGTTTAGAAAATATCTAGTTTTTATTGTTTTTTTTTTTTTTATATATATCTTCTGACAGTCACATACACACGTATGTGACTGAATTCCTCTAAAAATATATAAAATGACGTTGTTGATTTTGTATAATTTTCCAAAACCTGATTCTCCGAGTGTTAATGTATAATAATTGTGGATTATTAACTGTTAATACTTAGTAAACGTGCATAAGTGTAGGCAAATGATACCAAGTTGAAAAACGTGATTTTCGCCTTTGCTCCAAAACTCCAATAGAAGTTCTAGTAAAGTTTCTACCACTTTACTAGGCCATGACTTTAATATGACTGGATTTTGACTCTTTTACTTGACTTTTACTGTGACTTGTGACTAGGACTTTTAATATGAAATACACTTGAAATATATTTTTACTTGACACTGGCTAAATGCACAAGATTGCGAAGCCAAAATTAAAAGAAAAAAAAAGTACCTATCGTATATTTTTATTATAATATAGTATAGTCTTAATTTCTGAAAAAATACTTTCAAAATGGAAACATATTTTTGGGTTATGGGCACATATGGGTAAACTTATATATTATTATATTATATTATATTAGGACCAGTCACTTCACAAAACTTATCTTTTACTACTCGTACCATCTGTTTAGTGGTATTTTATTGTTGTAGTAGTAATGGTTAATACATGAATGGAAGGTTCGAGCACACATTATGACAAAAAAGTGAAATGCAACAAAATAAATGAAGGTCGAACAATTAAATTAAATTCTCTGCAACTTATAAAACAAATTTAATCGACAATTACAAATGAAAACTGTGCCCCGCGACTTCGTCAGCGTTCATAATGATGATAATAATAAAAAGCCTGTGTAGACGTCATAGGGAGACAGACAGCTGAGTTTCTAAGGTAAACACAAATGTGGGACGAAATGAACTTCTAGGGAAGCAGATCGAACTTTATATTATAGAGAGATTAGGGTGATATAAGGAGTATATTGATAAATTTAGAAAGGAAAAATTATCCATAGCTTATCCCCTGGGCCCTATTAGTCTACCAGCTGAGCTACTCAAGTCTTGCCTGAAGCGACGAAATTATCCTTTCCTTATTATTAACGTCTTACAGAGACGTGCGACGTCATCTACCGAACCAGTACATAGAAACTACTACGGCCAACGAATCTAGCATTGCAGTTAGCTCCACGTTGTGTTGATAAACTCTACCCAAATCTATTGATTTTATTCATATATCATTAGCCATGGCTAAACCCATTCATTATTACTATTATATAAACACTATCTCATCTTATGAAACGTTGCTTGGCAAATACGCCCGTATGTGCCATATCATAGGCTTCATCATCAACTGCGGTAACAAACGTGCTGGCCCTACAAGCTGACCTCAACCTGCTCACTACCTCATTCCCATCATATCTCTCAAGCTTAATCACCACATATCAAAACAATAACATTATTTATATTAACAATCAATAGCCTTAAACAAAATGTGACGTCATCGCACGGTAAACAAACTCAGACAACAAACACAAAGAGTCAAGAGCTTAGCAGCATCAGAGTCACTGAGGTCGTGACTCAGTGCCGACCCGTATAGGAACTTGTTTTGTGCATTGCGCTTTGTAGGTCGAGATGAATCACGTTCATATTCAAATATATGCGTTTTTTTACGTTGCTCTAGCATATTTTAACTTTATTTGATCAATAAATTTAAATGTTTACATAAAACTATATTTTGTTTACTTTCCTAAACAAAAGTCCAGCGCGTACGCGTACCTTAGAGAAAAATAATTTTTTTAGCGACTTCACAAAAAAGTAGGTGGTTCTCAATGCAACTGTATTTTTACCGACTTCACAAAGAAAGAAGAAGTACTCAATTCGACGGTATTTTGTTTTTATATGTGTTAACCTTATAATTCCTTCTGGGAGAACCAATTTTGTTTTTTTTTCAATTTTGAAGTTTTGCTTCCCTTTTGGTCCCATTTAAATTTGATCAAGATCTGATCCACGGATTTATAAAACACTAAATCCGTCCTAAAATACTAAATCTGACCAGTAGTTTTGAGTTATCCTCAATAATGCATAATATTTCATTAATTGAATCTGATCTTGGGTTACGAAATAAAGCGTTGAAATCGGTTTTTCTACCGACTTCACAAAAAAGGAGGAGGTACTCAATTCGACGGTATTTTTTGTATGTGTGTTATCTCATAATTTCTTTTCACGGGAACCGGTTTTGAATTTTTGTTATTGTTTGAAAGCTGTTGCTTTCCCATTGTTCCCATTTAAATTTGATCAAAGTCTGGTCAGTAATTCTAGAAATATTGTCAATAATGCGCGTTTGGTACATAATATAATCTGATCAAAGTTCCGAAGATAAAGCGGTGAAGTCGGTTTTTATTAAGCTTTGTTTGCGTTTAAATTATTTACTTACCTAAACAGCGCATTTCTTCGTAGAGTTAATAATGAATGTTATTCTAAATTGTTTTCGAGAATGTATATAAAAATTCATTTGGGTATGAGTAAGTAACCTGTTGAGTTATAATTATGTTATTTTTGAGACGGAACTAACGCAAATAATCCTATTAATATTAAAAATGTGACAGTTTGTGTGTTTGTGTGTGTGTGAGAGAGAGAGAGAGTGTGTATTCGAGGGTGTGTGAGAGAGAGAGTGTGTGTATGTGTGTGAATGTTTGTTACCACGTATCTCCGTAACGAATTAACCGATTTTGATGAAATTTTAATAAATATTTTAGGTTCCGGATTAACACGTAGGTTACTTTTTAAATTAATTATAGCAGGCTAAGCAAATAGGGTATTTTTTAATTTAATTAACGCGGGAGCAGCCGCGGGGCACGGTTAGATAGGTATGTATAAATTATGCTCCATAATATGCATGAACTTGACATATTAAGATACCTTAAGAGAAATATTTATTAAAGGATTATAATATGATTGTAGCGCAAAAATTATGATGATATGGGTTTATTCGTCTGATAATTAGATTTTCCATATTAATGATTACATGGTCGTTAAAGATGGAAAATAAATATGGCATAATCAATTTTGTTACAACCTGACCCACGACAAATCTCGTTTTTTATACTTATGATCGTTCATCCAATAAACATAACATAAACGCTTTCACTCTCACAGCCCCACACTAAGTTCGATTGTGTCGTGGGTGCCGGAAACATTCACATCACACACACAATCGCAACCAGATCCAGAATCACGAAATTTAGCTCCCAGCATTTTGCGAAATCGTTCTTAAGGGCAACTTTTGTGACTTATGTTTCGGGGTTAACCGAACATTAGATACAGGGGGTCTATTCCGGGCATAGATTATCTTCCGGGCATCGCCGTCGAAAACGAACGATTTTCTTTTCTTATGAACCATCAAATCAACTGAAATGTCAACCGATCGTCTGTCGTATCGACGTCGCATCAATTCGAACAATTGTAGTTTGACGACCAGAATAGACCTACAGATTGTCCGCGGCACTGGCTTGTCTTAGTGCAGGGATCGTAACTAGGTTTGATGATGAATAAATAGACGACCCAGTTGGCGCGGTGGTCCAGTGTCAGCCCTCTGAGCGGTGATCATTAGGTTCGATTCTCGGCTGGAGCATAACTTTCCTTCCCAAGGGACATTTGTGCTTCTGGTTATGGGGGCGATTGTGTATGTGTTATGTAAATGTTTCCGACAACCACAATTCAAGTCTTTGAAGTTGTTGTGGGGCTGTGAGTGTTAATGAGTTTGGTTGTTTTATTTTTTTATAAATAAATGTTGTGTATGGTCCTTCCCAACGCGTATTTACCTTAAGGTTTAAAATTTTTGTTGTGAAGCGTTTGATCACAACTTCACCGATAGAAAGTGATGATGTGGTCAAGAACGGTAAGCAGGCTAGGCCTAGATTATTGAGTGACTTTTACTTTTTTGTAGGTTCGCAGCCTAGTGACTGCGGTGAGATGGGCGGGAAACCACTGGAACGTCACGTACACGATGACTGACACTAGAGACAACCGCACGGAGGCCTGTGACTTCGTGGTCGTGGCCAGCGGGGAGAACTGCTACCCTACATGGCCTAAGATAGATGGGATGGAGCTTTTCGAAGGTATACCATATAGAACCCATACCTGGAAATTTTAATAGAGTAGAATAGAATATTTTTATTGTACCGACCTTTGTTGAGACCGACTAGTTCCAACATAGACCTACAATATTGCTTATGTTTTAGAATATTTATGTTTATGTGAAAAAATGAACTGCCCGTTGGTTTAGTTGGGTACGCGTTCGCCTTCTAAGCAGAGGGATCAGGTTCGATTCCAGGTGTTTCACAAGTTTTTACCCCAAGGAAAATTTGAGTTTCTGGTTTTGGTGGTTAATGTATGTGTGTGTGTGTGATGTGAATGTTTCCGGCACCCACGACTGTGAGTGTAGCGTTTATGTTTTGTGTTTTATGTTTATAAAATACGCTAAACCTGGAATAGATACTAACCCTGGAACACCGTTTGTAGTTAGGTTCACAGACTTTCTACACGTCTTTAATTTGTATCTTTTATAATTTTTAGGGAAACTGATGCACAGTCATGACTACAAAGAACCAGCACCTTTTAAAGACCGCCGCGTTCTTTTGGTCGGGGCTGGAGCCTCTGGCCTGGACTTAGCCACGCACCTCTCCAATGTGACCTCCAAGTTGGTCCATAGCCATCATCTCAATTACAACCAGCCGAAATTCTCCGAGACCTACGTGAAGAAGCCCAATATCAAGAGATTCATGCCGAATGGTGTAGTTTTTGAGGATGACACCTTTGAAGAATTGGATATCGTCATATTTTGTACAGGTTTGTTTGATACTCACGATTTTTTTACCCTGTTAACGTAGTGTTTGGTCGGTATTTCACCTGTTTAGGTAAGTGATGAGTTGGTGGTAGAATAGGTCTAGAATGCAAGGATATCAGCAATGTTAAGTCCTGTATTAGTTATTAAATAATTTTAGAAAAAATGCGCCGCCGAATTTCTTGCCCAACTCTCCTCGAAATGGCTGCAATTTTGCGAATCTGGCAAAAAAAAGAGTTATTAACTTTCATGAGTGCCTCTTTAAATGGGCCTATGTTAATATACCATTTTGAATTTTGAATGGAATATGTTTTTCTTCATTAGTGAATGAATTTGTATGTGCTTAACCAACTGATTCCAAGACTGACGCTTACATTGTATATAGAAAGTTATTTCCTGTTCCTTCATAGTTACTACTAGATTAAGTGACCAATTGTTTAGAAGCACAGTGATGGCACACACTGCCGGCTTCCACGCGTGTATCTAAGTTTTCTATTTCCGAGTGTATCAGTTGATGGATTAGTAAGTTGTACTATATGTAAGTTGAATTGCCTGTTGGCGTTGTAAGGTTCGTCTTCTCAGCAGCGGGTAAAGGGTTTGATAGAAGGGACGTGCGGTGTGAATGTTTCCGGCACACACAACACAAGATATCGAACTTAGTGTGGGCTGTGAGTGTGAAAGCGTTCATGATTTTTTTTTTTTTTTTTTTTTTTTTTAATTTATTTAAAACACAAAACAGATCACAATCAAAATAATATAGGATAGGTTCACTTATTTTTAAAGCTGGATTGTGATCCAACAACATGTGCTTACAGCTATTCTAATTAAACATAAAATCATGCGTGTGTGCTCGGAGCTAATAATATTGCTAATGCAATTATACTTAAAAAAAGAAAACTTAAAAAAATTATAATATCATCTTAAATAAAACAGTTATTCAGACAGAAGAGGCGCGACGGCGCCGCTTTTGTCCGAGTTATTTGGTTTGGGGAAGAGGATATCTTTCACAGTTTTGATATAAATACTATATCTTGGACAAAATATGTCTAGCTCAGAATATATTACGAAAGTTTCGTTATACTGGCGGGCCATACGGACAAGGGGATTAAAGTAAGAAATGTTGTTTCTGTGACTATTAAGAACAAACAAGGATGTATTTTTGGATCTTCGTGCACTGTATTTAATATTAAAGGTTAAGTTTGATAGTAAATTGGGAGTATCTGTGATGGAGTGAATGATTTTATAAAGATAAACAAAATCAAAGTACTGACGACGCAACTCTAGCGATTGCACATTGAATTTAGAGAGCCTCATCTCATAGTTAAGGTTCGAGCGACCTATTTTCAGACGATAACAAAGCATTCTTAAACACTTCCTCTGTACTCTTTCGATATTATCAACATGAACTTTGTAATACGGAGACCAGATCGGGCTACCGTATTCCAAAACACTCCTCACTAGGGTATTGAAAAGATATAAAAGAGTGCGAGGTTTCTTAAAGCCTTTAGTTGATCTGAAGACGAAGCCGAGAAGTTGATTGGCTCGTGTGATAATATGCTGGTAATGAGAGCGGAAACTGAGCTGATCATCAAACAAGATACCAAGATCTCTAGCGATATTGGATCTATTTAGGACTTGTCCATCAATTGTGTAATCATTGACGACCTTGCTGCGCTTATTTGAGAAAGATATTGTGAAGCATTTACTAATGTTTAAGTACATGTTGTTGAGCTTGCACCATTCTGATAAAGCGTTAAGATCTTTTTGCAAATTCTGACAATCAGTGATACTAGATATGACATTGTAAATTTTTAAATCGTCAGCATAGAGGAGACATTTACAGGAAAGGCGCTCAACAAGATCGTTAATGAACACAACAAAAAAGAGGGGCCCTAAATGCGATCCTTGTGGCACCCCAGAAGTAGGTTCCACTGGGGATGAAATGAACCCTTTCAATGCAACTAACTGACTCCTGTTGTTTAGGTAGGAGCAGATCCAGCGGAACAAACTACCATTGATTCCATATGTTGCGAGTTTGTCACAAAGTTTTCTGTGACTCACTTTATCGAAGGCTTTTGAAAAGTCCGTGTAAATGGAATCAACCTGACCTCCCACAGCAAAGCTCTGACAGAGGAAATTCTTGTATTCCAAGAGGTTCGTGACAGTAGACCTATTTTTAACAAAACCGTGTTGCTTGTCAGAAATGATAGGTTTGAAGTGATTGTACAGATGGGTATAAACTAGAGATTCGAAAAGCTTTGCAAAGCAGGACAGAATGCTTATTGGCCTGTAATTCTCACAGCGTGACTTGTCGCCATTTTTAAAAATAGGAATAACATGTGCTGTTTTCCAGAGCTTGGGAAAATTGCCACTTATGAGTGATTTGTTAAATATGATGCATAAAGGAACGGCTAGTTCTTTACTGAGAGATTTTATGAAAAAAGGGGGGAGTAAATCAGGCCCCGCACCTTTATTGGGATCCAGTCGCTTAATTTTTAGTATAATATCTTTTTCAGATATTGAGATATTTGATAATGAGGTAGTAATTGGGTTCTCAACCAGTTTAGAATTATTTGAGTGAATGGAAGACAATAACGGACTATTCTGGACTCTATCAAAAACTGAACCGAAGTAAGCGGAAAATAGATCACATATCCCTTTACCATCTGACGACGTGACATTACCAAACTTCATAACATGTGGTATAGAGGCTTGACCCTTTCTACCATTCACAAAACTCCAAAATAGTTTGACATTGTTGTCGATAGAGTCTTCGGTGGAGGAGAGGTATTTACCATAACATTCATCAGCCATTTTTTTAAATCTATCTCTGAGTAATGAAAAAGTGTCATAATCGCGAGGGTTTTTATATTTTTTGTACAGTTTGTGATATTTGTTTTTTTCTTCATTACATTTTATTAAGGACATACTAAACCAGATCGGATACGTTTGTGACTTTATGGTAACAAGAGGAGTGTGTCGATTTATAATGTCGAGAAGTATATCATAAAAAGTGTTAGTGCATGAGTCTATATCTGGGTTACATAATTCATTCTGCCAATCCATTGAGTTAATTTCATACTTTATTTTATCATAATCGCACTTTAAAAAATTGAGGCGCTTACGATTACTTTTCTTGAGGGTTCTTGACGTATTATTTAACATTATTTCAATACAAAGAGCAGGATGATGTTTATCTAACAAACTAAGTGGAATTGTATCGGTAACGGCCACAGAGTCTATATTTGAAAGAACCAGATCCAATAAGCGTTCATTGTGATTTTTTATACTACTAAATTGCTTTAAGCTACACAGCGCAATGAGCTCTTCTAAAAGTGCCAGCTTTTTATTTTGCGTTGAGATTGATGGTAAATGAGGAGATACAGTTGAGCAGATGGAATATTCAGGGGTGTTAAAGTCGCCGAGTAAGATAAAGTGTTCATGCGTGTTGTTTAATAAATGTTTTTGACAATTAATATAAAATGTATCCAACCTAACAATACTAATATAAGGGGGTAAATAACAGACACATAAATTAAGATTAGGAGTGTTTGGCATGTCTGATATTAAGGTGATCCAGATATCCTCTTCACCGCTTTCCCACGAAGCCTGGCGAATTATTTCAAATTTTTTGTGAACAGCTACGAGTACACCTCCACCTTCTTGTTTAGAAGAAGTGGTGTCCTCGCGATCGCGCCGAAAAACATTGTAGCGATTATCAAAAATTTCACCGTCGAATACACTTTTATTCAGGTTTGTTTCCGTCAGGCATATAATATCAAAGCTAGCATTTAAGACATTAAGGTAAAACTGTGATAATTTACTTCGTATTCTGTTAACATTCTGATAATAGATGTTAATCATATTGGAACGGTAAATTTTACTTAACATTAAAATTATATTTATTAGGAACAGAGAATTAGATGACTAATGTAATCCCTTAAGAGTATCTTGTGTTTTCACGTGTATGGCGGGACTTTGTTCGTTCTTACGCACATAAATTTGACCAAAACGTACCCACACAAACTTATAATTTTTGTCCTTACAAAACTTTCTCGCAGAACTATGTAACTCTTTGGTTTCAGGGGATAGATGTTCCGATAAGTATATTCTGCGAGTCTCTCCGCTGAAGCCTATGTGAGTTGACGCGAGCTTATCATCAGGGTGGGTTTTGTTGAATCTCGTTGCCGAAGACAAGATAAGATCTCGAAGTCTCTGAGACGATAGAGTCACAAGAATATTACGCGGCCTCTTCGAAGAGGGGTCCATCTTAGCGACGCGGCGGCATGCCCTAATGTCGCTGTCAGATATAACGACCTTCAGACATTCGCAGAGCTTTCCAAACAGGGCCATTAGGTTCTCGTTCTTACTCTCCGGGACCTCATGAATTTCGAGATTGAGATTACGTGAGATCTTCTCAATACTGACCAGTCTTGTTTCTAATTTAGCCACAGAGGTTTGACTTTTTAACAATTCAGATTCGAGATGCTTAATTTTTAAGCTCTGGTCAGTAATTTCTGACTTGACGTCCTTCTGCTCAGCTGAAATATAATCCGTCGTGGCGGAAAATTCACCTTTTATCTTCTGAATAGCGTGGTCTACTTCCACGGCCACCATCTTCTCAATGTCTTTCTTAAGAGCAGATCGTAAGCTAGTCATGATAGTGGAGTTTGGAGCCAGTTTCTGATCAAATAGCTTGCTTATACTTTCCATGGTAACTGGCTCATTTTTTAAGTCAACGCCTGATGAAATGTTCGTAGCAACGCTAGAATCTAGTACACTCGTCTCATTACTATACGACATATTCATTGTATCATTCATTGAATGAGCCTTACGCCGTTGCCGACAGGGAGTGTTATCATCATTGTTTCGCCTAGTTATATTCTGACAGAAAGGGCAGCTTAATGATTCAATTTGCTTTTTACTCAGTGCCTTGAAGGATTCAGAAGTTAAATTAAGGCATTCATAACAGTATTCAGATGCACATCTATTGCATTTTAAGAACTTCGAAACAATTAAAGCATTATAACATCCATGGCACTGCATCTTGTAGCTATCCAAGAGTATTCACAGGCGTAAATTAAAAATAAAAGTAATCGTTCATAAATTCAAATCAAAATTGCGCGCGTATTACTTATATTGTAAGGTGAAGAATCTTCCAGCGTACTTCGATGAGTTAGTATTGATAAATTTCGCCGCGGCGCTTCACGTTGTCGTGGTGTAGTGGTAGAAGAAGCGCGTCCGAATCCAACGGCACCGAGTTCGCGCCCCAGCCGACGCCCTCACAGTTTGGAGCGATCCGTTAGTGACACTTCTGACAGGCAATAAAACATGTCAAGCTCACCATTACCATGTCAAAATTCAGTAGGCCGTACGCACCCCGATGCTGAGCAGGAACGAGAGGTCCGACACCATCCAATATGGCCGCGGGGCAGCACGGAGTTAAGCCCAGGGAGGAACGAGAGGAGTCGATGTTGAAGCAGAATCCGGCGAAATTAGGAAGCACAATTCACAGTAAACATTAACAAATAAAATAAAATGATTTAAGAGCCTCGAACAACACGTCCGCACGATTTGAGAGTCGGCGAGCGAAATTAACATGATTGATTATTTTTAATTATTTATTCAAATTTGAAACAACATAAGTTTAGTGGTTACGTTTTCTGTTTTCTTTGTCGTATCGATGGCTTAACATTCTAGTCCATATTAACCTAACCTGCCATTGATTTTTTTTATTCGACGAGGTACTCCGCTACAGCCTCTCTAAGAGGAGAAACCTGATTAGGTTGATTGTATGGGTGATAAAGGCATTGAGGCAATGAGAGCTAAGGAATAGGACGTCATAGTTTGTGCAAGGGTGCCACATTCACACTGAGTTTTCCCTAAAGTATCCCCACTTTACATCGTTCTACTTGTCTCCGGAGTTGGTTGACTTCGATGTATGCCACGCTTGATCACTGCAGGAGGAAGCCCTTCCATGGGAGCTATCACAATTATTGGGAGAGCGTGTGTCTAGCTGCAATTTGAGGCAAACAATTCTTTAAGGCATCTGTTCACATTAAAAAACTTGTACGTGAAATGGCTCGCAGTAGACTGAGGATGAAAGAGTGTCTTTTGTCTTCTTACTGCTTTTGTTTTTCCACGGCACAAGAGACACTTCTGCAAATGTGTAGCAAAGCGAAACCAGCTACTGGATTTAATATGTTATACGGAATAGGTTTTAATCAGTCTGTTACAAAACACTAGAGTCCCCAGAAGAGCAAACACTATTGCTTCTCTTCATTGAAAGTAACATTGTTATGAAACCCAAGGATATAGCCAATGTCTCCTGGCCAGCTACTACTGTACCGTAGTACAATAATAGTATACCATCTTTAATATTTAACCAAATTGAAATTCTTTTTGAAAATATATTATGAAACGTGGAAATATCCTACTTATATTTTTTTTCAAATATAAGCAGGCATCGTATACGTCTTTTAAACGTTTTCAAATATCTTATGAATTAGACGGAATGATACTGGAACCTACCTCCATATTCATTGAATGAAGTGTAGGTAAATAGGAATGCCATCAAGGAAAAACCTCTAAAAATTACAAAGAATTTTTGATGTTCGTCGAATCGGCCCACTTAATGATTCGTTTCTGATAGGTACATAATTGATTTATTATTGATATAAGTAATAAACATTTTATATCCTTGAAACACAACAAGTCACGTAACAATAATATATATTGTTACGTCACTCGCAATCATTTTATATTCATAAAACTTGAAGTAAGTATCTTATTAGCTGGAATTGTTTACTTTAAACGGAGAACGGTTTCTTTTAATTGCTTGCAATTATTGATATTCCAAATAAACTCAACTATGTAGTTACTTATTGTATAAGTGGAGGAAAATCTGTTTCGATTGGTGACATTCACATTTTTGTCAGTTCTAATTTTTTTACAACCTATTATTTAGTTTACCTGTCGGTCTGTAATCAAACCTTGCTAGTTTAATTAGACCCACTTCCCGATGTCCTATTGGACTCAAATTTGGTGTACTTATGTATCTTTGGTGACAATACAGTTATATGGTACCATGGAGCTGGTCTGATCTTGGAAACAAGAGATAGCCATAGGAACTTCTGAACTAAACAAGATAAACCCATCTAATTTGGGCTCGCTTGATTCGTCATGACAAGTTCTCTTGTCATATAACTTAATAGTCCTCTTTTATTCACAACTGGTAAAAGATTGATTTTATAAACTTTTTAATGTATTACCTACTTGCTTCTAAATTTGTAGGTTACACCTTTAGCCATCCGTTCCTGGACGAGAGTACCGGAGTGACGGCCACGGGAAAGTTCGTGCTGCCTCTCTACCGGCAGATCGTGAACATCAAACATCCCAGTATGACGTTCGTGGGGGTCGCTAAAAAAGTAATCAACAGACTTATTGATGCTCAGGTAAGAACGGCATAACTCAGGCAGCAGTAAGATACCATTAAACGAAAATAAGAAACCAACGCTGTAATTTGGCAACCTACCTTGAAATGAATAATGTTTGAGCTATGTTTAAATTAAAATTAAAAACCTTCTTTAATATTATAACGCATCTTCTAACACCTAGTATCTTAGGTTTGTAGCTCGTGGTTCAACTGCGTTGTCCATCTGGCAGAAACACGGGCTACCTTCAATATGTTGTGAAGTAGTTCTTATGACATTTGAGGATGCATATAAAGTATGCTCAAATTAAATGTATTGGAAATACGAAAACTCATTTTTTTGTATACAGTAGAACTCCAATTATCCGAACTCCGACTATCCGAATCGCCGATTATTAGAATCACAAAATGCGTGACCTGGCTGCCCGAAAACGGATGAAGACCGCAAAACAGCTTACATTGACGGAGATGTTTAAAAACAATGATTTTTATTTCTAAACTTGTACATAAGTACATTTTATTTATATTTAAAACATGTGAAAATTTCATGTTTCTTTCATTTAATTCAATAAAAAAATAGTGCAATATCAAAACGTAGCTTTTATTCTCTCCAATGGCAATTTTTTTAAAAAAAATCCGATTATCCGAATATTTGATTATCCGAATGGGTCCCGGTCCCCATTAATTCGGATAATTGGAGTTCTACTGTACTTCTGAAAGATGAGATGAGTAAGTAAATAAAATGAAAACAATGTCTTGTTTCGACAGGGTCAATACGTAGCAGCATTAGCTGCTGGGAAGTTCAAGCTGCCATCGCAGGACGAAATGCTCCGGAGCTGGCTGGATCACGTCTACGCTCAGCAGTGGAAGTCGTTCAAGATTGTGGATGTTAATGTTGTAGGAAATGACATGGTATGAAACTAACTTTAATGGAA
The DNA here is from genome assembly GCA_948107665.1 of Lomographa bimaculata. Lineage (NCBI taxonomy): Eukaryota > Metazoa > Arthropoda > Insecta > Lepidoptera > Geometridae > Lomographa > Lomographa bimaculata. Next base: position 8,531,845 of record OX403603.1, read on the forward strand.
AGAATACTAGATAACTAAAGATAAAAGTGTGTTACTCTACTGCTTAGGACATATGGTCTGATTTAGCTATTAATTTGACAATAAATAACATACACACTTTAACACTCACACTAAGTTCCAATACTTAAGTCATGGATGGTGGCCGCAAACATTCACATCACACACACAATCACATACAGAAATAGAAACACAAATTTCCTTTGGGGAGAAAACTTGCGTTTCCGTCGTGAATAATACAATTTTAAACATAACTGTAAGGAGTTATTATTGTTTTGTATATTACTTTTTGGTAACTTCAAAAGTATCCTGATGGTTTAGAAAAATCTGACAATTATGATTATTTTAGATGTATGTATAAATTTGACGAAATGCCTTTTGGATTAAAAACCGCTTCATAATTTATTTTTCAGGAACAATATTTCGCCAATCTGACCCAAGAAGCGGGAGTTATACCAGCTCCTCCAGTCTTAGTTAAGATGAGAGATTTTAACGCAAAGAATAGATTAGAAGATCTTCTCAACTATAGAGACTACGACTGGACGATAATTGATGACGCTCACTTTAAAAGAGAATACGTCGCAAGGAAAGAATACCCGTGCCCTATAAAAGATTAGAAGTTTTATTAGTAAATAAATAGTCAGTGGAAAATGATATGAAAGATCAGATCTTATATATAAGGCTAGCAGATCTTATATGTATGATTACAAGATGCTCTGTCGTCTTGTTCAACAAATAACCTGGACGTTAATTTTACTAACTTCATTTTGACGCCATTGTGGTGAGAGTTTATCAAAATTAACATGTGCATATTACACGAAACTTAATTCAATGAAACTAGCTGTGCCTTACGATTTTGCCCGCGTTATTCATAATAGTAGGTATTCTGTGTGATTCTTGAAGCTCTAAAATGTATTTATCAAATCCACAATCAACATAAAAATATATACATAAAAGCTTTTAAACTCACAGCCTACACAAGTTCGATAACTTGGGTTCCGGTAACATGCACATCACACAAAATCACATTCAGAATCAGAAACACGAATTTCCCTTGGTGAGAAAACTTGTGTTTTCACCGGGATTCAAACCCACTGCGAATCCAACCACGCCAGTGGGCAGTTCAAATAAAAGTATAGTCTATATCTCCATATGTATAGTCTATCATCTCTAAAATAGGACATAGCATAATTTAACAAGGACCAGTATGGCAACTTATTGTATTTCTCAATGTTTAGTTATGTTGATACAACTAAAGAGATTATATTTCTCGACTATTGACATTATATATTTCGCTTTTGCACATAATACTCACGATTTTTATCACCATCACGTTATATAATCTTGAGTTCCTTTAAACTGCGTATTTTCCTCTTTAGACTGATGATTTATCATAATCATTTACTCTCGGGGCTTCGCCCGGAGCCCTAGCCAACGTTGGGCGTTCAAACATGCGAAGAACATCTCTTACATTTGTTTCAAGATGCAGGCTCATGCTTGGCCTTTAGCACAATTATTAAATTATATAGACAAGGATGTATGAATATGGATTGACAATAACTGTGAGATCATCATCATCAGCCCGTAATAGTCCACTGCTGGACATAGGCCTCTCCCAATTAACTGTGACTTATGAGAGCAATATTGTTGACTATTGTATCGTACTGTTGCTTGCTTCTAAATTTGGATAATGGCAACTGCCAATTCCGCCTCGTTAAAAAAATAACTAAACGCTATCACACTTACAGCCCCACACTAAGTTCGAAGACTTGTGTCGTGGTCGCCGAAAAAGATTCATATCACACACACATACAATCACAACCAGAGCCAGAAACAGAAATTATCCATGGGGAGAAAACTTGTGTATCTATCTGTCTATCTTATGAAGTATACTGCAATATGATTATGTAAATATACATAACTTATTTTATGAGAACATGTTTAAATCGTTAGTAATCTAATTACTTATCTAAGGGCTTTTATTAATATGTATTTAATATGGAGACATAATTATAAAGTAAGTACAATAATATATCTCAGTAATATAACTTTATACCTTTATTACTGACACAGATATAGTTAAGTAAAATATGATGATACGCAACTCAGTAATAATTATAAGTAAGAAATAATACAAATTACAATAATTTAGGCTTAATTAGTTTATTTGTTTGTTACCAATTCGATTAGAAATTAGTTATGATATTAAAAATAAATAACAATTTCTAAAACTTGAATATATTATTGATTCTTTCTACTAACTAAATTGTAAGCGAAGGTTTTGACTACCGTTACATTCTATAAGTTATTTATTGACACTGAAATATAAGTACTTATGTAATTCTCAATTAGAGTTACGTATAGCTAAGCTTTTTTTAAATAAAAATAGTTAAGTACGAAAATAACAGGCAAAAAAAAATATTATGATATATATGTTGAGGGTAGCTTCTACTACTTTCTTCAACTTAAAATCATTATATATATATACTTAAATATTTTTTAAGTTAGAAAAACTTGATTTGATTTTTGTTCATTCGATTGTGTATTCGTATAATAATGATCAATGATCCTTATAGTACACTCATATATGCTATTTTGGATTTAACTAAAGCATTTGAACGTATTGGATATGATGTACATAATGCATTCAGGTATCTCTTATATAAGGATCAATTTTATGCAGATAAAGCTGCTCTTTAAATTTGGTGGACTTTGATATGACTGGTCATAATTTCTAATTAGTTCTTACGGCGATAACCTATTCCTAACTCTAGGATCTTCCAAACACCTGCTGAAATTGTAGTCATCCTTGACAGTGTATACATAGTTTCTGTAGGTATACAGGTCTTCAAGCTTGGCTTCTGTGTCCAGGGCTCGTATTCTGAACATGACTGGGGGCACTCTGTCAATGCCTGATTCTTCTGATAGCTCAGCGTAGTATTGATCCTGGAAACCAAAATGTTGTAAGGTTGAGCGGAATTTTAGTTGTTTAATTAATAGTAGATGTAATGAATAATAAATGCTTTCACACACAATCATAACCAGATCAGAAACGCATTTTTCGTTTTGAGAGAAATCTTTTACTTTCAATGGGAATCAAACCGGATATCCGCTGTTTAAGAGGCGAACGCATTCAACTAAGCTAACGGGCAGTGGCCAGAGTAAAATTTTAAGCTAAAACCAGACTATTAAGTTTTTTTTGTTACATTCATTTCCTTTATTTCTTAGTTTTTTTTTTATTCAGCATGTGTTTTATTATATTGCAAAACAACGTTTACCGGGTCAACTATAGTATAACTAGCCGTGCCCCGCGGCTTCGCCCGCTATTATCAAGTTAAAAAGTAGCCTATGTGTTAATCCTAGGTATAATCTATGTACATTCCAAATTTCATCCAAATCCGTTTAGCCATTAAAGCGTGAAGAGGGAACAAACATACTTACACACTTACACACAAACTTTCGGATTTATAATTTATAATAGGATAATAGGATAATAGGATATACATTTTACGGTTCCAAATTAGTGTAAATAAAAGATTTCAAGGGGTTTAAGAATTCCCAAAGCCCATTTTCATGTCGGCGATTTGGATTTATGCCTTCTCAATCCGATTAAATTATATCTCACCTCCTTCTCAGCCAAATGATGGATGTAAGTTAGAGGCAGGCCCTTGGACTTCAAAGCGTCTGCGTGTCTCTGCCAGTCCTGCATCATATCTTCGTGGGAAGGTAATGTGAAGTTGCCTTTAACTAGAGCAGTGGCGTAACGAGCCTGAAATTATAAGAATTTAATGTTGACTGAGCGAAGCAAGGGTTTTATATTTACTTGGATCCTTCAGTACTGTTTTTCTATCCATCAGAGACCTGTAGATTCTAAGCTAAATAAGTTAACTTCAAATTCTAGCACAAAATCTAAGTTTGATCCTAAATAAAAAAATTGGGAGCACCGTGCCGCACCTCCGCGCCCTTACAAATGTTATTTTTTCTTTACTTGTGGGGTTTTTTTAAAGAGCTGTGTAGGCTAAATAAAATTAAATATCCATGCTTTAAACTGGCACTTGGAAACGTAACAAACTTGCTGTTTTTATTAGACTTAAAAATATTTAAAGTGGCTTTTCGTATATATTGGCATACTTAGCGTTGATAAACAAAAGCTAATCAAAATCAAACAATTTAGTAGTTAATTCTATCGCTAGATGGCGCCACAGAAAAAAAAATGCTATGGTATTTAATTCTTGGTCATCCAAATTTAACCATAAAAAAGTATATTGTGGAAGACGTTTAGTTTCGAGTGATCAAAAACTAATTCAAGCACGAGCATTGTTACTATAAGATTAGATGCAATAGCTAACTATAGCCAATTTTATTAGCAAGCTTGATAAATACCTGTGCATCCAAAGCGATGACCAGACAGGCGCGAACTACCAGCCCCATCACGATCATACTCGGCTGGTTAATGTTCACCATGTACTTGTAAAGAGGGATCACGTTCTTAGGAGTCAGGACCAGTCCACTAGTTTCGTCTAGGAAGGGGTAATCGTATTGGAACCCTGGAAGGAATTTTATAAAATCACAGCAATAGATACAACGGCGATCTGTAGGGCGTCCCAGATACCGCTGGAAGGACGAAACAGAGAAGGACTTGCGTGAACTCCAAGCCACCTCGTGGCAGGAAGTTGCACAGGACAGAGAGAAATGGCGTCTTCTGGTGTCGAAGGCCAAGAGTCTCATTTTGGGTCACGGCGCGGGCGTCCCGAAAATAAGTAAGTAATAGATACAATAAATACAAAATTATTCCTAATCAGCTTGTCTAGCTGTGTAAAAAGGTAAGGTCGGTCTTTACTTCAATAAAAAACTCTCGATTTTTATGATGTATTGATTTCTTGAGGAAAGCATATTAGACCTATACCTGTGCAATAGATGACATCGTCAATCTCTTCAAATGTCCCGTCGACAAATATCGCTCCAGTTTCATTCAGCTCCTTGACGTCGGGTTTCCTTACGTAATGAGAGGGAAACTTCGTCCTGAAGACGACTCTAGAATGGTGACTGTGGATGAGGGAGCGGCTGACAGCAGCCACGTCAATGCCTATGTCCATGCCTGAAGGTCCAGCGCCAACGATGAGGACTCTGCGGTTTCTGTAGTGATCCGCTTCACGGTAGTCATGGCTGTGGATTATTGTGCCTGCAATATTGTACTAAGATTAATTAATTCTTCTTGTGTTATCTAGGATCAGGTCGTCATCGAAAACGTTTTCAGCTAACAATGGTCATTCAAAATTGTTCGTTTGATATGGCCGACTTTTTCTCACAAATGTAAGAATCTAAAATTATATTTTTAAATTTTGTAACTTATCTTTTGATGCAAACATGCTTGCGAAAATTCACGAGTGCGCGTTCAGTGCCATAGTTGTTTGGCTTGGTGGGTCACGAGTATCAATCACACGTGTCGTGTTCACTACGACCTGGTTAACGGAACTTGTCCGCGGATATGTACTGACTCCCGGAATGTCCTAATGTGGGCACAGCATTTATAGTTTTGGACAGAATTTTACAGGGTTTAAGAAGCTATGTAATTTGAGGTGTAGTTGTAAATTATAATTACCTTTAAATTTGTCTTCTCCTGGTATATTTGGCATACTTGGTTTGCTAAAGTGGCCGTTTCCAACAATAACATAATCAAATTCGTCTTCGAATATTTCTAACGTCTGGACGTGTTGGTGTTTCACTTTCCATACATTGTTTTTTCTAGTTACTAATATCACGTTGTGAAGGAACTGAAAATTGTTATTTAATGTTATAATTTATATATACCTACATTGAGTATACAATGTTGGGATTGAATGATTGAACCATTACGAAATAAAAAAGTCGATCAAGTGAAATAATTATAAATTATGTAAAATAGATACTAATATTTGTGTGAAAAATTAAGGGTACCTGTATGTCCTTTTCTATATCAAAATGCTTAGCATAATCTTTGAGGTATTTATAGTAAATTTCCCATGACGGGAAAGATGGAATATCATCAGGTAATGGGAAACCACGTAGCTCCATAGTCGGTTTGGGTAAATTTGTTCTGAAAAATGTATAAAGAACATTGGTAAGTAGGTATCTATTACCAAAAACTACGTGATTTACTGCCTAATTATGATTGTAAAAAAAAATTTCGTGGGAACATTATAGCAATGTTAATGAACAGCAGAGCAATTATAGCGTAAGTTAATTTTCAACCGACTTCAAAAAAGGAGGTTATCATTTCGACTGTGCGTTTTTTTTGTATGTATGTTAGGCGATATGTCCGCCTGTTTATGAATCGATGTTTTTTTTTTGTTTGGTAGATTACACTTCAGCGGTGGTTCCATATAAATTTCATCGAAATCGATCCAGCCAAAACCAAAACATAAGCGTTGAAGTCGGTATTTTTAAGCTTTGCTTGCGTTTAATTATACGAAATGATTTTACCGTACACGCGAGTTTGGAACCTGCAGTTTAATCAAGTTAGTTCTATACCGTATGTGTAGATGGCGTTAATAAATACATAAGTTAACCTCAACTTGATGGAAAAACATTTGAAACAATACGAATAAAACAGAAAATCATACTGTTTTGAAAAATTTAAGTAGTTTTTTGATACATTTAATACAAAGATCAAGCGATGACTAATAGATACAATTTTGGGAGCAATCATTCTTCGTAAACGACCTTCTAATGCTATATAAAATATTACAGTAAGGAAACTCGATAACTAATTATAGTAAGAACATACAAATCGTACCTCAGGTGTTTGTACATGCTTGTGTGCAAAGGCTGTCCATTTTCATCAGTTTTGATTCTAGGGTCATAACGCCACGTGCCACCCACATACTTTGTGGCTTCTAGAACAGTGAAGTTAATCCCTTCTTCCTTCAAATATCGAGCTGTTGACAACCCTGCTACTCCAGCTCCTATCACGCATACTCTTTTTGTTGCCTGGAAAGAATACAAACATCCAGTTATATTCCGTCATTGGTAATTAGTGCACAATCCTGCAGGGGTGGTTTAGAATAGTCAACCGAGCAGAATAAAAATAAAATCGAGACATGTTTTTTTTTCTGCTCAAAAAAATTTAAGTAAATTGACTATAATAATATTTAACTATGACTATAATAATATTTAAGTAAATAGTGGCGCAGATAGTAGTAACTTATTTTTTGTATTTTTTATTTTTATTCTGCTTTGTTGTCGATTCTAAACCACCTTCTGCAGGATTGTACACTACTTACCAATGACGTTATAATTATAGTTGTCAAAGGCACTTATAAGAACTTTTTACAAAAAGTACTTAGGTAGGTGATAGCAATTGCCTTTGGCGGGCAATTCAAAATATTTTGATTTTGTAGTTTTTATTTTATTTTTTTATTTGTGAAAGCCTAGTGTTTGACCACTATCTCACCTGATGGTAAGTGACGATGTGATCGAAGCTGGTAAACACACTAGACCTGGAATACGCAGGCTCTCAAGGATAACTGCCGGAACACCGTATTTGGCTTGGCGGCAGACTTTCAACTTGATGGTGGTAAGCTACTTTGGTAGCAAGCCAGGCGAGCAACTCACTAAATGCTCTAGGCTTAGGCCGGGTATATTCTACTAGAACACGTAATTTTCGATGTCCGAGGAATATGTTATTTATTTAATAATTGGATATTATGAACACTTTCTCGTGCTTTATGATTGTATTAATATATAATAAACGTAAAAAACGTAACGTATAAGATTTATAACTGATTAAAACAACATGTTATCATTATTTATTTTTAATAAGTAATAGTTTGTTTCCCGTTTTTCCTTCAAAATGGATTGGAGATATTTGTTTTTGGCTTTGGGCCGTAGCTTTACATACTCTCTGAGAATTTGAAGTTATTCGCTTATATGATTTAGACGTTAAATGCCTCTGACAGACAGATGGATGGACGGAAAAAAGTGTTGAGTCACTCAACTCAACTCTGTTCTCAATCTCTATGTAGTATGGTAATTACCATACCAGCTATAACATTAAAATGTTTATGAATTCTCCACGAAACACGATCACCTTAATCGCTATTATCAGTCTTCCATTCCGATGCAATGAGTTCACTCGGCTTGTATCACAATCTAGTGATAGGGGATAACTATATTAACTAGATAATCTTAAGACACGCGGTAGCAAGTGCGATGCACCCAGAATCGAATCCGACTCGGCTTTGCCTGCTGATCATTGACATTCTCAAATTATTAGCTAAATTTGCACTTGCAATAATAATACTTAAAAAAAAACATTAATAATTGCCCATATGCGTGTATGGTATATATCCTCTTCATAATTTATAATATAATTTTAACCACCATTTTCGACTTCAGGCTTTACTTTACACATTTTGTGGGAATTTGGAATAGTGAACAAAATTGCTTAATAAAATATAAGCCTCTAACAGACAGGATGGATGGAATGACGGACAAAAAATCTGTCTGAGTTATTTAAGAAAACTTCGCTTCGCTCGTTCAATCGTCAGAAAGTTACGAGTAAAATAGAAACTTATCAAAAGGCGGTGCTACACCTGTTTGACCATCTTTCTGAAAAATCCTTATTACATATAAGATTAATGATATGATATTTTATTAATATATAAATCCTAAGTTACATACAATAGGCATAGAACAAGTCCTACATATTTATGTACTTTATTGCAGCTTAATGTTATAATTTACATTCAAAACAGTCTTCGTAAATACGCCGGCTAATGTCATTACAGTGTAAACAACGCACGTAATTTATTGTTTCCATATCACACAGCAACTGTATTTATTTAGTGTTATTTTTGTTTGGAGCATCTTACCCGAAATCATTAATTATGGTTGATTTTGCCTTACAGTTCTACATAAAAACAAAGGATTAACAAAACACTACACACAAAGGAAATATCACGGTGACTAATTTAGACTTACCATAAGTATTTTTTCTTCGAAACACTCCAGTGATCAGTAATTTACCGACACATTTCCTTAATCAAATCATTTGTATTATTACACTAGTATAATGATAAACTTCAGTAGATTTATCGAAGCAGATAGATATAGCCGTCTGTGCTTCACAGCGTTAGTACAAAGACTATCTCTACACCTTACTTGGAGTCGAAACATCATAACCGCCACATGATTTGACATTATCTACCCTATTGTTGAGTACATAATATTAAACAAATAAACATTATCAGCGTGCTATCACATTTGTTTTTGCTACGGTGCGCGCATGCAAATGAACAGTTTTAAGTTTAGGTACTCTGTTATCAAAAGGTTATAAGTGTATTGATAGGTAGGTACGTGAAAGCAGGTATTTCTATGACTATAATAATAATATAATAATAAACATTTATTGACATAAGTTTTTACTTAAAATTTTATGATACCATAGGCTTTTGAACTAGTGTTAGAACACTGTGTTTCAGGTATATACCAGTGGCTTCTCCCAATAATGAATCTTATTATAGCATTACGTCACAAATGTTTAAATAATTAATGTAGCTAACATTAATTTCGCATAAACAATATTTATTACATAGGTTGTGGGTGTGGGTGTGTGTGTGAGTGAGGTGTAGGTATGTGTGTATGCGTGTGTGTAGGGTTGGTTGTGTCTGTGTGTGCGTGTATGTATGTAAATATATCGGTGTACTAGCTAGCGCTTAATATTAAACATATTTTCAACATCTTCGTATTCAAATTAGTATAACCAATTAAATATTATTTGTTTTACCTCATTATTCGATTTGTTTTTTATTTGTAATTCCTTATTTAATTTGTTAATATGTGGGGAACTATAAAATCAAGTTGTTTTTATGCGAATCATGATTTTACGGATGGAATAGGACAGCTACAGACTATGTATGTTTGTTTGATCGCAGCTCCAAAAATAATAAACCGATTGCAATATGTAAGGTATTGTTGAATTTTTTTGAATTCTTTTGGTATTATTAACTAAAAAAAATAATCTTATACTATAATAAGATTTTTTCCTGACATACTGATTCACTGACTTAGAGACAACGCACAGCCTAAGCCGCTGGTCGGAGACTTGACATTTTGGAGGGTACATATTATTATGTCTTAAGTACGTAAGTGTGTACTAAAAAATTTTACCCTAAATTGGTATTTTAGTAGTTCATAATTATAATATATAGAGAAAATTTGTTTTCCCAACGGGAATTGAACCCGATACACCTTAGAAGGTGGTCGCTATGCAACAAAGCCAAATATTAATATATAAATAATAATAATACGTTACACTATATTAATTATATCGATTATTTTTGATCTCATTATTGTTAATAATTACCACAAAGTTTGTGACTGTATAATTATACAATGTTTACAACGAGATATAGTTACTATATGTAATGGCTGAACTGATTGAAATAAAATTTGGTATGTAGATTGCTTAAATCCTAGAATAGGACTTCTTAGGAGTATATTCTAATTAAGTCAGGTAAAGATTTTTATTGATAGTAGTGCGTCTGCCTTCTAAGCAGCAGGTGGGTATCGATCAAGTCTCAAATGCTTCGAGGACACATTAAGCTATCGGTCCCGGTTATTACTTGTATTACCACAGTCTTATGACTAACTTCTATGATTTTCCTACACTCATGCACGTTCACTAAGTGTTAGTGTTTATTCACAATTATTACAAAAAGAAGGTTAAGGTTAAAATTACAAGGTTTGTAAATAATGGTGCTAATTCTGTTGAGCACCGAACTAACCTAAACTAAACTAAAAATAAACTAATTTTAAGCACCGAACTAACCTAAACTAAACTAAAAATAAACTAATTTTAAGCACCGAACTAACCTAAACTAAACTAAAAATGAACTAATTTTAGTCAAAGAATACCTAAACGCTATTCTGATTTTACGTTGAACCTAATTTAAAAGTTGAAATGATTGCACGTTTCTTTCAAGTTATTCTTTCAAGTATAAGATCACATTAAAAATAATCCAGATCCTTTTCATACAGACTAATTTGAGTTTAAAAATTTTATTTTTAGTCTTAATTTGAAGTAAAACATGTACATCAGAATAAGAATTAGGTCATTTTCACTAAATAGAGTAACTAAACTAACTTAGTCCTGTCAAACTTAATTTTAGTCTAATCTTGCATTTTCTGAATAGGTTTTGGACTAAAGCAGGACTAAAACTAATTTTAGGCTAGTTTAGTCTAATTCTGGACAACAGAATCGGCACCAATATAATATGAACAACGCCATTTTTTCACTTTCGCGGCAAAACTCTCGATCGTGCAGTTTGCCTCCATGCATCTTTGTCTTTAGAGTAGTGATTAGTGTTATAACAAACGTTCTTAATTAATGTCCGTTTTGTTACTGATAAGCAACGATATTGTAATATCGTTACTAGGGAATGCAATCTCGACCCGAGATCGCAAATTCGAGATCTCGCGATATTAGAAATTACAATCTCGCGAGATCCCGGTACTTTCGAGATCTCGGGTAGTTTTAAAAAATGTGTTGTAAATTATCCATATTTTTTTGGAAATCAACGAAAACAATATAAGAATACTGTAAATCAAATAAAAGTAGTAAATCAAAAAAAAGTCTAGTTGTAGGGGTGATTTTTGAAAAAACTTCTTACAAAACAAAGAATATTGGGAGTGCTCTCTCGTAAACGGCATTATGGCAGTCGCTATGTGCCCAGCAGCTGAAAATGCCCTCTCTGATTCAACACTGGTTGGCACCAACGTGAGTATACAAACTGTAAAAACTACCTCTTGTTCCTCCACACTTATACAGATCCATCTCTTTCTTTATGAGCGACTCTAATGTATCTAAACTCGTCGTAGATACACGCAAAGAAGGACTTTTAGATGCTCTCAGTCTCTTCTAATTTCTCTTGAAGAGTCGTGTTACTTATTACACGAACATTCAAATCCTCTGCAATTATTGAAAGAGGAAATTCATCTACATTTTCTATATTTGCTACTGGTATTAACGTAATTTCTACAAGATTCCAATCCCGTCAATCTCGAGCGAGATCTCGTCATATTATGCTTCGGGATTGATCTCGAAAAATGACACGAGATCTCGGGATTGCATTCCCTAATCGTTACTGATAAGTTATATTTTATTTTGATTGATGTTAAATGTCACGCGTTCAGATGGATGATAGACTAGAATTGTCGCATCACAAATTGAAAAAGGTTTTTGTAAATACACTAGCGGGTCGGCCGACGTCGTCCCGCCTGGAAAAGCACACACAATGATATCAACAGCAGCGCCACCTACCGGGTCCAATTATATTTTCAAACCATCCAAGAACCTATAGATATATACACACAAAATTTCATCCTAAACGTGGTGGGTCGTCACGCTTTTTTGTTGGTAGTAGAGGGCAACTCTGCCCTTTGCTACGAGGGCAGGGTTCGATTCCCGACAGGATCACAATTTTCCTTCCAAAGGGTGATTTGTGCATGGGTCATTTTGTAAATAAATTATTATGTGATATGTAAGTATTTCCGACACCCACAATTTTTTTTAATTTTGTGTAGACACATATCCTTACCACTCATAAGTGGTAACGCGATTCTCTTTTAAACATGATTAGGTATGTAAGTAAGCGGCTACTAGTTAATTTTTAAAGCAGTGCTGTCAGCATGAACTTGGAAATCAACTGATAGTGGGACATAATATGCAGGGGACAAATACCAGTGCGATGGTCGAGTAGCATAATAAAGGCAACAGGAAACTCTTCAACGAAGTATTGTACTGGCGCAAGATCGAGAAAAATGGAGATTAGGTACATATGGTCACGATCCTCATCAGTGAGGGAACGACAAAGAAGAAGATATACACAAACACAAAAACGTAGTTCAAAATATTTCCCGTGATTTTTTGTAATTATATAATCAGAAACTTACACTACTTACAAAACTGCACCTGTGATTCAGAACCATAACTCCGTAACCGCATAATCACAATCTTGGTGAAATGAAGGAAAATAATAAGTAATATTTGATTTCTGAACGCTTTATAGAACGTGTTAATATTTTGCATCAGAACATAAAAAAGGCAAGTGTCTCAACACTAAACGGCTCAAATATGTAACCGTTGCCGAGGTTTCCATATTTTCGCCGTTTGCGCTGCTCTGCCGAAGTTGCCGCGGCGCCAACCCCATTCTGTGTTTCAGGAAGATGTGACGGAGCTAAAGTATCGACATAAGTTGCATCCTACACTAAAGGCCGTCTCATCTTCCATGGAATTAAAGTCATGCCGTAGGGTCTTTTACCATCGTCACACATTGTTCTGCGTTAGTCACAAATGTGACTAACGCAGAACAATGCATGACTAACGCAGAACAAACCGAGTTTCTTGCCAGGTTCTTCTCGAGATGGTTGTAATTTTCCGAATCTGGCAATAGATTCATTAACTTTCATGAGTGCCTCTTTGGGGCCCATGTAAATAAACGATTTTGATTTTGATTTTTGATTTTGAGTCTCACAAAACCTCGAGAACGGCTCTAACTACCATTTAGGCTGTTTCTATTTTTGTTGTGTTCGTAATTGTCAGAGCAAGGATTGTATGTAAATTTTTTTTTATCTACCGGATCGTTAGTTATATATATAAAGATATGCCAATATCACGACAGATTTCAATACAAAAATCTTTTTTACTTCAACATGATAAAATACGCCTGTACTTTTGATAGTCGTAGTTGGCGACGAGAGCGTTAGAAAATATCATACTAAGAGAAAGAAACAATGTATAACTAAACGCAAGCAAAGCTTAAAAAAACCGACTTCACCGCTTTATCACCGGAATCATGATCAGATTTAATGTATAAACACGCATTATTGATGATAACTCAAAAACTAGAGATTAGATCTTGAGCTCTTGATTAGAATTTCTATGAGACTACATAAAAAGCACCAGCGTTCAAATAAAAAAAGAATCATCAAAATCGGCTCACAATGAAAGAAGTTATGAGGTAACTTTTGAAGTCGGGTAAACGAGAACATCGTCAAAGTACGCATTATTCGTCACAAATTAGGCATTGTTGGCGATATTTCAAGAACTACTGATCAGATCTTGATCAAATTTAAATGGGACCAATAAGAAAGCAACATCTTTCAAACAAAAAATAAATCGAAATCGGCTCACGTGGAGAGAAGTTATTGAGGTAACACACATAAAAAAAAAACAAAAATACATTCGACTTGAAAAATACTTAACAAGGGCCAACATTGATACTAAATTTGAATTTTGAATAAAATCAACTTCATTGGAACTGCAATTTGTAAAAGTTAAAAGCATTTGCCAGGCAAGTATTGTAAGATGTAGAAATTAGGTGGGATAAAACTCTAATTTACCTTTAGTAATTTCATAAGTAGTTATTATTATTTTTAAATTTCTAGTATTTAGAACGGTTTTCGTCTTAAATATATATTCCAAATGTATACATCATATTTTTAATAATAGTATTTAAAGAATTTTTTTGTAAATCATAAATCGACGCTTTGTATAATAAACGTGTAAAAGCGATACATACGTAAAAATATCAGAAGAAGAAAATGAAAGAAATACATAAATGCTTTATTTGCACATCTATAGAAAACACTTGCAGAGGAACCTTAAATATAAAATAGAAACAAAAAGTTTTATTGAAAATTAGTCGCGGAAAATCATAACTGGTTATAATGGTAATGTTTATTATTCAACTCACCTTCAACCCTAAACTCTCAGCTGAAACAACAGCACACAGCACAAAAAAACACCAATATTTTGTTGGTTCTATAAACATTTTATTAAAATAAATACATATTATTCTAATCAGTGAGAACGTCCGATAATACTGACACGATAGAGCTGTTTCAAGCCATGACCTAACGATTGAACCAAGTTGACGTACCAAGCTCGTTTATACTCATCTCGCTTTTAATTGGTACATTTTTAAGCCGAATAGGTAAGCATTTGGCCGAAATCTCACCTGGTGGAAAGTGAAGATGCGGCCGAAGATGTAGCATACTTACCTAGAAGATACCTCATTTACTATAGAATAGAAGACTTCTGGATTATGCTGTTCGGGAACAAAGACGCGGGTAGTGAGTTCCACTCCTTCGCTGTACGGATGATAAATGTAGAAGCAAATCGCTTCGAGCGGATATGAGGTATGTCAACCATAAATGGATACTATACTATGACTGCCCAAAAAATAACTTAAGAAATAATTTACAATAGGCATAGGAACTTCCCGGATGGGAAGTGTAGTTAAGTGTATAGGTACGTTAAGTAAGACGTAGTTACACTGTTAAGTAGCTACGAGTACTTAGGTTTCGAATATTTTTGTACCGTTATAAAAGTGTACTTGACAAGTTGACCCCTTGACAGATGTTTTTATGATTTGAATGGATATAAGCAACATGCATTCAAAATTATCCCTCTCTCTATACAAGATAACTCTTAGCGATAAGTCCGCCTGCTGTATTTTCGTTTCAAAGATTATATCTCTTAATTAAATTTGTTTTCTACCGACTAGCGACTTCACTATAAAGGAGGAGGTACTCAAGTCGACTGTATTTTATTTTTTTATGTGTGTCACCTCATTACTTTGTTCCACTAGAACCGATTATGAAATATTTTTTTAAGCTATTGCATAGCTTCTATCGCGGGCCTTGAGCGTGGAGACCGAATCCAGAAATTCCGTAACGAAAATAACCTAACACCCCCCACTCCGACCGGCACAGCGGTGATACTTTTTAGTTTTGCCATCTATCGATGAAAAGCAGAACTTTTAATGACTTTTTTGAAATATCACGCTTGTCTCTTTAGTTCAGCAACTCGCCTCTAGGTGGCAGGAAAAAAATACTGCATAAATAAAATAAATAAATAATTATAATTGCATAAGTTGATAAAAAATGCTATGCAATAGCTTTACCGCGGCAGTCCCCGAGTGCCACACGTCTTTTTTTGTTTGAAAGAGGTTGCTTTCCAATTGGTCCCATTTAAATTTTATCAAGATCTGATCAGTAGTTCTTGAAATATCTTCAATAATGCGTATTTAGTACATCTAATCTGATAAAAATTCCGAAGATAAAGCGGTGAAGTCGGTTTTTTAAGCTTTGCTTGAGTTTAATTATTGTACAATAAAGACTTTTCTTTTATACCTATTATTTTAATTATAAGCGGTTCAATACGATCTTAACCATTTTCATAAGTAGCATTAACCGTGATTGCAAAAAAAGTACGTAAAATATTCACTTGTTGCTTTTATATGGATTTTGGAGAGATTTGGTAACTATGTAGGTGTACGAATGTATATACGCTTATATGAAGGTAACTTCACTTATCTTATAAAACCTTACCCTGTGTTCGTAAATTCTCTCTCTCTCTATAGATAAGTATACAGGATGGTCCCTAGAGACGTGTAAATTTGATTCACAGGATCCCATTCGCCGCCGACAAACGTATTATATTTTAAATTGACCATGAAAAAATGTTAGTGGTCCTCTAAAGGGAAACGCGTAGTATATGCAAAAAATTTTGATAAACATTTATATATACGTCTACTTTTTTACTTACTTAATTTTACAAGCAATTCTAATTCTAATTTTATCAAACAAACGCATTCGAAATCATAACCCCAGACTAAGTTCGAAGACATGCAATTACACCCAGATCCAAAATCACAGTGCATTTCTCCCTGTCAGCAACAATCTAAGCCATCCCTACTAATTAAAATATCGGAGGATAAATTTAATTTGCTGACGCTACGTTGACATAACAACTGCTCCAGAGTTGTGGGTGTTTCGCATGAAATAATGAGGTAAAGGTGTTTGTTGTGTTCTATCGTGTTGATTTCGAAAAGTGTGCGTAAGAATGATTACCATTATACTATCTCATAACTGACAAAATTTTGACTAACTTCCATTTATGATTGATTTACGTCCATTTCGCTCGACGTCTTGACTCTACGTTCATCTTCAGTACAGCGAAGGAAAGCTCATAAACTATAATTATTAACAAAGACGCGGTGTTTTTTACTTTGTTACCGAAACGGTATAACCTTGGGAATCTTCAAGTCAAGAGTGAATAAGTATCTTTTGAGCAAGCGTGCTACTTCTTCGACCGCATTCACTTTAGATCACACATGACACTCTATGATGATATATTGATGATTATTGTTATACTTAAACTGCCTGCTGACTTAATTGGGTGAGCTTTCGCCTTTTAAGCAGGGGCATCGGGTTCGATTCCCAGCGGGAACACAAGTTTTCTCCCCAAGGATAATTCGTGTTTCTGTGCGTTTCCGGCACCCACGACACAAGTCATCGATTACTTAGTGTGGAGCTGTGAATATGAAAGTATTTTTATACATTTTCAACCGACTTTAAAAAAAGAGGTTCTCAATTCGACTGTATGTTTTTTTTGTATGTATGTTACGCGATATCTCCGACAATTGAGAATCGATTTTGATCATTATTTTTTGTTTGGTAGAGTATACGTCAGAGGTGTTGAAATTTTATAAAATCGGTCAAGCCAAAACCGAAATATAAGCTATGAAGTCGGTTTTTTTAAATCTTTGCTTGCGTTTTAATTATTAAAAAATGAGAGTTATTAAATTGAGATATAAGAAATAATTTAGATGCGCTGCGCTTCTACAGCAGAAGAGATTTTTTTTAACTGTGCTTAATTTGCGGATAAGCTACCGCGTTTTATAAAATAAATTAAATCTGACGTAGGAGCCGTGTAATATTTTATGTGAGATTAATCTGATTTATTTCAATTTACTACAAGAAAGGTCAGACCCTCGACTAGATTAGCCAGTAGAATTTAGGGGTCGTAGCGTAAATCACGCCCTCCACTTCACCAGATCGAATAGTGAATAAAATTAAAAGTTTTCTTGTACATTTTATTTAGTTTTCGATTTTTATTGAACATATTGTTTTTTAAGATCTTATATATAAAATTCTCGTGTCACAGTTTTCGTTGCCATACTCCTCCGAAACGGCTTGACCGATTTTGATGAAATTTTTTGTGCTTATCCGGTATCTATGAGAATCGGCCAACATCTATTTTTCATCATCATCATCATCATCACTTTTCATCATTATCAACGCGGGTGAAACCGCGGGGCGCAGCTAGTTTGATATAGATTTTTACACGTATGGTAGCATAATTATACAAGATAGACAAAACTGTAACGTCCAAAGAAAAAATGAATGACTCAAACTGATGAGTTTACTATTGAAGACCGATGGGTCATCAATAGTACTGAGGTGTAAATTTCCAAAGTTATCTTTTTGATTCAAGCTAATTATTATTGCCTATTTTTGTCGTTCCAAAGACTAATTGAAATAGGAAATTCTTCGAAATTATCCTTTCCATATTATTTACCTCTTATAGGGATGTATGACGCCGTCTATCGAAATATGATGGAACTACTACGGCCAACGAATAAATAAGAATTAAATCAAATGCAAAAGTGCACACTGTTTGAAGACTAGTTTATTATTTTGTAATGTGAAAATTAAAACTATCGTGAGTATTACACATAATTTATGTTGTATATATACGGCTTGAAACACGTCGAAAATTTCGACTTACTTTGTAGTCGACTAGTTTCGGACAAATTTGTTGTCCTTCATCAGGATGAGTCAGACGTATTATTTTGTGTTTAGTAGTTTATTGTCCATAAATATACACGACCGATCTTAAATTTTAAGGGATGCAAGCAATTTTCCCTAAAACCTGGATATAATTGTCACCGTTCCTAATACGTGAACGCATATAAAACATTTAGTTTAAGGTACTGTATGCGACAAATTAATTCCTTAAATATTTTTGTGACTTTTATGAACTAGGGCATAGTTTTTAAGGCGATAAGCTATTTCCGATTAGTGGATCCCCCCAACTCCTGGTGAAATTGTAATCGTCTTTAACAGTGTATACGTAATTTCTATAGGTATACAGGTCTTCGAGTTTGGCTGTTATGTCCAGGGCTCGTATTCTGAACATGACGGGTGGTACTCTATATATGCCCGACTCTTCTGATAGTTCAGAGTAGTATTGATCCTGAAAATCAAAAAGTCGAAAGATAAATTTATAATCATATATGGAATCAAACTTTACTGTAGTTGCATATAGTTGCACCAAGTTGCTAACACAAATTGTAAGATCCAATCTACAACGATATTTGTGCCTGATAGGCAAGCATTTGGCCGCTCTCTCACCTGATGGAAAGTGATGCTTACCTAGAAAATACCTGTTTACTCTAGACTTACAAATTGTACTGTTAGAGGAACAAAGACGCGGGCAGTTTCGTTCGCTGTACGGATGATGAAGGAGCAAAACGCAAAAAATATATTATTGAACGCAATTACACTCATACATATGAAAACTTATATTTATGTAGGTATGTAGAATGTAAATACACGAGTGAATTAAATTTGCCGTTGTGGAAACTAGTGTATCTTGTAAATAAAATACAATAATAAAAAAATTTGGTTTGAGACAGCTTGTCTATTTCGAAAGTATAACATTATTAATCTTCGCCAATTAAAAACTAAAACATAACATAACATAAACGCTTTCACACTCACAGCCCCACACTAAGTTCGATGACTTGTGTCGTGGGTGCCGAAAACATTCACATCACACACAATCGCAACCAGAACCAGAAACACATTTTCCTTGAGGAGAAAACTTGTGTTCCCGCCGGGAATCGAACCCGATACCCCTGCTTAGAAGGCGAACACACACCCAACTAAGCTAGCGAGCATTTACTTGAAAACATTAAATATCTTACCTCTTTATCAGCCAAATGATGGATGCAAGACAAAGGCAGGCCCTTAGACTTAACATAGTCTACGTGTCTGTGCCAGTCCAGCATCATCTCTTCGTGGGAAGGTAACGTGAAGTTACCTTTGACTAGAGCAGTAGCGTAACGGGCCTGAAATAAGAATAGATAGATGACGCTCTATTCAAAATCAAATCGTTTATTCTCATGGGCCCCAAAGAGGCACTCATGAGAGTTCTTCTGCCAAATTCGCAAAATTACAGCCATCCCGAGAAGAACTTGGCAATAAAATTATATTAGAATAATGTAGAAAACTTAATTAATCTGAAAAACCACAACCAGTTGACAGCGTTCCCAAAAATATTGAGGGGGATCTCAGCGATAAGTTCGCCTATTGTTTCACTTTATAATAATTAAAAGTTTTTTCTATTTGTTTCGAACGTTATTGTAAAGTTCTATAATTAAAATGCTGCCAATTTTTTAGGAATCGTTATCTATCTGACAGTAGTCTTTAAGAATCTCTGCCAGACAACCTTTAAATGGTGAGGAATGACGCTACTAAAGACTGTTTGTTTACTATTTTTATGGTGTGTAGCTTGTGTGGTGAAAAGTAAATTAAAAAAAAAAAGCCTTCATGACCTACATGACTATGGTATGGTTATCCGCTATATAGTGGACATTCCACAAATGCGCACGAAGCGTTTTGCCTCCACATTCATTGTGCGAACCGCAGAGGAATGGACTTACCTGAGTTGGTGTTTCCTGATGAGTACAATATGGGAGTCTTCAAGTCGCGAGTGAATAGGTATCTTCTAGGCAATCCTGTTCTAACGTCGACCACATCGTCGTTTACCATCAGGTGAGATAGTGGTCAAAAGTTTGCCTATCTTGAATAAAAAAGAAAGTGAGACACTAGTCAAACGTTGGTTTATAATGGTTTTGAAGATCTGGCTTTATAAATACCTCTGCATCCAAGGCGATGACCAGACAGGCGCGGATAACCAGCCCTATCACGATCATACTCGGCTGGTTAATGTTCACCATGTACTTGTAAAGGGGGATCACGTTCTTAGGGGTCACGGTCAGTCCACTGGTCTCGTCTAGGAAGGGGTAATCGTATTGGTACCCTAAAAAGCAATATGTCATTGATATATTAAACTAGTCCGAGTGTCTGTTTGTGGACTACGAAAGGCGTTTGGCTCGATCTCCAAAGGCATGCCACTGCTTGCGTCAATCTCCATGAAAAATCATCCCAGTTTCACTTAGCTCAAGGCGAGACAAGGGGGAATCAATCTCTCCCAAACTTTTCACTATGACCTTGGAAAACATATTCAAGAAATTGAATTGGGACAAAAAAGGCATCAACATTGTCTGTTGGTTACTTTACCTTATATTCTATTCTCTCTAATCTGCGTGCTTATTGACTATATTTCCTATAACTTAATTATATAAAACAGAAGTCCTATGTTACCTACAAGCCAACCAGCATATAGGTAATAAAAGTGCTCAAGCCTACTACCAGTGGATAGCTTCATAAGTTTTTATTCTTATAGATAGATAGATAGATAAACACTTTATTAAACACCACAAATACATGACAAGGAATAGTAATCTAGAAAATAAGTGTAACAACATACTTATATTCTGTATTGTACATATAAAAAACAATATTTTTACAATTAGGCCATACCAAACGATGTACAAAGGCTAACTTAAACCTTCATAGAGTTTTCTTCCAGCAAACCCTTTCAGTAGGATACAATTTGTAAGAGCGAGTAGGTTGTTGTGTACATAGAAATATGATAATAATACAAGATAATATTTTAAAAATACACATAGACATCTTCTATACTCGTAATATAAACATAAAAATATATGTATAATACATACATAATTAATACAATAAATTATAAAACGAAGTAAAAAGCTTAACTTTATTTACATTGTGATTTTTCACATATCACGTATGTCATGTGATAGGGAATTCCACAGCCTGTTAGTCTTTGAGACAAACAAGCTATTATGGCTTACCTGCTGAAACGATGACACAGAGTAAGCAATTTTTATCATTTTCTACCGACTTCACAAAAAGGAGAAGGTACTCAACTCGACTGTATTTTTTTATGTGTGTTACCTCATAACTTCTTTCCACGTGAACCAATTTTGAAATTTATTTTTTGTTTGAAATATGCGTCTTTCCAATTAGTCCCATTTAAAATTGACCAAGATCTGATCATGCAGTAGTTCTTGAAATATTGTCAATAATGCGTGTTTAGTAAATCTATTCTGATCAAAGTTCCGAAGATAAAGCGGTGAAGTTGGTTTTTTTAAAGCTTTGCTTGCGTTTAATTATTATCGTCAACATAAACGCAAGTGAAGCCGCGCGCATAGCTAGTTTATTATGGGAATTAAAAAGTAGAATATTTGTACTGACTAGATAGAAACAAGTAGATTTAGGTACATTTATCTAGCGATAAGAGAGTTTTATCCAAACACACTGTATTTCCCCAACCAACTTTACAAAATGATAACGATAATTAGTGGTGTTGCACCAATTACCATTATCATTTTGTAATTTACAGCCCCACGCTAAGTCGAACTTAGTGTGGGGCTGTAAGTGTGAATGCGTGTAGACTTGTATCGTGGGTTGCGGACACATTTACATGACACACAATCACACCCTGAACCAGATGCATTTGTGCTTCTGGTTGGCTTGGGAAGAAAAATAGTGCTCCTGCCAGGAATCGAACCCGAGACCCACAGAGATCTTCCCACGGCACCTATTGGGTCATCAACAACCCATTAAACAGTTTTACCTCATGTTTTATGCAACACATCCACAAAACGGAAGTAGTTTTTATGTCAAAGAAAAATAAGCAGAAAATAATCCTTTGGGAAGGAAAATTGTACTACCGAGAACCGAACCTAGGACCCACGTTGCAGAGGGCAGATTTTTTTTTTTTTTTTTTTTTTTTGTTGTGGGGGGGAAAATGCCTTGCACTTCCCTTCCTTCCCAGGGGTGAAGGAAGGGGGTATGTGGGGCTCGAACCCACTAAAAACCCCCCCGTGAGCAGTCCCTCGCCGAGGTGGGGCAAGATAGGGTCGCGCTAGCAGTCACTATCTTGCCCCGGCGGTAGGCCCGAGTACAAACCGGGCCATTGCGCCCATGTAGGGGTGACCTTGCTCACCAAGGCCACCCCTCAGACTTGTGAGGCCGTGCAAGCCAGTGGAGAGCTCCCTGAATCTCCACCAGTGACCCCACTACAGAGGAGGAGAGAGGAGGCGGGCGAACTGCCTCCTCCTCCCCCCCATCCGCCTGCGACGGACCGGGTCAGAAAGGGGATCGACCTCTCTGGCCCGTTCCGCGGCCTCCTTCTGCGCCATCACCGCTTCGCAGAAGGAGACCACAGCCTGCCACGATCTCTCGCTGCCGAGCATGGCGTTTACTACGCTCGGCAGGGAGAGATCTCCACCTATACTCGCCAAAAGTGTGTGCCGCTGTGGGCCCCATGCGGCACACACCTCCAGCGTGTGGAGCGCCGTATCCTCCAGCGCCCCACATTCGTGGCAGGCCGGCGTTGGCTCCCGTCTTGCAATTTGGTACAGGTACTTTCCGAAACATCCGTGTCCGGAAAGCACCTGCACCAACCGGAAGGTCAGCGAGCCAAATCGTCGCCGCACCCACCTCTGAAGGACCGGGCGGTTGGCCTCCACCGTCCTCTGCCCGGGGACAGGTGGAGCTAGGTCCTCAGTCCACCGCCGCAACAGGGTGGCCCGCGCCTGCCGCCGCATGCGGGTGACCTCTTCCCACGCTGGGGGGTCACCTCGAGACCTCCTCGCCGCCACGAAGTGGTACACTTCGGCGAGGATCTCCGCTTGGAGCTCCCAAGGTGGATCACCCGCAAGCACGCAGCCCGCCGTCCAGGACACCGTCCGGTATCCGCGTATTGCCCTCGTTGCGATGACCCGCTGCGGACGTCGCAGCAGGGTCTTGTTCCCGCGGTTGAGGGCGTCCACCCAGACCGGCGCCCCGTACAGGGCCATACTCCGGATCACTCCGGAGTAAAGCCGACGGCAAGCCGCGCTTGGGCCACCCACGTTGGGAAGCAGCCTTCCCAGGGCTGCCGCAGCCCCCACGACTCTTGGGGCCAGCTGGGAAAAGTGGGCCCCGAAAGCCCACCGCCCGTCCAGGATGAGACCCAGATATTTCATCTGGGTCCCAACCCGAACCGAGACCCCGTCCAGTTCAATCCGCGTTCCTGGAGGGGGTCCCCCCCGAGGCCCATGGAACAATAGGGCCTCGGTTTTTGAGAGGGCGACCTCCAGCCCCAGGGCGCGTATGCGGCCGACCACGAGAGTTGCACCCACCGTAGCCAACCGCACCGTTTCCCTGAGGTCCCTCCCCCTGACTACGACAAGGGTGTCATCCGCGTAGCACGCGACCCGCATGTTTGCGGGAAGCGCGCCACGAAGCACCCAGTCGTAGCCTATATTCCACAGGAGTGGACCCAGCACCGACCCCTGTGGAACCCCGCAGGGAACGCGACGTTGCCTCAAACCGTCGCGTCCTACCACCAGGACCTCGCGGTCGTGGAGGTAGTCAGCCAACAGCCTCCGCAGATACTGGGGCACTCCGTGATAGCGGAGCGCTTCCTGTATTGTTCCGTGCGGGAGGCTGTTGAAGGCGTTGGCTATATCAAGCGATACAGCCAACGCCTTTTCACCATCGCTGACCGCATCCTGCGTCCAGCCCTTGAGCCAGAGCAGGGCGTCTATTGTAGACCGCCCCGCTCTGAACCCGTACTGGGCCTCGGACAGCCCAGGCCCAGCACCCTCCAGATGCTGGATGACACGGGAAGCTATCACTCTCTCCAGCAGCTTACCCGTGTCATCCAGCAACACTATGGGTCTGTATCCGGAAGGGGAGTCGATGGGTCGACCCTCCTTGCGGAGCAGGCACAACCGGCCATTTTTCCACGGCTTCGGGAACCGTCCTGACGTGAGGCATGCGTCGAAAAGCTCCCGAAGTCTGTCACTCATCTCCTCAACAGCGATCCCTAGGACCCGCCCAGGAATGCCATCTGGGCCCGGCGCCGTCCTTTTCCCCCGCAGGCGGCCAACCGCAGTCTCCATCTCCACCTCTGACAGAGGTGGGATGGAGGTCGGGTCTAGCTCTTCAGGGGGGATAGGCGCCATTATTGGGGGCACATGGTTGGGGCTGCTTCCGGGGAAGAGCCCTTCCAGCACCCTGCCCAGAAGTTCTGGCTCCAGGGACTCCGCGATGGGGGCAGTCTGGCCCCGGAACTTTTTACGGACAGCCCTGTACGGACGCCCCCAAGGATCCCTGTCCAGTCCCTCTAGAGCTTTGTCCCAGGCCTCGGACTTGGCCCGGCCGATGGCCAGCTGCAGCTCCCGCTTGGCTTCGCGGTATACGCCATAAAGCCGGAGCTCAACAGCCAGTTCCTCGGCCGACATCTGCTCATTGGTGCGGCCCCGACGCCGCTTCCTGCAACGGGTGTAGGGCCGCCGCGCCCCCGAGCAGACGGCTCGGAGATCGGCAATTTCCGAGCTCCACCAGTATACCTCTCGGTTGTCGGGGCGCTGTCTGGACCTCGGCATGGCTGTGTCGCAGACTGCCGTCACTGCTTCGCGA
The DNA here is from genome assembly GCA_948107665.1 of Lomographa bimaculata. Taxonomy (NCBI): domain Eukaryota; kingdom Metazoa; phylum Arthropoda; class Insecta; order Lepidoptera; family Geometridae; genus Lomographa; species Lomographa bimaculata. The sequence continues at coordinate 8,557,303 of OX403603.1, forward strand.
AAACGGTCAGCCGCTATATTCACATCCGGGTGCGTGGGGGTGGCAAGCCACGACTGGAAAATTGCCGCCTCTTTCGCCAATTCGGCGTCGAGGCGACTAATAGTCCAGCGTGGGAAATCCGCCTGCACCATGCGCTGGGACCCTCCCTGCCTGTGGGAGGTGGAGATCTCAAACCTTATGTACTTGTGGTCCGAGAGAGTCTCCACCTCTGACATTACCTTCCAGGCCCGGACTCGTGCCGCGGCAGACGGGGTGGCGAACGATACATCCACCACGGACCCCCCATTCCACCGCACGCACGTGTGGACTGACCCTCTATTGAGCAGAGTCAGTCCTGTGGCAACCGCCCACTCCCTGACAATCGAACCCCGAGAGTCAGTGGAGGGGTTACCCCATTCCCGGGCCTTGGCGTTAAGATCCCCCATGAGGAGGACCTGTCGCGCCACCTGCCTCCCTACTGCCGCGGCCAGGAGGTCCAGGAAGGCCTCCAGCTCTGAAACGGTTTTGTTAGGGGAGAAGTACGCGCCGACAACGGCGTACTCTCCCCACTTGCCCACCACGTATCCTGAACCCCTCTCTTCGACTGACAGGGGGGGACCGCTACCCGCCCTTCTCAATATGGCAACGGAACCGTCCAGATCTCCAGCCCAGCAGGAATGGGAAGGAACATAGTACGGTTCCGCCGCCACCGCTACGTCTATTTGCCACTGCGCCAGGGTCTGCATAAGCAGGTCTTGGGCCCTGGCGCAGTGGTTTAGATTAGTCTGGAGGAAGTTGTGATGCAGGACTTGATCCATTAGTCAGACATCACAACCTCCTCGCTCACTGACTGGAGTACAACCTCGGGGGCGGCCTGGCTAGAGGCCCCGGGGAGGGCCTGGGTCCTAGTGGCCTTCCCATTCGTCTTCGGGGGGGTGCAATTGCGTGCACCCATAATATGCCTGGAAGGCCGCCCCGTCTCCGCGCATATCGCACATCGAGGCTCGGCCCTCACGCAGTTAGCCGCCCGATGGCCTGTGCCACCACAACGGAAGCATAGGTCCCCCCTGTCATCGGACACGGGACACTGAGAACGTGTGTGTCCCAACCCCATGCACTTAAAGCAGCGCATGGGACGCGCCGCCAGTGCCACCACGCGTACTGAGCTCCACCCCACTAGGAGCCTGCCCTTTTCCAGCAGCGCTTTGGCTGCTGAAGTCGGGCAAGACACGAGAGCGGAGCCGACACCACTTACGCCAGGGCGAATCTCCCCAGCTTTGACCAGCCGGACGTCGCAACCACCCGCCTTTGCGACCGCCGCCGCCACTTTCTCTTTCGTGGCCGCATCATCCAGGCCCGTAATCCTTAAGTCAGTTGTTTTAACAGGTCTGGCGATGTTGGCCACCTCAGAGAGGACGCCGCGGAGTTTCTCCGCGAGCTTGTCCGCCTTTTCGTTATTTTGGGAGCCAGGAATCTCTAACATCCTGGCTCCCGTGGCCGTCTGGCGGAAACGGAGCCGGTCTATCCCCAGTTCTTGAAGATCGATGCCCTCCTGTGCTTTCTCCATCACAGCGGCGTATGTGACCCCCTTTTCCACGGCTTCGGGCAGGAGGGACATAACAACAGCCGCAGATTTTGGGGGTCTCAGCACCGCCTTGCTCTTCGTGGCAGCCGAGGCTGCCGGTTTGGTCTTTGTAATTGGGAAACACGCTGCGGGGGCAACCGCAGGTGCGGGATGGGGATCAGAGGACTTTCCCTTTCCCTTACCTTTCCCCTTGCCCTTCCTCACCACTGTCACCCAGGTTTCCGCCTGAGCGACAACGGAGGAGGCAGCCTCAGATATAAAGGGACCTGCAGCCGGTACCTCCAAAGGGATGGTAGCAGTCTTTGTTGCCTGACCGGCCCGCTTGCCCACCTTAAGGGTAGAATTGCGAGCCGGTGCACGAGCCACTTTGGGTGACGCGGTGGATGCCGCTGACTTTTCGGCGTTTTTAACGTCCGCCTTTAAGGGTGGACGGACCGTCGGGGCAGGCAGAAGCCGGTCCTCGATCACCGCGAGTCGGGCATTGAGCATTTGCCCGAATGTAGTAGTCAAGGAGCGTTTCAGCTCCTCTATAATTTCAGCACCCAGCAGCAGAGGGGCGGGTGGGACCTGCCTGTCAGTGGAAGCGGCAGTGGCGGCAGTAGCCGCCACGGCAGCCTCTGACTTGGCTTCGGCGAAGCCGCGTCGCAGTGCTTTCACCTCCGCCTTGCGAGACTCAACTTCAAGCCGAAGGCAGGAATTCTCTGCCCTAAGCCGCCGAGTCTCTTCAGCCTCGCTTCGGTTAGCCAGGGCATCAATTACCTCCCTCAGCGTCGATGTGGACCTCTTAAGGCGACCCACAAACTCGCCTTTAAAGTTGCCAGATTTCCTGGCAACCTCCAAAATACAGGCGAGGCTTTCGCCTGCATGCGCCCTCAGCTCCTGGGCGTTCAGCGTACTAGGATCACCTACCAACGCACCAGCATCAGACTCGCTTTCGGTACAAGTCGCAGTGCCGGTAACGGCAGCGGCTGGCGCCCTCTTGAACCGCCTAGCTCGAAGAATTTCCTCCAGTTCCCCATCCGACAACGCAGGAGAACTTTTAACAAAGTCCTTCCGGGTTGGGCCTGCTTTGGCGGTTCTTTTTCCCCCTCTTCTGGCAGTATGCACCTTAGCGGCAGCGGTTCCTTCAGTCTCCGTGTCCGAGTCTAAATACCCGGGCACGAAGAACGAAGCAGACGCCCGCTTTCGGCAGCTGTCCTCCCCTCTGTCTACTTCGGACAAGTCCGACGACACTCCCACACCCTCCATTGAAGTCTCTAAGAGATCCGCAGGAGAGTAGGAGTGGCCCTGAGAAGGGCCTTTTTCTTCTACGGGAGCCTCTAAGAGGTCCGTAGAAGGGTCGGAGGAGGGGCCCTGAAAAGGGCCTTTTATATACCTCCCCGACGCATCCCGCAATTTCGACATCCCGTCACAGTACACAGTTACCGCACGTAACAACTGTGAGGCAGAGTATTAGCCTGTCTGAACACCTGCGTTACCGGGTTCAGACAGTTTCCAGGGGCACCACGTGGAGGTTCTCTGCGCTTATGGGGGAGCCCCCTGTAGAGGGCAGATACCTGAGACCAGGTCAACAACGTTTACATATTGTTGAAGGCCGGATTTAAAGCTAATAAAGAACTACCAGGATAAACAACAAAACAAACAAACAAACAAACGCATTCACACTCACAGCCCCACACTAAGTTCAAAGACTTATATCGTGGGTGCCAGAAACATTCACATCACACACACACATTACACCCAAAACCAGAAGCACAAATATCCCTTGGGAAGGAATTTGTGCTCCTGCCGATGTATGATTATCCTCCTGAGGATGTATGATTTATTCAAGTAGGCATAGTTATAATTTATTAGTTCTTACCGGTACAATAGATAACATCATCAATTTCTTCAAAAGTCCCATCAACAAATATGACTCCAGTTTCATTCAGTTCTTTGACGTCGAGTTTCCTCATATAATGAGAGGGAAACTTCGTCCTAAAGACGGCTCTCGAATGGTAACTGTGGATGAGGGAGCGGCTGATGGCAGCCACTTCAATGCCTATGTCCATGCCCGAAGGTCCACCTCCAACGACGAGCACCCTTCGGTTTCTATAATGATCCGGTTCTCGGTAGTCATGACTGTGGATTATCGTGCCTGCAATTATTAATATTGTAAACAGTTGGACTAATTTACCTTATTTTGTATGGAATCTCTAAATAATCAGGTGGTAAAATCCACTTCGGAGCATAATGTACAAATACGCAAAATGAACACGCTACTCAAAATGTACAATACGGAGAATGTGCAAACCGCAAAATGAACACAACCACTGCTTCTTCTATTTTTACCGACTTCATAAAAAAGAAGGAGGTACTCAAGTCGACTATTTTTTGTAGATAAAGTATTTACGACAGAATGAAACAAATGAATAGTCAAAAATAATTATAACAATATATAGGTGTATGTATATCTCATAATACCGCACTATCATCCCATCAAAATGAAGCCGCATAATAAATATAAGAATTAAGAATGATTTATTTTAAATTTATTTTTAACTGACAAATTATTACGCTATGCAAGGTGATAGTGCAATTTTGTTACATCAGTTTAACCACTTCGGGCACTTTATAGTCCATGATTTTAGATACAGCAATGGGTATATTTTCTACCGACTTCACAAAAAAGGAGAAGGTACTAAAGTCGACTGTATCTTCGTTCCACGTGAACCACTTTTAAATATTTTTTTTAATTATATTCAAACAATTTTATATTCCTATTACCTATGGGAGATAATACAATAATAAAAAAATAATTGTAATATAAATTTGAATTCATATGATGTCAAGTATAACATTTTTATTAAAGTCAAAATGTGTAATCTAATAATCGTTATAATAGATGACTGATCAGGGGGCCTATTCCGGGCATCGATTATCTTTATCGATGTCTAAATCGAACGATTTTATTTTCTTATGAACTATCGAATCGACTGAACTTTCATCCGATCGGCTCTCGTATCGACGTCGCATCAATTCAAGTAAACGTAGTTTCGACTACCGGAATAGACCTACAGACCACAATTCTAACTAATGTCCTATTTTTAAAATAGTATCCGTGTCACTACACTAACTTGATGATAAATACTAGTGTTCAAACTTATATGGCTCAAAAAGTGTATTACTTAGCTTACGTTATTTTCATATTTTTTTATATTCTGTAATTTAACAACCACTCTCAACTCTAGCATCTCTGATGCAATACATGTTGTGAAAAGTTGGAACAGTTGGAAGAAGAGGAGGTAGTGCGGTTGTCCACGGTGGGCACAAATCTTGTGGTTGGCCGCATACGCTCCCTGGGTCTGGAGGTCGCTCTTTCCAAGACCGAGGCCTTATTGTTCCATGGGCCTCGGGGGGGACCCCCTCCAGGAACGCGGATGGAGCTAGCTGGACGGGGTCCTGATTCCGGTTGGGACCCAGATGAAATATCTGGGTCTCATCCTGGACGGAAGGTGGGCTTTCGGGGTCCACTTCACCCAGCTGGCCCCGAGAGTTGTGGGGGCTGCGGCTGCCTTAGGGAGACTGCTGCCTAACGTGGGCGGCCCGGGTGCGGTCTGCCGTCGGCTTTACTCCGGAGTGATCCGGAGTATGGCCCTGTACGGGGCACCGGTCTGGGCGGACGCCCTCAACCGCGGGAACGAGACCCTGCTGCGTCGTCCGCAGCGGGTCATCGCGACGAGGGCGATACGCGGCTACCGGACGGTCTCTTGGACGGCGGGATGCGTGCTTGCGGGTGACCCCCCCTGGGAGCTCCAAGCGGAGATTCTCGCCGAAGTATACCACTTCGTGGCGGCGAGGAGATCCCGCGGAGAGACCCCAGCGTGGGAAGAGCGGTGCGAATTGCGGCGGTGGACGGAGGACCTGGCTCCACCGGTACCTGGGCAGTGGACGGTGGAGGCCATCCGCCCGGTCCTTCGGAGGTGGGTGAAGCGGCGGTATGGGTCGCTGACTTTCCGATTGGTGCAGGTGCTTTCCGGACACGGATGTTTCGGAAAGTACCTGCACCAAATCGCGAGACGGGAGCCGACTCCGGCCTGCCACGAATGTGGAGCGCCGGAGGACACGGCGCTCCACACGCTGGAGGTGTGTGCCGCATGGGGCCCACAGCGGCACACGCTCTCAGCGCTGATAGGCGGAGATCTCTCCCTGCCGAGCGTGGTAAACGCCATGCTCGGCAGCGAGAGATCGTGGCAGGCTGTGGTCTCCTTCTGCGAAGCAGTGATGAAGCAGAAGGAGGCCGCGGAGCGGGCCAGAGAGGTCGATCCTCGATCTGACCCGCTCCGGCGCAGACGGACGGGGGGAAGGAGGAGGCAATTCGCACGCCTCCTCTCTCCTCCTCTGTAGTGGGGTCACTGGTGGAGAGTCAGGGCACCTCTCCACTGACTTGCACGGCCCCACACGTCTGAGGGGTGGCCTTGGTGAGCAAGGTCACCCCTCCATGGGCGCAATGGCCCGGAGAAGTTTGCATCCGGGCTTACCGCCGCCGGGGCAAGATAGTGACTGCTAGCGCGACCCTATCTTGCCCCACCTCGGCGAGGGACTGCTCACGGGGGGGTTTTTAGTGGGTTCGAGCCCCACATACCCCTTTCCTTCATCCCTGGGAAGGAAAGGAAATGCCAGGCATTTTCCCCCCCACAAAAAAAATAAAAATAAAAAAAGTTGGAAGAAGATCATCAAAGAAAGATTGGTGCCATGATTTGAACACGATCAGCAATGGGGTATCGACTCAAAGAGGAGGAGGATTTTTTACAATCGATTAGCACAAGTTTTATGAATTGTTAAAAACGTGATTTATCAAAATAGTAGTGTGATATGACACCATCATATCAGGGTTTGTCGTCAGGAATCAAACAACTTGTATTTAAACACTTATATTCTTCTCTTAATTCGCACACCTTTTCGATTCGAGCTCCCGAGCAACACTGACTTGCTTCTTACAGCTCCACCATCCGCTCGATGACATCAACCAATCACAACCCAGGTTCCTACCAGCGGCGGGAAAGAACACTTTTTAAATTTCAGCTCTATGATTGGCTGGCATCATCGGCCGACAGTGGCGCCATGAGTAATCCAGACTTACCCACATAAAATAATATTTATCTATATAAAATGCCAATTATGATTGCAAATTAACAAACCCTCACAGTAGGTAATTCAAATTCAAAATTGTTAAGGAAATATAGCTATATATTGTAGTTGTGTACATACCTTTGAATTTATCTTCTCCTGGTATATTTGGCATGTTTGGTTTGCTGAATTGGCCACTTGCAACAATGACATAATCAAATTCGTTTTCGAATATTTCTTGCGTCTGTACGTGTTGGTGTTTCACTTTCCATACATTGTTTTTTCTAGTTACTAATATCACGTTGTGAAGGAACTGAAATTGTTATTTAATGTTATAGTCTAAGACGCAAAAAAGACCATGCCTTAGAGAAGAGTAACGAGAGGTAAGGCGTCGTTTAACAATATGTTTTAAATAACAACTTATAACCCAACTATTTATTTAAAGAATTAAACGTAAGCAAAGTTTAAAAAAACCGACTTCCCCGTTTTTTCTTCGGAACTTTGATCAGATTAGATGTACTAAACACGCATTATTGAAGATATTCAAGAACGACTGATCAGATCTTGATCAAATTGAAATGGGACCAGTTGGAAAACAACACCATTCAAACAAACAAAAAAGTTCAAAATCGGTTCACGCGGAACGTAGTTATGAGATAACAAATATAAAAAAAAATACAGTCGACTTAAGTACCTCCTCCTTTTTCTGTAAAGTCGGTAGAAAAAAAAAACTTGGCTTTTTTTAATGCAGATTTTTTAAGCATTAGACCACTATCTCACCTGATGGAAAGTGATGATGCGGCCGAAGATTAATTTTAATTAATGCCTTACGCATAATTGAATCTTAATAAAATAAAATAGTTAATATTAGGGCATTTCATTAAAACCATATTATTGCCATTTTTAAGAAGCTTTTATTTTATTTTACCTGTCCCGTTGTCTGTCGGTCTGTAATCAAATCTTGCAAGCTAAATTAGACCCACTTCCCAATTTCTGATTGGAATTAAATTGGGTGAACTTATTTATCTTCGATGACATAAACATAAACGCTTTTACACTCACAACCCCACACTAAGTTCAATGACTTGTGTTGTGGGTGCCGGAAACATTCACATCACACACACAATGACAACCAGAACCAGAAACACAAATTTTCCTTGGGGAGAAAACTTGTGTTCCCGTCGGGAATCGAACCCGATACCCCTGCTTAGAAGGCGAACGCTCACCCAACTTAGCCAACGGGCAGTTCTCAGACAATATGATATGTTACCATGGAGCTGGTCTAATGATTGAGACGGAAGATGGACGTAGGAAGTTTTGAACTAAACAAGATAAACCCATCAAGCTTGGGCTTGTTTGATTCGTCTCGACAAGCTATTTAGTTATATAACTTTTAAGTCCTTTTTTTATTTACAACTGATAAAAGCTTGATTTTACAAAACTTTTTAAAGTATTATTGCTTCAAGTGAAAATTATTCAATATCTACTTTCGGATGCTTATATGCCCTTGCAAACATGATCCAAAATACCAATCATAAAACTATATGTAGCTGCTTTAAAATGTGTGTATTTTTCTATAAATACGCTTAAGTGAAGCGTAGAAAAGATATTTAGTTCTCTTCGCCTTAATTAATAGTACAGAAAGTCCTGATTAAATTACGAAATAAACAATTCGATCGGCTGACCATTAATCAGACAATAATATCCACGTTTATAATATATATACACCAGCTGACCCGGAAAACGTTGTTTTGCCATATACATTTTTTCTTGCTGTATCATAAAAAAATATAAACAATAAATTTTGTCCAAAAAATAAATTGGGTTGAACCATCACATTTAGGGGTATGAAAAATAGATGTTGACGAATTCGCAGACCTACCCGATATGCACACAAAATTTCATTAAAATCGGTCGAGCCTTTTCGGAGGAGTTTGGAAACAAACACCGCGACACGAGAATTCTATATATTAGATATAAGCATATATACATAGACAGATACTTTTTTTTATTAAATGTAGGCAAACTTTTGACCACCATTTTACCTGATGGTAAGCGACGATGTGGTCGCTTCTCTGATAGGCCTTATACCACTATGTCACTATGTTAGTAAGGGATGATCTGGTCGAGGGCGGTAAGCACGGTGGGCCTAGACTGTAACGCATTCGCAAAATGTGTTACACTAATCTTTATGTAAGTACTAGCCGTGCCCCGCGGTTTCGCCCGCTATTATCTAGTTAAAAAGTATCCTATGTGTTAATTCTATGTATAATCTATGTATATACCAAATTTCATCCAAATCCGTTCAGCCGTTAAAGCGTGAAGAGGGAACAAACATACTTACAAACAAACTTTCGGATTTATAATATTAGTAGGATTTAAATGATATTTTCTGTTATTACCTGTATGTGCTTTTCTATATCAAAATGCTTAGCATAATCTGTGAGGTATTTGTAGTAAATTTCCCTTGTTGGAAACGATGGGATACCATCAGGTAATGGCAAGCCCCGCAGCTCCATTGTCGGTTTTGGTAAATTCGTTCTGAAACAAGTTGCAAAGTCAAAATTTCAGGCGACGCGCATGTTGCGATCGGGCACCTCCCAGAATGATGGGCAACTTGCCCGAAACTAGTCGGAAAATCCGACAAAACCGCCGCAAATACATTACGCAGTTGGCGCAGTGGACAGGTGCCCGCACTCTGCGGGTCCTGGGTTCGATTCCCGGCAGGAGCAAAAATTCCTTCTCAAGGGATATTTGTGCTTCTGGTTCTGGGTGTAATGTGTGTGTGTGATGTGAATGTTTCCGGCACTCACGATACAAGTCTTTGAACTTAGTGTGGGGCTGTGCGTGTGAATGCGTTTGTTTGTTTGTTTGTATTAATAACTCGTGGCTCTGTGAGCTGAAGGCGAAATGGCCGAAATATGTTTATTGTACGCGTCAACCCCCATTACCCCCATATCTACGCCAAAATTTCTACAAACTGAATCGATAAATAATTAAACGCAAGCAAAGCTTAAAAAAAACCGACTTCACCGCTTTATCTTCGGAACTTTCAGATTAGATGTACTAACCACGCATTATTGACGATATTTCAAGAACTACTGATCAGATCTTGATCAAATTTAAATGGGACAAATTGGAAAGCAACATCTATAAAACAAAAAAAAAATACCGATATTGAAATTTTTGTATGTGTGAAAGCATTCTTGCTTATATTAATGTAGCATTCAACTTATCAAAACAAATTAACTGTGTTACTGTGTATTGATTGTAGGTACCTCAGGTGTTTGTACATGCTTGTGTGCAAAGGCTGTCCATTTTCATCAGTTTTGATTCTAGGGTCATAACGCCACGTGCCACCCACATACTTAGTGGCTTCTAGAACAGTGAAGTTAATCCCTTCTTCCTTCAAATATCTAGCTGCTGACAACCCTGATACTCCGGCTCCTATAACGCATACCCTTTTAGTTGAAGTATCCTGAAAATAACCAATTTATATATTGCTATCCTTAACAACACTTACTTTTCGGTAGTCAGGTCTTTGTACAAAATACTAGGTCTTTCCGGCTTTCCTTGAGTGATAAGATATAAATAAAAATCTATAAATAAATCTGCTTTTTCTTACTTGATTTATAGATATTCTGATTTTTTTCGGAATGAAAAAGTTTATAGCACACAATACAAAATTAAATAAAAAATATGTATAATATAATAATCCTCTAAGACTAGATTAATAACACCTAATAGTAGAACATTATTTTTATATGCAAATGGTAAAATACGTATTTACTAATGTTAAAGAGTTACAACGACATCTTACTTAAGAGCCATTTCGCGCGTTCAGTGAATAATCGAAGATTTTGAGCGTTTAATTTACTATATTGGGAATAGATTTCATACTGTTTTATATTTGATAAAAAAAGATTGATTTTTAGCATTGTCACATAATGTAACATATTTTTAAATATATCTCTAATTATTTAATAAAATTCAATCTTCAGCACTTAGATTTACTAAAAACTACAATTGAGTTAAATTTAAGCTTCTTATACATTAATTGAAATGAATTGAATAGATTAGTTAAACATGCCTAAATATCAGGCAGGCAATAGTATTGTCACATAATGTAGCTGAATTCAAATTTTTATTCATGTTGATTAATGAAAAAACAAATTAAACCCCCTATTATAACCTATTTTTTTATTTAATATAATTACATCCCTGACCCAAATATGTTTATATGACTTTGGTCTTCTTAAATCTAAATCAAAAGTAAAAAAGTATCAATGATTACTCACAAAATAATATTTATCATCACTTGAAACTGCAATAAATTGCAAATGCAAGCGCCGCGCGCCGCGCCGTACACAAGAGCGCGAGCTCCCGAATTTTTACGAAATGGCTCTTAATTATTTATATTCAAACTACGGGCCAATTGCCTATATTTCCTAAAACTAATCTACAGATACAGATGATTTATTTATAACTCCATAGTTACAGGTAATACATCGAGCTTATATGTAACTCAAGTGCTCAAGCCCATTACCAGTGGGTGCGTTTCCATCATGCTGGCAGCATTGCCTCTCTGAATTGCAATGCTAATAGTCTATAATTGTGTTTATTAAATTATGTATTGGCTGGGCTAAATGGATATGTAGTATTTAGTCTTAAATACTAGAATAAGTATATTAAATAAAATTTTGTTTATTTCATTGTTAAGTTTTAGTTTTAAGGATTATAATTACAACTTTTGTGCTATAATATACCTAACATAATTATCATTATGTAAAATAAAATACATGAAGACTTATCAAATGGTTTGTTATTACATTGGACAAAGAAGTTTTTATTTATTTTTATTGTAATTAAAATAAGATTGAATAAAATCTTCTTTATATTTATATCCAGATTATCGCAAGCAAAGCTGCTATAATACTTAGTTTTCATAATTAATTCTATAAAAATAATTAATTGTTTCTTTGAATTAATAACCTATCTGACATGCGATTTACAAACATTCAGATTTACTCACCTTAGATCCCACACTCCCTGAATAAACAGCACACAGCACAACAAAAACACACCAATATGTTACTTGTTCCTTAAACATTTTATAATAAATATATTTTTTATTATTCTAATCAGTGAGAGACGTCCGATAATACTGACACGACAAGCGGTTTCGATCAAGCCCCTGACCTTACTATGAAATCACGGTTGACGTAAGTATGAAGCTTATATACTTTATCCCAGTTTTATAGGTAAGAACCATGTACGTACATAATACAAGGTAATTACGTACATATACGTACCTATAGGAACGTCAGAAAAACCAATGAATTCATTGTTGTAGCCAAACAATAGAAAATTTCCGGACGGGAATACCTACGGGCCGATTGCCTATATTTTTTAAAATAAAACTAAAATTATATACAGCAAAGAACTAAGTTACCTACAAGACACCGAGCGTAGTGCTCAAGCCCATTACCAGTGGGTAGCGTTCCCATCATGCTGCCAGCATTGCCTCTCTGAATTGCAATGCTAAATACTTGAGCCAAATAAGTGCCAGCATTTTGATCACGCGTCGCCTCAACCAGGCGCTCTGATAGATTCAAAATAGTAAATTGGTTGCTATATAACTTATATATCAACCAATTTACTGTATATCTACGTTTATACTTTAAGTACACATAGTGATTCATATTAAAAAAATACATTGAGATTGTTTTTGGTGTTTATGGATTTATTTGTAATGGAGTCCTATAGTTTAAGTAGCCATACCCGACATTTTGACATATGCGCAATTAGTGTAGGGTTGTGAGTGTTAAATCATTACTTTTTAGAACTGCCGAACTGCCCGTTGGCTTAGTTGGGTGGCGTTCGCCTTCTAAGCAGGTGTATCGGGTTCGATTCCCGGCGGGAACACAAGTTTTCTCCCAATGGAAAATTTGTGTTTCTGCTTCTGGTTGTGATTGTGTGTGTGTGATGTGAATGTTTCCGGCACCCACGACACAAGACATTGAACTTAGTATGGGGCTGTAAGTGTGAAAGCGTTTATGTTTATGTTATGTTTAGGGTTTTGCCGCGAAAGTGAAAAATGGCGTTGTTGATTTTGTATAATTTTTGAAAACCTGTGATTCTTCGAGTGTTTATGTGTAATATTAACAGTTAATACTTAGTAAACGTGCATAAATGTAGGCAAATGATACCATATTGAGAAACGTGATTTTCGCCTTGGCTCAAAACTCCAATACAAGTTCTAGTAAAGTTTCTTCCACTTTACAAGAGCATGACTTGACTGGACCTTGACTCTTTTATACTTGACTTTGACTGTGACTTTTGATATGAAATACACTTGAAATATATTATTACTTGACACTGACTAAATGCACAAGATTGCGAAGTCAACATTAAAAAAAATGTTAACTAGTTTTTTTTAATGATAACGCATACAGGTATTGTAAAGAACTTTTCTTTTTTCATTAATTCGTTTGTTCATGTGCCGCGAATCTCACCTACTCTGCTAAAGGATAATTAAATGTTCATAATATATACGAAAATGTGCCTAATATACTTGTTAGAAACATTGCTGGATATACGCATACGAACACATCAGAGCCACTGATTAAGGAGGAATGCTGACTAACAAGCGACGGAGATGCCTGCCCTATTAAATTTCGCATTAATTGATAAATACTTGACCAGCGATGTGTTAAATCGAATGTTCACACTGATCTCACCTGAACTCCAACATTACACCTTATAGACATTCAAATAAGGTATTTATTGCATTGGATATTGTTGGCTGTTTGATGTGAAAGGGCACGCAGTGATAGGTGACCACCATCACGATACGGTTATGGCAATTGACGGAGAATTTCATATGAATTCCCCATGACGTGCTATGCGAATGACATTGCTGGTGCGAATAAAGAAAAATTTGATTGAAAATTCGAACTTTAGGTTGTTGTACCTGTATACAGCAGGAATACCTTCAAAAGGCTTGGGCCTTCTTCAACATCCGGCGCCAAATCAGTGGAGTATGGTGCCCCCACTGCCATCCTCTTCAGGCAAATTTTGGTGTTTTTTCTACCGACTTCACAAAAAAGTAAGAGGTACCCGATTCGACTGTATATTTTTTTATGTTTGTTACCTCATATTTTCTTTCCACGTGAACCGATTTTTAAGGTTTTTTTTGTTGGAAATCTGGTGCTTTCCCGTTGGTCCCATTTAAATTTGGTCAAGATCCGATCAGTAGTTTTTGAGTTGTCGTCAATTGTGCGTGTTTAATACATTGAATTTGATCAAGGTTCCGAAGACACAGCGGTGAAGTCGGATTTTTTAAGCTTTGCTTGCGTTTAATTATTTTAAGTGAAACTTTTTATAGGAGCGCTTTGAAATTCCGATCCTCAATCTTTTTGTTTGACGAAATTGGGGGTATTTCCCTGTAATACAAAACCTTCACTTCTATAGTGCGTCTTTACGACAAACCCTGTTTTTTTAATACAAGATAGGCAAACTTTTGACCACTATGTTGGCTGATGGTAAGTGAGGATGTGGTCGACGATGAAGCCCTAACTGAAAACCCGCACGTTACAAAAGGATCCTTTTTAGTCGCTTCTTACTACAGGCAGGGTACACCATAGCAATATTGTGATACCCTGAGTACAGGGCGTATTATACGGTACCTGGTAGGTAAATATTAGAGAGTAAAGTCAGTAAGTCCTATCAAAAATGTCCTGTTGTTTTTTGATGCTGAATAAAACAAGCATATTTTTTTAGCAAGCTTTGACTACTATCGCACCTCAAGGAAAGTGATGATGCGGTCGAATATATAGCATGCTTGACAAAAAATATCTATCCTTGATACTTGAAGACTTCTAGATTATCGCGTTCAGGGAACAAATACGCTGGCAATGTGTTTTTTGTTGCGGTACCATAATACCATTACCGTCCACTTTTCACCATCTTTCTAATATATAAAAAATACCGTGTCACGGTGTTTGGGGTCGAACTCCTCCGAAGCGGCTCCATAGATTTTAATGAATTTTTTTTTTTGTATATTTGGTAGGTATGAGAATTTTTTACATTCTATATAGTTTTGTACTAACTACGGGCCAATTGCCTATATTTCCTAAAACTAAACTAAAACTATGTACAGCAAAGAACTAAAGTTACCTACAAGACATCGAGCTTATAGGTAACTCAAGTGCTCAAGCCCACTACCAGTGGGTAGCGTTCCCATCATGCTGGCGGCATTGCCTCTCTGAATTGCAATGCTAATACGTTGAGCCAAATAAGTGCCAGCAATTTGATCACGCATCGCTTCAACCAGGCGCTCTGATAGAATTTTGAAAATATCTGGGTCCCCACGGACCCAGTGTCTCAACAACACTCAAATATGTAACCACTGCCAAGGTTTCCATATTTGCGCCGTTTACGCTGCTCTGCCGAAGTTGCCGCGACGCCAACCCCATTCTGTGTTTCAGGAAGATGTGACGGAGCTAAAGTATCGACACAAGTTGCATCCCATACTAAAGGCCGTCCCATCTTCCATGGAATTAAAGTCATGCCGTCGGGTCTTTTACCATCGTCACGCATCAGACCATTCGGTTCGAGAATGGCTGGAACGTTGGCACTGGTAAAAGCCCGGCGGATGATATCGTTGAGGCTGGCGTGGCGGGAAATTCGGCCAGCACTTTTCTGGCACGAGAGGCCGTGGTGACCGAGCTGGTCAACAGCAGTACCACACTGACAGCTATGGGCAACATAGCACCTTGCACCCAAACGTAAGCATATAGCGAGACGAAAAGCAGATGGATCTATAAGTGTACCAGTATTAAAAGAGGGAATAGCCTGCAACCAAAGCCCTGACTCCCATACAGAAACTGCTAGAAGTCGAGCACGCTCTGTGACGCTAGGACACGTATCTAAAAGATGTTTCCGTGCTAGTTCACAGAGCGGCCGATCCCACAGTCTCTGTGAGGATAACCTCACTGGGAGCCCGGTATTTGGGCATGCCATCTCCCAGGTGCTTCTGGCCTCAGTCAGGTTTGCTATTTCTAAAGAACCCAAACTATGTGAAAGTATTTTTTCGACTAATTTAGAAGTACCATGAACTGAGGACAAGAAAGCCGGTAACGCAACACTAGAAATTTTACGTATACCTAAGCCTCCTAGTCTTACAGGTAAAGAAGCTTGCGACCAAGCCCTGTCATCTATGTCAATATTCAAAACCGATATAAGAGTATTCTTTACGATATTGTCCATGCTCTCGAGGAGCGCGCTATGAGAATTGGTTGTAAATTATTTTACATCCTCCTACCTCATATTTAATAGTGATTTTAGTATTTTTCTTCGAACAATATCGAAAAAGTGGTATTAAAGTACCAGGCGACCATAAACGCGGAAGAGGTAAAACACTGTTTCTAAATGTGGCATTGCAACGCATGCCGGGAACAGCATAAGTACAAAGTTAAAACAAAAATTCCTAGTTCCGACCCAGTTGGCGCGGTGGACAAGTGTCTGCCCTCTGCGCCGTGGGTCCTGGGTTCGATTCCTGGCAGAAGCACACTTTTCCTTCCCAAGGGACACTTGCGCTTCTGGTTCTGGGTGTGATTGTGAGTGTGATATGTAAATGTTTCCGGCGCCAATAATACAAATCTCTGAACTTAGTGTGGGGCTGTGAGTGTGAATGCGATTGTCTTTTTGTTTTTTCGTGTTAACAGTGCACAAAACCTCAATAATATACACAAATCATACCAACGCGAGTGTATGATGGCACATTTGTAATATTTATCTCGTAATAATACGATAACGTATCGATAAAGTGGGAAAAAAATAATTGAATGTCATCCTTATCTGCCTAGACTTGACTCCTCTAATCATCATATTGAGTTTATTATGCACTGTTTTTAAGGCGATAAACAAATTTATTTAAGCCGGAGGTGAAAAAATTGGAATAGAATAGAATAGAATTAGTTTTATTGCTTAATCTGAGTACAAGCTATTGTATAGTGGACGAGCTATTTACTCGCCTTACATTAAAATATAATTCTATTGAGAAAACTTTCACTTTCACTAATCAGTTTCCAGATTGCATTTGTTTATATTATATCATTAAGTACATTTGTCTAAAAATATATATAAAGGTTTTATCTTGTGTCGTTATTTAAAACGACTGATTCTTATCAAATCAAAAAAATTGCAAAGCATCTTAAATTATACACATACTATTATATACTATTACGGTAGGGAAATAACAAATGTTTGGTATTTCCCTTTTATTGAATGAATATGAATGAATGATTTATTAATTCAATTCTGGTTGTGATTGTTTGTGATGTGAATGTTTCCGGTACCCACGATTCAAGTCATCGAACTTAGTGTGGGGCTGTGAGTGTGAAAGCGTTTATGTTTATGTTATGTTTAACTACGTAGTCCTAACATTCACAAGTATATTTACCACTAGCCGTGCCCCGCGGCTTCGCCCGCTATTATCAAGTTAAAAAGTAGCCTATGTGTTAATCCTAGGTGTAAGCTATGTACATTCCAAATTTTATCCAAATCCGTTAAGCTGTTAAAGCGTGAAGAGGGAACAAATATACTTAGACATTAGTAGGATTTTTAAGCTATTCGCTACAATATTTCAGATTGTTAACCCCAAACCAGGAAATTCCTGAGTATTAGCATATAAATACCCTCCGCTTGATATATATTTGAGTTTTTCCTTGGGGAGAAAGCTTGTGTTCCCGTCGGGAATCGAACCCGATGCCCCTGCTTAGAAGGCTAACGCGCACCCAATTAAGTCAACGGGCAGTTCAATATACCTTTTCTATTCATAGTATAAATTAGTATCTAAGTATTACGTTCATGATAGGTATGTTACCCTGAAATATGACAGAACCAAATAATTAAATCCCTTCATATCTATGGACAGAACCCTTTCAATCACAGAGAAAATGGAATTCAGTTCTCATCAGGACAATCAATTATGTACCTTAACTGTACCTAACCATTTTTTTTATTTTTTTTTATTACTGGCCTAGCAAACGTTTGACCACAATCACACCTGATGGAAAGTGACGAAGTAGTCTAAGGTGGAGCACGCTTGCTTAGTAAATACCTATTCACTTTACTTTTGAACACACCCAAATTGTACCTTTCGGGAAACACAGACGACGGCAAACCTACATATTACTATCGCTCGATATAAACATTAGTACACCTAAAAGCCTCCACGCAATTCAAATCAGTGCCATTAAAACGGTGACACTCATGCGTCCAATGCAAAACTTGTCTGGTGACCACATCGTTAGATTTCCCTTTGTTATCATAACGCTGACCGCTTCTGCAAAGGAACTGGCGGGAAAACAAGGAAACCGCGGGAAACTGTCCGTGAAGGAACACTCGTTAGATATGTGCAAAGGAGTGGGGAGTGGCAAAGGCTTGGGTCGCCCTGGAAGTGTAGAAGTTGCGCTTCGGTTAAAATTTAAAACTGTATTGTTGTTTGAACAAACTTATTGTTTGAGTAAACTTCAAACTGTTTCTGCTTATTACAATACAATACAAATACTCTTTATTGAAAAACCAATTCAAAAATCTTAAGAACTAACTAAATAAATAAATCTTAAAGAGGTTTCACAATAGGCGGTCTTATCGCATAAAGCAATCTCTTCCAGACAACCTTAGCATGGATGTATCTAATATATAAAATTCTCGTGTCACAGTTTTCGTTGCTATACTCCTCCGAAACGGCTTGACCGATTTTGATGAAATTTTTTGTGCTTATCCGGTATCTATGAGAATCGGCCAACATCTATTTTTCATCATCATCATCATCATCACTTTTCATCATTATCAACGCGGGTGAAACCGCGGGGCGCAGCTAGTATATATATATATATATATATATATATATATATATATAAAGAAAAGCATCTGGCGGAGGTGTACACTAAGAAGTAAATAATAAATAGAGAATAGAACTATTAATATACAGATAGTCATCAAAAGTACATAGGTGTTAAAAATAAACTACATATATTATTTTAAAATATATATATATATATATATATATACATACATACATTAATACACATATACATATAATATACACTAAACATATTTATTACATTTTCAGATAGGACAGTATAGTGAGTAATTTCTATATTAGAGATTCTGTAGCTGAATTCAAATGAGAGGTTACGTTTTATGACAATTTACTGCAAGTCTGTTTAGTCTTTATCTATCGACTTCACAAAAAAGGGGAAGTACTCAATTCGACTATATTTTTTTATATGCGTTACAACACAACTTCTTTCTACGTGAAACCATTTAGTTTTTTTTTTTTTAATCTTTTGCTTTCCCATTGGTGCTATTTAAATTCGATCAAGATCGGATCAGTAGTTCTGAGCTATCGTCAATAATGCGTGTTTAATACATTAAATCTGATCAAGGTTCTAAAGATAAAGCGGTGAAGTTGGTTTTTTAGGCTTTGCTTGCGTTTAATTATCTATTACTAGCTGCGCTCTGCTGTTTTACCCGCTGTGTATACCTATTTGTTAATCCGAAGTGTCAGCTTATCCATACCAAATTTCATCAAAATTGGTTCAGTCGTCTAAGCATGACGATGTAACAAACATAGAAATACACAAACTTTCGCCTTTATAATGTGAAGTGTGATTAGGAGGATAGTTAGAACTTTATAGAAGTAAATTAGTAGGAAGTAAAATAGGAATAAGGATATTTTATGAAATAGGAAGTCGGATAAGAATAGGTTAGAATAATTACAACACTAAAATGGCATTGGCACAAACTTATTTAAACTAGCAGTGGTGCGCAGCTTCGCCTGCATTACTCAGGAACGTCATATTCCGAGGTCCATTACATACCATAATACAATACATCTATTCTCGAGATGGCTGTAATTTTGCGAATCTGGCATTAGTCATCAAGAAAGTGAGTGCCTCTTTGGGGCCCATGTGAATAAACGATTTAAATTTTGATTTACCAATTCATCGAAATCCGTTGAGATGTTACACAGATAATTCGTTTCAAACACACACACACACAAACTTTCGGATTAAAAGAAATAAATATCTCCATTAAATTTTCCATGTATCTCAGATGTTGTTACGTTGTTTACGTTGTTATAAGTATTTAAAAGTTGAAAAGCCAGCGGCTACTATCTAAGATTGTCCCAACACCAGTATATTCTTTTATATACCGAATGTATAATAAATCGTTCGACCGCGAGGGCAATTTGCCGAGGTAATGGAAAAATTCCATGGAAATCGGTGGGCGCGTCGCCTCTCGCCTGCTGATGGAAGTCTAAGTAGGTTATATATAGAAACAGTAGGTTGTAGCGGGAGGTAAGATGTGGCTTCATAAGGGCGGCATTGCACAATGACTTATTTTATAAGCGAATCTGTACAATCGCTCTGGACATTCTCATTCTTTCACACCGATTGTCATTTGTTTTCTCATCGAGTAAAAATACAGTAAACTTAACTGCTGTATTTTTTCTCAATGTTTATTTGATTTCACTGATTTTCGCTTCTATTTTCAAGCTTTGTTTCACTTTTCAACTGTCTTAAAAAAAGGAATTTCTCAATTCGACTGTAGCTATGTTGTTTTTTGTATATATGTTATGCGATAATTCCGCTACACTCTTATTAATTATTAGAGTGTATGTGTATGTGAATTTAGTTTGGGTAAATAAGATTTTCCCGTGCTACAAGCCATTGCGGTAATAACAATTTTCAGTAACACTCGGTAGTAAAGTGAATGGGTATCTTCTAGGCAAGCATGTTACATCTTCGGCCGCTTCATCACTTTCCATCAGGTGAGATGGCGGCCTAATGCTTGCTTATCTTGTATAAAAAAATGGTAGCTAGCCAGGCGCCACGAAAAAAGACCAAGAAATATGAACAAGAAAACTTAAAAAATGTAATACTCTTAAGACTAACGACAATCCTAGTAAATTTTATTAGCAGCGAATTGTTCCCTAAGTCCCTTAACCAATAAGTAATTCGCTGGCACAAAATTAGTCGCGTTCCTTTCAGTGTACACAATGTAAGTATTAAGAATGCCCATACAAAGCCCCTGGATCTTCTTGATTCTGACCACGACATAGTAAGCTTCAGATTACTCGAACAAAGGGAAGCTTTTCCGTACAGCGGGTATTTAGAGCTTAGCTTGAGACGTCAATGTGTGAGACTGTGGATGCGGGGAATTCTTTCGTTCTAGCCGACCGTGAAATATTGTACTGTCTACTAATATAATAAATGCCGAGGTTTGGATATTTTTTTGTACTAAATCACGCAAAAAAATACGAATGGAGAGTCAATTCACACATAGAATTGGCTTCTTTTTCACCTTCTCCTTTGTGTTCATGATTGTGTTTTATCACCACCTACCCAATTATTTAAAATTACCCCTTTCTCCAACTAAATGTAGACTGGAAGAAATCGCTCTTCGCGATAAGTCAGCCCATTTTACTTTCGTTTTTTAAGATTACCCCTGAAGCTTGACTTATTTTGGTGTAGGTACAGTAAAGAATTTCCCATTCTATTATTTTTTTGACGAATCCAATTTAAAATATGAAAATGTCGTGCAATATGAGAGATCAATCACAATAACTGCCTGTTGGTTTAGTAAGGTGCGCGTCCGCCTTCTAAGCAGGGGTAGCAGCGGTTCGATTCCACTAATTTTTATGACATTTCGTACATAACATAACAATACATTTTATACACCGAAGGCATTAATTATTTTTCACTTTTATAGATACAATTGTGTACGGCAATTTATAAAATAAATCGAACTACTATTAAAATAAACTATGACATAAATCTTTGGTGTAAAATGCGTGTTCAAAATGCAACCCTGAGTTTTCGTTTTAACGAAACTTGATCGCAAAGCAAAATACTGTATTTTTTAAAATCAATTATCATCCTGCCAAATTAGATCACTGAATTCTGCGCACCGCGCATCCTGGATGCTACGAGGAAGTTTTCAGCTTTATACCAAATATAATATTATAAATCCGAAAGTTTGTGTGTAAGTATGTTTGTTCCCTCTTCACGCTTTAACAGCTGAACGGATTTGGATGAAATTTGGAATGTACATAGATTATACCTAGGATTAACACATAAGCTACTTTTTAACTTGATAATAGCGGGGGAAGCCGCAGTGCACGGCTAGTACCAAATAATTCCATCAGAATTAATTTTTTTCATGTCTTTTAGAGACGAGACGAGATGCTCTCCCTCGCCTGATGAAACGTCACGCTTGCCCATACAGTTCAATGCCACCCAGAGTGTAAAATTACACACACATACACATATTTACACTCACCGCCCCATACTAAGTTCAAAGACTTGTATCGTGGGTGCCGGAAACATTCACATCACACATACATTACACCCAGAACCAGAAGCACAAACATCCCTTGGGAAGGAATTTTTGGTCGGGTCTGCAACTGGGTCGTCAACTTACATAGTTCGAACTCCTGTGCGGCAAAGCACTACGCTCGTCAACTGACATATAGAACAAGATTAACATATTATGCAGAAGCAACCTTTGCAAGTGGCGTTATATTGACCCGGATATGTCACATTGCGTCTGTGGTAACCCCTCACAAACAATGATACATTTACTGACGTGCCCTGCGTCACCCTTCACCTGCAATTTAGACGATCTATACAAAGTGTCTTCTCTGGGAGTGGCAGTGGCGGAACACTGGGCCCAAACAATATAGTGATCATCGACACGACGAAGAAGAAGAACTGACATATTACCTAGATGTAAAATCCCTTTAAGTCCTGTAGTTTAACTTTTTTTTTTTTTTTTTTATTTGTGACAGACTAGTGTTTGACCACTATCTCACCTGATGGTAAGTGACGATGTGATCGAAGCTGGTAAACACACTAGACCTGGAATACGCAATTTAATACAATTGTATTTGAGGATGTTTATGCTGCAAATGGATGTTATTTTCTATAAATTTATTTTCTTTAAGCAATATAAAAACCTTTCCTTAGTGTACAATAAAATATTTTACTTATATCAAAAAAAGCTTAATATATTTATTGACAACATCTTTCATATGTTTATTTTGGTTGTCTGGAAGAAATCGCTTTGAGCGATAAGACCACCCTTTGTGGTCCTATGTTATATTTAAGATTTCTTTGTAAGTGTTATTTATTTTGATTGCAAATAAAGAATTTATCAATCTAACATATAGATATGTTTGTTGATACCCATCAAACAGTGGGTGTAATCGCTTATTTTCCTTGCCACAACAAATAGGCATAATTCTGCGTATTGTACCCCAGCTTAAGCCTAATCCTTCGTAATTCTTAATGGAATCATACAGGTGATCGAATAAACGTCTTTTGATATTTTATACGGAACACATGTTCTCAACATTTGTAACAAGGAAATGCATGAATTGGGATGCCACGTATGTTGACACTTTGGCACCAGCCTATCTTCCAGAAACCACGCTACAAGCTAGTGGCACGGCTATGGCAGCTGAATATCTCAAACGGCGCAAGTATTAAAAACTTGACAAAGGTTTTATTCGGGGCGGAAACAAATCCAGCAATTCAAAGATCATAAACATCGGTCCAGCCATTCTTGAGTAACTAGCCCGACTTTATGTTTGTATATAGTACCTACCCGGAAGACCGAACTTTGCTCGGCTGAAAACACGGATAAAACGACGTTTCCTAAAATTGAAACCTAGCTAGATCGATTTATCGCCCCCGAAACCCCCTGCTTACAAAATGTCATGAAAATTGTTGGAGCCGTTTCCGAGATCCTGATTACACACAACATACAAGAATTGCTCGTTTAAAGGTTATTATATATATTGAAGATTACGGTATATAGGTACTCACTTTTTTGACCTACTTTATCGAGTATAGTTATTGACACATATTTTAAGGATAGGTACGCTCTACCTTCCTACGTTTGTTTTTTACTAAAATAAGGAAAATGACACATTTTTCTTTATCTCTATTTGTGTATATTCTTAATAACAAAAATATGTTATCTTATTTCTACATATTCAAATAAAAAAACTTCACTGGTCCAATTCCAATATACAAACAGATATAATGAAAAATTATTCGTTTTCCTTATTTCAATTATACCTACGCTTTCACAAGTACCAACTTATACTTACATAAGTACCAAGTGATTTCCCTGATTAGATAAATTTCATTAATTACTTAATGTTATTACTAGATATACAATTTTTTTAATCCCTAAGAATAATTATTAAATACGTACGACAAAAGATAAAACTTTCATATTAGGCCAATATATATAATATATATATTACTTGCGATCCGCCCCGGCTTCGCCCGGGTGTGATAAATGAAGAACCGCTCGACCGATTTTGTGCAAACTTCACAAAAACCATCTAATAAATAGTCCGAACAAAGCCTAAACATTTGGTTTGGATAGGTGAGCTCGTTCTTGAGTTATACAATTACAACGAAAAGTGGCATTGATTTTTATATGTATAGAAGATAGATATAAAAATATAATTTAATATTATAAATTTAATATATACTTCCTCTAGTATCTATAAATTTGTGTGTCATCTTAACTTTTCCTGTGTATGTTATGTCAAATTTTGCATGTTAATTTTGAATTATTATTATTATTATTTTTCATCTTTTTAGTGATCTTAGCTATCTACGGTCCAATTGCCTATATTTCCTAAAACTAAACTAAAACTATATACAGCAGAGAATCAAGTTACCTACAAGACATCGAGCCTATAGGTAGCTCAAGGGCTCAAGCCCACCACCAGTGGGTAGTGTAAAAAAAAATTGAATCGGTTCAATAAAGTTTTGCAGGACTATCAAGATTGATGAAGCTGATCTGTTGATGGAAAAAGAAAGCAGATACAGATTTAATAAACTGTATAGATTGATTCTTTTAGGCTCATTTTGATAGGCTCACAAAATTGCCTTTTTTAATGGCACACCAATTCCATTTGATACACCATTGGAATTTCGATCTAGTCTTAAGACTAAAAAGTATGATTGATTTTGATCTAAACTGCTCTCAATCTAAATATATTATAATTTTTTACTGTAGGTATTTATGAAAGGGAAGAAACTTTGTTCTTGTGTTTTTTGTTAATAGCACTCACTATCATATCACTACACTAACTTAAAAGGTTTTAGTTCTTATGAGTCTTCTCACTAATTGCGTGTTGTCGTAGCAGGATTGTTTCAAAATTGACAGTGATGAAGTCTTAGTTCAAAAAATTGCCTGAACCAATATTTTCTCACAAAAATCTGATTTACCGCCATTGAAATACAGCCACTTTTGACGACACAAAGTTTGAGAACCACAGACGTAATCGGCTAATACTGGCAGCCTATTATCATTGCGCACATTACTTCCACCGAGTCTAATACGACAGATCGAGTTCGATCACATTATTCACTAATACGTCCTGATGCTTCAAAGTACCCTTCGAGGGTGAAAAAAGATGAATAGAGCTTATGGAATCTAATAAAGTGGAACATTCTTCTGAAATCGAGAGCGTCTCGGCTGATTTCTCACAGAGTTTTGTTGAACGCGTGGAGATGGTTTAGTTATAAATAGTGGAATTAATGACAAAATTAATGTAAAAAAAATATTAACTATGTAGTCTTGAAAATGACTGCATCGATTTTTACTAAAGTTAGCTGATGGTCATCCCAGTAAAAGAAACTATCAAATAAAAATACCTTTAAGATGGTTATCCGTTTACAAATATTGAAAACAAAATTAACACAGAATGAAGATATTTTTTTTTGAAAACTTGGTGGTTTTCCATTTGAAGACAGGCAAAGTTTTCGAAAATTTTTGGCATATTTTCTCTAGGTAAAATAGGTCTACGGTGTAGGCTGGTCTACGACAAATGAAAAACGAAAAATAATACGAAAAACCAATACAGACCTTATACATGACTGACGCTATCTACTTATTAAATTAAACTTTGTATGTTCTATACATAATATATAAATTCTATGCCTACACTTTATTTATAACTTGTTTCGTACTAATTAATACAAGTACGAAATTTTCGTTGATTTTTTTTAAATTTTGTAACCCTTTATGGTTACAAAATTTAAGACTGACTAGATCGCCATAGATAAAGTGGCAAATAAAAAAAAATTACACTTTCCAGCAGGTGTGATTGCAGTCAAACGTTTGTTTAGTCAGCTAAAAAAAAAGATTGTTTAAACAGAAGCCAGTGATAATATAATATATAGTTTGACTAAATTAAAATTGTGCTGCGCACACCTGTCTAATGACATAAGTTCTTCATTGTATAACATATTTTCTGCATTTTAGCCGAGATGTAAGTAACATCTTTTTTTTTTTAATTTTCGTAATGTTAAGCAGAAGTTCCAACATAACTCTGTACATTAGCTCAAACCAGGAACAAAGGGAGTGGCGCCATTTAGCGGGCCGCAAGCCACAATCCGCTTAGTGCGGGCCGACATTAAGCGCACATGAAATATGCATGCCACTCAGGATGGCACACACTCCCCACCCCACTCACACCTCCCCTCATCGGCAATATGAAAGTCTCGATAATAATTCATAACCTTTTAAAATACCGGTAACAGGCATAACATAGTGTTGAATTGACTAGTATAATTCAAACATCATAGTTTAAATTTCCGCTGTTTCAACAAGTCTAGTTATTTAAGCAACATAAGTGTCGAATTTATAGAAGCATAGGCATTTGAAGGCAGACCTTAG
This sequence comes from Lomographa bimaculata, assembly GCA_948107665.1. Lineage (NCBI taxonomy): Eukaryota > Metazoa > Arthropoda > Insecta > Lepidoptera > Geometridae > Lomographa > Lomographa bimaculata. The sequence continues at coordinate 8,583,758 of OX403603.1, forward strand.
CAACTTGCTAAGGTCTACATTTTGCATGTGTCATAGTTTGTAGAATTTTAGTTTGCTCGAAGCGTTTCGCTTCTACGTTTATCATCCGTACTGCGAAGGAGTGAAACTTATTGCCCTCATCTTTGTTCCCCTAACAGTATAATCTGGGAGTCAAGAGTGAATAGTTCTAGGCAAGTATGCTTCATCTTCGGCCGCATCATCGCTTTCCATCAGGTGAGATTGTGGTCAAACGCTTGCCTAACGGACATAAAAAAATAAAAATTCTCATGCTGAAATTCAAAACCTCCAGATTCTTTTAAGTGTTGACACGTTCTTCGGTCTCCTAAATTAACTCCAATTCCCAACGATCGCGCAAGCTTTAACTTCATTAATTAATATTCAGGTTTTGACACAGTGGAACAAACTACAGTATATAAAGTGGTATATAGACCAGGAGAGCATAAGCGGCTTGTGGTAATGGGCGGGCCGGATCGGTGCGATCCTCCACTCAGAGATTACGTGGGCGGGCGTGCATACTTTATGATAGCTTTGTCCTTGCGCTGTGAGGGATTTTAATGCGGGCTTTTGTTCATTTAAATGACAAAGAATTTAAAACCATAGTAGTCAATGGTGCCGATTCTGTTGTCCAGAATTAGACTAAACTAGCCTAAAATTAGTTTTAGTCCTGCTTTAGTCCAAAACATATTCAGAAAATGCAAGATTAGACTAAAATTAAGTTTGACAGGACTAAGTTAGTTTAGTTACTCTATTTAGTGAAAATGACCAAATTCTTATTCTGATGTACATGTTTTCGTTCAAATTAAGACTAAAAATAGAAATTTTAAACTTAAATTAGACTGTATGAAAAAGGTCTGGATTATTTTTAATGTGATCTTATACTTGAAAGAGTCCTGTCATTTCAATTTTTAAATTAAGTTCAACGTAAAATCAGAATAGCGTTTAGGTATTCTTTGACTAAAATTAGTTTATTTTTAGTTTAGTTTAGGTTAGTTCGGTGCTCAACAGAATTAGCACCAATAATTATGGTTATAAGGATATGTGTTATCCGATTGATGATGATTTTGACGTCGGCTGACCTTGTCAACTAGTTTTAGTAAATGTAAGCAAACGCACAAAAAAAAAAAGAGCATAAGTGTTATATCTCGCCCGCTACTTAATATTTTTTCATGTAATGATTTTTGCCTCATTGCCTATAGAAAACCAAATTAACGCTGAAAGCGATAAGACCGCCCATTGCTTACTGCCTTATAATATTATTTGTGAAGTTATAAGTTTGTATCTTTTTTGGTGTATCCTAATATTATAAATCCGAAAGTTTGTGTGTAAGTATGTTTGTTCCATCTTCACGCTTTAACGACTGAACGGATTTGGATGAAATTTGGAATATACATAGCTTTTACTCCTAGGTATACCTAGGAATTAACTCATAGGCTACTTTTTAACTTGATAATAGCGGGCGAAGCCGCGGGGCTAGTAATAAAAAATTTTGTATTGTGGGTACATATTAATTAAAGTGAGTTTTTTTTAAATTTTATACCTCTCGTTTGTGGTCAACATGTTTTACGAGTAGAGATAGAGTTTTACCCAAGAAAGGAGATTTTATCGTCTACTTGATATTAATCGCGATTTGGTGGAAGATTTTACAGCAACTTATATTTTAACGTAATTAGCACACTTTGCTAGTGTGTTGATGAAATTAAAATAGACTGCTGTTAATTTAGACACTTCAGTACAAGATTTGAAGCTAATTGGTGGTTACATAAGTACTCTTATGTTGGGAAACTCTGCTTTAGAGTTTTCTTTCGACTTATAGACTCTATTACAATTTATCAGATACATAGTCTCTGTCAAGAAGTTCTTCTTGGCGGTATACCTACTTATATTTAGTAAATCACACTAATATTATAAATTCGAGAGTTTGTGTGTAAGTCTGTTTGATTTCTCTTTATGCTGTAACGGCTGAACGGATTTCAATGAAATTTTTGGTCGAAAAAAGTCGTAAAATTTATCGAAATTGGTCAAGCCAAACCGAAATATAAGCGATGAAGTCGGTTTTTTAAGCTTTGCTTGCGTTTCAATTATTTGAGGCGGTTTTTCACGTAATTCAAAATCAAAATCAAAATCGTTTATTCACATGGGCCCCAAAGAGGCACTCATGAAAGTTAATGAATCTATTGCCAGATTCGCAAAATTACAGCCATCTCGAGAAGAACCTGGCAAGAAAGTCAGCGGCGCATTTTCTTAAATTTCATTTTTTTTTTTTAATTCTTAATTTCTAATACATAATTTTCTTAACCTAGGTGTTATTATGGTAGTCGCTAGAAAGAGCCTGTGTAGTTTGCCTCCATGCATCCTTGTCATTAATATAGTCTGTGGTCTTATAATAAGCTTTCTTAATTGAATAAACATTAAATATTGTCACCTTGCGTAACCGCCACGATAGAATTAACGCTACCTATATGTACCTTTAATATGAGCAAAACCATTAGGGGATAATTGTCTATGGTTAAAAAAGGTGCTCGCAATGATATATCTGCCTCTTAACACACCCACGCTCACAGCCCCTGTCTTTGAGCGTATACCTACAATCTACTCCATAGTTAGTTACTGTGCTCTCGGAACGCTTATTTTTTTATTTATAGTAATAAGTATTATTTACGCACTTTTATCTAACATTGTTGAAAAATATTAGACAACGACCTCAGATAATAATATGGAAAATTGAAGAGCATGGGTTATCTTCCCGTATGTAGATAAAAAAAAATATTTTGGGCGCCATATCATAATACTGCATTGTTTTTACCGACTTTACAAGAAGGAGGAGGTAGGTACTCAAGTCGATGAGTGTTAGTTAACTCATAACTTCTTGCCACGTGAACCGATTTCGATTTTATTTTTTTTAATTATTTTTTTTTAGTTTGAAACTTGTTGCTTTCCAATTGGTCTCATTAAAATTTGATCAAGATCTGATCAGTAGTTCTTGAAATATAGTCAATAATGCGTATTCTGTGCACTATATTGACGATGTTCTTGTTTTTAACCGACTTCAAAGTTACCTCATCACTTCTTTCGTTGTGAGTCAATTTTGATGATTATTTTTTTATTTGAAAGCTGGTGCTTTTCATGTGGTCCCATTGAAATTTGATCAAGATCTGATCTCTAGTTTTTGAGTTATCGTCAATAATGCGTGTTAAATACATTAAATCTGATCAAGGTTCCGAAGATAAAGCGGTAAAGTCGGTTTTTTTAAGCTTTGTTTGCATTTAATTATCGTATGATTATGTATAAAGCTTCATAGATTTTTTAAACTAGGATGTATGGAGTAGCTTAAATTCCTTTCTGCCTAGCATGGCTAATGCTATGTAAACAGAATAAACTACATTGAGTCAGTTATGAAATTAAATCAACCACTGCACATTAGCAAACATTATAGTTAGTTGGATAAACATCTCGCTCGCTGCACCCCCATTTGCATAACAAGCGCCAAGCTTTAAAATAAAAACGCTACCGTAATGGCTTTATAAATACGTTACCCAAAGCATTTTCTATTAAATAAACTTCGCTGCGAACGCTTCTCGTATGAATAAATCATATCAAATAACTATCAGGGGAGATCGGAGCATTCTTTCCCGGTTTACATCAAAACATTTTCGTTTAGGGTTGAGATGGCCTATTTGCGTCAAGCGCAGATTTTAGATATTATTTTTTAATGGACATCCGCTACTTTCCGTATCTCGGATTTTGTCCCGGCTTTTTGTTACTTTCAAAAATATACGACAAATAAAGACTTTTATAATAAACTAGCCGTGCTTTGCGGCTTCGCCCGCTATTATCAAGTTAAAAAGTGGCCTATGTGTTAATTCTAGGTATAATCTATGTATATTCCAAATTTCATCCAAATCCGTTCAGCCGTTAAAGTGTGAAGGGGGAACAAACATACTTACACACTTACACACAAACTTTCGGATTTATAATATTAGTAGGATTACCTACATTCGATACATAAATAAAAACTGCTAAAAGAAAACTCATTGCCCGAGTCTGTGTTTTCCGATAAGTACAATCTAGGAGTCTTTAAATCTCGAGTGACCGGGTAACTTTTAGGCAAGCATGCTCTATCTTCGACCACATCGTCACTTTCCATCAGATGCGACAGTGGTCAAATGCTTGCCATCGAGAATAAAAATACATTAATAATCGACGAGGAAAAATAATTAAAATTATCAAAATATTAATATTCATTTCGATGATTAAAATCTAAATTACAGACTAACTTATTTAACTTTTTTTGCTTAAAATTTAGTTGCAAGATTTCACCCGAACAAACATAGTTACATACATACATTGCAAGTTAAATAATAGCTTGAAAAACAAATGAAAATCAGGAAAGCTCTACAAAAGAGAAAGAAACAAGTTTGCCTAACAAAATCAAAACTTGCCTATATTGAACACCTTTCAGTTTATAGTGATTTGGAAGTATTACCTATCTCTACCATTATTATAGAGTGTTCACAGAGATGCTAGTCTATCACGCTGCAGGCAACGACGTTCGTTATTTCCAGCGAGTTCTGACCCTCTATTACGTATCTTTGTTGCACGCGGTTTCTATTTGAATTAAGCAAAAATGAACCTTATTTCTTAGGAGTTTTGTCAATTTAGTATTGAAACCGTTTGCAACAAAGATAGGTAATCGGGGGGCTGTATCTTTCAATTACTTACATTTCCCAGTTTTGCATTTCGCCATCACTCCTTACAAACACGGATGTATGCTGAAACAAAACACATTACCCGACACATAATGAGCTCTCGTCTTCCCTCGCCTTTCTTGATCTATCATCTTAAGATATTATTTCGCACATCGAATTTCTCAATCTATTTCTGCTGGTATGGAAACGGAATCAGAATCAGAAATAAATTTAATGCATACTAGCGATCCGCACCGGCTTCGCGCGAGTGCAAAAAAAATGTTACATACAAACCTTGACCTGACAATTACGAACACAACAAAAAAAGAATCAACCAAATCGAGCCGTTCTCGATTATTTTTGAGACTAACAAACGTCAATTCATTTTTATATAATAGATAACTGCGTTAACAAAATGGTTTTACAAATTTTAATCACGTAAAAGTATCAACAGTAAATGTCAATTTCGGACGTACAACAATATTCAGTAGAACAACTATGTGCCTGTAGTAACACTAAAAATAATTTATATTTTATCATATTTTCAATTGTAGTTGGATAATCTAACATAGTGAATACGTATATTCCAAAAAGTACCTATGACTTGAAAATATTGTAGCTAAACGAGACTAATGTGTTTTTTATATTGCTATGTAAACATATATTTTCTATTAATATATGTCATACAAATTTTAAGTCAAAAGTTAGTTCTTAACTTGTTCTAGATTCTAACAGTCTTACTTATAAAAATGTCGCTAAGCAATGCTTAGCCACCTCTTAGTTAAGCAGCTCTTAAGCCCATAATCAATGAATATCTTTTTTTACTCTTAAACATTAGTTAGGCGCTGCTTAGTTGAGAAACGCACAGAGAATCGAAAATAATCGAAATTTACACGATCGCCTCAGATCGTAATTTTCTGATGGAAAGCGATGATGTAGCCGAAAGTGTAGCATGCTTGCCTTTACCTATTTACTCTTGATTGAAGACTCCCAAATTTTATCGTTTGGGTAACAAACCCGAGGGCAATGAATTCCACTCCTTCGCAGCACGGGTGATATACGTAGAAGCGAAACGCTTCGAGCGAACTATCTTGATGTAACTCTGAAGTAGTACAAAAGAGAATCAATTGTAAAATCGTTCGAACAAGCTAATTAATCCCTCAGTACTAGAGGTTGGTCGGAGGGCCGATTTTACCATAATCCGGTTATGAACGAAACGACAATATTACCAGACTATGAGTCGTTTAAAAATCAATAGTGAATAACAAATTCAAAAAAAAAAACTTTACAGTAGGACTACCCTCTTGTCAATACGACAATCAAGTAATTTAAAAAGTGTTAACCAAATTATGAAGCAATAACTTTTCTTAATTAGACTCGAGTCTTTTAAACTTTCGCGATTCGAACACATTGTTGAGGTAACTTCGGGACTCAGTCTTCTCGAGACTATAGACATAGACCATAACTTGGCCGAAACGTTAAGGTAAATGAAAACAGTTTTTAACACGAAACTATAGACTCCTTCGAGTCCGACATGTATCATGTTTACTCGTGCAAACTTAATTTTCCAGTTAAAGGTTAGATTATTTCATAACCCAAAAACAAAATTCTGACCCAGCAAAAAGTACTCATGTATACGTAAATCTAGAACACATTACGTACCTTAAACATAATAAGCTTTCTCGATTCCTATATGATGTTTTCTCGCCTCTCCCGTCTCATTATCTCAAGGTATACAGAACATTGAATTTCTCAAGTATCGTATGGAATAGAATCCCAAAGGATGTGTCGGAACGGAGACACCTCGGGAACTAAGCCTCTCAGTTCGCGCGCCGGTCACACTGATTGAATCGAACGGTGGACTTATTCTGCAATGTTTCAATAACATTTTATATAGATATGATATGTGAAATGATTTGTTATTGCATATTGTTACGGTTGAAGTAGGAATGTTCCATTGTCTGGATAAGGTCTGCGGTGATCGGTGACACATCCTACTGCCTTCCTATTACGAGTAATATTATAAATCCGAAAGTTTGTGTGTAAGTGTGCAAGTGTGTAAGTATGTTTATTCCATCTTCACGCTTTAACGGCTGATCGGATTTGGATGAAATTTGGAATGTACATAGCTAAGATGAACACATAGGCTACTTTGTTACTTGATAATAGCGGGCGAAGCCGCGGGGCACGGCTAGTACACTATAAAACACTGGCTGTACCCAGCATATAATGCAATGCCACGTAAAGAAAAAAAAACACGTTAATAGTAAAGTTGCCTAGTACTACACCAAGTCTGTCCGACAGACTCCTCCACGACAGAGTCCAAAGTGTAAATAAAAACGATTCTCAATAATAAAAAAAAAAATGTTTATACGATCGAAATGTGAATCTAAACCATTGTTTAATCCTGAACACACAAAATTTGTTTTTTGAGAATACTACACATTCAAAGCTTAAAATTTATATTTATTTCCAGGCAAAATTAAAATCAAACTTCGGCCGTGAAATAGGTTTTTTGATTTCAAAACGGGATTTCAAATCCTCAATCAAATTTTAATTAATCCACTCTAGAATCAAGTATTCCCAGAATCATAACAATCGTATAAAAATAGAAAGCTAATTAAAATATATTATAATATGCACGAGACTTAACTATACATTTATTTCTAACAGTCTTACTTATAAACGCCTCTTAATTTTTTATCAATTGCTTAGGTACAGTTTAACAAAAACTTCACTCCTAAAACATCGTTAATTAATGTTTAAATAGTCGTCAAAATTAAACACCGCCATTGCCTAGTTTAAACCTTGCTAAGAGGCAAGATGGCGGATTAAATTTTTACAGCTATACAATATGCTATCTATATTGCATACTTACTTAATATTATAAATCTGAAAATTTGTGTGTTAGTGTGTAAGTATTATGTTTTTTACCTCTTCACGCTTTAACGGCTGAACGGATTTGGAATATATACATAGCTTATACCTAGAAGTAACACATAGGCCATTTTTTGACTTGATAATAGCCGCGGGGCACGACTAGTTAGTTAGTTATAATCACAATTAATTAGTTAACAATGAATTTAATACATATTGATTTCACTCGCTTGTCGCAGTAACTTATTATGAAATAGATTTTATTCCAGATAAAAAAGTCAGTAATATATGATATATATTAAACGTTATTAATACATTAAATACGTGGTGACGGAAATAATAGCATCACACCCAGAATCAGAAACACAAATTTTCCATGCGGAGAAAACTTGTGTTCCCAGCGGGACTTGAACCTGAACCCGATACCCGCTGCTTAGAAGGTGCTTAGACCGCGTAATCGACATTAGCTTGCCTAAACGCGTGCACACTCACAGCCCCACAATAAGTTCGATGGACTGTATTGTAGCTGCCGGAAACATTCACATCACACACACGATCACAACCAGAACTAGAAATACAAATTTTCCTTGGTGAGACAAATTGTGTTTCCGCCGGGAATCGAACCCGATATGCTTAGAAGGCGAACGCCGCCGACTAAGCCTACGGGCAGTTCAAATTATATACTAGTTTAAGGATTCACAATGAACAAACAATAGGAACAGGCTTTTTTCTAAAGTGCGTCAGTAATATCATGCGTCTTGTACATATTAAACATTAATGTGATACTGGTATATTTCCCTACAGTCAAAGAAACAAATTCTGAAGAGCCTGCACAACGCCGTAAAAGGTTTTCAGAATACGGAAGCGGAAGCTGGAAGACTTCCGAAAGAGATTTTAAAATCCTCTGTGAATGCAGGCATTACGGTCGATTTTGTATCGGATCATTTCACATGACTGAGCTCTTAGAGATCAATATCCGAACACGACTGGAGTATTATTAGAAAAAATCGTGTATGTTTGTAATTGAGTAGTTATAAATAAGTTAATAAACTATAACTATATACAGCGAAGACTTAAGTTAGAAGACATCGAGCTCAGGGTAACTCAAGTGCTCTAGCCCAATACCAGTGGGTAGCGATTAGTTTTAATAGGCCCGTAGTTAGGAGTACCTAATTATTTATAGTGAATAATAGGTATTATATACTTAGAATGCAATCTATGTGCATTTAGTGTTAGTGTTTGTCAAGTAATAAAATATTTCAAATTAATCTATAATTCAAAGTTTTTAAATGTAATCCTGATAACAAGTCACAGTCAAAGTCAATTAAGAGTCGTAGTCAAGTATCTAATGCTTTAGTAAAGTTTTAGAATATTTACTTAAACTTCTATTGGAGTGTTGGAGCGAAAGCGAAAATCACGTTTTTCAACTTTGTAAGAGTTGCTTACACTCATGCATGTTAACGAACTATTAACGGTTAATAATCTACCATTATTACACATGAACTTACAAGCGATTGACAAATTATATCAAATCAACAACGCTATTTTTAATTTTTGGCGGCAACCTCATTTGTTCATTGATCACGGGTCAAGTTTAGTATGCAGATTTTCTAAAACTAAACTTAGTATATAGGTAGGTTGAGAGGTGGTAGAACATTTTGTGAGTTGCTCGCCTGGCTTGCTACCAAAGTAGCTTACCACCATCAAGTTGGAAGTCTGCCGCCAAGCCAAATACGGTGTTCCGGCAGTTATCCTTGAGAGCCTGCGTATTCCAGGTCTAGTGTTTTTACCAGCTTCGATCACATCGTCACTTACCATCAGGTGAGATAGTGGTCAAACACTAGCCTGTCACAAATAAAAAAAAAAAAAAAAAGTACTTAGAGTTCAGAAAGATCATACTAATATATGAAAAAAAAAGATCATAATACTACTTGTTTTTTATCTTAATTGAGGAGTTTAGATAGATAATGCTTTATTGTCACACCTTACATAAATCAGTTAAACTAATTAAAATAAAAAACTTAAATTATAATGTACAATCAGCGGTCTCATCGCTAAAAGCGATCTCTTCCAGACAACCTTATTATTAGAGTTTATCTATCTATCTAATTATTAATATTTATATTCAATTTTTTTTACATTCCACAATGTTATTTGGATAATTAACTTAAAATTATCTACTAATTATGGACCCTGTCGGGCACAGCAAAATATAGTAAAACGAGGGTAAATTTACAACATAATATACTATAACATAATAGCTATATAATAATTAGTATTTCTTATCTCTATCACGTGTTGTGTCACATTGCAGAAATTATATTTACTTATCTAAGACCACGGAATACATGACGTAAAACTATTGTATTGTTTATATATTACGTGACCTCGCTTCGCGAAAAATTATATTTGGGATATATTTATTAAATATCATTTAAATTTCTGATGTTGCACACTGCGACGGCAGATATATCAAGGGTTTAAGTGAAAACTGATTTCCGAGTCATTATAAATTTCATTTCATAATTTAAGTGTAAAAGCGTTTGTTTATTTATTTATTACTAGCCGTGCCCCGCAGCTTTGCCCGCTATTATCAAGTTAAAAAGTAGCCTATGTGTTAATCCTAAGTATAAGCTATGAACATTCCAAATTTCATCCAAATCTGTTCAGTCGTTAAAGCGTGAAGAGGGAACAAACATACTTAAACACTTGCACACTTACACACAAACTTTCGGATGTATAATATTAGTAGGATTATGAGATTACGAGCGCAATGCTTTGCCGTGCTGGAATTCGAATTACTTATATAAAATCAAAACAATTAATTAACAATTACTTATATAAAATCAAAACTCTGGTTGGCACTGAACATGGGCAAGTGTGACGCTTACAACCAGGCAAGCGAGTTGCTCGGCTCGTCTCTCAATGACATAAAAAAAACTTTACATTGCATATCTTTAATTCCGGATAATAATAATGATATTTATTTTTTGCTTTACTTCACGTCAAACACAGTCAAGTTTTAAGGTGTATCCAGGCGAGTGTTTATACAAAATGCAAAAAATTTCGTATTTTATTTCTCGATTTGAGATAAATCATTACCCGCCCCGGCAGACTCATAGATTCGGTCTGGCTCTGACACTGTTCCTGCTTTGACAATGGCACGTGTCGCATCGAGCCTCTAATTACCGGCGTGTTCCTGACAACTGCCACTTAAAATGTTTCTTTTGAAGAAAGAAGTGCGATTTTAAATATTGAAAATCAAATCTAGTTTCGTCGTGCAAGCGAAAGTTGCGCCCTGCGGTTTTGCTCGCGTAAGTCCCGGACCAGTGGGAATTCCGGCATAAAAAGCTTATGTGTTAAATCAGGGTTTCAGCTACCTCTATACCAAATTTCATCAAAAAACTGAGTGGCACTGAAATATAATGGGCAAGCGTGTCGCTTACCATCAGGTGAGCGTCTTGCTCGTCTCGTCACCCAATATTATCTAAAAAGGTTGAAAACCGTGATTACGTTGTCGCTTCAGAACTATAGGAACACCTAATAAAGTTTGGACTTGTTTTCAAATAATTTTACTAAACATACAATTTTACGTTTTTGAAGTGATAACTTCTTTAGGCGCGTTGAGCACTTTTTGGGTAAATAAAAATCATGGAACTCGCGTCATCGTCACCGAACGCTTTCTAATAGCTCGACGATACAATTCACAAGTAACTTAGTTTTCACTTCTATAGGCAGTCCCCAAAGACTGCCCCGTTCGTTTTTTTTTTCTAAAATCACTCTTCCTGACTTCGGGCCAATTGCCAATATTTCCTAAAACTAAAATTAAAATTATATACAGCGAAGACCTAAGTAACCTACAAGACATCGAGCTAATAGGTAGCTTAAGTGCTCAAGCCCACTACCAGTGGGTAGCGTTCCCATCATGCTGGTGGTATTGCCTCTCTGAATTGCAATGCGTTGAGCCAAATAAGGTTAATTTGACTGGGTTATTGATTTCAGTCTTACGAATTTGCGAAGCCAAATAAATTTTAAATCTGGAAGCATGGCATCGCGTTTCATGTTGCTCATGGTATTCTGTCAGGATCATTTAGTTCAGTCGAGTTGATTATTTTTTACCGACTTCACAAAAAAGGAGGAGGTACTCAATGCGACTGCATTTTTTTATGTGTGTTAACTCATAACTTATTTCCACGTAAACCGATTTTTTTTTGTTTGAAATCCGATTTTTGCCATTGGTCCCATTTCAATTTGATCAAGATTCGATCAGTAGTTTTTGAGTTATAGTCAATAATGCGTGTTTAATACATTTAATCTGATCAAGGTTCCGAAGATAAAGCGGTGAAGTCGGTTTTTTATAAGCTTTGCTTGCGTTTAATTATGTTCTAAGCTGTGATCCTTTAGTTGTGTGGTCCATAAGCAGCTGGTACAAGATCAACAAAGATAATATAACTAATAGATATTGTTTCCTTACTTGTGCTTGTATGATGCCGCGTTGAGCACACCTTACATGTTACGAGAACATACCTAAGCGTATTTTGAGGGATTATTTTTAATAAAACATAATGCAATAAATTTTATTATTATAATGACATACTATATGTAATAGTTGTATCTTTAAACTGCCCTTTGGCTAAGTTGGGTGAGTGTTTGCCTTCTAAGAATCAAAGCTTCTAAGTATCGGGTTCGATTCCCAGCAGAAACACAAGTTTTCTCTTTCAAGGAAAATTTGTGTTTCTGGTTCTGGTTGTGATTGTGTGTGTGATGTGAATGTTTCCTGTCTTGTGTGTTGTTAGCTTGAGTTTAACTTCTTAGAAAATCCTAGAAGGACTGCCGATAGAAGTGAAAACTATATATAATATATATATATATATATATACACACAGGATGCATATAGCTATGGTGTAAGCGTGCGGTGACGATGACGCGAGTTTCACGCTTTTTGTTCACCCATAAAGTGCTCAACGCACTTAAAGAAAGGAATAGAACACCTTACCTGAGTTGGTGTTTCCTAATAGGTACAATATGGGAGTCTTCAACTCGCGAGTGAATAGGCAATCTTCAAGGCATATCTTCGAGGCAAGCTTGCTCCATCGTCGACCACATCATCTCTTACCATCAGGTGAGATAGCGGTCAAACGCTTGTCTATAATGAAAAAAACAAAAAAAAAGAAGTTTTCACATCAAAAAACATAAAATGCATGTAATAACTTTACCATAATCGAAACACGAAGCAATATAAAAACAGCTTAACCTGTGAATTACTTACCAAGTTATATGAAAGGGGAGGTCCTCATCCTCAAGTCGCAGACAGCGGGGCGGCGTTCATGAATAATTTAGGAAAACTCTATGCTTCAATACTCAGTGGAGTAGGGTTGGAGCGGTGAATATGTGGGTAAGTACCTTGAAAATGGCTTTTAAGGGTCGGTTTAAATGTTTGATCAATCAACTGGTCATACTTTGGTCTCTTGTAAAAAGAGACACAAGTTGCAAAAAAATATATTTTTTTATGCTAGATAGCCAAGCATTTGATCGCTATCTCACCTGATGGATAGTGACGATGCGGCCGAAGATGGAACATGCTTGCCTAGAAGGTTACCTATTCACTCTAGACTTGAATGCAAATATATTGCTTGAAAGACACCCAGATTGTTCCGTACATAAGTAATAAGTACCTGGATGATCGAGCATGGCTCGGTTTTTTTTGGTAAATGACGTTTTCTAAAAATGAAACCTAGATAATTCCCGTTTAAATCGTTGGAGCCGTTTCTGAGACTCAGATTATATAGCATTATTCTTATATATATAATAAATAAGAATTGCTCGTTTAATGGTATAAGATATATATATTATTATATTAGATAAGTGGATTTTTAAGTACTGTAGCGTAATTTAGACCTTTCTTGGAGATCCTTTATAGATCCAACAAGGTACAAACTAAACGCACTAAATTACGCAGTTTTCTGTGTCAAATGTTTTTTTCCTATTAGGAGAGGAGCAAGCTTTATTCGCATGATGATGAGCGTCTAACCAGCCTAATACCTAGGATAGATACTGATTATATTTAATTATGATACTGATATATGCCCAATAATTACTCTGAAACCTTAGCTTTTTCAACTAGGACGTATTAGATACTGATATGTGCTCTTTTCCCTCGCCTATATTTCATATTATATGCCCAATAATTACTCTGAAACCTTAGCTTTTTCCACTAGTACCAATTGATCAATCCTGCTTTCACAGTAATGTGTGCAGAAAAATGGACTGGTTTATTTTGAAACCAAAAAATTATAATAATGCTTTTTAATAAAAAAGTTGCTTTTTAGTAAAAAAATATAATAAGTCCACAATAATAAAGAATATATAAAAATTGGGGGGGGGGATAGTTCAATCAATTCCATTTTATTTTTTTTGTAAGTACTCATGCTAATATTGCTTATAAAGTTATTAGCATTGCTGTTTTTGTGTCATAAAATCATAATCATACGCTTTTTCATATGTTTAATATAACGTTTTTCAATATAGATATCATGTACGGGATTTGTATCAATAACGGGATATTTACCATGTATTTCGTTTGTTTCGAGTTTCCGATATTTCGGCACTGTTGGAAGCATCATGATCACGGAGTAACTGGAGTAGTGCGGGTGGATGAAGATTTAGATTCAAATCAAATCAAATCAAATCAATTTATTTCATACAAAATAGAGTTTACAAGCATAACGTTTTTCCACTCTGTATGATTTGCCTACACTCATGCACGTTCACTAATATTAACAGTTAATAATCAAACATTTGGTATTACACATTAACACTTGAAGAATCACAAGTGTTGAAACATAACACAAAATAGTTTTTTTTAATGTCAGTGAATGACCGCCAAGGCGTGTAGTAATAAGGTGAAATGTTAAAAAAAAAAACATTTATTCACTCTTTTTCACCCCATTGGTCGTCTAATTACTCGTCCGAAAATCTTATAACCAATTGACATAACCAATCTGCGATGCATTCACTTGTGACCATTGCCAGTCAAATTGAAAAGTCCCCTTTCTGCCACTTACCTTTAAACAGCTAATCGGGGTACAATATTCGACTCTATCGCTTTCAAAATAAAGTTTTAAATGTATGAGGGTAGGTTATTTCATAGAGGGTGCTTCGTTTTGTAGTAACCGCCTCGGGCGCATCCTAATCTAGTTGTCGCGTCCTACGCAGTTAAAATCGCAAGGCTAATAAAATATTTTGACCCCTTTATGAGATGAATACGCCCACGGTTCGGTACAGTCGCATCCAATGTTGTAATTAATAGAAAACAAAATCTTTGAAAAAGTGTTTTAAAATCTTTTAGAAGTCCGCCATATTGGATTTAGAATGACGTTACTTTATTTCGAGTTATTCTCAGCAAGCCCTTTCATTTGATACTCATATTGTAGGAGTGCATTAAGAATAACTTGTCCGCCATTTTGGGTTTTCCGCAATCATGGAATGGGTATAGAATAGAATATAATAAAATGTCGAAAAGTAATATTCAAATTCAAATTCAAATTCAAATCTTTATTGCATTCTCTAAATGTAGATAGGTGGTATAAATAAATGACAGTACATTAGAGACCCTGTTGGGCACAACAATTTAGAGCAGAGGAGGACGACATGCTTCATTAATCATAATGTATCATATCATAAACATTAGAGGTATCGCAGGATGTAAATGCGCGATTAGTCTTAAAAACTGAGAGCTTCGAAATTCTGATTATATATATATGATATTCGTTTGATTTAAATTTGTAAATAAAATATAATAAAATGTACCTATGCTTTTTAAATATGTTTTTGTTCTTTCATACTCACAGCCCACTGATAAATTCGATGACTTGTGTCGTGGGCCCCGGAAACATTCACATCACAAACACAATACATTGTCGGTTTGTCCGTGCAACATCAATATTATATAGAAGTACGCGAGGAAGCGCTGTTTCACTGTGAAGTCTTCTATCATTTAGTCAATTGCATTTTGTTGTTACGTGTACCTCTAGACCCCTACGCAACTATTCGGATGCGTCAATAATTGAAATTTGTGCCCGGAGGCATTCATGGCAAATAACTTTATTCAGCATTTAGCATCCAATTTGATGGAGTGTTTTGGCAAAAGTGGGGACGTATCGTCCCGGTGATGAGAGAAAGTGTGATTTTTGAATGCTGTACATATTTTATACGCTATAGAGTAGAAGATGCTTTGAATAACATTCTTTGGTACCTAGATATTCCTGCAGTACGAACGAAGCTTTTCGCTTTCACATTTATGATGCGTAACGCAAAAGCGTGGAATTTTCAATAGGTAAATATAATGATGTATTAGAGTTTAGTGTTGGAATGTTTAAAAAAACACAATGAAAAAAAAGCGCCGCCAAGTTTCTTGCCAGGTTCTCTTAAGGCTGTGATTTTGCGAATCTGGCAGTACAGTCATTACCTTTCATGTGTGCTTCTTTGGGGCCTATTGGAATAAACGATTTTGATGTTGATTTGATTTTGAACTCCTTGAACAAGTCAAAGTTTCCCAACTAGTAAAATCTGATGAGGTCTTCGATTCACGAGTGAGTATCTTGTAGGCAAACGCTTTGCACAATATGGCGCCTGGCGGAAGCCATATTAAATTTTGATAACTGTCATATTTTTAGTGACACTTGCACAATGAAAACCAAGATAAACACATTACCCTCCATTGCGTCGCGCAGTTGGGTAAAAAGATACGCTAATTCGTATTTAGCTTTCCTAGCAGCGTGGCACAACTATTAATGTATGAATGAATGAATGATTTACTTGATTATCATCGAGTTTTAGCTCTTAACTGGAACACGTTTTTCTATTAAGCAAATTCATTCATAAGCAGTTTCCATATCTTTGATTTGTGTACTAAGTTAAACGATAATATTTAAATTAATAGCCCTAGCCTTTGCCCTGGGTCTTAGCCTCAGTCTTTGTAAATAATTATCATAATCGCTTAGACTCTAAGCAATTATGATAATTATTCATAATTATTCACTTTGACTGAAGCCATTCGTGTAGAAAACTGCAGCTAGGGACTATTACATTTAAGTGCCGAGTCTGGTCGTTATGCAAACATTTCGTTACATGTTAAGTAAGTATATATTGATGCTTCAAGTTACATTAAAAAAGTAAAGTCGAACTCGCGGCGGTTTTTGTCGAAAATCCGACAAAAACCGCCGCGATTACCAGCCGGTTAGTAAACAGTAATATTTTATTGTTTTTAAAAGAACTTTACTCCTTTAATGTAACTTGAAGCATCAATATATACTTACTAATAACTCTCGATAGTTTTCAAACTCAACAATCATCATCATCATCATCATCATCAGCCTATGGAAGTCCACTGCTGGACATAGGCCTCTCCAATTGCACGCCACTGAGCACGATCCTCTGCTTCTCTCATCCAGCTCCTGCCAGCCACCTTGCGAAGATCGTCGCTCCACCGAGCCTGAGGGCGTCCTGTGCTACGTTTGCCGATTCGCGGTCTCCACTCAAAAACACGTTTACCCCAACGGTTATCGGTTCTCCGGCTAATATGGCCAGCCCATTGCCACTTCAGCTTACTAATTCAACTCAACAATAAAATAACTTAATTAAATATGTAATAAGTCTACCAGGAATAATAATTGTAAGCCGATAAATGAGACGGATAATAGTACCATAGTATTAAAATCATTTCCCATGATTCGGTTTAGAGAACGGCTTTATTCCATCGGCCACGGTGCTGAGGTCAATAGGAAAACATATGCCTATCGTCACCAGTAGCAAAGACGTTGGCATAAATCATAGAGAAAAAGTTTCAACGTCCCCGGTATCCCCGGCGCTGGCACGCCTGGGGTAGATGGTAGAGATCAAGTTCCGGCGGCCTCAGTACGTACTCGCACTTAACGGGGGAAATAGAGGGATTTTAACAATTTTTTTTTTTTTAAACCTGTTTACACAATAGGTAGATTTTATTATAGCACGCAACTTTAATACGATGGTCTGATGATGGTGACGGAAGATGGGTATAGGAACTTCTGAACTTAACAAGATAAACCCATCGAGTTTGGGCTCTATTGATTCGTCATGAGGAATACTTTTCGCCTAGAATGGCCTAGATGATATCCAGGGTCTGATGATGAAACTGGAAGGTAGACACGGCATCCTCTGTGATAGAACATCATAATCGCACCGATGACAAGTTCTCTGGTTCTATAACTATTTATTAGTTTTTTTTATTAACAACTAATAAAACCTTGTTTTAAGTAATAACCTTTTTTAATAAAACTTTTTTAAGTAATAGAACTTGTTTTATTTTCTATGAATTTTCTTCATCTTTTTGTTATTGTCTAAGTGATAGTTAAGTTGAGAGTTAAGTACGCTGAACTTTATTATAATAATAGATGACTCGGTTGGCGCAGTGGGTAGTTTGCCTCGTGCGCCGTAGGTCCTGGGTGTGAATCCCGCCATGAGCATAATTTTCTTTTCCAAGGGAAATTTTCTTCTGGTTATGGTGTAATCGTGTTTGTGTGTGATATGTAAATTTTTTCAGCTTCCACAATACAAATCTTTGATCTTAGTGTGGCGGCTGTGAGTGTGCGTTTGTTTTTTAATAATACATATTAAAATGTTTTGTATTTTACACTTCTTCTTAATCATAAACTTACTAGAGTAGCAGGTAGCGTGAGTGCTTCAAGATGGAAAACTTAGTTTTACTTCACTGGGTTTCGCGGCTAAGGAGTTTACAAACATTTTTGCTTTATTTTTGAAATGGTTGATTAAAAATTCATATATGCATCACGTACCTTCTATTGAAATTTTTGTATGACTACCCATTTATTTTCTAGTATAATAGGAAGGTATTATTCTTATCATTGATATTCACATAACTTAGTCACGACGCTAAGCAAAAAATTATCTTTAAGAAACTTGAAGAAAATGCAAGTCGTTTGCTTACTGTCTAACCAATAGGTTTTTTAACCAACTTCTAAAGTAGGAGGAGGTTCCTAATATGAGGATATACGAATATACGAAAATTGTTGATGTTACATTAAACCTCTAACAAACTTGACTTCGTTTATTGACGTGACTTAAACAAACTTAACGCTATAGCGTTCCATGAATATTTAATCAAGATCTGATAATTAGTTTTGAAGAAAATGACTCCTATTTTCGAGTTCTGTTTTTGGCTTTAAAGAAATATTAATGTTAGCACAGTCACAGTAAATAAAGTATTCAGCGATTAAGAACAAAAATGAAAATTTTCGCACGTCAGGCCAATGGTATAAAGAATAATTAAATTCAATGAAATAATTAAAAAACCAAGGGTAGTCCCAAAATAAGAAAATACGCGTACTACATGACTTTGAAAAACGTACATCAAGTTGCCACAACAAAAATGTTTAATGAACAGAACGAAAGTGGGGAAGTCAATTTCTTTTGTGTTTTTATTTTTTTAATAGCTAGCCTAATAATAATACAATAAATAAACAAATGTCGGGCGTGAAATGACTCATAATCGCTCTTAAGGACGACATTATAATAAAATAATAATAACTTACTTTTAATATTTATGCCATCAATATATTACGTTACTGTAAATTTGATAACAGCATCAAAACATAAATATATAATATTTTTAAATTGACTGCCGATACCCTCCAACAATCACTTAACTAAATCTGAAATTTTCTCGAAGATTCGATTTCTCAAAGAACGCTTTCCAGTGAGATGGATCTTGTCTATTGGTTCCACATAATTGGCTCGATTATAAATCCGTCCGGCTCGGTCCGCACCGGAGCCGGCGATGGCGTCTACCGTAAATTATACTCGCTTGCAAACTTCAACATTATCACCTCTCGGTGGCAATAGTGTTAGGAAAAGAGTTCACTAAAAGTTATCGATAACTGTGCAATGTTTATCATAATGATTATTATATTAATAACGCACACCAATATAACAGTGGGAGATTTGGCGCGAAGGCGAAAAAATGTCTTAGTCAATAATATATTATTTTTCAAAATGTAAGATTCTTTGAGTGTTAATGTGTAATAATGGGCCAATCATACAAAGTTGAAAAATGTATTTTTCGCTTTTGCTCCAAAACCCCAATAGAAGTCTCTACAGCTATACTGGGGCATGTTTGGACTATGATGTGACTTATGACTAAAACAATATGAAGTACTCAATTATTCTTGATAAATATTAATTACTTGACACTGGCTGATTGCAAAAGATTGTGTGGAGCCAACATTAAAAATCTATATATATCATAGTAGGCTGCTGTCTTGGTTTGTTAATGGAAATATCATCATGAAATCTATAACATCACTTAGACAGAATGTTTTTATCACTAGCTGAAGATGCGTTGAAATATTTAAATTTATTTTATTATGTCAAAGTAAAATTTAATAACAATATCCTTTAGAGCAGAAAATATATTAACGTATTGAACTTCATTTCGTAAATAAGTGGTTAGAGCTGTCGGTTTAACGCACGCCAATATTACAGTGCACTGTTGGCGTGGATTGTTAATGTTATTTTATTTATTTATTTACTTAATCATTTACAATTGTTTACTAAATTTTAAATAATCATAGCACATTTAAACTAAATGAGGGTTGTATTGGTACAGACATTCGTACTGCACTGTTAGATATAACATTATCACCATAGACTCTATAACATCACCTTAACAAAAAAAAATGCACTAGCTCTGATGCCTTGAAATGCTTACACATCTTTTTTGTTATGTTACAGTAAAAAAATAATAAATAAATAGCAATTGAGAGCAGAATAAATAATAACTTGGTGTACTTAATTTCAGAAGTGGTCGAGGTTGAATCGATACTAAATTATCGTAGTGTACATCCTTACTCCTCCCTCAACTTATAACAACTCTTAATAAAAATATTAGCCAAGCGCCCGTCAAAGAAACAGACTTAATTTAATTATCTCCACCTTTAATAAACTGGGCTTCTGACAAATAGCAATTAAGATATTTTCGAAATAACGAAATATTCGCCGGCTGTTTTACTGGAATATTATGAAAATACTTTCTTGAAAATTGTTTCAAAATTTTAATGAAATTGTATTACCTGAGGTGTACTAAATTAAATTAATGACTTTTTTTCACACATATAATTATAGTTAGTTATTATAATTCATAATATTGCATGTGTTTTAAATAAATAGCGTTACAGTTACATCACACCTATCTTGGTTACTATCATATAAGAAGATGATGACGTCATCTGTTTTGCACAAATTTCGGTCAATGAGAGATATAAATCTGTCGATTTTAAATTAATTCTCAAAAGTTGTGATTCTTCGAGTATTAATGTGTAACAATGGTGGATAATTACTAGTCTACTAAATGGTTTTTTTATGCTGGATAGTCAAGTATTTTACCACTATCTCACCTGATGGAAAATGAGGATGCGGTCGAAGAAGAGATATGCTTGCTTAGAGTAGTTAATACTTAGTGAAAACAATGTTGAAAACGTGATCTCGCTTTCGCTCCAAAGCTCCAATTGAAGTTCTAGTAAAATTTCTACCAATTTACTAGGGCATGACTTGACTATAACTAGACCACGACTCTTTCAATTGACTTTGACTTGTGACTAAGACTTCTAATATGAAACATGTAAATACACTTGATTTTTTATTATATCTCAACACTGGCTAAATGCACATAGGTATTATTATGTTGCGGAAATAAAAGAAAACCATAATTTTGTTTAAGAGTGTGTGACCATATTTTATATTTAATATGTACATAAGAGTATGTGAACATAAGTTATATCTAATATGTACCTAATAAGCAAACGGGCTTGCGTAAAAAATAATTTCGTAGATCGTCTAAATACGACATAGACATTTTATTCTGATTAAATCATAAAATAAGTTGAATTACCTATTATAATAGGCACCACGCGTGAATGAATGTAAAGGTAATACTGCTAACATTGTATCCAATTCAATACGCCTAGGGGAAGTGGGCATAGTGCCGGTAATACTGTAACATAACACTATAATGCTCGCCGGAGGCTACGTAAGTCCATTCTAGGTATAAATGATATGTAATAATATACAATATACTAGCAATCCGCCCCGGATTCGCACGGGTGTAATTTAGACAAAAACGTGTAAAATTACAAATTTGCAGCTTACTTTTTATTTTTCGTTGCAATATGCACTATGGCGGCCGAGCGACTCCGGTTCTTCTAAAGTATTAATTAAAATGATATACTGTTAAACACAATTGTAATCTACACTAGCCGTGCCCCGAGGCTTCGCCCGCGTTTATCTAGTTAAAAGTAGCCTATGTGTTAATCCTATCTATAAGTTATGTAAATTCCAAATTTCATCCAAATCCGATCAGCCGTTACAGCGTAAAGGGAAAAAAACATACTTGCACTAAATCTTTTGGATTATAATTGATCGAGCGAAGCGAGATCTCTAAGTTGACTTGGGTCGTTCAGCACTTTGTCCGTCCGTCCGTCCGTCCATCCGTCCGTCTGTCAGAGGCATCTAGCGTCTAAACCATATAAGCGAATGACTTACTACAGCTACGGCCCAAAACCAGAAATTACATTAAAAAATATATAAATAAAAATATTAAGGGTATAAAATATACATCCATAAATGTAAGTAGGGAGCAAAATATTTTTTGTAACAAAAGTTTTTCTCTAAGAGGCAAAATGTAGGCGCGAGATCTCAGTTCGGCGCGAACGACTAGTATTAGTGAGATTTCATGCCTAATAATACTAATATATTTATTAAGATAAAGATTAATACTGAACAAGAGAAAAAATCCGCGCAAATAACGCAATTTTTAATTAAATCTTTAATAAAAGAAATGGTTTTGTGTGGTAACCGTAAGAGACAGAAATGCCGTTGTGGAGTTTTATTTACGGTTTTATAAAGAACTAATAATATTCTTTAGTACATTATAGTATTTCTTAAGGTAAGACATGTAACATTATTTTTTGGCAATTATATTGTTTCTAATTATGTAGGTACACAAAAACTTCATCTAACTGATAGTGAATACCAAATTGAAATCCAATGTGTAGCTTAGGAGTTAGCGAATATGCAGACAAACACAAGCGGAAATCGACTTTGTTTTATACTACGTAGAAATTACAATAGGCATACGTTCGTGCTACGCCTGTTATGTAGCTATGATGACCAAAGACAGACGACCCATTAGGCAAGTCTTTGCTTTCTATACTATGGGTCCTGTTATTATGGGTTCGATCTTATTAAAATCTGGTTCAAATCTTATTCACAAATAGAATATAAATACGATTTCACACAATCAATTTATTACAGCTGCTAGAACCATTCGTAACTAGTCGTTCGCGCCAAACTGAGATCGCACTCTACATTTTGCCTAATTGAGAAAAAAAATTAGGTTAATTGCTTATAACTTTTTTTCTTCAAAACAATTGTTTGATTTCTGTACTTGTGTTGTTCAAGTACAGGATTTAAAGATTTTATACGTAGGTAAGTTTCAGCTTCAGCAACGACACCCCACAAGGTTCATAAAAAAAAAATGTTTCTCCCCGCTTACGTGTATGGGTGCAGAATATTTTGATTTATATAATTTTAATTGCCATTTCTGGCTTTCGGCCATAGTTTTAGATGTTCTTTAAAAATTTGAAGTCATTCACTTAGACGCCTCTGACAGACGGACGGGCAGACGGACAAAGTGCTGAACCACCCAAATCAACTCGTTTCGCTCGATCAATTAAATTCGTCTGGGATAAGAACTACTGTAACAGTTATCAGCTGTCTTTAAGACAGACTATAACTTTCGCCTGAACTGAGAACTGCCACAACTCCTGAAAAATAAGATTCTTTGACATCAGAATCAGAGTCATTATGGTCTCAACACGAAAAGCTAGTAGCTGTTGCAGCCAGTAACAATGCAGCTAATTTAGCCTCCCGAAATAACAGGATGCTGGACGCGTTAAAGCAATTTCTAGATGCTCCAAATTTATCTCGTAACGAAAACGCGATAACGTTTTGGGTAGACTCAAGACATTTAACCCCAGTTCTGTCCAATCTGGCACTTAAATACTTGACACCTACCGCTTCCTCTGTACCTTCAGAGAGAGTGGCTTCTGCTGTAAATCTGACGGTTCCTAATAATAGGAGCCGGCTGACAGAGGAGCATGTGAAGAACAGAGTTTTTTTACTTTCGCTACCAGACAAATACTGGTTTGACTGAAATCATTACTATTGTTATAATGCTGAATAGTTTATTTGTGTGTAATTACCTACTATTGAGCTAAACTTAAATAAATACATTAAAATTTCTGAAAATTTGACCGATATATCGATATTTTTTCTACGAGATATCGAGGTCGATATTGATATTATAATAAATATCGATACATCGATATTTTTTTCATTTTCGACAATCCTACTGTCTTATAGCTTGTAGTTATTTCATATATATTACATATACAATAAACCTTTCCAGTCTAATAACAGTCTTAGAAACTTAGAAATATTCTATCACATGATCAGTTCATTATAGAGAGTTTCACAGGAGGTCTGTGTTAATCTCTTGCAAAAACAACCTATTAGCTCTAGACTTGAATCTAGACTCAACTTCACTCCGCTTCTTACGCTAGACACCCGGCTCGCGTGAACGAAACGCTTGCGCGAGCTAATTTTACTTGTGGCGCCATCTAGTTTGCTTGTTTCACTTAAAGTTTCGAATTCAGACTTGCAGGTTGTTACTTGTTTTCAGTCAAACATGTTCATGTGGTAGCGTTTTGCTTTCCTTTTATTTTATGACATTAATAGATATAAATTAGAGTCTGAACAAAATTTCGCTTTGGGTTTCAGCCAGTTTTAGCCAAAAAGTTCGAAAGTGGTTTCAGTTTCAGCCGAAAAACTAACTGAAACTTAGGCCCTGCCAAAATGTACAGGATTAGACGGCTTACTTTCGAATGAAAATTTTAATTAGACTTTCGGTCCATTTTAAATTTTAAAATTAGTTGTTATTATTATTATTGCGAATACTTAATTCACTTTGGTCAACAAAGTCAATTCTTAATGTGATAATTTAATTATTTGTTATACCATACTTATTTAATCTGTGAGTGTGAATGCGTTTGTTTGTTTTGTTTCGCTACACATATATCATAAAGAGAAAATAATTGTATTTTTGTATGACTCGAATAAACTTAAAAACAACTGGACCGATTTCAAAAAATATTTTGCCGTTAGAAAGCTACATTATCACTGAGTAACATAGGTTATATTTATTACTAAAAAAAGTAGAGATCCTTAGAAATCCCTACTAAAACAAACCCAAGGTGTAAAAAATGCCATAAAATGTCTTTCATCGCATGCGCTGCAGAAATTATATGCAGCAGGAAAAGCGTTGCGGAGAGAACCGACCCCTGAGGGACTCCGGCATCAATAGCCAGTCGATCCGAGGCGCAGCTTTCGATGACTACACGGATCGACCGGTCCCTCAAGAAGTCTGATATCCATACACAGATACTAGTAGGCAGGCCGTATGATGGAAGCTTACTAATTAGGCTGTCATGCCAAACCCTGTCAAAGGCCTTCGAGATATCAAGGGAAACGGCTAGCGCTTCCCCGTTCTTCTCGATAGCCTCACTCCAGATGTGTGTGGCATACGCTAGAAGATTTCCGGTTGACCGGTTTTGACGAAATCCGTATTATCGGTCACTGAGGAGGTCATTAGCTTCTAGGTATGCCAGGAGCCTGTTGTTCAGAACACGTTCCATAGTCTTACATAGTATGGACGTGACTGAAATTGGCCTGTAGTTGGCAGGGTCAGCACGACTTCCTTTTTTGGGCACGGGCTGCACGTTAGCTTGCTTCCAAGATTTTGGCACTTGCCCTGTTGCCAAAGAGAGGCGAAACAGGCGTGTAATATAGGAGTGAGCTCAAGCGCACATTTTTTAAAACTATAGCTGGAATTCCATCGGGACCACTGGCTTTGTTAACATCTAGATTAAGTAGCGTTTTACGAACCTCGGTTTGACGGATGCGAATATCTGACATAAATGTTTCGCTTGCCGGTAGGTTCGGAGGATCTTCGTCTGCAGAATCGAGGTTCGAAGCTTCCGCAAAGAGTTTGGCGAATATGTTCGCTTTCTCTTCGGCGGTATGAGCCAGCCACCCGTAAGGTTTGAGCAGTGGAGGTAGTGAGGGGCGGCAGAAGTTCGATTCATTCGACTTAGCCAGGGACCAGAACGCTTTACTACCCGTTGGGTAAGAAGCCAATTTGTTCCCTATTCGGTTAATGTGGTCAAATCGAGCCTTCCGTAAAGCCTTTTTGCAAGATTTAGCGGCCTTATTAAATGTTCAATTCGCAAAAAGTCCAGTGGTCGTGGTATGTCCAATTCCTGGATTATTTATATCGCGGATTGACGGACATATTATACTTTTCGGGAATCAGTAGCCGGCAGGGCGTTCCATTCTTTTGCTGTTCTTATTATAAAAGTGGAAGCGAAACGCTTTGTACGAATAGTGGGTATTTTTTTAACAATTATATATAGAAAAAAGTTATAATAAAAAGTTATATATATAAGCAATTAAAACAAAAAAATCTTTTAGACAGAACATAGGCGCGAGATCATAGTTCGGACCGGACGACTAGTCTACATTAGACGATGCCGCATTACGGTCCGCCTAATAGATGTTCGGTAGTAGAACTGTGATGTGGGAATAAGATAATGCAATTCCCTTGAACACTCTCCGTAATCCAATTTGTAGAAGACAGATAAGCTTGCTACCTTTCGCCAATGATCGAGACTTTCCGAGTATTAGACATTTCGCAGATTACATTCCGCAACATACCGCAATTAAATTTGTCTAGGATAAAAAAAACTACTTATAACAGTTACGATTATATATCTATGACTATTAAAATTCCGAACCACATAACCAATTCATTATGGAGAGAGCACGGAATATCAGTACTCAACTCTTTTAAAAACAACCTATTCACTCTAGACTTGAATCTAGACTCAACTTAACACCGCTACCAAGCTAGACACCCGGCTCTCGTAAACGAAACGCTTGCGCGAGCTAATTTTACTTGTGGCGCCATCTAGTTTGCTTGTTTCACTTAAAGTTTCGGATTCCAACTTGCAACTTGTTTACAGTCAAACATGTTCATGTGGTAGTGTTGAAATCAAAACACTACCACATGAACATGTTTGACTGTATCCTTTATGACTTTAATAGCTATAAATTAGTGTCTGAACGAAATTTTTCTTTAGGTTTCAGCCGTTTCAGCCAATAAATTCTAACTCGGTTTCAATTTCAGCCAAAAAACTAACAGAAACTTCGGCCCTGCTAAAATGTACAGGAAACGCTTATTTTCAAATTTAAAATTTTTATTATATTTATTGTCCATTTAACATTTTAAAATTAATCGTTATTTGATCGAGCGAAGCGAGATCTCTAAGTTGACTTGGTGATTCAGCGCTTTGTCCGTCCCTCCGTCCGCCTGTCAGAGGCATCTAGCGTCTAAACCGTACAAGTAAAATTCAAATTCTCAGAGAATATGTAAAACTGTGGCCTAGAGCTAGAAATGACAGTTAAAATGATATAAATAAAAATGTTAAGAGGGCATACATGTAGTGGGGGGGGAAAATATTTTTATTTACTTATCCTTGTAGGGTATCGTTGAAGAGAGCTTTTCAAGTAGAGTCCAAAACCAATTTTAGAAAAATCTAAGTTGGAAAATAACAATTAGGTAAGCCACCAAAGTCACTGTTTTTAGACCTATTTTGTCCCGGGTCTATCTCAAAAACAGCTTCACATTTAAAGCTGAAACTTATGTATATTATCCGTTATATCATGTTGTTGAATAACAAATACAGAAATAAAACAATTATTCATAAAAAAATTATTAGCCTCAAAAGATTAAAGATCTCACTTCACTATTCGTCTGGGATTAAAAGTTTAAAACTTCTTATAACAGTTACCAGCTTACTAAAAGCTTGAAGTAAGTTGTATATATCACAACCAAACTTTTGAAGACCAACTTTAGAAATGTTCAAACTACTTCAAACACTTAATCAATTCATTATAGAGAGTTGCACAAAAATGTCTGTGTTATACTCTTGTAAAAACAACCTATTCACTCTAGACTTGAATCTAGACTCAAATTTATACCGCTACTTGCGCTGGGCACCCGGGTCTCGTGAACGAAACGCTTGCGCGAGCTAATTTTACTTGTGGTGCCATCTAGTTTCGTTGTTCCAAGTTTCGGATTACAACGTGTAAGTTGTTGCTTGTTTACAGTCAAACATGTTCAAGTGGTAGCGTTTTGTTCTCTTTTTATGATTTTAATAGATATAAATTAGTATCTGAACGAAATTTTGCTTTGGGTTTCAGTCAAAAAAGTCGAACGCGGTTTCGGCCCTGAAATTAAAATTAGATTTTTGTCTTTTTAACATTTTACAATTAATCGTTGTTATTATTATTATTATAGTGAATAAATACTAAGTTCACTTTGGTCACACAATGTCAATTTATAATGTAAATTTGTTTTTTTTTTATATTCCATACTTATTTAATCTTTTAAACAAATTCTAAGTTATAATTTAAACACTAAACTCTAAAGTGCTTTCTAGTGATTTATTGTATCCATATACTAAGATATAATTAGGCGTACACGTTGTAGAACAGTTTAGTTCAGTACCAACTTGCCACTAAGTTTCATAAATATTTTGATTTT
The DNA here is from genome assembly GCA_948107665.1 of Lomographa bimaculata. Lineage (NCBI taxonomy): Eukaryota > Metazoa > Arthropoda > Insecta > Lepidoptera > Geometridae > Lomographa > Lomographa bimaculata. The sequence goes on from OX403603.1 coordinate 8,612,093, forward strand.
TTAAGTTTTGTTTCATTAAGTAAATGTAAGTAGGCTTCATTCAATGTAAACTATTCGTTTGCTCTGAACTGTGATCTCGTGCCTATATTTTGTATAGTAGAGATTTTTTTTTAGTTAATTACTTATAGCTTTATTTCTTAATAACTAGTCGTTTGCGCCCAACTGCGATCTCACGCCTACATTTTGCCTCATGGAGAAAAACTTTTGAGGTTACATGCTTATAACTTTTCTTCTATAAAATAATTGTTTGATTTCTGTATTTGTCGTTCAAGTACAGAATATAACGGATATTATACGTAAGTTTCAGCGTTAAGTATGAAGCCATTTTTGAAATAGACCCCGGGACAAAATAGGCCTAAAAACAATTTTTTTAGTGGCCTACCAAATCGTCATTTTCTAACATAGATTTTTTTAAACCTCTTTTGTACTCTACTTTTCAAGCCCTTTTTCACCGATACCTCACAATGCAAGATAAAAAAAATATTTTGTTCCCCACTTACATGTATAGGAGCCCCCTTCATATTTTATTAATTTATATAATTTTAAATGTAATTTCTGGCTTTGGGCTGTAGTAGTTCCTGGGCTAGATGCCTCTAACAGACGGACAGAGAAAGTGCTGATTCACACAAGTCAACTTAAAGATCTCGCTCCGCTACTACATCTCGGATTAAAACTACTTATAACAGTTATCAGCTTACTAAAAGTTTGTCGAAATAAGTTATATATTTTACAACGAAACTTTTCATTCTTCCAACCAGAACCAACTTTAGAATTGTACAAACACATGATCAATTCATTATAGAGAGTTGCACAGACTAACTGTGTTTAACTCTTGCAAAAACAACCTATTCACTCTAGACTTGAATCTAGACTCAACTTCACACCGCTACTTGTGCGAGGCACCCGGCTCTCGTGAACGAAACGCTTGCGCGAGCTTATTTTACTTGTGGCGCCATCTAATTTGCTTGTTTCACTTAAAGTTTCGAATTCCAACTTGCAGGTTGTTACTTGTTTACGGTCAAACAAGTTCATGTCGTAGCATTTTGCTTTCCTTTTATGACTTTAAAAGATATAAATTAGTGTCTGAACGAAATTTCGCTTTGGGTTTCAGCCAATTTCAGCCAAAAAGTTCTAACGCGGTTTTAATTTCAGCCAAAAAACTAACAGAAACTTCGGCCCTGCCAAAATGTACAAGAAACGCTAACTCTCAAATTTAAAATTTTAATTAGCTTTTTTGACCATTTTACATTTTAAAATTAGTCGTTATTTGATCGAGCGAAGCGAGATCTCTAAGTTGACTTGGTGACTCAGCGATTTGTCCGTCCCTCCGTCCGTCTGTCAGAGGCATCTAGCGTCTAAACCGTACAAGTAAAAAAACTTCAAATTCTCAGAGAATATGTAAAACTGTGTACATTAATAAAAATGTTAAGAGGTATGTAGTGGGAGCAAAATATATTTTAAATTTTTTTATATATCCTTGTAGGGTATCGTTGAAGAGAACTTTTCAAGTAGAGTATGAAACCGATTTTAGAAAAATCTAAGTTGGAAAATAACAATTTGGTAAGCCACCAAAGTCACTGTTTTTAGACCTGTTTTGTCCCGGGTCTATCTCAAAAACGGCTTTACATTTAAAGCTGAAACTTGTGTATATTATCCGTTATATCCTGTTGTTGTATAACAAATACAGAAATCAAACAATTATTTATAAAAAAGTAATTAGAAATTTACCTCAAAAGCTATTCTCTACTGGGCAATATGTTGCCCTCATAGTATTTTCATTTATATAATTTGAATTGCCATTTTTGGCATTGGGTCATGGTTTTACATATTCTCTGAGAATTTGAAGTCATTCGCAAGTATGGTTTAGACGCTATATGCCTCTGACAGACGGACGGACAAAGTGCTAACCCACACAAGTCAGCTTAAAGATCTCGCTTCTCTATTGGTCTGGGATTCAAACTACTTATAACAGTTACCAGCCTTGTACTAAGTAAGTTGTATATATTACAAACATATTTTATTTTTAAAGACCAAGTTTAGAAATGCACAAACACAATATAATCAATTTATTATAGAGAGTTGCACAGAATGTCTGTATTTAACTCTTGTAAAAACAACCTATTTACTCTAGACTTGAATCTAGACTCAATTTCATACCGCTATTGAGCTGGGCACCCGGCTCTCGTGAACGAAACGCTTGCGCGAGCTAATTTTACTTGTGGTGCCATCTAGTTTAGTTGTTTCACATATAGTTTAGGATTCCAACTTGTAAGTTGTTACTTGTTTACAGTCAAACATGTTCATTTGGTCGCGTTTTGCTCTCTTTTATGACTTTAATAGATATAAATTATTATCTGAACGAAATTTCGCTTTGGGTTTCAGTCAAAAAGGTCGAACGCGGTTTCAGTTTCAGCCAAAAAAATAACTGAAAATTCGGCCCTGCCAAAACGTACAGGATCAGACGGCTTACTTTCCAGATGAACATTTTAATAAGCTTTTTTGTCCATTTATCATTTTAAAATTAATCGTTGTTATTATATTTATAGTGAATAAATACTAAGTTCACACAAAGACAATTTTAAATTATTTTATATTTCATACTTATTTAATCTATTAAACATGTTCTAAGTTATAATTTAAACCCTAAACTCTAGTAAGTGCTTTCTACTGATTTATTGTATCCATATACTAACATATAATTGGGCGTTCATGTTGTAGAATAGTTAATTTCAGTACCTACTAGCCACTAAATTTCATAAATGTTTCGTATCATTAAATAAATGTAACTAGGCTTTAAAAATTCTTTCATTTAATGTTGACTAGTAGTTGGCTCTGAACTGTGATCTCGTGCCTAATAGAGAAAAACGTTTTAGGTTAATTGCTTATAACTTTATTTCTATAAAATAATTGTTTGATTTCTGTGTTTGTCTGTTGTTCAAGTACAGAATATAACGGATATTATACGTAAGTTTCAGCGTTCAGTATGAAGCCATTTTTGAGATAGACCCCGGGACAAAGTAGGCCAGTGTATTTAGTGGCCTACCAAATCGTTATTTTCTAACATAGATTTTTTTGAACCGGTTTTGTACTCTACTTGTCAAGCCCTTTTCCACCGATACCCCACAATGCAAGATAAAAAAAAATATTTTGTTCCCCACTTACTTGTATAAGAGCCCCCTTCATATTTAATTTATTTATATAATTTTAAATGTAATTTCTGGCTTTGGGCTGTAGTCTGTGGCTGTATATATATTCAGCACTTTGTCTGTTAGTTATAGTGTTGAGTAGGACATACAAGAGGCATGACATTTGTCCCGTACAAGACGTACTATTGTAAGAGCGGTTCAAATTTTTTACATGTACTACTTCAAATTGTATGTCACGCTCGTCGTGCAAGCTTTAGCATAGAGTGAGTGAGAGAAAACGCGTCGTACCGTACGTACCTCGTCTCGTTGCTGTATGTATGCTATACTTCAGTACAAGGCGTGTACTTTCTCACCAGCTTTATATGTCACGGAGTGAGACAGCAATATTACGCTTTAGTTCACTTTCGTCGACCAGTTTATGCTAGAAAATAATCGGAGTTGGGCATCGCAAGTGGCGCGTCTCAAAGTGCGGCAAATGTTGATGTCATTTGGATAATTTGGATTTTGGCGCGTACCATAACAATTACGAGTGCATGTTGTTTTGATTAGTTTGTAATTAATAATATAGTGGGTTAACAGTTTGTTGCACAGTTGCAAAAAAAAGTGTCGCAAATATTATTTTTAAATGTTAATAATGTATTTTTTTTATTACATCATACATTTATTAAAATAAATTTGTTTTATTGCGTATTTCGTAAAATAGTAACAGGCACTGTTACATACATAGACTTTTTGTTCAAATTTTACAATAATATATTCAGTTTTCATTTATCAATTCGATTCATATATCGTTGTAGAGTTAGTGATAAGTACTACGTCAATTACACTTTGTAAGGTACATAATAAACGCTCCAGTACGAAATAACACAATTACTCGTTATTTCAAATACACCGCTATGAGGCGCTATGCCTCGCCTCTTTTGAAGTGAGACATTGTACTGGCTCAGTACAAAAAAGAGGCAACTCTTACAAACTCATTTTAATTTCATGTCCTACACAACACTAGTTAGTTATTAGCTTACTAAAAGCTTGTCGTAATAAGTTATACATTTTACAACGAAACTTTTCGTGACCAACCAACTTTAGAAATGTACTAATATGTGATCGATTCATTATAGAGAGTTGCACAGACTAACTGTGTTTAACTCATGCAAAAAAAACCTATTCACTCTAGACTTGAATCTAGACTCAACTTAACAACGCTACTTGTGCGAGGCACCCGGCTCTCGTGAACGAAACGCTTGCGCGAGTTAATTTTACTTGTGGCGCCATCTAGTTGGCTTGTTTCACCTAAAGTTTCGGATCCCAACTTGTAAGTTGTTACTTGTTTTCAGTCAAACATGTTCAAGTGGTACCGTTTTGCTTTCCCTTTATGACTTTAAAAGATATGAATTAGTGTCCGAACGGAATTTCGCTTTGGGTTTCAGCCAATTTCAGCCAAATAGTTTGAACGCGGTTTCAGTTTCAGCCAAAAAAATTACTCAAACGTCGGCCCTGTCAAAATGTACAGGAGTAGAGACGGCTTTACTTTCAAATTATTTTATTTTATTAGATTTTTGTCCATTTGACATTTTAAAATTAATCGTTATCATTATTATTGTGAATACTAAGTTCACCTTGGTCCCACAAAGTCAATTCTTAATGTATTTTTTTTTTTTTAATCCTATTATATTATAATATTATAAATGTGAAAGTTTGTGTGTGAGTATGAATGTTTGTTACCACGTATTTCCGTAACGAATAAACCGATTTTAATAAAATTTAGAATGTAGATAGTTTAGGATCTGTAATAACACATAGGCTACCTTTTAACTTCATTATCAGAAGCCGCGGGGCACGGCTAGTATTCCATACTTATTTAATTTGTTAAACATATTCTGAATAATAATCACCACCCTTAATTCTAGAAAGTGCTTTCTAGTGATTTATTGTAGTCATACTAAGACATAATTAGGCGTACATGTTGTAGAAAAATGAAGTTCAGTACTTAGGTACTTATCCTCCTTAGCCACTAAGTTTCATAAATGTTGTGATTAAACAATACAATACAAAAACTCTTTATTGACACCAAAAGATAAATACAACTTACAGAGACTTATAAAGATAGGTACAATGGGCGGTCTTATCGCTAAGAGCGATCTCTTCCAGACAATCTGTGGATGGAAATATAAACGAAAAGACAATGTTGGGATGGTGGTGCGATAAAATGAATGAAATAGATTTAAAAATAATAAAAATATATTGTTTAAACTACATAAACAATACATACCAATACTAATTTCAGAATATACTTACATAAAATAAATAAATATTTACATATAAGAACCTATATGTGTGTAAGTTATATATGTTAAATAATATGTATTAATTATTTAACATATATAACTTACACACATATTATAGTAGCGTTTACACATTCGACAAATAAAAGTTTTTGACTTGAGATTTAAATGACTCTTGAGTTTGCGCGCGTTTGACATTCACAGGCAGAGCATTCCAAAGCCGCTTATATGCTATTTTGTATCATTAAATAAATGTAAGTAGGCTTAATATATTCTTCCATTTAATATAGACTAGTCGTTCGCCCGGAACTGTGATCTCGCGCCTACATTTTGCCTAAGAGAGAAAAACGATTTAGGTTAACTGCTTATAACATTATTTCTTTATAATTAGCGTTTAATTTCTGTATTTTTGTTCAAGCATGGGATATTGTGGATATTATACGTATGTTTCAGCTTTATATGTGAAGCCGTTTTACCCCGAGACAAAATAGGTCAATAAAATAGTGACTTTAATAACTAAAATAGACCTACAAAATTGTTAGTATCCAACATAGATTTTTCTAAAACCGGTTTCGTGTTCTACTAGCAGAGCTCCTTTTAACAATACCCTACAAGGGTTAAAAAAAATGTTTTGCTACACACTTTCATGTAAGAGTGCCCCCTTAATATTTTTCATAATTTATATAATTTTAATAGTCATTTCTGACTTTGGGCCCTAGCTTTACATAATCTCAGAGAATTTAAAGTTATTCGCTATTATGTTTTAGACGCTAGATACCTCAGACAGACGGACGAACGGACAGACGGACAAAGTTCCGAATCACCCAAGTCCATTTAGAGATCTCGCTTCGCTCGATTAATAACTCACCAATCACGCCCAAAGCCTACAAATGTTGATTGGTAAATTATTTTTTTATCTCAACATTTTAGCTATATATCTTCGGGCCAATTGCCTATATTTCTGGTTTAAGATGTTTTATTTTCTCAAAAAGAATAACATTCACTTAAATGAGAAAATGTAGGTATTTAGACAGTATTTTGGCGTCTTTTAGGTGCATTATAACATTATTTATACAAACTGATCAAATGAGGGTAGGTCAAAAAAAGTGTTCACTAATTATATGATATTCGTTCGACCATACTTTGTTTACACACAGAACAAGTTTCCTAAAACTATTCACATCTATACAGCAAACAATAATATCTAAGTTACCTACAAGACTTCGAGCGTATAGGTAACTGAAGTGCTCAAACCCACTACCAGTAGATAGCGTTCGCAACATGCTGGCAGCATTGTCTCTCTGAATTGCAATGCTAATACGTTGAGCCACCATTTTGATCACGCGTCATCTGATAGATTTTTGAAAATAGAATGAGTTCTCGGTCCCCAAGGGCCCAGTGTCTCAACATCAAACGGCTCAAATATGTAAGTAACTGCTAAGGTTTTCATATTTTCGTTTGCGCTACACAGCCGGAGTTGCCGCGGCGTCAATCCCATTCTGTGTTTCAGGAAGATGTGAAGGAGCAAAAGTCTGCATTGTCGGGTGTTGACTTTATACTAATTTATGTTATTTTATGTACAATGGACATTTAATTAATTTAATTAAATTTTCAAATTTGTAATTTGATTTATTTAAAATTTTAATTTAATAATTTTAATAAGTTTGACATTCGTATTGCTTTTAATAATTATTTGGTATTGTAATTTAATTTATTTGTTAATAAATATTTAGTATTGTAATTTAATTTACTTGTTATTCTATTGTAATTTGAATTTTTTATTTGTTATTCGAATGTTCTATTGAAATTTTGTAGTTTTTTATGGGTTAATTTACCTGAAATAAATGGATTTTATTTTATTTTTATTTTTAAAAGTGTCGACACAAGTTGCATCCCACACTAAACGCTGTCAGTTGGTAAATTGTGCTGCTGCCAAAAATCAAACAATGGCATTGAAATTCAGATGCTGATTAATTCAGAACATCTCAACCATCAGGTGAGATAGAGGTCAAAATGGTGAGATCGAAAAAAAAAATTTCTGCGCCAAGAGCCACCTATAATCTATATTTAATAAATATGTCATGCTACCAATTATAATGACAAGTGTTACACTTTTACACCTTTCAGCGTATTCATGCGACAAACCGGGGTAAAAACTATTCTAATGTAACCAAACGCCGACGGAACTTTCAATCTGCTGACGTCATGACACCCCTACTATCACCACACTAACTATACCATCACAAGAAGTCAACATCAACTCTATCTCATTGCAAAAAGGGTGATTTATCAGTGGCAGCTATTTCGGTAATTGCAACATGTGATGTGAAAATAAAATAGATGCGTTTTATTCTCTGTACATATTTGAGGGCGTATGCCACTTTGCAGCTTGCTTAGCTTCCGGCTGTGTGTGAACCCTGTCACCTTGCTGGTGTTTCTATGGAGATCAACGGACTTTATGGTTTTAACGAATTTTCGGAAATAACGTAAAGAAGTAAGTAATTTATGACCGAGCGAAGCCAGACTATAAGTTGACTAAGTGATTCAGCACTTTGTCCGTCCCTGGTCTTTTAGAAAAAATTGGCGTCTGTACAAGCTTACAAACCATACAAGTGAATAACTTCTCAAAGAATATATCTTTAGAGCTATGCAAGTAGAGTTCGAAATCGTTGGTACAAAACTACTACTGACTTAAGCCTAAAGCAATATTATATTTTTACTTGCTGGAATATTATGGTAGCCGTAATTCCTGGAAAAAGTAGACACTGGAAGTGGGCTTGAGCACTTGAGTTACCAATAAGCTCGAGGCCTTGTTGGTAGGTAACTTAGGTTTTTGCTGTATATATGTGTAAAGGAGCCTATGTTAATCCACGGAGTCAACTACTTCCATACCAAATTTCATCGAAATTGGTCTAGCCGTTTGAGCATGAAGAAGTAACTAACATACAAACACACTCACATAGGCTTTCGCCTTTATTAATCGAGCGACGCGAGATCGAGAGAATGTAGGCGCGAGATGTTTGTTCGACGCGAACCAATAATAATAATATGTTTATTTCCAAAAATAAAAATTACATTCAATAATGGTGTTCAATAATAGTGGATACAAACTATACATTTGTAGGAAAAATGCAATTCTTTAACAACAACATTATGTAAGCCTCAGACACCCACGCTAGGCAAAGCCTGTACTGCAGGTACCTGTGCTCCCCCAAACTGATGTCTTATATATTTAGAATATTTTGTCCTAGATGGTTTGTATAATAATTAACAATATTAAATAATTATATTATATTGGTCTAGAATGATATTAGTTTAATTTTTTGAATATTTATATATATATATATATATATATAGATTTTAAAAATAATAATTAAAAATAGTAATATTAGTGTGCTAAAATCATATAATTTCACGAGAATATGATTTTCAATAGTGCCCGCTGTTTGATCTCTGTACACTATTTCCGCCGCCTTCACCCGCAAACAGAGCCGTGTATCAGACTGAACTGTATTGTCTCATTTTCCAGGATGACCATGATCTTTGACGCTTAGGTTTTTTCCGTGCCCATTTTGAATGGAACTGCCGGCCTAAGATAGGTATTAGCCATAGTAGGGTGTGCATCCATCTTCCAAGCAGCGAGTGAGTGTTTGATTTCCGTCGGGAACACACGTTTCTCCCCGAGGAAATTTGTGTTTCTGGTTCTGGGTGTGATCTTGTGTGTGGTGTGAATATTTCCGGCACCACGACTCAAGTAATTTAACCTAGAGTGGGGCTGTGACTGTGAAAGAGTTTATGTTTATTTTTATATAAATTTTAATAACGTGTCTGCGAGCTGCGGGGCGGAAACACAAGCTTTCTCCCCTAGAGATATTTTTGTTTTATGATTCTAGGAGTGATTGCGTGTGTGTGATGTGGATGTTTCCGGCACCCACAATACAATTAGAAGCGAAAAAAAATCTTTTTATATGCGCTTTCACACTTTCAGCCCTACACTAAGTTCGCAGAACAACGTCGAAATTATTATTTAATAAAAATAACCTAATTTGACCTCGATGTGCATTTTTTTATTCCAGTAAATATCTTAGGCCTAGGATCGGGGTAAATTGAAAACCAACACTGTGTGCTCATGTAAATGAACACGCAGTACAAGCTAAATTTACTCTGATTGCTCCATAAAAAAGTAGTAGTAAGTAAAGGTCTAAGCTCAATTCGATGTATTTTTCTTATTTATAGTAGTAATAAATATATTTCTTACTTTCTTTATTTCAGAAGTGAAACTAACATCCAAAGGTTGTCTGAAAGAGATCGCTTTCAGCGATAGGACCGCCTATTGTTGCACTTTTCAAAAACGTACTGTTATACTTTTTACTATTTGTGTTATTTATTATTTAAGGTGTTCAATAAAGAGTATATCTATCTTTTGTATTACAGGGAAACATTTTTATTAGTGTTTACCCCACGTTTCGCTCAAAAAGGTTGCGGAGTGGAATTTCAAAGCTCTCCCACAAAAAGTTTGATTTATATCACTAGTACCATTTGATAGTACCATTGATATATATTGATACTACTTTATATCTCCAGTGCCATTAAATAAAATACTAATATCAGATTCCTGGCTTTACTTATTATAACCATTAATGGTACTAGTGACACCACTTTATATTACTAGTACCTATTTATATAAAACACTAGAGTCGGATTCTTTAGTTCCTTCAGGTTCGGAACGTAGAATTTATTATAAAATATTGAATTCCTAATTTCACTTCTATAATAGTTTTTAAAAGTAAAGTAAGTAAATACCACGACACAGGTCATCCTAGTGTGGGACCCAGGAATCTACATTTTTGTATTTTGGTTTTTTGGTGCAAATAAAGGTTTTTATTATTATTATCCAAAAAAAAATTTTTTCTCACGGGTCTGTGCCCGGACCTTTGTAAGGCATTAGCGGAGCCGTAGCTAACGCTAAGAGGCCCTTTGGTATAGTTACATTTTAATAATACCATATCAGGCGTGTCCAATCATACGACGGACATCTCTTATTATTATTATCTTAAGCCTGGTCAGCCTAGCTAGCCGTAAGTCACCGGGGACCAAAGACTAATAGCTTTTACGGGCGGTCCGCGACCAACAGATTTTTAACTCCACTTTTTGTCCAATCTCGACTCTACACGAAGGGTATAAAATCTTTACTTATTGAATCGAATCTCGAATGATGGCCATTTTGCTTTTGACATGTCGTTTTATCCTCTTTACCTTTGAGAATATTTACTTTGGTCATACTTGGGTATAGCTCTGTGATCTTTTGGTAGATAATTTTATTGATCTATATAATATTTTTATACATAATAACTATTTTACTTACATAATGTTTTATCGATGTTTTTTTACGTGGCAACACACCTTACTTTCAGTAAAGACTTTTCAGCACAAAATTAGCGTTTGGAAATTTAGCTTCATGCCTGAAAAAGCTAGGGACATGATATAGAAAGCGCCCAAGGCGCGCGCCCCGGGCGCTGTGAAGGTAATATGTATGGCGCGTAAGGGACCTTGGTATAAGCAAAAGGCAAAGCGCTAAAGCGCCCGCTGCTCGGTCGCGCGTCTCGGGCGCGCGTACTCGACTGCTCCCCCGCGCTGCCGTTGTGCCGTGTCTGGGGAACAATTAAGTAGTAATGTATTATAAGTAATTATGTATATGCATATGTATGTAAACATAAATAATTTATCGTACTACAGACAATCTCGATTCTATCTCTAAATAAACTACTTATTAAAAACCAGCTTCTAGATGTCCGCCATATTGGATTTAGAGTAAAGTTACTTTAATTTTCGAGTTATTCTCAGCAAGCCCTTTCATTTGATACCCATATTATTATTGTTAGAGTGCATTAAAAATAACTTGTCTGCCATTTTGAGTGCAAGATGACCACCCGAACAAACATAGGTAGGTAGTACCTACTGTAAAATGTACCTACGCCCCTCTAACTTTGTCAAACGTTGTAAGTATTTAATATAGGAATTTTTTTGGTGGTCAGAAAAAAAATAATTTTCTATTACACTCAAAGACTTTGAGTTGGAAATAAGTTCCCAAATGACAATTATATATATATATATTTTTTTTTATTTGTGACAGGCTAGTATTTGACCACTATCTCACCTGATGGTAAGTGACGATGTGAACGAAGCTGGTAAACACACTAGACCTGGAATACGCAGGCTCTCAAGGATAACTGCCGGAACACCGTATTTGGCTTGGCGGCAGACTTTCAACCTGATGGTGGTAAGCTACTTTGGTAGCAAGCCAGGCGAGCAACTCACAAAATGCTCTACCACCTCTCAAATGTCACCTGATTAGCACCACCCGGGGACCACGTGTAGGGAGTCAGACTTAAGGGGTATCCTCCTACGGACGTGGGTGACTCAGCCCCCAAATATATACAATATATACACTAGATATTCTCTTCCACTAGCTTATTACAATAGGAGTTTTGCCGCGACAGCGAAAAAATTGCGTTTTTGTATAATTTTCCAAAACCTGTGATTCTTCGAGTGTTAATGAGTAATAATGGTGGACTATTAACCGTTAAAACTTAGTTAATACGTTAGTAAACGTGCATAAGTGCAGGCAAATCATACAATGTTGAAAAACGTGATTCATGACTTCGGTCCAAAACTCCATTAGAAGTTCTAGTAAAGTTTCTACCACTTTACTTGGGCATTACTTGACTATGACTGGACCTTGACTCTTTTACTTAACTTTGACTGTGATTTGTGACTAGGACTTTTAATATAAAATACACTTGAAATATATTATTACATGACACAATGCACAAGATTGCGAAGCCAAAGTTAAAAGAAAAAAAAACATATAACACTACCTATACTTATCTACTAAATCTAAAGGGAATCGCCCTCCCGCGTAAATGTTTACAATGATTCGATCAAAACAGATGTTCGGCTCGATTAATGGGTAATTTTTAATCGAATGTGGCTGCACTAATGGATGCAATTAAGTTATTTCGACATCTGGATTTATATTACTTTACTAATTTAGAGTAACTGACTATTCGATGCTAGTAAGAGTCCTTAATCTATTGAGTCCTTTTTTTTAATTATTTGCGGAATAACTCACTGGATTCTACTCCCATTTTATTAAAATCCTATCCTACTAGTAGGATTACTACTAATATTATAAATCCGAAAGTTTGTGTGTAAGTATGTTTGTTCCCTCTTCACGCTTTAACGGCTGAACGGATTTGGATGAAATTTGGAATGTACATAGATTAGCACATAGGCTACTTTTTAACTAGATAATAGCGGCACGGAAGCCTCGGGGCACGGCTAGTCCTACTAATATTATAAATCAGACGGTTTGTTTGTAAGTGTGTAAGTATGTTTGTTCCCTCTTCACGCTTTAACGGCTTAACGGATTTGGATGAAATTTGGAATGTACATAGATTATACCTAGGATTAACACATGGGCTACTTTTTAACTTGATAATAGAGGGCGACTTCATCGCAACGAAGGAAATTATGAGGTAACTTTTGAAGTCGGGTAAACGAGAACATCGTCAAAGTAAGCATTATTTGTCACAAAATAGACATTATTGATGATATTTCAAGAACTACTGATCAGATCTTGATCAAATTTAAATGGGACCAATTAGAAAGCAACATCTTTCAAACTAAAAAAAATTTTTGATATCGGCTCCCGTTGAGAGAAGTTATGAGGTAACACACATAAAAAAAAAACTGTCGACTTGTGTATCACCTCCTTTTTTGGGAAGTCGGTAAAAAGTTTAACTTCTATCGATAGTCTTACGACAAACCCTTTTTTTAGAACTGATGTTAGGTTAATGCGGGCATCATGTCTAAGCCTCATGTCTCATGATAAATCCTGCAGTTTCAATTCGCAACTCTCTCATTCCACTCAAACCGTGCTTCATCGACAACAATCCATGGAATGTCACAGGCTATTAGCACACGTGCGCAACCCTCTGTGATACACCCCCGGTAATTACGTCCAACTATTTTGCGTGATTGGGAACTGGCTAATATACCCTTGTCGAGGTTTTTGTTGGGAAATTAATTGTCAACCACTTCCCGGTGTTGATGGGAATCGGTTTCCCGTTTCGACTAGACTGTTGCATAATTTTTATTTGAAGCAAGTTATGTCACACAATAATTGAAACGCAAGCAAAGCTTAAAAAACCGACTTCATCGCTTATATTTCGGTTTTGGCTTGACCGATTTCGATAAAATTTATATGTAGTATACTCTACCAAACAAAAAAAACAACAAAATCGATTCATAATTGGCAGAGCTATAGCGCGTAACATACAGAAAAAAACATACATTCTAGTTGAGACCCTCCTTTTTCCTCCATTATTACGTACATCGCGCGGTGTTCGCTGCTCTCTAAAATTGAACTAAGAGTCATTGGCGATAATAAGCTAATTGAGTCCAGATTGCAGAGCCTCGGTCACAGACGTATGGTCGCAAGTCTATCGGTATTCTATCGTTTGCATTTTGGAGAGTGTGCGCAGGATTTACATGAGTTAACTCCACCATGTCACTTTTACCATCTAAGAACCAGACAAACTGTCAAACGTGGTTGACCATGGTTGACCTACCTCTAATTCGTTCGAAGTGTTTAGCTTCTACGTTCATTATCCGTACATCGAAGGAGTGGAACTCATTGCCTGCGTCATTGTTCCCCGAGGGGTATACCTAATCTGGAAGTCTTCAAATTAAGAGTGAATAGGTATCTTCTAGGCAAGCATGTCACATCTTCGGCCGCATCATCACTATCCATCAGTGGTCAAATGCTTGCCTATTTAGCATAAAAAAACTAAGTTCAAAAATGATAATACATATAACACCCCTGATTGTACCCGGTGCAAAGCTGCTCATGATGGGCAGCATTTCCAAGCTGGTTTTTTTTTTCAAACGAACTACATGCCGCTGGCTTTGTGTAGCCTCTGCAACATCACCGGGCGGGTCCACGCTGGATAGCAATGGCGAGCTTTTGTACCAGGAACGAGCTGGAGCGGGAGTCACCGTTGCTTTCCCTTATCCGGCGCCCTATCTCGCGGACCAAATTTTTGGCTTCGGCAACCCAATACACCACGCCCACGGCCTCAACGGCGATGGGTATATAACAATATTGTGGCTCCATCCCTACTTATTAGCAAATTATGTTATTGATAATTTACAAAAATTTTGTCAACAATATCGACCACTTCCGAAAATCATTTTCCATTAGTCATTCCGACATAAGGCGTTGTGCACACGAGCGGCACGCGCGCGCAGATTTATCAGCGTAATTAAAAGGCGGCGCATTAGCGTATGAATGTGGCGGGTGCGCGCGCGCACGGCTGTAGCGCACCGCAGCTGTCGAAGTGGATGGTAGTGTGGTGAGTAGGTTTGATACTTGAAGGAAATAGCAGATTTTTGAAGTGAAACTTTTTGTGGCAGTAGCGTCATTAACGTTCATGAGTGCCTCTTTGGGGCCCATGTGAATAAACGATTTTGAATTTTATGGGAGACATTTCATGGGGACAATTTTATGAAGTTTTAAATTCTGATCCGCAATACCAAAAAATCACTTCTATCGTGTGACTTTACGACACACCGTGTTTTTAAAACGAACAAGGATTATTTTGCTTTACTTAAACATCTGACCAAAAACTAAACACAAACTGTTACCACCCACAAAAGCAAACCTAAGTAGGTATTGTTTTTTTAAAGTGAATTAGTTATCAGCTTGCTAAAACATTTATTATCAGCTTACTAAAACAAATCATGTACTCAATAGTCTTAGAGATCTGTGACACAGATTTCTAACAAAACCTACATCAGGCACCAGGTCTCACAAAGTAGAACACATTTCGTATACACGATTTAAAAATGCCTTACATGATGTTCATAAAAATAAGTAGGTCAGTTCATTATTCCTATCTTTATGGCATATTATGTTTATATAAACTTAAAAATATAAATAAAAACGCTTCAAAAACGCTTTCAACACACTAACGCTTTCACACTCATAGCCCGACAGTAAGTTCGATTACTTCTAATTTGGATGTCGAACAACATTCATATCACACAATCACAGCCAGAACCAGAGACACAAATTTTCCTTCCGGAGAAAACTTGTGTTCCCGCCGGGAATCGAACCTGATATCCCTGTTTAGAAGGCGAACGCTCACCCAACTAAGCAAAAGGACAGTTCAACATATATATTAAATAAAAAAAAATCAAAGCATCAAAATTATTGCTGCCTAGTTTAAATCGCGTGTCGTATCGTGATTGTCTAAACGCCGACAGATGTGTGCCGGAATGTAATGTCCACGGAACAAGCTACACTACACTATATCACTATATCACCCTATTTGATATCAGGCAAGCACCCCAATTCTAAGGATTCATTCACCTCGTCAGATGTTCAATGGCCCGGATGTTTAAGTTTTTTGCTGAAAGTTCGATTTTTTATATAATCTGATTTACTGCGCTAACGGTACATTTTTTGCTGTGTAATAAAATTATAAGGGTATAATAGATAGAAAAAATATTATATTAATTGCACATGAAAAAAAGCAAAAAATACATATTTAAGAATCAGAATCAGAAATAAATTTAATACATTAAAACTTGTTAAAAATGGTATTACAAATTTACTTAAAGTTGAAAGTTCAACAGTAAATATCTATTTCGGACGAACAATCATATTTTATTTAGAAGAACAATGTTGTTCCTAGAGTAAAATTACAAAGTATTTATTATTTTACATAATTAGAATAGAAAAAGAATATAATTTATTTCTTAAGACTTATTAATAAGTATGTGTAAGTATATTATTTATTAATTTAAATACGTGTTGAGGTACAACACCGTCCCTGTTTGTAATATTTTTCTCATCTCCCTTTGGTTGTCTGGAAGAAATCGCTTTGAGCGATAAGACCGCCCTTTGTGCTCCTATGATATATTTAAGATTTCTTTGTAAGTGTTATTTTTTGGTATGCAACTAAAGAATGTATCTATCTATCTGATATCTAATACATACAATACAACAATAACAACAGTCTGGTACGGTTCAAACTAGGAGGCTATACTTAATCGAGAAAATAATAAACATTTGTGGTGTACAATATTATAGATATTATTTAACTATTACTAACTTAATATTAGTATTAGTAGTAACTTCACATTTCCCAAAGCTCACAATACGGGCGCGTCGTTATATGTATTTCATAGCTATCTTGTATATTGTCCGAACACGATGAGGAAGTCTTTCAAACTTCGAAGAAGCATCCTGCGGTTGAGGAAACTGATACTTTGTTTGATAAAGTAAGACCGCCAGCCAGTCTAGCTACTCAGCTATATAACAACTAGCTGTAGTATGTTTTAGCACAGTTTTAGTCTTAGTCTCTATATCGTGTAATTGAAGTAAGAAATTTGGTGATCTATGGCTGTTTGAGGCTTATTTCTCATTTGAGGACACTTAATAAAATCTTACAAAAGATTTTATTTTACGTATTTGCCAGTAAAGTTTGTCAATGACTACATAATTATATTTTAAATGTATTTTTAATATTTTTTTAGACGAGACAATCAAGTCGTTCACGTATGACGACTGCTTACGAGTATACAGCTCAATGTCACCCGGAGCTTTAAATAACATCCCCTCTCCCCCCTCCCCCGCAGGGCCCAGCGTTTCCCCCCTGGGACCTAAGCTTACCAGTAAATACACTGTGGTCAGTAAATGCTTCAGCAGAATAGAGCTGCAATCTAGTAATTTAGAGTCATCGTCATCATTTCCTTGTTCTTCTCTCAATGAGAGTCGGCACAACATAAACTCATTTGTGAGTCAAAGTAATGTCATACAATATTTGGCACAAATATGTATGACTGGCCGCCTGTTTGACGCCAACCCCTTCTTATTATTACTTCTTATTATTTTTGTTTTACTCAGTCCTAGTTCGTCAGCAGTTTGTTGTATTTAAAATTAAGTATGAAGTAGAAAAAAAACGTGCTATAATCAAAATTTAGTCTGGTGTATCGGCTACGAAAAATATATTAATAGAAGATAAAGTGTGTCTGAGTTAATGTAATTGAAATACGAGACGAGCAAGTC
This sequence comes from Lomographa bimaculata, assembly GCA_948107665.1. Lineage (NCBI taxonomy): Eukaryota > Metazoa > Arthropoda > Insecta > Lepidoptera > Geometridae > Lomographa > Lomographa bimaculata. Next base: position 8,629,657 of record OX403603.1, read on the forward strand.
GCTCGCCTGTCGGTAAACGTCACGATTGCCGATTACAGTTCAGTGCTACCCGAAGTTTTGAACTTATGTAGTTCAAAAGCACTGCAGTCGCCACCCTGAGATATTAGATGTTACATCTGCTGAAGCCTTGTTATTACACTGGAAACATACAGTGATGTTTGCACACTACTGCTTAGCGGTTGAATGGATGGAATCTGGAAGTCATACAGTCTAGAGAGAATAGGTATCTTCTAGGTATGCTAAATCTTAGGTTGCATTATTACTTTACATCAGAATAGTGGTCAAATCTATATATATAAAAATCAATGCCACTTTTCGTTATTATTTTATAACTCAAGAACAGGCTCACCTATCCAAACCAAATGTTTAGGCTTTGTTCGGACTATTTAGTAGATGGTTTATGTGAAGTTTGCAAAAAATTGGTCGAGCGGTTCTTCATTTATCACACCCGGGCGAAGCCGGGGCGGATCGCTAGTTTAGTATAAAACTATGTTCATGTCGTCAAATGGTCTAAATATCAAATTATGAAAGTACTTGACGTCAGGGTTAAATAATTAAGATAAAATCAATTCAGTAGGCTGCATAAAGGAATAGTCTTTTATGTACCATGTCTTGTATGTTTTAATAAATTCGTAGAAATGTTTACATATAAGTACGGACCATATCGACAATGTGACCAAAAATGTTTGCGGTGTGCCAGCTGCGTGTCTAATTACGTTAATGTTCATTTACAAAGTTTCCTGTTAACTAATTCTCGATTTCTAACTTAATTAAAGGCATGTTATGTATGATAATGTTCTCTGGTATACAGTATGGTGTAGTTGTCGTCATATGTCACAATTAACGGGGGGGTTTTTAGGCTACAAAGTGGGAAATGCGCAATAGAGTTTTGTATTGTATTAGTAAAGAAGTAAAGATATGAAAATTTCCTGAAAACAAAGGTTTCGCGAATATATGATACCAGTTGTGCCCCGCGACTTGACCCGCGTTAATTAAGTAAAAAAATTTGTTATTACATAATAATTTTCATCAAAATCAGTTTATTCGTTACGGAGATACGTGGTAACAAACATTCACACACAAACTTTCGCAGTTATAATATTAGTAGGATATTTTATTTGATTTAAACTCACACACATATTGAACTATTCAATTAACTCTCAACTATTAAATTACCTCGCACTATAGCGAGGTGGGACGCGACGGCAAGCGCTCCGTACTCATCCTGAAGAAGACTTCCGAATGATGTCGAAATAATTGTCGATTTAGACATCGACAACGCGTAAGTCACGCTTATTCTCGTTTTAATTTTATTTTTATATATTATATTCTCCAATAAGATACTACCTATCCATACTTATTTTTACAACATACATATTGTGTTCTTAAAACAGAACATACATCTTTTTTACTGGTCTTCATAAATTAATTGATTACTAAGAAAATGTTTTTTTTAACCGTTTGGATATCACGCAGTCCGATCAGACGATCCATATAGCAGACCAACACAGATATAAAATGATTGAAGAGATGAAGTCGATTTTCCACTACCTACTTACTTCAATGCAATTTTGCTGAGATTTAGTTTATTAATTTTATTACTGTGAACTGCACGATGATTTAGTTGGGTGCCCGTTCGCCTTCTAAGCAGGGGTATCGGGTTCGATATACCCAATCCACACTTGTAGGGATGACGCGAGTTTACAAACGTTTCCACCAACACGCTCCATCGTAGACCACGTTTTCACTTTCCATCAGGTGAGATAGTGGTCAATCGTTTGCTTATTATGAATAAAAAAAAACGTGGTCCCAACTAAATTGACGCGGGTGAGATTGTGGTCAATCGCTTGCCTATTATGAATAAAAAAAAAACGTGGTCACAACTAAATTGACGCGTCCATGTTGTTTCAGGCCAAGTATAAGGTTATTAGTCGTAAAAAAAAAAGTCACTATACCATCTATACCATCTGCAACTATCCGGTAATCTATACGACAAACAAGCAAGCATCAACATACACACACAAACACACGATTTGTCATTTATGGTAGTACCACTAGTGTTATATAATTACCCAAAAACATTATATTTATAGATATTTTAAAACAGATACCACATCTAGTTCCCCCAAATCTTTGGCATGACAGTGGTGCCACAATCGTAAGGCACCCTTCAAGAAACAGGTCAAGGCGGCACCTGTTGCATCCTCAAGGAAATTAGGGGAGCCGGTTAAGGGTTGCTCGTAAGACAGGTGATTTATGACGTGTAAAGTTACAGGTTGGTTAATTGTAATTTATCATGTTACGAGTACTCATACTTTTATGAGAAGGAATGTAATGTTCTCTCTTTTTTAATGAATTCAGTGCATATGGGCCAATTGCCTACATTTTCTAAGACAACTAATATTATAAATGCATGTATACAGCAAAAGATCTCTGTACGACATAAACGCTTTCACGCTCACAGCCCCACACTAAGTTCGATGACGTGTGTCGTGCCGGAAACATTCACATCACACACACAATCACAACCAGAACCAGAAACACACATTTTCCTTGTGAAGAAATCTTTTGTTTCAGCCGGGAATCGAACCCAATACTCCTGCTTAGAAGGCGAACGCTCACCCAGCTTAGCCAACGGGCAATTTTAAACAAGCAAAGATCTCGATCCAATCGTACTTTCCATTTATAGCAGTTTTAAAGAAAATCCCATAGATAATAATAGTAAAAATAATTGTTTGATCTGCGCAATATTTTTTATCAGTATTATGTTTTTTTTTTTGTTCTACACATTTTTACTAAACTGTGTTCAAAACATTATATTTTTAATTTTGAACTAAGCATAACTGGTATATATGTCAGATTAAAGATCAGCGCATTTTGCTTCATAAGATAAAAAAGCTTTTCGCTGTGACAGATGTACAAACTTCATACGTATAGGGGCTCTTTGTGCGGCAAAACCCCAAAAAGGGCTTCCACACTGCATTATCCGATATATCATTCAATCGAAACGTAAAATTAAAATTGAGCAGTAATTTTTGCATTATTGTCAAGTAGATACTTAGTGTACCTTGTTGAGTTAGTGAATGGTGGGTATGATTATGCCTAGAGGTTTGGTGCCCGCATTTGGTTCGGTCTACTGGCTACGCAGATAAGTATGGTGACTCTATACATGTAAAGTACCTACTATTAACCTTTCAGTGAAGGATAAAATGCTCTATCATAGTTAAAATTATTGTATGTATCTAATTTTAGAACATTGTTTCGTCTATATAACAAGACAAAAGTTCAAAAACAAAAACCCAAATACTATTAGATAAAAAACCGCATGTTTAGGCATCTATTTAGGCTTTTATTTCTTATTAGGCTTCTTTTTTTTTCTTAGTCTTATTTTTTTTATTTAAAACTAAGAAATATACTCAACTTTATTTGTGATTACTATATGTGCTCTATAATGAGAAGGTATTTCAGAGCTTTTTCATTTTATACCCATGACGATGGTAATTTATTACTTACTTAAGTATTTTTGTCACTTCTTCATGAAAAACCACGGCCGTCATTTTGTATTTTAAATAACCTAGTCCAACAACCGTAGAATTGAGACAAATTTTGCGATAGTCCTACGTCACAATCGGTTTATATATATATATTATATACGGTGCATAATAATAATAATAATAATAATACGGTGCATAAATGTGAGTGTACGGTGTGAGATCAATAAAAGCTCTATTCAATTCAATTCAATTTTATTTTTCCACTTTGGTACAAATAGGTACACTTATGAATGTCAATACATTTAGAAATACACAAAAATAACATATTATTATATACATTTCAAATAAATTAAAATATCAATATATGTTTTGTATAATATAACACATGTCAAGATTCATAATTATAACACAACATATACAAAAACAACATAAAACATTTAGGTACCTATTATCCAGTTTAAAATGTCAAGTTTAAAATGTCAATATCTATAAGCCAATATCTTTCTATTTTCTTCAATGTTTCACCGCAGTCATACCCATAATCCAAATATATCAAGTGGCACAATCAACATTTCGAAAATACTCCCAACGGTCTCTCCAAAAAACGACTGCAACGATTTTCACATTTCAAGCAAAAAAAAAATCTGTCCAGATAATACTCTCATGACATTTTGCACTACCTACGTTTACCCCTTTAAAAATAATGATGAACCAAAAATAAATTTTATTACATTGTTTGGATCTCAACGCTATAACAATAATTACAAGCTAGCTTTTCCATGTAGTAACTGTTCAGTTTAATTGTCCATAATAGTATCAGACTGCTATATAAGTCACGGTCGAACCCTACAATAAAAAAAAATCCATCGCATTTAGGTCACACCTTTAGCTCACAATAAAGCAGAGCATACACTGGTGTACGTAGGGTGCGAGCACCTGCCAGTATCACGGGCCACGCAGCTGCCAACCTTTCAACTGTCACCTTTACATGATGATTCGATTGGACACAGAGGAAACAAGCCAGTAGTTAAGCTTTGAAAACAAGTAAATCTTTAAAACAGTTTTTAGGGTTCCGGATCCAAAGGGTAAACCGAGACCCTATTACTAAGACTCCGCTGTTCGTCCGTCTGCCTGTCCGCCTGTTACCAGATTGTATCTCATGAACCGTGATAGTTAGATAGTTGACATTTTCACACATGATGTATTTCTGTTGCCACTATAAAAACAAATACTAAAAACAAAATAAAACAAAATAAATATAGGGGGCTCCCATACAACAAACGTGTTTTTTTTGTTTCTTTTTGCTCGATATTGATAACGGCAACAGGTAAACGCTTGACATATACACAGAATATTAAGTTATATATTCACTTTAAAAATAAATACTTAAATTAAAATAAAACAAATATTTTCCCCTAAAACAGTCATGATTTTTTTGCCGCTTTTATAGATAATGGTACGAAAGTCTTCGTGCGTATAATATAATTTTAAAATTCAGTACCTTCACATGTATGCATGAAGTTTGTCCACTGACATTGTAGTTTATGTAAAAACTGGTAACCATTCACCGAGACCCTGTAAAGCGGGTTATTATGCAGTGAAGAATGGGATGCAAATCAGCCATTATTTTTGATAGGATTGTAGATTGGTAGACGGTAACAATACGCAGTTCTGTGAACGAGTAAGTAAAGGGAGAGGATTTGCCCTGATTGACACACTAACAATTTCTTGCCAGGTTAACCCCGAGATGGCTGTAATTTTGCCAATCGGGCAGTTGAGTCATGAGTGCCTCTTTGGTGCCCATGTGAATTAACTATGTTAAATTTTGAATTTTGACAAGATTAGGAGTTTAGGTTAGTAAGTATGTTTTTTCGTTAAACTCTTGCTCAAAAGTAACTCTTGGGATTCTGCATCTCTTCTCAACCAAGAGATTTTTTTGATAATAAACTCTGTTCCTAACTATTACCACATTTAAGAAAATGTCTAAATGAATGATTACTTATATAGTAATTAAAGTGGTCCAATTCATATATGTGAAATCGATTAGATCCGTTAGTTTTAGTAATAACAATATTCATACTCTTTGTAGACTTAACATCCGTACCATATTTTAACTCTTAAACATTTCTATGAGGCTTACATTAAAAAGGAAGAAGCTATCAACCGTTGGTTGGGACCACCTTACACCTTTTTGTTTGCAATATGTAGGTACATTATAAAGGAAAGTATGCAATACGATTTTTTATTGATCCAATTGCGTTAAACTTAAATTGTTAGCAGTAAAAGTATTGCATCAAAATCTATTGAAACAACCACGAATACATCCAAAGGATCGTTTTATTATTTTTAAGTTCTACGCACTTAGAAAACATTAACTACAAATACACAAAAGCACACCCACCCCTATATAATAACATTTATTTTGGAGAGGATTAGTTGATCATATGTTAATATCCGACAGGAGTAAATTACTAGTAGGTATTTATCTTGTTCTGCTATTTATAGCAGGACAAGACAAGAAGACCGCTTTAGTGACGTTGTTCAAACACTCAGGTTAATTAAATATACGTCATCATAACTATCAATCCATTCAAAAATACACTTCCTACTGTTTGTCGAGATTCTGTTGAAAACATAACAAAAGAATGAAAGCTATAAAGAAAAGCTATAAAAAAATCGGTTGAAGATAGCTGCTTCAAAATTGAGTTTCAAGATTCCACCCGAACAAACATACATACACGTGCAAGCTAAATAAAAGCTTGTAAAAATAAAAAAAAATTTACTAGTTTTCTAAAACTCAATTAACCAAATCTAATCGACTGCCCTAGAGGCGCATAAAAATATTTCATATAAACATGAATGGAGCATTTCAACCCCCAGAGTTTTGGCTTTGACTCTGCATTATTGTATATAGAATGTGAGAGAAGGGAGGATAATAGTGCAGCAATTCATGGACACAGTCGGTTGGGTGCGAAAATGTGAAGAATAATAAAAAGCGCGGATCGCGTCGTGCGCCGCCGTGACCGTGCGTACGCGCACGTGGCTGCCACGCGCCAACCGATGCACCTTGCCTAGTGTCAGCAAAAAAATTATATTAGAAAAATAATGCCATCTAACAAAATTATTAAAACGCAAGCAAAACTTTAAAAACCGACTTCACCGCTTTATCTTCGGAAACCTTGATTAGATTAAATGAACTAAATACGCATTATTGAGGATAACTCAAAAACTACTGGTCAGATCTTAATCATATCTAAAAGGGACCACACGGAAAGCACAAGTTTTCAAATAAATAAGAAGTCATCAAAATCGGTTCTCCTAGTAAAACGATCTGAGGTAACACAATAAAATACTATTGAATTGAGAACCTCCTCCTTTTTTGAAGTCGGTTAAAATCAACTTCCATCTTTACTATGCCCACTATCACTGCACGAATTTATTTACAATTAGGTCGCCCATATACGTATCAAGCTATAGATTATATACTAATAAACATTATCAAATATGTAACTGAATTCTGGTTATTAAAATTTATAAGAGACCGCCAAGCCGGCTTTGCTCCTCCTATAAAAAAGAAAACTAGCAAATATCGTAGTTCTCTTAGTAAATAAAAATACTAATAAAAAAATTATTTTAAAATGACGCTTTCACACTCACACTCAATTATTAATTAAATTATTAATGCATGCTTCATTTACGATCACCTCATCGATTTACATCGGATGATATAGTGACAAATGCTTGCTTATCATAAATAAATTGGCATACTTTAAGAAAACGCGGAATGATAATCGTATATTTTTTTATAAATCAGTATTCTATTAGATAAATCCAAAGATTTGCTTTATCGACTCGAACATTTATGAATATAAGATAACCACTTATTGCATAAAAATACCTCCATTATTTCATTCTCGTTTATAAATTAAAGATCACTTTTATAAGAATTTGGTAGAATAATATTACAATATGTTATGTTATATATTTTCTCGTGTTAGTTGTCTGCTAACCTTACCCCAAATATTGTACAAAGGGCCAGATTATTTTATTGTGTTTTCGGTGAACGGTTACTCTGAGGGTGCAGACAGCCCACCTTGTGCTTTGCAGCTCTTCGATAAATCCATTGAACTCTTGTACACGATTGTTTTTTTGTTGTCAGTATTTTTGGTCTCAATTTTGTCAATAATAACGCTCGGAACTACAGTTACATGAGAGAAGTATTTGTTATTCCTAATAATAAAAAAAGTATACAATTAAGATAGATAGATAATACTTTATTGATCCACTTTATAAGATGAGATAAAACAAATGTAACAAACAAGCTTATACGTAAAGTATCACAACAGGCGGCCTTATCACTAATAGCGATCTCTACCAGGCAACTTTCGGATGGAGAGAACTATAGAATGTAATAGACGGGGTGATATGATATGATAAATGGCTGTATGGAATACGTAATTAACTTAATACATATCATTACTTATACTATGGCATAAATACAGTAAGAATATACATAAATAAGTAATATATTATTATATAAATATATAATATGCTACTGATGATATTAACACTACTTTTGACCAACGGATGGAGTCGTGATCGTGTCTACTTTTTTGCAAATTTTTCCAAATTAATTTAGCCGTTGACGTACACACACACACACACAAACTATATTTTATAGTGCACTAATAGTTTGATATTAGAGTGAAATCGCGTTTAAGTTAACGTTCGCATTTCTGACTTTTAGATGTTCTGTCATTTGTGGCTGAATCTCTCTACATTGATGGTGTCGGGGTATAGGGAGGAATAAGAGTTCCTTTCCTACTTTTTTGCTCTGCGGGAGGGTTTGTGGTATAAACAGTAGGTGAGCTAAAGAGATACAATTTTTATTGAGGACAGTTCAATATGTCTTCAGTTATTTTCTCTATCGACTTCACAAAAAAGGAGGAGGTGCTCAAGTCGACTATATTTTTTCTTTATGTGTTACCTCATAACTTCGTTCCACGTGAATCGATTTTGTTTTTTTTTTGTTTGAAAGATGTTGCTTTTCAATTGATACCATTTAAATCTGATCAATGTTCCGATGATAAAGCGGTAAAGTCGGGTTTTTTTAATCTTTGCTTGCGTTTAATTATCATGATCTCCGTGCTCATCCCAATTTTTTAATAAAATAATGTTATAAGAAGCAAAGCTATCCCCGTTTTTACACTCATGTTTGTGTATTGATTTTAGGATGGGAAGCGTATTTTAACGGACCACATTTACCGGTACATATTTGTCAGGGTGCATCGCGTCCCAATCAGTGGATGAAATCCCTCGAACACCTGCACGGCACGGGCCGATACGGGGGCGCGTTGCCTAGTTACGGCTGATAAACAATTTCGAATCTAACGAATGTTGGGGTTGTTTAATTATTTTATTTTATCTGTTTTGAGAGGGCCGGTCACATAACACATGTAATGAAGGAGACATAACTTATTAGTACTTTAACCAAACACAGCAGCAAACGTATTCAAGGAAGCTTCAAATATCGGGCTTCAAAGATATGGAATGATTTGTCACCCCCGCTACAGAAGTAATTATGTGTCGAAACATTTGATTGTAGATTTAAAAATATTTTTTTACTAAACAAAGACAGAATTTTGAAGCGACCTTTAAAATTTTGCCTAACACTATGTCTCCTCTCACTCACCAAAACCATGTCTGCAATTCCACTTTTTTAAATTAGGTTTTACCATGTAATGGATCTCGTATGTTGAAAAACTGCGCTACGTCTCCATGGAAATGATCACGTAGCACATGCTGAATATTCTCCTATTGCTACGGAACCTCTATGTTTTTGTTTGTTTGTTGTTGTAAACATTACATATTAATAAAATACAAACAAATATATCGTGTTAGTTGTTTATGTAATAGACGATTAATATTGAATATTTTGTACATATCAATTTCAGCTGAGAATATTTTCTTGTTTCATGCTTTTTAGAGCGTGATTTGTACACACAAAAACTAATACTAATTGTAACCAATCATCAATCAATAAATACATAGCAACAGAAGAAAGCGATTTCTGCCAGATAACCTTACTTACTTATTTACTCCGCTAGTTCAGCGATTCAAAGAGATAAGACAACGCCATTGTTATCGGTTCTACGCATCATCACATCTGAACATCATATTGATATTGGGGTATCGGGTTCGATTCCCGGTGGGAACCCAAGTTTTCTTCAGAATTTTATTTTTTAGTGAGCGGTCAAATGCTTGGCTATCTAGGATAAAAAAAATGCGCACAATAATAATTGTTGTTTTAGTTATGATTGTAGAGAAAAAAAAAAATTTATTTTAATGGTGGTTATTGCCTCCTTAATCTGTGTGGATGTCTGTTAATGCACAAGTATGTTTTTTTTGTCATGTACATAGTTTATACCTATGATTAACACTCGGGCCAGGCCGCGGGGATCTGTTAGTTTACTATATGGGCTTGATTCTGCAATGGAGGTCATCTTGATGGAATCTGTTAAGGTTTACCATGTACTGGTGATCACCAAATCCTCACAATCATATTATAAATTTAAAATTTTGTGTTTGTACGAGTATGTTTGTTTGTTCCCTTTCCACGCTGCAACGTCTTAACTAATTTGAATAAAATTTAGAATGTACATAGCTTATACCATTCTTATACCCAGGATGAACACTCGAAAATACTAACTTGATTGACGCGGGTGAAGTTCATAATAGCCGAAAATAAATCATTACACACATGCAATTTGCATATATTTTTATCCTAAACACAATATAAGTGCATATGTATCACAATTTTACCGTTTTTTTTTTACCAAAGTAATGTTTAACTCTTATGTTTGCTCTCACACGCCACCCCTGCTTTTATCCCTGCAAACAATAGAGTAAAGTACAATAGGAGCGCGTGCGCATCTGTCCTTTGGAAGCTCGTGATTGGCCGACGTTGGCGTCATGTACGCACCCCTACACTGATTTTCACGGTATTGTCCGAATCGATACCAAATTCGATAACGGTAAAATGCCGATAATGGGTAAACGGTTTTATACGAAAATATAGATTGAAATGGGGAAACAAGCTAGGCTTTGCCGGATTTGTTAAATCCTCTAAGCTAAAGTAGTAAATTTAAAAAGGAAAAATTATAGCTTGAGGCAGGGATTGAACCCGCGGCCCTATAGCTATATATGGTGTCATTCCCCTATGTTGTACCCGCTGAGCTACTCAAACCCTGCCTGAAACGATAAAATTATCCTTTCCTTATTATTAAAGTCTTATATCTACCAAAATGGTTTGAAACTAGGTACTACTACTAACGAGCTCCTCCTCTCTGTTAGTAAAGGGTTTAAATAACTACTTTAATTTAAAAATATTCAAACATACGATTATTATTGAATTCTTCATTTAACTATTTTTAAATTTTATTATTTTCATTAATTATTTGTATTCAGTATTTATGTCTGTTTAATAATAGTGATATATATTAGTGCATATTATTATTATTGTTTTATTTATGTATTAGTATATAGAGTAGGTGTGAATAATTATTTACTATTTAGTTGAAAGTCTGCCGCCAAGCCAAATACGGTGTTCCGGCAGTTATCCTTGAGAGCCTGCGTATTCCAGGTCTAGTGTGTTTACCAGCTTCGATCACATCGTCACTTACCATCAGGTGAGATAGTGGTCAAACACTAGCCTGTCACAAAAAAAAAAAAATTATTGACGCCACTGTCTATTCATGTCCATCCAATGGTTGTCTGGAAGAGATTGCTTTTTTTTTTTTTTTTTTTTTTTTTTTTTTTTTTTTTTTTTTTTTATTAGATCACCAACATAGTGTACATCAAAACATTCAAAACAGCATCATCTTAAAAATTTCAAACCAAATGTCACTATATTTAAAGGTGAAGACTACATGCATATGAATTTTAATTTGAGCGAATAACTTATTATACCTACCGTAATAACAGAGTGAACATAAAATTGCAAATTAATAATATAGGTAATAATAATAATTATACACAAGCGTTATAATGGACTAAATAAAAATAAAAAATACTTAACATAATCAATCTATTTTAAGTTTTTTATCAGGATGTCAGGGACTTTTTGAAAATATTAACATTGCCCATAAATATGTCAACTTGTTTGGTTTTAGCAAGTATATTATGGTGTCGAACCATTCTAGTCAACGGGGCATTCTGGCCTAGGTTAGAGTTAGCTCCAGCGACATGAAATGCGTTAAATCTCGAGGCTCTCGGTAATTTAGTGGGGGCAGAAATAGACAGCTTGGTGAGCAAATTTGGCGTATCCATAATTCCATGCACTATCTTAAAAAGAAACATGTTGTCGATTTTGCGTCTCCGTTGCTCGAGTGATTCCATCTTAAAATATTGTAATCTTGAATCATAGCTCAATAATTCCCTACCGAGGTAACACGAGTATGTTAAATGCCACAGAAATCTTTTTTGGATGCTTTCCAATCTCTTACTATGAACCTCGTAAAATGGGTTTAAGCGATAAGACCGCCCATTGTTCCACCACCATGATTGTAATATTTTATTTGTCATTGTTTATATTTGTTGGTATACAATAAAGTGTTTTGTATAATATATGTACAGAGTTAACAATACTATAGTCACATGAAATAAAATAAGAAATTCATGGTCCAGTAACCATGAATATCTTTCGTGACTTTGACTGTGACTGAAAAAACTTGAAAAATATCTATTACTCGACACTGGCTAAACGGACATAGTTTGAGGAGCCAAAAGTAAAAAAAAATCTGTATTGACCACATAATGTTCAATAAGCTACTAGTTAAAAACTTTTTTATAAACAAGCATTTTGAAGTCCGCCATATTGGATTAAAAGTGACGTCACTTTACTTTTCCAGTTATTCTCAGCAAGCCCTTTCATTTGATACCCATATTGTAGGAGAGCATTAAAAATTACTTTCCACCATTTTGGATTTAGAATGACGTCACACAATTAACCATGCATTGTCATGCTAAGCTGCATCGGTTTTCAGCTCAATCGGTAGAAAAATCTGCTTCAAAATTGAGTTGCAAGATTCCAGCCGAACAAAAATAGTTATATATATACATTGCAAGTTAAACAAAAGCTTGTAAAAAAAAATGAGCCTTAGTTCCCATGACTATCATCACCTCATTACATCCCCATCAGCGAGAGGAAACAATTACAAAGGCATGGTGCGGCTCTCGATCCTGTTGACATCCTTCCGACCACAGCCATAGGTGAGTTCACACGGTAGCCGCTTTTGTTTTATATCAGGAAGCTATTGTTTTGAAGAGCTTGTTTATGCTGAGTACAAGTTGTCACAGTTATAAGTACCTATATATACTTACCTACTTAAAACCTAAATATAACATAAGCGCTTTCACAGTCACAGCCCTTTTCGCAGCGTTTCGCTTCTACGTTTATCATCCGTACTGCGAGGGAGTGGAACTCATTACCTGCGTCTTTGTTTCCTGAGCGGTATAATCTGGCAGTCTTCAAGTCAAGAGTATCTTCTAGGCAGGCATGCTACATCTTCGGCCGCATCGTCGCTTTCCATCAGGTAAGAAAGTTAATAGCCCTTATACTGCACTACCACGAATTTTTTCTGCACCTTCTCGGTTGACTGGCAGAAAATGCTGTATTAGCATTAAGTCCTCCGTGTACATTTATATTGTGCAAAAGAATAAATAAATAAATAAATAAGATAGTGGTCAAAAATTTGCCTATCAAACATAAAAAAAGGCCCACACTAAGTTAATTTTAGCACGGGAATCAAACGTGAAGTGATGCCTGTGAACGGAAGCATGCTTACAGGTAATGAACTGCCCGTTGGATAAGTTAAACGTTCGCCTCCTAATAAGGGTATTAGGTTCGATTCCCAGCGTGAACACAAGTTTTCTCCTCAAGAAAAACTTGTGTTTCTGGTTGTGCTTGTGTGTGTGATATGAATGTTTTCGGCACCCACGACAGTATTCATCGAACTTAGTGTGGGGCTGTGAGTTCGAAAGCGTTTATGTTTATAGGTACTTAAGTTCTAACAGATAGGTACCGTAACCTTGTGAGATTTTTATACAATTCACAACATATAGCGAAATTAAATTTATGCACTCTAAAATGAGGATATACTCTGACAACGTAATAACAGTTATAAAATACTTTAAAAAAACCAAATAATTTACAATTCTAACAACAAAAACCCTATTTGTCGTAGTTGAAGGGTGATAGGCAACACCACGGCGATCAACAATTTTGCTCTTTCAACGCTGTCTTCTCCTGATTCAATCTTCTCGTAAGCACGACAATACAAATTAGTTGAAAATATCAAACGAAGGCAAATTTCCTTCTCTCTCCTCGCTACCAATAATCGAATTCAGGCGGGTACCCTGTTGCATCAACAACTAACCATTTGCTCGGTCAGTATGCGAACCAACATGTGTGCCATCGATTCCATGGGAACTTCGATCAACCCATAGTGAATTAATGGGCATCAATAGGTGAGGCAGATCACCTGTGCTTCCCATAGGTGAGATGAAACGAACGGCGAATTATAAATTATTTCCCACACCAATTCTACTGGCAGTATAGTCAATATAACTCATTTGATTATAGTACTAACTGAATTAGAATTGTTTATTTCTTCATTATAGTCATTCAAAAAAAGGAGGAGGTTCTCAATTTACCTGTTTTTTCTGATTTTTTTATCTATTATACAGATCTTTTTTCTTTGTGAACCCATATTGATAATTCTATTTTGATTTGAAAGCTGCAGTGAAGTCGGTTTTTTAGGCTTTGCCTGCGTTTAAGCTATTTCTTATTATTTTAAAAACCAAACTACTGAACCACTTTTGATAACATTTTTATAGGACCAATATAAACGTATATCCTTTGTTATAAAAATATAATTTAAATCGGTTTATAAACGAAGGAGTTCTAAAGTAACAAATATTTAAAAAAAACAGCGAATCGAGAACTTTCTCATTCTTTTGAAGAAAACATTAAACAGTCGGATGCAAGTACCTTTTAATTAAATTCTAAGTACAAGAAATCGATAGTCCTCCCTCGAGTACAGTTACAGTCGCAGCCGGCAGTAAGTGACACCGAGGATGCGCGCGCGCAAGTTCCGGGCATTAGTGGGGCTTCGCTGTTCCGGCACCAGTACATTCCAAGCTTACCACTAAATTAACAGACATATTGTGAACCGTAAGCAAAACGAACAAAGGCTATTTTTGAGTAGCCACGTCATTTTATTATAGAAATGTGATAGAGTAATTTAGACTTTAACATAGGACAATGTGAATCAAATTGTAGTGTATTACATATATACAGACCTAGCCGTGCCACGCGGCTTCGCCTGCCTTAATTGAGTTAAAAAGTAGCCTATGTGTAATGCCGGAACCTAAACTATAAACAATCTAAATTTCAACATAATCGGTTTATTCGATAGATGGTAACAAACATTCAAACACACAAACTTTCGCAATTATAATATTAGTAGGGTTATAGTTCTTATAATCATCTAGTATTCCACTCTGGCTTCGCACGGGTGTAATTTAGTTTAAAAAATGGTTCAAATCAAAATCGTTTATTCATATGAGCACCAAACAGGCACTCATGAATGATAATGACTGTACTGCTAGATTCGCAAAATTACAGTCACAGATTACTGTGACTCAATCGTAACTGATAGAAATATGGCATTGCAGAGTTTTCTTTAGGATTTTAGAAAAAAATTATAATTCCTTAGTAAATAATGTTTATGTATCCCTTAAGGTTTAGCCTACGTAAGCCATGTTAATTTATTTTTTGGCGAATTGGTAGCAAAAAATTATTTTCTTTTTACATATAAACTTATACATTTTATCTAATATTATAATAATCTGGTTCACTGACTGACTGACTGGCTTGGAGACAGCGCACATCCTAAACCGCTGGTCATAGAGACTTGAAGTTTGGAAGGCACATTTGTCTTAGTTTATAGATATGTACTAAGAATTTTTTTTTTGTAAATTCTACCCTTAGGAAGGTTAAATGGGGTGAAAACGTTTGTATGAAAGTACTTTGTTTTTGAACTTATATAGATGGAAATTTGTATTTGAGTAGTTCATTTAATATAAAAAATTTAGTTATTTTATTTTTTGCCAGGGGTGCATTAATGTGATGCAATGGGGGATCAAAGTTCATGTTAAAAGTTCTTTATTTATTGACGACCCAGTTGGCGCAGTGGACAGGTGTCCGCCCTCTGCGCCGTGGGTCCTGGGTTCTATTCCCAGCAGGAGCACAAATTCCTTCTCAAGGGATTATGCTTCAGTTCTGGGTGTAATGTGTGTGCGTGTGTGATGTGAATGTTTCCGGCACCCACGATACAAGTCTTTGAACTTAGTGTGGGGTGTGAGTGTGAATGTGTTTGTTTGTTTGTTTATGAAAGTCATGGAAATTGGTATTTGAGTAGTTCATTTAATATCAACAAATGATATTATAATCAATAATAATATGTTTTGTCAGGTGTGCATTAAGATGGTGCAATGGAGAATGACATTTCATATGGAAAGGTTTATGTTTATGAAGTTAAAGTACTGAAAATGTATCTGAATTGTATCTGAGTAGCAAAATGAAGGGTAATTTTATTAATAAGTCATTACAGTAACTTAGAAATAGCTACTGTAACGCGTAGTTAACTCTATTATAATCATACTAATATTATAAATACAAAAGTCTGTGCGTAAATGTGTTAGTGTGTAAGTATATTTTTCTCTTCACTCTGAAACAGCTAAACAGATTTGGCTGAAATTTTAAGTATAAATTCAGGATTAACACACAAACTACTTATTTTTTAACTTAATTAACGCGGGCGAAGCCGCGGGACTCGGCTAGTTTTGTATGTAAACTTTTCTTGAATCTATCTATCATATAATCTATTTGATGGTGAAAACCGCATCATAATCCGTTGCGTGGTTTAGGAGGGATATACTTTGTTTTCATACTTTGTCTCCAATCAAATCAAAATCGTTTATTCACATGCGCCCCAAAGAGGCACTCATAAAAATTAATGACTCTACTGCCATACTATGTAGATAAGTTTAAAATGGAAGTAGTATGTTCTATGCGCTTTTATAGTAATTCAAGCCGGACGTTACAAGGGTGCTTGAGGACTTTCAACCCTGTCGGTATGTACTGAGCAACATTGTAAGCCGTTGAAAATTTTTTTTTGTCTTTTTTATGTTGTAATCAGCACGTTCGAATGCGGCACTTCCAGTATTAATGGGTCACTTCCTGCTTTATAGGTCGGTTAGCTTGTATGACAAAGACTAGGTCTTGGCGACATTTTTTTTGCGTGACTCTTACCACCAGAGTAAGCTACCCACTGGTAGTGGGCTTGAGCACTTGAGTTACCTATAAGCTCGATGTCTTTTAGGTAACTTAGTACTTTGCTGTACATAGTTTTAGTTTAGTTTTAGGAAATATAGGCAATTGGCCCGTAGTTTTAGTAGGATAAAAAAATAAATAATAATAAATGTTTTGCAAGACTTAAATTTAACACTTTTACTTTGCACATGTTACGGATGTCCGGCACGTTGTATTGGCTGTTCATGTCTTATAGGTTTCAATTAGAAGTAAATAAAGAAAATCTCTACCCGTATGACTACTTGCTCGGCTGGTGGTACTGGAATATATTTCATAGAACAAATGAAATCGTTAATAAACTAAAGAATAATTAAACGAAGCTTAAAAAAATCGACTTCACCGCTTCATCTTCGGAACCTTGATCAGATTTTATGTATTTAACACGCATTATTGACGATAACTCAAAAACTAGTGATCAAATCTGGAACAAATTTAAAATGGGACCACAAGGAAAGCACCAGCTTTCAAATAAATAATAATCATGAAAATCGGCTCACAACAAAAGAAGTTGTGAGATAGCTTTTGAAGTCAGTTAAAAACGAGAACATCATCAATGTAGTCCACAGAATACGCATTATTGAGAATAACTCAAAATCTACTAGTCAGATCTTGATCAAATTTAAATGGGACCACATGGAAAGCACCAGCTTTCAAATAAATAATAATCATGAAAATCGGCTCACAACGAAAGAAGTTGACTAATGAGGTAACAAACATTAAAAAAATACGGTTTCATTTAGAACCTCCTCCTTTTTTGAAGTCGGTTAAAAAATCACTTCTACTAAAGTAATATTGGCTAGCTGCGTAAATAAAATTACACATCGTTCTTTCATTCTCTCTTCACATGTGTTATTTCAATTTAATTTTGAAGTTCTTGCATTTGATACCCATTGCGATAGTGTAAGATAAACCTTAAGGCTTTGTCATCACAGTCCCACTAATTCAATGACTTGTATCGTGGGTGCCGGATACATTCACATCACTCATACAATCACACCCAAAACCAGAAACACAAAGAACAATGGCGAACTCCCATACATCATTTTAGTTGAAGTAAAATAGCATCGTATATAGATAAAAAAATATCTTACGTAAGGCCGGTTGCCTTCTGAGCTTCATTTTAAAAGAATTGTCGTTTTAGAAGGCCTTGTTATTAAGATATTAAACAAAACATATTTGTAGGTTATGGCTCAGCACACTTTGCCGATCTCTTTTTGAATACGCCAACAGTTCTGACAGTCGTGAATTCGTGATAAAAGCCCATTCCAAAGAGCCACCACTTGTTTTAAACTTGAAATATATTATTACTTGACACTGGCTAAATGCACAAGATTGCGAAGCTAATATTAAAAATAAAAAACAAAATAACAAACGTCAAAAGTGAAAACGTCATTCATACGACAGTTTGGTATTGCCATGACATTTGCTTTTTCCCTTTAAATGTCGATGACTGCAATAGCAACCGCAGCTATTTTTAGAAAACCTGTGAATGACAGACGGATTCTAGACAGCTGATGGTTCATACATAAGTTACCATAGTATTTTTTGTTTTATGGATACATCATAAGCATTAGCATTACGGCTTATGAATATAGAGATGCACTAGGGTAAGGCAATGGACATGGTAACATCTTATTATATAACCACAGCATAGACAAAAACAGAAAAATGAAAAATGGTTGAAAGTAATCGTTTTGTTTCTTTTAATGTGTATTTTTTTACCTGGCTTCGTCTGCCTTTTCTGTTGTTTTAGTAAATCTTTGTAATTTATTTGAGTGAATTTCGTTAATTTCACATTTAAATACGATCAAACATAGGCCAACTAAAATTTCGCCATTGTTCTTTCCTTAGGTGGAAAATTTGTATTTTTGTATTCCCACCGGAAATCGAACCCAATACCTTTTCTTTAGTCGTAAAAATTGGTAATACAAATGAGGAGTACTTGGACAACCTTTTTTTTGGTAAATGACGTTTTCTAAGAATGAAACCTAGCTCGATCGATTTATCGCCCCCGAAACCCCCTACATACTAAATTTAATGAAAATCGTTGGAGCTGTTTCCGAGATTCAGATTATATATATATATACAAGAATTGCTCGTTTAAAGGTATTAGAATCTAATCTTAAGAGAAATCTCTTTCTAAAGAGAAAAATAATAAAAATTGGGAAACTAATAAAAACCGTAACCGCGTAACATTAAATTCAAATATATATCTAATATATAAAATTCTCGTGTCACAGTTTTCGTTGCCATACTCCTCCGAAACGGCTTGACCGATTTTGATGAAATTTTTTGTGCTTATCCGGTATCTATGAGAATCGGCCAACATCTATTATTCATCATCATCATCATCATCACTTTTCATCATTATCAACGCGGGTGAAACCGCTGGGCGCAGCTAGTTTTATATATATTTGAATTTTTTGTTGGATTAGAAATACGGTGAAGGCTAATTTTTGTTCCTAGTTTTTTAAATTCAAACACAACCTATCTAATGAATAAATCGAATTAAATTCACGATATAATAAGTTAAATACCAAACCTATGCAACAAAGATATCCACAACTGAATTTCGCAACTCCGCACTCCGCCTTCCGCATTCAAGTTTCAAACAATTGCACTGATTGCGCATAGCGACCTCTGTATCCATTAATTGAATCCCGAGTCATGATTCAATTACATTCAATTATTTCCTCTCGCTGGGCGGCACGCTGGGCGGGGCGCCGGCGGATTGGGTGGTGGCCTGGGCGGGCGGATAGCGATCCGCCCTCCCGGCTCCCGGGTACTGCGTCTCTTCAATAGGATTTATTGAGTTATTCTGTAGAGAACAAAATGAGGACCTATTTATTTTTTGTTTCACTTCAGGAGATATAAAATGTTACGAACTGTTTTACCTTCTCTGATTAACGTGGTAACTGAGTTGAGAATGCAGTGACAGTCGTAATTTCATCAACTAAAAAACAAAAAAAAATCATCAAAATCAATTCATAATTGGCGGAGATATCGCGTAACATAAATACAAAAAAACATACAGTCGAATTGAGAACCTACTTTTTTTAAGTCTGTTGAAAATAAGTTGTAAAACTTAAAGATATTGTATTAATAACATAGGAAAGTTTCTCAACTTAGAATTAACAAGCACCAATTTTTTAAAACATGCAAATTACCTGTATAACATTGGAACACATTGTTAATTCCGATACATCAATCCCCTTATCAGGTTACGCAATTCACTTTAAATGACTACCCAAAAACAAAAAAAACACGTACCTTACTATCAGTTCTCAAATCACTTGTTGAATACCGACACAAAGCGAATACGTAAGTGATGCGGGTATTATCAAGCGACAATGAACTCACCTTACGAGTACAAGTTTAGGGTTTAGCCAGCTGAAAGCACTTGTGGCTCGTGCTAGGGGAACGGACTCTTGTCAGTTGGCCTGGAACGGAGGTAGGGGCCCCATTAGCAAAGTTTTCTATCAGCGTAAAATTATAATGCTATAAATAATGTAGTGGTAGGATTCCTTTGCAGAATCCACCTGGGCCAGTACACCACATTCAACCGCCAAGCAGTAAGGTGCAAACATACTGTATTTCGGATTGAAAGGCAATGTTTCCATTGAAATTACTTGGGACTAAAAGAGATTTAAAATCTAACATCTCAGGGTGACGAACGTAGTGCTTTGCCAAGCAAGATTCTGACCTAATTCAAAACTCTGGGTGGCACGGAACTGTAATGGGCAAGATGCTTACCATCAGTCGAGCGACTATCTTGTTTCGTCATTCAATCGTCATAAAAAGGCATATAATTCTATGTGATAAGTTTCTTCTGCTTTTTTGCTCTCTATAATTTCCAAAAACATATCTTCATCGGATAAATACAACGTGTGGCAATAAAACAATACAATTGATATAGAATCAAAAAATGTCAACTAGTAAATTATGTCAAAAAGCCGATTTGCCAATATTAAAAATAACAATTTCTAAAATTGCTGTACCATACATTGGAGACGATAAAACAGTCAAAGACGCTATACGTTTAAATATATGCACTTAACCACCCTACAAACACTATCAGCTAATCGACTATCTCTTTCCAAACGCATTTAATTCCAACGCGTAACGCGACGAAAAAAGTCCATTGAAACATAACAATGCAGCAAACAACCCTGCGAAGTGCGAGGGTTGTGCAGCTCGTGCTACGGCACGAGCCGGGGCGCGCACCCTTTGCAACCATCAGTCCTGTCCCGAACGCCGCGCCAAGCGGACCGCGCACCCCTAGCCACCACGACCGAAAAACAAATTCCGAACTTGTAAAAAATTAAACAAACCAGCACCAAAAAGTTTTAGCTTCTTAATTTATTTTTAAAAGTTTTCTCTTCAGCTTTAAAAAAAATATTTTAACCGCGAGTGTCAGGGGTGTCGCTGATTCAGCAGAGCAGCAGGCTAAGGTGAGTCACATAACCCATTGTCATTTTCTTAATTTTAGTTATTAGCGGACTATTTACATTTCTTACGCGTATCGGGAGGCTTTAGGTTGTCACCAAGCAGCAGAAATGGTAAAAAAGTAGAGTAACAATAGCCTTGATTTTAGGCTAGACAATAACGTAGAGCTGTTCTTAATTACTGATCAATTTGCACTTTCATTTTAATTTTAATCTGTGATTTAACCACTGCTTAATATCATCATTTGAGGCTTGTGTTTTGTCTTGCATCCTTGGTCGCATTAAAACTTACCATAAGGTGAGATAATGATCAAGGGCTAGCATATCAAAGGTTTAAGAAAATCTTGCTATTCTTACGCGATGATTTGGTCTAGCTCGGTAAAACCCTTGGTCTAGAAATTATCTGGGTCTCAAGTGCAGCTGCCAATCTTGGTGACACATTTTCTATTGTTCTTCTTGCGTCATTCTAAGTATTAAGTTTCGGTCAGGGGTCTTCCAAAATCAGCAGAGGAGCATACAGAGGTGAGTCACATAGCCTCAAGCTTCACCATAGTAACACCCTACGCACCTGCGTTTGATGGACGCATACTTTGGATTCAGAGTTTGCAGTTTTAGAAGGGTTGTTAATATCATGTGCAGTGGAGGTAGGCTGTTGGAGTTTTTATCATGATTTTATTACATCGTGTAGACTATTATTACAGATTCTAAAGTTTGAGTTTGAGTTTGTTTTTTCTTTACTCTGTAATACTAAACGGATTTTATAAAACGAATGAAGGAAAATAAAGGTTGAATACGAAGATTTTTCAATAATTAACATATATTTTCGTTAAAGTGAGTTTTAATATTTTATGTCATTATTTATTAATTATAAATTTTAATTTTGTATGAGTATTATTTGCATTTCTGGTTCTAAATGAATTATTATTGTGAGTGATGTGAATGTTTCCGGAACTAGCGGTACAAGTATTCGAACTACTTATTAGTACTGGGCTACGAAAGCGCAATCATTTATGTTCTTTAATAAAATAAAAAAATTACAGTATATGAAACTTGTTGCAAATTCGAATATATGTTAACGCTTTTAGTTGTCTTTTGTATTAATAAAAGTTTCTGTTTTGTGAGAACTAACTTATAGAATTTAGCATTAGAAAATATCAAACGACAAAAGTACCGTTTTACAATTCCGTTAATTCTACTAGTATTACTTGCAATAATAATTTAAACGTAAGGAAAGCTTAAAAATTTATATGGGACCACCTCTGAAGTATAATCTACCAAACAAAAAAATAATTTTGAGAATCGGTCCACAAATGGGGGAGAAATCGGTGAACATAAATAAAAAAATACATACAGTCGAACATAGTACCTCCTCCTTTTTTGAAGTCGGTAAAAATAAATGAATCTCATTTCGGAAAGTTTCATATGTTCAAACTTTTTCAAGTATCAGATAACATAGTCTATACATTTAATCAAGAGCTTGGGAGAGCGTCGGATGATGTTCGGAAGTTATAGAAGCCTAACAAAATCCAGCTAGTCGATAGAGAATGTGGATGTGTAAACTTCTATGATTTATAGTTGATCAAGTTAAAGTGATTGTTTTACTTTATTAGCATTAAAATTAACCTCTTAAACATGCTGCATTTATATAAACCGTTTTTAGAGGACATTCTGAATATTGTGTTCTAGCTTCATAGAATTTTAATTTAAATAATTTCAGATAATATAATACACTAGCCGTGCTTCGCGGCCTCGCCCGTGTATATCAAGAAAAAAAGTTGCCTATGTGTTAATCCTAGGTATAAACTATGTATATTCCAAATTTCAATCAAATCCGTTCAGCCGTAACAGCATGAAGAGAAAACAAATATACTTACATACAAAGTTTCGAATTTATAATATTAGTGTAGTATACGTTTCTTTTTACTGTCCAAATTATTATTTCGGTGTACCAACATTTTTCATTCGAGTATTGCTCTTGCAGATTAAAAAACTTTAAAGGACCAACTGAGATTAGGAAATCTACATGTAACGCCATCTATGCATCCACAGTTTTTTTTTTAATTTTAAATTGAATATACCTACGGGCTAATTGCCTATATTTCCTAAAACTAAACTAAAACTATATACAGCAAAGAAGTAAGTTACCTACAAGACATCGGGCTATAAAACTATATTTTCTATAGCTCTTGTATTTTTAAAATATATTTAATTTGTATTTCAATTGAATTGATTAGGTGAACTGCCCGCTGGCGTAGCGCTTTTGCCTTCTAAGCAGCAGGTATCGGGTTCGGTTCCCAGTGGGACTTAAGTTCTCCATTTAAAATTAAACAAATAATTGTGTTTTTGGTACTGAGCGCGATTGGGTATGTGATATTAGATATGTCAGAAATCAGAATATTTTATTGCTTTAACATACTCGTAGATCTAAATAAATTACATAGATTTGTACATAGATCTAAATAAATTATTCCTTTTGTTTCAACAGCTTATCCATTAGGGGCGTTCAATATTAAAATAGGCAATTTTTTTTTTCTTTTCAAAGTACTATCTACGGGTTAATTGCCTATATACCCTAAAACTAAACTAAAACTATATACAGCAAAGAACTAAGTTACGTACAAGACATCGAGCTTATAGGTAACTCAAGTGCTCAAGCCCACTACCAGTGGGTAGCGTTCCCATTATGCTGGCGGCATTGGCTCTCTGGTAGTGGGCAATTTATGCATGACATGTATTGTCAATAAAATATGAATCCTTATTTTGATATTTCAGCACCAAGTCTTCGTACTTAATGAGGGGCTGTGTAAATGCATTTATTTATTTATTAGCTTTATCAGCAATCCTTTGTACGACTCCGGGGTGTTTAAGTCCAAATGTCAGAACGTCCAAGGTGCTTAAATGTTCATGATATACTTACCTAGTGTTATATAAAGTATCATCAGAAACCAGAGAGTTGTAAGCTGATTAGGATTTTTGAATAATGCTTAAATAGAATAGTAAAATCCAAATTATAAAGCTACGCCTGTCATTGCCTATCATTGTAATTAACACCTATCATTGAAAGTGTGAGACACGCCTTAATTATGGTCTTGGATTAAATTATGATGGTAGTGGACATTACGATTGTCCCGATTGTCTGTAATTGAAAGGGGTTTTGTGAGGTGTTAATAATTGAATAAATGATTATTTTATTCATTGACATCTAAATTGCGGGGAGGTTTATGATAGGCTATCGTATGATCACTATCTCATCTGATGTGTGAGTGGTGATGTTGTGATAGAAGTAAATTTATCTTATGAAACTAAATGATAAAATTATTTGAAATTCACCGTTTAAATATAAATGTTAAGATATTACATCTATTAAAGTTTTAAGATATATTATGTAAGATTATTCTAATATATTCAAATCTCGTATCGCGTTTTTTGTGAATGAACTTCTCCGAAACGGCTCGGCCGATTCTAATGTTTTTTTTACCGACTTCCCAAAAAAGGAGGAGGTACTCAAGTCGACTGTAATTTTTTTTTTATGTGTGTTACCTCATAACTTCTCTCCACGCGAGCCGATTTCGAAATTTTTTTTTTAGTTTGAAAGATGTTTCTTTCTTATTGGTCCCATTTAAATTTGATCAAGATCTGATCAGTAGTTTTTGAAATTTCGTCAATAATGTCTATTTTGTACGCCTACTTTGACGATGTTTTTCGTTTACCCGACTTCAAAAGTTACCTCATAACTTCTTTCGTTGTGGGCCGATTTTGATGATTGTTTTTATTTGAAAGCTGATGCTTGTCTTGTGGTTCCATTGAAATTTGATCAAGATCTGATCTCTTGTTTTTGAGTTATAGTTAATAATGCGTGTTTAATACATTAAATCTGACCAAGGTTCTGAAGATAAAGCGGTGAAGTAGGTTTTTTTAAGATTTGCTTGCGTTTAATTATTTTTGTATATTTGGTAGGACAATAATAGGTCGTAAAGTATTTTTCACCCAAATTTTTTTTATCGTGATATTATTATTTTTGTATGAACAATATCTAAAAAGTTTTTAGCATGGTATTAAAGTACTAGGCGACCATAAACGTGGAAGAGGTAAAACACTTTTTCTAAACGTGGCATTGCAGCGCATGCCGGATACAGCTAGTAATTTTATATTTTTCTTTCCAAAACAGTTTGAGAAATAGAAATCTAATAAAAAGAAGGTTTCGTACCTATATATTTATTTGCACCATTTTCCGATTGTTGGAAATTATTAAAGGGATTGAAGCGCAATGATTCCAGTGAAATTATAGATTACATAGAAAAGAATAGAAAATTCTTTATTGTACACCAATACAGTTAGTTACAGAGGTACTCTTGAAAAATTTAAGTATAATGGGCGGCCTTATCGCTAAAAGCGATCTCTTCCAGTCAATCTTTGGATGGGACATACATATATTCACGCCTCTTTACCATTGGGGTAGGCAGAGGCCACTTCTCTCCACCTGCTACGATCCTGACGTTTCATACGTTGGTTACGGGTACTACGTTTTCACAGATTTAGGATCGGAGGGAAAGAGAGGAGTTATAAGTTGCCTTGGGATAAGGGCATAACTATATCGTTCTGTGTTTCTGCCGCTACGTAGCTCCCAAATGGATGATGATTATTTATTAATTCAGTTATACTGTGGGTACCGGTTGTTAATCGAAAGATAACAGTCGTTAAGACATGTCGGATCGAAAAATCCTGAAGCTAGGACTGTCCACTGTCAGTGTAGGCAAAAATGAAATATGATTACCTATTTTAAAACTGGTTTATATTTTACTATTAAAGTTTTCGTGAGAATTAGACATAATATTATTAAAATAGGGTTATCACACACGTCATTTGATCGATACTGTCGACCTAGGTTTCGAGCATGTACGATGCTCTTTTTCGGGATGAGGTTACGCCGCGAGCGAGTCTTCGTCGCGATCGCGGCGTAAATTCATCCCGAAGAAGAGAATCGTACATGCTCGAAACCGAGGTCGACAATATCGATCAAATGACGTGTGTGACCGTGTTTTAATAATATTATGGTTTATATTTAGCTGTGTCTGATGATGATCAGATTCTTAACTGATAAACGTCTTAAAAGTCTGATCACTACAAGACCTCAGATAACAGAATCTTAATATTTATTTTTAGATACAATATCAATCAATGGGCCAATTTTCCCCGTAGATATAGCAAAATAATCGAAAGTACCAAAAAATTAATTTAATTCTATTACAATTATATTTTAAAGAATAAAGACACCCAATTAACCAAACACACCAAAACATTAGCTAACTCTATCGCTGCACGTTTATTTACGGTATTTACAGTACAAACAATGAATTGCATTAAAGGGGCGAAGCCGCGAGGGCGAAGCACCCACCGCGGAGGGTTGGGAGCAGCGTGGGAGCGTATCTTGACGGTAATTAGATAACGCCGAATTACCCCTGTACTTATAATGTACCTACTGATATTTAAGTCGCTAGAAGTCAAAGTCAAAATCAATACATTAGTATAGCGATTAAAACCAAATAAAATTTATTAGGAAACAAAATTATCCTTTTCTTATTATTAACTTTTTACGGGGACATGAAACTACCCGCCTCACGCGATATAATTCCTTATTAAATTTACTACTTAACCATAAAAACATAACATAAACATAAACGCCCCGCACTAAATTCGGTGACTTGTGTCGTGGACGCAGTAAACATTCACATAACTCACACGATTACACCCAGAAACACAAGTTTCCTTGACTTTATGATATAGTCCCTTGTTTTCAATATTTTTGTATCATGAAATGTGCTGAAGCAATTTTAGCTTCAAAAACTTACATGGCATCAAAAATAAAGCTTACACCGTTAGGAAATTGAAATGCATAATTATATGTCATATATTGGTGATACATAAATATGGTTTTAATTTCTTTTTTATCTCTATTTCTTCTATTTTATTTTAATTATTTTATAAGTTTCGCCAAAAACGTCCTTATGGTTTTGATGCACTTATAGTAGGCCTAGAATTTCTAAAATTCGTGTTTACCTAGGTAATATAAAAACAATAATTCCAAATATTTTTATAAGTTGGTACAGAATATGATCCATTAATTCATTTTTATGATTTTCAAATTTGTCCAACTGCTCACATGATAGAATATAATTTATTTTGCAAAAAATATTTTATTTCCTTTAACACGTCTGTTTATCAAGATAAAAGACAATTTGTGGTGGGTTCGATGCAATCAGCGAAATGGACCACTCGACGTCAATTGTCGGCCTTTTCTTTCACCCTGCACAATGTTTTGTCGCCTCTTTTGAGGTTTATTATTGTACTTTCTAGTGGGAAAATAATACAAGTTTTCTTTGTTGCAGGAATAAAATCAACATCAATGAGACTGGTTCAAAAAAACTTGCGGAAAGATGGACGGCCACTTTTTTAAACATAATATTAGTTACGTGTGAACATGGAAGCGGCTTTGCCACATTTTCATCGTCTGGCCACCTCCCGTTTCTACCAGCAATATGCTGCTCCACCGCCAAGATTATCCACCAATTACCTCCATGACCTCGTGCCGCAGCAGCACCCAACCCTCCTTCAGCAGTACTTGGCGTACTACAACGAGCCTGTAGTACCTCTTGATTTATCCCTAAAATCCACTACACCTATAACTCCTCCTTGTACTCCCCCACCCTCACAAAAAAGAAAAACGACAGACGTAGCCCCTCGAGACAAATCACCCAAAATATTCAGACATTTCGAAGAAACGGTCTCTGTAGACGAAAATGAAAATAACACTGACAAAAGAAAGGCCGAAGATGATAACGAAAATTCAAATGAAAGCGATAGTCCTGAAGCCAAGAAGCTTAAGTTCACTAAACAGTTTTTTGAGGAGCTCAAAAGTTGTTTGCCTGAGAAACCTGAAACTCCATCGAGGAGTGAAAGGAGCTCTCCCGAAATAATCGAAATCAAAGATGTAGAAGAGCGTCCAAAGAAATCTCCAAAGCCTGCTCCGCCGCCGCTGAAAAAAAGCAAAGCGGTTCGCAAGTTGATGTTTGACGAAGACAAGACCTCTCCCGTATCCGGCACGATCATACGCGAATTGGACGAAGACGAAACGCTTGTCGTGCGAAAGGTAAACATTTCAACAAACAAACATATATATTTACCTTCAATGAAACTCTAATCGAGTAAAACGTATCAAATATAAATGGCAAAACTACACAGGAACTATTAATTAGACGTTCTTACCATAGTATTACAGTGAGTAGGGTGGCTTTCCTTATCGCCGAAGCAATTAAATAGGTATGAAATCGCGTATTGCGCTGTGTTTTCACTATAATAACAGCTTCAGGTGAGCGACGCTTACCAGGAGGTGTGCCTTGGGAACATTAAGCACCAAATAAATCGCCGTTTCAATACTTCACACGACATTTTCTTTGAACTGAGATAGCGAACCGTAATGTTCAACTTTGTAGCAATGAAAGGGGATTAATAACAGGAATTATATAATTGCTGTAGTTGTTGGAGAAAAGGAGGTTTCTAAGGGCTTGCATGTTAATGTGTGTGCGGTTTGTAGGGAGACATCGATCCGGCGTTCAATGTTGTGGAGGTGACCGACGAGGCAAAAGCTTTGATCGCTGCCATTGATAACCGACTGGGTCGGTACATCTGCCGACTATGCCGACGACTGTACACCGATGCGTTTGCGCTGGCGCAGCATAGATGTTCAAGGATTGTGCATATCGAATACCGATGTCCCGAATGCGATAAGGTAATTAATTCAAACCATAAAAAACAATTGTTCATCATTTTCTCACAGCTTGTCGCTGCGAGCCGTAACAAGCATCTGTCTAATTTAATTTCATCCTCACTGTTTTCAAAATAAACCATTTATTATCCATCAATTATCAGTTGATAACCTGTGAGATGCGTCCCAAGTGGCGCGTTGTGTGGGAATGGAAAAAAGCGAGGGTGAATTGCAAACACTCGGCGCATTTCTATGGGAAGCAAATGGAGCGATGGGCTATGGCGATATTTGGACTAGTGTACTAATTGATACGTCGCGTCGTACCGTGCGTGACGGGAGGATATTAACAGTTTCGTGGTGAGAAAATGACGAATTGGGACACATGTTGCGTAAAATGCGTTCTTGTACATTTATTTGTTTCCGAAAATAAACATAATCTATCTTTAGAAGTAATATAATAAAATATAAACCCGCTTTCTTCACAATGCTTCAATGAATACTGATGTTTTAAATTGTATTTGTTCATGGCTTAAGACATATCATGCCTGGTTCATTTTAGATGGTTTTTTCAAATTATAATTTAGTTTATAAATCTCCTTTATTGAAGTGAAACTTTTTATGGGAGGGCTTTGAAATTCTGATCTGTAACCTTGTGACGAAAAGTGGTGGGTTAATTTAAATGTTACCTAGTAATACAAAAGTTTCACTTCTATCGACTTTACGACACACCCTGTTTTTTTAGTTTTATTTCAATTATTGCAATAGACTTATAAACATATATACGTATTGTCCTAGGTTTTTAACTGCCCAGCCAACTTAGCATCCCACCGTCGCTGGCACAAGCCTCGCGTGCCGGGAGCAACCAAGCGCCGTGACCCTCCATCATCAGATGCGGGGAGGTTTCCATGCCAGAGGTGCGGAAAGATGTTCCGCAGGCAGGCGTACCTAAGGAAGCACTTGTTGGCACATGAACAGCCCGATACTGAACCGGAAAAGGAACCATCTGCGTTCAGACAAGTGCATGCAGAATATCCAGCTTATTCAACGGTAAGCCAGTCTCTATAATTACCAAGTACTTAAGGAGATTTTAATACGGGGTGTCATACTGAATTTCCGCCGAAAAACCCAACCGCAAGAAGTCCACTGCTGGATATAGGCCTGCTCCAAAGATCTACAAAAAAACGGTTGTTAGCGGCCTTCATCCAGCGTCCTGACATGACTTACTTCGAAAAAATATGGTTCGAAATGTCATTGCTTCGACAGAAAATATTTTTGACAAGAATAAGTCCGACAGAACCTACTTCGACAACGCATACCTTAGAAAGACCACTTCGCACACTTCAACTTGTACTTTTTCGACAGAAACTATGATTTTCAACAGTTACTTTGAAACCGTTTTTGAATTAGTTTTTAGTTCAATAGTTTAGTAATACTTGAGATAGTTATATAATAGTTTAGTAAGGCTTTCTCTCGTTCTAAAGAGATATAAGAATCTTGTGTTTTTTTTCTAATATCATAAAACCTTTGTTCTTTTTGGGAAGTGTCATCTCATCCAGCTTTTCAGTTACACTTAAAAACCATTGGTTGTAGATTTGACAAAAAATATAGCTTGATATTATTAAACAATGATACAGCTCATTTATATCAATCTACAATTGACCTTTAATCAGTTAATTTGCTTTTATGATTACCAATTGTTCATATTTTTTATCAGGAAACACTCCGTGACAACAACTTCAACACATTCTGGAGCAAGATTCCAGCTCCACAGCAAGAGCTGAACTGGGATAGTGTGCGCCCGCGCTGCGTCTCCTCATGCTCCTCAGAAGATTCCAGGAGCCTGGACGTCACGGGCTCTGAGGACGAGGGAGGGGGTGGAGGGGGCGGGTGACGACGCGTACTGCGGCCTGTGCCGCGGTTCCCTGCGTACGCTCCCGTGTCCAACTTGTACAGCTACACGTATGGACATGACGCTCCTAATTTTTACTTCTCCTAAGGTAGTACAGTATCTATCATTTAAATATAGGGGTGCGAAAATCCGGTCATTCCTACCAGTTCTGCCGGGTAGTTCAGTAGACGGAACTACTGGCTTTTTTGACTACTAGTTCTATAAAATTGTTATAGTTGTTCACAATTGGATGCGATCATTATCATTAATTCCTTATTTTTCTTCTAGTAATTGGAGTTGAAACTGCACTCACCTTTACATAGATAAATAAAATAGCGATCATACTTTTCGAAATGACAGGCAAAAATAACTTCTCAAGCATTTACTCTAAATTCTACTTTTACTTGTATATGGAAATTATCTACAAACATATTGCTGCAAAGTCTATGCTGTTAGGTTAAAAGTGTCGAGCTTGAATGAGTTGAATAGTTGTGATAGAGCATTTAGTGTAGAGTGTGTAGTTTCCTCATATTAAATTATTGTGGAGTCCTTAAAATGTATGTCCTTTAAGTAAATACTTATCATGTCTTCAAATAGAAAACTTGTTATTTAACTTCTTTAATGTTATTGCCGTCGTTACTAATTTAATTAACTAAAAAATTCCTCTACAGTTTCTAGTTTCTAACAATTTACCTATAAATAACTTACCCAATTATATTATGTAAATAGATCGTATAGTAAATGTTTGATATAATATATATTATACGCTGTAACCGGCATGCGTTACAATGCCATGTAAAGATATATGTAGGTATATAGATAGTAAGTATTTTTCCTGTTTCACAAAAGTCCAACCACCAAGTCCGACAAACGCCCTTTATAAAAATATAAAAAAAATATTTGCGCTTTTTCTGTCTATTTAGGATTCCGCTGTTTTTCTGCTATTTGGGGCAGAAACAAATCCAACAAATTAAAATTCATAAAAAATTAGTCCAGCTGTTCTTTGTAACTAACCTGACTTCGTTTTTCATAAAAAAATTATATGTATATATACCGTCATTGGTAAGTAGTGCACAATCTTGCAGGGGGTATTTGAGAATCGACAACTGGGCATAATAAAATAAAAACAAAAATTCGTATTGAACAAAAAAAAAATCTATTTCCTTACTTAGTAAGTAAATTTGGTGCAGACAGTTTAGTGACGACGGTATATATAGAGATAGATATAGATAACGGTATATATATATATAGAGATTAATTATCTGAATAGTGATTAGCGTGTCGATTATTATAGTAGAACAATATCGACGAAATAGCTTTGTACATAGGTGTTACGCATTTTAGACAGTAATTGTATTTTGTAAATATTTATAATCTCCTGCAGCAACATTCCAAAATATTTTTATCACGTAGAAGTGTACAACATTTCACGTAGCTTCTTAAAATAGACTTAATTACTTATTTAAAATTAGATTCTTATATAACTTTTAAAGTACTTTAATATTATTAATATGGTGTGTTAGATTATTTACAAGATAAGTATGTATTGCAATATGAAAATTTCTATTTTTTAAACTCTTTAATACACGTGTAGTCAATCAGAACATAAAAAACTATTTGGTTATTAATAATGATTCTATAATACCTATGTGAACTATTTTAAAATGTGACTTCGATAATATTTTGAAATTGTTTTTTTTATCTAATTTTTCATTCTTAATCCAATTTATGTCAATATCAAGATTGAGTCATTATTGATTCAGAAATATCTTTGTTGAATTACGCAAATATAGAAATATGAAATATGGTCTAATTCCAAAATGTTCAATAAGATTTTGACCTTTAATGGTCAGATGCAGATGATATTAAATTTACAAAAGTATTCGAGCAAAATCAGCATATAAAAAAAAATTTGTCCCATAAACATAACTTTTTTTTATTGGTACAACATTTAACTAAATAAGTACACAAAAAAATAATAGTGTCCTTTCTGTTGCAGTAACTTACTAGATGAATAACTTCTTAAAGTAGTTTGAAAACAAAGTATCTATTTTCTTTAAGCAAATAATTGACGTCCTTCAGCTATCCTTATCAAAATATTTTGTCTTGTACCTGCTGATTTGACACATGTTAAACAAAAACTTATTTGTAATAGACTTGAAGAACGCTATGTCTAAATTTGATTATGTTTACTTACAAAGAGCTATAACATCAAAACTTCTCAACAATCATCAATACAAGTTAAACTATAGTGAGTATTATACAAAATAATATGATGTTTTATACGGCTTGTACGTAAAATCGTCGACATACGTTATAGTCGACTAGTTTCGGACAAATTTCAGCCACTCGAACCCCGAGCCGCTCATCTCCGCGTACCGTGTGTCTGTCTCATTCTGAGGCACAACCAATTTGTCCGGAACTAGTCGACAAGTCGACGTAAGTCAATTTTTTTACGTGTTTCAAGTCGAAACATTTATTAATTAATCATCAATATAGTCAAGATTGCAGTCAACTCGTCACTAGTTCCTACCCTTTTTATTTCTCGATTCTGACTTATCACCAGTATTTTCCTCACAAAGACTATGCAACTCGACTTGTATCTACATAAATAAGTTGTGAACAAAGCATCGATCGCTGTCATAGGCATATTTTTAGAACATGGCACGGTTTCATTATTATTTCAGGCAGTATTGGCTAATAGCAGCTCTAGTGTCATAGAAGTTCCGAGTTTACCTATAATTAAAGTTTCATTGTCTTTAGTCAAGTTAAACGCTCTAGTCTCATCAAGCCACAGATTCAGCAATTTTGATTGGAAATCTGTCACGTGCAATTCTTTCTTCATTAAATATTTAAAAAGAAATTAAAATTGTTTTAACATTTGATGTTTTATTTAAATTAAGATGTTTATATCTGCTTCTTAATATTTTTGTTCGTATTATTGTACGAAATGTCATTTTCTAGTCATCGGTTCGTTGAATTCTAGTCATTAGTAATTTAGAAAAAATAATTATTGTATTAAAAGTCACGCAGTTTTATTTTAAATTAATAAAATACAGGATAACACCTACATTGCTCTTGATTGCGACAACGCGTGTTAAATAATCCCAAAAATAATTTATTAATGTGGTATATGTAAAAATGGCGCCGAGTAATCTAGTCAGTCAATTTTAAAATAATTTATTTTCTATTCAAATTATCTAACTTCTAAGAAAACGTAATTAACTAGTCAGTTATACTCTATTCTAGTCTTACCAATAGATATATATTTACATTTTAATTCGAATGATCTCTATTAAGTGACGATTAAGTAAACATGGTCATGCTGTGCATTTACAAAAAAACTGTTTCTTTCGAACTTTTTTTTTACTTCTAGTCTAAAGTTAGTCGCGTAAATAATCCTAGTCGATTTTTCTAGTCATTGCCCATTTTTTATTTTGTACGTTAAGTCTTTAGTTATAACTATACTGATAAGTTCTATTTCTTTTTTGTGAAATTACAAAAAATTAAAAAAATCCGTAATAACTTCAAACTGAACGTCACTTCATAAAAAAAAATATTGCCTTTTTATTCTATTTACATATTTGTACAAGTCAAGTTTTTTTTTTTATAAATCAATGAGAATGTGTCTAAATCGTAGTTATATATCTTACTATTTATTCAGTTGCAATTCTATTCTACTAAGTTAAACCCATCATACCGATTCATACCAAATACTTTCTAGTCTTAATGTAACATAAATGCTAATTATATTTCAGTACAAATTTTAAACTAGTCATTTTAATACTTAAAAGATCTCAACTATTTAGTCATTTTGTAGCTATGTATATATAAAAGCCGTTTGAGCCCTGTAGCCTACATATTTATGTTTGAAAAAACCTTTACTATTAAAAAAAACGAATAAAAAATGAATGTATATTGAGATTGTGGTCTAATGCTTGCTTATGAAGCCTAAAAAAACAATCTTGCCAAAGGAAATGTTTGAATATAGGGGATAGCACTAAAAAATATATATAGTCAAAAAAATATCTTGTAATACTATCTAGTCATGACGCTAGTCAAAGTGTAAACTTTAAATGCTATTCTAGTCAGATACTATTGATCTCTTTTTATTTTCTTTACACTATATAGTCTAAGGAGCAGAATAAATATTTAATTTACATAACGATATCAAATTTATTTACTTTAATTTAACCGTTAATGACTACATATACGTTAAAAATATGCAGATATTTTTTAACGTATATAAAGTCATTAACGGTAATGTATGCTTCTATAATTGCACTTTCAAACTATTCTTTAATTATATATACATAGGAAAAAAATACGTATAGAAGATTTAATTAATAAAGATTTAAAATGATTTTTAATTAAATATTATTTGACATTATATTTATGTTCTGATTGACACAAGTTTTAAGTATAAAAAGTGTTAAATTCAACGTGTATGTGTATAAAGTTTTCTTATATAAATTATTATAGATATTTAATAATAAAATAACAAAGAGATATTATATTTAAAATATATCACAAATCTCTATCGAGTGGAATCTAGTCAGTGTGTGAAACGCGTTCCAAAGATGTATATATGAAAACGCTATTTATTTAAAGAAATTAATTTTAAGTTTGAATTAATGGATTTTTTGTAATTTTTAATATTTAGGTATTTTTGTCGTATTAAGCACCTTTTTTTAATTATATTTTATTAAACTTGTTCTCAGCAGCTTAACGGTTTATATAATCAAGTTAGTTGTATATTTAAGAATGAAAAAAAAAACAAATAATTTAGTAATTTATGTAATAACTAATTATTCCCAGCGGCCTTGCCCGCATAAATTAAGATAACATCGAATTGTGAATATAATATTCTTGAATGATGTTCCGGCAGTTATCCTTGAGAGCCTGCGTATTCCAGGTCTAGTGTGTTTACCAGCTTCGATCACATCGTCACTTACCATCAAGTGAGATAGTGGTCAAACACTAGCCTGTCACAAATAATAAAAAATAAAAAAAAACTTAAACACACTAAAAAATATGTTATAATATATAAACATAAATATATATATGGTACGTTATTTGTGAAGACATTTTGATATATCAACTTTCTATATGTTGATAATTTTAAAATACAAACCTTACATTCCTTGTATGAGTATATGTGAACTGCGGTTTTCCACGCGATTAACAATGTCAAAAGCAGCATATTTTCAATCGATTTCAAAAAAGAAGGTTCTCAATTCGTCTGTTTTTTGTATGTATGCTACGCGATATTATTAATGAATTATGAATCGATTTTGATGTTTTTTTTTGTGTTTGGAAATAGGTCAAGCCAAAACCAAAATATAAGCGTCGAAGTCGGTTATTTTAAGCTTTGCTTGCGTTTAATTATGTTAAGCCTTCTTGTCAACAAATTACGTGTATGCAAAACGATATTATTTATTATCGGCACGGAGGTCTAACTAACGGGTGAAGCAATTAGGTCCTACACATTTCGCTTGTCATAACGCGAGCTACGCTCACATAATTACACCAAAGGTCCGACAATCGGGGCCATTAAACATAGTAACTCTTTAGATGACTGTGACAGTTCGTAGCGAAATGCACGCATATATGGACATTTACATGCTTCACCCATGATTGGAGGTTACGTCCGTATTTCTTTCAAGTCCGTGATAATCGGATGTTTTAAGTACAATAATATTATTTCTGTTTAATAATTATGCACGTTTTTTTAATAAAAAGATTGGGTATGTATTTTTTCACTACGCATTTTCTTTTAAATAGTCGAGTTATTTAAGAATTGTATATACAATGCTTTTTAGTGTTAAGGAACATTACGCTGATTTTGACTCTACTTTAATTGTTTATGGTAATATTATAAGATTTTTGTAGTTTAAGAATAGCCGTTTAATGAATTTATATCATATTTAATCACATTGGCAATTATATTGCTATTAAATTATGCACTGATTGATGTTAGATATTATTGTATTATTAGCAAACAAGAATATTTGTTTAAATAATGTAGTACAATTTAATAACTATTTATGTAGTTAAGTGTTTGTAGATATCTATTCGATGAAAAATAAATTAAATATTCAATTAAAATGTGTTTTTATTACCAGTATATTTTCAACGACTAAGTATTTTATATGTATATAACTTTTCGTTCGCGCCAAACTGAGATATCGCGCCTACATTGTGCCTCATAGAGAAAAACTTTTTTCGGTTTCGTACTCTACTTGTCAAGCCCTTTTCAACGATAACCCACAAAGGTAGATAAAATAAATATATAATAGTTTAAAAAACTAAAAAACACGCTTTATAAATAAAAAACATATTTTTGTATTGTCATCGGTCCTCGATAAGTCTACGAAGTTTAAATGAAATCTGATGGTTTGAAGTGGGTCAAAATCAAGCCCAAAGGAGTTTGTTACAAACAAACAAACATACATACATACAGGTGAAGCAAATAAAAACGTGTTACTAATAATAAATCATATTTTGCTCCCCACTTATTTTATCGGAGCCCCCTTAATATTTTAATTTATATAATTTTAAATGTAATTTCTGGCTTTGGGCTGTAGTTTTACATGTTCTATGAGAATTTGAAGTCATTCTCTTATATAGTTTAGACGCTAGATGCCTCTGACAGGCGGACGGACGGACGGACAAAAAGTTGAACGACCCAAGTCAACTTAGAGATCTAGATTAGCTTGATCAATAACTTACAAGAAAACGAATTCACACTCACAGCCCCACGCTAAGTTCAAAGATATGTATTATAGGTGCCTGATACCTTTACACAATCACACCTAGAACCATAAGTACAAATATCCTCATCGGAAGAAAATTTGCGGAAAATTTAGCTTCTGCTGGGAATTGAAACCCTGGGCCGAGGCGCAGAGGGCAGAGACTTGCCCACTTGCCCACTGTGCCACCTTGCTCATCTCCTACCTTAGTTACATAAAAATAATATTAGAATTAGGATGGGTATTTTTTCTATATCTATTTACTTCTTCTCAGAGGTAAACCATTTATTTATGGCTAGATTTTGTGAACGGGTATAATGTATAATAAAAATTGAGGATTAGCTACGCAGATGATTAGGTATCAATAAAAAAAAAATAACCCATTTAATGAGTCCTGCGAAATACGAAAAGAAACTAGTAACGCCATCTATGGGCATTTATATGTCAACGCGCTAACTGAAACGTACAGTGTTTTACAACTTTACTTACCTTCTTACTTTACAAGTCATCCACTCCTAGCTCTATACTCGACAAACATGTAAGCGTATGGCTTTGATAGGGTAAACATAGATGGCGCTATAAATATATATATATTTATAGCGCCATCTATGTTTTATTATGATAGCTGCTAATAAAGAGATCGAAAATGTATATGAAGGTACGTTGTACCATAAAATATAATAAATATATTATCCAATATTTATACTCATATGCTACTTTGCTGATGTATAGTTGGACGTCTGTCTATCTTACATACACTTGTTCATAAATACATTTGAACTATGAGTGCTAAATCTTAAAAAAAGTTTGTTTTTTTATAGACTGCATGCACCAAGTAAATATTATGGCTTCAGCCCATCCAAATTAAAAATGGTAAAATATAGAAGAGCATTAGGCCAAAAAAATTGCAATATTTTTTTATAATGTTCCAAAATACATCAGTGAGCTTCTATTTCAAATATTAAAAAAAAAACTTCGCCGATGGTTAATTGAACGTTGTGTGTACACTATAAAAAAAATAATTTTGGAATATTATGGTACGACATTAAAATTCTAATAATTACTATCACAATTTAATTTTTATACTAACATTAAACTATTTCATTTCATTAAATATTTTCGTGTCACCTTATAAAAATGTTTTCACTATCATTTTACAATGTCGTATTAATTACACCTACACTGCATAACACTATAAAATCACTGTATTCTACAGATGGTACAATACTAATTGGCGATTGTTTCATTAATAATAATTTATGCAACTTGATTATCTTGTAGCAATTAAATCACAGCATCTTTTTATAAAGGCTTCACTGAACAGATTCCCCTCAGTACACAATGAATTGCATGAAGCGTATAAAGTGCATTCCACTTTTCTTAGCTTTCGTCTCTTTGACTAATTGCAATGTCACAAATCGAACGAAAACCGAAGAAGTGACGTCACGAATTTTCGTGAGAAAGGAACTCGAAAATGAACCTAAAAACCCGGGTGATAAGGGTTACAATAAAGTTGAAGAAGCTGATGGTCGTGTTTATTTGGACGATGTGTTGTTTTCGTTAAATAATCAAGATTGGGGTGAAGAAGAAACACAATGTCTGAGAGATATCAATCGGCTGCTCCAAGGCTTGCAGAACTTTACTCTGTGGGCAGTTTGGGGTGAGTCCAAATTTTATAATACAGCAAACAAAAGATTTAGTTGACCAAGATTAATTGATGGTTACTACAGTTTTTTTAACCAACTTCATAAAAAGGAAGATATTCTCAATTCAACGTTTTTACTACCTCAAATTTTAAATTTTTCTATGTTAACCGATTTTGATGATTTTTTTTATTTGAAAGCAAGTGCTTCCCATGATTAATATTCTTCTCATTTAAATTTAATCAAGATCTGAATATGGGTTTTTTAAGCTTTGCTTCGTTTAAATTATTTATACAAACGCATTCGCACTAAGTTTGAATACTTGTATTGTGTGTACAGGAAACATTGACATCACAAAAACACAAATCACAGAATCAGAAGCACAAATTATATCTTTGGGGAGGGAAATTGTGATTTTTCTCAGAATAAATCCTAGAACCACTAGGCCTAAAATTACACTTCCACGCTGAATTAGGGTCACAATGTTTGATTGTTTTTAATATCAGTTTCTAGCTACTTTTCTACCGACTTCACAAAAAGGAGGAGGTACTCATTTCGACTTGATTAGATTTTTTGTGTTTTCATAACTTCTTTCCACGTGAACCGATTTTGTAAATCTTTTTTTTTTGTTTGTAGACTGCTCTTTTCCTATAAGTCTCATTTAAATTTTCAGTCTATGGATCGGTTGGAGTAATTTTTGACTTATCGTCAATAATGCGTGTTTAATACATATAATCTAATTAAGGTTCCGAAGGTAAAGCAGTGTAGTCAGTTTTTTACGCTTTGCTTGCGTTTAATTATTTTTTATTAATTAGGTAAAGTAGACTTGCTTAGTTAGGTATAGTAGTGAAAGTGTAATCAAGACCCATTATTAGACATAATAAAAAAAGTTATATACCGCCCTTTTCTGTTCTTAGATTTTTTTTACTTGTATTGATTGAAAATTTTAAAAAGTCGAGTATAATATTTTTTTTAATTAGAACGTTTTTTTATACATTTTTTATAATTTCTAATAACGAGTCTATAAGTCCTTGTTTTCAATATAGTTTCTGGGTTCGATTACCGGCAGGAACACAATTTTTCTCCC
The DNA here is from genome assembly GCA_948107665.1 of Lomographa bimaculata. Taxonomy (NCBI): domain Eukaryota; kingdom Metazoa; phylum Arthropoda; class Insecta; order Lepidoptera; family Geometridae; genus Lomographa; species Lomographa bimaculata. The sequence goes on from OX403603.1 coordinate 8,670,163, forward strand.
CAAAGGAAAGTACTTTTAGTTCTGAGTGTAACTCACCACGATTCTAGTCGTTGAAATTATTTTGGGGCTGTGAGTGTTGATATTTTATTTGTTTATATTTCGTGACTTTTCAAAATCTCGCCTATTCAGACTGGGATTCCCAGGCCTCTGAGCCTCAAGGTCTTCTCTTCGGCAACCGCTACCAGCTTGGCAACTTCGACCAATGCATGATGGCGCCCTGGTCGCCCAACCATCCAGAACTCAAGACCAAGTACTGTCTCGCTGAGATTGTGCTGGTGAGGACCGATCACTCTGTGAGGAGAAAGGACCACCCCTTCAATCCATATGGATCGGCTCTTGACGCCATGGAGGTACAGAACATATATATTTTTAACTGTATTGTGCTAATTTCCTGTTCAACATGATGATATTCCGTTATAATGAGCGTCTCTCATTAAACGTACCGCATACGTACTAGCGTATTTCGTAGCGGTAGAGTTCTTTTTTAAGATCCCGCCTCGGGCAGTTCCACAACATTGCGAGACATACAACTGACATGCAGGAGTTTTACAACAACATTAGACAATATTTCCAGTGAAATCAAAGGGCTTTAGAGATTTGACATCTAATATCTCAGGCAGTGCTTTGCCGCGCAGGATTTCGAATTAGATAATGACATAATAAATAAATAATAATCAATTATCTTCTAGGCAAGCATGTCACATCTTCGGCCGCATCTTCACTTCCCATCAGGTGAGATAGTGGTCAAATGCTTGCCTATCTATCATAAAAAAAAAAAAAAAAAAGATAAGTTCTGGGTGGTACTGAACTGTTTTATGGGCAAGCGTGACGCGTACCATCAGGCGAGCGATTTGCTCGTCTTGTCTTTCAATGACATAAAAAAAAAACAATTTCGGTGTTTCAATGCAGGGAGGCAATGATATATATGCTCTTAACCTTGGTGGCATATATACTCGTAGTGAACTTATTTATAGTATAGATGTATATATATTTAGTTTGGTTTTAGTATAGGCAATTGGCCGGTAGACCATGTCATTATACATTTGACATAAATATGAAACAGACATGCCGTGACAATAAGTGAATGTAACTGATCCTATCAGTAAAGATAGGGAAACATGTATGGCACAATGTCGCGGGCTTTCTTTTCCAAAAAAAAAGAAAAAAGGCGTTACATAAAAAAAATCGAACCCTTTTAGCATTTAGTTAGTCTGTGGGTGGTCTGGAGAACTGGTTAAAAATAATATTAGTCTAGTAGCATTTTTTTTACACTGGATAGGCAAGCATTTGACCGCTATCTCACCTGATGGAAAGTGACGAAGCGAAGATGGGACATGCTTGCCTAAAAGGTACCTATTCACTCTAGACTTGAAAACACCTAGATTGTACCGTTGTACGGATGATACACGTAGAAGCGAAACGCCCTTGGGAAGGAATTTGTGCTCCTGCCGGGAATCGAACCCAGGACTCATGGCGCAGAGGGCGGACACCTGTCCACTGCGCCAACTGGGTCGTCAGTCAAAAAGGGCATTGTTAAAACACATCATATTCTAACCAATTAACTAAGTAAACAGCGTTAGTTTTAAACTACCAGACAGATAAGATAATAGTTACTATAGTAGTATTGTTGTGGTTTCCGACATAGCGTGAGATGGCAATCGCAAATTAAATATCATACTTTGTCAATTAGTCTTGATTTATTGCAATTAATATTTACATAGTTGTTCTTCGTAACAATCAGATGACCAAATGGGTCAAGACGTTATATAATTTGTACTGATTGTATTGACAAAGAGCACAAGAACATGCGTAAAAGCATAAAAAACTATAGACCATTAAACTTTACCATTAATGATAAAAAAATATATATATTTAATTATTAACAGTACATGTCTACTATTTACGCTTCCACACTCTAAGTTCAATGACTTGTGGTCGTGGGTGTCGGAAACATTCACATCACACCAGAACCAGAAACAAAAATTTCCCTAAAACGGGGAAAACCTTGTATTCACCCACCGGGAATCAAACCCAATTCCCGCTACTTAGAAGGCAGCTTCGCACCAAAGTAAGCAAATGGGCGGTTTTTTTAATAGTTTTTTTACTACTCAACTTAATTGAAATTGACAGCAAATACGGAAAATGTAATGAGCATCGGAAAATCTAATTTAATAATTTGGAGTAAACCAAGGATTTTGTAGTAGGTTTGTGTCCTATATTGATGGAGTCAACTAATGAAAATCTAATTTTGACAGCTACTGTCAATTAATTTGAATTTAAAATTGTGCTCCTGTCGGGAATCGAACCTATAACCTGCGGCGTAGAAAGATTTTGTACCTACAGGATCTTCAATTGTTGTTCTTGTTTATATTACAAAGTTACAATAAAAAATGGTAACGCGTAGCAAATGCTACGAAGTGCTACGCCACACACGCGATTTGCACGCAATCCATTGTATGCTAAGTTGTTATTAACTTACCTATAAAAATGTAAATATAGAAGCCAGATATACATTGAGTTTAATAGTCAATCGTGATAAGTATTTTTTTTTTTCATTTTGGCTTCGCTATCTTGTGCATTTAGCCAAGTGTCAAGTTATTATATGTTTCAAGTTCAATTTGTAAAGCCCCAAATTATTAAGACTAGTTGAATTTTTTATTTTTTTTTGGCAATAATTTAGCACTATTGTACTTAGCTACTACATTAGGTCTATGCGATATAGTATATATTATAGTGTGGAAATAAATAATAAATTATAAAAGTGTATTTCATATTAAAAGTTCTAGTCACAAGTCAAAGTCTAATAAAAGAGTCAAGGTCCAGTCATAGTCAAGTAATGTCCTAGTAAATTGGTAGAAATGTTTATTAGAACTTCTATTGGAGTTCTGGAACGAAGGTAAAATTCACGTTGAAATGAAATGAAATGAAATGCATTTATTTGCTTCAAGTGTAGGTATAAACAGATGTAAGGTTAAGTGTATCAATATAGTTCACACACTTGGTCATAATAGTGACATGCAAATATTGATTTGAGGGCTAGGTAGTTAGATATCTTTATAGCGTCATAATAATATTTTTGAATATTGTTAATATATTCTATATTTGGCCCAATTACAATAAGTGAAAATGGAAAAATCATCATTAAAGTTATAATGTCAAGAGTTGTCGTTTTTCAACTTGATATCATTTGCCTACACTTATGCATGTTTACTAAGTAATAACGGTTAATAATCCACCATTATTACACATTAACACTATTTAACACTGGAAGAATCACAGGTTTTGGAAAATTATACAAAATCAACAACGCCATCTTTTCACTTTCGCGGCAAAAAACTCTCGTGATTACTTATTATGCAAGTAGGTTTAGGCATAAAAAAGAACAGACATCAAAATGACTTCTTGATACTATCTGGAAGACCGAGATTTGCTCAGTTTTTTTTTTAAATTTTAAACGTTTTTTAAAAATGAAAACTATCTAGATCGATTTATCGCCCCCGAAACCCCCTGCATGCAAAATTTCATGAAAATCGTTGGAGCTGTTTCCAAGATTCAGATTATATATATATATATATATACATAATTACCAGAATTGCTCGTTTAAAGGTATTAGATAGATACGCGTGAGGTAATACTAGTGACGTATTATTGTTAATGTTAATAGTCGTAGAATTACATGTATAAGAGTATTAGCGTATTTTTTTTAATTATATTTTTGATTTATACTAAAATAAATGATTTATCTTCAGTACCGCCCGCCCCACACACGGCCTCTCAACGAGCTAACCTGGGGCGCCTGTGTGCCCTACACCTGCGGCCCTAAAACCGTGGAACGTCTTCTAGCAATAATGCTAGATCGGAGCCACCTCGGCACGGCGGGCATGAGGCCTAACATTTCAATCACTGAGAACTGCCAGACGTACGACGACAGGGTAGAGTTCGATGGCCTGTTTTATGGATTTGTGTGAGTAAAACTAGTTTCATTCAACTATTATCTATATATATAAAAGAAAGTCGTGTAAGTTACACTATTTATAACTCAAGAACGGCTGAACTGATTTGGCTGTAAATTGGCGGGGAGGTAGCTTAGAACCAGGAGACGGACATGGACCGATTTTAATGAACTTTGATTTGTTGGATTTATCTTCGCCCCGAATAGCACAATAGCTATTACAACAACGAAAGAATTTACGAAAAAAATCTCTTACATTTTGTAACGGAATGGGAGTTTTGATTTTATTTCGAAAATTTACGCGAGCGAAACCGCGGGGGACAACTAACATCACAAAAAGGAGGAGGTACTCAAGTCTTTTATGTGTGTTACCTCATAACTTCTTTCCACATGAACCGATTTTTTATTTTGATAGATGTTGCTTTCCAATTGGTCCCATTTAAATTTGATCAAGATCTGATCAGTAGTTCTTGAAATATCGTCAATAATGCGTATTCTGTGGACTACATTGACGATGTAATCGTTTTTAACCGACTTCAAAAGATACCTCATAACTTCTTTCGTTGTGAGCCGATTTTGATGATTATTTTTTTATTTAAAAGCTGGTGCTTTCCAATTGGTCCCACTAAAATTTGATTAAGATCTGATCAGTAGTCCTTGATATATCGTCAATAATGCGTGTTTAGTACATCTATAATATACTGATTAAATTTCCGAAGATAAAGCGGTGAAGTCGGTTTTTTTAAGCTTTGCTTGCGTTTAATTATTTTAAGCTTTTCTTGCGTTTAATTATTTAAGCTTTGCTTGCATTTAATTATTCTAATTATATTTTTGCAGAGCATTTGTAGCCATCCTAGTAGCAGTCGCTTTACTGTGCACATATTTGAACAATCGAGGGAAAAAACTCGATCCAGACAAATTATGTAAGTATATTTATTAGTAGTCATTTAATCTAATCAACTGCTTATCTAAGAGTATACTAGTGGCTCTTGAGCTGAAGACCTTGAGAGCGGTTGAGAAATGCAACATATAGAGGAGAACAACCGGAAATCCCCTGGATATACGAAAGTAATTTTGTTCAAGCTGAAATGGCATCTAGCATCTAAATGGTTTAGCGAATCACTTCAAATTCTTAGAGGATATGTAAAGCTATGACCTAAAGCCAGAAATGGCAATTTAAATTTTATTTACCCTAGTGGGGTATCATTGAAAAAGACTTGGCAAGGACATCCGAAATAAATTTTGGCCAAGCTGAAATTGGAGAGAAATTGAACAACAAACTTGGAGAGAAATGAGAAATATAAAAAGCTGCAATATAAATGAAATCGCCAAGTAAAAATAATGCCACTACAAAAGACTTCAACGAAGTCTTAATTTTGTTTAGGTGAAACGCACGAATATTTAATTTATTACTATAATTTTTTTTGTTGCATTCACACTCACAGCCCTACACTAAGTTCAAAGACTTGTATCGTGGATGCCGCAAACATTTACATAACATGAGACATTGATAAAATCATTGATATTTTCGTAGACATTTTTTTTAAATTTATTGCACAAAAAAGCACTGTACAATTGGAGGACTTATAGCCAGATCATTTTCTACCAGTCATCCAGTAAAGTAGGAACAAAAGTAGAGAGTGCGTCAAAAAGGAAATTTTCCTTCCCAAGGAAAATTTGTGCTTCTGTTTGTAATGTAAACACCCACTTTGTAATGTAGGCACCCACGATAAGTCTTTGATCTTAGTATGTGGCTGTGAGTGTAAATGCGTTTGTTCGTTTGTATAAATAGACCTTTCGTTTATATAATTCATAATAACATAATACAAATAATGCGCTCCAATTAGATCTTCTACTCTACCTGCCACATTTTTTGCAGCATCTGACATAATCAAATCATTCTGCATAAAGGAAAACGCAGTAGACCTTCTGAAAATGAATAAAGACGGAGTCGAAGTCCTATATGGTATACGTTTCCTGACGATATGCCTGATTGTGATGGACCACCAAGTGGGTATTTATAATTCGGGTCCAATCAGCGATGGATATACTTCAGATCAGGTAAATATGCTTTGCCAGGTGAACATGCTTTGACAGGAGATACTGTATATATGGTAATTTGTATAAAAATTACGATGGTAAAAGACCCGACGGCATGACTTTAATTCCATGTAAGATGGGACGGCCTGAAGTGTGGGATGCAACTTGTGTCGATACTTTAGCTCCGTCACATCTTCCTGAAACACAGAATGGGGTTGGCGCCGCGGCAACTTCGGCAAAATATGGAAAGTGGTTACATATTTTAGCCGTTTGATGTTGAGACACCGGGCCCGTGGGTACCGAGAGCTCGTTCTATTTTCAAAAACTTATCAGAGCGCCTGGTTGAGGCGACGCGTGATCAAAATGCTGGTACTTATTTGGCTCAACGTATTATAAGCTCGATGACTTGTAGGTAACTTGGGTCTTTGCTGTAAAGATTAAATTTTAGTTTAGTTTTAGGAAATATAGGCAATTGGCCCGTAGATATTTATATAATACCAGAAACCTATTATTAGAACATCATTCCAACCAGTGAGCCCAACGTCTATCGTGGTGCAGCTATTCCAAATTCTGTTTTATGATTTTCCAAACAAATTTTTAAGATATATTAATTATCTTATCTGTTAGGTCTAAAGTGTTAAGTGTCAAATGGCGTTAGCGTGCATAATCCATGGCGCGGCGATGCCGTTTAAACAAATCAATTATAAGTTGTATAGAACATTTTAATTATCATTTTAATTATTACGGAAATATAGTATTTGGAAGAAAGTCGTAGAATTGTTGGCGAGTCTCTCGCTATTTTATCGGATACATTTTGGAGTGTGTGCAACGGAATTACACAATAGAAGTCCCCCATCCCCATTCTATTATCGGCCATCGAAACAGGGGGTCTATTCCGGGCATCGACTATCTTTACATTGATGTCGAAATCGACCGACTTAATTTTCTTATGAACAATCGAATCGCCTGAACTTTCAACTGATCGACTCTCGTATCGACGTCGCATCAATTCGAACAATCGTAGTTTCGACAACCAGAATAGACCAACTCAATCTTAAGCCACCGCTATATGGTAGATATTCCACAAATGCGGACGAAGTGTTTTGCTTCCACATTCATTATGCGAACTGTAAAGGAATGGGATTCCTTGCCTGAGTCTGTGTTCCCTGATAAACACAATATGCAAATCTTTAAGTCGCGAGTGAATAGGCATCTTCTGGGCAAACGTGCTCCATCGTCGACTGCATCGTCACTTACCAAGTCAGATGGCGGTCAAACGTTTGCCTATCTTGAATAAAAAAAAAGGATGACCCAGGTTGATCACAATTTCATATGATGGAAAGTGGAGATGTCAACAAAAATGTAGTTAGTGAATATCGTGTTCACAATAGATATTCATTATGTCGTATGGTTAACGAAAAGGACAGAATTATCAGATTGTAATTCCTATTGCTAGGACACTGGGTTGGTTCGAATCTAGAACCAACACGCTACCCCAATACTAATTGGATACAAACCTCAGGAAATTCCGCTCTAAGGGCTATCCAAAAACAATAAAATACCGGTAGTGTGTAATGTATATCTTCAAGTCTAGAGTGAATCTCCTAGTCAAGCATGTTACATCTTCGGTCGAATCTTCACTTTCCATCAGGTATATAGTGGTAAAATGCTAGCCTCTCTAGCATAAAAAAAAAGTTTCATCGATCAACCCATGGTTCTTGGTTTTGTTCATGTTTTTTTTTGTTAACGGGGCTAGGGAATCTTTAAAAGTACCTGGTTATTTACCAGGTTATGTGAACCCTCGGTAGCCAGTCTCGGTGCCCTTCTTTCTTCCTTGCTATATATAGCTCTCCCCGGAGACACTGAAATTAATTGTGCCTCCGTTCCGTCACAAAGGCGAGAATGCTGTGGACCGTTTAGGCCATCTTCATCATAAACGTGGCGCCACATCAGTACCCCTACTGGTGGTCCCTACCACACCCCACTGCTGTCTTCCTCTGGTGCGTTTGAGTGGTGGTTCGAGCCCCAACTCAAAATCCACACGTATTTGACGACCCAGTTGGCGCAGTGGCCAGGTGTCCGCCCTCTGCGCCGTGGGTCCTGGGTTCGATTCCTGGCAGGAGCACAAATTCCTTCCCAAGGGATATTTGTTCTTCTGGATCTGGATGTAATGTGAATGTGATGTGAAGGTTTCCGGCACCCACGATACAAGTCTTTCAACTTAGTGTGGGGCTGTGAGTGTAAATGCGTTTGTTTGTTTGTTTGTTATCACCTCTTACGATAGGGGATACCACCGTTAGCAATGTTCTAATGGCCTGGATTCAGGGGAAATGGGTTATGGCCTAGGCTCTCTCCTTGTGAGAGTGAGGATAACGGATAATGATGACTAACTTTTACTATTATTTATTCACAGGCAACCAAGACATTCTTGGGACTGTTGATCCTTCACGATGATTTGTTTGTTGACACTTTCTTCCTGCTGTCTGGATTCCTCACAATCACAGCTCTTGCGAGGATCAAGAATTTTACAAATCCGCTGCTTATAATTCTAAAACGATACGTAAGGTCAGTATAGAAATGAGCACATCTCATCGTGATAAGTAGCTTCGCTCTAAGTATAGAAATGAGTACATCTCATCGTGATAAGTAGCTTCGCTCTAAGTATAGAAATGAGTACATCTCATCGTGATAAGTAACTTCGCTCTAAGTATAGAAATGAGTACATCTCATCGTGATAAGTAGCTTCGCTCTAAGTATAGAAATGAGTACATCTCATCGTGATAAGTAGCTTCGCTCTAAGTATAGAAATGAGTACATCTCATCGTGATAAGTAGCTTCGCTCTAAGTATAGAAATGAGTACATCTCATCGTGATAAGTAGCTTTGCTCTAAGTATAGAAATGAGTACATCTCATCGTGATAAGTAGCTTCGCTCTAAGTATAGAAATGAGTACATCTCATCGTGATAAGTAGCTTCGCTGTAAGTATAGAAATGAGTACATCTTATCATGATAAGTAGCTTCGCTCTAAGTATAGAAATGAGTACATCATATCATGACAAGTAGATATTTCGCTTCAGTATAGAAATGAGTACATCTCATCGTGATAAGTAGCTTCGCTCTAAGTATAGAAATGAGTACATCTCATCGTGATAAGTAGCTTCGCTCTAAGTATAGAAATGAGTACATCTCATCGTGATAAGTAGCTTCGCTCTAAGTATAGAAATGAGTACATCTCATCGTGATAAGTAGCTTCGCTCTAAGTATAGAAATGAGTACATCTCATCGTGATAAGTAGCTTCGCTGTAAGTATAGAAATGAGTACATCTTATCATGATAAGTAGCTTCGCTCTAAGTATAGAAATGAGTACATCTTATCATGACAAGTAGATATTTCGCTTCAGTATAGAAATGAGTACATCTTATCATGACAAGTAGATATTTCGCTTCAGTATAGAAATGAGTACATCTTATCATGACAAGTAGATATTTCGCTTCAGTATAGAAATGAGTACATCTTATCATGACAAGTAGATATTTCGCTTCAGTATAGAAATGAGTACATCTTATCATGATAAGTAGATATTTCGCTTCAGTATAGAAATGAGTACATCTCATCATGATAAGTAGATCTTTATCTATCTTTATCATGCTTGCCTATTCAGCATAAAAAAAAACTTCGGTTTTTACTAAATAGATGTCATATCTTAGACTTATCTCAGTCAAAATGTATAGAAGTATAGAAAAAAACATGTATAGAATGTATGTATAGAAGAAACACTACCACAAATCTAATAAGTAAAGTACTTAAAATCCAATACTACCCACTGTAGGTTTTTTCATCCAAGTTCACAAGAAGTTAATGAAACTATTTATATTTTCTCTGTGCAATACAAATTCCGTATTTCAAGTTTGTGGTGATGCTCGTTAGTTATCCACCACGTTTTATATAATAATAATAATAATATAATAATAATTATTTCATTTACAAAAAATATATTACACAGACTAACATTATATGTACACATAATGTTACGATTAGTGAGCCCTGTATCCCACACTAGGAAAAGTCCTGTGTCGTGGGATTCAGTCTCTTTCAGTATTGATTGGAGCACTTTATTTTGAGAATTTTTACATTAATAAATTATATAATAATATATTAAATATGAACATTATAGAACTATTTATATTATTGGGATTATTGACAAGAATACGAAATAACATCTGAAATTTAAATTATTAATTAAATTTACAAATAAATAATATTAAGTAATACAAATAACAATAAAGGTTTTAGAAATGAGAAATTTTGAGAAATACGTGTTCTCGTGGTTTGCAAACAATAAAATTAGTAATTTATATATGTTTTAAGGCTAATAATCTATTCTAGATTAATAGTAGCGCTTGCAGTGGTAGTTTTCTACATGAGCGCCGTGTTTCCCTTCACTGGGACTGGTCCCCTATGGAACCGTGCCAAGGATCAAAACACCGTCACATGCCGGAAGAACTGGTGGCTCAACATCTTGATGGTCAGCAATTACGTGGATACGGAGAATATGGTAAGATTTCCATCTGGTTTATTCATGATAAACAAACAAAGCAAACGCATTCACACTCACAGCTCCACACTAAGTTTAAAGACTTATATTGTGGGTGCTGGAAATATATATATATCACACACACGATCACACCCAGAACCAGAAGCTCAAATCGTCCTTGGAAAGGAAAATTTTTCTCCTGCCGGAAGTCGAACCCATAACCCACGGCACAGCGGGCAGACAATTGTCCACCGCGCCAACTGGGTCGCCCAAGTCAAACTTTTGACTAATATTTCACGTTAAGGTAAGATCGATGATGCAGCACGCGTGTCTAGATGATACTTCACTCATGACTTGAAGACTCTCAGATTGTACTTATCGGGAAACAAAGACTCAAGCGGAATCCCATGTTGAGATATCCACCACACATATATGTCGCGAGGGAGAATTATTCCTTTTACCGTAAAAATCTGTCGCCAAAGACTAGGTCCCAGCAGCTTTCATTTCAGCGTGCTCTACCTTAGACTACATCGTCACTTTCCATCAGGTGTGATTCTAGACAAACGTTTGCTTAGTAAGTTATAAAAATAATTAAACGCAAGCAAAGCTTAAAAAAACCGACTTCACCGCTTAATCATCGGAACCTTGATCAGATTTAATGTATAAACACGCATTATTGACTATAACTCAAAAACTAGAGATCAGACCCTAATCAAATTTCAATGGGACTACATAAAAAGCACCAGCTTTCAAATAAAAAAAGAATCATCAAAATCGGCTCATAACGGAAGAAGTTATGAGGTAACTTTTGAAGTCGGGTTATCAAGAACATCGTCAAAGTACGCTTTATTGGTCACAAATAGACATTATTGACGATACTTCAAGAACTACTGATCAGATCTTGATCAAATTTAAATGGGACCAATTAGAAAGCAACATCTTTCAAACTAAAAAATTAAATTCTCAAGGCTCACGTGGAGAGAACAAACATATATAAAAAATTACAGTTGACTTGAGCACCTCCTCCTTTTTTGGGAAGTCGGTAAAAAGAGCCAACACAGAGCCATTTGTACCGTGTTTAGCACCCCTTACGATATCATCACTTTCCAAGACACAGATATCATAACACAGGCAAAACCGCCGGGTAGAACTAGTATTTTATACATACACTATTTTCTAATAACATACATACAAAGAAGAACTGAACTAGTCAACGGCCAATTGCCTATATTTTCTAAAAATAAATTATATCTATACACATCTATACAGGAAGAAGAGATTGAATAGATATTTACTGAGCAAGCGTGCTCCATATTCAATACAATACAATACAAAAACTCTTTATTGACACCAAAAGATAAATACAACTTACAGAGAAACTTATAAAGATAGGTACAATGGGCGGTCTTATCGCTAAGAGCGATCTCTTCAAGACAACCTTTGGATGGAAATATAAACGAAAAGACAATGTAGGGATAGTGGTGCGATAAAATGAATGAAATAGATTTAAAAATAATAGAAATACATTGTTTAAACTACATAAACAATACATACCAATAATAATATCAGAATATACTTACATATAATAAATAAATATTTACATACCTATAATACATATTATTTAACATATATAATTCATATTCGTCCACATCGTCGCTTTCCATCAGGTGTGATTATGGTCAAACGCTAAAAAAAAGAGCCAATGAGCTTACAGGTGATTCAAGTGCTCAAGCCCACTAACAGTGGGTAGCATGCGCATCACGCTGCCATGGTATTGCCACTTTGAATAACAATGCTAATACGTTGAACCAAATAAGTGTTAGCATTTTGATCACGTGTCGCCTGAACCAGGAGCTCATGAGGCGTACTAATAATTATTATCGCTTATTTTTCAACCAATTTCAAAAAGGAGGAGGTTCTCAATTCGACTGTATGTTGTTTTTTGTTTGTCTATGTTACCTCATAACTTGTTTTTGGGTAAACCGATTTTGTTGACTTTTATTTTAAAGCTGGTACTTTCCACGTCCCTTTAAATTTGATCAAGATTGGACCCAGAGTTTTTGAGTTATCCTCAATAATGCGTATTTAATTCATTTAATCTGATCAAGGGTTCCGACAATAAAGCGGTGAAGTCGGTTTTTTAAGCTTCGCTTGCGTTTAAATTATCTTGTATTGAGATGCAGATATTTTTAGTGTATAGTCACCTCGTGGTACATCCCTTGCGACTTCCACTTCTTCGCCTTGACAATCCTCCTATACTTCCTGTACAAGAGGGTACCTCAATTAGGACTGCTGTGTGGAGGGGTCATCACAGTCGCTTCTGTAGTTATACCTGGCATCGTCAACTACCTGTACCGATTGTCTGCCGTCCAGTTGTTTACTTATGAGTGAGTACCCTTAAATTACTTGAAAACGGAAAAAATTGCAATAGGAATGTTGTACAAAAAAACAATAGAATTTAGGACATTCATCGGATTAAAACACAGTGTACTTTTTAAAGTAGTTAGCGCAGGCAAAGGCGCAGGGGTACAGCTAGTTTGAAACATTGACATTGATTGAAATAATCGGAGACGCGTTATTGTATACTAAAATTAGCTTAGTAATGGTTAAAACTACTAAATTACATAGATTTTCATGTATCTGCCGATTGTACACTATAAATTAAGTTTTTAAAAAATACTGTATTGGATTTATGTAAGGTGTGACAATAAAGCGTTATCTATCTATCTATCTTAGATAATCTGCATAATAATATTAAGAATGATGTAACAAATGTAGGTATATGAAATATATAAAAAAACAGCATAATTACTTGCGAAGTATTGTATAAGACAATGAAATCACGGAAGTCATGCAATGTTGAGGTGAAATAGTAAGCGTGGAAAAATCCTGTCATTTTTCCATCGGCTTGTTGCAAATAAGTACGTTTATAAGAGTCTCAACTTTAACGTGCAATCTTAAACTTGAAACTGCCCATTGACTAAGTTGGGTGAGCGTTTGCCTTCTAAGCAGGGGTATCGGGTTCGATTCCCGGCGGGAACACAAGTTTTCTCCTCATGGAAAAGTTGTGTTTCTGGTTCTGGTTGTGATTGTGTCTGTGATGTGAATGTTTCCGGCACCCACGACACAAGTCATTGAACTTAGTGTGGGGCTGTGAGTGTGAAAGCGTTTATGTTTATGTTTAAACTTTTTAACTTAACGTAATGTGAACGTATTTTACTAGCTTTTATTTAATTTCAATTACGGCTCCTAACGATTCCATGCTCATAAAGTGGGGGATGTGATTGTAAAAGAGTTTATGTTTTTATGCAATACTAGCCATGCCCCGCGGCTTCGCTCGTGTTTATCAGATTAAAAAGAAACCTAGCCATAAGCTATGTACTTTCTAAATTTCATCCAAATCCGCAGCTGTTACAATGTGAAAAGAAAAACAAACATACTTTCACACTTATGCATTTACACACACAAACTTTGGAATTTACTATACTTAGTGTGATGCAATCCACTTAGTAATACTGACATTATTTTAACGTTTAAAGGTTTTTTTATATGGTTTTCTTTTTTTATGTTAGATAGGCAAGCATTTGACCGCTATCTCACCCGATGGAAAGTGTCAATGCGGCCCAAGATGGAACATGCTTGCCTAGTAGGTCTAGACATGAATATACTTAGATTGTACCATTCAGGGAACAAAGTCGAAGGCCATGACTTCTATTCCTTAGCTGTTAAACGTAGAACCGAAACGCTTCGAGCGATCTGCTGTATTCACACCTTTGTTTCTATCTAGATTCATAACAGACCCTCTGGGCAGCAAGGACTTCCAAATATCATACATCAAGAGTCACACCCGATACGCTGCGTACCTGGTGGGTTTCATCGCTGGCGCTATCTTCCTCAATCAAAATTCTAAAGGGAATGCAGGCAGGATCTCAAAGGTGAAGCAATATTTATAATTATCACCAGGGAGCGAACAGCCAAGAGAAATCAATCTGCTACAATTCTGAAGCAAAAAAGCTTAGGGCATCGTCGCATCGTTTAAACGACTTCAAAAAGGAGGAGGTTACAATGTTCGACTGTATGTATTTTTTTTATTAATTTTCACCGATTTCTCCTCCATTGATGAACCGATTCTCAAAATTGTTTTTCATTTGGTAGATTATACTTCAGAGGTGGATCCATATAATTTTTATCGAAATCGATCAAGCCAACCAAAATATAAGCGGTGAAGTCAGTTTTTTTAAGCTTCGCTTACGTTTAAATTATATCGGATACATTTCAGGGAACTTTGCTAAGGCATTACACGATCTAATTCTCCATCCCCATTATGTCATCGGACATCCAGACTGCTAAGCGACTCTGTTGTATGGTAGACTATGACTATAATACCTGATGGGAAGCAGAGATACAGCCGAACATGTAGTGAAAAGTGCCATAGATACATATTCACTCTAGACTTGAAGACTTCCAGATTATACCGTTCAGGATACAGGAACGCGGGCATCGAGTTCCGCTCCTTCGCCGTACGGATGATTAACGTAGAAAATATCAACTTAAGAGCTAGCCGTCCTAGCCGGTGAGATAGTGGTAAAAGCTCTAGATCGATCACATTATCAATTACCTGCAGCAGGACAGACAGTGAAAAAAATATGATCATCAAATGTTCATATTACCTACTTCCAGAAATGGGCGATCCTCGGCTGTGTATCAGCTCTAATCCTTATGCTGGTGGTGATGGTATCAGGCAGTACGTTCCTCTTCCGCCGCTATGATCTCATAGAGGGCGCCATATACGCGGCATTGAACAGGCCAGCTTGGGCCAGCGGCGTTGCTGTACTAGTGCTGTGTTGTGCTCTTGGATCCGTGCGTAAGTACATATTAAATACAAATACATACATTTATAGCATTAAAGTACTCATATATAATATGGTATTTTATCGGATACAGTTCGGAGAGTGTGCTAACACAATCTAATAGCTCCATCCCTAATTCATCATATAGGAGCAGATAGACTGAATCCAGAAATCAACATTTATGGTGGGCATTTCTTAAACTTGCGTTTTGCTTCCACATTCATTGCGAGCCCTGCAAATGAGTGGAAATTATTCCCAAATAAACACAATCATGGTGTCTTCATTTCAAGAGTGAATAGGTATTTTATAGTCAAACGTACTCCATTGTCAACATTAAAATCAGGTGGGATAGTGGTTAAATGTTTGTCTATCATAAAATATATTATTTTAAAAATTGCCTAAGACATTACTCATTTCCAGCGTTCGTAAAAGGTTTCCTCAGCTGGTACCCATGGGTCCCCCTAAGCAGGCTCGCATATGGACTGTACCTCACGCACACCATCATAATCACCAGGAATGTGTTCGTCACCAGGAATGCACAGCATAATGATTATTTTGAAATTGTGAGTAGAATATCAACATAAATATTTAATACTGATAGCCCTAAACTAAGTTCGAATTTAAAAAAAATGTTCTGCGTTACTTTCAGTAATTTATAACCACAATGTGAATTCATTATACTTAGTGTTTCATCTGATTAGGTTATTAGGCTTCAGAGGTTGCATAACCAACCTACCCGCAAGTTTGTGTTATTGGGTACAAACGTTAGTAGTAACAACCAACCAACTCCATCGAAGCCTATGCTCTCACCATAACTTATTTGACACGTATTTCGCCTCTAAAGGATGCAACCTTAGCTTTAGCTGTTGTCTCGCCGAACACTAGAACGTGACTCTCGATGGATGTGGATGCCTCGTGTAGAGGCGAAACACGTGTCGAACAGGGTTGGACGAGTGCAGAGCAGAGGCTTCAACAGTGTTCCCACGATACTAATACTTACGTTGGCACTCCAATAACACTAACTTTCACGGAGTGCTTGCATCATGCGTCAAGCCTAATAATCTAATCTAGATTAACACTAAATATAATAAATACGGTATAAGTATTTATTTCTTTTAAGAATTACAAATTCACTTGCAGAGAAACACAATTTTAAAACAAAAATAAAGCCGGTAAGCAAAGTACAACTAAGATAAATTTCAAAGTAATCACTTAAGTAACATTATTTTGTAAGTGTAACATTAAATTGTTAGAACCCACATTCAGATTTAATATATTAACAACGTTTGTATAGCTGCATAACATTATAAGTTCGAATACTTGTATTTTCCGTTCCCTTCCCGTAAGTTCCCTTCAGGAGAAAACTTGCGTTCCCATCGGGGATCGACCTGATCGGGGATAGATTAGTAGGCAGACGCGCACCAACTACGCCAGCAGGCAATTTGCGGCTTTAGCGGGTACTACGCCATTTGAATTTGAGAAATATATGCAATAAGTAGCGAGTATCGTATTTGATTCCCGGTGGAACACAAGTTTCATCCCTAAAATTTTGTTTCTGGTTCTGGGTGTAAATGAGTATGTGATGCTTACGTTGCACCCACCACGGCACAATTCATATAACTGCAATGAAACAACAGTGCGCACGCCTTTTGCTTACACATTCAATACGCGTACCGCAAAGTGGGAACTCCTTGCCCAAGTCTGTGTTTTCCGATAAGTATAATCTTAGAGTCCTCAAGTAACAAGTGAACAGATATAATCTAGGCAAACATGCTCTATTGTCGACCACATCTTCACTTACTACTTTTAGGTGAGAGAGGATTGTCTATCGTGAATAAAAAAACTTAATCTGGGGCTGTGTGTGTGAATGCGTTTATTTATTTGTATTGTATTATAATTACCATGCAGATATGTGAGTTTACCATTGAATTTTGTTAATTTCAGCTGAACGCTACAGTAGGCGTCATTTTCTGGGGCTGTTTAGCAGCTCTACTTCTATGGATTTTCGCAGAAGCTCCAGCTAACCGACTGCTTCTCTTGTGCATGAAGCCTAGGTATGTATATACAAACAGTGGGAATACTTGAGCTGCGTTCGGTGCTTACGCTTTGGTGACCTTTCACTCTAGTCCGTTCGGAGGCTCGGTTAATGCTAGTTGAAACGCTGTAACGCGTTCAGCGCCTCGGTTTATCACAACTAAACAATCGCCTTGAGAGTTGGTTGTAAAATACTCTGACGCCTATCAATCTTAAGTTTTTGGGTTAATTTATATAAATTTATTTCAATTACGAGAGGACAACGTTGGGCTGCTTTGACAACTGAATTAACTTTATGACCTAGCTATTATTTTGCAGAGTTAAAAGAGTAGAAAGACCTCAAGACAACTCTTCGGGTCCAGATGTTGCCAGCAAAGGCACTATCCCGACTGGCAGCGGAAGCAGTGGACATTTGCACGACAATCTACCAAATAATATATACATAATTTCATCAAAAATGTAAAATTTAGCTAAATAAGTTAGTACTTAATTTAGTTGTTTAGCAGTAATGAATATTATGTAATAATAAAAAAAATACCAGCATTCTGTTTCATTTATTATTATTATTTCATGACCATGGAAGCATAGTCCTTCAGTCGAAATATTAAACAAATATTAACAATTTCTATTCTTCATAATAAAAGTCTTAGTCACAAGTCACAGTCAAAGTCAAGTAGTCAGTCATAGTCAAGTCATGCCCTAGTAAAGTGGTAGAAACTTTACTAGAACTTCTATTGGAGTTTTGGAGCGAAGGCGAAAATCATGTTTTTCAACTTTGTATGACTTGCCTACACTTATGCACATTTACTAAGTATTAACGGTTAATAATCCACCATTATTACACATTAACACTAGAAGAATCACAGGTTTTGGAAAATTACACAAAATCAACAACGCCATTTTTTCAATTTCGCGGCAAAACTCCATTCTGTTTCAATGCTAATTATCCTTCATTAGACAACTAACCAGCTGATGTAGGAGGCAGAGAGCAGGAGACAATAATTATTACTTTGCTTATGATTAGCTGATACTACAATTGACTATCCAAAACAATCACTACAACTCCTCACTGGCTGTGGTAGTTTGCCTGCTAAGCAGTGGGTACGGGTTCCTATTCTCGGTAAGAACACAAGTTTTATCCTCTGAGGAAAATTATGCTTTTGGTTCCGGATGTGATTATTACCATCACAATCAATGCATAAGAAATCATGGGGTACAAAAAAATGAAGCCAATAGTTGCATATAAGCGCCATCTATTTCTTCGAGCTTGTATTAGAATTGTTAGTGGTGTAGTATGCAGTGCGCAATCACGAAAAGCGACCTTCCTTTTTATTGTAGTTCGAAACAATCATAACAGATGTCGCTGTACCTGCATGCGAATGGGTAGGTTTATTATGTATTGGTCTCTTATCTTGGGTAGAGTATATACATTAATTTCTATTCTTACTGAAGACTAGCAGTGCCCTGCGGCTTTGCCCGCATTAATAAAACGCAAACAAAGCTTAAAAAACCGACTTTATCGCTTATATTTCGGTTTTGGCTTGACCGATTTCGATATAATTTATATGGCACCACTTCTGAAGTATATACTATAGGCGGAGATATCGCGTAACATACATACAAAAAAAAAAGAAAAAGAGTGACTGTCTTAAGTCTCGGTGGTGTTGAAAGGATTTTAAAGAGTTACCTTACCGTTTTGTAACAGACAAACTCAAATTTTCCGAATGTAAAGTTGCCTATTTTGGACTCGTGGGCCTCAGCAATCTACTTGCAATATTTTTATCAAAAATCGGTTCAGACGTTATTTTTTTTATTGCTAATAGTTAAACGTTTCACCGCAATCTTGCCTGATGGTAAGCGATGATGAGGTCGATGATGTTGCCCTCTTATCTTGAAGATACCTATTTACACTTGACTTTGACGAGGAGTTGTTACAAAAAACATGGTAAGGACAATCGTTATTAAGACAAATTATTAGTAGTAATAAGTTACTTGTTAAAAACTTTTTAAAGACAAGCTTTTAGAAGTCCGCCATATTGGATTTAAAGGGACGTCTCTTTATTTTTCGAGTTATTCTCAGCAAGCCCTTTCATTTAATTTTGATACCCATGTTGAGTGCATTAAAAATTACTTGTCCGCCATTTTGGGTGTTCCGCCATGTTGGATTTAGAATGACGTTGACGTCACATAGCTAACCATACATTGTCATCCAAACTAAACGTGAATACAAAATTTCAGCTCCTTCGGTTGAAGATATCTGTTTCAAAATTGAGTTGCAAGATTCTTCCCAGACAAACATACATGCATTGCATAAAAGCTTAAATGCCTAAAAGCTTGTAAAATAAAGACGTATACATGGCTATAAGTATGCCATCTTACGTAACTTTTTACTATTAATACTTTTAAACAGGTTGATAGAACGAAAAAGCCTAATAGGTACATAAGGTTATTGATAAAAAAATGTTCCCAATAATGAAGTAATAAATTTAACATGTATAGGTTTGTTTCACATGTTATTATTTGCATATCGTGCCTTTGAATTTTTCGCTAGTTCTAGATTCAAATTTAGCATTCGCACCTTCGATCATGGGATTATTTCGATGATCATGTTCTAAATGCTCTAAGATCATGGGTACTTATATGATCGAAGACTAACACAATAAAAACCGACTTTGCTCACTAAGCAAGTACAGAATATTTTAATTTTTTAAACGAGTACGCTTGAGTACTTTGAGAACAATCATAAATAGGTACTCATGGAGTAAAATGAAACTCAATTTTTAAAGTTTATTTATTCGTGGAGTAGTTTGGGAAATAATTTTGGAGTACTTTGGAAATAACCCTTTGTACAATAAATAAGATAATATAACGCGTTTTGTAATTGTTTCCAAAGATAAATAAATCAACAAAACGCGTTTTGTAATTGTTTCCAAAGATAAATAAATAAATAAATCAAAAAACATAATTTGGCTGGCTGGCCTGCATCCTGTATCAAACCATGGACAATTTCCTGTTAGCCACTAGTCCACAAAAAATAGACAAATGGGTATCTACTTAATTGAGAGCAAAGATAACGCGTGTAATACAAATTCAACATTGTTTAAATTGTAGTCATCACACTGAAGTAAATGCGAACATGGCAGCTCGCCTAAATGTATCCTATATGAGATATATGACGTACGATCATTAAAATCTGGAGCCATTCTGATCGCAGCAAGCAACTGTGTTTGGCAACACAACATCGACAACGGAACGAGCGAGGTACATAATGACATAATTGGCGGGAGGGGAGCGGGCGCGGGGCGGGGCGGCCGTGACGCGGGACGCATGCGCGCGGGTTTGACGGCCAAGGTCGAGGCCGCGCGATTCCGCCGCGCGCCGCCGCCTCGGCTGGTTCCTCTCGCGCGCCCTCTTTCCAATATCAACTTTCAAGTACTTATTTCTGAGGATATAATGCGCACACCGTCGCGAGTGCCTCTTGAGAACCCCGCCGGCCTATCCTGACACCTGCCCAGGTAAACAAAAAATACTTTAATCACATCTCGCGCATACGAATCGATCCGTTGTATAATGTTTGTAATCATACCTATATGCGATATTGCTGTTATTCAGCGGGTGCAGATAAATCTGTTTTATTTACCAACACAATAGGAATATTACTGCGGGCCGCGGTACGAGCGTCTCCGCGTCTCTACAATGGATAGCAAACAAAATGGTTCCTCATTACCTAGTTACGCGATTTGGTCACCTCACCTTGCGCTGTTCTTACATATCTCACGTCATCGCTTCAGCACTAATCTACCGACCAAACATCTTTGTTGATAATTTGAGATCTAAATTCTCAATACGTTTAGGTTTATGGTTCGAGTAGGTATCTATTTGTTATGATATAATGCAAAGTCATTCAGTAGTATTTTTGGATAGAAGTAAACTATATTCCGTTTACAATAAAAAACATTTTTTGGTCTGCTCGATGGCATAGTCGGTTGCGTGTCTCTGCTGCGGGTTTCGGGTTCGATTCCCGATGGGAACTCAAATTTTGTCCCTAAATGCGATTGGAGATAAAATTTGTCTTGCTCGTTCTGGTTGTAGTCGTGTGAATGTTTCCGGCACCTACGTTACAAGTCTTCTTACTTAGTGCGTGGTTGTGAGTGTGGAAGTAGTTTGTTATGTTTATCATTAACTAGGTACTAACTGCCTATTTACCAAACTGTCCGTTTTCAGCGGCAAAACAGGACAGTAAAAAAGAAAGTCATAAGTATTGGACAAAGACTATCCATAGTAGACTTTTAATAACTAATAAAATATAGGTACTTCAGCCAAGCCAATACATAGAATTTGGTTCTGGTAGCCCGTAGGTACAACATTACACATAGAATCATATTAACATAATTATTAATAGCAAATCAACTGTCCGTTCAACTTGGTAGCTAGCCCATTTTTTGCTAAGTTTTTTAGTTCCTGATTTTAATTAAGATGCCTCGAGTTATAAAGACGTTTGCTATTCGATTAGTCATTATTTAACAACAATATAACAAGTAGACAAACTTATTATTTAATCTTATCTCTACACGACATCTATCATTCTCTATCTACCTACTTTTACATATCATCGACTAAAGTACGTTAAGTGCTTGTCCGTCTACAACATCTAATATATAAAATTCTCGTGTCACAGTTTTCGTTGCTATACTCCTCCGAAACGGCTTGACCGATTATGATGAAATTTTTTGTGCTTATCCGGTATCTATGAGAATCGGCCAACATCTATTTTTCATCATCATCACTTTTCATCATTATCAACGCTGGTGAAACCGCGGGGCGCAGCTAGTATTTATATATTTGATCCGCAGTTGTCAAATTTTAGCCGTATATAGATGATAAATGTCAGTAATATATTCGAGCAAAATTAAACGCAAGCAAAGATTAAAAAATCGAACTGAAGTATGATCTACCGAATAAAAAAATAATCATCAAAATCGATTTATAATTGGTGGAATGATCATACATACAAATCGATTTAATTAAAGATTGAAATAGATTTTGAAAGTCGGATGAAAAAAAAGTACGTAGGAACATAACAATTTACGACGTGAGAACAAGAAGAGAGGAAGTTGTTTTGGTAGCAGAACCATATATTATTATTATGTCGCAGTGTCGCACGTCATACATTCAGAGAGTCTAGAGACTGAATGAGACAAATTGAGCCCCAGCGCTCATTGCTGGCTGTATGTAGCCTCTGTGGCGAATTTTTTTTAATTTTTCCTTTATAGTTATAAATATTTAGCCAGTGTGAAGTGATAAATATTTCAAGTCTGTTAAGGGCGTGATACCAGAATATCTCCTAAAACGCGTGTTTTTGTAACCGATTTACTCAGCAATCATAAGATTTTCTGATAAAAAAAATCTTCGGAATGTGTATGATATGACAAATGTATATAATAATGTTTATAACGTTCTTAAATACAAAGGAAAATAATATCAAATCTCAAGCAAATAACATAAATTTGAATTTTTGTAACCATTTCGTTCCGCATTTTATATAAAAACACCGACAATTATTTCATATTACATATAGTTATTACACAAATGATTTCTTCAGCTTGTTTAGTTTTTTTTTGAGGTGCGTTTTCACGAAATTCGAATAAAACCATGAAAAAACCGGCCAAGTGCGAGTCGGACTCGCGCACGAAGGGTTCCGTACCGTTATCTATAAATAATCAAGTTTGTTGTATGGGAGCCCCCTTAAATATTTATTTTATTTTTAGTATTTGTTGTTATAGCGGCAATAGAAATACATCATCTGTGAAAATTTCAACTGTCTAGCTATCACCGTTCTTGAGATACAGCCTGGTGACAGACGGACGGACGGACAGCGAAGTCTCAGTAATAGGATCCCGTTTTTATCCTTTGGGTACGGAACCCTAAAAATCAAAGATTGCCACGCGTGACCTTGCGTAAACGCCACGATATAATGGACGCAATATACACCTTTATAGGCAATGCAATAAGGGGGGAAATTTTCTGTGGTTAAAAAAGGTGTTCGCATTAACGATTATCTGCCCCTTATTGAAATATTCAATTAATATAATATGAAGTTGTTGTTTTATGTTTTATGTTTATCTTATATTTAAAACTTTTTTTATTTTAAAAACAATAAAGCTGACGAAACTATATTTTTGGCAGGTTCCACCAAATTTTGTCGGATCCATCGTCGCAGGCGGCTCAGGAACTGTTTTGTTTTGTGGGTCAGCTTAAGTTAATTTAATTTAGTTACCTTTTAGTTAGTTACGTTTTTCCAAGAACTTTATTTGCCCTAATGTAAGAACATACAATAGGACCGTCGTATTGTCAAAATAAAGGTCCTTAAAATAAAATTGAATAAAAAAAATAAAAAAAACTTTATTTTTCACAATAACTCGATAATTTACCAGTTTAGTTTATTACCAATTTAGAAATTGCAAAAAGTAGGCATGTATTGCTGAAGTTGTAACACAAGTTGTTAGCAGGTGCTGTAAATTCGTGTCTTTAAAAAAACAGTTACAGTTAAAGTTCGTTTTTAGGGTTCCGTACCCAAAGGGTAAAAACGGGACCCTACTACTGAGACTTCGCTGTCCGTCCGTCCGTCCGTCCGTCTGTCACCAGACTGTATCTTAAGAACGGTGATAGCTAGACGCAGAGTTTTTTAACTTAGGTAATATAACGGCTTCTAGCCCTACGGACCAGTTTCATCCTTGACGATGAGATATTATAGGGGGTGAAATAGACGCCTTTCTGACCTATATTGCAAAACGTGCCTCGCTCAGGCCGGCCAAGCTACTAAGCCTGCTGTTTACAAACTGATTTTATTCCTAAATATTTTAAGAGAGATCTTGGAATGGGCTCACAGTTTAATTGATCAAGCGAAGCGAGATTTCTAAGTTGACTTAGGTCGTTCAGCACTTTGTCCGTCCGTCCGTCTGCCAGAGGTATCTAGCGTCTAAACCATATAAGCGAATGACTTCAAATTCTCATAGAATATGTAAAACTACAGTCCAAAGCCAGAAATGACATTTAAAATTATATAAATTAAAATATTAAGAGGGCTCCGATAAAATAAGTGGGGAGCAAAATATTATTTATTATTAGTAACACGCTTTTAAGTCAGAAATTACATTTAAAATTATATAAATGAAAATATTATTTATTATTAGTAACACGCCCAAAGTCAGAAATTACATTTAAAATTATATAAATGAAAATATTAAGGGGCCTCCCATACATGTAAGTGGGGAGCAAAATATTTTTTATTTTTTTATCTAACCTTGTGGGGGTGTATCGTTGAAAAGGGCTTGACAAGTAGAGTATGAAACAGGCTAAAAAAACTATGTTGGAAAATTACGATTCTATATAGAATAGCTTTTTTCCAACATAGATTTTTTTTTAAACTGTTTTCGTAGTCTACTTCCAAAGCTCTTTTCAAATATACCTACCCCACAAGGGTACATAAAGAAATAAAAAATATTTTGCATGTGTGTATGGATGCCCCCTTATTATTGTAACTTATTTCATTAACCGACTTCAAAAAGGGGGAGGATCTATGTTCGACTGTATGTATTTTTTTTGAATTGTCATTTCTAGCTTTAGGCTTCACATATTTTCTAAAAATTTTAAGTTATTCGCTTGTATGGCTTAGTTGCTAGATACCTCTGACAGACGCACGGAAGGACAGACAAAGTGCTGAACCATCCAGGTAACTTAGAGATCTCGCTTCGCTTGATCAATTACGTATAATGTTGCTGGTATAACATAAAAATATTTTGTATATTTGTTTATGTTTTTAAAAAGTGGGTTGTTTGTCTGAGAGGCAGGAATTTTGTCGAAGCTCAGGCGGTACTTCGCACCGGGACTACCACCCGTAAAGTAACTGCTGTCATTTGTGTGATGATTACGCCAGCTGCAGGCTTTGGATTCAATAGAGTGACTCGCAATGAGGCTGATTTTATAATCAGTTGAGACCAATAATACATAATTTATTTTAGTTGCAACTGATATTAATTAGATGGGAAAAACAGTTATGAACGGTTAATGTTAAAATCTGATATTATGATCCGTTGGGAAGTACCCATTAACAATGACCCTTTAGCATATACCAAACAGCAAAGTTTAGATATTAGAACATCGACGTAAAGGAGATGTTTCATTTTGGGCCAGCACTATGTATATACCATACATAGAAAAATAGGGAAAATATTGCATTTTCTTAAAAATACAAATAAATTGATCTGCAGAAGATTACAGCTGTACTCTCAAATTATTATTTTTAAATAATAATATGTAACCCTATTGTTAGGGCAGTCATGACAAGAAGATAATGAATGTCACTCTGTTCTGAGTTTCAATCGAGTAACATATTCTATAGTCCTATTATAATTATAACAAAACCCAAATACTTTAGAATTGATAATAATATGTTGTTTACAATAAATGATCAATGACACATCAAAATGACAGTTCAATATTGTCGCAATCCGCCATTTGTAACTGTGTTGTGTTGCTATCAATGTACCAAGAAATTTTAAATGTACATTAAAACGAAATAAAAGTAAAGAAAATAAACATTCAAAAACGGTTACTATATTGTATAGCTATATGTATGTATATGGTACATGGTGCTGGCCCAGGCTCCTTCAATTTTGAAACATCTCCTTTGTAATCCTGTCAGAAAATAAAATGCATTACGGAGAAATGTACAGGCACTGAACATAGCCTTGTTCCTGCACGTCCTTTTTACCATCATACATCCAGACAAGCGGCGTCGCGTCACCGTTTTATTTGAAATACCGTTCATTCGCCTGAAACGTTTCGTGTCCACGTTCATTTATAGAACAAAAGAATGGAATGCTTTGCCTTCTGTGTGTCCCGAGATGCAGTTTGAGTGTGTTTAAAAGAAAATGAATATTTAGTAAGCAAGCGAGATGCAGGGACGCAGTTTGGGTGTGTTCAAAAGAAAGCGAATATTTGCTTTACCTTAGACTGTATTGTTATTTTCCATCAGGTGAGATTGTCTTGTAAAGAAAGCTTTGCTATCAATTATAACATTCGAAAGTTCTCACGTAAGCAAGCCTTAATCTGGTTTCCAGCAAAGGTAACATCGTGATACAATCCAAGGTGGTCTATTTCCTTATTTTCTCACCTGGCAAGCTAATAGCTTGACAATTATTGACAGGAGTTTTTTGCCGCGAACGTGAAAAAATGGCGTTGTTGATTTTGTATAATTTTCCAAAACCTGTGATTCTTCGAGTGTTAATGTGTAATAATGGTGGATTATTGACCGTTAATACTTAGTAAATGTGCATAAGTGTAGGCAAGTCATACAAAGTTGAAAAGCGTGATTTTCGCCTTCGCTCCAAAACTCGAATAGAAGTTCTAGTAAAGTTTCTACCACTTTACTAGGGCATAACTTGACTATGACTGACTACTTGACTTTGACTGTGACTTGTGACTAAGACTTTTATTATGAAGAATAGAAATTGTTAATATTTGTTTAATATTTCGACTGAAGGACTATGCATCCATGGTCTTGAAATAATAATTAAAAAAATATATATATTGACAAATAATTATTAATTGTGACCACATGGATCCTTTATGGGGTTGATACAACTCAACATATGTATACGGTTCTCTGGATAAAACTTTATATTATGTTAGAGTATATTACTTGAATTGTTTATTTTTACATGCTTTTATTTAACTTGCAATGTAGGTATGTATATAACTATGTTTGTCCGGGTGGAATCTCGCAACTCAATTTTAAAGCAGATATCTTAAACCGATTGAGCTGAAATTTTGTATTCACGTTTAGATTGGATGACAATGCATGGTTAGCTGTGTGACGTCATTTTAAATCCAACATGGCGGAACACCCAAAATAGCGAACAAGTTATTTTTAATGCACTCCTACGATATCAGTATCAAATGAAAGGGTTTTATGAGAATAACTCGAAAAATAAAGTGACGTCACTCTAAATCCAATATGGCGGACTCCAAAAAGCTTGTTTTTATAAAAATTTTCAGAAACATTATCAGTAACATACCTAATAATTGTTTATTAGTAAGTAAGTATACAATATTAAGTGCTACTTACAAATATAAGGACTTATTTTTAAATTACAATATTTATTTTTTAATACATTTGTATAATATTAAAGGGAAACATTCTCATTTAATTGGGACGGTATGGAAAATTCAAAATCATTAAATACTATAAACATAAACGCTTCCACACTCACAGCCACACACTAAGTTCGATGACTTGCGTCGTGGGTTCCGGAAACATTCACATCACACACACAATCACAATCAGAACCAGAAACACATATTTTCCTTGGGGAGAAAACGGTGTTCCCGCCAGGAATCAAACCCCTGCTTAGAAGGTGAACGTTCAACCAACTGAGCCAACGGGCAGTTCATGATAAACCTACTACATATCCAAGGGAAGCCGTATCTACAAATAAATACGGTAGTTTTTCGTTTGAATTGCTCGAGTTCCAATGTAAAGGATATCTAATAAACAAATTTATTAAACCCTAACAATATAAAGACACTTAAAACTATACTTTAAATCAATCAGCTTAAGAGTTATATTTCAAACATAGATATATCGTTATGTAGTTGATAATCCAGAAATACGCACAAAACGATTTGCTTCTACATTTACTATGCGCACCGCTAAGGAACGTAATTCCTTACCCGAGTATATGTTGCTCGATAAGTACAATCCGAGAGCAGGTATCTTCTTGGCAAACGTGCTCTATCGCATCGTCACCTACCGTCGTCGGGTGAGATACTGACCAAATGTATGACTATTGAAAATATAAAAAAACAAACATCTAGAAAATAACCTATCACCTCCACTCATATTAAGTCTCACGGCTTATCCCATGACACCCACTCAAAACAAACACTTCCCCCGTATCTACGTATCCATGTATAAAAGTCAAGTTTGTGTGCAACGGCAAAGTTGCCTGTGTGCGTAGATCTCATCCCCTTCTATGTGGGTCAGGGAAGCTGCGGGCGGCAGGGGTGCGTGGGCGTACCCCCACCCCAATCTCGCACCCTATATCGACCCGCTCACCACCCACAAGCTAAAAAAAACATCTATCCATATTTTCGCAATGTTATTATTGTATAATTCTAAACTAACAATCTCGATTTGTTTCTCTCTCGATTTTGTACGCTTATTCTTATCATTTCGTTTGGTGCTTTCGTGGTATTTTTGTGAATCATCGTGACGCTACTGTGACTGAACGCCGCCGTAAACAAGCTCAAAGTAATCTGTGACGAGTTTTAGAACTGTTTCTGTAAACTCATAAAGTTCAATATCCAACAAATATGAAACTAACTTTGTAAACTACTGTAGGTATTATAATATCTCTAATTGTGACTCTAGTGTTGCTATGTACTATAATAACTTTAAACTTGAATATGTTTAAAAGCGAAATGTGGTGGATATTTTTCTTAACCCTATTAATATTATAAATCCGAATGTTTGTGTGTAGGTGTGTAAGTATGTTTGTTCAACTTTGTTCCCTATTCACGCTTTAACGGCTTAACTGATTTGAATGAAATTTAGAATGTAAGTAGAGCTCGTCCAAGCTGAAATGACGCGCCCCACTACTTAATTAGTTTATTTAGATGTGTGAGTGCAAATATTAATGACGACACTTCATCTGTATGGGAGCGTCGATTGTTCAGTGAACAATGGATCTGCACGTGTACAAGACGGTCGACTAGTCGGGCGATAAATCCGACTTGAATTTTGTGCGTAAATGCGAAGGTAGGGCGCGTCATTTTAGCTTAGACAATCTCTACATAGCTTATACCTAACTTGTTAATAGTGGGCGAAGCCGCGGGGCTCGGCTAGTGTGTAATAAATGTTTTTTTCTAATATCTACGGGCCAATTGCCTATATTTCCTAAAATTAAACTAAAGTTATATACATCTATACAGCAAAGACCAAAGTTGCCTACAAGTCATCGAGCTTATAGATAACCCATGTGCTCAAGCCTACTACCAGTGGGTAGCGTTCCCATCATGCTGGCGACATTGCCACACTGAATTTCAATGCTAATACATTGAGCAAAATAAGTACCAGCATTTTTATCAATAATATTAAAATATTAATTAATAAATATACATTATGTATTTTTGGACACAAACATAATATATCTAGAAAGTCCTCGAAAATCGTCTTGCTTTCAAAGGCGGGTGGATTTTTTAGTTATGTATATTTTGATATGGTACTTTCTTGAATTATGTATGATTTTTTCGAAAAATATAATTTAAATATATATATAAAAAGTAGAGTTTGTTATAAAAGAGATTACAAGTATAGTTTTTTTTTTTGTTATATTTATATATAAATGTTATTTTTATTATAAAAATATTAAAAGAATTAAAACTTCTTATTTAAAAGTAGAAATTGAAAATTCGATCCGTCGTTGAAAGCAAGTAGATTTTCTAGGACTTTCTTGGTAATTATGTTTGTGTCCAAAAATAATCTAAATTGATTAATTATTATTTTAACAATAAAAGTCGATACAAAAACAGAATTAAAAAAAAATATACGTACTTACATTAAAGACTCTATTTTTGCTTTATATTTGTTTCGTTTGTCTATTGTGAAATTCACGATTGTCTCAATAAGGGTTCTGAAGATAGCGACGATTTTGACTTATTTTTTACTTTTAGTCCAATTTTTTATTTTTTATATATTTAATACTTTTGCACATAACAACAGTACAAGAAGGACTTAATGCTAGAATAGCATTTTCTGCCAGTCATCCTGGAGGTGCAGAGAAAAGGGTGGCGGTGCAGTAAATATACTTGAAAAATAAGAGTATAATAAATGTTTATACATATTAATACATATAAATAATATACATAATGATAATATATATATATATATATATATATATATAATATGTAGCCATAGAAAGTACTTCGATGATATGTAATTACTATTGCAAGGTCAATTGAAGCAACTGTGAACCTTTTTGACAAAATAAGCTCGTGTTTTTGTTTTTTTTAATATGCTAAAAAGAGTAAATTGTATCTAAGCTTATGTGAAAATATGCCGTAAGAGTGACAATCTGACTGAGTAAAACAGAACGATGTAAGTACGAGTACGATAAAATAAATCAATACGAACGAAGGCCATTCACTAACTAATTCTTTATTACATTTATAAGGGCAGTAAAAAGGTTTAATAATGTTTTCAACTGAGTGCTTCGGGCTGTCCCGGTGGTTAGCTGTAAGACAACAGTCGTTAGCCATGTCCGATGCGTTCAGGTGGCCTGAAAAATCCTGATAGGACGAGCCACTAGTCTAAACGAAAAGCAAGGATTATGTTATGTTTTATTTTCACTGTATCCTTAATTGGATGGAAAAAGAAAAATCCTCACGCCAAACTGGGATATCAAGTCTTAAGAGAAACCGATATGTGGTAATGATCACAGATTTTTTAAAAAACTCCTAGGGACGATACAAACGATTTACCATAGTAGCACAATTTGTTTGGGAGCATTGTTACCGGTGGTAAGTTCAAACGAAATTACGCTAGATAAGTATTGGCTGAACCAGAACCACCCGGCGTGCCTTAAGCAAACTTTACCTCATTAATTAATTCGTGTAGCTAAGAACCACTAAACATTACAGACAATGTGTGCCCTGCCCTGCCTTACACCGAAAAACATTCGCGACATTTGGGTTCTATTTACCGACTTCCCAAAAAAGGAGGAGGTACTCAAGTCGACTGTTTTTTTTTTTAGTTTGAAAGATGTTGCTTTCCAATTGGTCCCATTTAAATTTGATCAAGATCTGATCTCTAGTTTTTGAGTTATCGTCAATAATGCGTGTTTAATACCTTAAATCTGATCAAGGTTCGGAAGATAAAGCGGTGAAGTCGGTTTTTTTAAGCTTTGCTTGCATTTAATGCCTTCTTGTTTCATCTATCTATTTATTTATTTCGAATCGAAGATCTTAATCCATCCTGACACTATTGCTATATTGTCTTAATCTATATGTAAACAGAACGCGACGTAAAATAAGCAAATCTGGTCTTGTAGCAAATTTGTTACGAAAAGGAGAACGCTTGGATTATACGAAATCAAAATCAAAGTCGTTTAGTCACATGGACCCCAAAGAGGCACTCGCCTACGCCGAGCTTAGACCTTCTAATCTAGGTTAGAGACGTCGAGGGATGCTACACTCTCATTTAAGACTCTCGCAAAGACTTTTGGTTAAAGGGACTTTTGTGGAAAATTTTAGAAACGAAAGAGAGAGCCTGGCTTATTTAAAATAGAACAAGTTGAAAATACCAAGAAGAAGATTGTTGTACCAATGATTTATTTTTTAATTTCTGTGATATATTGTGTTAACCTAACGCTAGTGTGTTTGACCGCTGTTTCTTACATGATGGGTAAGCGACGATGTTGGCGAAGATGGTGAACATTCTACGCTTAGTATGACTGGCTGTCATTATTTTAATGATTTGGTGATAGATTTTTTAGATGAACCAAGTTTATATCGGTGCAGGGTAGCAAGCCAGGCGAGCAGAAAATCTCCCCCTGCCACAATAGATGTAATTACAATACCTTCAAAGGTGGCTAAAGCCCGTCCTAGGTTTCGTAATTGCGACTGCGTTCCGGGAGAACTCTGACCCCTTATTACGTATCTTTGTTTCGAGCAGTTTCTATTTGAATTAAGCTAAAATTAACCTAATTTCATTGGAGTTTTGTCAATTTAATATTAAAACCGGTCGCAATAGAGATAGGTCAAAGAGGGTCTGGGCAGATTACGACGGTGTTGTCACATCTTCAAATAGTTTAAACCACTTTTTCCTCCGACCGTACTTTGAATGAGTGGTCGAGTTAACTACAATAAAAATGTAAGGCAACACGACTCGTTCGAATATTATGCGATCGAGGTGACGACCAACTCTTCAAAACTAATATAGAATAACAGCATAGTAGAAATATATAATATAACAGTCACTATACAATACATAGTGATACATCGTAGTCTCCACCTCCGAGTGGCTGTGACGTCCCAACACAATGACGTTAGTCGAGGTATTTATCGACGTAACAAAAGGCTTAACAACACAACCCCCGAGAATAAGGCGGAAATAAGAAACTGACAGGTATCTGACGTCACCATAAATATTTCTATATATATTATGTCCGAAAATAACATTACATTCATAAAAACGTTACATTTCGTATCGAATTGAACATTTGAAAATGGGAGCAGGTTCGAGGAATTTTAAATGCTGCCGTTACAACACAATACAATATTTCTTTATTGAACACCAATAATTTGGTAAATAAAAATTGTTGTACATACAATGGGCAGCTTTATCACATTTCAATTTCTTACATGCCGTTTGACGTTTTTTACTGTGACGTCCAAGAACCAATCACGGCTGCCGTAAGGGGAAGTTGACATCAAAAATCTGACACTGCCGTCACAAATTAGTCCAGTCAATACCGTGCGTTTTGTCTTTTTGATTTCTCATGCTACATTTATCACTTTTTATTTAGTAAAAAGCCAGTTTATAAATATGAAAACAATGTTAAAGCGTTATTATATAGCACTATAGATAAAAACCTTACCAATATTTACACTTTAAAACAACAATTACAAACACAACAAAAAAGAACAGCAAAATTGGTCGAGTTGTTCTCAAGTAATATCTATAATACATGCGGCAATTTATTGACCGAGCGAATCGTCTACGTTTCAGCTTGGGCAAAATTGCTTTTGTATGTCCGGCGGATTTCCGGTTGTTCTCCTCTACAGGCCGCATTTCTCAACCGATTCTTGTGAAATTTTGAGGGCAGGTTCGATAATTATAAAGATTTTTTTTTGTTTCAATTATAAGATTTTTTTTTATACAGGGGAGAGGGGCTATTATATTGAGATAAAAAAAATATTTCAGCCATTTCCATAAATACGCTAGGTTTTCAGCTCACAGCCCTTTTTTAAAACGCTTTCACACTCACAATCCCACACTAAGTTCGATGACTTGTGTCGTGGGTGCCGGAAACATTCACATCACACACAAAATCACAACCAGAACCAGAAACACAAATTTTCCTTGGTGAGAAAATTTGTGTTCCCGCCGGGAATCGAACCCGATACCATTGCTTAGAAGGCGAACGCCACCCAACTAATCCAATAAACTAGTCTATATAGAAGATAGATAAGTTAAGTAACCGGAAGTTAGGTACACCTAACTTCCGGTCTACAATAATTATTTCCTTTACAGCGCCGGTATCACTCTTCCTATTTTTTTATTCTCGACGTCTTGTTATTAGTTTAGACACTGGCTCCACTTCCAGTAATTCTGTGGTGGTGGGGTGCAAAACCGCCCAGTTGTGGGGTTTGGGGGGTAGGTGGTGGGCGGCTCAGCTGAGCGGGCGCGCGCCGATCGATCGCCCTACAAGGACAAGGGCGCCCACGTCGCTTGATTCTGCTCCCACGTAGGCGGTAATATGCGACTGTTACTAGCTAGTTGTGAGGATTTTTTTTTTTTTTTTAGTTTTTTTAAAAAAAAAAAACGCATTCACACTCACAGCCCCACACTAAGTTCAAAGACTTGTATCGTGGGTGCCGGAAACATTCACATCACACACACACATTACACCCAGAACCAGAAGCACAAATATCCCTTGGGAAGGAATTTGTGCTCCTGCCGGGAATCGAACCCAGGACCCACGGCGCAGAGGGCGGACACCTGTCCACTGCGCCAACTGGGTCGTCTGGTCTGTTAATAAACATAACTCACTCACAGCCTGAGCTTAGTTTCAATACTTGTATCCCGTGTGACGGAACATTCATAACACACAATCACACTTTATCATACTCAATAAACACAAATCCCTTGGTTCAAGTGTGTTCCTGTACTTTGTAAATATTCCGTTTGTAACAATAATTCTAATGTGAGTGACTGTTTGAACTGCCCGTTGACTTAGGTGAACGTTCGCCTTCTAAGCAGGGGTATCGGGTTCGATTCCCGGGTGGAACGCAAGTTTTCTCCCCACATAAAATTGTATTTCTGGTTCTGTTTGTGATTGTGTGTGTGATGTGAATGTTTCCGTCACCAACGACACAAGTCATCGAGCTTAGTGTGGGGCTGTGAGTGTGAAAGCGTTTATGTTTTATGACAGATTAAAATATTAAATGGTGTTCCTGCTAGGAATCTAACCATGAGACGCCAGCTGAGTAATCTGATAGAAACCTGACATGTAATCGTCGTTGATAGCATGATTTTTGCTAGAACAGCAATATCACCGAATGACTATTGGCATAAAGACATCTCAAATGCGTGCTTATTTCTGTGTGTGTGTTTGTAAATGCCTGATATTTACTGATAACCCCGCACTTCAGGCCGCATATTATTTGAATGAACAACTGTTTAAGGTTAGAGTACGGTTTCCATACAAAATTCAATGTCTGTAAAGTGCAATAATTTAAAAAAGAAACTGACTCCTCTGCTAATATTTTGGTTTTGGCTGGTTCGATTTCGATAAAAATTATATAGTACCACTTCTGCAGTATAATCTACCAAACAAAAAAAAGGATTTTGAGATTCGGTTTACAAATAAGGAAGAAATCGGTGAACATACATAAAAAAAAATACAAGAGAACATATAACTTCCTCCTTTTTTGAAGTCGATCAAAATGCCAAAATTGTATTCCCACGACACAGGTCGTCCTAGTGTGGGATACAGGGATCCTTAATTAACACATATGCACTAATGTTATTAAATTATATTTATTTTTAAAGTGTTAACATATTTGTAACCAAAATAAAGTTTATTATTATTATTATTATTATTAAGTATATATACCTTCAGAGTAATTTGTAAGTACCAGTTACCTCTTAAGACCAACGTCCTTCATGGTGCGGCTACTGCAAATTCTGTTTTATGATGTTGTAAATAAATTTTAAATTTTAAAAAAAAAATTAAAATTTGTCTGAGTATGGTAAATAATTAATATTAGGTAATAGACATAGTATTAGTTTTACGTACTCTACAATTTCCGGTGTACAAATATTTATATGTAGAGATCAAATAAGTAACATTACAAATAATAGTATTAATTTTGGAATATTGAATGAAAATTAGTATTTAATTCAGAATCACGTCAATAAAGTATTATATAAATTATGATGAGATGTCAAATAACTAAGTTTTTTTTTTTTATTTGTGACAGGCTAGTGTTTGACCACTATCTTACATGATAGTGATGATGAAGCTGGTAAACACACTAGACCTGGAATACGCAGGCTCTCAAAAGTATGTAAAATTAATAATTAAAAATGTCAGTTGAATGTATAAAATGTAAATATAATACTCTGTGATCTAAAGACGGTCTTTAGCTGATAAGCCACTCAAATTACCCGTATTTTTCGAAATGGACTTTGTTTTCAACCGACTTCAAAAAAGGAGGTTCTCAATTCCACTGTTTTTTTATATATATTTTACGCGATTTCACTGCCAATAAATAATCGATTTGAAATAAATAATCGATTTTGTATACAAGAAGTTTTGGAGTAAATATCTGCGCGAAACATAAAAAAATGTGGTTTAAATACAATTTAAAAAACCTGAAATTCTTCTGTATCAGATAATATTTTGGTTATTTTAATGTAGCTATTGCTGATATGAAAATCGAACATTTTGGATGTTTTGCATACACCCGTAACTATGTACTTCTATAGTACATATTTTGTTTTTTGACACTTCATAAACCTCGTATATCTTCATTGATTTTAGTATGGGAAGCGTACTCTAACGGGCCAACTTAAAAGGCGCTGCGGTTATCTTTATGAACTCTGCCTACAAATACAGATTAATTTAACATTTTATTTATATCAAATTATAGCTCAATTAACATGTCATTATTTATCACTTTGACTTGTAGCCTCTCCGCGGGGAATCCAAAAAGTTAGTTTTATTTCTTGGAAAAAAGTTTGTTGTTAGTTTGTGAGAGTTACGGGATTAAGTTTTTGCTCTCATCTCGCTACGTAATTTGTTTTGACTTCCGTTGTTACCAACATGATGGCTTGTGCAAACTCTTTCCTCAACGTCTTGTTAAGTATCTATGTTACAAGCTTTTATTTAACATGCAATGTATGTATGTTAGCTCGGGTGGAATCTTGCATCTCAATTTTGAAGCAAATATTTTTAACTGATTGAGCTGAAATGTTGTATTCACGTTTAGTTTGGATGACAATGCATGGTTTGCTGTGTGTCGTCATTCTAAATCCAACATGGTGGAACATTCAAAATGGCGGACAAGTAATTTTTAATGCGCTCCTACAATATGGGTGTCAAATAAAAGGGCTTGCTGAGAGTAACTCGAAAAATAAAGCGACATCACTTTAAATCCAATATGGCGGACTTCTAAAAGTTTGTCTTTAAAAAGTTTTTAATAAGTAACTTATTTTTTATTGCTAGATTAAACTGCCCGTTGGCTTAGTTGATTGTGCGTCCGTCATAGAAGCAATGGTTCGAATCCGAACTCCAAAAAAGTTTTCTCCGCAAGGAAATTTTGCGTTTCCGGTTCTGGTTGTGATTGAGTGTGTGATCTCGATATTAGTGTGAAGCTGTGAGTGTGAAAGCGTCTATATTAAATCGACTCTCCTTTTCTAGGGGTCGTCTTAGTTCAGGAACTTGTCAACCAATCTAGAGGATGACTCTTGCACTACATATCGACTGTTAGAAGAATCGAAAATTACAAAAACGAATCATCGATTGTCGAAGCGCATAATATTTAATGCATTGATACATCTCGATCCGAGTACTACGAGTACTACGGTACTCTAGTAATTAGGAGAACCAACGAAACGCGAACAAACTAGATTTTACTAGGAAATAACTCAGCACGAAACGCTCTTTTAAAACGATGCATTTCGAAGTCTAACAGATTGATAGACTCCGTCAACCTTCACTATAAGATTTTCGATCGAAATTTTCCTTCTCAAAGTACCTAACAGGTAATTTGAGAAGGAACATTTTGCGCTTCAGATTCTGAGTGCGATTGACTGCGATGACATGTGAAAATGTTTCCGATATCCACTATACAAGTCTTTGAACTTGCGGCGTCAGTGTGAATGTTTGTGTTTGTTCGTATAAATCCACACGCAAGAATTGCCCTTTTAGGAGTAAGTATAGGTACTCGGTAGATGAACTAACGTATACGTAGTATGCGATAGGATAAAGTACAAAACTATAAACAGCACAGAGCATGAGAACAAATTTGCTATACACGGTATACTTACATAGCGTAAATGAGCTGTCAGCCAGTAATGGCGGCGCTATAAGACTGATACCGATTGTGCTCCGTAAATTTAAAGTTAAAAACAGTTAGGAAAGGGTATTGTTCAGTGTCTTAAGATGAATGGACGCATTGCAAGTAATATAAACGATTTAGTGATAAAAAGACTGGATTTGCGGTGAAATAAGCGCATAATAATAAAATTCTAACTATTGCGTCGCACCCGCTGCATACGCAGTTACGCGATGCGACAACGTGAGGCAGCTGTGATCTGTGAATTCTTCAGTTTACTTTTTCGGACATAAGGTAGGATATAAATAGAAATACAGAGCTTACGCCTCTACATAATCATGCAGTTTGCGTGGTGCGCAGTTTTCTATACTCTGCGGGTATAACAAGAGCGATGAATGAACCTTTTTACGTTCATGGTCTCGTTTGCTATTCATTTTATATTTACTACTACATCTTCTACAAGGATCACGTGGATACCTACCATTGTATCGTAATAATATTACAACATGATTACGACCCACCTATTTGTTTGACGCATCAAACTTTATGTAACGGCTTCTAGCCCTATAGACCAGTTTCATTCATGATACGATGAAGTATTATTGAGGGTAAAATTGACGCACTTTTTGATCTATATTGCAAAACGTGCCAAGCTGCACAAAAATGTTTGAAGCTACTTAGTGTCGGGTATATATATATAGGGTACCATGCAGTAGGCTCAAGTATAAAATGTTCCGTTATAAAAGGGTACTTCCAAACGGATCATAGTATCAGATTTTCACATTAACCTATCATAACTGTTGAAGGATATCTAAAGTACGTTTATATTAGTACTAATAAAAGTTCTTGTAGGTAAATATATATAAATATAGTAGGTATATAAAATTATTCCGAAAATAATATTTTAAGATGAGGCCACTGTATTACGTGAGAATTATTCAAAGTTACCTTAAAATTTTGAATAATCTTTATTCGAAGTAGACGCTGTGGAATCACTATCTGGCTTCTTTTATAGCAGGATGTGAGCCTTGAGCGGGCTATTTTTGGCACAGGCAAGGATTCCAGGAATGTATAAGTACAGTACCCGGCGGTAAATAATGCACACCGAGCTAAAGAGTGACTCGATATCTCAGCTCTAAATAATAAAGATCGAGCTACAGAGAGAGAAAATAGGGATAATGCCTGGGTAAAAAAAACAAATAAATATGTCAGTTACATTATCAAAAAAAAATACAAACTAAATGTCAAAGTTCGGGAGTGGGGGCTCATGACGTCACGCTTCAGTAAAAATTGTACTGAGGTGTGATGTCACGCGGAATTTCAAAGTACTATATGTCCGTCAATTATTTTTTAATTGACAAAAGCAAAAATACGTGTCCAATATTTTTTGATAATGTAAATGATATTTTAGCTTATTGTCTAGTTTCGCTAAGCGTTGTCTCTGTCACAACACGTTGACGTTTAATCAACACCGTTTTAATAAATTACTAGAAGCCGCCTATTTACATACCTATGCATGTTTATATGCATTACGCTGAGATCTCTTTCACTTTGTCACACAAGACGATATTTCCATCTCGCTTAATCACTTAGTGGAATGACAGTGGCCTAAGATGAAACAAAAACCCATTATTTCTATTTCAAAGCATTTCACCGCTAACTCACCTGATGGAAAGTGACGATGCGGCCGAAGAAGTTTTTCGTAATATAAAAATTTTTCTTGTCTCTTAAAGTGCCTGTATCATTTTTGCAGTCTAAAGACACAGGAAGGCATTTTACCACATGTTCTTGATGAAAAACACACAATTAAGTAATGGCGACGTATTGAGAAGACTGGTAGTGATCACGACAAAATTCGCCAACAGGTAAAATTATTTTAGGGTAAAAAAATTTCATAGTTTTATGTAAGGGTGACAAACGCGTCGTAGAAGGGCGTCTCCCGATCGGGCTGTCACAGTTTCTAATCCTATACGACGGGCTTGAGGTTCCGGTAACGGTAATAAGATTCACGGAAGTAGGGCATTTTCTCGTTTTTACCTAGCTTGCCTGTATCGAAATATAGTGGTAGTTTACCATCCTCAAGTAGAAAAACCTGTAGCCAAGGTCGGTATTCCGGAAGCAATCCTGTATACCAGTCATTGCAGTTGTGTATCTCCACCCCAGAGCGGAGGACACTCCTTGCCTCACCGGACACGATGCGAGTGGCCTGCGCCAGCGTCAGCGAGCTGCTGGCCTTCCTTGTCCACATGGATAATAGCTGGACTAGCGCAACCAACTAAAACGCAAAGACGTGTATCATAAACCTTAGAAAGGAAAATTGTGCCAAAGTAGCTTACCACCATCAAATTGAAAGTCTGCCGCCAAGCCAAATACGGTGTTCCGGCAGTTATCCTTGAGAGCCTGCGTATTCCAGGTCTAGTGTATTTACCAGCTTCGATCACATCGTCACTTACCATCAGGTGAGATAGTGGTCAAACACTAGCATGTGACAAATAAAAAAAATTGTATTCTTGCCGGAAATCGAACCCAGGCCTCACGGCGTAGAGCGCCCTCTTGTCCACCGCGACTCCTTGGTCGCCCAGTTAAAACATAGGAAAATATCCTCTGGGTTCCTTCTATAAATATTGTCTAGTTACTGCCATGATACAGTAGGCTTATATAGACATAGACATAGACATATATTTATTTGTGGCAAAAAAAAATAAATTTACAAAAGGGTACAAATAGTTTTTTTTTTTTTTTACATTTTTACCACAAACCGTCCTCAACTCAGCATAATGCTGGTTTTTTAAACCAGCGCTGGTCTTCCGTTGAGAACGGCAGGTGACGTCGCACACGAAAAAACAACACTGATTTTAAGTTAAAGTGCAGCGCAGTGAAGTATAATTATATATAATTTAGCTCTTAAGTTTCCTATCAACAAACTTCCTCGCAAACTTCTGATGTACTCCATTCTCGGGATTAGCAACACAGGTGCGCTTCTCTATTAAGCCACGAACATAAATTAGTGATCTATTAGTTGGGCAACAGTTGTCTAACACCGATTTGCCGACAGGTATCCCGGGCTTGATTGTATTTAGCTCAGAGGGGCCTTGGGATGGGATGGAATACGTAGAACAGGGTGTTGAGAGGTGGGGAGCGGGGTGGTGGGGCAGATTGCGCGCGCACCCACATCGATCTAGGGTTTCTCGATGGCTCGAGCCCAGCTAACTTCCTCTGTTGCTACACGTGTAGATCTAGATAGATGCAATATCAAAGCTATGTGTTTATCTTTTTTTCCTTTTTACACTACCGACTTCCTTCGACGATATCTCACGAGATCGATCACCTATCATTATTTTTAGATACGACTTGGATTCGGCCAAGTAAAAAATTTGACAATCGAAACAATTTCAGTAATTCTAGTAGAAACGTCAGGTTATAACTATTTGTGCATAAAAATGCGTACTGAATGGAGAAACTCCTTCTTTTGTAGTCGTTATAAAAATGCTTGATATGGTAATGGAATTTTGTAAGCTAATGAGAAAAGAGTTGTAATCTCATTTGCACTGTTACAAAGTTGGATTTATACTTACTTGCAAAGGACTCGCTAGGGACTGAAAATTGTGACTATCAGGTATGAAAAGACAGTCTAACGGATTCAAGGTGGCGATACCAGAATTTCATCTAAAACGTGTGTTTTTGTAACCGTTTTGCTCCGCATTCAAAACAAAACCAGATAAATAAAAATATTCTTCATAATCTGTATGATACGATAAATGATGCCTTCTTCCTATAATATTCATAACGTTCATTAATGTAAAGAAAAAAAATATCAAATCTCATGCAAATAACATTAATTTGTATTTTTGTAACCATTTCGTTCCGCCATTTTATATCAAAACACTATGAAAGTTATTTCATATACGCATATTTACTAGACAATTGATGTCTTCAGCTTATTTTTTTTTTATTTGAGGCCCGTTTTCACGAAATTTGAATAAAACCATTAAAAATCAAAGATTCCCAAGCGTGACCTTGCGTAACCGCCACGATGTAATTCACGCAATATACACCTTTATGTGCAAAAGTAGATGGGGGATAATTGGCTGTGGTTAAAAAAGGTGCTCGCATTGACGTATACCAGCCCCTTAAATAATACTGTGCAGAAAAAACTACAAATTAACTAGCTGTACCCGGCATGCGTTGCAACGCCACGTTTAGAAAAAGTGTTTTGCCTCTTTCACGTTTATGGTCACCTAGTACTTTAATACCATAGTAACAACTTTTTGGATATTGTTCATATAAAAATAGTAACATCGCGATTAAAAAATGATAAGTGGGGGTAGGAGGGTGAAAAATACTTTAGGACTATCATACCTACTAAATATACAAAATAAAAACATTAAAATGGTTCGAGCCGTTTTGGATGGGTTCGAACACAAACACCGTGACACGAGATTTTTATATATTAGATTAGAAGATTACTAAGGTAACTAATTAAATACGTTTCGCCGTATGTAAAACAGATTTAAGTCACATTCACTTAGTCCACTTAGTCAGATCCTAAGTCAATTGAAATACATCAAAATGTAGAATAATTCTATCTTTAATATAAATAATGGCCTATATTTTAAGTAATTATATAGTAAAAAAATCAAGTGCAATACGAATAAACTATGATAAATTCTGTGACTTAAAGTTAGTCATTGTACCAAAACTAAAATGAATTTTTTTTTCTGATTGACAGCTGGTGATAGCTCGGGTAGAGTTTATTCTTTTCTATGGGCGATAGGGACTATTTAGTACCGTCAGCATGTACCTGCCCCCCGATTACCTATCTTTGTTGCAAACGGTTTCAATACTAAATTGACAAAACTCCTAAGAAATAAGGTTCATTTTTGCTTAATTCAAATAGAAACCGCGTGCAACAAAGATACGTAATATATAAATATAGGCTGATAAATCATCAAACGCTATGATGAAAATGATTCTTAATTTCCTAAAGTACGGATATGCAAATGCCATACAAGGCAAACTATTCTCGATTATATGAAGTTATAATTTAAATTCAATTAGCTTATTATTACCAAAGGCCCAAACTAAGCCACATAAATGAAAATTTGTTCGATAAAATATGGGAAATCATAATTTTTAGGCCAAGAAAGATGTCAACGTTGTTCTCGAAGTAAACAAAATTTGAATCCACTTACACATGTAAGTGTCTCATTGCCCTAACAATTTATGAACGATCTGTAAGTCCATGTTTTTGAATAAATGTTTTCCTAATATTTGTACATGTATTGTTGTCCCTCTCGCTTTTAGTTTTTGGGTCACGTATGTTTATCCAAGCCACCTCGTTGCAGGAAGTTGCACATGACAGAGAGAAATGGCGTCTTCTGGTGTCGGAGGCCAAGACTCATTTTGGGTCACTGCCCTAAGTAGTGGTAAAATAATAGACATCAAATGCTTGCCTATCCAGCTTAAAGAAAAAACGTAAGTAGTATAGTCATGATTATACTTTATCGTAGAAGATCTCTGTATGTCCGTCTATCTTCTCGTATGTGACCTGTTTTGTCCTGGCGATACTGACGGCCCAAGCCAAGGTTCTGAAGCTAGTTTCATTATCTTAAACAGATAATCAGTTTTTGTTTGATAGGTTATCATAGGTCCTCTCATGAGGTCCACAGTCGCTTCTTTAACTTCTTTTTAAAAAGATGCATGCAATTTCTAACAAATAAGGTTGCTAATCGCTACGCTCGACGTAGTACCTACGGAAATATTTGACTGAAAGTCTAGCCCCTACTTTTACCATGCATTTAAACGGTTGATAATGTTGTTTGGCTGAACTTCCATCAACAAGAACTCTTAAAAAAATCACAAACTAAATTCATATTGTTGTAATATTATAATGTGACTTCTACGCACACATTTATCAAAGGCCAGGAGTTGATTTAAGTGCCAATCCGGTGGGACAAATATACAGTCTATCTACTTTACTATAATACCGAAATACTCAACAGCAAGAAAGTCATCCATTAAGTGCGACTGACACAATATTTATTTATTGCGTACCAAAGTTGTGGATAAATTTGCAAGAGTTTTTATGGCCACATGTGTGACGTCAGCCCTCCTAGGAAATGCTTTAATGAGCCTCCATCGACCTGTCGTCACTCTACGAGCGGGTAAGGTCGGATTTGGTTGACTATGTGTTGTGTTGCAAAGAAGATACCTAGTTTAAGGAAATACGGAACTCAACGATACGGCAGCTTGCATTAAGAATATTATGACGTAGCTTTGTTGTTTTCGTATATTTATTTCGATTGTTCTTCTAAGCGTATCGATGGCTATACTTACATATTTTTAACCTGATATTCAGCGATGCCATCAGCATCTGGCCTAGCTTCGTACAAGTCTTCTAGTGTACAGGAACTATGGCTTGCCGATTATGATAATAAATGAGCCATAGTTTGTGGTGACGCTCCACAGTCGCATTGGCTTGTGCTTGGGTTGATGTAGATAGCCCCACCAGAATAGATTGTCTTTTGATTTCTGTGTGCATGCATAGCCTATTGAGCGCCTTCCAGATTGATTATATAAGGGGGATTAGGTTGTTTATATTTGGAAGACCCTTGCTATGATCCCACAATATCCCTAGGAGTATCGCCACATCTTCAAACTGTCCAAAAGAAGACTGGCGAGTACTTGAATCTACTTCCTTAAAATAATAAG
The DNA here is from genome assembly GCA_948107665.1 of Lomographa bimaculata. NCBI lineage: Eukaryota > Metazoa > Arthropoda > Insecta > Lepidoptera > Geometridae > Lomographa > Lomographa bimaculata. Next base: position 8,714,632 of record OX403603.1, read on the forward strand.
AATGTCATACATGTATCATGTCATGAAGCAGGCATGTGATTCGGTTGGTAACAACTCAAGAGCGACCAGTTTTTGTGCCGACGTTACATCAAAGCGCCTCGGGCACTGACTACGACTACCGACCGTCCAGTTCAGTTGGGACATGGGTGGTTCGTTTTGTTGTATTACGCAGTATAAATAAAGTCGCTTTCCGCGTCTGTCTGCCTGTATACCCGCAAACTCCTCCTAAACCACGCAACTGATTTTGATGCGGTTTTCATCATCAGTTAGTTAATTTTTCATGTAAGGTTCATACATAATATTACTTTATTTCTTTTTTTTTATATCGCTATCTACGGGCAAACTGCCTGTATTCTAAAACTAAAGTAAAATTATATACATCTATACAGCAAAGACCCAAGTTACCCACTAGACATCGAGCTTATAGGTAACTCAAGTGTTCAAGTGAATTTAAAAATAAGTTGTAAAAACAATATTTTGCAAACAAGACGTAAAAAAGAACCTTAAAAGATACATAAAATGATGTACTAGAGAATTGTATTTCTTTTAAAAACCTACCATAATAATTTCTGTATAGGTACTGTTGACTCAAAATAACCATATCTTTCGTTGAATTAAAAAAAAATACGTTTCTGGCGACACTATTTACCTTATTCTACTACATGAAAAATGTCACCCGTGCGAAGCTCACTATTAACTATGTGATTATATCTACAAAATTGTTTTAGGAAAATAATCTGTCTCGACCAAACAAACCTCAAACCTAAATGTAGGGCTGTGTAGGAAAATGTGTACAGATTACAGACAAATCGTTGAGAACGACATAAGTACTCTCAGCGAGCGGTGCTGACGCAGACGTGTCAGTGAAATTCATGTACCCAAAGATATTGCAGCTAAATTTACAATGTTTTTTTCCTATCTCGATGCATGTACCTACATGCTTACATACCACAGACTATACTTACAATTCCTATCTTTCTAGATATGTTAGTATTTACATTCCGTTTGCTCTTAATGAAGGCTTTGTTGTCTCGGATAAACTAATAATAACTAGAAATAAACTATTTCCAAATCTTCCTGTAATTCCTCTTCAATTCTATTGGCTTATACACACACAAATACACGACATTGGCTTAAATATTCAATTTTACGAAACAACATTTAAGCTCCACGTAAACATAAACAAGAGCCAAACTCAATCAAAACCCTATTAATCTTTCCTTTCATACCTCATCTAACTCAAAACATCCAATCGCGTCGGGAGTGGAGTGATCATTAGTTAAACATGGCCGCTGGTACCGCTGGGCCAGTATATAATCCGTGAGCCGCTCACGTTCACACTACTGCTCCTCTGTGGCCGGGCCGGGCGGTGATGACGGAAGGACGGCGGGAGAGGGGCGGTGCAGCTGCGATGCAACGCAGCCCCTCGAGGGGGCAGCCTCCTCGCGCCCCGCGAGCCGGCCCATCGCCAAGTTCAATGCCAAGGTCATGCGCGCGCGACTGCGACTGCGCGCCGCAATGCAGGAGCGGCCGGCGGACGCGAGCCGAGCCTCAGTGCCGCGCCGGCGACCGCCACACACACCGCGCGCCGCTCCAGCCGGCGCCGCACCTTCCAACACCTGACAAATATTTACAAAGACCGCCACCGCTGCCGGCCGGCGCACAGCTCCGCCGTTCATTACCTATAAACCAAGTATGTCCGGGACAGTTCCGCGCCGCGGCCGGTGTCCGCGTCTTGTGTTTCCTGATGCCGGTGCCACGCCGTGAGCCAATCATTATGCAATATCTCGCTGGAGCACGCAGTTCCCGTAAGTTTTCTGCTTGTTTCGCTTTACTCTTCAGTTGTCCTTCAAACATTATCATCATCTTGTGTTGTTGTCGTTTATAAGATCATCTCTAAACAAAACAATATATAGATGTACAATTGCAGCGAGTGGCAACAAAGTTTCATCGTTAATGACAACGTTTTTATTTGATCTGATGCCGTCCGAAGGCATCAGGTTACGTGTACTTGCGGCCATGTTTGTTCTAGCCATTAGTCCGTCAATTTACCTACCTTTGTAAGCAACGAGTGTCCTCTATGTGACTCAATCTACCTCGAGGTTTCAGTGTTATCAACTCGTCACGATCGTAAAGTCAATATTTAGCGTCTAATGAATTGGTTTAAGATTCGGCTTCAGTTTCAGCAACAGCACTTGAATTGAGAATGTCGGCTTTACATATATCTAATCTAATCTGTAATCCTGTAATTTACTACAATGCGTGAATATCGCGTTGTTTTATCAGCCGCATACGCAAAACGTGTGACGGCTGACGCATTCCGCATTTCTCGAAGGAGAAACTCGGTCAAATTCCGCGTCGCAGGGCCCCTGAGTTTGCCAAGGGCGCCGAGTGGCCACGCTAAGGGCCCGCTCGCGGATCCTGTCTGCGCGTCTGCTCGCAAAAAATGTTGAACAACCGAGTTCAAGGCGAACTGGTGATCCCAGCGTGGCCACTTCTAATGAATACTTTTCTGACTGTTGCTAAACGTAATTGAAATTACACAGAGCACTTTGATCTGAATTGAATGGGAATAAAGTCGAACGGTGAAATAAATTAGGTGCGAGACGGAACTGGAATAAGATTCTCGGTTTATTGCTGCGGAACAAAGTTTTGTGTCGGAGGTTTTTTCAACGAAATGATTTGTCTCTTATATCCTACACACACGGTTACATGTTTCTATAATGTTAACATAATAATTATATTTAATCAATTTCTAGTAATCTTATGCCTTAGTAATAGCTTGAAATAGAAGGAGATGAAGATATCAAGATGGACTGTGTAGGTATGTACGCGTGACTTTATGCTTTCATTTCTATCGAGTTATACTATTGTGTTTTTAACTTCAAAAATCAAATTGATTTTAAATTGTTTCGTTTTAGATTTAAGGTCCTATTTACGTTGGTTTCCTTTTTTTAATCATCTTATATTTTGTTTAATGCGTAAAGGACGGCTGTATTGACGATTGAATATAAATAAAACTCGAAAGGTTTGGTCGATCTCTCAAGAACTCAATAGCGATTGAAGTCGATTTTAAGTTTAAGTTTGCTCGTAGTTTTATAATATACTAGCCGTGTATAATATACTAAAAGTAGCCTATGTGTTAATCCTAGATATAATCTATGTACATTTCAAATTTCATCCAAATCCGTACAGCCGTTAAAGCGTGAAGAGGGAACAAACATACTTACACACTTACACACAAACTTTCGGATTTATAATATTAGTAGGATTTATATTAAAAGTAAACCTAAACTTAAAATCTTTTATTTCATAAATAAAAGGATCCATCCTTTAATTTTGATTATTGGAAGCGAAGTTCGCCGCTACTACATCTCTTCCATCAAATTGTTAGTATAAAAAAATCTACGTTTACCATTAAATCACGTCAAGTTAACCCGGAAGCATAGATTATTATTATTTCAACACTATACTTACCATACTTAGTAAATGACGAAAGTATACATATTTACTTAGCATACTACTTTACGAGATTTTTTGCGACGTTTGCACCAAGATACGGTGGGTTTCCCAATCATTAGATACATAAATTGATCTTTGGACCCTAATTATTAAAATATAATTATAGAGAACTGCCCGTTCGCTTAGTTGGTTCTTAGTCTGCCTTCAGCTAGTATCGGGTTCAATTCCCGATGGGAACACATGTTTTATTTAAGGTATATTTGTTTCTGCACGGTTCTGGATATGAACGTGCGTGTAATTTGAAAGTTTCTGGCACTCTAATTATCATCATCGAACTTTGTGTGGAAAAATGCAAGCGATACAAAAAAAATAGTAAAGTCAAGAAAGCTGAAATTGGATGAGAGGAACCGACGACTGGGCTCAGTGACGTTCATTAGGATTTCCTAATGAACGTCACTGAGCCCAGTCGTCGGTTCCTCTCATCCAATTTCAGCTTTTGTTTGTTGTAGACATTTGTCTAGGCTGATTATGATGAGACGAGTCAAGGAAATTAGTAATTCTTTCGCGATGACGTGTTTTGTAGTAGGTATAGGTATTCAGATTATGATAGCAACGCCCCCATACATTACAAATATCTTATGGATGGCTTGATTGATGATTTTACGAGTGGCGTTATAATGCGATAAACTAAGAACTTTTCGATCCCGTACGTAAATAGGGTATTTACGTACGGGATCGAAAAAATGCAAGAAAAAATATTTTGTTTTACCGTCGATATCACGTTCGTTAAAATAGCAGGCGGCCGGTCATAAAAACTCGGTCATAACAAGTGAATTCATGGTATGTCGACCCGATTCGGTGGGATTGAAGAGGCAGCTATGATTGGTCTTGGATCGCACAGAAAGAACGACAAAATCGCCGTGTTTAAACTTTCCAGAACTTAATTGCATTTTCAAATGTTTATATTGATATTAAATTTAATGTTTTGATTAATGTTTTTTTTTACCGGCAATGGTGATGAACATAATTCTTTTTATGTTTTATAAAACGAACTGTGTATAATACTACATTTGTAACAGTAGCGGCTCTAGAAAAATATTTTATGGAACGAAATTTTTTGAACTGCCCATTGGTTTGGTTGGCACAAGTTTTCTCCCCAATAGAAATTTGTGTATCTGGTTCTGGGTGTGATTGTGTGTGTGTAGTAAATGTATGCGGCACCCACGACACATGTCATCGAACTTAGTGTGGGGCTGTCAAATCAAAATCCTTTATTCACATGGGCCCCAAAGAGGCACTCATGGAAGTTAATGACTCTACTGCCAGATTCGCAAAATTACAGCCATCTCGAGAAAAACTGCTGTGAGTGTGAAAGCGTTTTTGAACTATTTTAACAGCCTTATACCACGCTAATAAGTTATTTGTTAATTAAGGGTCTAGTAGGTAAACAAAAGACTTGTGTCATTTAAACCGCAACCAACACGAGTTTGTACCATGCAATATCCTCCATACTTAAATAAATAATATATATTTTATTGGTATTATTTGTTGTTGTAAAACCACAAAACTATGACATAATTTAACATACAATCTTAGGATCAATTCATACTAACACGGTGTTGAAGTTCATCGAAGCGGATCTGAGACTTAATGTAGAAAATTCACCCTTATCTCCATAAAGATAATGCACTTATTTCTTCTAATATACATAGAAGACGCGGGAATTCGCGGGCATTCAACAGAATTCCTATATAATAATAACATATTATATATAATAACATATTTTGCTCCCCACTTACATGTATGGGAGCACCTTTAATATTTTTATTTATACGAATTTAAATGTCATTTCTGGCTTTGGGCCATAGTTTTACATATCCTATGAAAATTTGAAGTTATTCGCTCATATGGTTTAGACGCTAGATGTCTCTGACAGACGGACGGACGGACTGAAAAAGTGCTGAGCTACTCAAGTCAACTTAGAGATCTCACTTCGCTCGATCAACAACAAATATAATTATTTCTTTGGATTTTGTCAGATTAGTCAGGTGTCAAAAGAAAAATTTTTTTACGAAAGAAAAATTATTAACGAAATAAAAATTATTTACCGCGTTGGCAGCCGAAGTTACCGTTTTCAGTCGGATCTCCACTCTTTTGGCTGCCTTACTGTGTCTATCAACTCGATTAGTTATATTCCGTACGCCATTCAGGAAATACATTGTCTTGGCATTATCACAATCTTGCATTATATTGCATTATATGATGTAGTATTTACGTCAGTACGATATTTTTATCGTTGATATCGATACGATCTAGATTCAAGTTTCCTATGCGGACATCATGTAATCATGTTGCTCATGGGGCCTCCCACATGACATGAAGTTACCTTGAACTCGCGCCGTCGAAGCCTGAATAACAATACGATACCACGCCTGTCTCCTCGTCAGAATAATCATAGCAATCTGTAGGTATGGCACCAGTATCTATGGGTTATTTACAGTACAAGCATTCACAAATAAAGAGTTGAAATAAATAACGACGCCGAGGTTTAGCCTCAGAATACAGAAACAACGGTTTAGCCTGGGTCTACAAGAGACGCCTGTAAAATTGAAATTCTAACAGTTATAAGTTATGACTGTCAGAATTTCAAATTTACAGAGGAAAGGTTATGACTCATAACCTTTCATCCTCTTTAGACCCATGTGAATAAACATACTCGATCCTGTAGGTCTATTCCGGTCGCAAAACTACGATTGTTCGAATTGGTGCGACGTCGATACGACAGTCGATCGGTTGAAAGTTCAGTCCATTCGATGGTTCAAAAGATAAGAAAATCGTTCGATTTCGACGTCGATGTAAAGATAATTGAAATCTGGAATAGACCCCCTGATTTCAATCATATATAACGAAAAAAATCATAGAAACTGATTCCTTCACCAAAACTGATGTTACATAATTGAAACGCAAGCTAAGCTTAAAAAACCGACTTCATCGCTTATATTTCGATTTTGACTTGACCGATTTCGATAAAATGTATATGGGACCTCCTTTACCAAGCAAAAAAAAATCATCAACATCGATTCGTAATTGGCGGAGATATCGTAACATACATACAAAAAAAAAACATACAGTCGAATTAAGAACCTCCTTGTTTGATATCGGTTAAAAATAAGTCGAAGTTATACCTGCTTATGTCAGAAATAAAAAATAATAGCAATTGATCCTAAGCGGTTTCGAAATGAGACCAAACAGGTTTTAGGAACTTCGGTGTTTAGTATGCCTTTGCAAATGATGATTCATAAAGAAACATCCATGTTTATTTTTTAAACTTGCGATAATAAAGAATAATAATGACTAATCACTGGTCAGATTCACTATTCATGTAAACGTTATATCGGCTTTGAATTCCAAAACAAACGTGAGCTATCAATAATGCCCGTTTATTCGCAATATGGAGCTAAAACCGACCTGAATGTGTGCTTATCAAAACCACAATGCAAATCATTGGTATCATTCTCCTAAATAGTCTGCCGTTTCGGTCACATCCAAATTATTAAAATAGCAAACATGCTTCTACATTTGCATGCATTAGTGTACATCGTGTCGCCGTCAGCTGACGAATTATCACGTCATATACTGACGTATCATCTCCAATATGGCGGCCAAGATGGCCGGACGTTTGTTTATTTACACCACGGAGTAAAGATAATGGTACATGCGTATTTGCTGATTTACATCTTGCGTCTGCCAAATCTATATAATGGACTTTGACGAGGACCCTGCTGTTCATACTTTTGCTATTCCGAACAATGCTAAGTGAGACACGTGACATAGTATTCATTTAAGTTAACTTCATACAGGGTCTGAAAGAATTCTAGAAGTTTTGATTTTTAGAACTTCAGAGATAGTATGATATGATTTATTGCTACTTATAGTTAGCCGGAATATAATTCTGAATTACATTATTTAATGGCTTACGAGATTGAAGGTCAGATGTATGTCAAATGCGAGCATCTTTTTTTAACTACGATCAATTATTACTGCATATAAAGGTGCATATTGCATATCTTAAATTATGAATGGCTATAACGTAAGGTCAAGCGCATCTTTAATTTTCTTAGTTTTATTAAAATTACGAGAAAATTCGTCTAAATAATAAAACAAGCTGAAGATGTTTTTCGTCTAGTGAATATTTGTATACATATATAATTTAAACGTAATCAAAGCTTAAAAAAACTTTACCGCTTATATTTTGGTTTTGGCTTGATCGATTTCTATAAAATTTGTATGGGTGGCCCGACAAAAAAATAATTTTGAGAATCGGTCCACAAATGTGGGATAAATCGGTGAATATACATAAAAAATACATACAGTCGAACATAGTACCTCCTCCTTTTTTGAAGTCGTTAAAAAAATAACTTTACAGTATTCTGATATACAAAACGATTTCTAATAATTTTCTTTTATATATCACGTTTGTTTATGAATGCCGAGAAAAACGTTTACAAAGTCACGCGTAAAAAAAACTGATATTAACGCTCCCTTAAATACAACAGTTTTGTTATAATATGCACAACTAATCTACTTTTATATTTCTATTTGTCTATCTGGCTTCTAAGAAGTCTTGAGGAAGTATCAGTAATTGTTTTCGAAGTCATTGTAACAGACTAAGAAACGACATACCTACCTAGTACCTACTTTATCAGTAGGTATGTGCAACACGTGGACATGATGTGATATCAAGATAACAAATAAAACAATGAGGCTGCCAAAGCGTGTATGTGCTTGAAAATCAAACACGTGTATAATAACATTTTTGAAATTCTATATTTTCAATGCCATCATATATGACATACTCTTTATTACAATAATAGATCCATATAAGTTAATCCGCATGAAACGAGGTACTTATCTCAGTAACGTCTTCGCAGATAAATGAATAAAATGTGATTAAATCAAATAATTAAACGCAAGCATAGCTTTAAAAAATCGACTTCACCGCATTATCTTCGGAACTTTGATCAGATTAGACTAAACACTCATTATTAACATATTTCAAGAACTACTGATCAGATCTTAATAAAATTTAAATGAGAAAAATATGAAAGCATCATCGAACAAACAAAAAAACAAAATCGGTTGACGTGGAAAGAAGAATTGAGGTAACACACAAAAAACGAAACAGTCGACTTGAGTATCTCCTCCTTTTTTGTGAATTCAGTAGATAAAAAAACATATAAGGCGAGTTAAAAAAATTAGGGGCTAAAATTAATTAAAAAATTAGGCAAATTCGTGACTGACTAGTTCCAGATCTAAGCCCTAAATTACTACTTCTACTACATAATTATTTTGTATAATGCGTACATGCTAATTATGAATCAGGTTTTCTCCCCAAAGGAAATTAGTGATTCTGGTTTTGGGCGTGATTGAGTGTGCGATGTGAATGTTTCCGACACCCACCTCACAAGTCATCCAACTTAGTGTGGGGCTGGGAGAATGAGCGCGTTGAAAATAGCTAAAACACATCTATTTTCAAATGACTTCAAAAAAGAAGGTTCTCTATTCGAATGTATGTTTTTTTTCAACTGACTTCAAAAAAGGAGGTTCTTAATTCGAGTTTTTTTTGTATGTATAATACGCGATGTCTCCGCCAATTATGAATGGATTTTGATGATATTTTTTTGTTTGGTAGATTATACTTCAGAGGTAGTCCCATATACATTTTATCGAAATCGATCTAAACCAAAATATGAGTGACGAGGTCGGGTTTTTTAACCTTTGCTTGCGTTTAATTATAGTAAATATGTGACACCTATACTTAGCTTCGATCCGGCGCTAGGGATCTTCCCTACACTAATCATAAGATATCAATGAAACTAATAATAAAGGAATACCAAACTTGGTCCAGTGATTTAACAATATGTCTCACGAAGGCATGATGAAATCTAACTCATGTTTATAAATTGCACTCCCAGTTACGCACATACATTGTTTAAGACGTGAGTCATTTCATTGAAGGTGTTTGTATTAGTTGGAATTTTCCCCTAGCGATTTGAATGAAAACAGGTGACTGTATTATAGACCAAATGCACGTTGATTAATTTTTTTTTTAAATTTTGGCTTCGCTATCTTGTGCATTTAGCCAGTGTCAAACTATAAAAAAATTCATATGTATTTCATAATATAAGTCCTAGCCACAAGTCACAGTCAAAGTCCAGTCATAGTCAAGTCGTGCCGAAGTAAAGTGGGGGTACCTAACTTTACTAGAACTTCTATTAGAGTTTTGGTGCGTAGGCGAAAATCACGTTTTTCAACTTTGTATGATTTAACAATGGTTAATATTCCACCATTACTACAAATTAACACGCGAAAAAAGACTAGCTTAAAAAATAATCATTTTATTCACTTTCGCGGCAAAACCTCCCTTTGATTACATTAGTTATGTATGGAATACTAGCTGCGCCCCGCGGTTCTACCCGCGTAAGTCCCGGACTCGTGGGAACTCCGTTATAAATATAAACCTGTGTTAATCTAGGCCTCTAGGGTGTCAGCTACCTCCATACCGAATTTCATCAAAATTGGTCCAGCCGTTAGAGCGTGAAGAAGTAAACATATAAACAAATTCACAAACTTTCGCCTTTGTACAAATTTTGATTTTGCCACTTGATAAAGATAAAGTTATCCAATCGTATCGATTCATTAAGTTACCGAAAAGTTCTGAATCAGCAGGGGGTTGGTTTGATAATTAGGTAGATATTTAAGTCGATTCAGATTTTCAAACATTTTAAAAATGACGGAGATACGGGGGTAGAATTCGTAAAAAAACATATTTCAGACATTTCGATAAATACGCGAGCTGTTCAACTCATAGAACTACTAGTTATAAGATGTCCATGATTACTAGACAAATTTAGATGGATGAATATCCTGCAAACCAATCTTCAATTGGAATGCAATATACTTATCTATATGAAGGTGCACGTCTTGAAAATATTACCATATTCAAGACTCACACATTCCACAGAAATCGCGTAAGCAACATTCGCCGCATTTAGTCCAAACTCTGCACCCACACTCGTCACCCCACAATGTGTTTGCACAAGTCCAAGAATATCCTTAGTCTCCGTCATTAATCAGACATCGTGTGCATAATATGAATACGACACACTCACTAGCGCACACTTTTCAGTTACACGTGGTGCACCGCATGACGTGCATGTGTGAGTTCCGATTACACGGTGTTGCCAGTTAGGTCTGCCGAAGTCCCTGCCGAAATATATACAGTTAAATCTGTTTAATCAAACATTTTACTACTATCTTCTGATGTATAAAGACGATGATATTTGATGATGGTGCGTGTATTCCTAAAAAATGCCTAACTAAAATCATGTATTGCTTTCTAGTACATACTTGAGATGGTATAATATAAGTGATAATTGATAATTAAAGGCCTTTTTGCGACAATTTAAAGAGAGGAAGCTCATAATTCGTTGGTCGTCGTAGGTTTTTACTTTCATTACTCAATACATAGGTAATAGAAATTAGATTTAACTTACGCTTGAATACTATCAGATTGTAAGTATATAAGTAAGTACTTGTTATTTCCTTAAATTGACGACCCAATTGGTGCAGTTTGCAGGTCTCTGCCCTCTGCGCAATTTCGTCACTATACAAATCGTTGAACTTAGTGTGGTGCTGTGAGTGTGAACCAATTTGTTTCTAAAATTGAACATTGTTAAAAAATAGTGGTATCATGATTTATCTCATAAATTTTATTAGAGTAAAAAGTTCACAAATGATCGCAGTAAGTAGTTGTTTATTCGTATGTTATAATTTTTTTTTATTTTTCATAGATTTGATTCTTTAATGGATATTATGAGGCTACATATGATCGAAGTTATAAGCTAATAAATTCGTATTGTTAGTGGTAAAGCATTCACACTAGCAACACTGAATCTGCAGCGACGTGTGTACGTATGCAGCTTGCGATGCAATACTCGGGGAGTGGGGGAGGGGGGGGGGGCAGGGCCAGGGTCGCGCAGACCTTGAACACGCCTAGCAACACGCGCTTATTTATTTCAGTTTTACTCGTCTGCACGTTTGCTTGCAATTTAAAACTGAACGTTATATGGAGTCGTAATGGCAGACAGAATGCGACTCTCGTGAGCAGTCAGATGTTCCCTAAGGATAGGTTGAGAATGTTAAATCGACTTATCAGGTTGTTTATCTTTACTGTACACGCGCTAGTGATTTCTTCGTCAGGTGCATTGCAGATTCAGTTTGTATGTCAAATGTCAGTACAAAAATGAACATTAAAATTCATCTTGGCTACGCTCTTTAAAGGGAATTCATCAGATTAAATGTTTCTGGCACAGTTAAGATCGCAATCAGTTCCTCGACCACGTCTTATCGAAGCCTACGCTAATGTGATCGGGCTTTGTGCTTGTTGTCTTAACGTGGAAAATAATAATAGAAGCTTATAATTTGTTTCAAACTGCAAGTGAATTTTGTAAATAAACTCGAAACTGATTTAAATACACCGATAGAGGTTTACAAAGGTACTTGTTGTCGTAGTTTTAAGTACTACTTTTTAAACAATTACGTACCGCCATTATTTTTTATCTAATAAAAAAAGACGTGTGGCACTCGGGGACTGCCGCGGTAAAGCTATTGCATAGCATTTTTTATCAACTTATGCAATTATAATTATTTATTTATGCAGTATTTTTTTTCCTGCTACCTAGAGGCGAGTTGCTGAACTAAAGAGACAAGCGTGATATTTCAAGAAAGTCATTAAAAGTTCTGCTATTCATCGATAGATGGCAAAACTAAAAAGTATCACCGCTGTGCCGGTCGGAGTGGGGGGTGTTAGGTTATTTTCGTTACGGAATTTCTGGATTCGGTCTCCACGCTCAAAGCCCGCGATAGAAGCTATGCAATAGCTTAAAAATGTATTTATGTTTTTAAATATATTAATTTGCAACTATTTTTGCTATTCTGCGTGGAAATTATTATATATACATTGTTTCAATCGTAAATAAATGACTACTTACTCAATAATGAAATGATACTCTACCGTATATACTACTATTACTTTGAGTTGTCGGCAAAACTCCGCAGTGCGTTTTTTATAGGTTCCTTAATTTCATTTAAATAAACTAAATTTAATATTTGCTTATCATACATAATAATTAGTCTGTAGATGACTCCTTTAGCGACCCCCACGAAGGTCATACTGGGATGTTTGATGTTCACGATCTGCCGGTAGAGAGGCAGCACGAACTTTCCCGTGGCCGTCACTCCGGTACTCTCGTACAAGAACGGATGGCTAATTATAAAATAATTATGTTTTATAATATTCTTATTAGTTAATTATGTTTTATTTTATTTTTTAAAAGGGTTTTTTTAAATTTATAGATCATTGAGTTGTTTATTATCTGTTTTAAATTTAAATCATGTGTAATATAAACACAATAAACCATAGATAAGTGTAAATATGCTTCACCTCGTTTTTTGTGTTTTCTAAAACAAATAGCCTTAAAGGTTGAAACAATGGACCTGAATCATGTCAAATTAAAACAAACAAAGGAATTTACATGGAATCCGACTTCTTGGTATCAGTCTTAGAGGAAATTACGTCATCTTCATCATTATCGAGGCGTTTTACATCAATGGCAATGAATATATCAAATGAAATATCAATTATTTGCAGATATATTTTTTAGGCAAGCATTTGGCCACTATTTCACCTGATGGAAAGTGACGATGCGGCCGAAGATGGAATATGCTTGCCTAAAAGGTACCAATTCGCTCTAGACTTGAAGACAGCCAGTTTGTACGGTTCAGGGAACAAAGACGCAGGCAATGAGTTCAACTCCTTCGATGTACGGATGATAAAAGTAGAAGCGAAACGCTTCAAGCGAACAGGGGTATATCAACCTTATGGTTGACATACCCCCTGTTCGCTCGAATCCATTTATTTGGATGACTTTGACAGTTTTTTTTGTTGTTAGATGGTTCTAGTAATGATCGTCAAAAACAAATAATAATGACATGAGGTAATATGATTATAATTATATTAATTAATTATAATAATGTTGAACTGCCCGTTGGCTAAGTTTTTAAGCAACGGGTATCGGGTTCGATTCCCAGTGGAAACACAAGTTTTCTCCCAAAGGGAAATTTGTGTTTCTGGTTATGATAGTCTCTGTGATGTGAATATTTCCGGCACCTACAACATAAGTCATAGAAATTAGTGTGGGCTGTGAGTGTGAAAGCGTTTATGTTCATGTTATTATATCAAAGTACAGTCTAAAAAGTGGGTCGGTAAAGTAAGTAGGTACACTAATCTTTGGTGGCCATGATAGGTCACACCTGTGTTACCACCCACCACCAATCTCCTATTCCAGTGAACAGATTTAAAATCAGATATACAAAAAAAAAAAACTTTGTCGACTATCTCATCTGATATGGTAAGCGAATATGCGGTCGAAGAAAGACCACGTTTGCCTAGAAGATGCCTATTCACTCGAGACTTAAAGACTCCCATATCTTATCTTATAACTTCGGTTAGTACAGTGGGCGGTCTTATCGCTTAAAGCGATTTCTTCCAGACAACCTTTGGATGGAGAGATAGTAACTTATAATAATCTATATACATTGTACTCTTATTAAAATGGAAGTACCGAGATGACTGAGCTTTGCTCGGTTTTTTTTTGGTAAATGACGTTTTTTAAAATGAAACCTAACTAGATCCATTTATCGCCCCCGCAACCCCCTGCATACTAAATTACATGAAAATCGTTGAAGCCGTTTTCGAGATTCAGATTATATATATACATATATACAAGAATTGCTCGTTTAAAGGTATTAGATATTTAGAATTGACAGTCACGAGATATTATTATGGTCTCAGGTATCGGATATCGTCAGGGTCGGGCAGATGTAACTAATAAAATAATTATATCAATTTGTGACTAATACTATTATAATAGTCCATAAGTATTTTTTTAATGCCCGATAGGCAAGTATTTCACCACTATCTAACCTGATGGAAAGTGATGATGCGGCCGAAGATGTAACATGCTTGCCTAGAAGGTACCTATTCACTCTTGACTTGAAGACTCCCAGATTATACCATTCGAGGAACAAAGACAAGGGCAATGATCTCCACTCCTTCGCAGTACGGACGATGAACGTAGAAGCTAAGCGCTTTGAGCGAACTGAAGGTATGTCAACCATGTATGGATGACGTTTGACTGTTTGTCTTGTTATTAGATGGTAAAACGGGATGGCAATTAAGTCGTGTAATTCCTGCGCACACTCTCCAAAATATAAACGGTAGAATACCGATAGCCTTGCGACCTTACTCCAAAAAGGCGGCAGGTAATACATAATTAAACCTAAACAAAGCTTAAAAAAAACCGACTTCACTGCTTTATCTTAGGAAATTTGATCGGATTAGATTAATTAAACACGCGTTATTGACGATATTTCGAGAACTACTGATCAGATCTTGATCAAATTTCAATGGGACCAATTGGAAAGCAACATCATTAAAAAACAATTCAAAATCGGTTCACGTGGAACGAAGTTATGAGATAAAACACATAAAAAAAAAATACAGTCGACTTGAGTACCTCCTCTTTTTTTGTGAAGTCGAGTTGGGTCTTAGCTAAATTTAAATGGGACAACATGGGAAGCACCAGCTTTTATAGAAAAAATAATCATTTAAATTGGTTCACCTAGAAGTTATGAGGTACTCGTAACACACAAAAAAACCTTCTCCTTTTTTTACCGACTTCCCAAAAAAAGAGGAGGTACTCATGTCGACTGTATTTTTTTTTATGTGTGTTACCTCATAACTTCTCTCCACGTGAGCCGATTTCGAAATTTTTTTTTAGTTTGAAAGATGTTGCTTTCTAATTGGTCCCATTTAAATTTGATTAAGAGCTGATCAGTAGTTCTTGAAATATCTTCAATAATGTCTATTTTGTGACGAATAATGCGTACTTTGACGATGTTCTCGTTTACCCGACTTCAAAAGTTACCTCATAACTTCTTTCGTTGTGAGCTGATTTTGTTGATTCTTTTTTATTTTAAAGCTGGTGCTTTTCATGTGGTCCCATTTAAATTTGATCACGATCTGGTCAGTAGTTTTTGAGTTATCGTCAATAATACATTTAATTTGATCAAGGTTCCGAAGATAAAGAGGTGAAGTCGGTTTTTTTTTAAGCTTGGCTTGCATTTAAATTATTGTAAAGTCGATTAAAAACAAAGAATTTTGTCACTGCCATCTGTAGTAAAGGTATACCATGCTTGCGTAATTAGCTTAGATTAAAGAAGCTGGCCTTAACAACTCTCGGCTTAATAAATATCCGTGACTTCACAACTTCCCTTTTCATTAAAATTCCTGCTTTCCAAAGTTAAATTGTTCTTGATTGACATTTACAAATTAGCAGAGCTTCCAAGTTAGGTCCCAACGCGCAGGTCTTGTGACCTAGATTCCGCAGATCAATTCAGCCGAGGACCTAGGTACCTAGGCTCCCGGGATTGCCCTTTGACATTACAAGACTTGGCGCATGCGTGCACCCTTCCTGGAAGCCTCCCCACACCCACTTCTTTCCCCACTTCCCTTCTCCCAGGCGTGGGCAGATGACGCAGAACCTAGGGCCCGGGCCGATACCAATGTCTATTTATGGAAAACTGTTTTGCTGGAATTAATAAATGTTCCAACTTCTTTGCTTGCGTCAGAGGAATGTTGTGTAAGCTACTTTTACTAGACGCTTTTGTTGGATGGCGCCAGTCAGCCGCTCAGCCCATTTAATAATTAGTCTTAGAAACCTACTTGCCTAAGTATAAAGTAAGTTGTAGTTGCTTTGTTCATTTTATAATGCTCAACCCAATGGTAAACAACATCTGGCTAAATCTTTCCACCTTATCCAACATCCCAATAAGCCTACGAACCTAAAATTATTAAACAAATTATACATTTCCTGAACAACACACACGTTCAAATACGTTCACATTCACAGCCCCACATCAAGTTCAAAGACTTGTCGTGGGTGCCGGAAACATTTGCATATCAAACACGCATACAGTCAGAACCAGAAGCACAAATTTTCCTTGGGAAAGAAAGTTGTGCTCCTGGAATCGAACCCAGGATCGGAAATGGTATGTTATAAATTTTTATGTAAGATACCATTTCATCTAATAATACTCTTGATAAATCCTACTAATATTATAAATCCGAAAGTTTGTGTGTAAGTATGTTTCTTCCCTCTTCACACTTAAACGGCTGAACGGATTTGGATGAATGTACATATCTTATACCCAGGATTAACACATAGGCTTCTTTTTAACTTGATAATAGCAGGCGACGCCTCGGGGAACGGCTAGTATTATATACACAAATAACCACATTTTCGATATTTGTATTAGATATGCGATAGTTTTGTTTGTTTATTTTTGGGAATGCGGATACCCAAGAAGCGAAGAATGATGTGATACTTGGTCTGAAGATATGAGGGCAAATGAACCAAAGATAGCCACAGTATGGACGCGATTGTCCCAGATTTTCCCGATGATTAGATGATAAAAGTGGTAGAAACGCTTGCCTTTTAAACAGGACCGGAATAACGCGTGTGTAAGAGGAGAGGGGGCCTGTGCCAAACATTGGCTATATAGATTAGATACAAGCTAAAATTACGATGATGTTATACACAAAAGTGTATAGTTTAGGCGATGAACGCCGTTTGAAAAGATTTATGAAAAATCTTGTAATACAAAGAATGTGGTACTCGCCGAATTGATTTTGCCTAATAGAGAAAAACTTTTGAGGTTAATTGCTAATAACTTTTTTTTATAGATAGATAGATAAACTCTTTATTAAACACCTTAACAAATACATGACAAAGAACTATAATCTAGAAAATAAGTGCAACAACAGACGGTCTTGTCGCTAAGAGTGATTTCTTCCAGACAACGACCCAGTTGGCGCAGTGGACAGGTCTCCGCCCTCTGCGCCGTGGGGCCTGAGTTCGATTCCCGGCAGGAGCACTAATTCCTCCTCTAGGTATATTTGTGCTTATGGTTCTGGGTGTATTTTTGTGTGATATGTAAATGTTTCCGGCACCCACGATCTAAGCCTTTGAACTTAGTGTGAGGCTGTGAGTGTGGAAAAAAACCTTTGGATGGAGAGGAGTAAAGCAATGAAATTGGACGACGACGGTGTTTTGTATAAATTACAAAGAAAACCGCAAGTACTTGCGTCACGACCGCTAGTCCGATTGCGACTGAGAGAAATTGTCAGCATTGCACCTAATTTATGCGGTCGACGCCCTTGTCGATGCTAGCACATATCTTACTACTTTTAAAACATCATTGCCACCGGGACTACCAATTTGATTCTGCCCACTATTTTACTAATAGTGAAACTCCATTACCCCTAAGTGCTTTATGCAATTCTAATATTCTAAATTGTAAAGGTTCAATTATATAACTATTATATAGCATAAAATAATATATGCGTACCCATAAGGAGCTCTTTAGTGCATCGTCATTCAACTTGAATGACTGTGAGTCACCCAGTAACTGCTAAATAATCTATATCCAGCCTTGTTTTCCGCGCTGCAGATCAACTTCAAGGCTTCTGACATGTGATGCTGGTTGTGTTAATAAACGTAGGTACGGTTTATAGTTTACAAGGATTTATTTGAATGTGGCTTGCAGAGACAATGTATGGCTTATTTTTGTACGCCACGTTCAAATTTATATTTATTCTTGTATAAGTCCAATCATCGAACGAAATACTTACCTACTATACGTACCAATTCAAATATTATGTGGAGGGAACATACCAAAAGACATTATTTTAAGCCTTTTAAGGTATTCCCAATGCGCCAAATCGATAAATTCTAAACACTTTAAATTGATCTGTTCGCTGCTCACCCCCCTTCTGATTTTGTCTACTATTCTAGCCATTCGTAAAAAATTGTGGATTTTTGTCCACTTTTTGAAATCCTGTTCTTTTTATTAGTTCGTTGCCTACTTTTCTCGTCTATGTCATACTTAATCAATCTAATAAACAATATCGAGCATAAAAAAAATGCATTATAAAAGAATTATTGACACATGTCAATAGATTAGATTATATGAATTCTTACCATCTTGAACACTATAAAATGTTACTTTAAGGTGCTCCGTTAGAGTACTAGATAAGTGCTTCACAAGTTTTAGGGTGCAAATGTGTACAAAACATTGAAAGTATATGATAGTATGATTTTCATATCAACTCTACATAAAAGTAACCAAAATATTTTCCCTTACATACATTAATATTCCTGCTTTTAAAGTATTTTCAAATTGAATCACTCATTTATTATCTACACTCATCTACATCTACTCCAAAACAGCTTATATACGATGTATAAATTAAACATATTCACGAGCATGTTTGCCCATTGATCTTATCCGTACTTTTTTGTTAATAATATATACAAAATTAAAAGGAAACCTCACCACAATCTCACCTAAAAGTAATGTCGTCTTTTCGTGCAAAATACCTCAGTGCCTCAAGACGAAAGTCTTTGACCAGTGTGTGTTACCAATGATGACATATGGTACTAAAACGTAACCTGTTACTGTGGGCCTTATAAATAAGCTCAAAGTCGCACAACGAGCTATGGAAAGGACTATGCTCGGAGTTTCCGAGATCTAATCAGAATAGAAGAGATCCGTAGACGAACGACAGTCACCGACATAGCGGATTAGCGAGTTGAAGTGGCAATGGGCAGGGCACATAATACGCAGAACTGATGGCCGATGGGGCCGAAAGGTTCTAGAATGGAGGCCACGGACTGGCAAGCGCAGTGTCGGATAACCATTATGTAAGTACAACGTGGACCGATGGCATTATGAAGGTCGCTGGAAGACGCTGGATGCAGGCCGCTAACAACCGTTCTTTTTGGAGATCTTTGTGGGAGGTTTATATCCGGCAGTGGACTTCTTGTGGCTGAGATGATGATGTTGATAAGCTGTCTGGGCGTCTTCGTAATTTTACTATGTTAGAATACTGATAAAAATATGTAATTATACTAATATTTTTTTTAGGTACTACTATTTAACCATTTAACAATGTTTCCACAATTGTATGCATAACCATGCCAAACTGATAAAAAAGTGAGAACCTCCTCCATTTTTTGAATTTGGTTAATAATCAAAGTGAAATGTTACTTTGATTACAAACAACTTAATATTAACACTCATTAAACAATATTGCTTGCACAATGTATTAAATATAGGAATACGTACGTTTCAATCAACTTTTTGCCGATTTCACAGAAAAGGAGGAGGTACTCAAGTCGACAAATTTTTTTTTTTAATATTTATTACCTCATAACTTCTTTCCGCGTGAACCGATTTCAGATTTTTTTTTAAGTTTGTAGGATGTTGGTTTCCGATTGGTCCCATTTAAATTTGATCAAGATCTGATCAGCAGTTCTTGAAATATCGTCAATAATGCGTATTCCGTGGACTACATTGACGATGTTCTCGTTTAACGACTTCAAAAGTTACTTTATAACTTCTTTCGTTGTGAGCCGATTTTGATAATCATTTGAAAGATGCTTTACATGTCCCCTTTAAATTAGATCAAGATCTGATGTCTAGTTTTTGAGTTATCTTCAATAATGCGTGTTTAATTCATTAAATCTGATCAAGGTTCCGAAGATAAAGCGGTGAAGTCGTTTTTTTTTTTTCTTGTTTAATTATTAGTTCAATAGTATGCTAGTTACAAGTAGTTCTAACGTGTTTATCATCCTCGACCCCATCACTTACCATCAAGTGAGATAGTGTTTAAACACTAGCATATCAGAGAAGAAAAAAAAAGAAAAAATAGATTTTACAATTTACTTGTTCAATATAAATCTACAAATGCGTTTTATTTCTTTACAGACTCACACATCGCTGATAGCAGTATTGAAACCTGATAGAACAAATACGTAAGTTATTATATTATAATAAAAATAACTACTTACTTATTTATGTTTATACATATATCTGAATGAAAGGACAAATCTCTCTCTCTCGCACATCGTCGACATGACTTATGGTACAGTTATTATCTAATATATATATATATATATATTTATGTTGAATAGGCAAGCATTTGACCACTATCTCACCTGATGGAAAGTGATGATGCGGCCGAAGGTGTGACATGCTTGCCTAGAAGATACCTATTCACTCGAGACTTGAAGACTCCCAGATTATACCGTTCGTTCGGGGAACAAAGACGCAGGCAATGAGTTCCACTCCTTCGCTGTACGGATGATGAATATATCTCAACAGCCGCGCCGCGCGGCTTCACTCGCATTTATCGAGTTAAAAAGTAGTCCTATGTATTAGCTATGTGCCCTCTTAATCCGATAAGCCGTTACAGCGTGAAGCGAAAACAAATATACTTACACGTATACTTTCAGATTCTATCCTAATAATATTATAAATGTGAAAGTTTGTGTATCTCCATAACAAATAATCCGATTTTGATGAAATTTACAATTTTATAGTTTAGGTTCCGGAATAACACATAGGCTTTTAAACTATAATTAACGTGGGAGAAGCTGCGGGACACAGCTAGTTTATAATATTAGTGTGATGAATATTAACTTCATAATTTGATCTCAAATATTACCTACTTGTATAAGAGAATTTCTACAATACAACACAGTTCCAAAATAACCCAAGTTCTCAAGTATTCCTTTACAATGAATAATTGAATGTTTCCTTAGAACATCGAAAGACATCTTCAAGTTTCCTTAAGTGACAAAGTTCTTACATTGATTAAGGAGCTCATTGTTCTGTGTTTCTATAGGGAAATGCCGATAATTGTAAGCAAAACTTACGTGTTGTTCAATATTATTGAATGCTTATCAGTCGGTGATAATTTTAATGACGCCCACATGTATGTAGATATAAAAACTAGACGCTGTTTTTGTAGAGCTGTTTATTTTAAACACGTTTAATACCACGTATTATATATATAAAAAAGTGTGCTGAGTAAAAAAAAATGCATTGAAATGAACACTGTGATTTTGTACAACATTTTTTTTCTGCGTGGACCTCTTTTTTACCGACTTCACAAAAAAGGAGGACTCAATTGGACTGTATTTTTTTTATGTTTGTTACCTCATAACTTCTTTCCACGTGAACCGATTTTGTATTTATTTTGTTTGAAATATGCTTATTTTCCATTGGTCCCATTTAAATTTGATCAAGATCTGATCAGTAGTTTTTGAATTTTCGTCAATAATGCGTGTTTTATACATTTAATCTGATCAAGGTTCCGAAGATAAAGCGGTGAAGTCGGTTTTTTTAAGCTTTGCTTGCGTTTAATTTATGATATATAGCCAACAATCCTGATCGAAAGTAATTATGCGATGTTCAGGGAACAAAGACGCGAAAGAATTATTGTTGACCCATTGGCTCAGTGGGCAAGTCTCTGCCCTCCGCCGTGGGTCCTGAGTTCGATTGAGGCAGGAGCACAATTTTAATTTTAAAGACACATTTATGCTTCTGGTTTTGAATGTGATTGTGTTTTGTGTGTGTTCCGGCCCCGACGATACAAGTATTTGAACTTAGCGGGGGGCTGTGATTGTGAATGCGTTTGTTGTTAAAGAACTCGGTTTTCACCTCATTAAGGAATGGTATACTTACTAGTCGTTCGCGCCGAACTGAGACCTCGCGCCTGCATTTCACCTCACAGAGAAAAACTTTTGACGTTAATTGGTTATAACTTTTTTCCTACATAATAATTGTTTGATTTCTGTATTTGTTGCTCAAGTACAGAATATAACAGATATTATACGATAGTTTCAGCGTTCAGTGTAAAGCCGTTTTTACGAGAGACCCCGGGACAAAATAGGCCTAAAGAGAGTGACATTCGAAGAATCACAGGTTTTGGAAAATTATACAAAATCAACAACGCCATTTTTTCACTTTCGCGGCAAATTGCAGTTCGTATTGTAAGTAATAGACAGATCTCTTTGTAATAATAATAATGAATGTCTTTATTTTTCGCTAACATGGTATTCTTATCTGCTATTTAACATTATTATCAAAAATTAAATAAAGTTTAACTAAAGCGTAATAATCATGATCTGATAAAATGTACTGTAACTTAATGTTATGTTGTCGTGTCAAAACCATAAACGACTACGACAACACCAAAAAATGTACGTAAAAATGTATTTTTGTTGATAAATGTCATGAATTTCTTAGTAAGTTTGTCGTAGCATGCTCGTAACACCACAATGTGTTGTTTAGGCCAGGGATCGGCAACCTTTTGAGTCGGAAGAGTCAAGAATTACAATTTACAAAATTTTGAAGTTTTATAGAGCCACAATTTTTTTTCTTGCCTACAATTATCCTTAATGCCAACAATAATACCTACTATATTGTGAGTATCGTATAGAAAACACTATGCACGCGTTATACCTAACTATTCATCCCATAATTTACTTGTTTCAACTGTATAAATGTACTTTTTGCTACCTTTGGAGGCTTGTTAATGGCTCGATAAAAATGGCGCCTTATTCTCGTTAATCGATTCAGAACGTTTTTCTAAACTTTTTTTTTTTTTAATAAATAATATTTGTGTATGGAACTAAAGAGCTTCAAATCCAAAGAGCCAAATGTGGCTCGCGAGCCGCAGGTTGCCGACCCATGGTTTAGGCGAAAAAGATCGCGTGAAAATACATTGTTACTTTGGTCACATAAAATGTTGAATTAATTATTATATCACTTTCATAAACCACTATAAATGTAAAGAAGAAAAATAACTGTATTTATACAACTGTACGTTATGATATTAAAAAAATATAGTAAAAATACATGTTACTTTTCTTTTAATTTTGGCATTGCAATCTTGTGCATTCAGCCAGTAATAATATATTTCAAAAGTATTTCATATTAAATATCCTAGTCACAAAGTGAAGTAAAAAAGTCAAGGTCCAGTCTTAGTCAAGTCATGCCCTAGTAAAGTGGTAGAAACTTTACTGGAACTTTTGGAGCGAAGGCGAAAATCACATTTTTTACTTTGTATGATTTGCCGACACTTATTCTAACTAAATAACGATTACTAAGTATTAACGGTAAATAATCCACCATTATTACACATTAACACTCGAAGAATCAAAAGTGTTGGAAATTATACAAAATAAACAAGGCCATTTTTTCACTTTCGCGGCAAACATTTTTTTGTACCGGCAACGGTCTATTAGATTATTGTTTTACATATTTATATCTAGTTATAGTTATTTATGGTTAGTTTTAAATATATATTTACTGTAATGGCTTATTTATATTATTGTATGAAATAGATTAAATCTGATAAAATAATAAACTATTTAAGTTTAACAGATGGACAAATAAAATATTTTTTTAAAAGTATCTTTTATAGGAGACAGCTATTCCACTATCATTTTTATTACTATTATTATAATTCTCTAAATAGAGCTATCGACTGGATATACTTCCCTATTCAACTGACTTCAAAAAAGGAGGTTCTCAATTGGACTGTATGCTTTTTTTTATTTTGTATTATGTTACGCGATATCTCCGCCAATTATGAATCGATTTTGATGTTTTTTTTTTGTTTGGTAGAGTATACTGCAGAGGTGGTTCCATATAACTTTAATCGAAATCGGTCAAGTTAAAACCGAAATGTAAACGATGAAGTCGGTTTTTTTAGCTTTGCTTGCGTTTCAATTATTATTTTACCTAGCTAAGTTACCTCATAATGCTCATAACGCCGGTGTTCGTTAACCGATTTTGATTATTCTTGTGTTTTACAGAGTATAATAATTAATTCTGTACAAAATTAATAAATATCGAATACAGGGACCTATTTTCGACCCATTGTCGAAGTCAGTTTTTGGTTTAAAACAAAAATCATCGTTAATTCTAATAATCGACAGTTATGTTAATTAAACTATTAATAGTGATCTATTCTGTAAATTCTGATTTTTATATAGCCACATATATTTAGATGTAATACTAGACATGGAGACAGACCTATTGAATAGTCGGCTGCAATAATATGTATACAATTTATTGTTTTCAAAATAATGTCATTGTATTAAATTTCATTTCAAAAACCCAAAAAAGTTCAAAAATATGTAAGCGTCTCCTCGGTACCAAAAATGGAATTGTTTAGAAGAATTTGTTTTTCTGTGTACTCTATAAAAAAATACCACAAAGGCAAGAGGACTCTCTTTAGGTCTACTCATCAAAATTATGCGACATTAAACATTAAGCATAATGGTAGTAAAATTGCCGTGGAAAATTGTGTCTGGTTCTCAATTGTACACATAGACCAATATCTTAATTGGAAATAAGAATTGGATGCACTTGACAATCATATTAGCTCAGCGTGTTACGCATTAAGAAGTCTACGTGACAAAGTGAGCATCAAACAACTCAATTTAGTGTATTTTGCGCTTGTAGAAACAAAGTTGAGGTACTGTATTCGATGCTGGGGTAATAGCTACAAAAACAACAAAAAAGGGTATAATTTTACAGAAAAGAGCTATCCGTACCATTGTGCGCAAACCACCGTGGGAATCTTGCAAAGAATATTTTAGGGATCTTTGCATCCTAAGAGTCCCTAGTATGTTATGGTTCTTCTCAAAGACGTTATTAAATTTATAGACAAATATCAAACAGATCACCAAAAAAAAGTCAGATTGGCGACTAGAAGAAAAGACAAAATATGAAATAAATAGCACGAAATTCCTGAAAAAACTAAAAAACTATTAATAACGAAAGCATACTACTCAATTTATGACTACTTAAAAGACAATATTTAAATTTTATAATTAAGAATTGCGTCCACTTCTCTCTTAAGTTGCTGCGCCCGACAGGGTCCATATTACAGATTTTGTACCTACCTTTTGGAATGTAACACCTTGTACTGTATATATGGAGGCAATAAACAATCTGAATCTGAATCTGACATACAATTTGAACTTTTTAACAAACTTAACATTGCCAAGCATGTTTCTAGGTAACAGACTGAAAAATGAAAATTATTTATTTCTGTTACCAAGTTTTGCTTAACTTAAGGTAGGTTGGGATCTTCTCTTAAGTATAAAAATCTGTGTCAGAAGACCCCGCTCTGCCATATCTATCCCATAAAATATTTTTAGGTTTCATTTTTTTTTTTTTTATTATTTGTGACAGGCTAGTGTTTGACCACTATCTCACCTGATGGTAAGTGACGATGTGATCGAAGCTGGTAAACACACTAGACCTGGAATACGCAGGCTTTCAGATAGGTAGATGATAATTATACATAATTAAGTTTTTAAAGTTGTAATATTTAGTTCTTATACTGGGCTGTGAACTTATATAATAGTTTGCCAATGAAGTTGAAATCGATTGAGTTTAAACATATTTCAACAAAAATTAAATAAACTTTTGCTTAA
The DNA here is from genome assembly GCA_948107665.1 of Lomographa bimaculata. Taxonomy (NCBI): domain Eukaryota; kingdom Metazoa; phylum Arthropoda; class Insecta; order Lepidoptera; family Geometridae; genus Lomographa; species Lomographa bimaculata. Next base: position 8,740,578 of record OX403603.1, read on the forward strand.
AGGATGCTTTTATTCCGTTGACGATTTCATCAATAACATAATTAAAATTTGAATGTTCAAAATTTGAACGTTCAAAAATTTGATTATTTATTTTGAATTAATATTTGGATAGACTAGAATGAATAGCTGAATTTTTATATTTTTTTTGCGATATAAAACCAGAATGTAATTTGCTAATTTGTATTTGTTTTGCTTATCCAATATTGTTAATTATTACGTTTTACTATTTATTGATATTATTTTGAGAATTGACATAGTATGTACTCTATAATAAATGTATCATGATGTAATGCATAATTGGTAAGAAACATATTTTTAAATTATATGTAGTTATTTATGTAATTTGCTCATGAGGCTTATATTTATAATTCAGACACGATGTAATAATTGATAATGAATAAATTGAATTTAATTGACTTCCGGTTATATTATCTGGTATTAGTTAAAGATTATAATAATATTTAAATATTAGAAGCTTAACGTTTGGCTATAAGTTAAACCATATATTACTTAGTAGAAAAGTTTTTTAATGAAAAAACATAATTAATTCATCACAAAGACGCGAACTATATGCATATCTCGATTTTTTTTATACTTTCGCGATCGCAAGCTACCAGTTTTCTCGTAAATATATATTTATTTTATTTTATTTTATTTCATTTATTAATTGTAGGGAAACTAACAGCTAGTTAAAAAATAAAGATACACTGATACATCATGAAAGCCATTTCAAAATTTCAAAAAAAAAAACCATATAATTACCTATATCTACTTTCTTAGACTTAATTTACGACATTCTTCTGTATCACATTAATTTAATTTGTACAATCATCAATTATTACATTTAGAACTCACAACACAAGCTACTCTGCCGTCATAAGAAAAAAAGACGGATCTGCATTTTGTCAAAATTAAGTTATATCATCGGAATCAGGAAATAAAAAAAAATATTTTAAAATATTCAAACGCAACCTTCTAAATCTTACTTTTAATTTGGACGCTTCTGCTACAAGTCATAACATAGTATATATACTATACAGGAAAGAGATAATGGTGCTAATTCTGTTGTCCAGAATTAGACTAAACTAGCCTAAAATTAGTTTTAGTCCTGCTTTAGTCCAAAACCTATTCAGAAAATGCAAGATTAGACTAAAATTAAGTTTGACAGGACTAAGTTAGTTTAGTTACTCTATTTAGTGAAAATGACCAAATTCTCATTGTGATGTACATGTTTTACGTCAAATTAAGACTAAAAATAGAAATTTTAAACTCAAATTAGTCTGTATGAAAAAGGTCTGGATTATTTTTAATGTGATCTTATACTTGAAAGAATAACACGTGCAATTAATGAAGCAAATACTGACCTACAAAGTCTATAATGGAGGAATATGTGATTGCGGCTCTTGTGAATACAATTTAATTTGGTTGCTGTCAAAATCAATTTTAGTCCTGTCATTTCAACTTTTAAATTAAGTTCAACGTAAAATCAGAATGGCGTTTAGGTATTCTTTGACTAAAATTAGTTTCGTTTAGGTTAGTTCGGTGCTCAACAGAATTAGCACCAATGACTGATGTATATATAACCTAATTTTGACAAAAATTTCAGTTACGTCCTTTTTTCTTATGACGGCAATACCTCCGTCCCGCCGCGGCTTAAATGTGAGCTTATGAGATGGCCAAGAACTTTGTTTGTCTTAATTATCTGGTTACCTTATAATTGTTTTTTATTTTAATTTTAAGAAAACTACATGTAATTGCTAATTAGTGTAAATCGGTGCGAATGGCTGTACCAACACGAAGCTTGTTACTGTACCTACTATGTATATAACTGTATGAAAAATTATAAGAAATTTAAAAAAGTAAGATTATTTTTATTTAACCGTAATTTTTTTTATTAAAAATTAAATTGAAGTACAGCGAAGGAGTGGAACTCAATGCCTGTGTCTTTGTTTCCTGAACGGTACAATCTGGGTGTCTTCAAGTCGTGAGTGAATAGGTACTTACCTTCTAGGCAAGCAGGTCCCATTTTGGTCAAATGCTTGCCTTATCAGCATAAAAAAATTATATGCATGCAATTTCACATGCCAGTAAACAGTAAAAGTAGGACATACTTATATTCATCACCTTATAATATTATTAGAACACACTATTTTTAGTGATTAATTAATTTTATTTTCCATTTCATTTCATTTCATTTGTTAAAAGTTGTATTAAATTAATTATATAAGATACAATAAACTTAAAAAATATTATAATGATATGTACTGTATGTTTTATCATATTAACATAAATTGCGCCCAATAATACGCCTGAATTAAACCACTCCATAAATCCTCCAACACATTACCATAAAACGTGCTTAGAAGTGGCTTACTTAAAACTATAATATTATGTTTACCTTTAAATTTAAAAAAAATATTTTTTTTACTTTTGGCTTCACAAGTTTGTGCATTTAGCCAGTGTCAAGTAATGTTTTTAGGTTTATATAATTATGTAGGTAGTTCATATGACAAAGTTAAGTAATAGAGACATGGCCCAGTCACAGACAAATGTCCTAGTTAAGTGGTAGAAACTTTACTAGAACTTATTGGAGTTTTAGAGCGAATACGAAACGTTTTTCCACGTATGATTTGCCTACACGTTCATGAACAGAACTGTTAAAGGTTAATAATTCACTATTATATATTATTTATTACACATGAACACTCGAAGCATCATACGATTTGAATAAAAAAAAAATCAACCACGCCATCTATTCACTTTCGCGGCGAAACCATAGAAGAGGGAAATTATTTACGTACGCTCTCTTCTGTGGGTAAAACCCTGCGAATTTCTTCGCCTACCAAGACGTTTACAATACTTCTGTGTGCGTATCCATCCTTGTGTTCAAGACAAGTGCGCTTGTGTGCGTGCGTCTCAAGGTCAGGGTCGGCACGTGGCGGGAGGGAGCAGCGAGGAACATTTAGGGTGGAACCCCTGCGACCCAGTTCCTTGCCAAAGAAAACTATAAATCATGTCGTGCTTACCCTTAACCGCCGAATTCACGGGCGCAGCCCTCACCTTCACCCTTGACGCCCTTTGTTGATGTAAAAGCCTGTTTATGTACTCACGCACCTTTTTAAACAGTTTTTTGTAGGGTAGTTTTTGTCTTACACAAAAACATCATCGGATTTCTATATTTTATAACTTTTTTTATGTACTTTTAGGGTAGTCTAAGATGCGTATTCATATTGATTATGATTGAACAGCTAGTTGTTCTTTTGTTTAAGTATTTCATTATTAATTCATTTTCAAATCTAGTTATAATAATAGTGCAAAAAATTGCTTTATACATTAATGTAAGTAGATACTTATTCTTGTGAAAGACGATTGTGGAAATAATAATAATATGTAACTAAGTAGCGCCTATATATAATGATTTATGTATTTTTATTCAAGTAATTGATGTAAGTAATAAATAATAATAAATAGTTTAGCATTTATTTGTTGTAATTTTTTCTACAATTTATTAGAAGATATTATCATGTACTTAGACTTTTTCTTAGATAGATTGCTGTATCTAACTAATTTCACCTTTTTACATATTTAGCATAATATTAAAACGTATACAATAACTTGCATGCTTTAGTAAAATATGTCCAATAATAATAAACCTACATCAGCCATACAATCGCCACATTTTTCTAACATCTGATACAGTGCCATCTGTCATTCCACACGTGAAACGCGATGCCATCGCACGACGCTACGTTTTGCAACGAGCTTGCGAGCTGTGTAGTTCTGGTGTGAAAACATAGATGGCGCTATACACTAAAATGAAAATTGGTCAAAAGGAAAACTGATATGCAGAAAATTGGTAGAAGAAAGTAGCTATAGAACGACCGGGTGCCACACTGTGCTCTCTCGAGTTTTTAGTGCGGAGTGAACACAGCTGGTGGTATCTCAGTTGTTCCCTAGTTCTCCCACCCGACGTTGGCGCCACTATCTTAGCCGAATAGAAGAAAAGAGGTAGTAACTGGAAACCGCACGGGGTGACAGGAAGAGTTACTTAAATAAGTCTAAGTACAAATTATTACTAGTGAAATAAATCGTAATATCTGTATTTAAATATATGTTATTATATATTTTGATTTGTTATCTTCCTAAAAATAATATATAAAAAAAAATATCATAGTTTCTTACATAATGTTGTTTATCATAAAGTCAATGTAAAGCAAGTGCGTATGCGATCTTCGTTGCGTGTTTCACTTTTTATGTAGCCGAAGAGAAAGTCGAATGATTTAATTACTGAGTACCTGTTTTCCGCTGCGAAGTTACATACTCATCTTGCTTTATGGATGGTAAAGTTTTATTCAGTTTCTTCGATAGCTCGTCGCGTCATCTATCTAACTTTATTTAGGGCTTTCTAAACATTGTTATCGGGTTCGATTCCCGGCAGAAACACAAGTTTTCTCCCCAAGGAAGATTGTGTTTCTGGTTCTGGTTGTGATTGTGTGTGTGATGTGAATGTTTACGGCACCCATGACACAAGTCATCAACTTAGTGTGGGGCTGTGAGCATGAAAGGGTTTATTGTTTATTTCAAAATAAGTCATTCAGTGTTTAATGCCTTGAGATCTTGTTCGTCCTTCATCATTAGGTTACCTACTAAGTAATTAATTCTTACTATGTACTTTATTATACTTGATTTTATATATACATATTTACTCGTACGAATTATTGATAGTCCTATGTATAGCTTTATATAGTAGATAAGTTACCTATGTTATTGTTTTTGTCAGGATATTAAAATCTGTTGTTTTTCAAGTCTATATACTAAAAATGACACCAATTAGGTAATAGGGTACCTAAACACCCTATTTATAAATATTAATATTTATATATTTACCGTTAAAACCATGTAAAATTCTAAGTATTAATATTATATACGTTACAAGCCAAGTGATGGTTAATTATCCCAAAGATAATGTAAATAATTAAAATAAATTACCACTGTAAATCTTTTTCAATATTTACAATATTATTCTTAAGATTCAGATTTCATCTAATTTAATGTATACACTAACGTTCAAATATAAAAAAATTAAAAAACATTGACATAATAGTGCAATGTAATAAACTGCCCTTTGGCTTAGTTGGGTGGGTGTTCGCCTTCTAAGCAGGGGTATCGGGTTCGATTCCCGAAAGGTCACACAAATTTTCTCCCCAAGTAAAATTTGTGTTTCTGGTTGTGATTGTGTGTGTTGTGAATGTTTCCGGCACCTACGACACAAGTCTGTGGGGTCAAGTGTAGGGCTGTGAGTGTGAAAGCATTTATGTTTACAATGATACAACGTATAGCAACATTACCAACCTACGTGAGTATAGAGCGCCTGAGGCTAAATAGATTCTTTGTGACCTAGATAGGAGTCTAAATAAATACCTCAATACATAGGCTGGCTATAAGCAAACAGGCCTTGGTAGGTACAAGTGGCTCCGTAATAAGTCTGAAATCAATAAAGCCTGACGGCCTTGCCTATAGACTCGAGGAGCACCAACTTCCGAGCTTACAAACAATCGAATCCGATATCAAATTAGAAGTCTGAATCATACTTATCCTACTAATCTTATATATAAAATTCTCGTGTCGCGGTGTTTGTTACCAAACTCCTCCGAAACGGCTTGCCCGATTTTTATGAAATTTTGTATGCATATCAGGTAGGTCTGACAATCGGCCAACATCTATTTTTCATACCCCTAAATGTTAAGGGTGGTCCAAACCATTTTTATTTTTTATTTTTGGACAAAATTTTAAGTTTTTATTATCTTATGATGCAGCATGAAATTATGTATATGGCAAAACAACGTTTGCTGGGTCAGCTAGTTATATTATAAATCCGAAAGTTAATCTGTACGTATGTTTGTTTCCACTTCACGCTTTAACGGCTGAACGGATTTGGATGAAATTTGGAATGTACATATCTTATACCTTAGGTTAAAACATAGGCTACTTTTTGACTTGATTATAGCGGGCGAAGATGCGGGGCACGGCACTATTATAAATCCGAAAGTAAATCTGTAAGTATGTTTGTTTCCACTTCACGCTTTAATGCCTGAACGGATTTGGATGAAATTTGAAATGTACATAGCTCATACATAGGCTACTTTTAACTTGATACAAGCGGGCGAAGTCGCAGGGCACGGCTAGTATACTAATAAAGTACTTAAACATATGAAGCAACAAGCAAGCTTACCTTGATAGGTATAGCTAAGTATAAAGTTGAAATCGATGAAACCTCACGACCTCGCCTATAGACTGTCTAGATCATATGTATGTTCTAGAGTCTTTAGGATATAGTGAACACAATCCTAAGCTCCACCATTGCAATCAAAAATGTTCTGTATTAAAGATAAGAAATATCTAAATAAGGTAGGGGAGGGCGGGGCTGAAAGTGCCGATTTTGATAAAACGCTTATTATAACTATGGAAATGAAATCGAGATTCTCAATTTCTTTAACACTAATGTCAAATTTATTGTAGTTTTTGAATTTGAATTAATAATTGGCTATTTCGCAAACGTTTATTTCTGACACCCAAATTATTGGAACTAGACCTTGAGGCACATTTGACCCCACCGTGGGGCGTGTTGTGCCGATGATGAGGTTGGTTGTGCCGTTCAAAAAGTGGATGTTTTATATAAAAAATAAAGGTGTTTGAATAAAAAAAGAAGACAAGAACTTTTATTTTATGCTCTTTCTTTATTAATAAAGTAATAACGTCTTGCATTCATAACGCTTTTTCTTATTAAACTACGTGATAAAGATAAAACACAAAAAATCAACAATTTTTCTTCTTTTATAACTAATTAAACTTAACATAACTTTTTAACTTGCACTTTTAGAGAGATCAATTGAATTGTTCAAGTCTTATAATTATACATTTAGTAACACTTATCTTAAAATAATCATCTAATTAACCTTTGTCAGTCTTAAATCTGTCAGAAAGAAAGTTCTTAAATCAGTATTTGGTCTTAGGGTTTAATCTGAAAATGCTCTTTGCAGAAGCTCCTTCGAAGTGGTCCCTCTATTGGTTTTTCGTGTGTATGCCCTCATCCTATCAAACAAAAAAGATGACTATAATAATGGATTGCTTGGGGTCGGTTGTGCCGCGGCACATCTAGCCCCCCAACAAAAGGCACTTTTAACCCCACAGCTAGGAAACACACTTACTATCAAATGAAAAAAGTTTTGTTTAACAGAACCCACAAAACAAATCGACACGCGATGTACGAATAAGTAACCACCATCTTAGTGAAACACTGGCATTAGTAGCTTTAAAAAGAAAGACAATTGACCAAAAAGTTTGAAACACAAAAACTATACTTACGTGTCGACGGAGCGTTCAAATGCACACCGCCGCTCGCTCCGTGTCGCAGCCGCTACTAAAATGGCTGCCGACGACGCGCGATTTTTAGACGTTCTGAGATGCAAGATAGAAATGCAGCTATCTCTTTTTGTTTTCGAGTTATGTTCACGGGCACTGCTTACCCCCGGCACTTTCAGCCCCGCTCTCCCCTACGACAGTGGTGCTAATTCTGTTGAGCACCGAACTAACCTAAACTAAACTAAAAATAAACTAATTTTAGTCAAAGAATACCTAAACGCTATTCTGATTTTACGTTGAACTAAATTTAAAAGTTGAAATGACAGGACTGAAATTGATTTTGACAGCAACCAAATTGAATTGTATTCACAAGAGCCGCAATCACATATTCCTCCATTATAGACTTTGTAGGTCAGTATTTGCTTCATTAATTGCACGTGTTATTCTTTCAAGTATGAGATCACATTAAAAATAATCCAGACCTTTTTCATACAGACTAATTTGAGTTTAAAATATCTATTTTTAGTCTTAATTTGACGTAAAACATGTACATCAGAATAAGAATTTGGTCATTTTCACTAAATAGAGTAACTAAACTAACTTAGTCCTGTCAAACTTAATTTTAGTCTAATCTTGCATTTTCTGAATAGGTTTTGGACTAAAGCACGACTAAAACTAATTTTAGGCTAGTTTAGTCTAATTCTGGACAACAGAATCGGCACCACTATCTTTTCCTAAACAGAGACGTGCACGAAAGACCATTATTATTTTATTTAGGTTCTTAGATCTTTGAAAGTTACATAAAGGAAATGGACAAACATCAACACAACTCGGTTCAATAAATTCAAAAGTTTGTATGTGAGTGTACGAGAATTGTAATGTATGGCATGTGTGAGACTGCTGGGATTTGGATGAAATTTTGTGTTGAGATATTGTAATGTGTGTGTGTGATGTAAATGTTTCTGGCACCCACGATACAAGTCTTTGAACTTAGTGTGGGGCTGTGAGTGTGAATGCGTTTGTTTTTTTTTTGTAATCTAGACAGAGGATCTTGGACTTAGGCTACTTTACCCTGATTAACGCGACTGAAACTGCGGTCACGACTGGTAAATTTTTTGTTAAGTGGTGCTGAGGCCCCCAGGAGACAGGCTTGCCCTAGTACTGGCACCACTAGTTAACTTTTATGTATTAGGTAAGTACCTTTATCGTGTACAACTTTATATCAGGACTATCTACGGACCAATTGCCTATATTTCCTAAAACTAACTTACTTCCTTTGTTAACTTTCAAAGATCTAATACTATTAATGGTCTTTCGTGCACGTCTCTGTTTTTGATAATAATTAAACGCAAGCAAAGCTTAAAAAAACCGACTTCACCGCTTTATCATCGGAACCTTGATCCACCAGCTTTCAAATAAAAAAAGAATCATCAAAATCGGCTCACAACGAAGGAAGTTGTGAGGTAACTTTTGAAGTCGGGTAAACCAGAACATCGTCAAAGTACGCATTATTCGTCACAAAATAGACATTATTGACGATATTTCAAGAAATACTGATCAGATCTTGATCAAATTTAAATGGGAACAATTAGAAAACAACATGTTTCAAACTAAAAAAATTTCGAAATCGGCTCACGTGGAGAGAAGTTATGAGGTAACACAAATAAAAAAAACATACAGTCGACTTGAGTACCTCCTCCTTTTTTGGGAAGTTGGTAAAAAAGATAGTGTCGTTCCTTATTTATATTTTTCTTATCTTTATATGAAATAAAATATTTTCTTTTAAAACCCTATTTAGATTTTTTTAAAGATACACTGTCTGTCTCATCTGTCACTCCGCTTTGATAAATGATTAAACGCTAGCAAAGCTTAAAAAAACCGACTTCACCGTTTTATCTCGGAACCTTGATCAGATGTACTGTATTAAACACGCATTATTAACGATAACTCAAAAACGACTGATCAGATCTTGATCAAATTTAAATGGGACCACATAGAAAGCATCAGCTCCCAAATAAAAAAATAATCATCAAAATCGGCTCACAACGAAAGAAGCTATGAGGTAACACATATAAAAAAAAATACAGTCTAAATAGAACCTCCTCCTCTTTTTTTGAAGTCGGTTAAAAAGAAGCAATGATTCTACTCCACGGCAGTCCATGGCATAGACTGCCTACATACTAAATCCGACCGGTCACCACAGATATACTCGTTACTCTTAATATTAGTGTGATTGAATATTAAATACGTCAAGCAACAACAAATACCAAGCCCTCTCAGCGCTAACACGTAACCAAGCAAACCGTGTCACGACCTGTCCTCAGCCTCAAATATAGGTGATCCAGAGGTGACCTAATAACGCCCGATCCTGGGAAGCCCTCCCGTCCCTGACATAGCCCGGGCCTGACCCGGCCTCGGGCTCCGTGGAAGCCTAGCTTGTCCCTCTTAGGTATGTTACAATAGTACATCTAGTCCGTAAATGAATTGCGTTCGTTGGAGCTGGGTCAGTTGGAGGCTGCGAAATATAGGTAGTACAGGATGGTTGTTATGGGTACCGAGGATCGATTATAATTTGAACTGCCCGTTTGCTTAGTTGGGTTCAACAAGGGTGTTTGAATCCCGTTGGAGACACAAGATTTATCCCCTGGTATATGTTTGTTTCTGGTTCTGGTTGTGATTGTGTGTGTTATGTGAATGTTTCCGATACCCACGATGCAGGTCCTCGAACTTAGTGTGGGGCTGTGAGTGTTAAAGCGTTTTTATTTGAGTTTTTTTTATATTTTATACTGTCGAAGTTTACTACGCGCCTGCCTTCTAACCAGCAGGTATAAGATTCACGGTGGAATACAAGTTTCCTCCCCAAGGGAAATTTGTGTTTCTGGTTCTGGGTGCGATTCTGTGGTCATGTGAATATTTCCGGCACTTACACATTTCAAAAAATTAATAAAATGAAGACGTTAACTTAAAGAAAGATGTTGTTTCACAATATGTTGTTATCCTACTTCCTACTAATATTATAAATCCGAAATTTTGTTTGTAAGTGTGTAATTATATGTGTAAGTGTGCAAGTATGTTTGTTCCCTCTTCACGCTTTAACGGCTGAACGGATTTGGATGAAATTTGGAATGTCCAAAGATTATACCTAGGATTGACACATAGGCTACTTTTTAACTTGACAATAGCGGACGAAGCCGCGGGGCACGGCTAGTAGTTCATATAACAAACAAAAAGTATGACTAGTTTTACTTGTACTTTCTCTTTAAGTCCATGATGTCACACCTCCTTTTAATTTCGGATGCCGCAATCGGATATTATACTAATAGCCCCAGACAGAAAATCGTTAAGTTTTATGCTTTTGTATTTTGAAACGGCAATTTGTTACTTCAGTTCACTTTCAGGTAATTTATGTTCTCGTACATGACTCAGTTTCTTATGAAAGATTTTTGTTTTAATTGCGATATAATTTATATATCGTACAATATTTGAAATATTAAACGCAAGCAAAGCTTAAAAAAACCTACTTCTCCGCTTTATCTTCGGAACTTTGATCAGATCAGGTGTACCTACTAAACACGCATTATTGACGATATTTCAAGAACTGGTCAGATCTTGATCAAATTTAAATGGGACCAATTAGAAAACAACATATTTCAAACAAAAAAAACAAAATCGGTTGTGGAAAGAAGCGACGATTTATTTAACACACATAAGAAAAAAATCTTCTTTTTAGAAGATTTAAAGAGTACCTTCTCCTTTTTTGTGAAGTCGGTAGAAAATACCCAAAATGACAACTAAAAGATACTCCTCATTAGGATTGCGTATGAGATTTATAATATACTAGCCGTGCCTCGCGGCTTCGCCCGCTATTATCAAGTTAATAAGTAGCCTATGTGTTAATCCTAGGTATAAGCTATGTACATTCCGAAATTTCATCCAAATCCGTTCAGCGGTTAAAGCGTGAAGAGGGAACAAACATACTTACACACTTACACGCTTGCACACACACTTACACACAAATTTTCAGATTTATAATATTATCAGGATTTGAAAAATAATTGAAAGACTAAGTTCATATACACACACGTGTTATAAATATGAAAATGATGTTACATATATAAATAAATTACATTAGTTCCGTGAATTAACGCAATAAGCACGCTATATATACATCTCATGAATATAAATATATCCTCCATCATAAATTATAGAGAGTCCAAAGTTGTAGACACGGAGAAGGCACTAAAAATTTATTATCATTTTATGAAAGTAGAAAATTTCTTTACAAGTGAACTTTTGTTATTTAACAGTGTAGGGGATTTTGCTATGGAGTATACAGACCCCTATTTTTGTCCACTGATGATGAATATTACACTCATGCTCGGGTTGCCACGCACTTTTTTGAAGCTAGAGAATTCTTAAATATCCACTGACTGACTGACAGACAACGCTTAGTCTAAACCAGTAGGTCTAGAAACATGTCATTTTGTACAGCAAGTTTTGGAAAGATATTTTGAGTAATAAATGCTTTTATTGCCTTGACTTTTGTCGTAAAAAATCCACATCACGCGCATAAATATACCCAGAAACAAGAACATCAATTTCTCTTGGAAGAACTTGTTTTCCCACTGTGAATCGAACCCGACATACGCTGCTTCGAAGACGGACGCGAACCCAACTACGCCAGCGAGATCAAGAAATTCCTTTGGTATTCCATCAGGCATTACGTGAAATTCCATTAGTATACCATCAGGCACTATACTTTTCTACCGACTTCACAAAAAAGGAGGATGTACTCGACTGTATTTTTTTTTATGTTTGTTACCTCATATATACATACGTTCCACGTGAACCGATGTTGATTTTTTTTTTATTTGAAAGATGTTGCTTTCCAATTGGTCTCATTTAAATTTGATCAAGATCTGATCAGTAGTTCTTAAAATATCGTCAATATGATCTAATCTGATCAAAGTTCAGAAACACAAAACGGTGAAGTCGGTTTTGTTTAAGCTTTGCTTGCGTATAATTATTAAATATTAAGTAATTATCCTCTTACAAAAAAACGTCAAGTAATGTTTGAACAAAAGACATCCAATATATAAAAACTAAGTCATTCAAATTCGTACCTACAAAAATTATCAACAGTTCTAAATATTCCAAGCTAGTCCAATAAATAATAATAAATTTGCTCAACTTTCTCGTACATTCAAAACTTATTTGCTTAGACTTTAAATCATCAAATTAAACCAACTTTTTACTCGTATGAGATGATATGGAATTTATATATCCACTTCTCTGTCTAAATAGTAAACTTTTTCATTTATTCACGCTCTAACAGTCTTGCCGTGTCAATATCCATATTAACATTTTCCTTTTGCGTGTAACGTTCGGTTTAAAAACAACTACCTTGCATGCGCAACCACTTTCGTGCTTCTCGGGTTTGCCCAGTACTTGCAACCGGTTCTCGCATTGACTGACAGCGATTGTATCTTATATATATATATATATATCTCTGTGTATACAACGTGGGCCGTGGCTGCACGGTGTCTGTACATCTAGATGAATCCAAAGTTGATCTGCTAAGACTGAGTATATTCCCATTCTTATTCAATATGGGGGCGTTAAGGCCCGCACTGACGTCCCGCTTGGGGTGTATTGTGCACCTCCCCCTGCCAGAAACTACCCCATCCACCCCAGCTCCCTAAGATAGCGGAGTGTGGTTTTGGGGTGCTGGCATAACTGTTCCAATGGTGAAGTTGTTGTATTTGATTTCTGTGAGTCTTTAGGTTTTGTGGAATGTTGCACTAGCATTCCAGTGTTGGCTCTAATTTCTTCAGTGACAGCACACTGAGCTATTACGTTATCTACGGTTTCGTTTTCCTCCATACATCCCCTACACAAAGGGATATCTGTGACCTCTATTTTGTGTAGGTGGTAGTTGAGGTTACAGTGACTTGTTATAAGGCCTACCATTAGATGAAGAGCTTGCCGTAAGAAGTATACTAAATGTTAATATAAAATATTGACTAAGCCCCATTAACTTGAAATTAGGTATAATTGATTTAAATGCTTGAACAACAATTTTACCGATTTATGTTGGTTTATACCGGTATTGGTAAAACATATTGTTAATTGTAAATAAAAGCCTCGAAAATTTCATCGTTCTACTACAAAAATTAAGACTCCGTAGTAGCACGGTAAATTAAACTAAATTAATGTAGGTAAATGTGATATATAAATAAAATAATTACTACATTTAGTAAACTCCTTAACATTTTTATGTAAAATTGGAACAACGCAATAAAGTATGTAATTTAATTTCTTGATCCTAGTCCTAGTCTCAGGGCGAATCCTACTAATACTATAAATCCGAAAGTTTGTGTGTAAGTGTGTAAGTATGTTTGTGCCCTCTTCACGCTTTAACGGCTGAACGGATTTGGATACAATTTGGAATGTACATACCTTATGCCTAGGATTAACACATATGCGACTTTATGACTTGATAATAGCGGGCGAAGCCGCGGAGCACGGCTAGTTATCTATATTTTCGAGTTTAGGTATTTATCTACATGACTTCTTCTTATAGCCCAATGAACAATGTACGCTTTTATTTTTTAAATAAGATTAATTTGACTTACCAGAACGTTTCGGCAGATTTGAGCGGGAAAAGACCCAGTTTCTCATAAAAACATTATTGCAATCATGTTTTTATGAGAAACTGGGACTTTTACCCCGCGGGACCCGTGGTAGGTCGGGAAAGTTTAAAAAATTCTATGTACAATAAAATTATTATAGCTCACCATTACTTGCCACTTGACTAATTACAACTGGAGATTACAACTGTGTACCGTAGTTGTTGTAAATCGAGGCGGTGCTCCTTTCTCTTCTTCTAGAAGTAAAATCGTTTTGAGCGCTAAATAGAAACACAACTTTGTATAATTAATCATATTGTAGTTAAATGCTTGCCTATCCGGCATAAAAAAAAAAAAATTATACTCCACTTTATGCTAAATGGTAGACTGGTCGAAAAAAGTCAAACCTTTTCTGAGCTTATTGCTAAAAAGGTTAAGAGTTTAAAAATAAATAAATCTTACCATATGTTGAGATTGAGATCAAACATTTGTCTATGTAGTATAAAACAAGTCATACTTTAAAAAGTTTTTTTAAAATCAAGCTTTTACAAGTTGTAAATAAAGAGGAATAAAAGTTATATAAACAGAGAACTTGTCAAGACGAATCAAACGAGCCGAAACTCGATGGGGTTGCGTTGTTTCACTACAGAGTTCCTATCCTTCCAGCTCCATCATCATCCACATCATTCATCATCTAACTACTCGTCAAGACGTTTCATTGCGAAGTTCCTTTGGCCACCTTCCAGCTCCATCATCAGATCAGCACCATGTCATCATAATATTGCATTGTCACGCGATTTACACATGTATGCAAAATTTCAGCTCAATCGGTAACCGGGAAGTGGATCAAATTTAATTTGCAAAATTTGATAACAAACAAAAACACCTGTCCCGATACAGGTGAAACTAAATAAAAGCTTGTAAAAAGTCTAGTTTGTAAGACCGTCTGTAAAAATGTTAAGCAACTTAGTGAGAGGGTAACGACTGTACGAAATTGCCGTCGGCTAGTGGTGAACGGCGTAATTGATTATCGTATGATTTGAGTTATTTCTAAAGCAACCGTAACATTGGCCGCTGTTGCATTAAAACAAGAGGGGCGTTGAATAACCAATAGACACAATGAGCTGCTTAACACTTGTCTAAATCCAAATTCTAAATAATACCACCTATATATACGTCTTTTATACCGTCAACACTATTGAATTTAGTGTAGGTAATGTAGGTCACCTAGTCAAGAACTTTTCATTTGAGTTACTTTTATTGAAGTAATAATACATTATCTTTTTTGATATATAATGTATAATCTATCTAATACCTTAAACAAGCAATTCTTGTATATATATATATGTATATAATATAATCAGGTCTGAAACGGCTCCAACGATTTTCATGAAATTGTGTACGAAGGGGGTTTCGGGGGCGATAAATCGATCTAGCTAGGTTTCAATTTTAGAAAATGTCGTTTTATCCGTGTTTTCAGCCGAGCAAAGCTCGGTCATCCGGGTACTACAATTTATGAAAGCAACATAATACCTGACCACAACTGTCCACAACACACTCCTTGAAGACACATGATATGATTCCCCCGTGTCCTATTTACCATCTGACAACAAGACAAACTGTCTAATGCCATCCATTTATGGTTGACATACCTCGGGTTCGCTCGAAGCGTTTTGCTTGTCTATGTTCCCTAAACAGTACAATCTGGGTATCTTCAAGTCTAGAGTGAATAGGTACTTTCTAGGCAAGCATGTCCCATCTTCGGCCGCATCTTCACTTTCCATCAGGTGAGATAACGGAAAAATGCTTACCTATCCAGCATTAAAAATAAAAATAACACCCTTTATTTATTACATAAGAAAACAAGAATTTTAATTAAGCTATCAAACTAAAATTCTTGAAATTGGTACCAGAGAGAACACAACATCAGTGTTAATATTAAATTGTCTTACATATAACAGATGAGATCGATGGCTTAGCACTGTAATACTCACTAAAAAATATAGGGTTTGCAAAAACAAAGTGCACAACGCGGTTAAAGAAGTTTTCACTTCAAAACTCTATTTCATTGGCCATACATTAAGTACTGGCAATAATGCACGTTGTCAATCAGTTACGATCGACCAGGCAGAGCGCGCTACGAGCGTTACAGTATGACACATTTTGCCTATTATTCATATAGATGTTCCTCCATGCAGCATACTGGAGAATTGGCGCAGTCTTGAAGGACGGATATAGCATCTAATAGGGAGGAAACGACGCTCGTACCGACCGGGAGTAGAGGAAATGACACTGAGCTACGGAGCGTAGGCATTTAGCCAACAAATTGTAGTGTTAGCTTGCTACGTCATTTTTTGTAGGCCTAAAAAACGAATTATAACTTACTTACTGGACGTATAATGAAACAATTGAAATTTATGAATCTTTAAGCGAATATTTGAAATTTGATGTTTCCATTTTTTACTTGATTTTATGAAGCCGTAGATGATTATAACATACCTGGATAGAACTCCTCGGCCTCGTCAAATGCTCCTGCATTATACATAGTTTTTTTTTTGTAATATAATCGATTTTTAACATATTTTTAGTAGTTAAAGTCTAAACGTTGAAAGCTAATTCCAAATCAGAACCACAAACGACAAAGAAAAATAAAACGTTTGATTTTAGACCTCGATTTAAAAGAGTAAATTTTGTTCAACTTAGTCCTTCATCGATACGATACATAATTTTCATTGCGTTTGTTTGCAACAAAAGTTATTTTTTAACCGTGACCCAATAACAGCAGCTCGTGACTTAGGTTCCTTTTATATCTAAAATCAATAAAGAATTCTAAAAAGATTGCTCGGCGTCTTCGAGTCTAAATAATATTTGGCGGGTTCTATACAACCCAAAGCCAATTGAGTATGCCAAGTGATGCTGGCACCTCACTACATTGCATAGGGCAAGGGCGAATGGTGTAACACGAATATGTACTAATGTAACTCGCTTACTATATTATATTCTCTGACACGAGATTTGATCTACTGAAGTGTCAAGCGTCCATTTTAAGATGCCTTTGAAGATAGATTGCAATCAAATCGAGAAGCTATCTTAGTATAGATCTATATGTGCAGATGCTACCGCATGGTTACATCTTATTCTGATTTTACTGACCTAACTACGTACCTTCTTTTATGTATTGGTATTGATTTCTTTGTTTTACGCCATGATCACATATATTATTCTTATTGTCACTTTCAAATACCAAACCGATCAAGATTCATTTTACTTATGGTAGAGGTAAGAAGTTACACTGACGCTTCCTGACGGCTTACGGTAAACTGTCTTATTAACACGCTTTAATTAGCTTCACCTGTATGTATGTATGTTTGTTTGTAACTAATTCCTCTGGGCTTGATTTTAACCCACTTCATACCATCAGATTCCATTTAAACTTCGTAGACTTATCGAGGACCGATGAAAATACAAAAATATGATTTTTTTAAATTTATAAAGCGTGTTTTTTAGTTTTTTTAAATTATTATTTTTATGATTCGAAACATAGCATGATTTTACAAATTTTAAATCGAAATGTTAAAGCCTTTATCATGCCTAACCTTGGTATACATAGATCCATAATTTATTAAGGCTGGATAGCATACTGCAGAAGTGCGGAAGTAAAGAAAATTACCTTATTAGTTATTTACTTAGTGAACGCTTGGAAGACTAACCTTGGCTCCGAGCCAATCATGAAGCATAGTGCTCTACGTGTCTGATGTGACCTAGCCTTGACCGGTGATTAAATAATATTTATATATCATCCATGGCGTTAGAAAACTACTTGCTACTTTGCCTACTACGGCCAAATACGAAGCTTCTTCAAACTTCTTGCAGAAGAATATGCAACACTTGTAATAATGAAGATTCTTACTTATGCTTACAATACTATGAGATTTTTTTTTAAACCCTCTCGTGAGAGGAAGATTCCAAGTTCACGGGCCATCCGGGCTCTAGAAGCAACAGCTGGAGCGATAGAGGGAGAGGGTAGTTGCTACTGTCGTAGGTGCTATGATGGCGACCTGAAACCGTGACCTGGAGGGAAGGGTGCGAGGGGCAGGGGAGGGGACCGCCCGCAGCGGGAGGGGGGTGTGCATCGAGCGGCCGGGCTGCAGCGAGCAGTTATTTCTGTGCAGCTGCTCGGCCGCAGTCGTCCGCCGCGCCTCCGATAGTGCGCCCGCATCAGTAACTCTTTCATCGGCCTCCGCCCTCGCGCAACCTCACCGTACCACGACGTGACGTTCCATATTCGTGCCATTTCGTGCGTTTTACGTTTCAAACAATGCCGCCTTGAGCCGCACCACCTGTTGCGCTCTCGCGTGGTGAAACCGCGTGGAAAACTCTTTTTCTCGGTAACGGACGCGACTACTTTCACCGCTCACATTCCGCCAGCGGACTATTGCACGACCGTCGTTTCCAATATGTTAACTCTTCATGTTCGTTACGTGACAAAACCGAGTTTAAATGTGTTCGCGATTAGCAATTGATAAGGTTGGCTCATGCAGTGGTAATATATATTTACTAAGTTGATAATTATATACGTTATTGTGATATATGCCGAGCGATTTATCAATGTAGGTTAGAAGATAAGAGGAGATGTGTCAGATTCCCGGATCCTAGTTCTAGGCGAACTTTCAATTGATTGCAGTCTATTTTGTCATGGATTTTTCCCCTCCCCCGCCTCACTTCTGTATGGCTATAGAACAAACATACCCACTAACTAATCATGGGAATGTGTTCTGTCGCGTTTTCTTTAACTAACACTAATTGTGCTGTTCAACGAAAAAAATGTTTCAAAAAGCTTGAGGAAGGTCGCGGTGACACATCTAAACATCTGACATTGTTTTCGTGTAACGTCCAAGAGCATTGTTTTTGAAGTCAGGGATATCGCTAATTGTGAGTTGAGATAATGCGCAGTGCTGGCGACTGGCCAGGGATGCAGATCTGAAGGTCACACAGAACGGGGCGAGAATGAGGAACGGGGCTAGAAAGGGGAAGGGGCCGGGCGAGGTCAACTGGGAGGGGTGAACAGGGGGATAGAAGTGACGCGCAATAAATCACGAGCTTACAGCGCAGGTGCAACCGGGACCCCTATGACCTAGGAACGACGGGAAACCTATTTGTAATATCAGTCGATACCCAACCTTAGCTCAGAATTGCAGTGTTGTGAAGTTGTGCAAACATAGAACTGATCAATTATCTATTCAGGCACAGTTGAAAACTTGAAGCCGTTGATTATTAAACTGGTTTTTATGATTCGTTCAGTTTAGAACATTAATAGGAAAACTTGTTTGTGGAAAGTCGTATCACTTAGCATATATATTCAAGCATCAACAATTCATATTGTGAAATTGATCATAAAGTTGTTTACTTTAGATAAGTTGATCATAAATAACACAATCAATAATCAATTATTCCCTTAAATATAACTAAAAATAATCTAATCACTCGTGTAGGCTTTGATGACGTGTCATTTGTAAGCACATTTTTTCAGATGTTAGTTGTTTCAAAAAAGCTTTAAAAATTTGTTTGTGACGTAACATTTTAACAACGCAGAAGAGAGAATTTATGTCAAAAAACATTATTTCTTTAGAGAAAAGTTTAAAAAATCTATCAATATAGAAATGAAATCAAAAAAAATTACCTAGCTGAGAATATTCAAAACCAAGAATTAAATTTAATTGGTAACAAAAACTATTGATCCAGCAAATATAATTGCTAACTTCTTCAAGGCCCTATTTCGGCCTTGAGGTTTTACAGGCTTTCGGCCTGTTGTATAAACATTTTTAATATTTACTCGCAACTTAACAAAATCTTGATAATTGTATATTGTAACTATACAGAAATAAATTCACAATAACATGTTACATCTATTATACTATGGAAACAGCTGTAACATAGAGTAAAAGTATGGCAACAATTTATTTTACAAGTAAAAGTATGTTGTAATGTTTTTTTTTTATTATTAGTAGTTCTCCATCAGAGGTTTGCGTGATGTAACCTTTACAGTCGTAAAATTTGAGGTCGTAAAAAAATTCAAACAGACTCCACTATCACTTTCATCTCCATCGTATAGAGCCAAGATAACATCAGTGATGGGTACAATCGTCCACAACACTGCTTCGTGACTATTAAATTTTGTTTGAAGTGCTGGATGAGCTGTTTACCGGATGGTGAGCTACTTTCCATGGCAATTGCAAGTATTTTTCGGTATAATCTTTGTCATTAGCGGTAGTCTTTATTTGTAGCTGTTTTAATAAACAATAATTATGAATATGGATATGTTACAATTTGATTATTTTATTTGCTCATTTCTTATAAGTTTGCTAAGATAGTGGTGTAGTTTCTTTTTTTTTTTGTAGTGAGACTGTACTGTTTTATATCTTTGTCGATAATTTCATATTCTAATTAGTCTAGCTCAAAACATAATCAAGAAAATTATTTACAACCCCAGCTGAAGTCATTATAAAAGATTTATCTAATTCATGAAATAGTCTCTCAAAACCTATCATTAAAAGTTTGACCTTAAACTGTGAAGAAGATTTCAGCACACACAAAAAACAAAATGTTTTGTGAAAGCAACTTCTTCCTTTGTGACTATAAGGGATAGACAATTACGAAGCAACAAACTTGCACGTCCTTATCATCGTGTTTTGTGCCTTTATGAGTATAGTGCTGAGATGGGTTAGAGTTGTGACAAAGTAATCGCGACATTACGCGTTTTGTTTGCGACAGTACTATTGCGACACCGTACGCACACCACACACTCAAACTTTCGCTCGCGGGACGATGACCGTGGCTCGACTTTCTAAACCATGTCGTAACGTGGTGATCGCCCGCTAGCCCATTGTAATTCACAACGCAACACGCGATGTCTGCACTTTTTTCACGAACTTTTCGTAAAAGAAAGTCGTGCGTCCGTATTGCATCACAATAAATAAAAATCTTTATCGGAACGAATATTCGCAATATGAAATTAACTTGTAAACTTTATTATGACAGGATATTTTAAAAGCTTGTAGAAAATGTTGACGACAACGCCCCAATTTGTCAAAGTAGGTCATCAAGGGCTTCTACGGTGCTACGGCGTAGCCAGGTCGCGTAGACTCGTAGTTCCGGGCACCCTACTAATTTCACAAGTACGCTAAAACAAATTGATTATTCCTAACGTAAACATGTTATTCGCTGAATCGAATTATATTCCGTGATGATTTTAGATACAATCTAGATGACGTCATCTGCTTAACTCTCTCGCTACGGTCGCATGCGTTCCTAAATTACTCTACTCATTACTATTTAAAAAAACCGCATGTATACAAATTGCGCAAAACACGCCGAATAGAATTAAATTAAAAGAAATAAAAGATAAAATTGCCTATGCCCTTCATTAATTATGCTAGTTCTGATTTGGCCTTGATAGAACGGCATCGGTATGATGTGACCTAGCCCTGACCGAGCCCTAGGAAACCTAGGGCGTCTCCGGGCAGAGAGCCAGCTTCCCTTCCCCCCCTTCTTCCGCTGGTTGTGCGACTGCGCATGTGCAGGAAACATCGATTTGCTAATGGGCCTTCGATACCCGATTAATGTCAGTTAGTTGCATGCAACTTGCCGCTTACTTCTGCATTCCTATGTCGTATCCTGTTAATTGCATTGTGAAACTTGTATTTTTGGATTTAGATATGATATTTTTCAACTACTACTACCAAAGAAGGAAATTGGTTTTTCCACCTATGCATGTACGTATGTGGGCCTATTCATAACTTCATTGCATTGGATTGTCTGGATGGTTTTTAGATTTCTCTTCTTCTCCTGGTGTCGTTAGATAATAATAATATGAGTGAATACGTTCATATCATTAACTTAAGATTATTTGAATAAGAATTGCTCTTTGACCATTTATATATTGAACCGACTTCAAAAAAGGAAGAACTCAATTCAACTGTATATTTTTTTTTTATATGTATGTTACTCGATATCTCCGCCAATTACTTATGAATCGATTTTGATATTTTTTGTTTGATATAGTTATACTTCAGAGGTGGTCCCATATAAATTTCAGTTAAATCGGTCAAGCCAAAACCGAAATATAAGCGATAAAGTTGGGTTTTTTAAGCTTTTCTTACGTTTCAATTATATTTTTTGTATTTATAATTTGTAGCATATTCGTTTTCGAGTATAATGCTAGTTAACCGTATGAAATAATTACAAAACAAAGTATTTTTTAAATAATAATTAAGCTCAATTTTAAGATTTTTTTTAAATTATAATTTACCTTCTTACTTTTAACCTTAAGATAGTGGTATCTTTAAAGTTTCTATATCTGTTGTGAAGTGCCGATGTAGTCGACAAAGTAGCAAATTTTTTATGTATGTTCTGGTGGATTCTAGAATGGTTTAGATTTAAGCAGAATAAATATAAAGTTTAAAAATTGAATTAAAATTTACCCATAGATAGGAATATGTCACTCGAATTTGGTAAAATACTGGGCAACCATAAATGCGAAAGAGGTAAAATGATGTTCTTCTTTACGTGGCATTACAAAGCATAGCTAGTTTAAATGTAGATTAATTCATCGACTCAAAATATTTTATCAATCAGGTTACCGTACAATATTCGGTACATATATTTAGGTCAACAATAAAATTAAAATTCAACCAACAATACGTAACATAATCTGCGTATTTATTTTCACACAATGGATGCGCACCCATTTATTAAAGCTGAAAGCCGATCCGTTTAACCCAGTTCTGGCGAGTCGATGCCTGAAAAATAATACAGCTGAAACCAATCATCAAGTAGATAATACAATACTTTGGCAAAAGATAAAGATAATTTTATTTGTAAAACATGTCCAGTAACCAATACAGAAGAATGCGTGAGTCTGATACATAAATATTTGTTTCAACTGGTTTTGCCTAAAGAGGTGTACAAATACAGAGATGTGATGGTCTATCGTATTAAATTAACTTAAATAAAATGTCAAATAAAATTATTATTATAATTATGATTTTAAATTCAATAGATAATGTCAAAAAATAATAAATTGGATTATATATAGTATGATACACCAAATTATGAAATCGTTGTAATAAAATATTTAAAGGAATCCAAATTAATTATTTTTGTCATTTGAGAAAGAGCTTATACTGTAATAGCACTTTTCTTGCAGAAGTTTCTTAATACATTTCACGTTTAACTCTCTTAAAGTTTGCAGTATTTTATTGAAGCAATAGGGCCCATGCAGAAAATACTATTATGCATCAGCGACAAATACAACTTTCTGGGCCTTTAAGTAAACCCTAGAATCTGACACCAATATTTTATTTAATGGTAGTACTAGTTTTTTTTTTTAATTTTTTTTTTTATTTATGACAGGCTAGTGTTTTACCACTATCTCACCTGATGGTAAGTGACGATGTGATCGAAGCTGGTAAACACACTAGACCTGGAATACGCACTAGTCATATAAAGGAGCGTCACTAGTACCATCAATGGCACTGTTTTTTTGTATTTACAAGTAAACCCAGGCATCTGACGTTAGTGTTTTGTTTAACGGTACTAGAGATATAAAGTAGTGTCACTAGAACCATTAATGGTACTATCCAATGGTGCTAGTGATATAAATGCAACTCATTATATGAAATTGGTTGATAATACTTATCACGGGCTGATTAAGTTTGTCCTGTCTGCAACCTTTTCACACTGATTTGATCGTATTGTATGTAGAAAATCATGTTTGTGTATACACTATGAATTGGTTTTAAATAATATTGGCGTGATTGATTGAACTAAAATAAACATCCAAACTTGATTTAAAAGCCAAACTACTAAACTGATTTTGATGAAATTTTCTTTAAATCGATTTTTAAATGACAGAGTTCTGAGGTAACATACATAAAAAAGTAAATGTACCTAAGTAGATTCAAAAAATCTGTCTGAGAAAAATTTTAACCTTATTTTTTGTAATTTTAATACCCTGCTTCATAATTTTTTTTTTTTTTTATATTATATCTCGACAAAAATCCGGCATTTTGTTTATTTTTTCAAACACCTATCTAAGGACACTTGAGTTTTTAAGATGTATATATATATATATATATATATATATATATATATATATATATATATATATATAAATGTATTAGATACATACATTCAAGAAACGCGCGCAAATCATAACCCTGCCTTAGCAGTCTGGTAAAAAAATGCACATCAAATGAGTCGACATCATGAACATCTACATCCTCAACACTGGATCAATTGTGCCAGCGATCCAAAGCCGCACTCCGATATTAAAGGAGCTGAGGTGGCTGGGCTGCTGGTAGGGGGAAATCCACAATACACCCCCAGCGGGACAAAATCAAAATCGTTTATTCACATGGGCCCCAAAGAGGCACTCATGAAAGTTAATGAAACTATTCGTCGGACGTCAGTGGAGGCCTTATCGCCCCCAGTTAGAATTAAAATTAGAATTAGAAGGCACACCGAATTGAGAACGTTATTTTACAGACAGTTAAAAAACTATTTAGCAAACCTGTAAGACTGTAACAAAGATACGAGTCACCAGCCCAGGCTTACGAAAATACCCTGTAGGTATTCTTGTAGGTATTCGTGTAATAACTCTTAACACTGATGTTTGTAGGACATCGCCCTCGGGTACACATTAATTAACTTATTCTGAGACTCAAACGTATGCCAGACGCATAATGTTGCTGCAAATGATAGGGCTTAAATTGTAGATTTGTGTTCGAAGGTATTTCTTACACAATACTTATGTAATTGCTAAAATTGTTTTGTTAACATGTAATCTATTCTATATATATATAAATGAATTGCCGTACGTTAGTCTCGTAACGACTCGACTGTATTTTTTTGTTGTGTTCTCAATGAACATACCTTCAAACAACAACAATATCGTAAACTTCTATATGTCAAATTTACCTTCATTTAATTATTTTTTTCTAATGTCAATCGAATCAATGATTGTGTTTCTTATGTTTTTATGTTGATTCATATGACAAATTTTGACATTGGAAAATGTACACAACAAGGAAGAGACTAGTTACCCACAACACAGGATATCCTAGTGTGGGAACTAGAAATCCCCAGTCTTGCATAATTAAAGGCTTATCTACTGCCCACAAATAATGCCATAAATTATAATTTAACATAATTTTAAGTTTTGCTTTATGTACTATTTCATATGCTATATTGTCTTTGTGAATAAAGATTTAATTGTTTCTGGCACCCACGACACAAGTCATCGAACTGAGTGTGGGACTGTGAGTGTAAAAGCATCAGTTCATTTTTAAAAGGGTAGTTTTATCAATATATGCATACTACTAATGATATACGAAAAATTACAGCTTTATTCTTAGATTGAATTATTGAAAACAAGTCCTAAAAGCGATTAATAAATGTAATATATTTTCAACCCACTTCAAAAAGGAGGTTCTCAATTCGATTTTATGTTTTTTTTGTATGTATGTTACGCGATATCTCCGCCAATTATGCATCGATTTTATTTGAAGTTATTAAAACTTAAAACTAAATAACTACTATTACGCCTGGGATAAACCTCGTACAATCTATTAAACATAAAAACAACCTTTAACGTTTCCAAATCGAAATTAAATTTAATAATGTAATCTGATTTATTAGGATTAAATTAAAAACTACTAACTACAAAAAAAATATATAAAAGGATATAAATATAATAAAAAAAAAATATAATACATTTTTTACTTTGGAACCTTTATCTCTGGCACCGTGATCCCAAAACCCCGAATCAATTTCTACGTATTCTATACTATATGTTTCAACGAAATGTATTGCATGAAAGATTAATTTATTTTTCATATCGGATATCTCAAAAAATATTAAGATAACCAAAATGTAATTATGTAAAGGAAAAAATGGAAGAAACAGGTAATTTGTACGTAATATATTGTTGCTCTATCGTCACCGACAAATTACTTGAAGCCGAATTAGCAAAACATATCTTGATTTACATAAATCTCAGCATTTAACGCCAGTACGTTTTGCTAAATATTATCACCTTTGTCGTAATATCGTCACGAAACTAAATATATAAATGCATTAGACAAGAATAGACTGCAATCAGCTGTTTTAGTGTGTTCGTACCGTGAATAAGATAATGTTTAGTGAGCATATGTGAGTCAGTTTCGTGGCTCCCGGTGAGCGTGAGTCACCGGCCTTGAGCTCATAGTACGGCGTAAAGCTAAACACTAAAATATTATTTATTAGTCCGCCGCGCCGGCTTACCAGCGAAAAGTGACAGCCTCCGAGGCCGCTCGGACATAGTCCATTATCTCTTATTTCTTAACCGCACAAAATTAACTAAAGGTTATATTCGTTTCGTGAACAGACATCGATATCGCTTCAAAGAAACGTGCCTTATAGTTATCATCGTCAGATACCACTATAACTCTCAAACGCGAACTTAATCATGCCATACTTAATCAGTCGATTAATTCGGTCAATAAACTACGGGTTACAGATCAATGTAAAACATAAACGTGTCTGCAATGTTTTCGCGTGTCGCCGTGAGTCGGCTGTCGAAATGGAACGTCTATTTGTAGCTCTCGAGGCCCGCTCGCGACATTATTATAACCGACATACGGACGGGCCTTACGTGCCACGGTTAACGGCACTGTTAAAGATACTCTAATTTTAAACGACGCGAAGGGAACTTGAGAATCGAGAACGATTAGCGATACGGTATCGAGAGTATCCAGAGAACGATCTATACGCGGTGCAATCGTGCAAACAGATGGCGGAGTGCGCGCGGTGGCCTAGTTACCGATGCATCTGACGCGCGTTCTTATCTGTCCTCGCGTGCCCGCGGTCCTCGCGGCTTGACGCTGTGCCTGCGCGGTCCGGTCGACTTCAAGCATCAACCCAAGCGGAGCTTGGATGCTCCCAGGATGAAAGCGAGTTCGCACGCAGGCGAAAGTGATATGCGTGAAATCAACCGGGGGAATGTGGAGGGGCTACAGGTGAGACGGAGGTGGGTGTCATCGGCTCGATGGCGCAGCGCTCATGCTCGTCGACTCGCTGCAGCCCCGTTGGCGCGTCGCCGTCGGCAGCGCGGGCGCGTATTTCAAGCCGGGCCGCGCTCGCGCTGCACCGACCGCTTTGCGAAACCGTCGGTTATGCAAGGCGCGCCGCTGCCAACTCGCGGCCGCTCGCGCACCGCGCCGGAAGGAAAAGTGGAACGCGGCGCAGTGGTGCGGCCGCGCGCGCCGTCTCTGCACGCCCCGCGGACAGTGTAGTGCCTCAGTGTCGTGTCAGTGTCGCTTCTAGAACGACGATATTGTGTTGCGCAAGTCCCACGCCTACGGGCGGGATTATTTTAAACCGGATAGTAACTGGGGCCCGACCTCGCTCGGGAGTCGCGGCCCTACCCCCTAACCACCTATATTATGTATATATATATGTCATACCCATGCTGCATACTGGCGGCACGTGCTATATCACAGTACTCGTCACGTGTACAGCATGCTAATCTAATAACCCATAACGTGCCCATAACGCTATGTAACCTACGCTCATAAAATCAACAGACTAACGCTGAACGTACATAAAACTAACAAACTCTACACGATTTCACATACTTAACTTTATTGTTCTGTAGTTTAATGCTTTCTCACAGAAAACTAACAAAAAATCTACCTTCATACCGTGTATTTACTTTGTTCGAGTATAACGTGCACTAAACCCACTTTTCGCAGTACATTAGTAAAATGTAGAGTCAACAGCGGATACGACAATGTCACCAATATCATACAAATGAACCGCTCTAACGACGCGTCTTACAACACCCGATAAAACTCGAAGAATTTTTCCGCTCACGCCGTCGCTTGAGCCGGTCGACAGGTGCTTTCATTTTAGAAACGAAACCCGGGCTCCGCCACGTCACGGCACGCTCGCCGTCCTCGGGTTTGGAAAACTCCGTTTCTAGTATTCATTATAACATTTTTGTGATCGCAATTAACGTTTGTGCGGACGCTACGTACGTAGCTTCGAGAGGGAAAGCGATCGGTGGACCGTGGAGGCTTCCTCGATCGCGCGCGCTGAATACCGCACGCGCACCCAATTCTAGACAGTAAAAGTAACCACTTATGTACACGCATTCTCACACGTCGGCAATATCATTAGCGATTCATCGGTCGTAGTGTGGTCGCAGCAATCGCCGCGATCCTGTCGCGGTTCTTTCCAGGCGTGCACCGCTCAAGGACATATTAATAGCGTGTCGACAATGAGCGGACACGTTTATCATGTCGCCCGGTCCCATGCCGGCGCATTGCACAATGCAGCTTATCTAGCGCATGAGAGCTAACAATTATTTGTCCTACTTTCTTAGCTCACGTTCGGTCGATCTCGCGATCGCGATTACATCGGTGCACTTTCGAGTTTGGTTTCGTGACATAATGTCGGAGATAGATTCGAACGTTCACTTCTACGCTTGGTTTGAATGGAAATTGGTTGAAGCGGTGGTCTGTTCGCTTCGAATAAGTTCCATTCAAACCAAGAGCGCGTTAGAGCAAAATATTAGCGAGGCTAATGTGCAATGAGACGCTTGCATGTAATTACGTCAGCGTTGCACCGAGAATGCGCGTGCGGCGAGTGGGCCGCTGGAGCCGAGCTAACTACCGCCGCCCACGTCCCCCGCGGTGTCCTCAGCTTTATCACTTTATCCAATCCGTTTTATCCGCTTTTTACGATCTTAATCGATGCCATGCTTGCTAGTTACTCGTAAAAATCATGATAGTTCATTAATTTCACGTAAAACGAGGGCTTAAACAATTTTATGGTGAAATAATGTATAGCGAAATTACTTTCGATGACATTCTATCAAAACATATTTACCAACTTGTTAGCAATGGTCATAATCAAAAATGTAATCCGCTCAGATATAAAAGCAGTTCTAAGTAAGTTGTTGTAATTCGTAGATCTAAGTATCTCACTCCCACCATCAGTTGATTGCGTTGGTGAGAGTGAGATAGCATGGCTGTGAAACTTTCATGCTAAGTATAAGTCATTTATATGATCGGATCTGATTATTCGCGCACTTTGAAAATACAAAACTGATATCAAGAAAGTAAAGTTCTAAGACTACATTCGAGGAGTCAGTGAGACGCCGTAGTAGGTCCCTACAAGACGCAGGCGCAGCAAGGCCGCACTGTGACCTACTTAGGCTCACCTTTGTCTACTCGCTATGCGATACCGAAACCTAATCTAAACTATTGCAAATTATGTTTGTATATTTGCACTCGAACATATCACAGTTTTCTATTGGACGATTTGCATCTAAATGGCATTAAATGATCGTCTAGAACCATTTTCAACAGTGAAATATGAATTTATATCTGTTTGGATATAATGAGATTTGTTCGTTGGGTAGGTTTGGTTTAAGACGCTTGAAATCAACCGGCATGACTTAACGACAGTTTTTTATTAACAAAACCATATGAGGATTATGGTTTTTGTTAAAAAAAACTGTCGTTAAGTCATGCCGGTTGATTTCAAGCGTCTTAAACCAAACCTACCCAACGAACAAATCTCATTAAATCCAAACAGATATAATAGAAAAAATACGTTTAGAGAATAGGTATAATACTAATACGCTAAACGGATAGATAAAAAGTCCAAAATTCGTTTAAAAATGGGGTACCCATGTAATATTATTCAACACTGAACCTTATGTATTGCGAAACTCACGCTAAATTAGCTCTCTCGTAAAATGTATGGTTTTTTTTACACTATCGTAGTTTCCACAGCGTCAACAGCGTCTATAAGAATATAAAAAGAAGTCCTTTTTTTTTTTTTATTTGTGACAGGCTTGTGTTTGACCACTATCTCACCTGATGGTAAGTGACGATGTGATCGAAGCTGGTAAACACACTAGACCTGGAATACGCAGGCTCTCAAGGATAACTGCCGGAACACCGTATTTGGCTTGGTCCTGAGCCTTTGTTTGAACTATCTTTTCACTAATTTAATCAAAAATCATTAAAAAAAAGATTCATATTTATCATTTTAGTATGAAAAAAGTCATTACGTTGACGAAAACAATAGTTATCTAAAACTTTTTTTTGCTTAAAATAGCTTTTATCGCTTATGAATCCTTTGACAAATCCACTAAAATGTTATTGACTTGGCTTCATATGTAGAGTTCAATGACATGAAAAAAAATATATAATAAAATCAAGTATAATAATAACAACATTAATTATCGCACGTTGATGTCTTTTATACCGAAAAATAATAAATGCTGTAAAAGTTCTGCATACAAATGCCAATAAAATGAAACAATTAAATTATTACAATTGCGTCTTGAGTACTGCACGTGGCAAGTAGCAACATCCAGTTCCATTGTATTTAATAATAAGTCAGAATTTATCGTGCGAACTATACTTGTTACGGCCATTTCAAAAACTTTATTAGGCATTTGATATGTACTATGTACATGTGCACTGTAAAATAAGCTTAGTAATTTTTCTTGACGTAAAATAATTTAAACGCAAGCAAAGCTTAAAAAAAACCACTTCACCGCTTTATCTTCGGCACCCTTAATCAGATTAAAATAATGAAATACGCATTATTGAAATAATTTAAATGAGACCACATGTGAAGCACCAGCTTTAAAATAAAAAAAGAATCATCCAAATCGGTTCACCTAGATAAAAGTTATGAGGTAATACACATAGAAAAAATACAGTCGAATTGAGAACCTCCTCCTTTTTTGAAGTCAGCAAAAAAACTAGTTCCGATTGCGTTGTGCGTTAAAAACCCGATAGATCAAAATTTCTACAACCAACAAAACTGAGGTCGGAGAACTTTACTTTCATTGAATAAGTCATAGTCTAAAATTGTCGTTCGTAATATCTTACGGTTGTGACCGTGTCGCATGCATCAATGGAGACAAACTATATACCTATTTATTGAAGGAATAAGAATACTGCTTCATTAAGTAGGTATGTAGCCACGACATTAGCTAGAAACATTAGCCTTGATCTATGCCGCGGTTGATGAGTTAGCTATAACAACTGACATACTAAGATATCGCTGCATGACATTTAACATGACATAACAAATACTATTAACTTCATAAGTTTGTTGTTGCTCAGCTTGCAGTTAATGTATGGGTAACAAATGACACAAATTGAATGGATTTCATAGCATTTGCATTCATAAAACATTGTTGAATATTCTTCTACTACAAACCCAAAGTAATCATTTTTATTAACATTATTGAGTTGCACATAATCTTTCGTGTTGTAATGTATAGTTGGTGTCATTGCTGAAGCAATCTTGTTAACTCACGTTTTAAACTTTATTTTATAGAACTGCTTTTTAAAATCACTTCACACATTTGTTTTATCGCGTCACCTTATTTAAATCTTACTTTCACTGTGCACTTTCGTTTTGAATATATTATACGACATGGCTTTCGAAATATGACGCTGTAAGTCACGTGTTAACTGTTTTTTTGTGAAAATACATGATATTTTTACTATCATTTAATTTAACTTAACTCATCTTTTTATACGGTAGTTGTCAATTTTTTTTTAGTTTGTTCTTCATTGTTTGTACCTATAGTACGTACCTAACATTTTCTGCAAGAAGGTACAGTAAATTAAAAATATATAACAGTAATTGGTACGTAATAGTGAACAAGTAGACATTTTTTTCTTTTCATTGTCGAATCTAAAAATTTTGTACAACATTTATATTGGTGCTTAGTATATACCTAACATTAACATTTCTAAGTAGCAACAGTAAATTAATAAAATAAACAGTTACAGTACCTAATAATAAACAAGTATGCTTTGTTTTTTTCCATAATATCGAGTCTAAAATATGTTTACTAAATTAACATTATGCATAAGTACAATTAAATTGTATTCAGGCAATTAAATTGCAACGTACAAATTAAATAGTGACCGTCTAGTTGACGCTGCGGGCACAGTACATGTTAGTTGGTTGGTATTTGGCTCATGTATAAATTCGAAAATATTCCTTGAAACGTCTCTTAAAAAAATAATTTCACTTATTAATACTAATCAGTACACAACACAACCGGTTTCAAGTGGTTTCAATGAGTATCACATGGAATTTGTTTAATCCTATTACATGTTTCATAGAGCTTGCATCATTTGCTTAAACCTTGTATTCTCATTTCCTGCATCTGCAATAAATAACAATAGTTAATACTCGCATATATATTAACGGATGACATCATGTATAGAAAAGCATAGATAATATCGATGATTTTCCTCCTCGCTTGGAAATACAACTATACGTAATGCTAGGTGCATTCATTGTGCAACAGATCTTGAATGGCCTAGCAATTGTATAAAAATACAGTGACTTGAGTACCTCCTCCTTTTTTGTGAAGTCGGTAGATAAAAGGTAATAATTAAAACCCCGAATTGTATTTAAAAAGGTCTGAAGCATTCAAATTTGTAGGTAACTAAGGATATACGATTGTATTAAACTCATGGAAATCTATTAAACTCATTTCTTCTTTTGTGTCTCTATATTTTACGACATAATAGTTATAACGTATAAGTCTAACTTAGTTCATACGGATATAATTAGCTTCTTATTCCTGCATTATAAATCTACGTTTCATAATCTGTCCTTGTCGATCACAACCTTTGCAAGAATTGTCAATCATATGATGAAACCACGATTACGTGGAATGACAATGAGTGAACATAATAGTCTCTAGTGCATTTATGCACTGGTAGTGCATACGTGAATCGAATGATGCTCATCTAACATTTATTACGCACTAACACATATTGCACTAATGCATGAAGTAAATACTATATAATCTATGCTAATGCTTTGGCTTGCATTCCGAAACAACTAACAAAGATCAAAGTAGAGATCTTCAAGCTAAACTTAAACTAAATCTCCACCAAATTTGGCATTTTACACACAGTCGTTTGAGAAATTCGGTGGAAGAATGTTTAGTTTTACATAAGGCAATCTCTAACACCTAATGAACTGAAGATATGCACAGTATTTTAATAAAGAGTTAAGACAAACACTTATTTACACTTACGTGAATAACCCAAAATATTGTTTCTTCAATTATTGCATTCTCATTCTATCTGTAATCAATAAAATCTGTCAAGCACAAGAATAAGTTACATCTCCTCTAGTAAAATATTGTGCATCATTACGTCACTATCCGACTGCATAAGCGTCAATAAACAAATAGCTGCAAATAGGGACGTTAAGTGATAAATACGGCAAAGACGCTCCGTGCTAGTGCAGACAGTGTAGAACAGTCTAGTGCAAAGACTTAGTGCTGAGACGTGAATGCGTCATGATCAAAACTGCGTCAATTCTGCGTTTGATTACGCCCCGGAGTGCGTGCCAGGAGTGCGTTTGCAAAGCTCGCGCAAGTTTGCGGTTGCAAAGTTGACACTGTAAATGCACTATCTGGTACGACATTCCGGGGTGTGCAGCATCGATGCGGCTCCACCTCGCGGCAATTACAACATCAATCAAATCTTTATGAACTCTAGTGAATCCCCCGTTTATTTACTTTATGCCCTCTCCGAACAGTGCCTCTCGACGACCTACTTTTATTTCAGCTACTTCGATCCTATGTTTTATTAGTGTGTAACTATTATTTTCAATGATGTTTGTGTTTTTTTATTTTATCTAGATATGTTTATTTTATTGGGCAATTTACTTAATGTACGTATTTAAACTGTTTATTTGATAGAACGATTTCTTATGTATATTATTATGTATTTTATTGTATTTTGTTTCTGTGATGTGCATGTTTATGATATTGCATTTTCTATTACAGCTTTCTACGTTATTTAATTTGTTTTATTTTGTATCATCTAGTTTTATTTTGTAATATTCCTACCAATTTAGCAATTTTCAATGTAAGGGAGTAGAGGTCCCATAACCTAAAAATATTTTTTCTCAAAATGTAGTACGACAAACAATAAAATTATTAGTATATTTATTACAAACAACAAATCAATGACTTAATGTCGTAAATGTTAATATTAAAGGACACTTAACATCATTAGATAATTTTATGGCCAGTGTCTAATAGGCATTATAAAACGACACGTAAGAGTATCAATGCAATATAACAATAACTTAATAATATAATAATTATTATTGTTTGTGCGTTACAACAGCGATATGAACAATAGTACGAATTATTATCCTATTCTTGAAAAACCTAGCTATGGCTACATCTATTACCAGATATAAAACAGAACAAGACAATGATACCAAGTAGTAAATAACATGTCATTAAATGCCCCAGTCTCAGATTGCAGCACAATCGTTCCAACTGGACTTAGGTATCACAATGTCCTTTCTATTAGGTACATATAATGGCCTAGATACCACCTGCAAAATGACAAGTGTATAATTTGCGGACAAAAGATAGACTAATGATAGGAAGCTATTGTGGCCCGTTCCCCTCAGCCTTCGATTGCAATTAATGTGGTGACGTGGCCTGGGGGAATTACAAGCATTTACTAGATTTTATAACTATTACAATATGCTAGGTATGTCGTAGATTCTATAGTCACAATTATAACAGACTTGCTTGTACGCCTACATATTTTAGTAGCGTTTCATTGAATGTATTCGAATCTTTATATATAATTCTTCTGTACGTGTGTTTGTGGCTGAACTCCTCATCAACGGCTTGATGAAATTTTGTGTGTGTGTGTGTTTTCAAGAATGTCAGGTGGATACAATAATGGTTTAGATTCAAGCATAATAAACATAAACGAAAAAAATGCATAAAAACAACTCATGGAGGAATACGTCACTTGGATTTGATATGCAAACATAAACGAGGTAATAATTTAGTCAATAAGCTTTTAGTATTGCATAAAGTACTAGGCAACCATAAACTTGAAATGCATGCAATGCAACGCATGCCGGCTATAGCCAGATTATTAATTATTTTTTAATACTCGTAGTTACGCAACTGGTCTAATAACAGCCTGAGAAATCCTACTATAATATTATAAATCCGAAAGTTTGTGTGTAAGTATGTTCCCTCTTCACGCTTTGATGGCTGAACGGATTTGGATGAAATTTGGAATGTACATAGATTATACCTAGGATATACACATTGGCTACTTTTTAACTTGATTATAGCGGGCGAAGCCGCGGGGCAAGCTAGTAATATTATAAATCCGAAAGTTTGTGTGTAAGTATGTTCCCTCTTCACGCTTTGATGGCTGAACGGATTTGGATGAAATTTGGAATGTACATAGATTATACCTAGGATATACACATAGGCTACTTTTTAACTTGATAATAGCGGGCGAAGCCGCGGAGCAAGGCTAGTAAGAACATAAATAGGTGTGTGTTCTAATTCCAATTAGTGCCATCTTTCTACGTCGCCAACTGACAGAAGGTTTTAAGTATTTATAAATATTACATTAAACATAATTGAAATTACGTTTGCACTAAAATGTTTACTACCGCACTAATCGGATTAAAGAACATTTACGAAATTATGCTCTTGTTTCTCAGGCAGATTTTACGGTATTGTCTGTTTCGTTAAAACTAGTTAAAAATAATCTATCGATAGAATAAATTCAGAAACCTCTATTTTGACTATCTAAATACATTACAGCAAATGATTTTGCTAGCTTAGGTTTACAGCTTAACAGAATAATAATTACTGTACTAAATTGGTAACTCACTGAAACTTAAATATTATTTAAGTATACGATATGAACTAAATCACTTGAGAGCTGAAATGATAAATATGACGTCTTTGAAGTGCAGTGCAGGGGGTACACCGAACGAGGAATTCGTGAATGAAAAAATCAGCAAGCAAAAGTAAAATCATCATTTCTATTAATTTTTCCTACTAACTACGTTGGAGCATTTAATTTTTTTAGAGAAAAATTTGGAAGACGTATGGATTCTTCACTAATAACACTTTTAAATGTCAATATCAACTGGTCCGTTTTTTCTTTACTTGACGGTACTATTATTAGTTTCTTTTCTATAACAGTTGATTAATTACCCATTCAAAGTTAGTAAAGGAGTTTCAAAAGCATTTTCAAATGTTGTTCGAATTTTACTCTTGTATTTGGTATAGAGCTATTAGCAATTAAGTTGATCTGTAACCAATCCTGTTACGATAATCACAAATTGTACAACTAAATGTGAGTCTCGAGTGAATAGGTATCTTCTAGGCAAGCATGTCACATCATCACTTTCCATCAGGTGAGATAGTGTTCAAATGCTTGCCT
This sequence comes from Lomographa bimaculata, assembly GCA_948107665.1. Taxonomy (NCBI): domain Eukaryota; kingdom Metazoa; phylum Arthropoda; class Insecta; order Lepidoptera; family Geometridae; genus Lomographa; species Lomographa bimaculata. The sequence goes on from OX403603.1 coordinate 8,776,903, forward strand.
ACTCAACATAAAAAAAAATTACTATTATGCACACTGAATAACTTCATGAAAATAAATATATTTCATAAATTATATCTTTTTTTTGTATTATTATTTCATGACCATGGATGCATAGTCCTTCAGACGAAATATTAAACAAATATTAACAATTTCTATTCTTCATAATAAAAGTCTTAGTCACAAGTCACAGTCAAAGTCAAGTAGTCAGTCATAGTCAAGTCATGCCCTAGTAAAGTGGTAGAAACTTTACTAGAACTTCTATTGGAGTTTTGGAGCGAAGGCGAAAATTACGTTTTTCAACTTTGTATGACTTGCCTACACTTATGCACATTTACTAAGTATTAACGGTTAATAATCCACCATTATTACACATTAACACTTGAAGAATCACAGGTTTTGGAAAATTACACAAAATCAACAACGCCATCTTATATCTCATGTACCCGGCTTGCCACGTAAAGAAAATGTATTTAACCTCTTTTACTTTTATGGTTGCCTAGTATTTTAATACCATAATAAAAACTTTTTCGATATTATTCATACAAAAATACTAAAATCGCGATAAAAAATGGAGGGTGGGAGTAGGAGAGTGAAAAATACTTTACGACCTATTCTCATACCAACTAAATAAACTAAAAAAAACATTAAAATCGGTCGAAACGTTTCGGAGGAGTGCGACCACAAACACCGTGACCCGAGATATTTATATATTAGAAATGTCTAAACTATTTCTCTAACATCTCAAGCATTTATAACTGAATGATGTATACGTCATTAGATGTATGCGAAGGCCGAAATATATCAAGAAAATAGTAATTGGCACAAGTCTAAGTGGTGCATTTAGTTGTGTCATTTGCCTCACGGATAGTTATGATATCGATGTATGTATATATTGTTGTATTTATAACTTACTTCAAAGGACATTGTAATTGAATTTAGTATATATTTTAGCAGATGAAGGTTAGTACGATAAAATATCGAAACACTACTAATAAGTATATAATGTCACCTAAACGTCACGATTAAATTTGTCTAATATATATATATATATATATATATCTCGGAAACGGCTTCAACGATTTTCATGAATTTTAGTATGCAGCGGGTTTCGGGGGCGATAAATCGATCTAGGTAGGTTTCATTTTTAGAAAATGTCGTTTTAACGAGCAAATCTCAGTCATCCAGGTCATACTATTTTGTAATTAAACCTACTTTGGTAATACAAAAAGAGAAAATTTGAAGCTTAAAACATCTGCCACGTCATAGTCTACCACATCAACGCAGCCCATCTGGCGGTATAAAATTACATTATAAATCAATATACATACCTATAGCAATAGGTTGGTATAATTATCACATAACTCTAACGACTTCCTAGTTCATGGCCATTAGAAGATTTTAAAATGTGAGCGAGAGCTTGAGCCTTCGCGAACATTTTAAAGACGCTACAAGTCTTCGAAAGGTCTATAAAAATCTTTGAAGATGTGATATCATTGTAACCTTTTATCTGATTTTGACGCAAAAACGAAAGGTAGATTAAAATATTCATTGTATTAATGTCCATATAGTTGGTTAAAACATTTTCAAAAACATCCTTAGATAATTTTATTTATTAAAAATATCGAATTGTGTGAGCGAGAGAGAAGCATATAGGAATAAACGCTCTTAAACTCCCACCTTATAGTAATTGTCATTACGACACGTTATTTATCGCAAACATAGCTAGGGCCTGTTGACACTCTTTATATTTTTAGTAACATACTAGAAACATTGTTAGCTCTCAAACTGAACTATTTCTGGACGACCTTAGAGGCCGACTTAGCAGCTGTTGCATACTTTGCTACCTTCACTGTATAGTTTGAATGATTTATATACCCTTAGGTCATTGCTGCTATCTAAGCTGTTGCCCGCCTGCGCGATACAAAGGAGGGTAATGTGTTTATCAGATGTATGTATGTTTGTTCCTTTGTGGCTGTCTAGAGATCAAACGCGTGGGCCGATTGTGTTAATTCTTAAGTCAATCTATTTGTCTTAATCTTGCAAGTGTCACTAACGACACAATATGGCGATAAGAAGACGCCATTTTAAAGACTTTAATACGAATGTCGTTATACGAAAGTGAATAGACTAACATTAACTATACTTTCACGGTCTACTTTGAAATATTTATGCCTTTATACAGGGTGTTTGGTAGAGGGTTAACCAAACGTGGTGGACGGGTAGTTGGACCTATGTGGAAAATAAAATTTGGCGTAAAAGCCGCTAGGTGTTATTGTTTTTTATCGTTGATTTTGTTATTTTTTTAAATTATTATTATTCTTTTGACCTAAAATTTTATTTTCATGCATGTTTCTGGTCATTTTTTTTATTGTAATGGCCTCAGATTTACTTTTGGTCTACTTAAGGCTCTTTTAGATCCCTACAATACCTAATTTATTCGCTCTAAGCTCATAATTCAAGGAAAATGAAAAATAAAAATCAAGTGGGAGACTTCCAACTCAATAAAAAAAAAACTAAATGCCATCAAGGAAGTTCGAAAATAATAACATAATCAACGATAAAATAAACAACACCTAGCGGCTTTTACGCGAACTTGTATTTTCTAAATAGGTCTAACTACACGTCCACCACGTTAGGCTAACCCTCTACCAAACACCCTGTATAATTACTGCTCACGGGGTGTTTAAAAAGTACAATCTTAGGTATCTTAGGTTTTTTTACCAATGTGAAAAGAGTATCTAATAACAGTAATGCTAATTTAATGGTCAACTTAAAAATAATTTATTCTCTCGAGTGAATAGGTATCTTATAGGCAAGCATGTCACATCTTCGGTCGCATCATCACTTTCCATCAGGTGAGATAGTGATCAAATGCTTGCCTATTCAACATAAGAAAAAAAAACTTCAAATATTTTATATTTTTTAGTTATGACCTTACACACTTATTAGCAGGTGAGATAGCGGCCGAACGCTAGCCTATCACAAAAATGACCTTAGTCCCTGTTACTTTTACTGTGTATATCCCAGTATGCAGTAGTATCACATAGGTCGTAGTGTCAAATAGGCATCGTAATTAGACGATGTAATACATGAACAGTTTACCATTATGCTACTACGTATTTATTTCCCAGAAAGATACCGTTTGAATGTACAATAACCATTTACAATGGTCTAATAGCTACTTTCTTTTGTCAATGTGCCAAAATAATGGCTACTTATATGCAAATTTTCTCCTTTCTGATTACCCGATATAAATATGAAAGTGAAAGTTGAGTGTGTTTCTCTGTAACGGCTGAAAAGATTTGGCCGAAATTTGGTGTGTAAAGTCTAGCTAGAACTTAAACTTGTAGACTACCCTCGGAATGACGAGCGCAGGGCATTGCCGCGCAAGATTTTGAGCCGTTTAAGTCCCAAGTTCTCAATAACTAAGTTGTAATGGATATGTGATGCTTTTAGGCAAGTGACATGCTCGTCTCTTCAGATACGGCTGGATCGATGAAATATGATATAATAGACTAGGTTTGGTGAAATAGGCTACTTAATATACCTACTGAATAAATATAAAATGCTCGGTGCTATAAAGCAGGTATACCACAGAATAAATAAACATATACCATAACATAAACGCTTTCACTCACAGCCCCACAGTAACTTCAATGACTTGTGTCGTGGGTGCCGGAAACATTCACATCACACACACATTCATACCGAGAACCAGAAACACATTTTTTCTAGGGGAGATAAATTGTGTTCCAACCGGGAATCGAACCCGATAGATGCTAAGAGGCCCACCTAACTTTGTGGTTCTGGTTCTGGTTGTGATCATGTGTGTGATGCGAATGTTTCCAGCACCCACGACACAAGTAATTGATTTAAGCGAGGGTCTGTGAGTGTGAAAGCGTTTAGTTCTTAATATTATCACGCTATCTTATTCTCTATCTGAAGTATTCCACTTCAAAGTAAATATATGTAAGAGCTCAAATACGAATCGTGTTAGTAGGTCAAGTTTCTAGTCCCGGGGAAGCCGTAGGTAGGTAACCTTGCATTGTAATCTCATTTCATTGTTCGCACCTTTATGCCTGCCCACTTGGCAACAGAAGGAAACATGGATAATGCGAGTAGAAAACTAGAAACATGTGCCAAGCCAACGAGAGACGTGAAATATTAAAACAATATTTTGAACTGTTCTTTGGATAAGTTGGATGTGTTCGCCTAAAGCAGCTGGTATTGGGTTCGATTCCCTTTACACAAGTTTTCTGCCAAATGGAAATTTGTGTTTTTGGTTCTGGGTGTGATTGTGTGTGTGGTGTAATTGTTTCGGGCACCCTCGACACAAGCCATTTAATATTGAAAATGTATTTAAATTATATCGAAAAATTAGTTTATGGCTGTTATAGTAAAAGCGTTTATGTTATGTTATATTTTGTAATAATGTATCATTGATGTACTAAAAAATAAAGATACTACGCATGGACATGAGAATGAAGCTCACGAAGCGGATACCACTTCACTAGTACCCCATTTCTATATCAGTAAAATGAATACTTTGCTTTTAACTCGTTACTTTGACATATTTTGTATGAAACTTGTCAAAAAGTGACGGGTGGAGAATGTAGGTGCACCTCTGTTAAGAGTTCTCGATCGTATTATTTGTGTTTAAGTTTTATAATATCTACGATTAATAAAAGACTGTCCCGGATTACAAAGCAACTACGTACTTATGAAGTTCTCTGTCCCATTAATTATATATGATTCAACAACAATTAAAATTCTATTGTTCTAAATATGGAACAGGGAATTTGTTTCGACTACGCCAAAACTGTTCACAGGGTAAATTATTCTATTGTCAGTGTTGCTATATACAAATAAATAATATAACTAATTAATTCCAACACAGCTAAAGTTGTGAAATTATGGTGAGATGTTTGATAAGCACAATTAATTTATGTTTATTTTTTTATTCATTTTATGTGATAATTTTATGATTTAAATAAATTATTTTCCATTTCTGTTGTTTTATTTATGCTTACATATTATTTTATGCTTACATATTTAGGTACATGCAGCCTCGAAAACAAATATCATTTTAAAGTATTCGTTCGTGCATAATATGTATCTAATGTATAAGATATGTTAGGTATATATTTTGTTGGTAGTATAGGTAGTGTTCATATGTTTCAAGTTTTAATAAATTATATTAGAAGAGAGAGAATTACAGAATAGAAGATAGAGAAGTTAAAGTAAAATGTTACAGAAGCGACATAGTAGCCACAGATAATACGAAGTGAGTGTAGATATACACTAACGTTAATTTTTAATTTATATAAAAGTTAATCTCCGATATATCGGGATAATCCCCGGATCCACTGATCCGATTCTTTCAGCTTATTAGGAAGCTAACATATTAACAAGTTTAACTTGCAATGTATGTTTGTTAGTCTTACAAGCTGAATTAGGGCACATCCTACTCAGTAGTACGTGTTGGTTCATTTACGATGACAATGCACATTTATGGATAGCATGACCTGAATCACATCCAGGATTATCTGTAGAGAACTCTTCAACGATCAACAGCACAGATACGATAATTTTGTTTAAGCATTTATTTATGACAGCCGGTTTTAGTTTTACCATGACATAGTTGCTGCACTACTGACCCCTGTAGTTGGGTTCTGACTGCGGAACTCCTCAATGGTTAGGTTAGAGAAAAAAAATTGTATACGCATTCATTTATGATAATCCATTCTAAGAGCACTGCACTGCACTCAAGGTTGGCTCATAAATTACTTTTTTTGACATTTATTCTGCTGTTTATTTATCCTAAGATGAGCCGTAACAGATGAAAAAACCCATTTAAGAATCAAACGCATTCACACTCACAACCCCACACTAAGTTCAAAGACTTGTATCGTATGTGCCGGAAACATACACATCACACACACGTTACACCCAGAACCAGAAGCACAAATATTCCTTGGTTAGGAATTTGTGCTCCTGCTGGGGATCGAACCCAGGACCCACGGCGCAGAGACCTGTCCACTGCGCCAACTACGTCATCAACTTTTAATGGGTTTTGTGTCACCTAATAACAGTCACTATTAACTATATATGTAAACTGTGTGTCATATTTTATAGCACACCGATATGTGTAAGATACTTGATGCCAGTTTATTTTTTATATAGGCTTGAACTCCGCCCGGGCCTATCTGGGGCGGGACGGCTAGTTTCATACAAAACGTTTCATTAGTTAGAAATCTGAGTATCTTGGCAATATCTCAAGTAGGTACACGCATAGGTGATTGAAAAGGTTGCCACTGATAAGGTTATCTATTTATATAAATGTTTATAGTTACTAAGGGATATAGGATATAATAAACATGAAAGTAGTCGATGAAATATAGATTCTAGAAGGTACTTCAACTTGGACTCATGATCTAGTAGTTATAGATATCAAAATGAATTCTTTGTTTATACTATCAATTAGGTATGATTAAACGGAACCGTAGGAACCTGGTTTTTATATCTGTGGTATTAAACAATTATTTAAGAGAATTTTGTAGACCCATATTAGTTAATGTACCCTCGATTCAAAAAAGTTTGTTTAAAATAGTACAACTTGAGTTAAATTTTATTCAAATTATGATTTTTTAAACTGAGATGGTCACTCTCGTTAGAATATATTTATTGTTATTGAGTTCTCCAAGAAAAATAAAAAACGCAAAAAAAATACATAGAAATTCATTGTTACTGGCAAGTATACAATGTTATTTAAAAATAATCGAGATAGGCAAACTTTGACCACTATCTCACCTGATGGTAATTGCCGATGCTGTCGACGATGAAGCAAGCTTGCTAGAAGATACTTTTATTTATCAACTATTTTTATTACACTAACCCGTTGTAGGTACGACTAAATATTAAGCAGAATCACAGATTGTAGGGTCTTAAGTTGCTGGAATCCGCCTTTAGTCGGTTCTTCAATAGTAGAACAGAAAAGTCTTGTACTTTTCTGTTTAATATATATTTTTTCTTTTAAAAAATCTTTCTTCTACGGTTTAATATTATAGTAGATAAACTAGTGTCTCAATCATGTGTTCTCATTACACAGTCATTAATAACTTATAATATACCCGATACTGTCAGTTACAGGTTGGTAGTTTCAATATTCTGTATTGATATTGAATACTGACGATGTACGAAGAACGTCCTTTATTCCTCCCATTTAAATAAAAATATAATATTTACAACTCAAAAAAAAAGGTTCTAACACTATGAACTGAAAATTTAAGAATCTTACTCCTACTTATCCTACTAATATTATAAATCCGAAAGTTTGTGTGTAAGTGTGTAAGTATGTTTGTTCCCTCTTCACGCTTTAACGGCTGAACGGATTTGGATGAAATTTGGAACGTACATAGCTTATACCTAGGATTAACACATAGGCTACTTTTTAGCTTGATAATAGCGGGCGAAGCCGCGGGGCACGGCTAGTAATATTACAAATGCGAAAGTGTGTGTGTGTGTGTGTGAATGTTTGTTACCACGTATCTTCGTAACGAATAAACCGATTTTGATGAAATTTATAATGTAGATAGTTTAGGTTCCGGAATAACACATAGGCTACTTTTTAACTTAATTAGCCACGGCTTATCTATTAATAATGAAAATACCAAGACAATTTCTGTAGTCATTTTATTGAAATCCGCACGTATTTTCCTATATAGTAACATTTCATAGTTACATATAAAAGTCATAAAATAAGTGATTGAGCCCACAAGAAAGTAACCACCTCCCAATATCCGGAACATGTTTTCGTAATAACATAATTCTCAGAAATACACGCTACAAGGAAAATTCGTGAGCAACCTGCTCCTCAATTATACTTGTCGAGTTTCATCACCAAGCTGATTACTTGTAGTCGGTTGAAATTTAGTAAAAAATCGACATACATGTGTGCACTTAAAAGTACTGTCTCTGTTAAGCGTAAGTTCTAAATACCTTAGAATTATCCCTGGAATTTAAATTTAATACCACCTATTAGTTACAACAGCATTTGTGATAAAAAAAATGCATACCTACCCTACAACTATGTTAAAAAATAACGCATCATAAGGTCGTATAACAACTAGCCGCCCCCTTAGATTCGCACGCGTTTATCAAGTTAAAACGTAGCATATGTGTTAATCCTATGTACAAGCTATGTATATTCCAAATTTCACCCAAACCCGTTCAGCCGTTACAACGTGAAGAGAAAACAAACATACTTACACACTTTAGATTTACTGCTGAGAATATGGTGATGTTTTAATCAACTTGTAAAACGAATGATGTGCTAAATTCTGATGAATTATTATTTTTATACTTTAGTACCTGAGAGAATACATACTGGCTGAGTTCTTCCAAACTAAATATGAACCCCCTCCACCAAATTGCTCATACACTCAACAATAATCTATAGACAAATTTGATGGTAAAGTTTTAGAGTGAAAGATTTCAACCATAACTTTCTAAAAGAGCCTACATTAAGAATTAATAAAAGTCATCGGCGACATAACTACGCCTACCTAAACTTTCCCCGACGTCTCTCGTGGAAATAAGCAAATAGTAGGTAATATAAACTACTCACTCACCCTCTTGGTTTTAGACTTTTATAATCCTACTAATATTATAAATCCGAAAGTTTGTGTGTAAGTGTGTAAGTATGTTTGTTCCCTCTTCACGCTTTAACGGCTGAACGGATTTGGATGAAATTTGGAATGTAAATAGATAATACCTAGGATTAACACATAGGCTACTTTTTAACTTGATAATAGCGGGCGAAGCCGCGGGGCACGGCTAGTCAATAATAAAATGAACAGCCCGTTGGCGTAGTTAGAGCTGTCTGCCTTTTAAGCAGCGGGTATCGGGTTCGATTCCCGATGAGAACACATAATTTTTCAACAATTTCTCAACAAGAGAAATTTGTGTTTCTGGTTCTGGGTTTGATTGAGTATGTAAATATTTCTGGTACCCATAACACAAGTATTCGTAGGGCTGAGAGCGTAAGAAGAATATTCGTTCAACTTTGGTCTAACTGGAAACACATCTACCCTCATACGGAATTCACATCTGAAACATTAATATTTGCAGGTATGTGAATTCCGAATCTCACCAATGTTAGTCATTACATTTTTACTTAAGGTTGCACTATTCACTTAGGAATCACAGATTTTTAACATTATCATTTGATAGTAGTTGCCGTTAAAATTAGGGGCTGGCCTTCGATCATATTTTGATCAAAGGGGTTAACATATAACTTGCCAGTATACGGACAAGGGATAATGCTATAAAGCAAGATAAATTAGAATCGGTATATGTAGATACATCTTATCACAATTTCTGGAGATGTGAGTGTACGTCTAAAACGAACTAGGTCTTAAGGAACAGAACTGCTTTGTTACGTAATATTGGACTTCGTCATCAATTGAGAGATAAATAACACGAGCTGTAGATAAACATATATATTAATAGCCGTGCCCCGCGGCTTCGCCCGCTATTATCAAGTTAAAAAGTAGCCTATGTGTTAATCCTAGGTATAATCTATGTACATTCCAAATTTCAGCCAAATCCGTTCAGCCGTTAAAGCGTGAAGAGGGAACAAACATACTTACACACTTACACACAAACTTTCGGATTTATAATATTAGTAGGATAAAGGCTTTCACACTCACAGCCTCACACTAAGTTCAATGACTTGTGTCGTGGGTGCAAAGCACACAATTACATCCTGAATCAGGAAAACTTGTGTTTTCACCGGAAATCGAACCAGATATATCCGCTCCTTAAAGGCGAACGCGCACCCAAGCAAGCCAGCGGGCAGTTTCAGATGTGTAATGGAAAGAGAAGAAGGATGTTGTAACGATTCGTTAGGATATACTTTAAATCTATTATAACTGACTAGCAGCTGCCCGTGACTTCCGTCTTCCGTGAGATGCCTTTATTAATACACCTCTGGTAGTAACCTAGCTATCCTGGGCATATCAAGTCTTTACGAGTACGGTTTAAATTGTCAGTCAATCAATCGGCGACACGATGGTTTACCTGTTTAGATTATTGGACTTCAATAATGGATGGTAATGTTTGGTGGTACCATGAATAGACGACATACCTAGACATATACATCACAATATTTGTGGCAAAAAAAAATTGTAAATATGTATAACATCAAAACTGAAAATATGATACAAATTATTGAAAGATTCTTCTTTTACTATATTTTACTTTTACCACAAGCCGGCCCTATTATATTGCCGGTTATAAAAAAACCAGCGCTTGTCTTCCGTTAGGAATGTCACTGCAACGTCACAGTGAATAAACGATGTCGAATACGCAATGTCTTTTTTTGTAGGGGGTAAATGCTTAACACTTCATTTCCATCCCAGGTGTGTAAGGCTCGAACCCACTAAAACCCCGTGAGCAGTCCCTCACCGAGGTGGGGCACTGCACAATGTCTAGCACAACTATGAATAACGACGCTACCATCGAATACCATCGATTAGCTAGACCTATCCAGAAAGGACACATACTAAGCAACAGTAAGTAAAAGCTACAAGATATGATGCATACGCAACCGCTCACAAAGCAGCTTCATGTTCCCAAGTTCCCACGAATAAGTAGGTCTAAACACTTACATTTACATACAAAAGTACCTCTACCCTAAGCTAAACTGGTTTACCTCAGTCTTAACGGAAGGTGTAGAGAGTAAGAGCCCGTCATTTCCGATTGAAATTGCCTTAACCAGTTCTGTTTTCTAAAGATAAGCGGCATGGATAGTTTTAATAGAATACATGAATAACGAAACTGCGATTTCGATTTGACCATCCATAGCTATAGATACATGTATTTTATCTCTTAATTAATACAATAGGTGGCGAGATAATCATAAGGTTTTATTTGGTTATTTTAGGTTAGCATTATAATGTTGTTAACTAACTGCACCTGTTTTACCCGCGTAAGTCCCAGACCCGCGGGAATTCCGGCATAAAATTTTCTTCCTGACAATGATTAACACAACAAAAAAAGAATGAGCGAAATTGTTCCATCCTTTCACGCGTGATGCGATGACCAAGGGAATTAGAGAATCATTTTTATATATAGGTTATGTTAGAAACCCGATCGAGCAAAACCGATTGGCCTATCTTTGGCCGTCTTATAGATGATATTACAATGTGATATTTTTTCCGATTACATTAACTCACTCACAGCCCCACAGTAAGTTCTATGACTTGTATCGTGGGTGCGGGAAACATTCACGTCATACATACAATCACACTCAGAACCAGAAACACAAATTTTCCTTAGGGAGAAAACTTGTGTTTCCACCGGGAATCGAACTCGATACCTGCTGCTTAGAAGTCGGATGCGCACCCAACTAAGTCAACGGGCAGTTCAATATATGAATAGAAAATGAATGATTGAATTTATAATAGATGGGAACTTACAACATAGTCAAGACTATGTTGTAAGTTCTCATCTAGTCGCATCAAATTCTAATATTTTCTGTACCCCGAAAACTCCTAATCAGAGAATAGGTACATTAGAAATCATCATGATTTTCATTAAAAACATTAAGAATGCCTTGGGTCACATAGATACAAGTATTTCAATAATCTAGAAAATTGGACATTATTTTCAAACTGTTATGACATATTATGAAACGTCACTTAAAAAAACGGTGTAAATAGTTTTAACGTTTTAGCAGTATAGGATTTATTAGCCGTGGCCTGCGGCTTCGCCCGCGTTAATTAAGTTAAAAAGTAGCATATGTGTTATTACGAAACCTAAACTATTTACATTCAAAATTTTATCAAAATCGGTTTATTCGTTACGAAGATACGTGGTAACAAACATTCACACGCACACTAACTTACGTATATATAATATTATTAGTAGGATAGTAATATTGACCTGCGATTCAGTCAGTAGTAGGTGTTGTATAGGTATTGTATTTATCATGGGGAAATACTGCGTCTGCACCTAAAGCAAGAGGCAGGGTTTCTACAAATCTTTGTACATTCCTTATTAGGTATATTTGTGTGCAAAGATTTTCTGAGATCTAAAAATTAAGAACTTTGTATATAATTTTACAAGAATTGAATTTTAAATTCTACATGAGAAGCTACACGTGAAATCTTTTTATCGTTATTCTATTTACAAAATGACTGTAAATAGAATGTAATTTAATAGGTCTACCGCAGTAAAAAAAATAGCAGTAGCAGCTTCTTCTTTGCTAAGCTATATGCGTAATAAAAAATAATGCTAATAATTATTTTAGTTGTAACTTTTAAACTTACACGTTTCGAAAACATAGTTTGGGTAATATCACACTACATAATCGCACTAAAAAGTCTTCTCTAGACCATGGCCAATGCAACTTGGCTGAAACGTCGAGATAAATAAAATTATTTTTAGTGCGATTAAGTCTCGTAATATCACCAAAAGTAATAGTGTAAGTATAGGAGCCTTGACTTAAATCACATCTCCATCACCATGTACCAAATGGGGTTTATACATAACAATGAACTAACATCAGTCGTGAATCCATTTGACAAAAATTGGCGACCTTGCCTTGTTTGCCTGCTTGACTTGATCGGCAGAGGCACAAGCACAACATGCAGGAGATTTTGGCTTGTGTAGGTGTTATACACTCACCCCAGTTTTGCGAGCTATGCTTTACTCGTATATAGGTATACCATAAACCAGCATGAATATAGAAATGTATAGCGATACTGTTACATCAGACATCCAATTGGAGATTTGTCTATGTAAATAGCTATATGATCTAAAGCACTACTTGAATAAAACGCTTACATTGCAGATGATAAACATATACATACGTTCTTTCTATACTTTAGTAAAATAGCACTTATCTGCTCCGAACCTGGTCTACATTGGCAAAGAGATACACAATTGTCTCGCAATTGACTGCTAATCATTGATATCACTTGAGGATAGTGAGGTGTGCAAAATATAGGTGGATACGTCATGAAACCTATATCCAACGACAACCGATATTCCAATATCCATATCGCATGTGCATACAGCTCCATTAATAAAAAAGTTTTGACTGCTACAGAAAGTTATGCATCTTTATGTTCCTGAATGTAATGAGTAACTAAAATTGGCCGTAACCTGTCGCTGGTAAACCAGCAGATAGTAGGCATTTTAATTTTGATAGGTACTGTTAATCCTGTAAGTCAAGTTGAGCCCTAAGTCCAATCCCGCTCGCGGTCTAATAGCGTCCGATTTTTTTGGCATATTCCCTTAAAAATCTACTAGGAGTCAAGGTTTCATTAAGTCCAAGGATCAATCTATAGATCAGGCGATATATCGCCAAGTTCCAAGTGGCCTCGAGATCCAGTCATTTAAGGTCTAGACTAATCACCCTTTACAACATGCATCACTTACCAACAAGCGAGGTAGTGCTCCAACTTTAGCCTATCTGAGATTATGTAGCTGCATTGAGAAAAATTGAATCATATTGGAGATGATTACATTGATAAAAGATTATAATCATACTGAATATAAACCTATATTATGACCTGATAATATATACTTATATGTAGTTATATATACATATTAGCTCGCTATGAAGGCTTTAATAAACCTTACCCTCTACATACCTAAGTCGATTTAGCGTGATTGAGTTACAAACAAACCTCCTAACTATTGCAATTATACTTGAAATGGTTGCGACTGTGTCTAAGATGTTCCAATAAAATAATAATGATTCTAAAAATGTAGGCTCTGTCAATTCATCAAAATATGTATTAGTATCTTACAGTCAAATTGTATTTAAATCTGTTTTGGCATGAATGAGTAAACTATAGTATTTAACACTTTAGGATAACTAAATAATTATTACACAGCAATTGTATCTAAACACAAACTTATTTCTTTACAGAATATCACCGCAAGATGGCGTCATCGAGCCGCCTACAATTGACGTGCTACTTACGTCACTGTGGAAAACCCTGGGATCACACGAATAAAATGAAAAGATTGTAACACATATCTACTGGCACAATATTCAAGCTATGGTCACTGGAAGAGAAGAGGATATTACATCGATGTTGTTCTACAATGTATAGTATTTATAGTCTACATTAAAAAAAAACAATAAAAACTGTAAAATACACGCCATTGACATGATTACATAATAATCATCAATAATCAATAATCATCAATTTGCGTCAAATTCAGCGAAAACTAGAATGGAAAAACAGCCCGCTGGCTTGGTTGGGTCCACGTTCGCCTTCTAAGAGGCGGATATCGAGTTCGATTCCCGTTGAAAACACAAGTATTCTCCACAAGGGAAATATGTGTTTCTGGTTTTGGGTGTGATTGGAATGTATGACACAAGTCATCGAACTTAGTCTGGACTGTGAGCGTGAATAAATAATATATATGTGTGTATAATATTAGGCGACGATAGAAGTTGTGAATTGTCGAGTTATCCCAGCTTAAAATATGATTAAGTATGATGACTTTACAGTTGAACAAAATAACAACGTTTGCCGAAACAAAAAGAGAAACTTAGAAGCCGCAAGGTCATCGCGTGATTTCAACCTAATTGGGTTACAATATTTAGACAAACAGTTGTTAGACAAAGCAGCTGTGAATAATTTGGTTCATTGAAGCAATTGAACTAATTATTCTACGTAACAAAAATAGCTCCATCACATGCATCTAGACTGCAAATCATTTACGTGTTCATAAACTTCAATCAATTACAGTTTTCAGAACTATGCGATCGCTAGTCGAGTTCAGCTTGGATTGGCTGAATTTGGATAACTAGTGGAAGTCAATATGATTCAAATGTCGCAATGCATCAAGTGCAAAGTATATAGCCAATATGTGCTGCCTATACTCACTTAAGGTACAAGTCCGAGACCGACCGCAGACTGCAAACTGCAACCGCAAACTGCAACCGCAAACTGCAACTGCAAACTGCATCGCAAACTGCAAGCGACACTACTGTTTTTTTTTTATTTGACACTAAGTTTGACTACAATCTCACCGATGGAAAGCGACGATACGATCGAAGATGGAGCACGCTTGCTCAGTAAATACCTACCCCATATTATACTTTTCGGGAAACACAGTAGACGGCAGGGCGTTCCACTCCTTGGGCAGTTCTCATAATGAAAGTGGAAGCGAAACGCTTCGTGCCAATGGTCGGTATTTTTACCATAAGCGGAAGCCGCATCGCCGTCTGTCTAGATGTTCGGTAGTAGAACGGTGATGCGGGAATAAGATCATGCAGTTCCTTTTAACACTCTCCGTAGTGCAATTTGTAGAAAACTGAGGGTTGGTATGGCTGCAAGCCGCAGTGTTGCCGCGCTCGGAATCAGTTTCATAGAGATTCATACAAACCAGTAGTGTCGGTTGCAGTTTGCGGTTGCAGTTTGCAGTCTGCGGTCGGTCTCGGACTTGTACCTTTAAAGGGACTGGGACGTGGTTACTACTAACCAAGAACATATGAGTATACATACATAACATCTGAGTTGTTTAGCGAGCTGAAGCGCGCGATGCAATTTTTAAGAGTTCGTTTCCTTAATTAAAGATATCTTAAGTTTAATTATCTAGTACATATCTTCTAATGAAATAGAAACAAACGGTTTCAAGAAAGGAATTATCTTCTATTTCTTGTATGCAAAGTAATTTAAACGAAAGCTTTATAATTAAACGCAAGCAAAGCTTAAAAAAACCGACTTCACCGCTTATATTTTTGTTTTGGCTTGATCGGCTTCGATAAAATTTATATGGGACCACCTCTGAATCTACCAAACAAAAAAAACATCAAAATCGATTCATAACTGGCGGAGATATCGCGTAACATACATACAAAAAAAAGCATACAGTCGAATTGAGAACCTCCTTTTTTGAAGTCGGTTAAAACCCGACTTCACCGGACCCTTGATCAGATTAAATTAATTAAATACTCATTATTGAGGACTAGCTGACCCGCCCGGCGTTGCCCGGGTAAACAAAAGCTTACATATAAACGCTTTCTCACTCACAGCCTCACTGTAAAAGTACTATAAGTTGTGTCGTGGGGCCGTAAACAAATAACACCACACACACAACATTCATGTCATACCCAGAACCAGAAATATAAACTGCCCGTGGGGAATAAACTTTTGTTATTGTGTTCCCACCGAGATTCGAACCCGCTGCTTTAAAGACGAACGCGCACTCATCTACGCCAGTGGGTAGTTCAAAGTTCAAAGATTCCCCACTCTGCGTCGCCCGGTTAAAAAATCTACACATAAACACTTCCACATTCACAGCCCCACACTAAGTTCAGTGACTTGTAGCGTGGGGCCGTAAACATCCAAGATTCACAACATATTAAAAACCAGGAACACAAATTTCCCGTAGGGAGAAAACTTCTGTTACCACCGCGAATCGATCCCGCTGCTTTGAAGGCAAATGCGTACCCATTTACGCTAGTAGATAGTTCAAAAGATGACCCGCCCGGCGTCGCCCGGTTAAAAAATATGCAAAGAAACACACTTCCACATTCACAGCCCCACCCTAAGTTCAATGACTTGTATCGGGGGCCGTAAACATCCAAGATTAACAAAGTATTCACAACATACTCAAAACCAGGAACACAAATTTCTCGTGGAGATAAATTTTCTAGGTAAATTACCACCGGTAATCGAACCCGCTGCTTTGAAGGCGAACGCGCACCCATCTACGCCAGCGAGCAATTCAAAGTTCAGGAACGTCCCGCCCGGCGTCGGCCGGGTAGTAAATATTAAAAAACATACCCATAAACGCTTTCACATTCACAACCCCACACTAAGTTCAATGACTTGTATCAAGGGGCAGTAAACATCCAAGATTCACACAACATTCACAACATACTCAAAACCAGAAACACAAATTCCCGTGGGAAAACACCTGTGTTCCCACCGGGCATCAAACCCGGTGCTTTAAAGGCAAACGCCCACCTAACTACGCTAGCGGGCAGTTCAAAGTTAAATGATAAGACTAAACAAAAAAAAACAGTCGAATTTATATCCTCCTTCTTATGTTAGTCGGTTCAAAACATAGACGTATGCCGGATTACGCAGTAACTGTTCCATTCTGTGATCCACCGTTTTCACCCTCAAATAAACTTAACGATTTCTCCTAGACTATAGGTCCAAATTATGTGCAGTAAAGAGCAAATTACATCTACCTGAACTACGTAAGCCGATGAAATAGGTTTTTTTGATAAGGATTAATATTAAATACTTAAAAAAAGCCAACAACATAGAAGCCGCTATTTTTTAATGTGCAGGAATTCGTAGTACGTGGCGGTACATTTCTGACCCGTCCCGTTCACGGGCGGGCTCCCGTGAAACTAATTTCACGATTTCTCATAGACTATTTATCCAAATCATATGTAGTAAAAAGCAAAATGTATCTACATGAACTACGTAAGACGATGAAATAGTTTATTTTGATAAGGATTAATACTGAATGTCTCAAAAAGCCAACTAAACATAGGCCGCTTTTTTTTCAGATTTTTAACAAAGAAAAGTATTTTTTCTGAGCTATACATACATGTTAGATATATGCTGTCGCGGACTTTTTTGTAAAACTCATGAAGGCCAACATTTTTGCCATACATTGTATTCAACTATGTCTTACCGTTTAGTCAGCGTACGCCGATAAAGCGGAAAGTTAGCAGTTAGTTTTCTCCGACTTGTCTTACGAATATTATTATTTCGAACTGATAACTAACTTCTGTCCCGACAAAACATAGCCTATGACACTCAGTGATAGTGTAGCTATCTATTGGTGAAAGAATTTTTAGAATCGGATCAGTAGTTTCAGAGATTACCTTTTACATACAAACAAACAAACAAACAAACAAACAAACAAACTTTACCTCTTTATAATATTAGTATAGAAGTATAGATAGTATAGATAACTAAAAAACTATTAGTCAGGCCTTGATCAAATCGCCTCTATTGGTTTGTGTTGTTGATACCGAAAATATAACTTTCAGGTTCAACCTGCCACGGAGCTGATATATGAACCTCAACCCAAGACTGACTGACTCTTTCTCTAAGGTCATTTAGCCTTGTGTGGGCTTTCAATACTACGCTCGATTGTGGAATAGGGGTTGAGGAAGGAGCAAAATTGGGAACTGTAGAAGAAAGAAGATAACTAAGCTGTAGGGATGGAAATTAGATGCAATTTATCGATACATTGTTATTTAACCAAGTTCTTCTTTATTATCCGACTTATCGACGCAAAGGAGAATGTGTATATCAGTCAAAAGTGTTAAATAAAAAAAGCAACTTTACTTTTTACGCATTTAGAATTATTAATATATTTTGTAACTGTACCTGTAAGATACTAGCTATAAGCACGACTGTTGTCTTATTAGCATCTATCTGCATCCCTATTATAGAAGCTGATAGAAGAGCGAAGAGACTTGAAGAATTAACATGGGCGGTCCGCAGTGGCAGTGTGGTTAGCTGGTTGTTATATCACTTACACAGCCACTAATTGCACTGCCACTTCGTGCCCCTAGTTTCAACATAACAGCCGGATGAAGACAACGATGGGAAGATTGATAGTGGTTTTTTTTAAACAGTATATTTGTAAGGGCATTGAGTCACATTGGGACTATGTCAGCCCTATTGGTGGCTCCTATGCGGCATTTCTACAAAATGTTTTTGATATTGACGGACAGAATCCTAGCTGCATAGCTTTCGGGTGCAGCCAGAATGCTCATTGACAGTAGATAATGTATAGAATAAAATCTTACACTATTCTGGAAAAGAAAGTTATATATTGTAACTTAGACAGCCGAAAGACAGACTGTATATCTTATGCTTAGGCTTTTGTCGACCAAAAAAATTTTAAACCTAAATATATTATGGAACTTTTTCAAATTACATTCCGCATTTCAATTATACAGACCGGTTAAATGAATCCTCCCCGCAGTGCAAAAGGGCGAAGGGCGCGGTGCGCCTACTGCCCGCAACCATCCCCGTTATCGTCCTGCCCCCGCGCCCCTGTGCCCCGCAGGCGAGCACTCATAAAACCGGCCTGCCTATAAATACTTTATACGTAAAATGTATATTATTATGCTAAGAGAATCACACGTACCTATGTTTTCCTGACATGCTTTCTATAAATCAAAACATTATATATTAAAGTATACCAACAAAATATTACAAATTTATGGTATCCAAAATTAACTACCCTTGTTGTTTTTGTCACTGTACTATCTTACAGCTTAATGGGCTATATTTAAAACTTAATTAAATCTATATTTATGTAGTTTTGACTAAATAAAGATTAACACATTAATTTTAGTATAATGTACTATAACAGCACTAAATTTTTGTTTATATAGTTTATGTAAACTAAGTGAGTTACAATGTTTAAGATTGAATTAAAATCAAAAGGTTAGTATGTTTCTGCAGATTTTGTTGTGCCTTTATGTTACGTTATAAGAAGTAGCTTGTAATGTAGAAGTAATAGTTTATAAAAATAGCTAATTTACTATATTTTATTGAATGGTCGTAATGGAAAACTGTCTTGTTTCTGAATATTTTTTACTTACATTTGTTGACTCAATAAATAATTCTTTTTATTATTTTTATTTGTCCTATACTCAGACCAAATAGACTTCTTATTTGGTCTGAGGTCCTATAAGATCAAAACGCTACTGAGCTCACCTTCAATGGCGACGTCTGAATAACGATTTAAATTTATTAATAACTCTATATATATATATATATATATATATATATATATATATATATATATATATATATATATAATATGAAACCTTTTATTAGTACCCACAGCAATTACAGTAAATCAAATATACAAAGTAAGAGAAAATTAATTATTTGTTTTATTAATTCCAATCCTGAACCTCTGCCAAAATCCAAGACTTGATGACTACAGTCAGGTTCAAAAATGCATCTGTTCTGATTTTCCGAGGTCTGTCATTACTAGAGACGAACGCTACACTTCAATAGTAATGCATTTATCTATTATGAGGGGTAATTATACGAGTTTAAAATAGGTCAGCCACGAGTATTTCAATACTATATACCTACCCATGAAATTGTATATAACTGTATCTACGTCCCTAGCCAAGTTGCAAGCAAAGCTTTCTCTATATTCGATCATCGCTATGTTCATCGATAAGATCATCGCTAGTTGAGTTAGTGGGCTTGAGCACTTGAGGTACCTATAAGCTCTATGTCTTGTAGTTACGAGTAACTTAGATCTTGGCTACATAGATGTATAATTAAGTTTTAGGAAATATAGGCAATTGGCCGGTAGATAGACAACAGTCCAACGTTTGGGAGCTGTCTTTTATCAAATATTTAACCAAGCTAAGCGAGGTCTTAATGTTTACTTGGGTAGTTACTAGGTCTCAGTGACATATATAGGTACCTATAACAAGTAAAATAAATAGGTGGCTATTTCTATTGGGCTTGGTCAGTAGCAAACTTTGTCACGATGTGTCAAATACGGAAAATGCATTTTTTTATCTTATTACCTTTAGTTTGTTAACGTAATAATAATTCATTTATCAAACATCTCATTTCATATCAAAATTATTATTTGAAATTGCAATCCGGTTCGAGCAATTCATAATGATAGTAGCCGTGCCCCGCTGCTCCGCCCGCTTAAATTAAGTTAGTTAGTTTAAAAAGTAGCCTATGTATTATTCCGGAACCTGAACTATCTACATTCCAAATTTCATCAAAATCGGTTTATTCGGAGATACGCGGCAACAAACATTCACACCCACAAACTTTCGCATTTATAATATTAGTAGGATTTTGACGACTGCCGTAAAGGAATATTGACCGATCATTGACATTAAAAATCTGGACACTGACGTCATGAATAGTCAGTATTGCCAAAAGCGTAAGTTTTATAATTCTGAATTTCTTATGTATTTTTATCACATTCGAATTAAAAATCATTTAATAATATATTGTCGAATCGATAAGCAATAATTTGACCTCTATTAAAGCGATGACGCGGCCGAAGATGTAGCATGCTTACCTATAGAAG
Source organism: Lomographa bimaculata (assembly GCA_948107665.1). Lineage (NCBI taxonomy): Eukaryota > Metazoa > Arthropoda > Insecta > Lepidoptera > Geometridae > Lomographa > Lomographa bimaculata. The sequence continues at coordinate 8,797,999 of OX403603.1, forward strand.
ATATGATTTCATTTTGTTACGTATGATTTTATAACTATCATGCACCTGCACATGTCACTTAGCATAATATAAATGTTTTGTAATCTGTTCATAGATTATGTATCTATTTTTAACTTTTTATCAATTACTAAAATAGAATACTAAAATTAATCTAAGTGAATCATATTTTTATTAATCCTAATGATTAAATGTGGTTCTAGTTTTACCATAATAATAAAGCAAATGCCTTTGAGTTCAACCGCGGGAGAGCCCTGGTGACCTGTATTACAGGTTCTTTTTTTAACTTACCACAGGCACAAGTCTCTTTTGTCAGTGAAATAATTGTAGCGTCATCATCTATTAAGAGAAAAATAAACATTTTGATCGATTGATTGATATAACTAGGTAAATATTAAAAATATATATATTTGTCCTGCACAGACAGCACAGTTAGGTACTTCAAATAAATAACACCAAATCCTTAGCATATCAGCGTTTGCGCAGAAATACCTACAAGTACCTAATATGTTCACGGCATAGCTTATTATATGCAATCATCACCCGACAGAAATAAATACATTACCTTCGTCAGGTGCATTAATGGGAAGGAAGCCAAGTGTCTCGTCGACACGTGTATGCAGTAATAATTACGCATTGCTGCAATAACACTTGGCTATTTTTAACTATATCTAACTACATAGTAGGTACATACGACATACATTTTCTTGTCTCTTTAGACACTACCAAAGTTATTGAAATAATGAGCAAAGTTTTAAGTTTGAGCACAGAACATGTTCCGCAACAAAGTGCAAGTAATATTCATAGTTTTTTTTATACGATATAAATAGAATATGCTCGTTAGCACATTTGGGTGCGCGTTCGCCTTCTACGTAGCGGGTATCAGGTTCGATTCCCGGTGGTTCCACTAGTTTTCTAGTGGAACCACCGGGGAAGGAAATTTGTGTTTTTAGTTCTGGGTGTCACATTGTGTGTGATGTAGGTAAATGTTTCCGGCAACCAGGACACAAGCCTTCAAACTAAGTGTGGGGCCGCGAGTGTGAAAGCGTTGTATGTATGTATTTCTATTATTATTTATTATTTCCTAAGGAACCAATAAAATATATATGTATACTGTTTAAAGTGTAAATATTTTAATTATAAAATTCACAAACTCCATTACTCTAAACTCCATTATGTCTAAAGAATGAATGCGTGAAATCATAGATAGATAAAACTCTTTATTGAATAACATATTTGTAATAAAACAGAATAGAAAATAATGACTTAAAAAATAAGTGTAACAATATGCGGTGCTATCGCTAAAAGCGATCTCTTCCAGACAACCTTTAGATGGAGAAGAATTACGCAACAGAAGTCAATAAACCGTGGCTTACTGTAGAATGAACAGAATGGTTGCGCATTTAACTCAAAGTGGAGAAAACTAGAGGCTCGTATGTCTGGTCTGCCTAGGCGTTTAAAAGATATTTAAAGGGTTTTCTAGAGGCATAAGAGTAGAATATAATACCTAAGTATATGAGATTAAGTGGACTGCGCGCTAAGCTCTAAACATTGTTGATATTGGCGACGTGTTGCAGTCCGACGGATCTTAAGAACAGCATAGTCTCTTCATAAATGAAAACCAAATCGTACACGTTTCAGCTCTGCATACTGAACGGCCCGAATGATCATCAATTAGATGTAGATAATAGAAGATTGATAATAAAAACCTATTCGTTTTATGTATAGGTACCTTATATTATTTAAAGCCTATACTTAAAACTGCTGCAAACTCAGGTAGAAATTTTCAGAACTAAAACAGAACGGATAGACAGACAAAATGTTTCATAATTAGGAGGTATTTCACATGAAATTGAATCGTTTGACAAATTTGTCAATAAAAAAAACTTTTTGCTGCTCAAGCTACGATGTTGTCGAGGGTGGTAAGCTCGCTAGGCCTAAAAATAAATCGTTTATATTTAACCCCCTACGCAAAAAGAGGGATGTTATTAGTTTGACCGCTAAGTATACGTGTCTGCCTGCAGCATGATGCATTGTAGCTCCCAAACGGCTAAATCGATTTGTATTTAGGTTTATTTTTTGTTTGAAACAAAATCAAGTGTGTTCTTAGCTATGTTTGGTGAAAATTGGTTCAGCCGTTTTCCGGATCGAGCATTGGGTGTATTTTGAAAATTTTGATTTTGCCAATTATGCTTTTGTATATTTGATTCGGGATATCTATCATTTAGGTACATTAAACTATGATTTTGATTGTACTCGATATTTCGGCACCGTTACATTAATTACCATGATCTCGTGATTATGGCGCATATTATATGGCAACATATCAAGCTATCAATCAATATCATTATGTACCTACTTAGATAGAAGTACATAGTAAATATCCCGTCTCAAACAAACATAGATAAATGCGATCGAGTTACCTTAAAAACTTATAGAACGTCGTTTGGTGTTTAGTGACAAATTTCCTACTTGATGTTGGTAACCTACGACCGTATTATTGGTAAGTAGTACCTCCAATGTCAAGGTATATGATATCAAATTATTTTCGCTACTTATCTGAGCGAGCATTAGAAAATAAACTATCAAAACAAATGTCTTCAGGCAGGAAGGTATAGTTCAATTATATGAAAAATTTCCTTGAGTGGCGTTTATCGACAAGACGATCTCTACCTAGTACTTATATACCGAGTATGTACCTAGTTGACAATGTTGGTCTCAAGACAAACTGTCTATATAAAAGTTGATATAGCTCGAAGCGTTTCGCTTCCACATTTATCATACATACTGCGATAGAGGAGTGTACAAACGAAGTTTCTTTAGAACGGTATTGGCAGCCTTAGCGGTCCGCGGCGAAAGTTTGCGCAGCGACGCTAATTTCACAAGTAAAAGTGGATTTTGTGCAAAATTGAGTGTGTCTTCTTTATATATGACACGACAGCACATACATAAGTACCTTACTTATTTTTATAGCTAGGTCAACTCAAAGTCAAACGCGTAGAAAGTCAAATCCATAGAAAATTTTTACTTGTAAATAATAATTTACACGTAAGCAAAGCTTAAAAAAACCGACTTCACCGATTATATATATTGGTTTTGGCTTGATCGATTTCGATAAAATTTATATGGGACCACCTTTGAAATATAATCCACCAACCAAAGTAAGAATTTTGAGAATCGGTCCACAAATGGGGGCGACATCGGTGAATATACATTAAAAAAATACATACAGTCGAACATAGCTCCTCCTTTTTTGAAGTAGGTTAATAAATTAGGTAAATCTAGCTACGAGTCAATAGCTTATAATACCTAGAAAGAAATAAAAAAAATTATACATCAATTTTTAAACTACCCGCTAGAGCTAATTTGAGTGCGCATCCTTTCAAGCAGGGGGTACCTAGTTAGATTTGTGAAAACACAAATTAAGTAACACCTAAGTCTAAGGAGGAGGAGATCATTTCAGTGTCACGTAACTTTTTGATGTAATAGGCTGCCATGACGCTTATCATAAGATGAATGCTTGCTTGTCTCCATATACTATATTAGCATAGAAAAGACTTATAATACATGCATAAATACTATAATAGTTCTTATAAGATTTTAAATTAATTACCTATTCGGAATTCTGGAAAAAAATCGGCAAAAAGGCGGCTGACGCCTAATGGATCAAAAATGAAAATCCGGCAGTTATCCTTGAGAGCCTGCGTATTACAGGTCTAGTGTGTTTACCAGCTTCGATCACATCGTCACTTACCATCAGGTGAGATAGTGGTCAAACACTAGCCTGTCACAAATAAAAAAAAAAAAACATATAGGTATACTAGCTGAATCCCACGGTTCCACCCGCGTTGACGTTTATGAAAACTGATGATAATGATAAAAAACATTTAGTTAGGCTAGAAAAATAAAGATATATGTAAGGACTGCTCTAAGTCTATACAAATTCCCAAGATCCCTACACTATACAATAGGTAACCAAATAAGACTCATTCACGGCCAATATGTAATTACCTGTTATTTAGGAATAAAGAAAAAATACACCAATAAGAGTCAAAATTTCTTCATGTTTATTTCACTTTTTTAACATCATCATGTTTCACGCATTGGACAATTAATTGTGAACAATTTCAGGCATTCAAAGAGGTAGCGATTTTCTATATTATTAACTGGAACCTAAAGCGAATTCGGACATTTCACTTAACACCACCACCATAACCACTGATTTTAAATGCTAACTAAATGGGATAAATAAACAAATTACACACTTCAACTTTCTACGTATCAAGAGATAGTGAAATTGCCGAATTCGCTCTTGGCCGAGTTGCGAACACTTTTACACTATCTACATCTCGCGAATTTCTACAACACCGACAGACTCTACACTCATAACCATTGCTCGTACTTTACACAGTCAAACCATTAGACATCCTAATATTAACGAACAACGGAACTGTCTCTTAGAAATGTTCTAGGAACGATTTGTTTCTAATTAGTAGGATATCTAGCATTTACTAGCACATGGAAAACATCAATATTTACAAAGAAATAGATCGTGAACTCCTATCAGGTTCTCGTATCTTTGGTACATTAAAATTTTGTGACATTTAGTTTCAGTGAGACAGATCCATTACTCACGTATTCTAAACCATTTTTTTTATTAGGGGTTCTTAACCATTTGCAAAAACTTGAATTCATTACATTTACTTCCATACATAGGTCTCATACCTAAATGTATAAAAGGAAACCAGTTCTAGTTTTCGCATATGATCGAATATACCCACTAGATCCTAAGGTATATCTATTGAAGACAGTTTTTACATTAACATTTAAGGTAAATTAAAGCTTGGAAATTGAAATATTAGCAACACAAAGCGCGATAGTGATTTAACAATAACTATGATGGAAACCGTGTACTTATGAATAAAAAACGTGGTGCAATTTTAAAATTATCTTTTTCATACTTAATGAAAACATTCGTAACGCTTTTTATATACGTACAATAAGTATAATTACTGAAGCAAACAAACGGCAAAGTAGAATATTTATGGGAATGCTTCTATCATATTTCAGCATTATTGTATTACGTGGATATTAAAGTTTTCGTCTAAATCAAAACTATAAATTCGCTCCAATGGTTTTCCGCTTACATGGAAAGTGTGTGTATGGACGCAATACACACAAATTAGTCGTATGACGACCTCTAAACAACGACAAAATTTGTATTATTTATTAACACATTACATGTGAGCGAATAAACATAGGAACGGCAGTGTTATTATTATATTTAATCTTAACAAAAACAAATTTATTTTATCTCTACTATAATCATCTCTCTCTCGCACTAGGAGTTTATGTAATCCGACCATCCATACTCCCCGCACGTTTTGTAGCTCTTTCCTTTTCCATCCTCTGCAACGTCACGTGTTAGAGCGAGAAAGAATGACCGGAAGGCGCATTGCTGTAGTTAGGAAGTAAGTAGTTTGGAAGTAATAGATGACATAGCTACAAGTGAACAGGGCGCGATCAGCCCTAACTAGCAACTATTGAATAATCTGTGCCCTTATGCCGCGTCTCGGTCTTGTCTAATTAACAATTAATTAAGACTTGCATCACCATTTATAACACAGAACTGGCCAATGTCAATCGGACGACGCATGTAAATCTTATGTATATATAGTATTCCTAACAAAGTACCTACTTAGTTATATCACAGGGTAGGCGATTTTTCTTAGACGCTGATAGTTGATACAAAACGATATTAATTTTTGAAAATCGCAACGGTATCAAACTTTAGATAACGTATCGAGGTAAATAGGAAAATAACTGTTTAAACTTTGAAAAGCCAAGCGTGGGACTGCAATACGTGCCCTGAGTTTTAAGTGTTATATCAAGTAGTCTCCTACCACCATACGATAGTAGTGAAATGGTTAGCAAGTTATCACCCTCGACGACATCATCAATTAGCATCAGGTGAGATATTGGACAAACGCTACCCTATCAGAGATAAAAAAAAGACTTAGGTTAAAAAGGTTACAAGGTTCAAGTTGGTATACATCGTAATCCTACTAATATTATAAATCCGAAAGTTTGTGTGTAAGTATGTTTGTTCCCTCTTCACGCTTTAACCGCTGAACGGATTTGGATGAAATTTGGAATGTGCATAGCTTATACCTAATATTAACACATAGGCTACTTTTTAACTTGATAATAGCGGGGCGAAGCCGCGAGGCACGGCTAGTTATACATAATTTCTCATCTCCAACATAAAAGATTTTGGTTCAATTAAGTACCCAACTGAGACATGAATCTATTCCTTAACTTACCTTAGTTATCTAAAGTTTGATACCATTTGAACTTATCAACAACTTCAATACAAAACTTAAATTATGTTAATTGCTCACTTACATCAAGTTAATCTCCCTAATAACAGTCATTTTAATAGTCTACAAATATTAAAATAATTTAACAGATTGCCCTAATAACATTTGACACTTGCCGAGTACATAAAACAGTTTTGTAGCTGCCACACATGATACGCGTTTGTTTCCCGCGGTCCGACTTGCGAATTCTCCGGCGCGGGTACCGCTGCGCGGGATCAGTGCCCGCGTCTAGGCGAACCAAATGCGTCTAGTGTATAGGAGCTATCAATTATCAACATCAATTATCAAATATATGCTGTATACAGATGAGAAATCATCTTATCATAAACCAAATTACCCTCATCGATATTTTATTTGTAAAACATTCTGCTATGGTAAGTTGAAACTACGTTCAAAAATAAGGAAGAATTTCGCACGTAGCGGGTCTGGAACCACGCGTTGCTTAAGTAAGGGAAGGATACATTTCGTGCTAGGAGTGTGATCTCGGATTTTCCATTGGTTAGAGCGATGGTCCAGTGATCCAAAGACGCGTGGTTTGGAATCCGCTCCATGCAAATTTTTGCCTACCTTATTTCTGATTGACCTCCACTAAATGTTTCATAACTATATCTGACACTCATCGTTTGACAAATTTGATGTAAGTGTATCAAATGGGTAAGCAGTTTTTGATTAGATGATCTCTACTACGCCGAGTAATAAATTGTGGAGATTGTATGTATAGTACAGATATACATACAGTAGTATGTAAAAGGCAATTGTTATTTGGATATGTTATAAAACAAAAGTGCAGGTACCTACATATATCGAGAATTCAGCTAGCTTATATAAATAAAACACTGTGCTAATGCAAATTAGTAGATAAGGTCATGGTGACAATATTTATTCCAATAAGGCCTGTATCCGCTCACTACGCTCATCAAGAATTTACCATCATAAGTAAACCTCACTCGCTTTTACAACAATAATGCACTCATAGACCGAAACGTTCGCGTTAAGAAATGCACGCGGATATAGTACAAACAGTTGTTATTTACCGAATCGTTCGTGCGTTCATAATCGTCGAAAGAAACCGGCTTATTGTACATTTGTAGCATTTTTTATACAAGATTAATGGCTTAAATTAAGCTACTTGCAGTTTCGCGTGTGAAAAGTAAAATGCTAAATGGTTGTAGCATGTGGCTTACTTCTTCATTTGATTTGTAGACCGTTTAAAGTCAAAAGGAAATGTGCGACATGCCTATGTCTGTTACAAACTCCGTTGGCTCAGCGACCCAAACTAGGCCTTGGCTTCCGAATACAACGCCCTTGGTCTCGATTCTGAGCAACTTCTTGCCATTTAAGGGTTTGGAACACACTCCTCCATTTCTCATTCGATCCAGCGATACCTTGGCCGACCTACTGATCTGTACGGGTGTCTGCTGTACCCATACGGCTGTCTCAATTACACGCTCTTGATTGCGAATAATTATAAATTCTTCTAGAAGTCATACTGTACTGCTCTTAAATCAGAATCAACCATGACCTATCCACTATTCTTAGTACCAACACAAATATATTTCACAATATCGATTTGCAATTTCTTCACAAATTCGAAACCGTTTAAGCATTAAATCATAGATTTTAATTTCAACAAACATAAACATGAAATATTTCATAGGTATGTTCTAATTTTTATACAATCAATTTGTTTTTTTTTATCGATATGTATACTTCTATATACAATTAAAAAAGCAAACAAAGATTCTAATTCAGTGAGGAAGATTACCCAACGTATTTCCGCCATTCGGGGACGCTGTATATTTTTAATCTTCCAGAGGACGAGGATAAAATCTGTACTCACATATTTTCTTATTTGAATTCATAGCATTTATTTATCTCTTGTAGGGTGTTCTATTGCCTGTCTGTATGAATAAGATGAGGTCGTTTAATAGATTTTGTGATATATATATACATATTCTAACTGGCAACGGGAATGATGAAAACAATCTCTTACTTACAAGCGCCTACTAAAATAAACTAATCGACAGTTTTCTTCCTCATTAGCCAATATCTAAAAACGGTTCAGCCATAATATTCGATCATAAATATTTAGGAACTTAATAAATAAGATAAGGAAAATTTTATAATTAATCCTAAACGTAGTTATTATTGCTTGCGGTACTAATGTATATATTATTTCCTAAATCTGGTGGGCAGAACATACAATTCGCTAGAATTTCATAAACATACACAGTAAAATCACACAAAACAATACAGTAAATAAATATTCTGTAGCTTTTTTACCGATACGCGATCGCCATCTATTTCTAATACAAAGTGCTCGATTAAAAGACGGCGTAGAAAATCCCTCTCTCACTCCCTACGTTAGCAGAACATTTTGCTTGGTTTTTCACAAAATAAAAAGAGACGCAGAGACGCTACTACATGTCCATTTATTGTTTTTGAAATCTCACCATAATCTCATAAAGCATTATCGATCACGTTAAACGTAAAGGTAAATAGGGCTCTCCCGGGCGTGGACGCTGCGATTGTCTTGCAGAACCTAGCTATTGGTTGATCAACAGCGAAAATATTTCAATATTTCAAGTATTGTTGCGCTGATGCCTCCTAAAGTCTTGATTAAGATACCGGTCAAATCAAATGGCTAATCCATGATATGAGATTTTGGTGAGATGATACATTATTTGCCTTTTATTTTCCTTTCGAAATAGTGTACACGCTATCCGCTGCTAGTGGGTTACTTTTCTACAAGCGAAGCAACAGCTAGCAGTATAATCTGTTTAGTTCATCCCTTCTATAAAATAGGACCCGGCGCGTATCAACCAGCAGTAAGTATAATGAAGACCTATGATTACCAAGAAATATTATCATTATTATATTTACAGCGGCAATGGAAAACTATTATTAAATTTAATATCAGTTCGGAAGTTAACAGTTTTTGTCCAACTACAAGTCAGATAAGTCTATATATCAGTTCTCTCTAGCTAGTATTGCTATCGGAAGTTGAACACTACATTATGCTCGACAAACTAATTACAAAATATCATGATTTTCCTTCGGGTATAACGCCACTTATTGTAGATATGTCAAATCAATACTTTGGTGATTTGGAAAGGCACTATTATTATTGAACTACTAATATTACTGAATTACACTCTAAGGCAAAAATTGCTAATAATTTAAACTACTAATCTAATACTGTTAAACGATTTTATACTTACTCCTCTCGAGCGACGACTTACTTAGTATTAAAACTTGCGTACTATGAATATATATGCAATATATATTAGATAGAAGTGCAACAAAACAGATATAGATTAAACTGCGCGTCCCTCCACCAGCTTCACCAAACATTTGGCACGGATTTGAAGTTATTGGCATCGTAATTTATAACGTAACTGGCATTTTTATATTTTTAATTGCGTTGATGTTGCTATCAAACCAAATCCCAAACAAACTTCACGTTGAGTGGAACGGCAAATTAATCGCTGCGGGCGTGGATGCCGCGGTCGCTCGCGGACTCTTTGTGGAACGCAGTCTAAAAGATCTCTTCTTACATGTAGTAATACGTAGTAGCACGCAAGTGCCAATGCTGTCAGTGGAGTGATATGTAAGATAAACACCAAAAAAGGACTTCATATTTGAAGTGTTGGTGTACAAGTTGTTCATTATGAATTTCCAAAAAAATTGGTGTGGTTTAGGGTCGGTGTTTGAGGTTCTCAGGGAGGTTACTGATATTTAAAAGAATATAATAATAACATAAACTTTGACCCATAACCTGGCTTAAACATACTGCAAGGTCAATGAACAGCATAGCTGTTGCATAGCAATATACCATGTATTGGGAGCAATGACCGACCTGAGCAGTCCGGCACGGCTTTAGAGCTTTTTTTCTCATAAATAAATAACATAATAGTGATTCATTGATCTTTTTACTGTTGAAAATGGGAGTATGATCTTACGTATCACTCCATATTACTTGATTACCTCAGTTGAAAATAATTACGGTATATGCGTTACATTGTTATTACAAACTCATTTTCCTTTGTTTTTGGAGCTATATGTAATCATTGCTTTTGTTTCCCAAATTAATTACACCCTTAAAACTATCTATTATAAGTTTGTCGAGCTTATTTTGGAAGGAATATCTCTAACGGAGATTTGTATTCAATATCTAAATGTGCACCTTATAACTATGGTTTGACCTGTGTAAGTTTAGTAGTTTTAAAGCAACTGGCCACCGAACCATGCATTGAGGCTACTTAGCTATACTTATGCCTCAAATTTGAGTCTGTTTTCTGCGATTATCTTACCGTGGTCACTGCCGAAACATCTATATGAAACATGTTGTAAACACTCTTTTCTTCACAGTCAGAACGCTAATTGCAACAAAACGACAGACACTATTACCAATATCTGTAACGAGCACTTTCTAATTTGAATGAAAAAATGAACCTTATTTCTTAGTAATTTAGTCGTTTTTGAATTGAAATCGTTCGCAACAGAGATGGGTAATAGGGGGTCAGATCGGCCGAAATAATCTGACACATGATGGGGGCGCTGCTTTTATGCCAGCGCAACATTTTACTAGAAAGCGCCGTTAGTTCCACCGTTTCCGCACGTCAAGTTAGTTTTGTCAGATTCTGATTTACGCGACAAGTTACGTAACATTGCATGTTGGAAGTTTCAGCAGTGGAAATCCACGGTTAGGTTGAACGCTGCGTACAGTTACTCGATATAACTTGAACATGTCGTAAATACATGAGGAATCCCATTTAATACGTAAGTATAGCTAAGTAGTTTCTATGCAGGCACTAATATTCTATAAATTACATCACTCTAGTTTCAAGCGGGCACTCCAATATGGTATGTCAAACGAGGGTATCAAGCAGTATACATAACAGAAGACTCTATTAAAAACTCTTGAAATAATTATTTAAGTGATAGTTTTTAAAACACGAGATTAACCGTAGAAGTATTTTATAATATATAAGTATTGCTTGCTTTTCGAATACTAGCAGTCCTCTTTATTTTTTACTTGAAAGGTACATAGCCAGGCGAATTGCGAGCGTCAGAAAATCAAGAAAATATTCTTACTCGCTTGATCCTAGAAGCCAATTATGGTTAAATAGCAAAAATCTTCATTTACAAGGCTTTAAAAAAGATACGACAAATACTTATTGCTGTCGCTATCAATACTCGTCGTTTGACAACACCATATTCATTTAAACACAACACCCAATATCCAACGTTTCATTCGACACATTTCCTACATTTAACATTTCTCTAAGCTTATCTATTACAACAATAAAGTTAAGGCAAAATGTTGCCTACCAAATGCTTCTGAAGACGTACACAAATGATTCTCACTCTAGAACCATACAGATGATATTTTCCTAATGCTTTTAAATGATAAATATGTAAACTAAGCTTGGTTGCTCGCGCAAATATTAAATAGGTTATTCATTATCAGTTTTAAAAATTCTTCTTTGTTTCAGAGTCAATATCTGAATCTTATTCACCGTTCTACAAAGCGGAGCGTTGATGCGTTTGATTTGAGGTGTGCGCCCGCTTTCTAAGCGATACCAGCGCTTCTGGGGTTAAACTATTCCGGGGTTAAACATTTTCTCTCTAAGGAATGTTTGTGTTTCTGGTTATAAGTGTGATTGTGAATGAGATCTGAATGTTTCCGGCACACACGACACCAGTCATCGAACTTAGTATAAGGGCTGTGAGAGCAAAACCGTTTATGTTATGTTTATCTAAGTGGAAAGACAACGGTCGTGATTAATGTTTATTTTTATCTCTGTAATATACGGTCTCGTACAGCGACTCTGACCTCAGCAATTAATTTTAACCTGATGATGAACAACACTGTAGTATAAGCAACTAAAGTTCACAACTATCTCCTCAATAGTTGAACTTGATAGTCAACTGTTGGTTGTTTAAAGCCAATAAAACTAATTCCTATTCCTTGGTTTCTGTATCAACTTGTATTACTTAATCATTCCTTACGACCCCAAGCTTATATTTACATGTACAGTTAATGACGATTAAATAAAGTGGATAAAATGAAGAGATATAAAAATAATGTCGTTATTAAATAATCCTACGTTTCGCTACACCTGTTTATGAAATGTACAAAGTTCATTCTTATCGATGAGTATCCAATGAAATATAAACCACATTCCTTGAGTAATAAGCGCTTCTTTCGATAACTCTCAGAATGGTTTACAACTAATCCCGTTACACTATTCGGAAATCATACAAAATTAATTACACACGTACATTTGTTCGTTCTATACATACACACATACAAAAATTAAAGCATGAAGAAAAATATTATTTTAACTCTTGAGACTATGAAATTATCGAATTTGTTCCTAAGTTTATACATAGTTTAGCTTAGCGTTAAGGTTACATTTTACACGTGTTATGAAGATGCACTCGACGATACTTCCATGGATATTGAAGCAGGTATTTGAACCTGAAAGAAAACACAACTATTAAACAACTGAAATTGCTTTGCAACACGGACAATATCTACACTAATATTACAAAGCAGTAAAGTTTGTTTGTTTGTTATACAAAGTTAATATCTGAAACTACTGATCCGATACTGTTTTTTTTTTTCACTAATAGATAGCTAGACAATCCCTGAGTGTCATAGGCTATAGGCATATTTGATTAGGATACAAGTTAGTTTTAAGTTCGAAATAATAATATTTGTAAGACAAGTCTGAGACTGCTGACTAAACAGGAATCGTAGTTTGACGACCAGAATGGAACTTCAGTTTGGAATAAGTGAATACAATGTAGGTATAAATTTTTCATCGTCTTACATAGTTAATGTAAATACAATTTGCCCGTTCCTGCAAATTATTTAAACAAATATTCGTGAAATCGTAGTATTTTTTTAGTGCGTTGGCTTTTTTTAATGGTTATAACTTATCTTTGTACTGCCTGCTGGCATAGTTACGTGCGCGTTCGCTTTCAAAGCACTAGGTTTGATTGCAATGGGAACACAAGTTTTCTCTCCAAGGGAAATTTGTGTTTCTAGTTCTGGGTGTAATTGTGTGTGAGATGTGAACGTTTCCGGCAGCCCGGCACAAGTCATTGAACTTAGTGTGGGGCTGTGATTTTTAATGCGTTTGTTTTTCGTTTGTTATCCTTACCTCGCCTTTGACAACCGTCCCGTCCGGCGAATGGTTAAACATACTGTCGTCCATAGTTTCCAACCCGTTTTCCTCCAATTCCTGTTCATCAAGCGCTTGTTCGTCAATCCCCCTGTCGTCAAGCGCGCGCTCGTCAAGCCTATTGTCAAGCACAGCTTCAAGCGCCGCGGCTAGTTCGGAGCCCTCGCCGAATGACGTTTCACCTTCCGCTGAAACAGATATTTAATATTCTCGCACTAATACTATAAATTCGAAAGTTTGTGTTAGATTACCTATCTTTCTGATTTGCAAAGGCAAAGATCATAAACCAGTTGATAGTATGAGGTTAATTTTTGAAGTAAAACTTCTATGGGAGGGCTTCCAATTCTAATCCGCAATCTTTTTGGGTGACGTAAAATGGTGGGGGCACAGATAATATTATACTATGTTCTGTGGAAGGGGGTAAACATTGTGATTTATAATCATATTATTTCCCTGTAATACAAAAGTTTCACTTCTATCATGTATTCTAACGAGACACCGTGTATTTTATTTATATGCGTGAGATTAAAACCTTATCCTCAGTGGTATAGGTCAAGACTTACTTTTCTGAAGTGTACGGCCGAATACTCGCTTTTTATCCAGGTCGGATACCTGACCCCCTATTACGTATCTTTGTTGCACGCGGTTTCTATTTGAATTAAGCAAAAATAAACCTTATTTCTCAGGAGTTTAGTCAATTAAGTATTGAAAACGTTTGCAACAAAGATAGGTAATAGGGGGTCTGATAGTTTTTGGATATCCGTTTTATCTTTAACTAATTTCTTATTTAATTTAATTGCTTCTTATATATCTTATATGATGCGCACGGAACGTTTTGCTTAATTCATTATATTATTATATATAATGCTACTATATGGAATTTCTTGCCCGAGTCTGTCTTGTGTTTTAAACTTTGTCACTTACCATCAGGTGAGATAGTGGTCAAACGTTTGCCTAGTATGTTACATCTTCCGCCGCATCTTCACTTTCCAACAGGTGAAATAGTGGTTAAATACTTGCCTATATATAAAAATCAATTGCTCTGCGTTAGTCTCGCAAAAACTAGATTTTCTTTTTTAATCCACCTTAAATTGCACCCGGGCGACGCCGGGGCTAATCACAAGTCTAGCATAAAAAAAAGTGGCAATATATTACAAAAAAATCAAGCATTATTATTTTATATATACTAACCTAATACAATCCCTTGGTTGAAAAACTCCGTGAATGCCTCGTCTGGTATCTGGCTGAGGACCGCTGGATCCAGAATGTCATCAGCTGGAACGTGTTCTACTTCTGAAAACAAATATCAATTTAGTTCTACATGAGTTTAAATGAATTTGATATATCAAAAAAGTTAAAGAAAAACACTGATCAATTATATGGTATAAGGTAATTTTTAGACACTTCATGAGACATCATCTTTCGTCTATTTTTACAATATACATATTTAAGTTATATAAAGGTTAAAGATGGTTCAGACGATCTGCAATGTTTGGCAAAGTTCCCAAATGCTTGCTGCATTACCACGCTGTATAGCAAAGGCTTACCCTCTGCCCCAGATACAATATTATGTTGTATACAGAGAACATCAAATTTATTATTACGAAAAAAACAGCATTCAGGGTTCTCATAGCTTACTGGTTTTACAATTAGCCCTGTATATTTCAGTGCAATGTATAGTATAGGTATTCAATTCAAAAAACAAAATCAGTTTTTTTCCTTCACAAACTTACAAATAGTAAAATATTTTAAGTTGTGTAAGAAATTTGATAAAAATCAATTACCTAGTTCATGTGACGCTACGGCGATATACTCGTTTTCACTGAGAGTGCCCATTGTCGTTTCTTCTGAACTATCGTACGTCGACGAATTGGAGCACACATTGATTTCTGAAACGGTACAAGATCATACATGAGAACCTCGGCAGTGGTTACATATTTAAACCGTTCGGTGTTAAAACACTGGGCCCGTGGACACCGGGAGCTCAAACTATTTCCAAAAAATTTATCAGAGCGCCTGGTTGAGGCGACACGTGATTAAAATTAATACAAATACAAATACAAAATGTAATTATTAATCAAACCTAGTAACAACATATATTACTCACGATCCCCGCACTAGGACAAGCCTGTACCGCGGGTAATTTATATATAATCAAGATTAGCGTTTTAAAATTCACTAGACAACACAGCACTATACAATTTTATGATTTATGAGTTTACAGTAATAATTCAAAACAATTAGATATTTAACACAATATTTCAACTTAACACCAACTATTAAAATTAAATTCTACTATAGTGATACATGTAGAAAGGAAATATTATTATCTCATGAGGCGGGGATTGAAAAATATTGGCCAATGCTATATAAACAAAATCAATGACATCATACTTAAAGAAAAGACTAATGACTGGGGCTAAGAACATACATAATACAGAATCTACTATCTGAAATTATATCTGTAATATTAAGAACATACAGAAATAATTGCCATAGAATTTAGGAGTATTTACAGGAATTACATAATGCCCCATACCCTTTTTACGTTACATCTTTGGCCGCAAAGTCACTTTACATCAGTGAAATCGGGGTTAAATGCATTCACACTCTTCTTCATCGTTCTCTCACTGATGAGGATCGTGATCATATTATGTAACTAATCTCCATTTTTCTCGGTCTTGCACCAGTACAATACTTCGTTGTAGAGTTTCCCCTGTTGCCTCTATTATGCTACTCGACTCGTTCCGTCGGCTACATCTCAAACAGCTAATCGTATGTTAGTAAGGGGGCTGTCCGACCTGAGAGCGACTGTTCCGGGGCGGGCGGGGGCGCGGGCGGGCGCGGGCGGGGCGGGGGGCGGCGCCGGCGCTTGGGGCGGCGCGGGGCGGGCGCCACGCGGATCCGCGCTAGTTTCTTCGGCTTGTTGTCCTTCAGTAGCTTGTCGTAGTTATCCTATCGATGGAGAATTTGAAATAGTTAAGTTAGTAAAAAAGTGTATATGCAACTTTACGTCACGTAGTGCGGCAACTCACACCACTCACTCACAATACACCGACCAAACACGCACACATCGACCACTAATGCATGTAATACACTGACCATTCAAGCATTAACGGACCTCTCACGCAATCAGTGACCACTCACGCATACATTGACCACTTACACATACACCGCCTACTCACTTATACACCGACCACTCACACACACTCTCATACATACACAGTCCATTAAATAAAATTCCTGTTTGCATAAAAAAAATATATAAATCACTTTAAGCAAGACTTAAGAAACTTCTTATTGAAAAATATAAACAGATTTGGGTAAAATTTCTAAAGTACATAGCATTTACTCAGGGTTAATACATAGGCTACTATTTCACCTACTTACCTCACGCGGGCGAAGCCGCACGTCAAGGCTAGTATTTAGTTTTGTTATTATTTCACGTTATTAATTTATTTATTTTTGACATATTTCATTGATTTTCTCATTGTTTTTATATACATTTTTGAATACTTATACACTTACATTAACTCTTAAATTAGTACGCAAATCTAGGCAAACATGAGGCCAGAAATTATTTTTTTATATAATTTTGCATGCATGTTTGTGTTGTTATTCAACTCATGTTTTGTAGAAATAAATAATCTTGTCTCTGCTTTGTCATTCACACACGCACTGAACACAGATATACACACACTGACCACTCACACACACACACCGACCATACAACCACAGTGCGACTCACCCGCTTCCACGCGTGCTCTGCGCACAGCGGCGTGTGCTCGTGCAGCGGCAACAGCGGCGCCCGGCAGCGCGCGCCGCCCGCGAACACTGCCGCGCACGCCGCGTAAAGCCGCTGCTCGGCGGCGTGCGTCACGTGCGCCAGGCAGTGCCGCGCGCACGGCGCGGGTGCGGCGCCGCAACCCTCCGTCGCGCAACTAGCGGCTACCTCACTCCGCCCGCTCTCGCCGCCCGACCAACCCGATTCTCTGCAACGGATTTCGAGTGTCACTCTTCCTTCGCCCATATCTATAGCGCAGTTAGGACAAGGTTTCAATAGGGAATGACCATGAGATTTAAATATATCGGTAGTATTTTTTAATTTTTATTTTGGAGCTATGGAGTTATGTACACGTACAATTATTTTCTTATTGAGGTGAATACTTATGGGAGAGCTTTGAAATACTGATCCGAAACTTTTTTGTGTAACGAAAAGTGGGGGTAAACATTGTTATGAATAATTAAAATGTTTCCCTGTAATACAAATATTTCTCTTTTATCTTTACGTCACGCCCTGTTTTTATTAATTCATTTTATTAGGAACTTAGCATTAATAAAAGTGATGCATGGGAAATTCAAAATAGCAATACGGATACTATTGAAAAAAATGGATAAGTGACATCAATTTACATATTTTTGACACTTTCCTTTATATTGCTACGAGTGCTAAATGCTACGGAATCATTGAACTAACATGTGACGAGAGTTCACGAGAGGTCACAGCTGTTCAAGAGTTACTAGAATGTTTGACACTTACCTACTCCCAATAAATGTTGATTTTACTGCTAAACAAATGTATTAATTTTATTTACATACTTAGGTATTAGCAGTATCTAACATCTACACTTACCTAGGTAGATAAGTATCTAACATTTTCGTAATATACATACAATCACATAGCTGCGGTACATATTAATTTATTCATAATTACGAGTATGAACATCATAATTTGTGTTTCAGATTTGATTTCATCTTTGAACCTGGTTAAAACGACTATTTATTTTGTAAATTTAAATTTGTTCACAACTGAAATAAAATTGCTCTATAAATACTTACTAGTAATTAAGTACTTTTATTTGATACTGACATCCACATCTAGGTAGGTACATGTAAATGTTGTACTCAAGAAACTCATTCAATAATGTGGAAAACTAAGTATATTGGTTTTTGTGAGTGTGAATGTTTATAACGGGATATTTATGTAAAAGCTTTTTAGATATATACATTTTATATTTAAGCCTATCCCTATGAAAATGCCATCACAAGGTTGGCATCATTGATCATACAGACACAAAAGTGATACTATCTTTGAGAGGAAATGGAAGTGGCCATATTGGTATTGTTTTTATCTGCAAAGTACCAAATTAGTGCAGTCATAGAGTAAGTATGTTTTTTTTTTCTAGAATTCATTCTTTGTTCAATCCTTCAGTTTCAAGTTTGTAAGTCCTTTATCTTAACGGAGTAATTACAATATCTTTGCTTAATACAAGCATCATCTCATCTCCAGTGCTCACGTCTTTTATTTCTATCACACGAAAAAGGGCCTAGTTTATAATGATTTAATCTTTTAAATGGTTATTCCGAATGAATATGAGCTCTAATACACAATGTGCAAAATCGAGAGATTAATTAATGATATTAAAAATAAACCTGAGCTTCTGCCGCTCCTGCACATTTAATAATACAGGCATTCCTCTCATCGCTAGCAGGTGGTTGACGGTCTGTATTGGTATCTGGCCGGAAGAACTGGTATTGCTCAGCTGTTTCTGAAAATACAAACGCAAAAGTTTAGCAATATATAGAAACATATAGTAGTAATACTACGATCATGTTTAGTGAAAAATTACAACCTCAGATAATTTAAAATGAAATATTTCGCAACACGTCCATGCGACATCTACGTGACTGGCAATATTGAGAAACGTTGCGGAGAACATTGAATGCTGCCTAGTGAATATAGGAAAAATCATGGAACATAGTCCGGGAACTTTTAGCATTTTAAAAGACAGGCAAAGCGTGAGTCTTACTTTAGAGAATATACAAATACATAATCTTGCACCTTGAACCAAAGTTATCTGGTTCCAAAGTTGGCGAGTCGCGCATTTATACCTACATTTATAGACAATCACATTGAACTGTGCCTTATTTTCCTTGATAGTAGAAGTTGGTTTTCTGAACTTTGATACCCCCAGTCAAGCACTTGGATAGACCTTGACAATGCAGCCAAAGATTTCTACTCTACTTGAAGGCCCCAGCGAGCTGAAGCGACACACACGCCCTTGCCACTTGCCTCTGCAGGGCCGCGCAACAAGCCACGATCCACGATACACGCGATTACAACGTACCTAACTCTAAGACATTCTATACAGACACCTGTGCACTGTCGTACCTTGATAATAGACGTCAAAGTCTTCTGCTCCTTGAAGGCGCCAGCGAGCTGAAGCGACACATGAGCGCGAGCCACATGCCTCCGCAGTGCAGCGCGACGCAACGCAAGCCGTGCCCCGCGCGATTCTGCCGCACTTTCTTCTACACAGACAGGACCGTTTCCCGATTCTAGAAATATTCAGTTGACATTATGATAAATACTTAGTTTAAATAGTTAAGGAAAACCTTTAACCGGTACTTCATTATCTTCAACAATACTAATTAAAACATTAATTATAACAGACGGAGTTTACACGAGCCGTACACCATAATATCATACAAATCTGAGGCAAATTCACACGCAGATTATTTTACAGTAACAAAGGAGGCAATATTCAGTCATATCTTAGTCAACATTTGGTGGTAAATTTGAGATAAATAGTTTTCGGAAATTCCATTCACTCTATAGCTGCAACAATGTAAACTGTTGCACATGTTCGGAAGATAAGAGTAGGTCAAAAATCACTCGTAGAAGTGCACAAATAAATAGCATTTCTTGCTCTAGTTCATACAACTTTATTTTCCCGCATGTGTGATGAAAAAGTATGTTCAACTGCCTCACTCGTTACACTCGCTCGCTTGTTTATTTCATGTATATTTAGGATGTAATAGATGGTTTGTTTAATCTTCTTAATAATTATTATGTTACATATTTAATGTAATTATTAATAAGGATGTTATCTAGTTATATGTTATTTCGGTGAGCATATGAAATGAGCTATAAAAACGCACCTGCACATACATAAATATTAGTCATAGCCTTTCCGAAATTATACTGTCAATGATATATAATAACGGTATACAATTTAAGAATTATTTTTTCTCAAGTGCACTGTATCTCTGTGATATGTAATAATAATTAGCACATCTAAATGTACATTTGTAGTAATTGTTTGGCCATAAACAGGGAAAGGAGATGTTCAAGATGAGACGAGATGTTCAAGATGAGAGTGAATAGGTATTTATTGAGGAAACATGTTTCATCTTTGACCGCATTAACTAGTTATGAAACATAGTTACGATGGCGGCCAAAAGGATAATTTTACTCTGAAGTGTAAAATATTGTGTCAGGATCCCAAAATTTTCATTGATAGGAATACCACAAAATGACATAAATGCACACTGAGACACATACATAATGTTTGCCTTGGTTCCTATAATTACCCTCATAAACAATAACCAAATATATAAACAAACTAAACCGGCTATCTCATAGTATGTTTCCATTTGTACATCTCACAGTACATGACTGTCTGGGGGAATCCCTGCAACTCAAAGCTCTTACCAAAGTCTGGCACATTATCGTCATCACTGCTACTGCTCTCAACAACTCTAAATGCTGGTATCTTATTGTCCAATGGGCCACAATCAAACAGGTTGTCACCAGGTGCGTGCCATTTCGTATTGGGTATAGGTATGGCTCTCTTTTGTGCTGATATCCGTTGTAAGGCCTCGTGCACAGCGGGCCCTCGACCGCGGCGTGCCTTGGATTGAGATGGAGTTTTTGCTAGAGAGAAAGAAAAACCCACTAAGTATTTATTTGACACTTGAATTTAAAGAAGCTTGTATCATTAAAAGGTTTTGAAGACGCAGAATAACAATAATATTAATCTACATAAGAAATGGAATATTAATTTACAAATAGACTTTATATATCGTTTTATATGTTAACTAATTATTATGTTAGAACTTCTGGAGTAAATTTGATTCTAAATATGTCTGAAATGTTTGCTAATTAATATTGATTCCAGACAGATAAAGACCACTTAAAATTGACTATAGTATGAAGAATGTTATAATTATGAGGTTATGATGTGTGAAGTCAATTCTTCACACCTGTTTCTATCTCAATATACTAGTGAGGAAACACATGCTGCTATCTCGTTCTTGTATGACTGGGTAATCCACCTAAACTGAAGATTTAATTGATGATGGAGCATGTTTGTCTAGAATATACCTAGACTTGAGAATATAGAACTTATAGATAGGACCTGAGTGGATGATGTTTAAGTTTAGTAATGAATATTAAGCTATCCACCATCAAAGAAGTGGAGCTCTGTCTAACACAAATTTCCTGAAATAAATGTACAGATTAATCTATACAAATGCTGACAAACAATAACAATTTAGATTATCTAGTCTCCATTACTACATAGCTTCTATTTATATTTGCAACAATTTACCAGTGTACTGTTGTGTAAGTGGTGTGAGTCTGTCAGGTTGTTACAAGATAATTAATTTAAACGCAAGCATAGCTTTAAAAACCAGACTTCACTGCTTATATTTTGGTTTTGGCTTGATAGGTGTGAGTCTTTCAGGTTGTTATAAGATAATTTAAACGCAAGCAAAGCATTTTAAAACTGACTTCACTGCTTATATTTTGGTTTTGGCTTGATTGATTACGATAAAATTTATATGTATCAACTTCAGAAGTAAAAATCAAACAAAAAAAAACACAAAAATCAAATCATTATTGGTTAAATAGAGAACAGTAGGTTGAAAAATAATAGTGTTATTTATAAAAAATCCTTATGCAGTCAATGATTAAATTGATTAATAACACTTAAGCAACATTGATAAATAAGGAAACTTAAAATATAAATTCAAGGCAAATAATAGTTTTCATAATTATGTATAGATATTATAATTTTTGAATATCACTATTTATTATTACATTCAACCGCCAAGCAGTTGAGTGCAAACATTACTGTATTTCGAAATTAAAAGGCAATGTTCCGAGTAAAAGAGGTTTTGCATATAATATTTCAGGGCAATTAACGCATTGCATTGCCGAGCAGGAATTTGAACTAAGTTCAAACCCAGAGTTGGCACTGAATTGTAATGGGAAAGTGTGGCGCTTACCATTAGGTGAGCCACTTGCTAGTTTCGACACTCAATAACCATAAAAAAAAAATATTTATTATAGATCCTTACCTGCAGATTTTTTTGGAGGAGTTGTGGGAATTTTTGCTGGCGGTGGGAGGGATTGCGGTTCAGTTTTAACAACAACATTATTTTCAACTAGTCCTTGTTCTCTTTTGAACACATCCAAAAAGGTTTCATTCCCTGTTTGTTTATTCGAGGACTTCACATTATTTGTATTAACGCTATTAATACTGATTTTAGAACTCGGGACAGGCACGGTAACAATATGCGCTTTGGGGCTTTGAGCATTCTGCTTCCGCACTTCACTCACGGATTCTCTTCTTGGCTCCTTAGCCTGAGTCTTGGCTTTCTGTGCTTTGGTATTCGAAGTCTTGCTTTCTTTATGAGTTTTCGAGGCTGGAGGGTAATGGCCATTCGAGACTACTTTTTTTTTAACCTCAGGGATAACATCTCCGTTCGTGAATGCACCCAAAATATCCAATTCCTTATTTGGACTATCTACAAACTTCGCCTTTGCATCAACACTATCGGGAAACATAAAAGTGTCTTCTGTATGACTTACTGTTATTTCTCCGGCAATGACATCAGAATCATGGAAGGTATATAGTTCATTAGGATCTATTTTGAATTTGGTATAAAAGTTATCGTTTAGATGGGTTATGTATGTTGACTCGTCAGCGGAATTATCAGGTACATACATAACTTCACTACAATTCCCGGAGACTCCCTCCACTGCCATTTTATATTGCGTTGCGCAGCTCGCATCAGATATGGTTTGTTGAATACCACTGAATCTATGGAATAACAAGCTTTATTTATTTTTATACATAACAAACATGATTCTTGCCTGAAAGCTGATCGAATGCTTCTCTATAAGAATCAAAGTATGTAAGATATTTTGTAATACTTTTGTGATGCAAAGTGTTTCATCATCTGCATACATATCTGTCCATTTAAAAACAAGCAAAGTTGAGTTATTAGTATATCAAATAGCTTAAAACTCACCCAACATTTTCTGTCGCACTCAAATAAGACATAGTGAGCTCATTTTACTACAAAATTACACAAACAAACACACTTGATACAGGTGCATAGAATAAAATTGGTCCCACAGCTTCATACTGAAATAATGTACATATTTATCACATAAACAAGTAATTTACTCAATGTTTTTGATAACAATAACACAAATATTTAGGTTTTTCACAAAATACTAAAAATGCAATGACAATCAATGACACCTGTCAAATTAATCTTTTTTTTACTTTCAGTCTTTGTTCCTAAGAATTTATAATGTTTTTTTGGGTGAAGGTAGTTTACTTGCTCCTTAATATTAAATAATACACATTTAAACATGCTACTCTGAGAAGGCAAACACGATAAGTAAAAAACCAATCTCACATGTTATCCTAGCAATTTCTTGGTTCACCTTCCACATATACTTAGTTTAAGATATTTATTGGTTCTTACAACATCCCCAGAAAAGAATAGACTTGTAATAAACGAGTCCTTTATAATTTTATTTAATTTAACACGATTTTTATTCCAAAAACATCAAATATGATTGACAGATTACAGCAAATGGCAGCGTTAATTTTAACAGATAAAAAAGCGCTTTTCTATTGCAACTGTCAATTTTATGTCACAGTGAGAGAGGTTTAGGTTTACACAAGACAGGCAACCTTGCACTACAACGATATAAAAACCGAAAAACGTATTGAAATTTAAACAAAATAATTTAATATTCCATATTAGTATGTAACTTAATCTTATTTTATTGGTATCGAATTTCATGTTATTTCAATGTTAATTATTTTTTATGAAAGTCAATTGTTTTTACAGAATGATATATGTTTTTATAAATTTTTATTTGTTTTTATAGGAATGTGTTCGTATTTTTTATATTAGAAGCCAATTTGCCGTTTTTTCACTAGGCATAATGTAAGTATGAGGTCTCAGTTTGCGGATGACTACTGCAGAGTATTTTTTAGGGAGCTTCCATTTAAGAACAGGCTGTGCTTCGATCGGAGGATTTATATGATTATAGAGCGTATGCAGCACATAGGGGCGCGTTTGGCGTAAATATAATATGGTGGTTACGTAAGGCCTCACGTGGCCGTATTCAGATTTTTAAGGTTTTTCGGAAACATCTCGAGAAGTAAGATAAGTATGTATACCACCAGTCGTTATTGCTGAACTGAGATCTCGCGCCTACATTTTGCCCCATAGAGTAAAACTTTTGAGGTTAATTGCTTATAACTTTTTTCTATGTAATAATTGTATGATCAATGTATTTTTTGCTCAAGTACGGGATATAATGGATATTGTACGTAAGTTTCAGCGTTCAGTGTGAAGCTGTTATTGAGATAGACTCTGGAACAAAAAAGGTCTAAAAACAATGACTTTGGTGGCCTACCAAATTGATATTTTCCAACATAGATTTTTTAAAACCGATTTCGTACTAAACTTGTCAGGCCCTTTTCAACGACGTTTTCTAACTTATATTTACGGCTTAAGGCCTATTCAACGTAAAAACCAAAAATAAACTCAATATAGTCTAAAAATATATATATTGTGTGAAACTCATTTAATCGTAATATAGATTTAAAAAAATCTGAAAATTAAACATATAAGTGATTGAATTGATGACTCAGGATATCATTGCGAAATTCTATATTTTTTAGGGAGCTTCCTGTTAAGAACAGGCTGCGCTTCGGCTATGTAATATTAAATATTTTTACATAGGGCTGGTCCTATGTAATACTGAATAATAATTATGCCTTTGATGAAATCGTGCTCGGTATGAAGCCCAGCCTGTTCTTAATGCTCCCCAAAAATATCTTATGTGTTTAATTTTCAGATTTTTTCTTTATTATATTTAGACAGTATTCATATACGGGGTGCTTTTAGCGAAGTAAATAATATGGCGACTACTAAAGGTCGCGCGTGCTATGCCTGGATTTGAAGGATTTTTATTTTCTTGAAAAGTAAGGAATATATCAAATCTTTGGGTAAGTAGCGGATCATAAACGACCTATATTTTCTAACTGTTAGCATATATTTACGACGTACAGATTAAGCCAATTCAACGTAAAGTACAAAATGAATTAATAAAAAGGCACAATATTTGTTGTAAAATCTTTCGAGTGAAACTCATTCAATCGTGCAACCTAGCTAAATTAAGGATCGACGTCTGAAAATTATGTATACATATAAATAAGTGTTCGACTCAGAATATCATTGCGAAATAACATATTATTTAGGGGGACCGCTCTTAACTTGGTGCAATTAATGTTGCATTTAAATTTCCCGCGGTTTAGTCGGTTTGTGAACCCCAATTTTGAAGCGTTGTTGTGAATCCAATATGGCGATATTTGATGTTGTACTATTTTGAAGGTACGTCAGTTTGACGATTCTATCATGTAAATTCCGGTAAATGTTGTGTTATTTGAGTATTTTCAACTCGTATCTATGAATGCTATTATTAATTAATTAATAGCGTATGTTTTAATGTTGCAACTAAAGTCCTACAATCAGTATTGTTTTGTTTGTGATTTCCGAAAAATTTAGTGATTATTCCATTGTTAAAACAAATTACAAAATGTTTTATTGGGTGGACGTTTGAACTTGTGAATACTACAATTACTTGTAACAAAATCACGGCGCCGTCTTCTGAAAGTTAGGTGTGTTTTGTAGAAAAGCAAGAACAAGGTGGAATGTAATTACGGTAATTAATTTCTTGATTATTTGTTGCCTGCTTCTATAACATAAGTCATGTTTGTTTCAGAAGTTCATATGTTTTTATACAAATACAAATGGGATATGTTAAATAAGTAGTGTAATACTTCGGTGCCCAAGATTAGCGCCAACATAATTGAGCTGTTACTGAAGTACATAGTGTGTAGAGCACAGAACATTATCATGACTGACACAAGACGAAGAGTAAAGCTTTACGCTCTGAATGCAGATAGACAGTGGGATGATAGAGGGACTGGACATGTATCATCATGTTATGTGGAAAGATTGAAAGGAACATCCTTGCTTGTGAGGGCAGAATCAGATGGCTCCCTCCTTCTAGAGAGTAAAATACAGCCAGACACAGCCTACCAGAAACAGCAAGACACATTAATAGTGTGGTCTGAAGGAGACAACTTTGATCTAGCATTAAGTTTTCAAGAAAAAGCTGGTTGTGATGAAATATGGGAAAAGATTTGTCAGGTAAAATTTATCTTTTTATAATTGTTGTGATCCATGTATTGCATGAAAGATCTAGGATTTTATAAATATTATGAAGTATAAGTTGTTCCATTGTAATGAATGTAAATTGCATCATAATTTGTGAGGATATTAGCTCCGAAGTTTAGTAATCTAATCAAAATATTCAATAATTCCAGGTCCAAGGAAAAGATCCATCAGTTGAAATCACACAGGATATTGTTGAAGAATCGGAAGATGAGCGTTTTGATGAAATGTCAGACAGTGTTCAGCCAGTTGAGCTACCGGCATGTGAAATGGGTCGTTTAGAGGACATCAGTGAGTTAGTAAACAGCTGCCTCGTATCACCCGCCCGAAAAGACAAACTGGCAGCTGCGCTAGAAAGCCAACACTACATAAAGAAGCTGCTTAACCTTTTCCACATGTGTGAAGATATCGAAAACATTGAAGGATTACATCATCTTTATGAAATATTTAAAAGTATATTTCTTCTGAACAAAAACACACTCTTCGACACAATGTTTGCAGACGACACAATATTTGATGTTGTGGGGTGTCTAGAGTATGATCCTGGTTTACCCCAACCGAAAAAGCACAGAGAATACTTAAGGGAGCTGGCCAAGTTTCGCGAGGCTATTCCCATAAAGAACCAAGATCTGCTTGCGAAAATTCATCAGACCTATAGAGTCCAATACATCCAGGATATTGTCTTACCAACGCCCACAGTTTTTGAAGACAATCTGCTAAGCACGTTGTCAAGTTTTATATTCTTCAATAAGGTAGAAATAGTGAAGCTAATAGAAGAAGATGAGAAGTTTTTAACAGACTTGTTCAAGCTTCTAATGGATGATAAGACACCTAATTCTAAGAGGCGAGATTTAGTACTGTTTTTAAAGGAGTTTTGTAATTTTTCACAAAATTTACAACCTCAGGATAAGGATGGGTTTTATAAGACATTAGTTACGTTGGGAATCCTGCCTGCATTAGAAATTACATTGAGTATACAGGACCAGAAGACGAAGACAGCATCAATAGACATTTTAACATACATTGTGGAGTTTTCACCATCAATGGTGAGGGATTATACATTGACACAGGCTAATAATACAGAGGAGGTTTGTATGCAAATCAATTATTAAACATTAATTCAGATGTTAAGGGGCCACCGGTGGTTGATTTGCCCATACAATTATAATACTGAAATTATTTATAATTCTAGCATATTACCACCGTACTGTGCTGTTATTCAGATTAAACATATTAGTCTAGGTTCCTGGATAGTTTTTATTCCAAAATAATTACCTAAACCGAAATATAAACCAATTGATTTTCACTCATTATTACGACGTTAATGTTGCATGTTTAACTTGTTCGTTTTGTATTATAAACTAACACATTTCTTTTGTCATTACAACAGGAACATAGTTTATCATTTCAAGGTTCTATTCATGCAAAAACAATGGCTAAACATTACCTCTTTTAAATAATCTATCGCAACAAGCATGGGCACAGTTTGCCAGTTAAACAGAGACAGCCTATTTAGCGACGGAGTTTTGCAATCGACTCCTTTTACAAAGTCCCCAGCCTCTTAAGATCACCAATTGTTTTTCAAGTTAAAAACCAACTGCCAATATACCTGGAACCTTTCATTCCATCTTGATATTTAGAGTCCATTACCTAGTTCTTTTAATTATATATCCAAATTGGTTTAAATATGTTTGGTTAAAAATAATTTTTACTTTTTATCTTACAGGAGCAAATGCTTTTAAACATCGTGATCGAA
This sequence comes from Lomographa bimaculata, assembly GCA_948107665.1. Taxonomy (NCBI): domain Eukaryota; kingdom Metazoa; phylum Arthropoda; class Insecta; order Lepidoptera; family Geometridae; genus Lomographa; species Lomographa bimaculata. The sequence continues at coordinate 8,826,666 of OX403603.1, forward strand.
CAGATGTTACGTGACCAAGATCCTGAGTTAGGTGGTGCAGTGCAGCTGATGGGAGTTTTACGCATACTACTTGATCCAGAAAGTATGCTCGCATCTGTGAACAAAATGGAGAAAGTGGACTTCCTCAATTTCTTTTACAAACACAGTGTACAGACATTAATAGGTGAGTCTTATTATAATAATAAACATGAACGCTTTCACACTCAAAGCCCCACACTGAGTTCGATGTCTTGGAAACATTCACATTACACACACTATCATACCCAGAACCAAAAACACAAATTTTCCTTTGGTAGAAAATTTGTGTTCCTACAGGGAATCGAACCAGATTATTTTAAATCTTCGATTCATCATATTCAAACCAGATTGTTATTTATAAAAAAATATAGCATGTATTTCTTGCTAATAATATTTTCGTGTATAATACTTAGAATTTATTTTTATTAATATTTTTAGTAAATTTGTGGTACATATTTTTTTAATTCCTTTGCCATTTATACTATTACTTTGGCATAATGAGTTAGGCATAACTTTTAATGGTATAATAATACAAAAAAATATATTGGCTTGTTGTTTATATATTGGCATTTCTACAATTAGGGAAAATATTTTTCGTTCTCATTTTGAGTTGCATAAAGTTATAAGAATATTATTTATTCGTCAAAATGCTGTTTGTAGGCACAGTATTTAGTCAGGTCAAAGTCATGTATGAAGATATTTGAGCAAAGCGAGCTGGTGACCACAACAACACCTCGAGCAAGCGAAGCGATCGTGCCGCGGAAAATAACGGCGAAGTGCCGGTGCTATAAAAATATATAATACTTTTGGCTTGCCGAATGTCATGGCATAAATAATTAAAAGCAAGCAAAGCTTAAAAAAAACCGACTTCACCGCTTTATCTTCGGAACATTGATCAGATTTAACGTATTAAACACGCATTATTGACAATAACTTAAAAACTAGTGATCAGATCTTAACCAAATTTCAATGGGACCACATGGAAAACACCAGCTTTCAAATAAAAAAATAATCGTCTCACAACAAAAGAAGTTATGAGGTAACTTTTTAAGTTGGTTAAAAACGAGAACATCGTCAATGTAGTACACAGAATACGCATTATTGAGAATAACTCAAAAACCGCAAAATCTATCAAACATATAAAAAATCTAAATCGGTGCTCGTGGAACGAAGTTATGAGTTAATACACATAAAAAAATACATTTGACTTGAGTACCTCCTCCTTTTTTGTGAAGTCGGTAAAAATTGTTAATGATGACATCAAATATTATGCACATCAATAGTGAAATGTGAAGAGCAGAGTGGGGTGTTTCGGTTTCTTCAGGGTAATAAAATACTATACAATGTAAAAGTACATATTGGTATTTGCTTTATAATTAGGATAATATATGTTAAAAATATATTATAGGTGTCAAGGACTGTGGCTTATGTTGTTTAAAATGATTAATTTAAATAATAATTATTTTTGACATTAAAGAAACATTCTATATTATGATAGTATGCAATGTAACATTATGTCAAATAATGTTTATATGAATAAAATTTATATGTATGAAAATTATGAAGATATATTTGATGCACTTGGAAAGTAAAGTCCAGAGGCTGTACTCCTGCTAATTGAGCAATGGACATACTGATAGTAGATCATTTATTTATTTTTTTGTATTTGTATTTGTACAAACTTAGGTGGTAGGTTTACAAGATATAGATGTGTTTTTATTAATTTAAAACGAAGTAGGTAAGTATAGGTATATGTATATGTATACCTGTATATGAGTATTGTATGTTATCAATAGGTTGGTCATCATTGCTTTGATTTCAATATAATCTCGTATGAAGGTGTCTTGCGTTCTAAAGATTATTTTTTTTATCCTTTTCAGCACCGTTACTAGCAAACACAAGCGGGGAAAAGCCTCTAAAAGAAGACTATCACACGGTGCAGCTACTTGGACTTGTGCTGGAACTGCTATCATTTTGTGTTGAACACCACACATACCATATCAAGAACTTTATATTGAATAAGGTATGTTGGTATAGAAAATGTGAAATATTGCCGTCATTTGTTTACTATTTATGTATAATCCGCATGCGATGAGAATGGGATGGAACCTTGTCAAAGTAAATCGAAAATGACAGTTCTCAGGTAGCGCTAACAAAAAATAAGTTAATAATTAATAAGTTATTTCTACAATCTTTCGTACGGTAATGAAATACACAAAAATGTTTCATGGTTGTAGTCCTTTGAATAATAATGTTTTTTTTTAAATCAATTTTAAGGGCTTTTTCATTTCAACGAATATGCCGCCCTGGTAGCTTTTACAATTCGATATTAAACACAAGCAACTATATTACCTTGTAACTAATTTATAAAGGATTCTGGCCGAGTCCGACAGTTTAATAATGTTTAGGTATATTGTTTTATTTTTTGTATTTTTGAGCAAACCCGTCAAAAGATCTCTTGATAATATAATTACTAAGTCAATAGATTCGTTATCCATAACCAACTGTATCATCATTTTCAATGCGTTAGAACACCGAAAACACAACTACCATATGCGAGCTTCGACGCGAGTTTGCCAATGCTACGGCTGGCTGGCGGACCGCGCGCTTATCAGTCCCAAAAGGTTGCATCCCATTCTCATCGCATGCGGATTTTACCAAACGTGTAGAGACATGAGAAACTTAAGCAGCAGGCTCTCCCGAGTTTACCAGTATCAGCTCATTTTGTTTATTGCAACATTCATCATACTTAAATAGCTATGCCTGCATTTTAGGCCTATCATGTTATAATGGAGTTGGGATGGCTCGAGTGAGAGATGATAGAGGGAATTATAATGTATTTTTTTTTACAATGTTTTTTTTTCTTCAATTTATTAGGAACAGCAAACAGCAACAATACAAAGCATAATAAAAATTATAATTCATCAGAGTTAGTAGTAATTGAGCATACAACTATTCTCAGATAGACACTAAATATTCGATTGATATTCTAAAACAGCCAGAATAGTATTATTAAATTACATATCAAACATAATGATGCATATTAAACCTGATTAATGATATCTATAGTAAAATAGATTTGGTGAGTTTTTTAATTTGTCTTATTACTGACTACGCGAACGTTTGTCCAAAATCACACCTGATGGAAAGTGACGATGTAGTCTAAGGTGGAGCACGCTTGCTCAGTAAATACATCTTCATTTTATTTTCGAACACACCCAAATTTTACCTTTCGGGAAATACAGATGACGGCAAAGCGGATGAGTAGTGTTTATGTTTTGATTTACATTTTTACACACACATCTACTATAATTACTTTGTCTGGGTGATTAATGAACCTACATTTCATAGTTTAAGTATGTATTGTTTTATTTTCACTGTAGATTAATGTCACGCATCATTTTTACTCAACTGCCTATAAGAGGTTATGTTTCTCGCGCGTATCTTGTATGTATGTATATTTGTAAATTTCTTTATTACCTTAAAAATTATCGCAGTCGGGTTTTTTTTATACTCTACACAAAAAGGAGGAGGAACTCAATTCAATTTTTTTTATGTGTTAGTAACCTCATAACTTCTTTCCACATGATCCGATTTTAATGTTTTTTTTTGTTTGAAAGCTGGTGCATTTCCATTGGTCCCATTTAAATTTGATCAAGATCTGATCAGTAGTTTTTGATTTACCGTCAATAATGCGTGTGTAATACATTTAATCTGATCAAGGTTCCGAAGATAAAGCGGTAAAGTCGGTTGCGTTTAGTTATTTGAATTCATAGTACCTACTTTGACTTGTTTATTTAGCCTTGAATTGCCCAATCCTAAACACCTTTTTTCCTATAGATCATAATAACAATAGACCTAGTTTGAATACATTTACTTGCAGGATCTACTCCGTCGGATCCTAGTGCTGATGAGGTCCACACACACGTTTCTAGTACTGGGAGCGCTGAGGTTCATGAGGAAAATCATCGCAATTAAAGACGAGTACTACAATAAATACATTGTCAAGGGCAACCTCTTCGCACCGGTTGTTGACGCGTTCCTAAGAAATAATGGCAGGTAAGAATAGCATTAATGTTTTAAATAGACGAATTGTTGACATTGCATAATTTGATCGTTTAGAATAGGGTTATTTAAGACCGCTCCATAAGTATAATTTATCTATTGAGGAGTATCGTGAGGAGTAAGCAAATTGTAAGAGACGCAGTCCGGGGTGAGGGGTGCGGTGTCCCGAATTAACGTAAAATAGTCAAGAAAATTAACGCCTTAAACATATCTTATGTAATGAAATGGGTGGAAATTGAAAGTGTCAGCTCAAAAACGTCGCAATGTTCATATTTATATATATATAGCTTTTCTAAACAGATATTCGCAATTCACCATAAGCCGTGGCTCAAAATATTGAGTACAATAATGAGTTCATCTATCTAATACGAAATTGTGGGCTTTTTTTATACCCGATAGGCAAGCATTTGACCAGAATCTCACCTAATGGAAAGTGCATTCTTGGATGTAGTGCAATTGGAAGATGTAGCATGCTAGTCTAGAAGCTATTCACGCTTGACTTGAAGACTGCCACATTATACCATTCGGAACCTTTGCGAGTATACCCAGTTTCTTAGCGGCCAGCTAAGCTCTGGCTTCGATGTAGGTACCAAAGTTAAGGTTTGACTACAAGAATTAAAGTTTGTTAATAGTAAACATTTTCTCGTTTACAGTATATTTTAAAATGATATATACACAAATGTGTTTTTTAGGTATAACCTGCTAGATTCAGCTATACTAGAGCTATTTGAGTTCATCAAGCTTGAAGACATTAAGCCACTGTGTTCGCATGTCGTAGAAAACTACGGCAAGATTCTGGAAGATGTTGAATATGTGCAGACGTTCAAAGCTCTAAAAACGCGGTATGATCAACATCAAGACAAGCTAAAGGAAAGAGAAAGAGGTAAGCTACAGTTTTATAAACCGCGTGCGATTAGAATGGGATGGAACCATGTCAAAGTATGACAGTTCTTAAGTAGCGTTAGCAAAAACGTCCTGAATATTTATTATAAATAAGTTATTTCTACGATCTATCATAGGGTTATCAAAATACACAAAAATGTTTCATGGTTGTAGTCCTTTTAATAAAGAGGTTTAGTTGTATTTTTTTTTTGTATTTTAGAGCAAACCCATAACTTTGTCAAAAAGATCTCTTGAAAATATAAATCCTGAATCACTAGATTTGTTATCTATAGCCCATTGTGTCATCATTTTCAATGAGTTCTGAGAGCTTCGACGCGAGTTTACTGACGCTACTGCTGGCTGGCGATGGCGGACCAATCGCGTCTCAGTTCCAAAAGGTCGCGTCCCAATCACATCGCGCGCGGATTATAAATTGAGTTTATTAGGATAAAGAGTACACTCTACTTCAGAGTTCAGTCTATATGGATATAACCTGAAAAGAACAGTTTTGATACAGAGGACAGCTGACTTGGCATCTCATTTCCACAAGTGATTACAGACAAGAGTGGAAATGAGATGCCATATCAGCTGTCGGCACTCGTCAATATAAATTATTTATTAAGTCGGGTTATACCAGACCCCCTATTACTAAGTTTTAATTAAATACCAACCCAAAACTTCCTAAGAAATAAGGTTCAGTTTAGCATAATTCAAATTGAAACCGACTTTATTTTAATTCGTGATAGGCAAAAGTTTCACCACTATTACCTGATGGCAAGCGACGGTGTGGTCGAGGACGGAGCATGTTTGCTTATTCACTCGTGACTTGAAGATTACCGATTATATAATAGGTACATATCAGGAAACACTGTCTCAGGTAAGGAGTTCCTTTCCTTTGCACAATGAAATTGAATGACACGTGAAGCAAAACGATTGCAACAGAGATCCGATTTCATCCAAATCCAGCCTGCTGTCGATCTATTTCACGAAATCCGTGTAAAAACAGTTATAATCTGTGCAAGCTCTCCGTATTTCCGCGAATACGAACACAAATACTTAATTTAGGGACTGGTGAATATCATTGGTTGTTATCTACTTGCGGGAAGTCCCCGAATGCTCCGTCAATATACAGAGTCATTAACGGAGTCTGTTTAAAGCTATTGGCGGGGTGTAGTTGATCGTTTCCGCAAAGCAGATGTTAGTATAGCATAGGTATTACGTATCTAGTACGTAGTTGACGTCATACTTAGTTTTAGGTATAGTGTACTTACTTACTATCTATCTAGCATGATGTAAAAATGTTGTCTCAATTATTCGTTTTTCATTATTATGGTTTACTAGCCGTGCCCCGCGGCTTCGCTCGCTATTATCAAGTTAAAAAGTAGCCTATGTGTTAATCCTAGGTATAAGCTATGTACATTCCAAATTTCATCCAAATCCGTTGACCCGTTAAAGCGTGAAGAGGGAACAAACATACTTACACACATACACACAAACTTTCGGATTTATAATATTAGTAGGATTTAATCGGCTCTATTTGAATATGAAGACATAAAATAATTTGTTACATAATCTATTACTACGCTGTGAGTGTGAAGACGTTTGTTTATTATTTTTTTAACTTATATAGTGAACAATAAATTATTAGTTCTATGTACCTATTTTTTTTGTATACATATTTCATATGATATTTTAAATGCATTGTAAATCTGCACAACAATAACATATACCATAATTATTATTCGGCAGTGAGTGGCAGCGTAGGTGTGACAGAGGCGGTGGTCCCCTCTCTCCTTCGCACGCGGTACCGACGCGAGGCGCGTCAGCCCGATGAGGAAGAGGAGATGTGGTTCAATGATGACGATGAGCTCGATGATGATGCACCGCTTGACGCAGCGCAGCCGCACCCGCATCCGCACCCGCATGTGCATCACGCGCTGGATGCTATCGGTATGTCAACAACAACATATTTAAAATAATTTAAATAAAACTAAAAAACACGCTTTTGTAGATAACCGAACTATAAAGTAGAATCGCCAAACCTGAAGATCCTGGTAAGGATAATGGCACATACTATTTAAATTATTGCATTATCATCGGTCCTTGATAAGTGTTAAAAATTTCATGGCGGTTAAAATCACGTTCGAAGATTCCGTTACATACATACATGCTAAGCTAATAACAACACTCGATAAAGTATTAATGAATCCTTGGTCACCGACGACGTAATGTCGCAATCCTAATCCAGGACAATTGCTCATCAACATCAAACTATCATTGTGTTAACGAATACACTCAGCGCTGTTTGAATCTTTATATTGACCCAGCTGTGGAGTGGAGGTGTGATTTCTGTCCTTTCTGTACGTCAGTGGCATGTGACATTCCCCTTTGTCTTTTTTTTACGATAGATAGGCAAACATTTGACCACTATCTCACCTGATGGAAAGTGAAGATGCGGCTTGTTCCGTTCGGATTGTTCCGTTCGGGAAACGAAAGACGCAGGCAATGAGTTCCACTCCCTCGCTGTACGGATGATAAACGTAGAAGCAATACGCATTTAAAAATAAGCAAAGCTTAAAAAATCCGACTTCACTGCTAATATTTTGGTTTTGGCTTGAACGGTTTCGATAAAATGTATGTGGGACCGCCTTTGAAGTATAATCTACAAAACAAAAAAAGAATTTTGAGAATAGGTCCACAAATGGGGGAGAAATCGGTGAACACACATAAAAAAAACATACAGTCGAACATATTACCTCCTCATTTTTTGAAGCCGATTAAAAAAGGTTATAATGTAGGATTTTTTATTGTTTGTACACCAATTTCTCTAAGATTATAAGGCTAATTCGTTTTAAAACTGTTAAATGCTATCCACACTGACAAAGTGGTATACTAGTAAGTTATTCACCTCAATACAACTCAATTGAACATCGAACACTCCATTGTAATTTAGCGCGGTTAAGTCTCGGGACTTAATATATTAACTACTAGCTGTCCCGGCGACCTTCGTTCCGCCTAACAGTCAATGAATGTGCATATTTAGGAAGCCATACCCGGCATGCGTTACAATGTCACGTGACTATATTATTACAACCTTCATGTTTATGTTTGCCTAGTACTTTACCAAATCCGAGTGACATATGAGAAAATGGAAAGCATGTCGAAATGTAAAAAAAAAATTTAAAGAAATGTACGTTCTTAAAAAGTATCCTATGTCCTTCTCCTGGCTCTAAACTACCTCCCTGCCAATTTTCAGCTAAATCGGTTCAGCCGTTCTTGAGTTATAAGTGGAGTAACTAACACGACTTTCTTTTATATATATAGATAAACTTTCTATTGTTCCAGGTAAAATAGTGGAAAAGAAGGTGTGCCCTAGCGCCGAAACCGTGAACGGACCGAGTCGGGTTCTTCTCACCACCACGTCGCCGGCGAAGCCTGCGCATACTGACGTTCAGGTATCTTCGCCCAGATTAATCAATAAGGTAAACTTTTAGTTCCCGAACTACCCTACTACAACCGCTTTGTGATGGCCATCATTCTGGACAAGGAAGGTTTTATATTATTTGGATATCTTCATGATTCTTTGCATTTAACTTTGAATTTAAAAGAATAATACCGAATAACTCATAGATAGCACTGACGCTTAAATAACGAAAAATTAAATAATTGAAACGCACGCAAAGCTTAATAAAAACGACTTCATCGCTTATATTTCGGTTTTGGCTGGACTGATTTCGATAAAATTTATATGGGACCACCAAGTATACTCTACCAAACAAAAAAGATTCATCAAAACTGTTTAGAATTGGCGGAGATATCGCGTAACATACATACAAAAAAAAAAACATACAGTCGAATTGAGAACCTCCTTTTTTGAAGTCGGTTGAAAATATGAAAAACAATTCTAATAATTAATAATGAAAATCCCTTGTCATTTAATAATAATATCACTATGAAACTTCATTGACATTCAATTACTTTTCATCTTGACAATGATTTAAAATTATTTTGTTAATTAACAGTATTTTTAATAATTGCCCTCTTTTAAATTTTACTTTAACTTTGTGAATATTGATGAATACTATAAAATACCAGCTCTCTTTAAACTGTTGCTGTGCCTAAAAACGCCTGTAATGTAACTATAAAAATATTTTATATTATACCATGTAATGTAACTTATTGCAGAATGCAATAAATTATTGAAATAGAAATGACCATTTCGTCAGATCTATTGGAGTAAACACTGATGCGGATTTGTATAGTTTTTATATTATATGTTTCTATTAATAAAGCTTGTTTGGAAAACATCTGTTATGACTTGTCTAAAGCTGAAGTGCTTGCTACTTTGGCATTAAAAAATCTTTTGTAGGAGTATCTTCTGCTTGTTTCTGTAAAATGGCGAGCTTTGTGCTCATTTGTAAAAGTTATATTGCCGTTTTATTAACAAGGCAATTTGTTTCGTTATTGTTTGAGATATTTTCACGTCTGCTGTTTTTCAAAACATTGTTAAGAGCCTCAAAAACTACTAAGATAAATATTCAGTTTAAGAAAAATACTTTGGATATATAATTCAATCGTTATTGCAAGGAATCATGATGATGGTTTGTGTTTGTCCAAGAATTAGTTTTCTACATGCAACATAGCTACAAAGAAAGGTGCTTGGTTTCGACAGCAAGTGTGTTCTTCGCTACTTGACCCAGTATTATATTATAAATCCGAAGGTTTGTGTATTGAAAGTGTCAGCTCAACCATCAGTAAAGAGATTCGTTGTTATAAATATATATTTACAACAAAGAATCTCTTTACTGATGGTAAGCGACATGCTTGCCCATTATAGATCAGTGCCACCCAGAGTTTTGAACTTAATATAATTATAGTTGACTAGCTTTTGCCCGCGGCTTCGCTCGCGTTAAGAATTATTATTTTAAAATTGACAAAGTTTCATACTAACTTTCATCCCCTATTTTATCCCTTTGGGGGTAGAATTAATCAAAATCCTTTCTTAGCGGATGTCTACGTCATAACATCTACCTGCATTCCAATTTCAGCCCGATCCGTCCATTGGTTTGGGCTGTGTGTTGATAGATCACTATGTCAGTCAGTCACCTTTGAGTTATATATATTTAGATATACTGCGGGGTAAAGCACTGCGCTCGTCAGTCTAAGGAGATATTAGATGATAAACCTCTTTAAGCCCTGTAATTTCACTGGTAACATTGCCCTTAAATTCGAAATACAGTTATGTTTGCACACTACTGCTTGGCGGTTGAATGTCTGGCAATGGTGTTGTACTATCCCAAGCGGACTCTGCAAAAGAGACCTACCACTACAACCTTTGATATGACCGTAGTCTAAACTAGGAAAATGACTATTGATTTTAGTTAATTCTAGCGAAGCCACTAAAAGTATTAGGTTACTACATATTATTATATCTAACAATAAAAATAAGGTTTGGTGGGCTTTTTAACACACTATGCTTATCAAAAAGCTTTATTCGTTAGATGTCCATTAACAAATTGGGACCAATTAAAAAAATTGTCTGGTACAAGGTTATAGCGTTATCCTTGCATGCTTTCCTTTTTTCACGCGGATAGGAAGTTCTTGACGATTTTATCTCTCATAAATCGGAATATATATGTACGCCTTTGCCATATAATTACAAAAATCTTTGCATTTCTTAGAGGTTAGCAAATCTTTAAGTGGGTAGGTGTGCTGACACACGTCAAAAGCAGATTTTAAATCATTCGTATCTCCAAATGATCATCTAGAACTGTTGCATAATAAGTATTTAAAAACAAAAGCGAGTTTATGTATGGCCAGAGTGAAGAAAAAGTTCCATAATGGTATCACAAAAGTGTTAAAATAATCATCATCATAATTCGCGTATAGCCAAAACGTAGTAGGTTAAGGTGGTGGTAATAAAATTGTGTTATTACATTTTACCGTCACAATGGTGTGCAATGTAGTCTAAAAAGTAATTATTTTTTATAATGTTGTTAGTTGGCGTAGTTGTGTCCACGTTCGCCTTCTACGTAGCATGTATCGAGTTTGATTCCTGGTGGTAACACAAGTTTTCTCCCCAAGGGAAATTTGTGTTTCTGGTTCTGGTTATAATTGTGTGTGGCGGTGATGTGAATGTTTCCGCTTCAGGGTTCTAGAAATTAAATTGTCAACGGTTTTATTATACTTACCTTAATCTAGTCTTAAGTTTTCGAGTCGGAACTTCGTTCCCTAGTCTAAACCTGAACGAGTTTGACGAAGGGAAAAATAATGGCGTTCGGATTGCGAAACAAACGCTAAAACAGTGCACGGTACAAATCTGCAAATAATTCATCTAACGAAGAGAGATCTCTACGTTGACTTGGGTGTCTTTCTTCTGTTTATGTTCTTTGTCAGTCCGTCCGTCTGCCACACCATCTAAACCGTACAAGCGAATTCTCAGAGAATATGTAAAGCTATGGCCCAAACCCCGAAATGACAGTTAAAATTATATAAATGAAAATGTTAGAGTGCTCTCACTCATACATAATAATAAGAACAAAGTTATAAGCAATTAACCTCAAAAGCGTTTCTCTATCAGGCGAAATGTCGGCGCGAGATCTCAGTTCGGCGCGAACGACTTGTAACATGAGTAACGAACATTATCTGGACCTAAGAAATATACATTGAGCTTCTAAAAAATTACATCCCCGATAGTCGATGCTAAAGCCATGTTTAAAGTATAGAACCATAATATTATAGGTAATCCATTTTTCAGATACGTATATAAGGGTCAAGTAAGAATTGACTTCCTTCTTTGCGGTTTAAAAAGCACGCATGCTCTTTAATGTATTGCTTATATCTTATCTAGAAGTAATTAACTGCCTTAACACAAGGAGGAGGAGGTTATGTATTCGTAACATATAAACATAACATTCACGCTCACAGTCCCAAGTTCAAAGACTTGTGTCGTGGGTGCCGGTAACATTCACATCACACACGCAACAATATTAATTTTTAAGTATGTTTAGACACCAATTGATTACTCAGATATTTTATGTTTGATTTATGTCCTAATTTTATAATTACAGCAGAACTAAGCCTGGAGTTGATCGCACTAAATTGTAGCGACTGAAATTGGGTATATTTTTGTTAACAATACGTTTCCCCCACAGGGCCTCGTCGACTATGACGGTGATTCCGACGAAGATGAAGAGGGGAGCGGCGGGGGCGCGGGAGGAGAAGAGCGCGACGCCAAGCGGCCGCGACTCGCGTAGTTCACGCGCCTTTCAAGGAATATCAGGAAATTGAAGAATTAGCTCCGCCCGCCTCGCGCTGTGCTTTGTTAGCAACAAACGAACCCAAAACCCCAGTGATCGTCGGAAGGGTAGCTATGGTTACGCTAGCGGTTCGCGACTCTTTGAACTTTCTTTCGCACTTATTGATTTATGGGAATGTGTGGGTATACTTTGACGAAAGATTTAAAGTGTATAGTCTGTTCAGAAATGTGTAGAAAGTATAGGGTAATTCTTAGACTTCCGATCCGGTGTAAATCACACGTTACTACATACTTCTATTTTTATTTATCAGACTAATTTCATAATCCTAAAGAGTATGTGTGAGTATGAAAGAAGGTAACTCCGAATGTATTAGATGCTGTACTAAAATATTCTAGTCCAAGACATGGCTACTCCTTTATGCTGTAAAATCGTGCAGATCAGCTGTGCGCAGCTTGAATTATTTGAATTTATGTGTGCACAAGAAATACTGTACGTATTTAGTTATTTTAGATACGTGTCAAAACAGTAATAGACTAATTAATTTAACCCATGTCTTTGCTAAGGTACTTTCTAGTATTTTATTGGCTGATTTCCAATTATAATTCTAGACTTTCCTGACGGATTATACTAGTCATGTTATTAGTTATTACTAGACTCGTAACCCATTCTAAATTTAACATGACTATTTAACACTAAGAAATACTCTTCCTTAATCTTTCGTCAATGTTAATTATTCACATATGTTCCCACAAATGTTAAGCCTTTATTTCTAGCTCAGGTGAATGTCTTTTGGTGAATATCTTTAGGTAAGACAAAGTGGGCAAACTTGACTCATTGTTTCACACCTGCACCCTAGCTATTTAAATGAAACAATTACTTGAGTATGTCCATGTACATTTTTTGTCTTTTTCAAAGAAATACATTGTTTTAACAGGAGTGAGAAAGAAAGTTTTGACTGTCCGTTTCTGTTTCGGAGCAAATGAGCCATGCACTGAATAACTTCTGTCCTACTCATTCTCATAGAGAAGGAACGAAAGAGTAGTAGCTACATGGTGATTCAGTGGAATAAAGGCACTCTTGCACAATGCGTAATTGATACACAAATCCCTTGAAAGACAAAACTTATTTCACAATAATGAAGTTCTTTACACGTTTGAACATAATGCCAATTAGAATACTATTTAAATGAGTATTAGGTGCACGTGTACTGGATAATTAGCCGACCTTGGGCTAAAACCTTTCATAGAAGGTTAAGGTTAAATTATTGATTACTTTGAACCGCGGCATAACTAACCATAGTTCGAATATGTCCATTAACTGTAAATACGAAGTTGATACACGCGAGTGTTTAACTTATTAGTGAGTGTATGAAATCATTCATACCTTAGTGTAATTATATCTGATGGTATCATTGTAGTTTAAGGACACCCAACTAACTTATAACGATCGTCGGCATATTATTAGATAGTATTGACCAAGTAATACTACTTGACTTCCAGCGCTTTTATTTATTCCGAAGTCTTCCTCTTGACTTTTTTGAGTCTCTGAAATATTACAGTTTTATCTTCCGCAGATAATTAAATGTTAAATGCCAATGTCCCTGACTTGTTAACTCAGAACCAAGACTTTAAGTTTGTCGAAAAGGCTATTGACGTATATCGTATAGTAACTTGCAACCCTATCATAGTACATAGTTTAAGGCAAGTTAAGATCGAACGTAATCCACGAAAGTTTTATAGCAGGTGGAAACACAACCTTATCTGTTAAGTCTATTCTATAGTGTACAAAGCTCTAATTAAGACAGGACAAAGTTTCCTTACAATTTGTCTATACAAATCTTAACATATTTCTAAGATCTGCTTACGATAGATAAGTTAGTCGGGCATTCATAAACTACATGAAAGAGTAGAACAAAATATTGGTTTTGAGGTGTATTAAACGTAACGGTTAGGTTACTTTCAAGAATTATGATCATAAAAGTACAAAGAAAATATGAATGGAAACTTGAACGTTTGTTATACAAATAAAACACCACAGACGCGATATGAATGTAAAAATGTATGTATTTATGAAAGAAGATTAGTTATTGGAGATATCATTAGACCAATCTTATTTAGAAACTTGTAAATTGATAAAATGTGATTGCTACTCATTAGTGTTATTTATTATATTGCAATCAGATTTATTTGATTTTATTTTTTAGCTTTGCTGTCAGTGAAATAGTTCTAATAGCCCTTTCTATCCTTAAAACTTTATTTAGAATGTTACGATATTCCTATATAAAATTACACGTGTTGTCAATTTTTTTTCCTAAATTTTAACTGTTTGTCGGTTTGCAAGTTGCGCGCGCAATTTAAGACCAGACTATCTTTGACAAGATCTTAGCAAAGAGCTGGTCAACTAACCCTTGATACAAATAAAGTAAGCCGCACACTTGAGCGTTAATGTATATCTCTCTCCAAGATGTAATCTTAAAATTACATAGCCTAACGCAAGATAACGCACAAGACGCAAATAATGGACGGATTTAGTAATGATAATAAAATAACAAACTGCAAATATTGGTTCATAATCTGGGGTTGCTTGCTTGTTTGTCGTATAGACTACGCGCACTAGGCTAGTCTTCCCGGTGTCAGGATTTTTCAGGCCACCTGAAGGCATCCGACATGGTTTAACGACTGTTGTCAAAATGTCATAAGACTTACAACCGGGACCGGCTGCTTTACGTGCCCTCCGAAGCGTGGTAACACTCAGCTAAAAATCCTACCTTAAACGGTCACCCATCCAAGTTTAACTGAACATTGCTTGGCTTTCTCATTCAGTTGTAATCTATCAGTCGGGCAGCGCTACAAGTTTGTGAGTGTTAATCTGGGATATATTATCATAAAGACATGCAACTCAATATCTACAGCATGGATTATGTGATATTCGAGATTATGTCAAAACGAGATAATAATATATATTAACGCTCAAAAGTGTAAAAAACTGATAGGAAAATGACCGCGACTCACAGTGTACTCCTCCATGTTGGAACGTTAAAACAATACCTAACTGTTTATTATGCTGTTATTGACACCAAGATATAAGTTTTACAAATAAGAATCTATCAAGTAGCTATAATAGGGGTTAGTATCGCTAAAAGCGAACTCAATAATTTTCATCACCTAGGTAATACAATTCATGGATAGTTAGGTTTATTGGCATACTTACAGACAGATTTCAAGAAGCTACCGTAGCTCTAGTGAAATATGTTATAGCAACATATTTTTTCACAAATTGCTTTATGACTATCGTAATATATATTATATTAGTTGTTTCTTTATTTTGCACAATATAGCATTCCTGATTCTCATGTTGAGCTTTTTAGAGATACATTGCTATTGGGTTTTGCTTATCTCCCTTACAATTACAATTTATATTAATATTTTAATTAATGCAATATTATTTTCAATTTGAATGGGAGTTTGTAAAAAAGGCTTTAACCTTGCAGTTGGCCGGTAGTTGCTAATAATAATTATTTATTTATAATATTTTGCTGTTCATTATAATTTAATATATGGCTACAGGTTTTTGTATGAGTATGCAATATGTAGTGAATCTCTTTAAAAGCTCGACTTTGGGTGTATAAGTATAGTGGCGATTTTCCATTGCTTGATTTTATTGTAATCGTTTAGACCTTACCATCAGAATCTTGGAACATTACATGGCAGCTGCGTTAAAATTTGTTTTCTTCTATAAAAAGTTAAAAGTAAGATGCGCGAATAGAGGACGCGTACAAAGGAAGTATTGTGCTCTTGTTACGCGCCCCTCAATCGCATTTACGCTTTCTGTTCAAATGTTATTAGAAATCTTTAATATTTTAAATCCGAAAGAAAATATCTTTTTAAATCATTTTTCTCTCTAATTAGATAGCATTCGACTACTATCTCATCTGATGGTAACTGCCACCTTTGCATAGCTGAACCAATGTTAATAAAGAGTAGGAAGTTTAAATCATGGAGTTTTCTCCATGATTATCCTTATTTACACCCATCACCAACATAAGGGAACGCGGGTAAAGCCGTAGCTACTGTACTCTATACAATATTGTAAGATGTTTTTATATCATTTTAATTTGCGAAGCCTTGTTCTCTTCTTAATTATTGAACTGGTGTTATCATTGATTTGAGCATATTGGTGTCTCATTACATTACATGAGTTACAACACATTCAGTTATTAAAACGCCTAGTCTTCAATAGATAGATATATCAAAGATAGTTTTCTTAACAACGGTCCTATTTTATTAATTGGTAATCAAACTCGGTCACAACGCTAGCGAAACTAACTTAGCTCACGTAGCTTAAAGCGGAGAAGTGGAACGCATTGCCTGAGTCGGTTTCCCGAACGGTACATGCTTGCCAATCGAACATAAAAACAGCTACGGCGACTTTTCATACTTTGATTCACACCGCTAACGATAGAGCTAAGCTAAGTGAGCTATGTTCACTATGTGGATTAACTACACCTAACAATCTTAGCTAAGCATGTCGCTCTTCATCCCCGCGCGGGCCAGTCTATAGTGCTGTGTACTTATGAAAGATTGTCGTCGAAGCAGCGCTAATGCCCATATTTTCAGCTTGCATAGCTAAGCTCGGCCCGTTGCGTAGCTTTCGTAAGCTAAGCCAAGTGAGCTAAGCTTTGCTTAGTTACTTTGTGTTCGCTTGCGGTGTGGCCTGCGATTTATATACATCACACAATAGCCGTGTGCCTCATGGCTAGTAAAAACGAACCTTCGTAAAAGCTTTCACCCCATTTTAAAACCCTTGTGGGTTGAGTTTTCGAATATCATACAGAAGACTGCAATATGTCATGTTTGTAGATCCAACGGTTTAGGATGTGCTTCGGACAGACAGCGTAAATCCAGTATTCTTTGACTGATATCAGCCAAATGGAGAATACTGACATTAGTGTTGAACATTTCATGCAACGATTTATTTGTGAACGGTACTTTAGACATGCGTAACAGACGTTTTCAGAACGTATTAATCATCATGTTAGTAGTTACAGCCTATTGATCCTAACAATATTTGAAGGTTAATTTTGAGACATCAATCACAATCTATTGCGTATAATACGTAGCTACATAGTTTTGTGCCTAAGTACTTACCTTTCTTTCATTAATTTTGCACAGATTATATCAGTATTAAGTTTTCTTCCGCTGTCAACTTCGCCTTGTTCGCTTTCGATTGTAGTTTTTTTTATACGGCAAAAGTACTGTGTATGTGATAAAAGTATCTGATTAAGATCCATATTATTTTATTACTTTAAACGTCTAGTTTAACTTTTTGTAAATACAATTAGATTTTGTAAACGTTACAATGAATTTATCGAATGCTTGCAACATCGCGCGTTGCCGGATATACGTTTGATGTGGTCCAATATTGTTTTACACGATATATTATTTAAATTACCGGTAATATTAGCATCTATTACTCCTGTAAGTAAATTGATTAACTTCCACTAGAATAAATACAATTTGTCGCATTACTATATCTATGTAACTGTAAAGCATAATTTATTTGTGCTATTTGTTGTACTCCTAGTTGTATGTAGTTGTCGGCTTTTGCCTGCTTTCTCGTTGCTGGATTCTTAACGTAACTAGCATGTACGAAAATGTATATTCTATTTTATTGATATGTTGTTTGAGATTGTTTTATTATATTCCTTTATAATCAGTTATAGCTTATAGAACTTACGGCGTGAAAGCAGGTATATTTTTTGCATCCTTGTTAGCATCTTACTCTTATGAATCTTTATGCTTCTGTTTAACGTAATGTCAGTGAAATGCTGGGCAATGCGTTTAAGAGAGAACTTTTTTTTGTACATAATATTCAAAATGCAACAAATACTCACGAGTTTTACGAATTCGACCAGCACATTATAACGCTTGTGAATGTTTATCATAATTATAATTTATTCTGCATGTCTGCGCCTAACCGTTTCAAGTAACACTTCATCATCGTATGTATCACCTATGCGAATACATATCAATTTTAAATATGTATCTGAAAGGAAACTATTGATCTCTGTATCCACCACTTCCTAATATGATGGTCACACTGTCAAAAAGTTACAATTTCGTTCTGTCCTTACGGGTGACTGACTGCACAGAAAGCGAGGCGATTTAACTATTACATACGTGAGATGAAATTGACAGAATATATTGTAAATATAATAGCGTTTTATGTAATAATAATTTTATTTGAAATCTGCCAATATCCACGTGTATAATATGCTAAAGCAGACCTGTCAATTACATTTTTACAATACCTATATTCCTTGAAATGACTTCCCCATTCTTGACATACGAAGTAGATGAAAGTAGACAGTACGACTATTTTTTATCTGTCTAGGTGGATGACCATCATAAACTAATTTATACACAAAAATTAAATTTAAAATAGATTACCTATTTGCAAGTTGTGTAAAATAAATAAGCTTACTATAATTGCTATTATTATGTCACTAGTTAAGTAAGCAATATAAATATAAGGTAATACGAAATTATGCTGTTTGATTATGGTAAAGCAAACCCAGGGTAATTAAATTAATGGTATTAATAATTTATTTCAGAGTAATGAGAAACGTAAACATGCACACATCTAAACTCAAATATCAGGATCGAGTGTAATAAAGCTATTTCAACTAGAAACTAGTGTCGACAACTTCAGTCTTCAGCTTAGAAGCCAAAGCTCTGCGAAGTTGCATGGCATCGGGTGGGGGAGCTGGGGTGATACCAGCGAGAGCTGCTTGAGCCATGCGCGCAGAACGAGGTCTCGACAATCTATTGAAGGGCCCTTCTCCACCTAAAACCCAAATCAATTGGCATGTTACTGAAAAATATTTCTTGATTACAAGCAGATGCAGGATGTGTATCTAATTTTTGTGATGGTTCCTGTGCGACGCTGCGGCTCATCATAATAAAATGTAGTGTATAATGTACCTGATGAGGAGCTTACTTAAATGCCTGAACATTTTGGGGTAAAGTCTGATTGCAAAGTGCGTGTACCTATTACGTTGTTTTTTTGTGTAAAAAAACTAAGGTTCGGAAAGAAGTTTTTTTTTTTTTTTGACAGTCTAGTGTTTGACCACCATCTCACCTGATGGTAAGTGAAGATGTGATCGAAGCTGGTAAACACACTAGACCTGGAATACGCAGGCTCTCAAAGATAACTGCCGGAACACCGTATTTGGCTTGGCGGCAGACTTTCAACTTGATGGTGGTAAGCTACTTTGGTAGCAAGCCAGGCGAGCAACTCACAAAATGCTCTACCACCTCTCAAATGTCACCTGATTAGCACCACCCGGGGACCACGTGTAGGGAGTCAGACTTAAGGGGTATCCTCCTACGGACGTGGGTGACTCAGCCCCCAAGTCCACCCTTAATCATATCAATTTCGTAAATTGATGGGCACTGTACGCACACGCCCAGACAAAAATTACAGGCCCATTGGTACTTCTATGGGTAAGTTGTAGATAATAATATTTACGCTTTCGGACGTACCTGCTGAAACATTCTCTTCAATTTCAATGGCTCCAAGACGTTTCTCTCTGACCTGTTTCTTCAAGGCAAGCAGCTTGTCACGTTGCTGTTTCAAATATTCTTGGCGCTGCTTAACTTCTTCATCGCTGACCTGAGATGATCGATAAGTTTGGTAAGCACAGGCATCACCTATTCAAACAAATCTAATGGACATATACAAGTACGTCAAGATATTTAACAATAATTAAACGCAAGCAAAGCTTAAAAAAACCAACTTCAACGCTTATATTTTAGTTTTGGCTGGAACGATTTCAATAAAATATATATATAAATACCAAACAAAAAAAAATCATCAAAATCGATTAATAACTGGCGGAATTATCGCGTAGCATACATACAAAAAAAAACATTCGAATTGAGAACCTCCTTTTTTGAAGTCCGTTGAAAACGGAAACTCATCGCCTCAAGCAAAGAGCCTCAAGCCGCAAACGCTTTAGCCGTGTGCACTTCTGTCATCCAACAAGACCTCAAGAAAGTTTCAAATAAAAAGTAACTTGATGAACAAATCAGATGAATGAAGAGAACAGATAATAATATAAAAGGACTGGAAGAACCGAATTCTTTTACGTATTCGTAAGTACCTAATAATGATATTATGTTACCACTGACATTTTGGAGAGTGTGCGTATGATTTTAAATAAGTTAATTCCCCCAATCCCGTTTTACCACCTAACAAGCAAACTGTTAAAACGCCATCCATTTATGGTTGATATACCTCCAGTTCGCTCGAAGCGATTTGCTTTCTACGTTTATCAAACGTACGGCAAGGAGTGGAACTCATTGAGCGTCTTTGTTTCCTGAACGGTATAAGCTGGGAGTCTTCCACTCGTAGAGTGAATAGATAGAAGGTGAGATAGTGGTCAAAGCTTGTCTATCAAGCAAAAAAATTGAATTGAATGCTAAGTAAATACTCACTTCCACTTTCTTAGGCGGTGGAGTTGGTGGCTCGATCACTATCTTAGTTCTTTCTGGATTTTCTTCAACCTTGGGATAAGGTACTACTACGACAGCCTTCTCAATAACGTCATCTTTCTTTTCAAAGCTGTGCAGTTTTGAAAGTAAGGTTTTCTTTTCGGCCACTACTTCTTCTGGCGGTACTGTTACAGTTTCCTCTTCATTTTCGTTATCTGCCAGCTGCAACTTGCTTCAGGAATATGAAATTATGATGCATGTTACATATGTGTCTACTATAGGTACTATCTAATTTAGGTGAATTTACGTAACATTCCCTGCGTGCTAACTTGTGTGTCAGTCATAACGTAGAGATTTTTTTATTGGGTGGTTCAGGTCATCCAACATATAACAGGTAGTTGATAGGTTTATTAGTTACTAGCTGACCCGGCAAACGTTGTTTTGCCATATACATTATTTCTAGGAAATATTTTTTTAGTTCCATAAAAAAATAAGGGTTGATTGTAGAAGGGTGAAAATTAAGGGTTGTATGTATTTTTCAATTCTAAATCATAATAAAATAAAAATTTGGCCAGAAATGAAAAAAAAAATGTTAAGGGTGAACAACCCTTATCACTTAGGGGTATGAAAAATAGTTAGTAGCCGATTCTCAGACCTACTGAATATGCATATAAAATTTGGTAAAAATCAGTAAAGCCGTTTCGGAGGAGTAAGGTAACTAGCATTGTGACACGAGAATATTATATTTTATATAAGATTGGTGACATAAATAGGTATGTAGTTAAATCGATAAATTATAAGAGACAGGGTGCTTAAGGGCCAAAGGGCTAATTAATTTGTCGCCATCATTTCTATGCGAATCCGAGAAAGTACTTACTTCTTTATTTCGTTCATGACGTCATCAACATCAGGCCAACCTTCGCTGTCGTCACTACGCGAAGAGTTCAAGTCGTCAGGCTCAGTGGAAAACAAGTTGGGCATTGTGCCAAATCGGCGTTCAATTAGCTCCAATGCCTGCGGATTATAAAGTGCTATTAATTACATATCAAAACTTCTCCATGAAGCTGATCTGTTCGATAAGACAATGACGTAGTCCTACTAATATTATAAATCCGAAAGTTTGTGTGTTAGTATGTTGGTTCTCGCTTTAACAGCTGAACGGATTTGGATGAAATTTGGAATGTACATAGATTATACCTAGGATTAACACATAGGCTACTTGCGAAGCCGTGGGGCATGGCGAGTATACTATAAAACTAGGTATTTAAATTACTATTGAACACAAAATCTTCGGATAGGTTCTATGTTTTTCAGCAGTAGCCCGTTATCGTTAGTCAGATGAAGCCCAAGATGACATAGGTACCTACTACACAGAAATTATAAATGTTCTCCGCGGCTCCGCCTTCAAAGTCAGATAATAAATAGTACAGTGGTAGTTGAGGCGACTACGAGCTTGTGATTTGGGATCCTACCCACGGGCTTGAGGGTTCAGTAGGTACCATCATGTATCATGAAATCCATAATGGCATTAGGGCCAGATATACCACCTTACTTTGAAACTGGTTAATCACACTGGCCTTACAACTCAAACATTTCATCAATTTATTCTTTTGCTTGATTTGTTTATCGGATCAGAGTGGATCACTACAACAATAGAGCCTATTTTATTTCAAACTAGCGATCCGCCCCGGCTTCGCGCGGGTGCAATTTCAGGTAGATTAAAAAAAAAATACGTGTGGCACTCGGGGACTGCCGCGGTAAAGCATTTTTTATCAACTTATGCAAATTATTTATTTATTTTATTTATGCAGTATTTTTTTTCCTGCCACCTAGAGTCGAGTTGCTGAACTAAAGAGACAAGCGTGATATTTCAAAAAAGAGTCATTAAAAGTTCTGCTATTCATCGATAGACGGCAAAACTAAAAAGTATCACCGCTATGCCGGTCGGAGTGGGGTGTAGGTTATTTTCGTTACAGAATTTCTGGATTCGGTCTCCACGCTCAAGGCCCACGATAGAAGCTATGCAATAGCTCAAAAATTACAAACCTCGACCTGATAATTATGAACACAACAAAAAAGAATCAGCCAAATCGGTCGCACCGTTCTCGAGTTTTTGTGAGACTAACAAACGTCAATTCATGTTTAAATAATAATATATTTCAAGTGCCGGGAATATTCACATCACACAACTAGAAACAAACATTTTCCTTAGAAAGGGAAGAAAATATGTGTTTCTGCCGGCAATCGAAAACTCGATACACTAGCTTTGAACGCGAACGCGTTTATGTAGGTACCTATAGCTATTAGTAGCTTAACGTTTATAAACAGAACTTTGAATAGTAACTAGGCTACCTGCAACTGAAGCTCCACATTCTTGTGCGTCATCATTTTAACAAACATATCGTAATCATTAGCTGCCCATATCTGTTCGAATAATCTGCGATGGAAATGCGCCGGCAAGCCTGCTAAGTCTCGCGCAGACAACTTGCAAGCGGCCTCGAACTGCTCGGCTGTGATACCGATATCGTCCATGAAAGATCCTAGCATGACGTCCACCTGATGAAGATAAGGGTGTAAATCGTAGGCCGATGGAGAATAGCAGAATCAAGGGAGATTGCATATGTATAAAATGTGTTTCTCATTTCGCAATCATAGGAACATTTAACATTTTAGTAAACAGTCAAATTGCTATTTAAGCTCTCAATAATTCATCCTTTCCTTTTTACACTACGTGGGGTCATCACAACTCGTAGTACCTACATTTTTTATTTCTTAATAGGGAAGCATTTAACCACTATCTCATCTGATTGAAACTGGCGACGTGATCGAAGATGGGCCATGCTTGCCTATATACTCTTCCTGTAGGAAACGTAAATTGCACATTACATGAGGTAGATAAGTTTCGTGCAATAATTTTACGTATTGTATCAATGTAGGAACGTAACACAGGTAGGTACCTGTGTAGGTACGGAGGTACTTAGCGACAAAACGTATTGAGCGCCTGGTACAAACAAATAGCAAATTGTTTATGATAGAGAGAGATGGGGATATTGAGCATAATTAATAATTATGTACTCGAGGTAATATACGTATGTATTAATAATATTATATTAAGGTTATACAATATACGGCGTATGAGTATATTATAAGTAGTTAACATAATAATTATGTGAAAATATCTACGGGCCAATTGCATAATTATATTATATTTCCTAAAACTATATACAGCAAAGACCTAAGTTCAACACAAGACATCGAGCTTATAGGTAGGTAACTTAAGTGCTATATGGGTATATTATTTTTAATCTTACCAAGTTGCGATAAGCATCGTGAATTTTCTTATATTCTGGTCTATCAAGCACTTCGCCGTCATCTGTAGGTTCGAACGCTGAAATTATGTAAGATAGGTATTATGTATAAGTACTACTACAATTTTTACTCATCTATGATATACTAGTGGTTGACCTTTTAAACATTCAACAATATCCAATATTCCAAGGTGAATTATTTAAATATGGATTATCTAAGTCATTCGAACATAGAGAGAAGACTCCCGACCTAATACTAGCAACTTGCTCTTTCAGCCGAGACCAGTCTTGTAACGCACCTGCTTATCGACTTGGCAGGGATGGTTGGAACATCTCCAGGTAGAGGTGCAAGATGCAAGAAGCCTTAGTAAGGTTTCTTGCATCTTGCAAGGCAATAAACGAGGAGAGTAGTAAGGCAGTAAGGCTGCCTTACTACTCTCCTCGTTTATTGATGGATAGATAGATATATAGATTGATAATACTTTATTGATCCACTTCTTAAGATAAGATTAAACAAATGTAACAAACAAACTTATATGTAAAGTGTCGATTAAACAAAGGTAACAAACAAGCTTATATTTTAAGTGTCACAACAGGCCTTATCATTAAAAGCGATCTCTACCAGGAAACATTCGGGTGGAGAGAACTATAGAATGTAATAGATAGGGTTTAATAAATGGGTGTATGGAATACTTAACGTAAGTTTCAGACTCTGACGGGACTAACAAAATTGTCCATCTGCAGGACATCGAATCCGGTATCTACGACATAAAAGCAGATACTTGAAAAGTCAAGTCATCATTTTTTTTTATGTCATTGAGAGACGAGACGAACAAGTCTGAGCCCGATTCTGAGCTATTCTTAAAACCACGGTCAAATCAAAGGAGCATTTTTTTACCTATTTATTTTTTATGTATTTTTGTGCACCGTAGTGGAACTATACCTATATAACCGTGATAATTTTTAAGGTGTTCAATAAAGAGTATATCTAACTTACGCAGTGATTTTTCTTCTATGAACGTCTGCAAAGGCACGTTCCACACAGGTCCGTGAAGGAACCCTACAAGCGAATCAAAAACCCAGGCATTTCCTTCAGAACCTTCCATTTTACTAAATTAAGTACTGCAGCTGATGTACCAGTTCTACCACTTTCACCGAATCAGAACTGCGGAAAACGATAACATTGAATATTATTGAAGCTTCTTTGTGACGTCTATTTGTATTCGCGTTGCTAAGGTTACCTACACAAAGTTCTCTCTGATTGATTCACCTTCTTTCTACTTACAAGGTTAAAATTTGGTTAGAATAATAGTCAATGTTAAAGAAATCTGGAAAAATCAAATTCCTATTCTCCCACCATCCTCCCGTGGTACCCGATATACCTTATTATCTGAGGAGCTATATAGGAGGAATACGTATTAAATAATGATATTTAGCATTTAATAAATATAATTTCTTCCGTTGGCTGTCAGCAGGGTGACCCGTGCGGCCCAGCTATCTTTTCTTTAGCTGTCAATCCAATAATTCAACGTCTCCAATCCAAACGAAATGTTTGGTATTTGGATGACGGAACTCTAGTAGGTGATGTGAATACTGTCTTAAGTGATTTAAAATGACTAAATAATAAAATAATTGAAGAATTCAAAATGATTGGGCTCGATTGATTTTCGTCATACTTACAGCTTGGTCCACTTGGGGGCGCATGCTTAACGACCGATCGATGTGGACACCCAGGTACTTAACAGTGCTTTCCCACGCGATGTCTTCGCCTCTCAGCTTCAGCTGAGCAGGCATGCTACTACGCTGCCGGACTGTCAGTAGCGCAGCCGTCTTACCCACATTGACGGTCAGCCGCCACTTGTCTAGCCACTCTGGCAGTCTGGCTAGACAAGTGGCGGATTGGTTATAGTTCGTATTTGCTTTTCGCTGCTATACCATTGTGAAACTTTGATAAGTTTTGTGAATAACGGCGAAGGTCCTCGGTCCGAAAAAAGTTATAAGTTGCAAATGGTTATTTTATAATTAAAGTTAATACATCTGTCGGAAGTGTCGGACAAAATATCAATTCAATATGATTAATACAAATTGTTTCTATTTGAAAGCAAAAATTAACCTTAGATGCTTTGTCGATTTCGAATTGAAACCGATCGTAACAGAGAATAGGTGATAATGGGTCAGATTTGTGACGACGCGACGCGCCTGTCAATAATAATATGCTGTCAACTGACAAAATTTATCGAATATCTTATTCAAACTCAGTAACACGTCAGAGTAGGTGTGACACTGACAACTTCATGACAGTTTTACTCAATCTATGGCAGCCTGCATAGATAATAAATTCTTAAGGCAGGATGAGAGCATGAATAGCAAGCCTTATTATTTAGATTGTTGCTTGAAAAATAGCTTTTACGCGTTACAAAAATCCCAAAAATATAATCAATAAAATGTTGTTTCCACACTATTTCGTTATCAATTAATTAAGTTAATTCCATTCAAATGTTTGTCCCTAATCCGTAATGAAAATAAATCCTAAAAATGTTTCATTACTTTCAACTGGCAATCGAATGAAATGAACGACCCGAAATATTTGTATGTAGTGTGGTTTTCTTTGAATGTGTTTAGGTAAATGTCTATGTGTGACACGTAGTGGCGGTTTGTTTACCTTATTTGTACTACGTAAAATTATAAAATGAGCTGTTCCACCATACGTTTAATGCTACTCAAGGGGTCTTGGGAGCTGGATAGTTCAGTGAGTTTGTTAGTGTGCTGTATGTACAAGGCAGTTGTGTACTTACACGAATACGTTCCTTGATACGTAAGCAGGTATCAAGTAATAAATAATGGAAAATACAATATATTTTAACCGACTTCAAAAAAGGAGGATGTTCTAAAGTCGTCGGTACCTTTTTTATGTATGTTCCCCGATTACTTTAAGGCGCCTGGACCGATTTGAGAAATTAGTTTTTTTAGGACGCATAATTGTGTTTTTTTTTTTTCTAAAACTATTCAAGTATTTGCGTCTGGTACTTATCATCTAATGTTGCTTAGCAGATATTGGAAAATATAACTCTTTAACTATTAGGAGTAAGTGGATATTAGGCATAGGCTCGTATATCGTTCCTTCGAGTTATTCAGGTGAGCTGATGATGGAAGGTACAACGTCCTTGTTAGCTAGAGGATAATTCCTAAAGTAGCGTATAGACCGCTAGTTTTTATTACTTAAAAGGGTAGGGTAAGGTGCCCCATGCAAACATTGTCAAGATTGAATCAAGGTTTCCGCAGATAAAGCGGTCAAGTCAGTTTTTTTAAATCTTTGCTTGCGTATATATTAAATTGCGAAAACTGTGTAGGTACAAAAGATGAAAATATACTTCGGTATCATCAGTTTACTGGGTAAATTATTATGAAGATTGTCAAATACCTATTTTACAAAAACAGTAGGTACACATAATATCTACTGTGTTGTAGTGGCGTATCATAACTATACATTCAACAATTTTTGTCAAATACTATAAATTGTTAATAATGCTCAAAACTTTTTGCTAGGTAAATCGATTTAAATGATTCTTTTTTTTATTTAAATGCTGATGCTTCCTATGTAGTACCCATTTAAATTTGATCCAAGACTGACTAGTAGTTTTATCCTCAATAATGCTCATTTAATTAATTCAAGCTGACGAAGATATGAAAATAAAGCAGTGAAGTCGGTTTTTTTAAGCTTTGCTTGCCTTTAAATTATATTTATTATTTATTTTTAGAGGGCTTTATTACTTGATTTACCTACCTATAAGCTCGGTGCTTACCATCAATTCGTCACGTCGCGTCGGGTTCGGGGAACGGCGTACTTATTACGCTTGTGATTGGCCGACGTGACTGACGCGTGCCGAAGTGCGAGTTCTGGCTATACGTAGAGCTATACAATAATAATTAGTAATTTTACAAACTTTTTTATATGAAAAGTTTGATGTGAACCTGTCTGTCCTGTGGTAGATGGGACCCCATCAAAGCTGCTGGGCATAGCTATATTTAAATTTAAGTTTTAATTCTTGTTTAAAACACACACCTCCTCACGCCTAATTGATTTGGCTGTTTATATAGATAGATAAACTCTTTATTGAACACCTTAATTAAGACAAAAAACAAAACAAAATTATTATTTACAAAAAAGAAAAACAATAGGCGGTCTTATCGCTAAAAGCGATCTCTTTCAGACAACCTTTGGATGGAGCGGAATTACGCAATAGAGTTGGACATCGGTGTTAAGAAAACAACATTTTAAAGAGTGCATGAATCTAAGAATAATAAATTATATTATACTTAATTATAAGTAATGATAAATGACAAATAATAAAATAATATATACCTCAATAACGATCTTATATTAATACATATTTAATATATATGTACACATATAATACATATGTAAACACATACTACATAATTTTAGTATATAAATATTAATACCAATGGTATAAATAAAGAATGGATTTTAAACTATTTAACTGCGAGATAGCTCATACGTGTCGTATACTTGCTTTTATAATATGTAACTAGGTTTTATGCAGCGCAGGCCCGCAAGGGCCCGCGCTGCATAAATCCTAGTTAGCCCTTGCGGGCCCGCGTGGGGGTCATACCTTCACACATTATCCCTAACGAAACAGAAGAAAAAAAAAATCTCTTACAAACTATCAACCTAATCTATATACACTACTTTTCCTATATTGTTACATACCTACATTTATAATAATATTTAACAAAACAGATGCTAACACAAATTAATTTTCTCTAACCAGATATATATATGACCGAGCTGCCGATATTACACTTTACCCATGCAAATTATCAACCTAATCTATGTTAATCACTTTTCGTATATTGTTACATACAATAACATCAAATGTATATGTATAGTAGGTATGTACCTACATTTTGGTTACACTCGTGCTATGCCTAATCCCACATAGCGCATACATTACTTAGTGCTGCGATGAATTTAAAAGACAAGTAAAAGAAACGCAAGTCAAGTTTACCATACAACACATTCATTTAATCCAACTCATAATAGTTCACATTATACAAATATTAAACACACTTTACAGTTAACGTTTTGGTAATTGTACAATATATCAGCCTTATGTAGCTACTACTTACATAACATCATAATACATTAAATCATTAAATTAACACAGTTAAAACAGATATATGATCGAGCTACCAAAATAACACTCGACCATTACAAATTAGGTATCAAATATAACTTTCCTTTTACCTCTACTTGCAACCTCTCTCTGCAGCACTGACCTACCGGTAGCTTGGGCCCTGCCCCGTTGCTGGTGGCATACTAGGCTTAGGTTTTTTTTTTACAGTTTTCTTTATTTTGTAATATTGTATTGTTTATAACTTTTATGAAAATATTGTAAAAAACAACCTTAGCTTTAGAAAAAATAATAAATAAAGAGAATACCATATAAATAAATAATATCAATAATATTTTTTTTTTGTATGTATGTTACGCGACATCTTCGCCAATTATGAATCGATTTTGATGATTTTAGTTTTGTTTGGTATTATACTTCAGATAAGAAACCGGTTCAGCCAAAACTAAAATATAAGCGGTAAAGTCGGTTTTTTTAAGTTTTGCTAGTGTTAAATTATAATTATTATAACAAATAATATCAATTACCTATATTATATTTGATCGAGTTGCCGATATAACGCGCTACCCATACAAATGATCAAATTGACCTAGTACATCCCTACACATAAGTAAGGGATGTAGGTACCACAGCGAACATTACAATATAACTACCTATATTACTGTGATATATGATCGAGTTGATGAAATTACACTTTACAAACTCATCGAATTGATCCAAACCCTTAAGCTACTAAATAGGTACATACGAATACGTAACTGAACTGAATGAAGAGAATTAGCAGAAGAGAGAAAGGATATTATTATACTCAATTAGGTATTACTTGAGGATGAATAAATTTCTAATTACACGATCTTCCTACATACCCAATTTATTGTGAATTATTGCAACGTACAAAACATTAAGATAAAATACAGACTTACATTTGAAATTGTACCTACTCTCTCTTTTTAACATTAAAGTAACTATAATATAACATGAGAAAATTGTATTATACAAATTAGCATAATAGTAATCCGTGCTATTGATTGGCGCTAAGTAGGTACATACCTACAGTTTGATTACACTCGTAATATGCCTAATAACATACCACATTTATTACTTTGCCCTGTGATAAATTTCATACAACTAAACAGAAAACAAGCGAACGTTCAACCAACTAAGCTAACGGGCATAAAACACTAATTTATATATAGACAAAAATTTAACAAAGGTGCATGCTTAAGCCACGCTCCAGGCTTCGTGGTGATTGGTTGGTTGGAGTGAGGTGTTCGATTTTCAAAATGCTGATCTAATTTCACTGCAGTGCGTGTCTCAGCATCTGTGAATATAAAATGATAATGTACTAATATTATTTTAATATTTGATATAATATAGGTATAGGTGCCGCAACAAAAGCGGGCACAGCAAACAGCTGTTACTGGGCGATCGTAGATCACCCAGTAACAGCTAGTCGTAGTCACAGTAGAGTAGTGAAGCACGAATATTATATATTTTTCTGTAGGTGTGTTTGTCAACTAACTCCTCTTTAGCGGCTGTACCGATTTGGATGGAATGTAGTGTGTATATTTCAATAGGTTAATGGATTGTTTGAATGAAAACACAATTGGACCCGGTAAGTGGCGCTGCATTTCGCATAAGACGCGATCTTGACCTTTCGCAAATGAACTTGACCCCGCACCTCTACGTCATTTGTTCTCTACGATCTTGACCTCGCACCTCTGCTACATTCGTTCAGGACTTATCCGCTGCGTCAATTAGTTTGTCAATATTTGATACACAAGTGTTATTAATTTATTTGCCCGTCAATTTTACTGTCAATAATTGTAATAGGCAAAACATCAAGACAAAATACAGACTTGCAGCTGTGACATGAGAAAAGTTCCACAGTAACATATTCCCAACATATATGTACTTTAGAAAACACCCACATTACACAGACAATCACATTAGGAACTACAAGTACAACTATCCCATGAAAAGAAAACTCGTACTCCTGCCGGGAATCGAACCCAGAACATGCCCACTGTGCCAACTAGATCGTTAATATATCAATATACCTGCCTTATCGGACATACTTCAATTTCATACGTAGTATACTTTACGATAAAGCCAAATACGCATTAATAGTCAGTCAAGGCGCATCGCGAGACCATTCCACGTGTACTCTGAAGCCTTCGCCTCATAGGACGCATATGAAGATACTATCTATGAATGATCATAGATAGAATCAAAATCTTCCCGGGAATCGAACCCAGTACCCGCGGCAAAATGGGCAGGCTACAAAATTGCCTTAAAATTTAAATAATTGACAGAAGTTAATGTTGAATTAATAAAATATGTGAAACAATTACAATTCGGATTATAATATTATAGTAGGATATAATATATAGACTACTAGCCATGCCCCGCGGCTTCGCCCGCTATTATCAAGTCAAAAAGTGGCCTAATGTTAATCCTAGGTATAAGCTATGTACATTCCAAATTTCATCCAAATACGTTCAGCCGTTAAAGCGTGAAGAGGGAACAAACATACTTACACACAAACTTTTGGATTTATAATATTAGTAGGATAGTAGGATTAATATAACACTCGTAATATAAACAAACAAAACAATCGCTCACACACTCACAGCCCCGCACTAAGTTCAAAAACGTGGCGGAAACACCCACATCACACACAATCATATTCAGAACCAGAACCACCAATGTCCCATGGGGAAAAAAAAGTGGTCCTGCCGGGAATCGAACCCAGAACCTACGGCCTGAACCTAGGTCATTATACAAAACTGAAAGCTTAGTGTAACGTTACAATAAAAACTGAAATTAATAAACCAACTACATATTATTAGTGACATTATAATAATTACAGTTATTTACATTAAAGTGTACTCGGCTCGGCTTCCTGTGGTCGGTTAATTGGCGTCAGATTCGATGTTCAAATGCAGGCACAGCTACAGTGCAGTGGAAAGTCTGCAGCATCTGTAAATATTAAATAATAATTATTAACAAGTGGCAAATTACAATGTCACAGATTCTCAAACACCACTATTTTTTTTTTGTTAGGGGTTAAAAATACAGACTTACAGCAGTAACATGAGCAAAGTTTTATAACAATCATAAATTGTTGGTACATTAATGTAAGGTAAATGCCGAGAAGACCAACACTAGGCTTTTTTAATGCAAATTATAACACTGAGCACACATTGATAAATTATTAATATACAACATTTAGTTTCAATTGTAACAATAACAATCATTATCATCTGGTATATTATTTTACAATCACTTATTTCTATATAAGCATACTTCAAACACAGTGCCTGCGTATGTGATGAGTACAATTGTTCCTTCAAAACAATATGTCTATCCAAAATGACTCATTTGTTGCCATGGAATGAAAATGAAATTAAAAATATACGCCGAGTGCTGACACAATAAATTAATATTTTATATAACCTGTTAAAAGTTACAGTGGGGCTGTACTGTAGCTTTGGAGAAGCTTACCGGTTACATAAAATATTTATTTATTGTGACAGCACTTGGGATGTATTTGATTATTTGAGTCATATGCGTAGCAGGTCTCATTTTGTCGCTAAGCTGTTGCTATTTTTTTACGATTCCCGATGGGAACACAAGGTTTCTCCTCAAGGAAAATTTGTGTTTTTGGTTCTGGTTTTGATTGTGTATAAGATGTGAATGTTTGCCACGACACAAGTCATCAAACTTAGTGTGGGGCTGCGAGTGTGAAAATGTTTATGAACTCTGCAAAAGAGCCCTACAGCATAATAACATTCAGCCTGTCAAATTGAATGCAATTTAACCCAAATATAAATTAATCTTTATGTTCGCAGTGCTGACAATTGTTTTTAAAATTGGGCCTGTTTGTCACCCCTGCTGATTGTCTCCAGTGGCGACATATTACTATGAGAAAAAAAATATCTTGTCAATCAAAATAATTTATTGCATCTTTGGTATGCTGTGAAAGTGCTAAACACTTATTATACTACTAAGTTGTGTGGTCAGCACTTTGTATAGTCTCTGTCACAGTGAGGTAGTGTTCAAATGCTAGACTATCCAGCATAAAAGCTTCTAATATATGATTAAAAATATAGGCTAATTATTGTTAAGTTTCATCAAAATCCATTCAGTAGTTTTTGTGTGAAAGAGTAAACATATTTACACACTTACACACAAACTTTTGAATTTATAATATTAGACTATTTACCATCATTGGTAAATAGTCCACAATCATGCAGGTGATGGTTTAGAATCGACAACTGAGCCGAATAAAAATAAAAAATAATTGTTTTTTTTTTATTTTATTCTACTTTGTTGTCGATTTTAAACCACCCACCCTGCAGAGTTGTACACTACTTACCAATTACAGTATATAAATAGTAAGGTAATTTTTTTGACTTCAAATAATTAGGAATGTAAGTACTCACATGCACCGACGCAAAGCAATTTGTCCTAATCCTCATGGAAGGTCCACGAGAAACAACAACCGGTTGTTGGGGCACGCATCTTTTTAGAAGTTTCAATTCACACAGTCTGACCTCCGCTCCTGAAATTTTACATAAAAACAATATTATAATAGGCAGATAAGTAGGTGCATAGTATGAAAAAAAAAGTTCCAGTAGGAAGCTATCCCTGTTCTATTAATATATGTGTTCAAAAGTAAAGTGAATAGGTATTTACTAAGCAAGTGTGTCCACCTTAGACTACATTGTCACTTTCTATCAGGTGTGATTGTGGTCTAACATTTACTTAGTCTGTAATAAAAAAAAAATATATATACATATATTTGTATATAAAGTAGGTACTAATGATCCTTTCATGTGGTTATGACCAGAAAAATCAGTATTTCCACTCTTTGTCACCATTCTATTTGCAACTACGATCGTACATAAATAATAATGAATACATAGGATTAAACATAAAAAATAATGTTCACTGTAAACTCATTCAATGAGCAATGCATACAGTAAATTACTTGCTTATTAATTGTACTAACAGTAATTTAATTATCACAGCTGGCAAAAAAAATACTACAAATTATGATAATAAATGTTAATGTATTTTAATTACATATATTTACAAATAGTCATGTAAATAATGTACCTCTGAAAAATGTACAAGCAAACAAACACAAACACAATCATAAAACTGGCCAGTTTCAGGAAATTTGTAAAATATAAACATAGGTAAGCTGATCACAGAATCCATCTTTTAAGTCATGTTAAATAGGGTTACCAGATCGAACCCATCTTCACTTACCATCTGGTGAGATATAGGTCAAATGCTTGCCTATACTGAATAAAAAATATGCGGAAGAGACTGTCTAAATATATATTTTATAAGAGAGCAGACAACGCCGATCACCAGGGGACTTACCACAATCTTAACATTCTGATATTAATAGTAAAAGACAAGTCAAAGTAGTAACATAGACATTCTACAGTACAAATTTGATATTATAATAGAGTATTATAATGAGTGGTAAGGCCCCTGAACATTTCAGGTATTATAGGATTACCAATTCTTAAAGTTTGCTATTAACTGATTTCTTATACAGAATTCTGTAAAGAATACAGATACAAATAATTGGGTATGTAACGTGATGTGGAAATACATAGACAACACTATGTAGTACCTACATATAATGAATGTTAGAATTGTGTAACTAAAAGGTAAACAAATGTATTACTCGAATTATATGAACATACTTTATTTATGAAATAGAAATCTAATTTATTTGGGAAACTACATTTATGAAAATGTTTTACAGTTTAAAAGAAATGGATAGTATTCACTCAGCCCTTCATTGCATACTGACTCAAAATAGTAACCACATGAGGGAGTATTATCTTCATCATATATCTCATATATGTCATACTCAATATTTTTATTTATTAAAGGATGTGCACTATATTGTCAAAATTAAAACTGACTTACCATTGGCCAAAGAAGGAACCCGGTCACCCTAATTCTAATTGGGGGTGATAAGGCCTGCACTGACGTCCCGCTGGGGGGTGTATAGTGCACCCGGTCACCCTGTTAAACAGTTACAATAAATTATATTAGTATTGAAGCTTATGCATATATGATATAGTGAAACTAATCACTACAATTGTTTCCCTTGGACTCGCACTCACTATATTATTATTACTCGCACTCACTTGCCTAAATACCCAGTGCTGAGCATCCTTTACTGGATTGTCATTGACTGTGTTCCTTGATTGTTAAACCAGTGGCCATCTTATCTTGATGTCTTGACCACCAGTTGGTTTTTAACCAACATTCCAAAAAAGGAGGAGATACTTAATTAAACACAACGTTGCTTTTTATATAATTTCAAGACCAAGATACCAACCACCACATATGTTACTACATATAATTATTTTAAGTTAGTAGTAATAGTGCACAAAAGTGATATACCTACAAGCTTTAAATGCTGCTAGTGTACAAACAATAAAAACAATAATGGAACCAAAGTTTTGATTGGACAAATTAGATTATGCAGGTAGTGATTATGATCATTATCACCATTCAAGATATTTACCATGAGCAACAAATAATAATAATAACGCTTTGACACACACAGCCCCACGATAAGTTTGATCACTTGTTTCGTGGGTGCTGGTAATTTTCACATCACAGACACAATCACAACCAGAACCACAAAATTTAACGTGGTCATCCTGATAAATAACGAACAAGGTCCTGGCAACTTGCCGTAGCCGGTATAACCATCCAAAATACGTAGCCCATATTATATTACATTTTCAGTATATAGAAAAGTACTCTGTGTATTACATTTACCAAAGGACAGGCTAGAGTACTTTGATACATACGGAAAACAGTAGCGTCCTGGAACGTAGACCTATGCCCTGCGATCGCCATCCCGCTGCCCCGCATGCCCAGCGTGGCGATTATGAACAAAATCTCGTAATGAACGGAATTAGGCTGATGATGACAATCTAAGTTTTAAATTCTAGGTAGACCCAAGTCTTAGGTTATACTTACATTTGATATGGGATCGGACATCGGACATGATCAAACTAATTCTGATATAAACAACCTTTATTTATAAACCAAATTATAGGTAAACTTTGAATTACCAACAAGAAAATACAGAAAGAATAATATTTATCTTCATATAAATTTGAAAAAACGGGGCATTAGTTCCAACGCCATGACGATAAACAACCACAAAGCGGAGAGCGACCATTTTTCTTCTTGATTGTCTTTGCTAAACATCCTATTCACGGATTCTTATAATCCTTAGGCTGAATTGTAGACAACTTTTTTACTTATTAAATGGTAACTTTCTATGGTTCAGTAGAAAATTATTCGATATTAATTACCTGTGGTATCATTTTTAATCTGTGGTTACGTAGTGCAAATAAGGCTTGCCAAAATTTATAATGTCACGCAGAAAAATATTATTGATTTCATATGTTGAGGAAAAGCTTAGAAAAATCAAAACAGTAGAACGTTAACTGGAAAACAATAAATTGTTCTTACCCGTTGATACTACTTGATACGGTGGTAGTATCCTTATCTAGTTTGTGTGTGTAACCACTTCGTTTCGACTTCTGATTGCCTTAAAAAAGCATTTTATAGCCAAATAAATAACTTCAGCTATGAAAGACGAAGTATTTATGCCTATTACTGAACCAATAATACAGCACGAGAATGTGAACGGTGTTAAATTATGTTTAGTGGTTGACACAAAGGACTCCCATCCAAGATCGAGGGTATTTACAATCTCCTACAAAAATGCCCGCTCCAGGAGGCCGTGGTTAAAAAATTATTTGTTTTTGGCTTCTATGATACATAGTTTCGCTCTCGGTTTTGTTATGGTAAATGTAACAGCCATAATAGCTGTATTTATATCGTTTGCCTCCTTAACTTTCTTTTGGTTAACGCACACCGTTCAATCAGGTTAGTAGATTATTTTAATGTTCCTTATATAGCAAATACATACAGCACCTCATACATATGTGCAATAGGTTTTCTTATCGATAACAAAACAAATGTAATTTATTTTGTTACAAGCTAATAAAATCTATAAATAATTTTATTAGTATTTATATTTTTATTTAAAGATTTTAATTAAGTTAGCCTTTTTAATTGGTATTTTATAAATATTTTAATTTCATAGCGGAGTACTTATGTTACCTACTACGATACAGGCTCCACTTATCATGGGGCCTATAAGGAATATGCATAATTTTTTTATGCTTTTAATTGGTCGCTTAACATATTGCCAAAAATCTTCTTAAGCATTACTTACATTTTGAGCAAGTTCAAGCAATTTTGAATGTGTATAGTCTGACATTTTTTCTCTGACAATAAATAAGAAAATTATGTTATCAGAGTATTTCTATAGGTATGAGGATTATACCATTATTGAAATTTTATTATTCTAGTTATACTTCTAACCAGTGAGAAATTGAATTGCTTGCTGGCAAATTAGGATGTATCATGTCTGCCTTTTAAGCAGCAGGTTCAATTCCAAGTAGGAACACAAATTTTCTCTTTAAGGGAAAATTGTGTTTCTGGTTCTAGGTGTGACTGTCTTGTGTGATGTGAATGGTTTTGGAAGTATTATATCTATAGTTTATTAAAACTTCTGTACCTTCCAGTTATTTGTACAGTTGAAAACAGAATTTGAGTGACTGGTTATTAAGTAATTGTATTTATACTATTAACGAATTCATGAAATTTAGAGACAATAATATTTTTTAATATTTGCATGTCTGCATGCAGGCTGAATGCATTGTACATAATATTATTTATAGACCTTTTTAACATGTATTCTGGCAAATAAATGTTTGAGTTTGAGTTCAGCATTCACTTTTTCAGAGACAAAATTTCCACTAATACTAAAGTGCGATGGAGCCTTTTGCAATCTTAAATACAAATTTTCCTATATATTTATATAAGGAAGAATACTTTCTTTACGACTGCATATGCTACTAAAGCACCTCTCCTACCAGAGGCGGATTAAGTGATATGTAGTAAAGTCCTTCGACATCCTTAATTATATTCAAACTAACAGATTATTAAATAATTTCAGAAACAGCCATAGTCATTCCATCAGTGGGCATTCAGAGCTCTGTGAAGTATGTGTATGGTAAAAAAGACAAGTTCATACCATGGCCGACTGTAGATGATGTTGTTATTAATGAAGTCGTCAGAATGGTAAGTAGTTACAATATTTATTTAGGATTTCATTATGTCATTCACGGTTGGCGTCTCGCATTGTTAGTGTTACTTCATCAATCAAGTACTCGCCTAGACCGCATAAAACTAGCCTTGAGTGAAATTGTTAAATCCTATATATAGATAGATAGATATATAATACTTTATTGATCCACTTTACAAGATGAGATAAAACAAAGGCAACAAACAAGCTTATACGTAAAGTATCACAACAGGCGGCCTTATCACTAATAGCGATCTCTACCAGGCAACCTTCGGATGGAGAGAACTATAGAATGTAATAGACGGGGTATAACAAATGGCTGTATGGAATACTTAATTAACTTAATAAATATCATTACTTATACTATGGCATAAATACAGTATGAATATACATAAACAAGTAATATATTATTATATAATACATAAAATAATAATATAAAATAAATAAATAACATATGTATTTATATATATATATAAAAAGGGACATTCAATATGACACATTTGAGATGTTTTCCTAGACACACTTTAGTGAAAAACGCAAATCTCTTGAGCGAAAGACGAGAGAAATAAAAAAAAAAAAATATTATTATAATACATTACCTATGTTTCGGAGAGGTATAATTTATATATGTGTAATACATAAGAAGCTTTCAATCAAATAATTACAATTTTGTTAATTATTTCTATGCCGGTAACTAGATGGCGTCACAGGTTGAGTTAGATCACTTATTTTTAATCTTTGACATGTCTTAAAAATGACAATGTTAATATCTTGTAGTGGGCTTCAACACTTGAATTACATATAAGCTTGATGTCTTGTAGGTATCTTAGGTCTTTGCTGTATAGATTTGTATAGTTTTAGTTTAGTTTTAGGAAATATAGGCATTTGTCCTGTATTATTAAAATAGTCTACTATGGGATTGTTAAGTCCTGAAAAAGAAATACATGCGCTTAGTAACAACAGGTGTATTCGACTAACGGCCCCTATGTGGGTCACAGCCTTTGTTTACTAAAACTAACAGGGATATAATAAAATAGTCTTTCAACAGTAGTAGTTTATTTATATTAATAATTTTTTTACTCTATGTACAGGAGAAAGAATAAAAAAAAAAAATAATTTGAAAAACAACACCTGAAGTTTCCTCTAACATTACTAAAATTACACATTTCAGAGTCGGGTGCTCTACCAGCTCACCGTCCTAGTGAAGCCTGCAAACAAAGCTGATGTGGAGTTAGAGCTGGTGCCGTTGTTCAAGGTATGATAATGTATTCAGCATTCTTATAAATACGAATATTAGACTTAACTATTGGTTTCTATTACCAAACTACTTCAGTCGTTACTGACAGCTTAGCTCCGTCACGTCGTCCTGAAACACAGAAAGGGGTTGGCGTCGCGGCATCTTCGGTGAAGCACCGCAAATGGCGAAAATATGGAAACCTCGGCAGTGGTTACATATTTGAGCCGTTTGGTGTTGAGATTACTGGGCCTGTGGGTATTGGAGCTCATTCTATTTTTTTAAATCTATCAGAGCGCCTGGTTGGGGCGACGCGTGATTAAAATGCTGGCAGGGTTTACTCGCAGAACGTCCCA
Organism: Lomographa bimaculata; assembly: GCA_948107665.1. NCBI lineage: Eukaryota > Metazoa > Arthropoda > Insecta > Lepidoptera > Geometridae > Lomographa > Lomographa bimaculata. The sequence goes on from OX403603.1 coordinate 8,866,656, forward strand.
TTCGCATTCGGTCACGCAGTCGCAAAATGTCCCATTCGAAGAATGTCCTATTCTCAAATCGTCCCATTCGCAGAACGTCCCATTCTCAAACGGTCCCATTCGCAATAGGTCCCATTCTCAAACCGTCCCATTCGCAGTCTGTCCCATTCTCAAACCGTCCCATTCGCAAAATGTCCCACGCATACATCACAAACAATAATAAATAAATACCAAATGGAAAGCACCACCGTTCAAATAAAAAAAATACTTAATTGAAGAGTTATGAGGTAACACATAAAAAATACAGTCAAATTGAGAAACTTCTCCTATTTTTTGAAGCGGGTTAAAAATATAGTCGTTTTATTTATGCACATTGACCATTGGCTTAGTTGAGAGCGAGTTTGCCTTCTAACCCCTGCTTAGAAGGCAAACTCGCTCTCAACTAAGTTTTTCGGGTTCGATTCTCGATAGGAACAGAAGTTTTTTTCGTGACTTGCTTTGTCCTGCGGATTTATCCGCTTTAATTAGGTTGAAATGTAGCCTACATTTTATCAACCTGCATCGGAAAGTTCAGCCAAATCTTTGCAGTACTTTCGGCGTGATTGAGTAACAAACCTATATACTTTCGCATTTATATAGTAGTTGGAATGGAGTTCGATGGATTGGAAGTTGGATTGGATTGGTTTAAAGAGTAAACCCTCTAAGATGATGTGTTTTAAGTAATTTTTTCATTACTGCTTTTCGTTCCAGTACACAAAGCCAAAGTTGATGATGCTCGAGAAGATCTATGCTGAGCTTCAGATCTTGCTGTTGGATTCCCAGAGACAAGAACAGATGATGGCATCTGGTGACCTGGGCTAAAAGGGATGTTGACTGATTTATTTTTTACCTCATAAAAAACCTCACCATAAAAATAGCCGGTCAGCTAAATTCTGTTCAAAAGTATGGAAGTTATACACATTTTAATTTCATGCTAGACAGAATGCGCTATAGCGGGTTATGACGTCATGGACCTCTATCGCGACCTCTATTGTTTTGCGGGAGAGGGACACAACAACCCCACTCTATCCCGCCGAAAACATTAACCGCTTTTATCTCAGAGTATTATTAGCTAATTGTTATTTTTTTTGTATAAATATAATTATAAAATCATACTTTCTTTTAAACTTATTATTTTTAATTTAAAAAAACTGTCAGCATCTCTATTATGAGATTCAGATGACTGTGTCGAGCAGAATTGACGTATAGGGTCATTAGTCAAAATTTAGAGAATGAATTCAGTGTATATACTCAGTCATAGTCATAAGGTGTTAACAGTGGTGGTTTTTTTTCTCGCTCGTACAGTCAGCTGCATTAATATGTAAACATATTAAATTTTTTAAATACTTTACACGCACACTAAGTTTGAAGTCTTGTATCATGGGTGCCGAAAACATTCACAGCACTCGCATAATCTAATCCAAACCAAAAACACATATTTTCCTTGGAGAGAAAACTTGTGTTCCGACTGAGATTCGAACTCGATACTCGCTGCTTAGAAGGCAGATGAGCAAGCAACTATGCCAGCGGGCATTTCTATTAAATATATCCAACTACTAATACAAATTCTGTTCCGATTAATAGTTATGTACACAAATTATGAGATATTTGCATGGTAATGCAAGCAACTGTACATTTCCATAAGTTAACCGACTTGCGATTTCCGAAGAAGGATGTTTTCAATTCGACTGAATATTGCATTTTTATTTATTATTCTGGGTATGTTTAACGTCATAGTAACCGATTTGGAGTATTATTTTTTTGGTTGAGAAGTGATAAAAAATGTAGAGAGTACAGTTACAATCTAGACCTAATGTGGACCTTCCCTCGAAAACATAATGACTTAACAACAGGTGAGACAGTGTAACATTCAAATCAAAAACGTTTATTCACACGGGCCCCAAAGAGGCACTCACGAAAGTTAATGGCTCTACTGGCCAATATATGCTTGTCGAACCTGATTTATCTACCCAACGAACTAGTTTCAGTTGAAACTATATTATAATTATAAGCTACATCGTCTCGCACATTTCCTTACAGGATCAGCTTGTTTAACTTGGCAGTTTCTAGGTTAACTATTATAGTGCTTTGCTATAGAAATTGTATTCCATAGATTATAAGACTTAGAGTTGATTATTCAATGTGATTTAATTTTTAAATACTGATTTTCATAGGTATACACTATACAGTTACATTTCACAAAGATTTGCCCCACTATTCTGTTCGAGGGAAGGCGCGGTGTGTTCAATAGAGTTAATTTAAAAATGTGTATATAAATATTGGCTTTGTTTGTGTGCGTGTGGTCACATTGATATGAAGTCTATATGTAGCAATATATACAACTCAAAAGAATCACGCACACAAACATTGTAAGTAGTGAATATAGAAGTAGGACGAGTCTTCGTGAAATGACCTACTAAACACAAACTAACGAATTATGTACCACAAACGGTGATAGCACACTGTATATACCAAAATTAACGGAAATTAAACACATGCACATCTCAAAAATCGGTCCATTTGTTAATTAATCATTTAATTATTTTTATGATTTCGTGATTGTTATAAATTTAATTAAACAACTTTTCGTATTTGTAACTAAATAACAGACACAAATTTCCCTTTGGGAAAAAAAGTTGTGTTCCCACTGGGATTCGAGCCCGTTAACCGTTACTTAATAGGCAGACATCGCTCGTACGAGTGGCGCGTGTGGAAAAAGTGCACGCCTATACGCGCCTATATGCGCTTCCAAAAACGAGCTTATACGCACTGCAAAAAAACGATTATTCAAAACCGCTCTAACGCTGCAAAGTGTTTGAAACGTCAGAAATACAATTAACGTAAAATATACTTTCAGTGATAAAATCAGTTGAGGTTAATTAATCAGTCGTGATAAAAAGTTGTTTAAATCAATTAATACATCATATATTTCGTATAATTTTTATATTATCTTCCTATTTATTAGTTTTTATTAGCATTTAGTAAAATGGCTGTGTTAATTTTACTTTTACTCTGATTAAGTTATCATATCAAATTAGATAATTATTTTGTTATTTAATTTAAGGGCAAGATTATAATTTTTTTTTGTGGTTTGTGTCAAATTTTCCCACTGTGTCTATACCTCTTTTATGCATTTGCTGTTGTAACTACAGTTATTTAATGTATTAATCTAGAAATTTGATATACAGCTTAACACTGTAAGTAGCACCTAATCACATATACAATAAGTGTAAAAAAACATCCAAATGTTTTTAATGTCTTTGATCAATGAGAAAATGTGTAGGTTATCTGTAAGTTTATTATGACGTCATAGGTGTCTAATAGAATGTTTCACAGTAACTAGAGGTTATAAAACCTGTCATATTTTATTGTGTTAAGTATAGGAATAATAATTTATTAATTTATACCTAACTTGTGTATATTCACAGTATTTATTGACAGGATCTGTAAATTCCTGATCCATAGCTGTTCAAGTATCGAAATAAAGTTTTAAACGAACTATAGATGTAGTATTACTTTTTATACGCCTTATTTCAGCTTCACGTGTTACTCGTACGTACCTAAGTATAGTCGGCTGCTATATCATGTACGCATCTCTAAATTTTTAAATGTATTTAAATTATAACTTCATGTAATTTATGCATTTTAGCTGAATTGAAAGCATAATATCATTGCTTGTCGTATAGACTAGTGGGCAGTCCTAGTGTCAGGATTTTTCAAGCCGCCCGAAGGCATCTGACATGGCTTAATTAACGATTGTTGACTTACGACTAACAACCGGAACAATAATATCACCTTTTTATTATGAAAACTTGCGATTGCTATTCATTTTGGTGCATACTATAATTGGGTGTTTTTTTGAGCAGCGCCGCCGGCGAGTACGTATGAGTTGCCGCGGCCAGGCGTCGCGTCGTCGGGTTTACTCCGGCCTGATGACGTCCTACTCCCAGAATAAGAACGTCGTATAAGCTCAAAACTGGATGATGTTTTTTCGACAAAAATTTACGCGATTAATAGCCGGCTAGTACCAGAATTAAAGCACCATTCTGAATTCGACTTATTGCACAAATTCTTTTTAGATATTCCTAAAATATATTTGTAAATTAAGAAATGTTTACAATTTATTGCAACTGACTGTACTTTACTATGAAACAAATCTGGCAAGTCGATTTTAACTTACTTCCAAATATCAATTTTAACTTACTTACAAAGTGTATGCTCATTGGCTGAATTAGGTGCGCGTTCACCTTCCAAGCAGGGGGGGTATCGGGTTTGATTCCCGGTGGGAACAAAAGTTTTCTCCCTAAGGGAAATATGTGTTTCTGGTTCTGCACGTGATTGTGAACTTACTGTGGGCCTGTACCGTTACACGAGTACTTCTTTAGAGTCCATATGAATAAACGATTTAGAATTTGAAACTTGTATTTGATGAAGTCAGGAGGTGAATGAGCGGTAGTTTATGGAGTACAGCAGCCTTATTTAGGCCGGATCAGCCGCAAATAAAATAAAAAGCCCTCGAACGTGGTTGAGCGAAAAGTAAAGGTTGTAACCAAAGCGTAGGCACTGAACGCAGCCCTGCGAAGTAATGGAACGCCCTGCTACCTGCTGTTTCCCGAAATCATATGAGAGGAGAGTCAGTCCTATCCTACTTAATATTATAAACGCGGAAGTTTGTAAGAATGTATGGAAGTATAGATGTATGTTTGTTACTCTTTCACGCAAAAACTACTGAATGGATTTTGATGAAACTTACCAATAATATTGCTTATACATCAGAATAACATAGGCTATTTATAAAGATATAGTGTAAATTATCCAAAATATAACGATAAGTGTCAAGTAAGTAGGAAAAAAATATGCTATCTGCGAGCTATTCTGGCGTGCGCCGCAAAAACCGTTGGAGTTACACGTATATAATTTATACTGGAAATGTTTATCTTAAATAGTCCTACAAAAAAGCCCGCGACAGAATATATCTATCTTATGTGTAATCCATTATCGCCAAAATAGTGAACCATAAATACAATCATTTTATGATTTTTAATTTGTTAGATTTGTCTCCGTCCCGTATAGCAGAATAATATAAAAATATAAAAAAAATTACAAATAAATTAAATACTTTCTATCATCATTATCGCAGTGTTTTATTTAATGTTCGTTTGTATCTCTGTCCTGACGCGCGTGATGTCATGCATGGGTTCTGCCTGAAAATCAGTTAATGGGTAGGTAGGAGGGTCCTGCCCACTTACTTACCTAGTTATATGCTGAGTCGGGACCTCATTGTTCAGTGACATCACGCGGCGTTATATTGTTTATTTCTTGTATTTTGTTTTGTGCTTTGTCTTGTTTTTCTTATGTAAATAATGTAACGTCGCGTGTTGTCCCGAATAAATGTATTTTCTTTCTTTCTTTCTTTCAATTTTCATCACCACGCGGGTGAAAGCGCGGGGCGCAGTTAGTAGTTATATACTAAGCAAGCGTACTTAACTTTGCCTGGCTACGAATTGTTGTCAAGGATTATCGTATGCAGTTTTCCCAAACAGTACTTAGGTATACCTACATATACTATTCTTATCTTTATTTTACGTCTGATATAGATAACGGAGAGATGTTATCTGCTACACTTAAGGTTCACATTTTACTACCTAACGTAATGTTAGTATTAGGTAACATACATTTATGCCATACTAGCCGTACCCCGCGGCTTCGCCCGCTATTATCAAGTTAAAAAGTAGCCTCTGTGTTAATTCTAGGTATAATCTATGTACATTCTAAAAATCATCCAAATCCGTTCAGCCGTAAAAGCGTGAAGAGGGAACAAACATTCTTACACACTTACACACAAACTTTCGGATTTATAATATTAGAAGAATTTATCTTGTAGGTAGGTATGTTATTAATGTTACAATAAAGTGACAAAGCGATGGAGTATTTTTATCTAGTTAGGCAGGTCACTTTTTGATGGTGATGATGCGTTTTCTAATGCCTATCTGTTAAAATCAGTGAACGAGGTAGTAAGCAGCCTATAATTATAAGCAGCGCTGATTAGGGTATATAGTAAAATATACGGTTTTTTTTATTATTCAAGATAGGCAAACTTTTGAACTCGAACTGAAAAGACGCGCTGGTAGGCCATGGAGGCATGGAGTGCTTTATGATAATAACTAAACTCAACTTTTTACGGTTTGTCTAACCAGGTTTTACTATATCTGATACCTTTAATTAATGTTTCTATGTGTTTAGTAATGAAATGATGTGAATGGTACCGAAAAAGCAATAGTTTTTACCGACTTCCGAAAAAAGGAGGAGGTACTCAAGTCGACTGCATTTTTTTTTTTAATGTTTGTTACCTCATAACTTCTCTCCACGTGAGCCGATATCGAAAATTTTTTTTTAGTTTGAAAGAGTTGCTTTCTAATTGGTCCCATTTAAATTTGATCAAGATCTGATCAGTAGTTCTTGAAATATCGTCAAAAATGCCTATTTTGTGAGCAATATTGCGTACTTTGACGATGTTCTCGTTTACCCGACTTCAAAAGTTACCTCATAACTTCTTTCGTTGTGCACCGATTTTGATGATTCTTATTTTATTTGAAAGCTGGTGCTTTTCATGTGGTCCCATTGAAATTTGATCAAGATCGGATTTCTAAGAAGAAGATAAGTTTTTTTGAGTTATAGTCAATTACGAGTGTTTCATACATTAAATCTGATCAAGGTTCCGATGATAAAGCGGTGAAGTCGGTTTTTTAAGCTTTGCTTGCGTTTAATTATCTTAGGTTTGGCTCCGCATTATAAAATATGTACATTTAGCCAGTGTCAAGTAATACATATTTTTCAAGTTAGTTATGTCATAAAACCACTGTGACTTGTTGCTAGAACCACCAGAGTCATTTTCATATTGAGACTAGATGTTTTGGGTGGTTCCATAAGCCTGTTTCGTATCAATGCATTGATACGTTTGTAGTTTGCTGACTTGTTCCAGGTATGTAGGTATGTAGATAGCAAAATCCTGTTAGCAGCCACTGCTCTAGACGACATTTTAATACAACTGGATTTTTTAAAATCCTTATCGCCAATATCTTAGGAACTTAGGTAACCAAGCCTCTTACCCCTTATTACGTATCTTTGTGCGGTTTTTATTTGAATTAAGCTAAAATTCTTAGGAGTTCTGTGAATTCCGAATTGAAACCGATCGCGTGCCTTAGATTATGATGATACCTATCGTGACCAAGAAAGGTTAATGCTTATAATTTGTTCGTAGGGTTTATGTATATACGTATCTTAAATTCCCATCACACTAATCTGGTGGTTGGCGTAGTTGATTTAGCGTCTGTCTTCTAAGCAGCGGGTGTCGTGTTCGAATCCAGGTGATAATACAAGTTTTCTCTTCTAGAGAATTTTATGTGTTTGAAGTGAAACTTTTTATGTGACAGCTTTGAAATTCTGATCCGTTACCTTTTCTACCGACTTCACAAAAAAGGAGGAGGTACTCAAGTCGAATGTATTTTTGTGTGTCCTTCCTCTTAACATCGTTCCACGTGAAACAATTTTTTTTTGTTTTGAAATATGTTGCTTTCCAATTGGTCCCATTTGAATATGATCAAGATCTGATAAGTAATTCTTGAAATATCTTCAATAATGCGTGTTTAGTACATTTAATCTGATAAAGTTCCGAAGATAAAGCGGTGAAGTCGGTTTTTTAAGCTTTGCTTGCGTTTAATTATTTTTCCTAAGTATGATGTGAATATTTCCAGCACCCCGATACAAATCTTCAAACTTAGTTTCTAACAGCGTTTACGTATCTATCTATAACGATCCTAATACTTATAAATTTATTTGCTCAACCTATCTACTTGGTCGTATACGACTAGATGTCGGTATCAGGACACGTTTTGAGACCGCAAAGCCTTTAGAGACCGCACGAGTTCGAAGGGGCCACCGACAAGGATTAACTTACTATGATACCTATATAACACTACTTTACGATTCGGCTTTAGCTAAGATCCTATAGTTGATAGTTTTTATTTGGAGCTGAAGATGGCCATATTTTTCGACACACACCTAGGAAAACCTATGGTGGTAAGGTGATTCAAGGTTTTTTTTTTTAGGTCCGGCTAGCGTGTCGCGTCTCTTACATGATCAGAGATTTGTGTGTCAATGTCAAAGTGTGATTTTTTTTTCAGTCTGGTTATTTAGTTATTAACTTATTACATGTTGTTCTTAGTCTAATAAAACACACCTTATTCTAGTACATATTATTCTTTGGTCAAACTAGTAATTTTACAAATATTAAAACACTCTTAGTCTAATAAAACATTTGTTAAATTTGTCACTACTCATTTAATGAAGTTCATAATCATTTATTTCTATTAATAACCTTACTAGCTATATGTACACAATACTCGAGGAACAAATCTCGACAAATGTCCTTATCACTAACAATCTTATAAAACTGATCTACAGTTATTTGACACCCTATTTTATGTTCTTTATCGTGCCTTTCATAGCCATAGACCAGAGATAAATAAGATATATACCCAACCATAGACTGGGAATTCTGACAGGATAGGTTTTTCAGGGTTAGGTCATAATAAGGACGTAGATAGATTTATCGGTAAGAATTGCTAAAAATTGCCTTCTTCAATGTTATTGTCCTTTAATCCTACTAATATTATAAATCCAAAAGTTTGTAAGTGTGTAAATATGTTTGTTCCCTCTTCACGCTTTAACGGCTGAACGGATTTGGATAAAATTTGGAATGTACATAGATTATACATATGATTAACACATAGGCTACTTTTTAACCTGATAATAGCGGGCGAAGACGCAGGGCACGGCTATTTTAATTATAAATTATTCAGTCAGTCTCAGATATCTTTGAGAGCTAGTAATTTAGCGTGTGTGGGGACTCGGGAGAGAAAATGCACGCCCCTCCATCAAATTTGTAAAACGATCGAGTGTCAAATGTGTGAAAAAAATTGTAGAAGAACGTGCATTTACACAGAAGTTTCTCTATCACGCTCCCAACACGCATTATCACTTATCAACAGGTGAGATAGTAGACAAACGTAAAATTGGTATTGATAAACAAATTTGATTAACACTATGATTGTATAACTGCCCGCTGGCTTAGTTGGGTGTGCGGACGCGTACCTTCTAAGCAAGGGTATTGGGTTCGATTCCCGGCGGGATGTTTTCTCCTCAAGGGAAATTATTAGATATGAACGTTTCCGCCACCCACGACAAGTCTTCAAATTTCTTCATGACCTTCTTTCCGAGTCGTTCTCAAATTTTGAATCAATTATATAATATTAAATATTAGTAACATAACTTTTTTATTCGTCATAGGCAAAACTTTGTTTCTCACCCAATTAAGTGACGATACGGTCGATGAAGCGCAACTGTATCCGAAGTAGATTGATTGAAGTGTAGACTGATTCCTGTCGCTAAATAAACAACTCCACCACAAAACCTCGTAACAGAACCAAAGGCGGAACTAAGATCAATTCAGGGGTAACCACGGCCCTCTCAAATCACAGATCGTCCGCTCCAGGAAAACAGTTCCCGTTACTGTCGTCCATTAAAGTTAATAGAATTCACGTTGCAATTAAAACGGTGATAATTCGCACCCGGCGCATGCAGAATAGGCAGTAGTTACAATTGAAACTTGACATCTTCAGCCGGTAGTTTGTACAAGGGAAACGTGTATGAATTGGTACAGTTGGGTAGACAATCATATATTCTATAGATATATTCTTAAGATTATTCACTTAAAATTTACCGCATCTACCATATTACGCTATGACACTCACAGCCCCTCTCTAAGTTCAATGATTTTAGTCGTGGGGGTTGGAAACATTCACATCACACACACAATCACACCCAAACCAGAAACACAAATTTGCTAATGGCCTAATGGCCCTAAGAGCTACTTTAACTTAGGACACCGAATTGCCAGTGCCAATACGGTAAGGTCTAACCTTACATGGCCTTTTCTTACCAAGGCGTTTGTAAACGGTGGATAGATTAAAAAAAAAGGCATTAAAAATTTGACAGGTCATCACGTGTTACACACATCCAGATAGGAGACAAACCTACAATAACCTTCTTTATGTTACGCTGTGTTTTATGGTCTTTTTCTAGTTTTGATGAAAAGCGATGTTGTAGCCAAAATGTAGCATGCTTGCCTAGAAAATTCCTATTCACTCTTGACTTGAAGACTTCCGGATTATACCGTCCGGGATACAAAGACCAGGGCAATAAGTTCCACTCCTTGACTGTACGTAGAAGCGAAACGCTTCCAGCTAACCGGAGGTATATCAAGCATAAAATAATAATAAAAAGGCGAAAGTTTGTGAGTGTGTTTCTATGTTTGTTATTTCTTCACGTTCAAAGGGCTGAACTAATTTTAATGAAATTTGGTATCGAGGTAGCTGACACCCTGGATTAACACATAAGGCAACACTTTTTATCCTGGAATTCTTAAGGGTCCGGAACTTACGCGGGTGAAACCCCCAGGCGCAGTTAGGCAACTATAAATGGATGATGTTCGACAGTTTGTCTTGTTGTTAGTACCTGAACTATAATACCTAGAACAATACCTTTAGCTGATAAAAGTTCCTAATTGTTCCGGCACGTTCCATTGAGAGTAGTCTCCAAATCGATTAGTTACCAACTTGTAATTACAGTGTAAGCTAAGCGATGTGTTAATTCTGCAGAACGTTCTAGTTGACAAGCCTCGCAATTGGCAGCTACATCTCTATTTCCATTCCGTTTGGGAATTCACTTGGATATCTTCAAACGTTCCTAATTGACGCAATTTCTACGAGATAACCATCTACCTAACAAGGTATTCTAGGAAAGGTAGGTAAATAGTTGCGCGAGGTGCCCGCGGTACCTACAGTTGCGTTGCCCATTAGACCGGATCGTGGATAATTTTTGACAGGAGAGTTTAACCGCGAAAGTGAAAAAGGCGTTGAGGTTTTTTGCCGCGAAAGTAAAAAATTGCGTTTTGTATAATTTTCTAAAACCTGTGATTCATCGAGTGTTATTGTGTAATAATGGTGGATTATTAACCGTTAATACTTAGTAAACGTGTATAAGTGTAGACAAATCATAAAAAGTTGAAAAACGTAATTTTCCTACGCTCCAAAACACCAACAGAAGTTCTAGTAAAGTTTCTACCACTTTACTAGAGCATGAGTTGACTATGACTGGACCTTGACTCTTTAACTAGATTTTGACTGTGACTTGAGACTAGGACTTTTAATATTAAATTTATACTTGAAATATATTATAACTTGATACTAGCTAAATGCACAAGCCTGCTTAGCCAAAATTAAAAGAAAAATATTTATTTATTTTATTTATGCAGTATTTTTTTTTCCTGCCACCTAGAGGCGAGTTGCTGAACTAAAGAGACAAGCGTGATATTTCAAAAAAGTCATTAAAAGTTCTGCTATTCATCGATAGATGGCAAAACTAAAAAGTATCACCGCTGTGTCGGTCGGAGTGGGGGGTGTTAGGTTATTTTCGTTACGGAATTTCTGGATTCGGTCTCCACGCTCATGGCCCGCTATAGAAGCTATGCAATAGCTTAAAAATCGACTCGATAAAACAAGTTATAATAATATTAATTCTAAGGTGGAACATAGTGAATTTAACGGTTTTACTTGATTTTGCAGTCGGGTTTTTTTTATTTTTTTATGTCAGTGGTGTACATACATTATAAATCTAGACATCACAACCTATATAGGAGCCAGTGAAAATTGTAAGCGAATCGTTTGTACAGCACCTGGAATAGTCCAAGCTTGCATCGTTACGGGACGCAATCGAGCGACACAGTATTCCTGTTTTTGGCAGCCGCAGCTACAAATTGCGAACAAATTGGGGCGCAGAGGACCGCGTGGGGCTATGCGTGTCTGTAGTAGCAGCGGGATTTATGCGTTTCCATTTTATTGACGTGCATTTGCTCGATACGTGTCCGTCAATACCGTGTGTACCTTTTAGACCTTTTAGACTTTACTGCGTGACAGTGACAGCAAAGGCGTGTTATTTTACGCGGGAAAAAGGATGACATTTACATGGTGAAATGAATTTATGTGATTTTACTTTATTTAGGCTTGGCAAACTATGTGCATTATGTGCACACTGGCTAAGTGTCAAGTAAATAAACAATAAAAAAACAAACGCGTTCACACTCACAGCCCTACACCAAGTTTAATGTGTAGTGGGTGCCAGAAACATCCACATATCACCAAGATCCAGAAGCATAAATGTCCCTTGACTTTCAAAACCAGAAACATAAATTTCCCTTGGGAGAAATCTTGTATTTCTACCTAGAATTGAAAATAAATGAATAATTGAAATTGAATTATAACCTTGACTACATAGTAAACCTAAATAAATGTGTAGTACTAACTAATCGGCTTAATCTATTGAATCTTAGGACGTCGGGATCATCATGGATAATAATAACACTTAGCATCAAGTAAGTTAGTGGTCAATTACTAGCCTATTGAAAAATTAAACAAACTAAAAAAAAATCATTGGATGCCAAAAACACATTACAGTATAAAAATACTTTTACATAAAAAAATTACAAGTGGTGGACAGACAGCCTCAGACTGAGGTTAGTTTAAAATAAATACTAAACCTAAACTTAACCAATTTCGGTGAAAATTGCATGGACCAATCTGAAAATCCTTTCATGTAAATAAATAATTTTCTAAATCTGTTTCTAAATAACGAATTTCTGAGCTAAAAAACAGAAGGAATACAACCTAATAGAGAGCTATTAGGTTGTATTTTTTGTTCCTTGTTTTTCCTTTTTATTAATTCCTTTTGAAGTCGGTTAAAATAGGCTAATAATCGCGGAACATTAATGGTGATGGTGATGAGTGTTTAGACAAATATGTTCTTTCGGGTTATAAAGCATTAAGCGAGATAGAATTTAGATAAGTTTCGCTACTAACGAGATACGAGGTTACTAAAGAACGCCGCTGATAAAGGCCGAAATGGGTAGATTAGACTTAGACTTAGATAATGAGTAGCAACGGCTGTTATCACATGACATTGAATAGGTTTAAAAATACCGACTTCACCGCTTATATTTTGAAGTATGATCTACCAAACAAAAAAAAACAATCATCAAAATCGATTCATAATTGGCGAAATGATCGCGTAACCTAGTACGTCTAACAGATAATCTAAATATATAATAGTTGGGTTAAGAAAATTAAACAAAAAATGGGCGAAAATCTTCAAGACTCCATCTCCAAGTGCATCCACAGGAAAAGACACGCCTATGTTTTGGACGCATTAAAACGAACCAAGTTGGCATCGCCCCAATCTGCCACGGCCAACAAGCTCGAATTTAATCGGTCTATCATCCCCTCCCTCTCTTAGTGACTGGACTTGTACCTCACCAGCTCGTGCATTGGATACGTAACTTTCGACAACAGTGCTATCTACTGCATACCCAAAGATACCGGGCTTGAGCAGATCATTAATGTGAAGCAAAAAGAGCGTTGCCGGAAGAACAGACCCTTGAGGTACCCCGGCATTAATTGCCATTAGATCGGACGAGCAACCGTCAACTACCACTCGAATCGATCGTTCTCTTAAGAAGTCGGATATCCAAATACATAAATCGGGAGGTAAACCATAGGCTAGAAGCTTGCCAATAAGGCTATCGTGCCAAACCCTGTCAAAAGACTACGAGTGCCTCGCCGTGTTTCTCCAAGGCCTCGCTCCATATGTGAGTGGCATATGCAAGAAGGTCTCCTGTTGACCGGTTCTGGCGAAACCCATATGCCGGTCACTCAGGAGATCATTTGCTTCAAAATAGCCTAGGAGCTTTTGTGTTCAGTACACTTACACAGACTTGTATCGTCGAAGCACAAATGTCCCTATGGTAGGAATATTATGCTCCTACTTGGAATCGAATCAAGGAAAGGGTAATGAAGTTTGTACAGAACCCTCGGTGAGCTAGATAGACTCGCATTTATCCTGTTTTTATTATATCTAGATGCCTATACGTTTAGCACCAATTCCCAAATGTAACGTCATCGTCTCCAAATCGTCATCTTCGCAAGAAGACACTCAAGTCGTCAATTAGACGATCAGGAGAATTGAACGCGTTGAGATCCCGGAAATGTGCCTTTGGCTAAATGGCACACTCGCAGCCGCATTTGGCTGAAGTGGACGCAGTGTGGGATTCAGGATTCAAGATTCAGGGGCAGAGAATTTGAGATAATTTTCTCATGCACAGGACCAAAGTCTTTAACCACTGATACAATCAAGTTATACCATTGTAGTAATACCATTTAAAATGTTAGCTTGGTAGGTACCTCGCGTACTCAGAGTCCTTCACTAACTAAGCGAGAAAAAGGAGGTTAGGTTAAAATACATCGCTCGAGCTAAGCCTGTCCTACCGCGCCGAAATTTTCATATAAGTTACTTAAGTGCCAGAATTGAAAAATCTCAGATACTTGCCAGTAACATTAGGATAATGTAAGACTTTGACTAAGTAATATTATACGTTAGCAGTATTATGACAAATAAAATTAGGCAGACAATAAAACAATGCTCTAGATTTAAGCAAAACCAGTTAAATGTTTATGTCAACTGACTATTATTCGTAACAAATTTTGAAAGAAAATGTAGGCTGACAAAGACGGCAAAAAAAAAAATGTAAAGAAAAGGTTTACGTAAGCCGTGTATGAATTTTGTATTGAAATTTTGTACGAGTATGTATATTTGCAACGAGGAATCTCTGTAACGTTGTGAAGAAATTTGTTATGTAGTTAGTCCAAATCCCGGAGTAGAACACAGGCTACCCCTATTAAGGCGGGAAAAGCTCGGAGTGTAGCTTTTTCCTAATAATAATATTTGGAACAAGCTACAATAAATAATTACCCCCTTTTAATTTGGGGTAAATAATTACCCCAAAGATTTCTAGTCGGATCTTACCAATACCCTTAACTGCATCCCTGGGAACCACGGCACGGTGCGAGCTAATTGGTGATGCAACGTGCGACGTTGCCGCTCCGCAGGACGCACGACGAATGATTTCAATTACCTAATTAGATTTACGGCGGCAGTTCGACAGTTTCACAAGCTACGCCGTAATTGCAGCTGTTGGCAGTCATTTTGCAGATTGATTACATGCATAAAAGCAAGTTTGTACACTTATATGGTAAGGATTTTGAATTAAATAACGCATTTTTTTTAGACTTTGTATTTAATATTATTGCCACTAGCAAATAACTAATAAAAATGAAAAAAGAAACGTATAAGTCATATTTATTAGGGATAAAGAGAGAGTATCGTCGCATGGTGGCCAGTTTATCGACATTTCATCGGTTTACACTTCGCTCCACTCCACTGTGCCCCATTGAGACATCATAATATTATATTTATTACTAGAACCGGTGAACTTCGAAAGCAATCCGAAGTGGTAATTCCAATATAAAATGACCAATATTCTTTTCGATTGTTGTGCTTAATAATTTTCAGTACGCAGCTATAAAAAAGTACTTTTATGAAAACTTTCACCCTAATTTCTTTCTCCTTAATATGCACCTGTTGTAAATCTTTTCGTAGCAATTTATAATTTTACACAATTGACTTCAAAAGCAACATTTATTTATAGCTATTCTCCTTCCGTTAAGGTATAACATAATGATCCCCTTTCTTTTCGTAAAATAATGATCAACAATAGAACAAACTTGAAGTGGGAACCTAATCCCCTTTTTAACTTTAGTTAGACAATGATCAAAGCCGGGATCAAGTAGGAAGGGTCTCCCACACTTGAAACTGATTCCAGACGACTGAAGTTGGTACTCCTCAACGAGGTGTGAAAATATTATGGAAGGCTACATATGTGATACCATACGCTGATGCCTTAGGCAGGTACGGCGAAGGCTAGTTGGCGGTAGCAGCGCTATCGGGGCGAACTAAAAAAAATCAATAAAGTGTGCTGCATTGTCGGTTTTGGGTAAAATAGAGAAAATTTGTATTTTGCTTTTAAAACAATATTAAAAGCCACCAAGTCTGTATTGCACTTACTAAAAAATTTAAAAAGCCGTCTGCGAAAAATGCTAATCTACTTTTTATGTAATTTTATGTAATCCCCTTTTATTTTGATAACATAGTCGATAGGCTGATGATTTTTTTATAATACTGTTTTGCGCCAAAAATCGAATAGTTTGTTTTTTTTTTCAAACACTTATCTAAAGACACTTGGGTTTCTAACACGAATATAATGATACCATAACTGTCGAAATCCATCCAGCCGTCCAGATGATATATGACGTAATAATAAAAATTACAAATATAATAATACATACATCATACATACAAGATACGCGCGAAAATTATAACCCTTCCTTGTTAGTCGGGTAACAAAGTAAACATTGTTTTAAGGTAATCAATGAGGTTGGTACTGGTTTTGCTGGGTGCAAAATGTGCTGTGCATTTCCAGCAATTAATAATAACGTCAATCCTAGTTACTGTCGTTTTGCAGTGTATATTGTGCAGGACCTTAACGAGATGTACAAAAGGAAGGACGATCCTTCAATGTGTGTTTTATAAAGTAGAAGGCAGTACTGGTGACAGGATTTTTCAGGCCGCCTAAAGGCGTCCGACATTATTGTTATCTGTCATTCTTAGAAAGGATAATTGAACACACGCATTACTCTAAATTTCTCAATTCCAGTATTTTTTTTTATATATAAATTCTCAAAATAAAGTGCATCAAACAATACTGAAAGAGATTGAATCCCACGACACAGGACTTATCCTAGTGTGGGATAGAGGGCTCACTAACAATAACATTATGTGAACATATAATGTTAGACTGTGATAATATTTTAGGTAAATGAAATAAATTATTATATTATATTATATAATTAATATCATTATGTTGTTTATTTTTTTTTTATTTTTTTTATACTTATAATAAACACATAGGTAACTACGGGCCAATTGCCTATATTTCCTAAAACTAAACGAAAACTATGTACAGCAAAGAACTAAGTTACCTACAAGACATCGAGCTTATAGGTAACTCAAGTGCTCAAGCCCACTACCAGTGGGTAGCGTTCCCATCATGCTGGCGGCATTGCCTCTCTGAATTGCAATGCTAATACGTTGAGCCAAATAAGTGCCAGCATTTTGATCACGCGTCGCTTCAACCAGGCGCTCTGATAGAATTTTGAAAATAGAATGAGCTCCCGGTCCCCAAGGACCCAGTGTCTCAACACCAAACGGCTCAAATATGTAACCACTGCCAAGGTTTCCATATTTGCGCCGTTTACGCTGCTCTGCCGAAGTTGCCGCGACGCCAACCCCATTCTGTGTTTCAGAATAAATATTAAATAAAATAATATTAAATAATATTTAATTTATTATTTTATTAATATTAATATATAATTCATTATGTTGTTGTGAGAGATATATACAGTATAAAAAATCTAAAACAAATACTTAGGTATACTACAATTTGGCGCAGTTTACAGTTGGACGCAGTGTGCAGGTCTCCTTCCTCTGCGCCGTACCCACGGTCCTGGGAATTCGATTCCCGGCAAGAGCACAAATTCTTCCCAAGGCACATTTGTTCTTCTGGATCTGGATGTAATTGTGTCTGTTGTAAATGTTTCCGTCACCAACGATACAAATCTTTGAACTTAGTGTGGTACTGTGAGTCTAAATGCGTTTAATTTATACTAGATGCTGTTGCACTACCCACTATGTCCTATCGCGTTATAAACGCCACTCAAACTGCGGCTTTGGATTGATTGCACGACCCTTCACAATCTATATGCTAATTCCATCTATTTATACACAGTGCATCCTTATTATGTAAATGGGGCAGCTCGATTTGCGTAATCTGAGATCACGGAAGAAATACTCCCGTTTTGGGAGCGCAGGAACGGCATGTGAGATAAATAGTCACCTAAAGGCATATATATACAAGTACCTACTCACATTTACCTACTCTTTTCGTTTCTGTCTATCTAAAAGTCCCAGATGTTTCTCTGAAGCTTAGTAAATTAATTGCGGAGTTATACGTACATATTGAGCATCATAGTCTTCGGTTTAAATTGTTATAACTTTATTCTCATTGATCATAACGATAGTACTGCGGCGGAATGCCTTACTATTGTGCTTATTAAATATAGAAAGTAACTAACTAAATAAAATTCCTACTCGACAGGAGCAAATAATAGATACAAAATCTTGGTCAATAATCACCGTTTAAGTATTAAATCTAAATTTATGTACCTATATTATTTTAGTATTAATTTTATTGTTGATTTGGGTTTGTTGTAACTTATGGATTATGTCTGAAATAAATGGATTAATAAATGAAAATAATAATAATAATTAATCCGTGTCTGTCTGTCTGTGTGTATGAAAGCGTCAGTGTTTTATGGGATATATAAGCTAGCAATTGACTACTGAATCACTGATAAAGCAAAACAGTTAGTAACTATAACACAAACAAACAAACAAACAAACGCATTCACACTCACAACCCCACACTAAGTTCAAAGACTTGTATCGTGGGTGCCGGAAACATTCACATCACACACACACCACACCCAGAACCAGAAGCACAAATATCCCCTGGGAAGGAATGTGTGCTCCTGCCGGGAATCGAACCCAGGACCCACGGCGCAGAGGGCGGACACCTGTCCACTACGCCAACTGGGTCGTCAAAACGTATAAAATATCAAATCATCCTTTAGAACCGATATAAAATATAATATAGTGTTTTGACGGTTATTTTATAGTTTACTAGCTGATCAGGCAAACGTCGTTCTGCCATATAAATACATTATTTTGTGCTGAATCAGAAAAAAATAAAAACAATAATTTTAGTCCAAAAATAAATTGGGTTGGACCACCCTTAACATTAAGGGGTATGAAAAATAGATGTTGACCAATTCTCAGACTTACCCGATATGCACACAAAATTTCATAAAAACTGGTCGAGCCGTTTCGGAGGTTTTGGTAAGAAACACCGCGACACGACAATTTTACATATTAGAAAGTAGCATATAACACAATAAGGATTAGGGTAATCAGTAGTCACTCGCATTCAGTTCGAATATATGAAGATAAACAATTCTAACGTTAAAGATCATGTGGCAGCTGAATAGTAGAATCTAAAGAACAGTAAAAAGCTCCAATACGAACTAGCCGGGTCGAAGCCGTCGATAAAATCAGAAATAAAGCCGGTTACAACTCCTCCAAACTTTCCACCCAAGGGTAACTAGTTTGACACTTTGTTTTAACTTAAAAACCTTATAAATAGTGTCCCCACTGCGGGAATTTTACGATTCTATTATTTTCGGACTCCTACCAACTAGGGGTGTTTCAATACAATCGATTAAAATTGTCAAATTTTTCAATACTTTACTTTTACATTTACAGCAACTTATTAGAGTTGTACATAATGAATAAATTAATCGCTCTTATGTCTGTCTGTCAATCAAAAATAAAAATCAAAATCGTTTATTCACATGGGCCCCAAAGAGGCACTCATGAAAGTTAATGATTCTATTGCCATATCTGTCAGCCCGCACGTCTGTCATTGTTTATTTTCTCTGAATTTAAATCTAGTAGATCCTAGGATTTATGCTACTTTTTGTCCCGATTAACGCGGGCAAAGCTGTGGGACCTACTTACTATAAATCCATAAGGTCTGGGAGTCATCAAGTTTAAAATGATAAGGTATCTCCCAGACAAGTCGTAAAGAGACACGATAGAAGTGAAATTTTTGTATTATAGAGTAAAATTTTACCCAACCACTTTTCGTCACACAAAAAGGTAGCGGATTAGAATTTCAAAGCCCACCTTTAAGAAGTTTCACTTTAAAAACAGAATATAGTCACGAAAGAAAACGCTGAACGCTTTCACACTCAAAGCCCGAAGTCCGAAGACTTGTGACCGGAAACATTCACATCACACACACAATCACAAACAGAACCGGAAACACAAATTTTCTTTGCAGAAAAAACTTGTGTTACCGCTGGGAATCGAACCTGATACCCTTGCTTAGAAGGCTAGCGTTCAAGCAATTAAGCCAAAGGGTAGTTCAAAGTGACGCTTGAAAAAAAAATCGATATAATTTTTTGCTAACGTTACATCCCTAAACTTCTCCACGGTAGTAAAAGGTCCTAAAGGAATAGACAGTTTAGAGGAAACTGTGACAATATGGAAGTTAGCCATTCGAGTTTGTGTGTAAGATGTTACCCCACAGGGAATAAAGTTTTTCCTGTTTTGAACTGCTGGGTATTACTGTGAAATGACATTGTAAGAAATGTCCATGTTTTAACAATGTTAGGTTATGAACCCATGATACCTACTATAATGAAACAAAAAACAAATAATTAAACGCAAGCAAAGCTTAAAAAAACCGACTTCACCGCTTTATCTTCGGAACTTTGATCAGATTAGATGTACTAAACATTTGATTGGATGGACCAATTGGAAAGCAACATCATTCAAACAAAAAAGAAAATTCAAAAACGGTTCACGTGGAACGAAGTTATGATTTAACACACACATAGAAAAAAATACAGTCGACTTGAGTACCTCCTTTTTTGTGAAGTCGGTAGAAAACTAAATTTTAGTTGACTTGATAACCTGCTTTTTATATTTGAACGTTTCTTATTATAATGTGTTTTTCTGGTTCTGGTTCTAATTGTGTGTGTGGTGTATTTCCGGCACCCACGACACAAGTCATCGAACGTAGTGTGAAAGCGTGTATTTTTTTATTATAATTGATTTATGCGAAACTTTTTATGGGAGAGCTTTAAAATTGACGACCCAGTTGTTGCAGTGGACAGGTCTCCGCCCTCTGCGCTGTGGGTCCTGGGTGCGATTCCCGGTAGGAGCACAAATTCCTTCCCAAGAGATATTTGTGTTTCTGGTTCTGGGTGTAGCATGTGTGTGTGTGATGTGAATGTTTCCGGCACCCACGATACAAATCTTTGAACTTAGTGTGGGGCTGTGAGTGAGAATGCGTACCTTTTTGTGTGACGAAAAGTGGTGGGAATAAACACTGTGATGAATAATTTTATTATTCCTTATTGCATCTCGGGTCTATGCCCGGACCTTTGTAAGGCATTAGCGGATACGTAGCCAACGCTAAGAGGCCCTTTGGTATAGTTACATTTTAATAATACCATATCAGGCGTGTCCAAAAATTTGACGGACTCTCTTATAATGTCAGTTATAATGTCAAGAGATGTCTTGTTTAGTCCCACAAAGTTACCTATCCAAGCACTGACCTGATATTAATTATTATACGTAGACTAGTCAACGGGCCAATTTACTATTTCTATTTTATAAAACTAAATTAAAACTTTAAAAATCTGTACAGCAAAAGACTTTACTACAAACCACCGAGCTTATAGATAGCTAAAGTGCTCAAGCTCACTACCAGAGGTGGCCATCATGCCTTTTGTTATCTTAGGACTCTCTATGAATTGCAATTCTAATGCGTTAAACCAAATAGTTATCAGCAATTTTTATTAATTGACTTGCTATAATGATTTTATTAATGAGTTTTTTATTTATGTTTTTATAGGCAAGCATTTGACCGCTATCTCACCTGGTGGAAAGCGATGATGCAGCCGAAGATGTATTTTTTTCACAAGTGACATACTACTTAATCTAAATACTATAATTCTAGCTAGCTACCTAACCGTATTGAAATAGGACTGAATAATTAAAATATGCAAATAAAAGTCCATTAAGGCATAACATTTTTCGCTTTCCTCGCTAGGGAAATCACTTCTGATGCCGACAGATTAATTGTTACAGTTTTTACTTGGAACTTGTAGAAAGTATAACCACAGATTACTCAATCACACTAATGTTTTAAATCCGTAAGTGTGTGTGTAAGTGAGTAAATTTGTAAGTATGTTTGTTTTCCCTTCACGCTGTAATGGCTGAACGGATTTGGATGTAAATGTTTCCAGCATCCAAAACATAAGTCGCCGAACTAAGTGAGGGGCTGTGAGTGTGAAAGCGAAAAAAGAAAAATCATAGAAGGTTCATCGAGGGTTCAATAAGTAGCTCTTA
This sequence comes from Lomographa bimaculata, assembly GCA_948107665.1. Taxonomy (NCBI): domain Eukaryota; kingdom Metazoa; phylum Arthropoda; class Insecta; order Lepidoptera; family Geometridae; genus Lomographa; species Lomographa bimaculata. The sequence goes on from OX403603.1 coordinate 8,888,775, forward strand.
TATTACATACTTTCTAGGAATCGAAAAAAGCATGCTCATATAAATATTTTTATTTTGTGTTATGAGTAAATTTTCTATTCTACTACATTTTATAAATACCTGTTTAAAACCTGCAAATAATTTTAGGTTAATGATTATTTAACTCAAATCACAATACACAATCATAAAAACACAAAAAATGTTACAATATAATTTTTAGACACATGCAAAATATGATTATGGTAAGAGCAAGCTTATAACTGACGAGGTTTCCGCATCGGCATGAGTGTCGACCTGCGATCCGGCAAAAATTCCATTTCCTCCAAATCCCTGCTTTTACCTTGTTCTATTCTATCGTTATATAGCAACTTAGGACCTTCCATTTTGCTCGTCGCTGAAGATATTACTGAGGCTACAGTAAACGAAGGGTGTGGGAAGTCTGGGATTTGCGAAACGTAATATTCTAGCATCTTACGACGCTTTTCTTCTTGTGATGTCTCATATACCTCAGTTTCACTGACTTCAGTTTCTTCCAGCAATTCCCTTTCATCGGATCTCGTATCACTGATGTCTGTTTGTAATGTATCGCTGGATTCGTCCATGTTGAAGACGGAATTATCTTGGGAAGATTTGGTTGAGTCCATAGAACTTCCTGACGAAACCTCACCTTGATATCGGTAGTAGGAGAATCTTAGATGAGAGTAATCGTCGATAAAGCCAGTTTCTTCTAGTTTTGATGGAGTTTGTTCTTCTACCAAATCATCATTGTTTCCGTTCATTTTGAACCACTTTTGTTGTTTACGGGACGTCTGAGTATCGTTTTTTAACCGAGATATGAAATTGACACTAAACTACCCATAAAACAAAATATATATTGTTTTATTTTTGTCTACCTTCTTTTTGAGTTTTTACTTATTTCGCTGTTTCGTTCGTAACTGTTGTAAATATGACTTGACACTGGCTAATAATATTTTTTACAAACACATAAATTGCAGTCACAGCCTCTCTAAGTTCAATGCACAGAGATTGAGGAAAGAAAAATATACCTGTATCTACATAAAATCAATGTCAATGAATGAGTGTGAATGAGTTTTTTATATAAAATATCGTAGCTAGGTATAGCAAAATTTAACTTTTCTACCGACTTCACATAAAAGAAGGAAGTAGGAGTAAACTGTATTTTTTTTCTTTATACTATGTTATGGTGTGTTTCCTCATAACTTCTTTCCACGTGAACCGATTTTGAAATATTTTTTTTGTTTGATAGATGTTGCTTTCCAATTACCATTTAAACTTGATCAAGATCTGATCCGTAGTTCTTGAAATATCGTCAATAATGCGTGTTTAGTACATCTAATCTGATCAAAGTTCTTAAGACAAAGCGGTGAAGTCGGTATTTTTTAAGCTTTGCTTGCGTTTAATTATTGTTAATAAAATACCCCATAACAAATTTCACACATTTTTGATAGATGGCGTTAGTAGTTTCAAATAAGACCCCCTATTACCTGTCTATATTGCTAGCAGTTCCTATTTGAATTACCAAAAATGAACCTCATTTCTTAGGAGTTTTGTCAATTTCGATTAGAAACCTACAGAGATAGGTAATAAGGGGTTAGATATAAAAAAGCTTTTACTGTTAATCTTAATGTTAAGTAAGCATCGAATGGTAATAGAACTATGATATAACAGGGAAATATAAATCCCGAACATACGATAGATATAGTGATTCGCAATATACCTACATCATATCTCAACAACTGATAACGTAAGAGCTTGAGTCACTCATGCCGAAGCAACTCAAGTGGAAAAAAATTTGAAAAACCGATAATCTCACCTGACAACCGAGATCATCCTAATCTTATCAAATTCTCGTCTGTATAAAAAGTCAATGTAACTTGGTGTAATTGTCACTGAAGTTAAGGGCAGCCAAAATGAAAGTAGCTCTGGTCATCTTCGCCATCATCGGGCTCGGTTTCACGGCTCCTCAGCCGAGGAAGCTGTTCCACGAGCATTTTGGGGATTTCCTCGACATTATTATGGCGGAAGCTGGTGGTGAAATCGAGCACCTGATGTCTCACTACGAAGAGCATGACGAGTTCGTGGCTGCCCTTGACTACATCAAGACCAACAACTTCAAGGAACTGGTCTACGAGATGGAGCACCTGCCTGAATTCCAAGCTGTGAGTACCTATTAATTGGTTGTCGTCGTAGCAATGGAGTGTCTCTTTCTTTCCCTTTTCTCTACTCATGTCGGCATAAACAGTCGGCTCGATTAACCAATCCAAATTTTCCAATGTAGGTACTTATGCAACTACATATCTAAACGGAATTTATGCACTCATTTGAATACACAAATTACACTTTACTGTTAACTTTCCTGCACGGCAAGCATTGTGTCCGTCAAATCAAATCAAAAATTAAAATCGTTTATTCACATGGGCTGCAAAGAGGCACTCATTAAAGTTAATGACTATAAAAGATACTAGCTGCAGTATGCTAGCATTTTGGGCACACTGCCGACCAATGACTTTTTGTATTAGGTTAGTAGTTTAGTTAAAACTGTATTTTGATTAATCCTAAATATTAAATAAAATTACAACATTTAAATATAGCTGCAGTCAACTAGTTATTTGATCTGCGATAAAAATATCATAAAACAATACCCGTATATGTCTGTTTCTCACCTGTTCCGCCGTCTACAAATACCAAGGATACCATAGTAGTTTTTTATTGCCCGTCGTATTCATCATAAAATAATAATTTTCAAAGAAAACAACCATAGGTACGTTCATATTATTCTTATTTGTTTTGCGTTTTCCTGGTCAATTATTATTGTGGTATTATTTGATTGAGTATTATTTTACAAGCTTTTATTTAACTTGCAATGTATGTAACTATGTTTGTTCGGGTGGAATCATTCAACTCAATTTTGAAGCAGATATCTTCAACCGATTGAGCTGAAATGTTGTATTCACGTTTAGTTTGGATGACAATGCATTGTTAGCCGTGTGACTTCATTCGAAATTCAACATGGCGGATCACCCAAAGTGGCGGACAAGTTATTTTTAATGCACTTTTACAATATGGGTACCAAATGCACCAAATCAAATATGGCGGACTTCTAAAAGCTTGATTTTAAAAAGTTTTTCAAATATTTATTTACGACTCTTTTGGCGCAGTTGGCGAGTCTTTTCAACAGCTCAGGTATGAGGTTCGAATCCCGGCGGGAGCACAATTTCCCAAGAAACATATTTTTCTATGTTTCCGGTACTCGCAACGTTTTGACTAGTGTGGGATTGCTAGTGTAAGTTTTTAAATATGTTTAAATTATAGTAGTGCTTCTAAACTTTTACAGGTGGTTGACTTCCTGGAGCAGGACAACATTGACATTCACTTTTTCCTTGACATTTTCAACGAAATCGTGGGTAAGTACAACATCTATTACTTCCAAACTAAACCTAATGATTATGTTCCCATATTCAAGTTATACCTACGTCTCCTGTCATACATATCCGACCAGAAAGGGGAGGGCGCGTTGCCCTCAATAAATGATCATACAGATAACTAGCCGTGCCCCGAAGCTTCACCCGCATTTGTCGAATTAAAAAGTAGCCTATGTGTTAATACTGGATATAATCTATGTACAAAATCTAGCCTACTCCTAGCCTTCTCTAACTGAGAAAGAGTTTAGGTTTATAATCTGCCACCCTGGCCAAGTACAGTGCGCATCTATTAGAATTTCCCAGTTCTTAGGACCCAAATTTTATTTTCCTTCCAGGTGTAGAATTCAAGAAACGCCTATCATCTCGCCACGAACTTAGCGGCACCGACTTCAGCGCTTTCATCGAAGACAGCATCGCAGAGTTCCCCAAGGACAAGCTCGCAGCTCTCTTCGACCAGAAACTCGCTGAGGACGACGAATTCAGAACTGCCATCGAGAACCTTCAGAGTGAGGAGTGGGACGCGGTCTTCACCGCACTCTGGGAGAACGAAGTCTTCCAAGCTGAAGTCCAGACTCTTGCTGGGTACGGCATTGACATCCGCTCTGTTCTGCACCAGATCGTGGCAGTCTTCGGCCAGTAAATTAATATTGTTATTGGTGTGAATAAATTTTCATCAATACAATGAAGTCCTGTTTTGCCCTTTTCCTATACCTGACTTTGGCCCTAAAAACGCTTAGAAAAACTTACTTACGTTCTTTACTCTCTCTTTATTAATCTCCTGATTGAGGTAAATAATTTGTTTGAGGTGAACTAGTCTGCGGACCAACTGCCTATATCTTCAAAACTAATAAAATGCAGCAAGATAGCCCACTACAAGCCACCATTGGGTAGGAGTTAGTTTTATGTGAATATATCCTAAGATATGGTTATAATACATAATATTCTGTCTTTGGTTCTCGGCGAGGCTATCTTACAAGTAAAGAAGCTGCTACATTGTGATCAAAATAAATCTCTCCGATGAGGGCAGAACAATTAAGATCGAACTTCACTTGAGGTAAGTTCGTTTGATCAATAAACTAGTCAACAAGGGCGTGGATAAATTATTTTCTTATTTATTACATAAACTTATGTACCTATAGATATTGTAGCTAAAGTTAGTAGGTCTGTAACTGTTGTAACCTATGAGATGTTTTTTCTGTAAATAATAATAAAGACTAGAAAATTTAAGGTAATTTCCGTGATCTCTACCAGTCTTGCACATCGGAGTCCAGCAATACATCACGGCTAATTGTGTGTTTTAGCAAAAAATGTTACATATACTTAGCTTTTCTGCGTCTTCAAACACTGCACAAATTACACAGGTACTATGAGAGAAGATAAATAGTTACAATATAAGTACTGTATTTTTTATTGAAATAGAAGAAATGGTAATTTATCTATTATTTTGTCACTGTAATTAAGTGGATGAGTGAGATAGATAGATCGTCTAGGCCAGTCTAGGGTGAGATAGTGATCGCAGCGTAATGCATGTAAACATGCGTATATAGATATACGGCTTTTAGGATATATGAAAGCAGTGTTGTTCGGATATAATTTCTTAAAAAACTCTACTTGTATGTATCACACTATTTTAATATGTTAATGATGTTTCCGGAGGTGGGCGTTGCCATCTGCGACACAGTTTTATACTTCTGCAAGCGGCATCGTACTCTGTATTTTCTACTTACTTTACAAAAGGAGGTACTCAAGTCATCTGTATTTTTTTAAAAGTGTGTTACCTCATATATTCGTTCCACGTGAATCGAGGTCGAATTTTTTTTTTGTTTGAAAGAGTTCGCCTTCTAATTGGTCCCATTTAAATTTGATCAAGATCTGATCAGTAATTCTTGAAATATCTTCAATAAAGCGTGTTTAGTACATCTAATCTGATCAAAGTCTCGAAGATAAAGCGGTGAACTCGGTTTTTTCAAGCTTTGCTTGCGTTTAATTATTCTAGTTTTGATACGTTTATTGTACATAATAAAGACTTGTTATAATTATTATATATAGAATACAATACAACTACTCTTATAAATTCACTTGTATCTACCATCTGTGGAATGATCTGTTTATCTTATCATTACCAATCTGGCAGTCCAAATAGTTATCGGATTACGTGTACATTTTGAGATATAATAAAAAGATTCGGATTATTTTGTCTGAGTAGTTATTGACTGAATCAGCGATAACTTATTGGCTGTCTGTAAACAACATATTATACAACTTCCACAATGATGTTATAATCATTTTTATTAATTGTCTTATCCTTATACAAACCTATATATAATTTGAACTATTTGGTCAAATTAAATTGAAAAGAAAGCATTAGACGAGTCTTAACGCGCTTTTCTTTAACATTTACTGTGGCAGGAAGTACTGTTAGTAAGTAACTGTTACTTAATCTGTGACCCGTCACAGATTAAGTAACAGTTACTTCGTAATCCGCCACATTAAGCTTCTAAGATACGTTTTGAACCTATTTATACAAAAAGGAGGTTTTCAAGTCAACCAAATATTTTGTTTTTGTTTAGCCGTTTATAACTTATCCAACTAAGCGACGCCGGGTGTTTCATATCTGAAACACCAGTACATAAATAATTCTGCTATCATTCTTTTATTTCGAACTAAATTATAATTGCTAAGCTATCCCTGATAATCACTTCCGCCATAACATTCTGTACCCGCTTTAAGTTACAATGAAAGTGCAAAACAAAGTTGTAATTGATCATTGTAACTCTCAGGTAACGACCCAAAACTTTGATAAAGTTTCTTTGTTGCATTATTAATTGTAGGCGAGATGGCAGAGACAATGGAGGATCTTCGCAACAACAAGATAGAAACGACCCAGTCAAAAGCCAAGTCTCAGGTTGAATAAGTTTCTATTTACAATAGGGTCGTCGGCTCATTTTAGTAGTACAAATAGGCAGGCATGCACTAAAGAAAACTTTATCTATTCCATTGTAAAGCATGCTTAAATATTCTTGTGCGTGTGATGTGAATTTTTCCAGCGCCCACGGCATAAATTATCGAACTTAGTGTGGGGCTGTGAGTGAAAAAGCGTTTATGGCGTTTTATATTTCTTTGATTAATAATTATCATGACGAACGATAAGGAATTTGATTTTTAAAACGCAGATGAACGATGTCCGGTGGCGTTGTTGGTTGTGCGTTTGCCTTCTCAGCATCAAGTATCGGGTTCGATTCCTGATGAGAGCACAACACGCAAGTTTTCTCCTCAAGGGAAATTTATGTTTGGATGTGATTGTTTGTGTCATGTGAATGTTTTCATAATCGAAAGTGTTTTCGAACTTATTGTAAGTCTGAAAGCGTTTAAGTTTAAGAAATAATACATACTATATATACATACTACAACATACAACCCTCCTTTTTGAACCGCCGTATTGGGGTAAAAATAAATGTTACGAAAACAGCAAACAAGCACAGTTTTATTTTTTAGTACCTATAATTTTATTTTGAAATATCTCTCTTGTGTGTGAATATGAGGTATTTCACAGGCGCCGCATACTTTATTGTTCTAAGACGAGAATTCGATTTTCTTTTATTTTCTTAAAAGAGCTGGATTGTGGCATTCAAAATGTGGTGCTGACGGCAAATGGTAGGAATTGCCCGTTGACTTAGTTGAACTGCCCGCCGGCTTAGTGAACTGCCCGTTGGCTTAGTTGGGTGAGCATTCGCCTTCTAAGCAGGAGCATTGGGTTCGAATCGACACAAGTTTTCTCCACAAGGAAAATTTATGTTTCTGGTTCTGGTTGTGATTGTGTGTGTGATGTGAATGTTTCCGGCACCCACGACACAAGTCATCGAACTTAGTGTGGAGCTGAGAGTGAGAAAGCGTAAAAAAAATACGAATTCCGTGCCGGCCGCTACAGGTGAAAGAGGCTATATACGTATACTCTTATACTTTGGTCATATAACGACGCGTGGTGAGGACAGCCTGAAAAAGCTGGTCATCGTCAGGAACTTCAGGGGAAAGAAATTGCGTGGGACCCGTGGGTTCCCCGACTAGACGGACAGACCAGCTCTGGGAAAAAGGCGCCAAGTTCTACAACGTGTTCACCAACAGAAGCTACTGGAGATAAGTCTTCAACGCTATGACAAAGACGCCTGGCGATCACGATCTTCAGTCATGAAAACCCGACCAGAGAGATAGTATTTGAAACAATTTAATTGTAAAATAATAATTTCTGAAAACAAACTTTTTAGGGGGCGACCTCGAGTGCAGTAGCATGAGGAAGGAAAGAAAAAGAAATAATTTTATTGACACCACACAACTGTGTACGACAACAAAAAATAAAGATTTGTCCCAGTAAACAACTGTACTTAATCTGACTAAGTAAATCTTGTAGATTAGAAGGTGTACCTATTCATATTGCTTCCGTATGAAGTAATGTCGGAATATGTCTGAACTGAAAATCAATGCAGTAGAATACTCCAGCGCTGATTTTCAGTCCTAACCCTTGGGTAACGCGCTCTGAGCAAAAATAATTAGAGTTAAAATAGCCTATCGTAATTAAATGCGAATACAAAATTTCGTGTCTGAGCTGTTGACTGTTGAAGAGTTCCATTATCTAGAGCTCTATTGAATCCTGGATGTCGATTGTATCCAGAAAAATGCATTGTCATCGGAACTGAACCAATATGTTAAAATATACTCCGTAGGACAGGAAGAAGTGGTTCTTACTCAGCTTAAAAGATTTGACAAACATCGCAAACATTGTAAGTGAAAGCTTAATAATTAAACGCAAGCAAAGCTTAAAAAAACCCGACTTCATCGCTTTATCTTCGAAACTTTGATCAGATTAGATGTACTAAACACGCATTATTGAAGATATTTCAAGAACTACTGATCAGATCTTGATAAAATTTAAAGGGGACCAATTGGAAAGCAACATCTTTCAAACTAAAAAAATATTTCAAAATCGGTTCACGTGGAACGAAGTAATGAGGTAAAATATATATTTAAAAAAATCAGTCAACTTGAGTACCTCCTCCTTTTTTGTGAAGTCGGTAGATAACTATTTGTCATGATCAAGAAGCCAACATGATGTAATTTGTTTTATCTGTAGTAATGTTTAAGAAAAACACATACAGAATACAAAGGCCATTGTTTAACTATCCTAAACAGTGATTCAAATGTATCGATCGATACCGGCTTTTCATTTTGGTCGATGTGTACTTGCTATACGCTCACTCGTATTTCGAAATAATAAAATATCTGAAATAGTTTTTGGACGCGATATTTGTATAGTTATAAAAGTGAAAATATGAAACATATATGTCTTGCTTTAGTTTGTTTGATTATTGGCCTGGGCTATGGATTTGTTGTTCCCACAGGAGTTTCTAGAGTAAGATATAATTAATTTATTTCGAATACATTGTGATGCTAATTTTGCTTAATTAATTATTCTTTTTAACCCCTACGCAAAAAGAGTGGTGTTAGGGGACATCCGTGAATTACGTGATTTTGTCAATTTATCGACTCCCTTTTTCCCCTTGGTGAGATGTCGTGAGATTTTGCTTGACCCCCTCCTCAACCCCTAGTATCACGAGATATTTTTCTAAATACGTATATTCAATGTTAATAAGTTAATATGTGCTCGATTGCGTTGAATTTATTTAAGAGCCCGTATACATTTTTATGTCTGTCTCGCTCGCACAATTCATTCATTTTGAGAAATAAAAATTATGGAGCGAGTTATGGAAAATGTTGTCAATAAATTTAATAAATAATTATGTAACGGATACTTTAAATTCGTTTTCGTTTAAATACCTATTAATTAGACGAAGGAAGAGTGAAAAAAATATAAAATTAATTTGACATCGATTTTTATTCCGCCAACCCTAAGAAAAGCTAACCAAAAGCTAAGAAAACGAATATCAGTTTAAAAGATCCGTGATATTATTATTTAGGGATTATATTGACAACATTTACAATAACTCACACAGTCAGTTTTATATCTCAAAATCAGTGAATCGTGCGAGCGAGAAAGACATAAAAATGTATACGGGTTCTTAACACTGTGTTTAATTATTTTTATTTAAGACTAACCTCTACTAACTGTAAGATTTGGCCATATTTCAGTAGTTTTTTTTGTACTTACTGTTTACTCGGAACACTGTTTCATATATGCAAAAATAAACATAATATTTGCTGAGACACCCTGTCTCCCCCATGTGAGATTGGGTGAGTTTCGGCTCAACTTCCTCCCCCCCGTAAACACCTCAAATATTTAATGGACACCCCTTAATAAGTTACGTTAGTATCTGTGTATCGGCTATCTGTGTCTGTCTGTGTCATCATAGCTCCCAAACGGCTCAGCTGGCATTAGTTTGTTGAGATTATTCTTAGTTTTGTTTGGTGAAAATCGGTGCAGCCATTTTCCAAACAGGGCATCAGGGGTATTTTCTAAATGTATTATTTATTTATTTTATTTAAAAAATCCTAATTATATTATAAATCCGAAAGTTTAGAATAGGAAATATTTATTATTTAATACTTTATTGCACAAAAAGTACAAAAGGTGGACTTAATGTTAGGGGCATTCTCTACCAAATAAATAAGCATGAGATGTATATATAGGTTAGGTTTTTAATCTGTACATCTATATAATTACATCTTATACAAGTATCTTTTTATTAGGAATTTTAATTAATAAAAAGTGATAAAAGGTATGGGAAATTAAAATAGCAAAAAGCGTTCATTTTGCTATTTATTGGCTTACCTAATTAGTGACGTCAGACATTTTTTCAATGATTGGGAAATTTTTCTTGACGGCAGCTGGCGGTGAACTTTGGAGGACTAAGTGATTGGATTGTGGATGTCACAGATATGATCGCATTTTCAAATATTTATTTTGATATAATTTTGTTTTTATGAAACAGATGTTAATTTCGGCAAAATATTTACGTAAAAAATTGTTTAAACGCATAAAAAATGCATATTCCCTATAAGGGTGTACTGGAAATCGTTAATTCTATAATTCTCATATTAGCGTTTTTAATTTTCAGGGCCCTACATTAAGCACCTCAAAAGTTTCAATAGAGACTTCTACGCAGAGCAATTTGGAGAGCTACGACAACATTAATCAAAGCGAATTATATATTAATGACAGTAACAAGACTCGCAACATCACGCAGAGGTCTTTCATTTATCTACAGCAAAAATTGCGATCTAAATATAATAATAATGTGTACAAGCAAATGATAACAGGACTAGTTCAACCTATAAAGACCTTCAAATTAGGCAAGGCTGATAAAATGCCTATATTATTTATGAAAGCTCGGCAGGATTATCTTGGGCCTGATATTCCACCACAAATCTTTGTTGCAAATCTCAATAATAATCACAGAGTCCAGAACGAACCTGGTGATTTATCCAAAATGTCCACGAAACTAAGGTTGGTGCAGAACCCAAGTAAAGAACATCGAGCTACAACTGTGTCATTCATGGAAAATTCATCGAATCTCCGATCACGCAACAAAGAACAATATAATAAAAATCCCCTTAATTTAAATGTCAATAAACCAATCAAATATTACTTCTCTGGTAGTAATCCAAAAATTTCTCATAATAATCATAACCAAAGCTGCGGATACCTTAAAACGAACCAATTATATCGCATACGAACATATTCTAATAAAAAAAAAGATCAATACAAGCCAGAACATATATATCACGATCTAGACGTAATAGGACCGTTTTCAAACGATGAAGATAACTATGAAAGATATATAAAAGAAATTCTAAAAGTAAACGATTTAAAGGAGGATGAAACAAATGAAGAAAATGTTGGAAATTGTGGTGGTATAAATAAGAGAGATGATAGTGAATATGACAAACACAAAAACATTATTTTTGAACTCCCTGCTCTCCAAGAAGCAGTGAAAACCTTGGCGTCACTAAGCCGCGAAGAAAATAACTGAATGAAAAACTTGGCGTCACTAAGCTGCGAAGAAAATAACTGAAGTATGCAAGTTTGTAGGTGCATATTTTTAATACATACGGCTAATTTCTTTTTTGTAATTCCTCAATCTCTTTTGTTATGTAATTATTTGATTTTTAGGCTGAGTCGTAGCCAAAACAAGTGGGAACTTATAGTTTCATCGTGTCTGTCATTATGTCTGTATGGACCTCTCTTATAGGCCGTCTTTGCTTCGATTTTAATACATTTTTGTATGATGATGTCTTAAGATAATCGCTGCAATTTGCGGTTCAAAGAAAATACAAAAAAAAAATTGAGTTAACACTAACCCAAAATATAAAATCGACTTTTTAGTTGGTCAGTGGAATATAAATCTTGTAAATAAAATGTCAAAGTATAAAAGCAATTTGGCAATACGATATTAAAACTTAGATATTCATAGAATAACTAGAAAAATAACCATAAGAAAAATCTAATACAATCAGTATACATTTAATACTATAATTAGTACATACCTACAAAAGTTGCCAACGCATAATCGTACGTCACAAAATTCTAATATATAAAAGTCTAATATATAATCACCTACAAAACCGAGTATGTAGGTATATGAATTTACTTTTATTGGTGTGCTTTTGTATCTTTCATGACAATACAATGATATAGAACCATGGAGGGTCTGATGATAGAGAAGGAAGATGGTCATAGGAACTTTTTGAACTAAACAAGATAAAGCCATTGAGTTTTGGCTCTTTTGATTCGTCTTGACAAGCCTTTATTTCAAGTTTTTATTTACAAAAAGGTAAAAGTTTGAATTTAAAAGACTTTTTAAAGTGCTAGTTGTTTTAGGTTTACTTTTGGATTTTTCATATTTGGCCATATCGTTGCCCACAACCTACAGAACAATATGCCAACAAGAACAAATCAAACGTTGATTATTAAAAGATATAAATTACTAGCTGCGCCCCGCGGTTTCACCCGCGTTGGTAATGATGAAAAGTGATGATGATGATGATGATGAAAAATAGATGTTGGCCGATTCTCATAGATACCGGATAAGCACAAAAAATTTCATCAAAATCGGTCAAGCCGTTTCGGAGGAGTATGGCAACGAAAACTGTGACACGAGAATTTTATATATTAGATTTATTTTTAATTGGCCGTTTCATGAAATGTCAACACCAAGAAAAAGTCAGTGATCACGATGAGATTAATCTTACGACCGGTCTACGACACCTTTTAGGCAATGTATGTTTGATTGTATATTTAGATAACTTTTTCTATAATGTTCGATCACATTATGTTTCAATTAGAATGTATGCAATGAAAAAGTGCCTTAAATATTATATTTGTAAATACAACCTATCTGATCTATCTTCAGTGATTAGGTATAGCCATTTAAGTACCAAGGTAGCAGTGTTATTTTAAGTAATTTTATAAAGTAAACATAATAAAATTAAAGTGTTAACTTAGTACCTGGTCTACGATTTTTTAAATATAACTATGTTTTATATATATTGTTTTATTTCGTACAGTAAGAAGTACGTATATATACCTACAAGTTTTAGAATGGAGTAGTCAGTAGTATAATACTGATCTATGTAAGTATGTAGGTTTTTATAATATGCCAGTGTATTGTTGTAGTTTAATATGTCACTTTAGCCATTGGTTTTAGTTCAATTCGATCTATTTTTTTTCTTTTGATTTTGGACAATCTTTTTGACAATCTTGTGCTTTTAGCCAGTGTCAAGTATTTATATATTTTAAGCATACATTTTATATTAAAAGTCCTTGTCACAAGTCAGAGTCAAAGTCTAGTAAAAGAGTCAAGGTCCAGTCATGGTAAAGTAAAGTGGTAGAAACTTTACTAAAACTTCTGTCGGTGTTTTGGAGCGAAGGCGAAAATCACGTTTTTCAACTTTGTTTGATTTGCCTATACTTATGCACACTTACTAAGTATTAACGAATAATAATCCACCATTATTATACATTAACTCTCGAAGAATCACAGGTTTAGTAAAATTACACAAAATCAAAAACGCATTTTTTTTCAGTTCGCGCAAAAAAAAATATCGATCTCTTTATTATTAGTATTGGAATCTTGATGAATGTTTACAATTTATTACCCCTATTATATAAAAATAAGAGGGTATATGAAAGTTTTTGAGCACTGGGTCCTGTTTAGTAAACGTTACAAATTGTAAATTGTAATTGTATTTTACAAGTTACATAACTGCAAGCATCAGTTTAATAAAGAATTCAACTTCCAAATTAATTTGAGTGAGTGCACTTTTTGGGTGAACAAAAATCATGGAACTCGCGTCATCGTCACCGAACGCTTTCCATGAGCTGTATGTACTGAGTTATATAGTTATCACTTCTATCGGTGGTCCCCAATGACTGCCTTTTTATGTTTTCAACCCCCACTACCCACATTGTGAAAACAATACAAATCTGGATAAACAAAACAACAAATCGAACATGCCAATATCTGTGGAACATACTCACAAAATTTCACAAGAACCGGTTGAGAAATGCGACCTGTAGAGGAGAACAACCGGAAATCCGCCGGACATACGAAAGCAATTTTGCCCAAGCTGAAACGGAAACGCTTCTCTCGCTCTGTTCTCTCGCTCAAAAATAATATGAACAAGTCATTTTTACCCAACGCTTAAATAGTTTATATGTTTATGCAAAGTAAAAATCATATTGCGTTGAAATGTAAATTGCGAAGATGAAATACCATGACCACTGGGCACGCATTTCTAAAGCTCTAAAAGTGCAGTTGAGATTGCATAAGACTTGAGGCCCTGCTAGGCTAAAGTGCGGCGGGCAGATCTACGATACCAACTACGGCGTCTCAAAGCTATCCGGATTGCGATCGCAGCTCGCACACACCCCCACCAGCGTTTGTTGCGCGGAGAAATGAAAAGCAAACAACGTACGCCAACAGATGTCCAGATAGCCAATAGACTGTTACGCGGAATAAAGATTGACCGGAAGGGACAACAGATAGACTGTATGTTTGAAGCGATAACAACGGCTGTTATCTCGTTGGACGGATCACAGATATGTGCGTAAGTATCTGGACAGCCCATATACGTTTGTTTTTACTGCTCGTTTGCATATCTTGAATAATAAAAAAATCCCAATCTAAAATTACTTGCATTTATACAGCAATTAGTTACTTAATAAGAAATATTTACATATTTTTTGTTTTATTCAATTGTTTACTTTAATACATGTACATTTACGCCGGTAAAAAAAATACATTACATATCATGTTAATCAAACAAAACATTACATTTCATGTCAATCAATATTAATATAATAATAATGGTGCCGATTCTGTTGTCCAGAATTAGACTAAACTAACCTAAAATTAGTTTTAGTCCTGCTTTAGTCCAAAACCTATTCAGAAAATGCAAGATTAGACTAAAATTAAGTTTGACAGGACTAAGTTAGTTTAGTTACTCTATTTAGTGAAAATGACCAAATTCTTATTCTGATGTACATGTTTTACGTCAAATTAAGACTAAAAATAGAAATTTTAAACTCAAATTAGTCTGTATGAAAAAGGTTTGAATAGAAAAAAATAATGTAGGTATTCTTTGACTAAAATTAGTTTATTTTTAGTTTAGTTTAGGTTAGTTCGGTGCTAATTCTGTTAAAAATGCAAACAGCACGCAATTTTAAACACGGCCATTCTGACATTTTATCTGATATGATTCGACGTTCATGACCCAATCATAGCTGTATTATAGGAAAATTTATGAATCATTCACATTATGCAAAAATATAATAACCTGATGTCAAGAATCGTATCTAATGGCGTGCGTTTTGCTTTTTGGAATTTCTCATGTATTTTTTACAACTTTTTATTCATTAAAATTTCAATACAAAAACCCATATAAATAAGAAAATAATGTATAGGTTCTATGGCTATAAAGATTTAAAAAATACATGTCCGATATTTAAATCTCATGAGTATTCTCTATAAAGATAAAAAGTGCTACCATTTCTATGACCAACGATATAGTTGACATTGACATTGACATCAAAGATAGAGATATCTCTATCATTGATGTCAATATCATGTCTGTCCATTTTTTTACATACATTTCAAAGCTTATCTTTTCAATCATTGTTACTTCATTAATGTATTTTTTAATATATTTTAAATAGACTTTAGATATAATTGTTATTTTCTGATTTATATATATTAGTAATTACTGTAATATCATACACACAATGCGTTTCACAAGTATATCCTGACATTACTAGATGCGCCATCCAGAATCTCTAGTTCCCATATTTTCTTTACAGTATTTATACAAGAAGATGACTTCGCTCGGACCTGTGACATTGTACGAACATATTTGACCGTTTGGACTTATTTTCGAATGGAAATTGCATTTGAATGACTGTGCAACTATTGTATTAATATGAATGTCAATAGATATTCGTACTTGCTCTAAGTAATTATTATCTACTACTCTATGTGATTAATTGAAACGCAAGCAAAGCTCAAATAATCTGACTTCAACGCTTATATTTCGGTTTTGGCTAGATCGATTTCTATAAAATGTATATTAGACTACCTGTGAAGCATAATCTAACAAACAAAAAAAAAAAAATGGAAATCGATTCATAATTGGCGGAGTTATCGCGTAACACAAAAAAAAATACAGTCGAATTGAGAACCTCCTTTTTATAAAGTCGGTTGTAAACAAGCAAGCGTTAAAACATTTCATATTAGGAATCTGTTAAAATTTTCATATTAAGAATCAGCAATATTTGTGATATTTTTAATAGGTTAAAGAAAAAAAAAGACGTGTGGCACTCGGGGACTGCCGCGGTAAAGATATTGCATAGCATTTTTTATCAATTTATGCAATTATAATTATTTATTTATTTTATTTATGCAGTATTTTTTTTCCTGCCACCTAGAGGTGAGTTACTGAACTAAAGAGACAAGCGTGATATTTCAAAAAAGTAATTAAAAGTTCTGCTATTCATCGATAGATGGCACCGCTGTTCCGGTCGGAGTGGTGGGTGTTAGGTTATTTTCGTTACGGAATTTCTGGATTCGGTCTCCACGCTCAAAGCCCGCGATAGAAGCTATGCAATAGCATAAAAACCTTTTGCTCATAGGTATACCTGTGGCGCTGCTTAGGTTAGACCTCTTTGTCATACATAAAGTATGGATGGAAATATGGATTGAGAATGCATTTAATTTCACACATTCCCAAGTATTAAGGAGAGTAACGCTTTCTAACACTCGCAGTGCAAGAGAATGTAGGCAATATTTACATTCCTTTTGGGGTAGTGGCTTGGTACTCGTAGTGTTTGAGATCAGATCAAATCAAATCAAAATCGTTTATTCACATGGGGCCCAAAGAGGAATTCATGAAAGTTAATTACTCTACTGCCAGATTCGCAAAATTACAGCCATTTCGAGAAGAACCTGGCAAGAAACTTGGCGCCGCATTTTTTTCATTAATTTTATTTTAATTATTCGATTAAATAACACATTTTTCTT
The DNA here is from genome assembly GCA_948107665.1 of Lomographa bimaculata. Taxonomy (NCBI): domain Eukaryota; kingdom Metazoa; phylum Arthropoda; class Insecta; order Lepidoptera; family Geometridae; genus Lomographa; species Lomographa bimaculata. Next base: position 8,905,720 of record OX403603.1, read on the forward strand.
AGACACAGACAGACAAAGCAGTCTGAAATATTAAACAGGAATTACAGAACTTGTATAAAAATATACAAGTTCAGTAATTCCTATAAAAATATATATTGAATTGCCCGGTGGTGTAGTTGGGTGAGCGTTCGCCATCTAAGCAGGGGTTACGGGTTCGATTCCCAGCGGAAACACAAGTTTTCTCCCAAGAAAAATTTGTGTTTCTGGTTCTGGTTGTGATTGTTTGTGTGATGTGAATGTTTCCGGCACCCTCGACACTCGTCATCGAACGATAGAGATACGATAGAATAGTGGGGCTGTGAGTGTGAAAGCTTTTATGTTTCTGTTTTTTATACTAGCAAAATGAGACGATTTTCTATTCCAGATTCAAAATGTTCTCAGTAATCTTGAATAGTATATCTTGTACAAATTTTATCTCTCCAACCTCTTTAATTCCAACTACGGCATCCGTTAAAACTGCATCTGCCTTCTCTGTAAAGTTGCTAACAATGCTATAAACTCATTATCAATGCTCAAATTTTCATGTAGTTTAAGACTCCAACAGGTTTCGAAGTTTTAAAACTTTAGGCGTCACTCCCGATCTCGGATGCATATTTCATTTGGCATGGAAACTGGAGTTGAGTCTCATTCCCGATGTTTAAAGGCATTTACTTAATACGATTATGATTTTTGTTGTATTACTTTGAAAGACAACTTTTGTTTTTTGAAGTCAAAACTTCTTTAGCAGCGTTGTGCACTTTTTGGGATGGGTAAAAAATGTTAAACTCGCGTCAGGACACGTGACCTGATTGAAAATTCGTAAGACAGGGAGAGTAGACCGCCGGCGCGGCGTAGGAGAGGAAGTAATATCCCCTTCTCTTTCTACCGCGCGGCCATCATGTATGTCTGCTCCTGCTGTTTACAACGTTAATGTTCAAGTTTTCACTTCTGCCGGCACTCCCGGAGTGCAACCCCATTTTATTTTTTCTTCATATTTATATTCTTTTATTTATTGCAGTAACAGGTTATTTTATAGATCTTGTAACTTTTAAGCTTTCGCGATTCGAAACATAGTTTAGGTAATATCTCGGGATTTAATCGCGCTTAAAAACTATTTTTATTTACTTCGACGTTTCGGACAAGTTGCATTGGCCATGGTCTTGAGAAGACCATAGATCTTATAAATAACAATAGCCTCTGTGTAACTTACATAAATTAATGCATGCAAACATATTTTTGACTTGGTCGACTTGGGTCGTTCAGCACTTTGTATGTCCGTCCGTGCGTCTGTCAGAGTCATCTAGTGTCTAAACCATATAAGCGAATGACTTCAAATTCTCATAGAATATGTAAAACTACGGCCGAAATCCAGAAAAGACATTTAAATTATATACATGAAAATATTAAGGGAGCTCCACTGAAAATAGGTTGACTATTCTGAAACTGTTTGGGTTATGTCCATTGAAACAGAAATATTCGTAAAGTAAACCTTACAAATATGAATGATACTTACGTTATTTTTTATCAAACAAGAAAAATACACTACTATATATATTTTTTTAATATTTATAAGCACTATTGCAGTCATCTAGATATATTATTATGAATTTCTTACATTCCTAGAACTGGGATCTTGTCCTAGAAGAAATTACAATGTCAGGCACTAGGCAACATCATGCTTGTAGTGCTTGCGTCTTAACCGCTTTCTGAGTATACAATACAATTACTCTTTATTGACCCCTTAAAAGAATTGGTACATAAAAAATACAATTTTACATGAAAGAATACAATGGGCGGTCTTATCACTTAAAGCGATCTCTTCCAGACAACCTTTAGATGGACAAGATGCAGATAGAAGGAGTAGTGTCGGGTGTACTATTAGCTAATAACCGTAACGTTATAACAGATTACAGATAACATATTAATATAATGATATACAAATAATGATATACAGATAACGACATATTACACAAATAATCTTACATATATAAATATTAAATACCATGACACATAAACATACATAAATATTTTCATACAATACCTACTCGTACATGTGAGTAAAGCATTTAAAAAAAATCAGTAGTTGAGAGTATAATCAGAATGTAAAAGAATAAAGATAGAGTCAATGGTCGTCAATCGTGATCTGTAAATATGTTTTCTTACGTTCGTTTAATTATGCATTATAAAAGTATGCACGCGTATTTTCTTGCTTCAATGCGATTGAAGTGATGCTTGAATATTTTTTTTTGTATTTTAACAACTTAAAAAAAATAGGTGGTTAAGTATTTGTCGTGTCAGGGCTCGGAGATTTCTAACATGACGATTTTATATCGCACTAGCTGCGCCCCGCGGTTTCACCCGCGTAAGTTCCGGACCCGCGGGAATTCCGGGATAAAAAGAAGTCTATGTTCTTTCCCAAGCTCTGGACTATCTGTGTACCAAATTTCATTCAAATCGGTTCAGTAGTTCTGGCGTGAAAGCGTAACAGACAGACAGACAGAGTTACTTTCGCATTTATAATATTAAATAAGGATAGTCAAGCCGCAATTTGGTCAAGATAGTTAATGATGAAATATCTCACAATAGGTATCTGAAATAATATAGATTGTAGTTCTAGTAGTTGGTTGCGGATGCGAATCAACTCGGATTCAATTCAAAATGAGAAATGATATAATATTCAAACTCCGCATGGTGCCGCTAACACTTACAGGCTATTTCGCCATGAATAACTTAATAAGTGAATATCATAAAAATTCCCAAAAAAATAATCACTAAAAGTCTTTAGTCTACTCATTTTGAATTTACAAAATTATTGAAAAATGTCTTAACATAACCGTTTTAACACTCACAGCCCAACACTATGTTCGATGACTTGTTATGAATAAGAGGGGTGTTGTAAATCCAACCAGAATAAGAGGTACTTATTACCAGATTTTTAAGTTATGGTAGTTTTATAAACTGGATCATTGATGTATACAAAATCTTAAAAAACCGACTTCATCGCTTATATTTTGGTTTTAGCTTGATCGATTTCGACAAATTTTATATTGGACCACCTCTGAAGTATAAGCTACCAAACAAAAAAAAAACATCAAAATCGATTAAATATTGGCGGAATTATCGCGTAACAGACATACAAAAAAACATACAGTCGAATTGAGAGACTCCTTTTTTGAATTCGGTTGAAAATTAAACTTGATCAACTAAGCACTTGATATGTTGTTAGATCGACTTATTCTGCGAAGTTATATATCTAAACTTAATGTTTAGATATATATATAGTCGTATTGGGTAGTAAGAAGCAATTTTTTAAGAAGAACTAATAATATGTTTCACAGAACTTTCGGTAGTTATGTTATTCCAAACACTTTTCATTGCGTACATCTGGTGTATCACTTACCATCAGGTGATGGTAATGGTCAAATGCTTGTCTATCAAGCAAAACCCAGTGTTTGAGTGATGGAACTTAATCAATTCTAGGGAAACAGTAAATCAGTCACATATTAGTGACATGTTGGAAACAGGTGATGTATATATATGTGCAATGTAGCATCAATTGCAATATTGGATTCCGGAGGAAATGATGTATTAACTTCGTAATTGGTCTGTTAGTTAATTAGATAGGACCTTTATCATTCTGTCTATATCTGTATAGTTCATATACAATAGAATATAACCTTTGATACACAATATGGGAGTCTTTAAGTCACGAGTGGATAGTCATCTTCTAGGCAAACGTGCTCCGTCGTCAACCGCATCGTCACTTACCATCAGGTGAGATGGCGGTCAAACGTTTGCCTATCTTAAATAATAAAAAAAAAATAGCAACATATTTATCTTTAATTTATTAATGTATGTAACTATATGTATATGATTTTAATTACATTAATAATTATATGTATGTTTAAAATATTGCATGTATGTATAATGATCATTGCCGCACCACCGATCACTTTTTGTTAAACTTTTTTATCCTCTCCATCCTAAGGTTGCCTGGAAGAGATCGCTGCTTAGCTATAAGGCCGCCGATTATACAGCTATATTGTTGTGCAATAAAGAGTATTTGTATTGTATTGTATTGTATAGCCCTAGACCAGTACATGGATGTCGGGTTCGCGATCATAAGAGACCGCGGAACATTGGCGACATAATTTAAACGCAAGCATAGCTTAAAAATCGGACTTCATCGATTACATTTTGGTTTCGGCTTGACCGTTTTTGATAAAATTTATATGGGAACACCTCTGAAGTATACTCTACCAAAAAAAAATTTATCAAAATCGATTCATAATTGACGGTGATATCGCGTAACATTCATACAAAAATAAACATACAGTCGAATTGAGAACCTCCTTTTTCGAAGAAAATAAAATATAAGCGACAATCGCTTCTCGATAAAAACTTCTTAAGATGAAAATAGTGCGACCGTGGTCGTCATTCGAATGAACACTGATAAATTGTTGCAAGCAATTTTTTTTATAGCTCATTCAAATAATTTTAAACTTTTGACTACAATCACACTTGCTGGAAAGTGACGTTGCAGTAGTTGCACGTTGCACGTTTGCAGGAAGCTAACGTGCTCCATTATGTTTCTCTAGAATTAACTTTTCTTTAGAACACACACACAAATTGTACCTTTCGGGAAATGGACACCCGCGATATTAGTCTTAGAGAGTGGGGTCGTTTGAGAGCGACTTTATAAAAGCTTTTATATTAAAAGTATACTGAATTTCATGAAAATCGTTGGAGCCGTTTCCAAGATTCAGATCATATATATATATATATATAGGCCTTCTATATAAGTTACATATTAATATTAGCGATAAAATACAAAATATGTTTATCCCAAGAAGGATAATTGTGCCTCTGCCGGGAATCGAAAAACGTACCCGTGGCGTAGAGAGTAAAGATCTGCACACTACGCCAACTGGGTCGTTTCAAACTCAAATAAGTAAGCTGTAATAATAATCAATAATAATCCTTACTATATATAATATTATAAATGCGAAAGTAGCTCTGTCTGTCTGTCTGTCAGTCGCGCTTTCACGCCAAATCTCCTGAACCGATTTAAATAAAATTTGATACACAGATAGTCTAGCTTGCGAAAGAACATAAAACTTACGCGGATAAAACCGCAGGGCGCAGCCAGTTTGTTCATATAAATAAAACACGTTAAAACACAAATTTAATAATTTAAAATGTTAGCAACGTCTATAAGCTTTTTTGTAAAGTGGCATTTGGACCTTTACAAAAAATAGGGGAGTTTTGACTTTCATGCTCTTACAGGAGAACATAGAAGACGCGATTTAAATACCAGGCTCTAGTTAGATTTATCTTAATGACTACGCTTGCAAGAGCAGGAAAAACCTCTTTTAATTTTCTACCTTCATATGCACTTTGTTAAAAGAAAACAGTTGAAAAGCTTGGAAAGCTCGTATTAAAATCCATGAGTTTGAATGCAGAAGTAAGTATACATGCAGGTTCATATCGACTGCTGCATTAGTACTCTTTCGAAAGAGTAAAATTAAGGATAAATATGTTCACTCACATCATACTAATGTTAATAAATATAACAAACATTACTATAAAAAATTTAATATCTTTTATATAGTATACAACAAACGACCTAATTACTTTAAAGACTTGCCTCTGCCTATATTTAAAAGGCAGCTTACAAAGTGGTTACTTGAAAATTGTTTTTATACCCTCAAAGAGTTTATGAATTTTAAGGCCGTGACTATTATTGTATTATCTTGAAATTGATTATTATTGTTTAGCTATATACGTTGACATTATTTCTACACATGACATTTTATACTTATTTTACTAATATTCATTGACATTTATTAAGGTTGATTTATTAATACTATAATAATTTCGCTGCGGACCCGTGGTCACACCGCTTTGCATCTCACTTTTACTATGATTGTGACTGTAAGAGTTTATTTTCATTTTATAACTAAATGTAATTTGTACATGTATAGAATAAATATAATAATATCACACATTTGCGCACGTACTTGAATGGAAGAATGTGTAAGGAACAAATTGAATTAATATCCATCATCAATACATTCTAGTAAATAAATTATTTTGAATTTTAAATAATTATTTGTCCCTGAAATTTTTTTTTTTTTAGACTCGTAGTCTATCATTTGACCGCTATCTCACCTGATGGAAAGCGACGATACGGTCGACGGTGGGACATGCTTGCCTAGAAGGTACCTGTTCACTCTTGACTTGAAGAGGCCTAAGTTATACTTATCGGGAAATAAGAACGAAGGCAGGGTATTCTACTCCTTTGCAGTTCGCATTATAAAAGTAGAGGCAAAACGCTTGGTTTTAATCTGAAGAATATCCACCATAAAAGGATGTCTTGTTTTAGTACGCCTTGTTGTCCCATGATGGAAGGGAGCTACATTGATAGTGAAATTACAGGGAATAAAGAGATTTAACATCTAATATCTCAGGGTGAGGAACTCAGTACTTTGCCAAACAGGATGTTGGCTTAGTTCAAAACTCTGGGTGGCATTGAACTGTAATAGACAAGCGTGACGCTTACCATCAGGCGAGCTACTTGCTCGTTTTGTCTAGCAGTTATCATAAAAAACAACTTATAGGCAAGCATTTGACCACTATGGTAAGCACCCGAAGGAAAAGGATGATGCGGTTACAGATGTAGCATTCGTAGTAGATAGATTTGAAAACTCCTATAGACTCCTTCGGAGAATTAATGCATTCTATTGTGGGCAATATAAGACATTAAATTTTTTGCTGAACGTATGATAAAAATGTTTTTTTTCCATTTTTATTTATTTATAGAGGGTTTTATTAATTAAAACATGTCACCCTCATAGGGGCACTCTTATTACTAACACCTTCGCTTAGTACCTATTTTAACAATTTGGTACGCTTCGAGCGTACAGTAGGTATTTCAACCATAAATGAAAAACGTTGATCTTGTTGTTAGTCGTAAAATATAATATGTCTCTGCAATATATTTTTTTCCCAACTATCAGCCAACTAGTTGCATAAAGTTGTGAATAAACTAAACGAAAATAACTTAGTATTGAGTTTCTTATCAGTACTGAATGGAGGGACGGCGAGACCCTGCATCAATCAATCCTGGATGACGGGCAGAAATTGAAAGACTACTGTGGATATATTATAGGGGCTACCCTATTTAAGTACTTTCTCAGGACACAGCTTGCATCGGGCGATGAAACTTGATATTTGAAAGTAAGAAAGAAAGAAAGAAGTGTTAATTGACAGTGTTAATTCACATGACTTATCACTTGCAATTCAAAGATTGAAGACCCACACTTCTGTAGGACCAGATGGAATACCCTCGTTTATAATAAAAGATTGCATTGATGCGTTTGAATCGCCACTATTGTTCATCATGAATTTGGCTCTAAAAACAGCAACATATCCATCACGATGGAAAATCTCAAGGGTAACACCTATACCCAAGAATAACTCCGGGTCTAAAGTAGAAAACTATAGGCCTATAGCTATATTGTCGGCATTCGGTAAGATATTTGAATCCATTTTGAACCGTCACATAACCAGGCCGGTTAATAATTCTTTTCTAAGTGATGCACAACATGGTTTTAGAGCAGGCAGATCTACTGCAACTAATCACATAAATTTTGTTGACTTTGCTATTAATGCTATAGACCATAAGAAACAGGTTGATGTTGTTTATTTTGACTACAAAAAAGCCTTTGATCGCGTCCATAATGACATATTACTAAATAAATTAGCAGCAATCGGTTTCTCGTCAAATCTTTTAAGATTTTTTGCTAGTTATTTTTTTAATAGAATCCAGTACGTACAACTTCTAGGCTTCCGCTCTGATCTATACGCAACCTGTTCCGGGGTAAGCCAAGGTAGCACACTTGGGCCTACACTATTCTTAATAATGGTGAATGATTTACCGAATGTTGTGAAGTCAGCAAAATGCTTGTTATTTGCTGATGACCTAAAGTTATTCTTGGGAGTAGATAATGTGATAGACTGTGAATTATTGCAGCGAGATATTGATAATGTTGTCAGGTGGAGTGATCGTAACCAACTGGAATTTAACACATCCAAATGCAACAGCATTACCTTTACTCGTTCCCATTCACCCATTGTACACTCTTACAGCATTGCTGGTGTTCCGCTGCAGCGTGTGGCTCAGATTACCGACCTAGGTCTCATCATGGATTCTGAGCTTACCTTCAATTCACATATTATGGAGCTGTGCGGACGAGCCTACAAATCGCTTGGCTTTGTTATGAGGCAAGCCACGCGATTCCGTAACAAGGCACAATTCTCACTTTATATAATTCATTCGTGAGAAGCAAATTAAAATACAATGCTATAATTTGGAGCCCACATGAAAATAAATATAAAATGATGATTGTAAAAGTACATAAGAAATTCGGGCGATATCTGTATATGAAGATATATGGATATTATCCTTACATGTACCCATCCCTTTTCGTAGCAGGCATGGTAGGTATCAACACATTAGAGCTTAGGCGAAAATGTGACTTGTTGCTACACTACTACCTGTTAATGAACAATAAAATAAATAATCCCACCACGCTATCCCACTGTTCACTCTCTGTCCCTGACCAGCTGCGGTGGCTGCGTACGCGGCGCTTATTTGCTACTCCTACAGTCCGTACACAAACTGCGCTGTTTGCTCCAACAACTCAAGCCCTAAGATTGCTTAATGACAATACAATACAATACAATAATTCTTTATTGCACACCAAATAAAAGTAAAATTGTAGAACTTAAAATAATACAGTTATATGAGGTAGTACAATGGGCGGTCTTATCGCTTTAAGCGATTTCTGCCAGACAACCTTTGGATGGACAGAAAATGTGCAGGATGATTTGGGTTGGTGTGGCGTTCTATACTAATATAATTTATCCAAATAGACAAAAATAAATAAAATAAAAACATACATAATAAACATACATAATACACATATGACTTAATTGCTAAAGAACCAGATGTAGATATATTCAACATGCGCTACTCTGATTACATGAGGTATATAACTTATTTTTTAAGTTCCTATTAATAGTCTTATAAAAGTGTAAATTATTATTTTAGTTTGTTCCTAATAATAATGTAAATTTTATTTTAGTTTGTTGTGCGTCTTGGCATTGCTGTAAGCGCAACACGCATCTGTTTATAAATAAATAAATAAATAAGATGGTTTGAAGGTTTAAGATAATGGTTGAGGTTATTATAGCCATATCATTACAAAAACACTAAAAAAAGAAATGCTCTATCGCCCAAGTAAAACAAAATTTTACACCAAAATAGTCTATTTTTCTTTCAACCTGAATCAATATGTTGATCATTGTGTTAGTACCATCCTCTTGTTAACACACATAGTCTCCGTATGTGCTCAATTCGTAGTTGTAGTCTTCTTGTTACCGCGCATGGATCGTGTATTTGCTTAATTCATAGTTGTGAATTATTTGTTAACAGGCGTGATCACCGTATTTGCTCAATTTGTAGTTGTGGTTGACTTGTTAAAAGGCGTGGTCTCTGTATATGCTCAATTAGTAGTCGTGGTCAACTTGTTAACACGCTTGGTCTCCGTATGTGTTAAATCCTTAGTTGTATGTGGTCGACTTGTTAACAAGCATGGCCTCAGTATTTGCTCAATTCTGAGTTGTGGTCGACTTGTTAACACGCGTGGTTTCCATATTTGCTCAATCTGTAGTTGTGGTCGACTTGTTAACAAGCATGGCCTCCGTATTTGCTAAATTCTTAGTTGTGGTCGACTTGTTAACACGCGTGGTCTTCGTATTTGCTCAATCCGTAATTGTGGTTGACTTGTTAAATTGATGCCAGCCAATCATAGAGTGGAATTTTAAAAGTAGCGGGTAGGAACCCGGGTTGTGATTGGTTGATGTCATCTAGCGGATTGTGGAGCTGTAAAAATCAAGTCAGTGTTGCTTGGGAGCTCGAATCAAAAAAGTGTGAGAATTAAGAGAAGAATATAAGTGTTCAAAAGCAAGTTTATTGTTTGATTCCTGACAACAAACCCTGATATGTCTTACCACATTATTAACTTTGACTGTACCTACACATTATAATATGAAATAAGTAGTTATGTGTACTTCTAGTCCACGTAAGCCAATACAGTTGGTAACCCTACTACACTTTTGCCAGTATTGTTGCCAATATTTCGGCAAGGCTGTATTTTCCCAATAAAGGTAAAGCAATATTATGAAGCCACTTGTCTTTTCCGTAAGTAAGTCGATATGCGACTTCTGATACAATTTATTTGTTTATTTTTCCCCTTACGAAGAAGAGGGTTGTTATAAGTTTGTAGTGCGTATCTGTGTGTCTGTTTGTGGCAACGTAGCTTCTAAATGGCTGGACCGATTTTGATTCAGTTTTTTTTTTAGTAAAAGGTGACTAAACCGAGCAATTTTTAAGTTTTTTTGTTTAGATAGGCAAACTTTTGAACACTATCTCACCTGACAATGTGACTAACATTAAACAGTGTTTTAACTATGTTTGGTGAAAATCGATGAAGAGTCTGGGGTATTTTTCAATAATGATTTTGCTACTTATTGTATACAAGCCGTGCCCCGCGGCTTCGCTCGCGTTGATCAATTTAAAAAGATATGGGTTAATCCTAGGCATACGCTATGAACATTCCAAATTTCATCTAAATCTGTATAGCCGTTTTCAGCCGTTACAGCGTGAAGAGATAACAAACATACTTACACAACTTTCGGATTAATAATATAGATATAGAATATAGATTTGCAATCTCGATATGGTAGCACAATGACAATCGACTCAATCTGGTTGTTGCAGTTTCAAATCCTGCCACGACCTTGACCTTCCGGTGTAGGAAACATCGAGATGAATTTTATGATGCTAAGACATATTCATACCAACATACACATTGCATAAACATAAAAGCTCACTCACGCTCACTCACAACTTTATAGCTACACACACACAAAATATTCTTACACACACGCTCATAACGATTGACCATAACGTATACCTCTTGGACAATTATGACTGATATGGAATTCCTAAATGATATTGACGCCACTGAATTGACATATAGTTCATGTATTGACAAACCAGAAAACTGCAAAAATCTACTAGGAGACAGCCTTTGTCAGTACACTATTGTCTGCCAAAATATACGCAGTGTCAACAAAAATTTCGATCAGTTCTTAGTATTTCTACACAGGCTACAATTCCTTCCACACATTATTATCCTAACAGAATGTCGAATTAACGATGACTCGCCAGTAATTTCCCTCCCGAATTATAAGTACCACTCATCAACATTCTTTATTAACCAAAATGATGGAATTATTATTTTTACAAAACACGATCTAAATGTAACTATCGAAGAGCCTCCATTTATAAATGCAAATTGCCTTGTCGTCCACATAAATGATAACACAACTATTATTGCTATTTATAGAACTCCATCAATAAGGAATATAGAAAAATTCTGCATATCCCTTGAAAACACTATAAAAAGTCTGAATAGTGAAACTTGTATTGTCATAGGTGATATAAATCTCGACATAAAAAATGAAACATCTGACAGCCGAGCTACAGAATATTTGGAATTAACTGCACATTACGGTTTTGTACCAGGGCACTCTTTTCCTACTCGTGGGCCTAACTGCTTGGACCACGTCTTAGTAAAAACAAATAAAAAAACTCACACAATAATTTGTCGTACCGATATCACAGACCATAGTAGTATTATTTTAGGGATTGAAAGAAATAAATTAACAATTAATAAACCAAAAAATAGAATTTATGACAAAACTGATATTAATATGTGTATAAATGATCTCAAAAACACAGACTTTAGAGATTTTTATAAAATTACAGATGTAAATGAAGCTTTCAATGATTTCACAAATAAAGTAAGCAAAATTATTCAACAAAACACTAAACAAAATTATAAGCGCAATAGCGAAGTCATAATTAAGCCCTGGATCACCCCTGGCTTACTAAAGTGCATAAGAAAAAGAGATCTCTTACATCTTAACTCAAAAAAAAACCCAGAAGATTATGTCGCTTTGAGTGAATATAAGAAATATAGGAATAAAGTCAGTGACATATTACATGCTACAAAAAATAGCTACGACATGAAGCTACTTAAAGATGCAAAGGGAGATATTAAAAAGACTTGGAATGGTATTAAAACTATATGTAATATACAAAAACAAAACACTAAAAACCTCGAATTATTAAATTTATCAGCAAACCCAATAGAGTCGTTAAATAATGTTAACGAATACTTTACTACGGTTGGCAAAAAGTTAGCAAGTAACATTTTAGACAAACTAGATATGACAGAAGAGCAACTTGCATCACAATTCAAACCACCACCAAATGCTCCTGCAAACTCCTTCTTCTTAACCCCGACCGACCCTTTCGAAATATCTCAGATCATTAGCTCATTAAAACCAATATCAGCACCTGGAACGGACAACATATCAAATGAATTGCTTAAATATGGCAAACATATTTTTGCTAACACCATATCTCATCTCTGTAATCTCAGCTTTACCCACGGCATTATGCCTGACTCCCTGAAAATTGCAAACGTGTGCCCTATATATAAAGCAGGCGATCCGCATATTCCAGCAAATTATAGGCCAATATCACTACTCAACTCGGTTTCAAAGATTATTGAGAAGGTTGTAAACAAACGATTGCTGAAGTTCCTAGAATGTGAGAAGCTACTATCAGAAAACCAATTTGGTTTCCGCAATAGCAAGTCGACAGAGGACGCCGTCACGAATCTGGCCAATTTCGTTACGCAGAAGCTCGACAGTGGTCAGAAATGTGCAGGCGTCTTCCTCGATCTTGCTAAAGCTTTCGATACAGTTTCTAGATCCATTCTGCTCCGCAAGATGGAGAATATTGGTATAAGAGGTAATGCTCTTAGTTGGTTTCAATCATATCTTAATAACAGGCAACAAAGAATAAAGCTGAACCATCTCAGTGATATGGCCAATATTGACTTTGGTGTTCCCCAAGGGAGTGTGTTAGGTCCCACCTTATTTTTAATTTATATTAACTGTCTCTGTGATTTACAATTACCACACACTAAGATGTTTTCGTTTGCTGACGACACAGCTATCATCTTTTATGGTGATAACTGGCACGATCTGACTAACTTAGCTGAAACAAATTTAAGAACTATTTCCGACTGCTTACAAAATAATCTTCTTACACTTAACACTAAAAAAACTAAATTTCTCACTTTTCGCATTTCAAAACGTACTGCACCTAACATACCTATAATACTAAAAATTCATAACTGTACATCTGACAACTTAAACTGTGACTGCCCCACCATTGAAGAAGTCAATGATTTAAAATACTTGGGTATCAAAATTGATAACACCCTATCATGGAAAAAACATATTGACACCCTTTGCTCAAGGCTACGAAAACTACAACACATATTTAAAAAGCTAAGGTCTTGCGCTGACAAAGACACCATCACCTTAGTATATCTCGCAGTGTGCCAGACGGTCATATCTTATTGTATTGTTACCTGGGGCACTGCATGTAAATCCCATTTGCTAAAAGTTGAGCGAGCTCAAAGAGCAGTATTGAAAGTAGCTTACAACAAGCATTACCGCCATCCCACTGAAATACTATATAAAGATGTTAAGCATCTTTCCGTAAGGCAATTATTTATTCAAGCTACTGTACTAAGATACCACAAAACTGCGCTAAATACTAAATCGTCAACCTACTCTAGCAGACGAACCGTATGGAACATACCTTCTACAAAAACGTGTTTTGCCAAACGGAGCTATTTGTACTTTGGACCCTTTTTATATAACAAAATAAATAAAAGACAAGAAATAGATAAATTAACTAGGAGAATGTGCAAGAAAACACTACTAAAGTGGCTGTTATCACTCAACTACCACGAAACTGAAAGATTTCTAACTACCCCTACGTAACGCAAATTAAAGACAGTTATATAGCTAAATCTATATTATGCAATTCAGTCCTAATTATAATCAAAGAAAAATATGAATATCACGTGGGTACTTTACAAATGGCAAAATACTAACATTGATTACCACCTCATTAATATTTGATAAAACCAACTTACAAAAATACACAAAATCTTACATTAATTCATTATACACAGGAACACACATATAACACACACACACACACACACACATACACATCCAACACACACATACAACACACACATACAAAAAAAAAAAAAAAACCCTTTAGATTTTAATGTAACTTTCTATTTTATTATATATACATATAACATTATAAGTACGAATACAAATATAGTTTGTTACATTTAAGTTTAATTGATTGATTGTAATTAATTGTTAATAATTAGTAGTTAATTGTTAATAATTGATAATTAATTGTTAGTAATTGATAGTTATTTGTTAATAACTAGTTAATTGTTTGTAACTCTATATTGTTATTATTATTGTATGCATACTGTTGAACGAAAGAGGCTACCTTCCACAACACAGGCTCGCCTAGTGTGGAAGTTAGAAATTAAATTTTGTTGTATCCACTTTAACTTAAGTATGGTAATAAATAAATAAATAAATAAATAAATAAATATTATCATGCTCGACTGGCTGTATTGCTATATACCCTGTACTGATAACAAATAAAAAACGTAATATGACGTTTCTATACTACAATTACACTAACTATATTATGTTATTTTGATTTTATTTTCTATGATCCAATCATGGTTCCATTGTCTCTGAACTATTAACTGCTTCCCAAATATTCAATCTTATTAAAGACTAGCCGTACCCCGCGGCTTCGCCCGCTATTATCAAGTTAAAAAGTAGCCTATGGGTTAATCCTAGGTATAAGCTATGTATATTCCAAATTTCATCCGAATCCGATCAGCTATTAAAGCGTGAAGAACAAACATACTTACCCACTTACACACAAACTTTCGGATTTATAATATTAGTAGGATAGCCATTTAAGCGGGCAGGAGCAAGGAGTAAACGTTAGCATCGAACTCCTGCAAATTGCATAACCAATTAACTTAATAAAAAAAATATACCCTGTTCCGAGATACAGTCGTAGTTTACCACTGTCATCAAATAAAGATAATTATAGTATTGTCTATATAACCTACCTACCTGTATTAATCTACGAAGAGCTTGTAAACTTAAATACTTAAGGTTTCTCTACTACTAGAATTCTAAATTCAAGAATAATAAACCTTTCCTGTTTAATAGAAAACCTGAATTCCGGAAAGCTTAGCACGGGTAAAATCTTCGTTCCAGCACAAGCAACTTACCGCCTGCAGTTATTTATTAGCACCAGGTATTTACGAGGCAGGTGGAGACCAGGTGGATAATCCCACAAGTCAGGTAAAAGCAGCAACCTCCAGAAAATCTTGAAATCTCCGAGATCTAAGTAAACAGCGGGTCTATGTATCACAGTAACCGTTTTCCGATAAGGAGCGGCCGAGCTCTTGCTGGCCGATACAGCGGGCCTGTTTTATTGTGCCACTATTTTCACTCTATCGCCAGCGAACGCAGTTCAGCCGGAAACTCAGATAAAGTCGCGGCCCCTGTAATGTAGTACCTACTCCCGTTGCTACGCGGGGGCTACGAGGGACGTTCGAATTTTAACGCGAGGAAATTATCGAGAGTGAGATTAGAATGAGTTCTTAAAAAAAACTCGTCGAGAAACACGGCGTATTCTTGATTTAAAAATATTAAAACTACCGTGAGTATTACACTAATTTATGTTATTTAAGACTACATCTAGTCGACTCCAAAGTAAGTCGTCATTTTTTGTTGTTTTAAGCCGTAACCATCCTACTAATGTTATAAATCCGAAAGTTTGTGTGTGTGTGTGTGTGTGTGTGTGTGAATGTTTGTTACCACGTATCTCCGTAACTACTAAGCCGATTTCAATGAAATTTGGAATGTAGGTGGCTTATACTTTAGATTAAAACATAAACTACTTTAATCATCATCATCATCATGCAGGGCTCAACTAGTATAATATAAATTATGGGTTCTTCTTAAAATGGTTTTATTTTGCGAATCTGGTAACTACACTCATTATCTTTTATGAGTGTCTCTTTGTGGGCCAAATGAAATATTTTTTTTGATAATTATATTTTGTAACGTTATTCAAAATGGCGGAGATACAGAGGGATTAAAATGTAAAATAAAATATATCAGCCATTTCAAAATATACGCGTATGTAAAGGTCTTCAGCTCACTAAGTACTAGTTTTAACAAGCAAAGAAGGCTTAAAGTCAGGCTTTAAAAATAAAGGGAATTAACATAAACGCTTTCACACTCACAGCCTCACACTAAGTTCGATGACTTGTGTCGTGGGTGCCGGAAACATTCACATCACACACAATCACAACCAGAACCAGAAACACTAATTTTCCTTGGGGAGAAATCTTGTGTTTCCGCCGGGAATCGAACACGTGCTTACAAAGCAAACGCTCACCCAACTAAGCCAACGGGTAGTTCAATTGGCTCGTAGATTAGTTAGTTTTTTTTACTTCGTGTACAAACAGTAGACCCTTCGTGCCCACTATGTGGAGTAACACCAACTCTGCTCCTTGGGGTAGTTTCACTTGGAATAGTTGTTCGCTGGGTGTTATTTTTTTTCAACTCCGCCGTAGTTAGCTTGATACAACTGCACTGCACGGACCAACTTTTCTGTATACAAATTTACTAAATATCTAAAAGTTGTACCTTTGGAGCTGACATCACCAGACGAGCTCTTTCTCTTTAGAGTATTGGGAGCATATTTTGTAATACTTGTCGGTATTATTATTAAAACTATCGTGAGTCGTATTCATATTGATTTAGTTCCGGTTGTACTCACGTTATGTTTAATTTTATCGAGAAACCGACCGGTGTTTGAGCGATATAGACGCTCGTCCTCTGGAGCATGCGCTGTAGCGGCAACGAGAGCCTGGCGCGTACTCATCATATCTAAATCGCTCGAACACAGGTCGAGGTTCTCGATTAAATTAAACATAACGTGAGTACAACCGGAACTATATCAAAACTTGTTGGGGTTTTCGATTTTTTGCGTTGTGGATTTATTTATATTATACTAGCTGCGCCCCGCGGTTTCACCCGCGTTGATAATGATGAAAAGTGATGATGATGATGATGATGAAAAATA
Source organism: Lomographa bimaculata (assembly GCA_948107665.1). Lineage (NCBI taxonomy): Eukaryota > Metazoa > Arthropoda > Insecta > Lepidoptera > Geometridae > Lomographa > Lomographa bimaculata. Next base: position 8,922,911 of record OX403603.1, read on the forward strand.
GATGTTGGCCGATTCTCATAGATACCGGATAAGCACAAAAAATTTAATCAAAATCGGTCAAGCCGTTTCGGAGGAGTATGGCAACGAAAACTGTGACACGAGAATTTTATATATTAGATATTACCTATTTGCTACCAAATACTATGATCCTTAATTTTAGAGACGATTTAAGCGAAGATGGAGACAAAGGTAACTATTTTATAAAAAAATAAGGATTAGTGTAAGGCAAAGAAATTCAATCTCCTAGGCTTAGTCTTTATATTAGATAAAACAGATAGAGCAACATTTTTTCTTTGTTATTTCGGTATATATTATTACTTTATCTTTTACAATATTTGTAAAAACAGGTAGTCTATATAGGGGCGAACGGACTACGGGAGAGCTAGCTTTTTTTTAAACTAATTTAAATTATATAGATATATACAGCAATATCACTAAAGGCTAACTACCATAACGCTTTCTGATTTCTCATTTTTCTTATTGCCCTTCTAACTTTTGAACTTTAGTTTCGACTAGCACAGCACAACATTTATGAAGGTCAACAAGGTCAATTAATTTATTTTATCCAGCGAATGACGTAATGCCTCTCTGTATCTCCCTGTAAGCGCATAGTAAGGGATAAAGCTCTTGCAATGAGTAGATTCTCGCATCGCCTAATGAATTGGAGTGGTACTCGTACATTGAGGTAGTGTTCCAAAAATACATCTGAATCCCGCTCCAAGCGAAATATTTCCACCCCAATTTCTCTACTTAAAATAATCCTACTCTATACCCGAACACAAACATCTCACCCCCAAATCTAAGGAAAATGTTACCGATACGCTTAGCCGGCTCCTAAACAGCTCAAAGCGGCACTGACATTTTTCCCTTGCATTCGTTTGTAGATCACTCCATTCGGAAACTGAAGAGGGTGTTGTCAAAGTAACAAGGGGTAATGCACGAACATCCCCCATTTCCGAGACACTGGGTCACTATAGAACCTGTTAGAATGTGACTTCAAAAGGTTTGAGATGCGCACGGCCTTTCCTCCGGCGATATTACTCAATCATTAGATTTTCTTGCCAGTGATACGTTTGAGATAAGCGAGTTACTAGAAGGCGGGATTACGACAATATATTTTACGTACTAGCAACCTACCACAGCTTTGCCTGCTTAGGCATATTTTAAAGAGCTAAATAAAATCAGCGATCAACAGGTGCGGGTAATCCCAGTTAACTAATATTATACACAAAAAGTTTTATGTATTTGTAAAACGCATGCAACGGCTAGACATAAACATAACATGCTTTCGCACTCACAGCCCCACACTAAGTTCGATGACTTGTGTCGTGTGGGTGCCGGAAACATTCACATCACACACACAATCACAACCAGAACCAGAAAAATATATTTTTCTTGGGGAGAAAACTTGTGTTCCTGCCGGGAATCGAACCCGATACCCCTGCTTAGAAGGCGAACGCTCACCTAACTAAGCCAATGGCCAGTTCACGGACGGATTTATATAAGGTAAAATTAGTGTTTAAATAGTCTATAGATCCTGGAATATGCTTTTATCTTCATTATTTGTACCTGAGGTAATTATTTATAAAGACTACTAATGAATTTTTAGATAAGATTAAAAAACCCATAACAATCCATCATTGAAAAAATACAAATGCTTGTATTATACAAGACATCTATATTGCCATTTTGTCACTTTCGCAACACTCCCAAGATATATTACAATAAAAATCAGGCTATTTGGTAAGGACAAACGATACAAGTAAAACTTTTGTATTACAGGGAAACATTTAATTATTCATCACAGTGTCTACCCCACCACTTTTCGTCACATAAAAAGGTTGCGGATCATAATTTCAAAGTTCTTCCTTAAGCAGTTCACATTATACATATAATAAAACTTGTTACCACATTACGCTAAAACTATTAAACTGTCCGCTTCCGTCGTTGGGTGCACGTTCGCCTTTAAAGCAGCGGCTGCGATTCCCGGTTGGAACACATATTTTATCTCCATGGGAAGTTTGAGTTTCTGGTTCTGGGTATGATGTGAATGTTAAGTGTGCGATGTTAGTGTCTACCGCCCCACGACACAAGTCATTGAACTTAGTGTGGGGCTGTGAGTGTGAAAGCGATTGACGCCGGGCGAGTCAGCTAGTCAATAATAAATATGTTCACGCTTGCAGCTCCCACTCTAGCTTGCTGCTTCGAACGAATTATAAAGCTAATGTATACGTGGCAGTCGAGTTGCTCTCCCGCAAACTGAAATCTAACTTTCTATTTCAAACGAGGCATGAGTCGAAAGTTTCAAAGAGCATATTGGCATCGCGTCTGCGTCAAGTGAGATCTCTATTCGGATTCCTTGCGTCTGTCTTACGGATTGGTGAGAAATCTCGAAACCGATGTTAGCTCCGAATATTTCTTGAGTTTCAGAAATTCAATTCAGAAGTTTCAAAAACTGAACATTATTCGATGTATTCTGTAATAAGTTTTAAGACAGTATTGGACACGGTATTCCACTTCGACTTTTGAAGTGAAACTTCTAATCGGTTTTGAAATTCCGATCCGCAACCTTTTTGTGTGACGAAAAATGGTAGGGGTAAACACTGTAATGAATAATTAAAATGTTTCCCTATAATACAAAAGTTTCACTTCTATCGTGTGTCCTTACGAAACATCCTGTTTTTATTTAATTTTTGAGGTGCAGTATCTACACAAGTATAGGGACATAAATTATCATGACAGTAACAACACTAAACAGAATGATATTAGCATTGAAAGCAGATTTTTGCATACAAGTATATTTTGTTTATTACTAAAACCTCCTAAGGCAGAAGTGTGTTTTTTTTCTTACTTTTCCAAATATATGGGAAATACCTCAAAAATGGAAATTCGAGAATAGCAATAGAATTCTGTGTTATGATATCTCCTACTTTTCCCAGGCTTTTATTTAGTTTCACTTGTCCCATTGTATATTTATTAGTCGGTCTGGGTTCAAATCTTGCTAGCTAAATTAGACCCACTTCCCGATGTCCGATTGGACTCAAATTTGGTGTACAAATAGTATCATTGGTGACAATACAATGATATGATACCTATACCCATAATGAAGCTGGTCTGATGATGGAGCCGGAAGACGACCATAGGAACATCTGAACCAAACAAGATAAGCCCATCGAGTTGGGGCTCGTTTGATTCGTCTTGACAAGTTCTCTGGTTTATATTACCAGACCAGACTATTTAGTCCTTTTTTATTTACAACTAATAAAAGCTTGATTTATAAAAACATTTTAAAGTGTTACTTGTTACAAATTGCTCATAAATGTTGACGTAAACTTGGTAACGATACAACGCGGCAGCTTGTTTGAAAAGCATACAGTAAAACGACATCGCAACACAGTTTGTCGCCAAGATCGTTTGTCACGTCCACGCAAGGTTTATATCTGTCACTCCGTCACGGGAAACAATAAAGTGCATAGCATACGTGCATCCGCGTTTATTATAAACTTTTCTAATAAAACTGCCGATGAACAGAAATTGACTGTTTGCGAAATTCTCGCGAACTTATAATTTTATCGCTTGCAGCGCCATTCGCAATTTGCTGTTCGGAATCGTGACGAAATTTTGAATTGCGTACGTGTACAATTTTTTGTTGAGTTAATGCTGGATGTTACTGAAATGATGGATAATAGTTAGTACGTATTGTTAGTATCGAATAAGTATAAATTGACGTAACTTCGTGTACATATAGCAACAGCTGGGGCCTTACCACAAACTCTTACAGCAGTATAGGTACTGTTAACGGTATTATTAAAGTTGTAGGCAACTTTAATAATACCTTGACATTCAACAGTACAAATTGGACATTGTACATTTAGGAGGTTGAAGTAAAGCCCCAGTCTTCTCCTCGGAAGATTTTCTACTGTAACAATAGATGTCGATTAGCCGTGAATTAACAGACATATACACTTTCAAAAATGATCTGAACACCGAATCTGATGCCAGGTGCGAAGAAATCAAAAGCAGACGCTCACCTCGTAAACGGCATCATGCGTGCGCGTGCTTTTACTGCCAAATTTAAATTAGTTTCGGTAGTAGGTTTATGAGTAGGTTCATGGCTATATTAGCCAAAGCATTATCGGCATTATCATTATATCTTCAGCCGCTATCGGACTTTAAAATACAATACAAATACACTTTATTGCACACCAAGAAAAATAACTATTAACAGTAGAAAAAAATAACAATATAGCAGTACAATCGGCGGCTTTATCGCTAAGCAGCGATCTCTTCCAGTCAACCTTAGGATGGAGAGGATAAAAAAGTTTATCAAAAAGTGATCGGTGGTGCGGCAATGATCATACAATCTTTTAAACATACATATAATTATTAATGTAATTAAACAAATCATATACATATAGTGACATACATAAATAAATAAAAGAAAAATGCAAAATATATAAATAATAGGGAAACAATACATACATAAAGATTATAATACACACACTTAATAAAACCTAAAAATAAATGGATATTAGTGATGACTGTTTGAAAAGCGGAAGTCAGTCGCCGTCGTGGAAGTAGGAAGTAGTACGTACAACGCTTTTCAACCGTAATTGTTCCTCACTGCGAGAGTATTATTTCATTAAAATAAAGTTCGATAGCGTCGAAATTCAAACTCAATCTGTTAATCAACCTAATTCTATTACCGAATACAGTACGGCATCGGCCCGCATGATGCAGCCGCAGAGTGTTTGCCGTCAGCTGGAAACGTAGCCAGACCACTCCCAATTAAATCATTGGACATTATAGTTAGGCAAGGACTTCGCGCTTTTGTGATCGGTAATGAACTTACTAATAATAAAGTGTGTGTTTTTTATGAATAAAGAAAGGAGAGAATTTAGGTTAAAGCGATTTGGGGTCGTCTGGTTGCCTAGATCCTGCGTGGGGGCAGATAAGGGAGCGCTCGTAAAGAGGCATAGCTTCTAGGTTAGTAGGTAATTGAAATACCTTCTGTGAACCACAAGGCTGGAGAAGAAACTGCGTCAAAAAAGGAAGTAGTAAGAGTTCTAGTGAGGTTGCCTTAGGCGGCACGGGGGTGCGTACCGAGAATGTATCTATTCCCTCTGGACTTGGAGATTTTACCTTTCGAGTTTCAAAGACGCAGGTAATGAGTTCCACTCATGCGCTATATGGATTAACATGGAAGCGAAGCCAAAGTTTATTATATCATTTACTTGTATGCACGGAGGGGGGGGGGAGGGGCGGCACTTGCAAGAGCAATCCTCCTATTCGGCAAAGAGGAGTCTTCGAATAGGAGGACTGCTATTGCAAGTCTGGTTTCGACTGAAAAATCTTTCAGTGTAATTCGAACCGCTCGCTGGTGGAGTTGGTTATTTGTACTTATACGCAGTTGGTACCGGGTTTGATTTCCGGGAAATTTGTGTTTCTGGTCGTGTGGCTGTAATTTTAACGTGTTTGTCATTTACTTTCATAAGTGCCTCTCTGGGGCCCATTTGAATAAACGATTTTGAATTTTATGTTTTTTTTTGCACCCGCGAAGAAGAAGATATAAGTCTTCTAATGTAGTGCGAATGTGAGTGTGCAAATGTTGAAAAAATACTAGGTATATGGAATCAATATCAGTCTTAAGAAGAGGAGTACATAGCAGTTCCACGGGGAACTTTGTTACTTAAAGTTTAATGTTGCATTTCGCAAACAGTTTCTTACATCGACCAGTTCATTAGAATTTCATTAGTTTCATTAGAGTTGATTTGAAAACAACGTGCTTCGCTGAGCCAATTAAAAATTTAAAAGCCAATATTCCATTTAATATCTGCGGTGAGTGCTACGTTGCTATTTCTAAACGTGACAATCGAATTGCTATTAATAAATAATCTAAATATGGATTATCAATTAATTAAAGTTTCAATGGTTTTAATTAATGATCGCTGGGTTTTGAAAAGGCCGACCACAAGCTTCAAGTAAAAAGTCTGTCGCCAAAATCAATTAAAATATGTTCCGGCAGCTATCCTTGAGAGCCAGTCATTTTAGGCCTAGCATGTTTACCATCCTCGACAACATCAATACTTACCAGCATGACAAACTAGAAAGCATTTTCTTCGAGATTAAACGATTTTTATCTCCATGCAAATGCCAGAAACATTCAAACTCTAACAATATAACAATCACACTTCACACTATCCTACTAATATACAAATATTATAAATCCGAAAGTTTGTGTGTAAGTGTGTAGTATGTTACTTCCCTCTTCAGGCTTTAACGGCTGAACGGATTTGGATAAAATTTTGAATGTACATAGCTTATACCTAGGATTAACACATAGGCTACTTTTTAACTTGATAATAACGGGCGAAGCTGCAGGGCACGGCTAGTATAATATTATAAATGCGAAAGTTTGTGAGTGTGTTTGTGACTTCTTCACGCTCGAACGGCTGAAACAATTTTCATGAAATTTGGTATGGAGGTAGCTAACACCCTGGATTAACATATAGGCTACTTTTTATCTCGGAATTTCCACGGATCCGAGACTTACGCGGGTAAAACCGCGGGGCACAGCTAGTCCAAAATAAAAGCTCGAATAATCCCTTTAGGACAAAAAATGTGTGTCTGCCAGAAAACGAACCCGGTACCAATGGCAAGGGTTTTACCAACTGCGGCGACCCTCCGTTACCAGGTCTGTCAACCCTGCGTTGTTTACCCCGGTCCCAGCGGCCACAATCGAGTCCGGGCGCAATGAGGCGCATTTATCTCGTTTGCCGGACCAGAAAACGAACTGAGGGCTATATTCAATTTTAAGCCCCGACTTCGTCAGGGCCCGTGAGAGATGATTTTTACGCTTGAAACGAAATTCGCCGAGTTTGAGTGATTGATTTGGTCTATGGAGATTATATTTTTCCCGACTATATCGAATTAAAAAGGAGAGTTGTGATTTTACCACCATATATATGTTCATTAGTTTCCTCACAGCGACCAAACTAAAAAATCGATTAAAACGGATTTGAATTCTTCTCAATTTCACGGGTTTCATAAACAAGGATTTGTTTTTAAATAACCAGTCTAAAACTTACTATAATTTAATGACGTCAAAAAGTAAAAAAAGTACAAAAAATTAAAAATCTCGACTGCGTAAAAAGTGAAATCATATTTTTTTTACACTTAAAATAAAACCTTATATGTCTATGACCGGTGTCCTATTCATTCGCATAATATTTTTAGTCCTTAAGTTGTTCTGCATTCATATCTTGTCATAATATTTTGTAGTCATAATATTAGATGCGCATATTTTTTTAAAGCCATACTTGTATGTTGTCATATCATTTGCTTGTAATAAATGTCATGTGCACAATGGTTAAAACGCCTATTGTTCCTAGTCATACTATTTCTTGTTCATATTTTTGAATTTACTATATTTGCATGCCCTAACAATTATTATTCCTAGTGTTCTTTGTGTTTATTTGAAGCGAAGCTGAGCTCCCTTGCCTTAACCTTTCGAGGTTTTTTAACTACCTATAGATAAATATATATAAACAATTTTGTAAACAAATTAATGTCATTTTGCTAAGCAAAAAGCTTCGATTTTGTTGCCCAAACTGATTCTAGGGCAAAGTCATTAGGTTAGGTTAGTTAGGTTGCTTGTGACCATAACGCACGAGCCGAGCGAGCGAAGCGAGTGTGCCGCGGCAGCGGCCGGCGAAGTGCTAGAAACGAATTGGCCCCTGTTTACTAGTCTAGGCAGACAAAACTTACATATATCAAAAACGTATACTTAACTGTACATACATCCGGAAACCTCGTTATAACCAATATGTCGAATAATATTAGGGCAATTATAACTTATGACATTAAATATTTATGGCATAAAACTTTATGTTTCTCAATAGTTAGGGCGTTTAAAGGTTATTGCTGTTAAATATTAGTAATACTAACACTATGACAAGTGATATTAGGGGCAGTGATATTGTATGTAATGATGATTAGTAGTAACTAATATTAGGAGGCAAATTTTTATGCGATTCAATTTTAGGGCTAAAGATATTAGTCGAATCAATAGGGAACCGTCTATGACCTTATATATCTTTGTCTTATTCTTTTGTCTTTTTCGAGACTAGATATGGATTATTATCTGAATCATGTTGTACCCATTTAGTGTACGCGTTTGGTTTCAGGACTTTTACTCAGGGGAAACCAGGTTTGAATCCTGGCAGATTTACTATTATTGTAACGTAGGAAAATCAATTAGCGTTTCTGGTTTTGAGTATTATAATTATATGTGTAATTGACGTGCGGTCCAATATTCAAACCACATTCATCCATCACCTAGTCTATAACATAAACATAAACGTTATGGTTATAAGTAATGTAAAGGCATTTTAATAGAATAAAGCCCTACTTTACACGTAGGACATGCTAAATAGGCAAGAATTTGACCACTATCTCACATGGTGGAAACGGATGTGATTCACAATTTATTTGAAGACTCCCAGATTATACCCCTCGGAGAACAATGATACAGGCAATGAGTTCGACTTCTTCGCTCTACTGATGATGAACGTAGAAGCAAAACGCTTCAAGCGAACTGGAGGTATATCAACCATACATTGATGACGTTTGACAGTTTGTCTGGTTGTTTGATTGTAAAAGGGGCACTGTGGAATTAACTGGTGTAATTCCTGCGCACATTCAAAATGCAAACGATACAATACCGATAGACTTGCTATATGCTATAGGATATGTTTAGGATATGCTTGATGTTATTATAAAAATGTTATATATAAAAAGCCTCTTTCCTTTGGCTATAGCTTCGCTAATACCGAATGAAGATCCGGGAGTATCATCGCAAATTGAGAACGGCTCGATCGGTGTGGCTGATTTTACCGACTTCACAAAAAAGGAGGAGGTACTAAAGTCGACTGTTTTTTTTTTATGTGTGTGTTACCTCATAACTTCGTTCCACGTGAACCGATTTTGAATTTTTTTTTGTTTGATAGATGTTGCTTTCTCATTAGTCCCATTTAAATTTGATCAAGATCTGATCAGTAGTTCTTGAAATATCGTCAATAATGTCGTCAATATTGGTGCCGATTCTGTTGTCCAGAATTAGACTAAACTAGCCTAAAATTAGTTTTAGTCCTGCTTTAGTCCAAAACCTATTCAGAAAATGTAAGATTAGACTAAAATTAAGTTTGACAGGACTAAGTTAGTTTAGTTACTCTATTTAGTGAAAATGACCAAATTCTTATTCTGATGTACATGTTTTACGTCAAATTAAGACTAAAAATAGAAATTTTAAACTCAAATTAGTCTGTATGAAAAAGGTCTGGATTATTTTTAATGTGATCTTATACTTGAAAGAATAACACGTGCAATTAAAGAAGCAAATACTGACCTACAAAGTCTATAATGGAGGAATATGTGATTGCGGCTCTTGTGAATACAATTCAATTTGGTTGCTGTCAAAATCAATTTTAGTCCTGTCATTTCAACTTTTAAATTAAGTTCAACGTAAAATCAGAATAGCGTTTAGGTATTCTTTGACTAAAATTAGTTTATTTTTAGTTTAGTTTAGGTAAGTTCGGTGCTCAACAGAATTAGCACCAATGTCTTGGTTTACCCGACTTCAAAAGTTACCTCACAACTTCTTTCGTTGTAAGCCGATTTTGATGATTCTTATTTAATTTGAAAGCTGGTGCTTTTCATGTGGTCCCATTGAAAACTTGATCAAGATCTGATCACCAGTTTTTGAGTTATTGTCAATAATGCGTGTTTAATACGTTAAAAAATTTGATACCATTTAAAATAAACGGGTGAAGCCGCAGAGCAAGTTCATATAATCACACTAATATTATAAAGGCCAAAGTATGTGAGTGTGTTTGTATGTTTGTTACTTCTTCACGTTCAAACGGCTAAACCAATTTTATTGAAATTTGGTATGGAGCTAGCTGACACCCTGGATTAACAGATAGGCTACTTTTTATCCTCGAATTCCCACGGGTGCGGGGTTTGCGCGAGTAAAACCGTGGTGCGCAGCTAGTTATATATAAAATCAAAATAAAATAATACGTAAGCTATGAAAAGGTAGAAAATACAAATGAATAATATTGAACTGCCCGTTGGCTTAATTGGTTGAGCGTTCGCCTTCTAAGTAGGGTATCGGGTTCGATTCCCGACTGGAACACAAGTTTTCTCCCCAAGGAAAATTTGTGTTTCTGGTTCTGGTTGTGATTGTGTGTATGATGTGAATGTTTCCGGCACCCACGACACAAGTCATCGAACTTAGTGTGGGGCTGTGAGTGTGAAAGCGTTTATGTTTATGTAATCAACTTATATGGCTCGCTCAAGTTTCAAACTGTAATAGAATCGCATTCAATTTCTAAATGTAAAATGAGCAATCAATACGTCAAATGGCTACCAAAAGCCGATGAATGGAAATGGACTTGGATCAGGAAATGAAAATAGATTTTCAATTGAAGTTGCCGAGATCAAACATTAGAGCGGAGCTAGGGAGGTTATTGGGGTTCCATTATCTTAAAATAATCACGGACTTGAAAAAAATACGTAACCTCTTCATTAGTGAAGCATGCAAATTTCCGTGTGTGCATCTCGCTGCAAGCTGTCAAGGACAACTAAATAGTTGAATAACCGTGTGTGTGTAACTCGCGGTATGACAAGGTAAATTTGTAGGGCCTTCACTTGTTTTGTTTGCGGTCTGTATTTTTTACTTCCGTTAAAATAATTTGATAGTTTCTTATAATAAATAATTTGATAGATTACTTGTACATTTTTAATCTTCCAATAAGGTACAATTTATACCGAATATTTCTTTATCAGGGTTCCGTACCTTAAAAGGAAAAAAGAACTTCTTAGGAGGGAAACACTATTCTTATCTGTCGGTCTGTCTGTCAAGACCCTTTTGATCAGGAACGGGTGGAGGTATCGAGTTAAAACTAATATCAATTGCGTAGGTCTACAGTCTTCTTCTTCTTTGTCGGTATCACTCTTGACAGAGTGGTCGTGGTCACTTCAGGTGTTGGTGACAAGCTTGACAACACGCCGCCACTCTTATCTGATGGCCGCCTTCCACGTGCATTCATGTAGTGATGATGAGCCATTTACTGCCACTTTTATTTGGTGAGTCTTTTTTTACGCTAATTTAAAGAGTTTAAAAATGTTGTTATATATTATTTAATTATTAAATTCAAATACTTCTATTTTGGAACCAAATGTCCTAGCACGTGATGATGGTAAAAGGCCAGACGGAATGACCCTGATTCCGTGGAAGATACTCTCGTGACCAAAATGCTGACAAATATTTTGGACAGAGATTGAGCATTGCCATTCAATGTGGCAATGCTGCCAGCATTTTGAGTACCTACTTTATCAACTGGTAGCGGTGTATTAGATAAAGTTATGTACATATTTATATCTATATAGTTATTTTTGGTTAGTTTTAATTTAGTTTTTAGTTTAATGTAACATGAATTGTGGTAGATGCTATTCCATTAATGTATTCACCTTATTATTAAATTACCTCTAGTTAACATATTTTATTGATATTTCGTGTTTACGTAGGACTTTTAATGTTCTTCCGTAAAAAAAGTATTTAAAATAATATATTTGAAGTCAAAATTGTAAAAACGCATTTTGTTTTTCTAACTGAGAGACGAGAAAGAAAAAAAAATGAAATCAATGTATTCAGCACAAAACACATAAATTGCACTATGATACACAAATTTTACGGTAAAAATTTAAGGTAACGGTAAAAGTATTGAAACTTAATTATACTTTAACAGTAGAGAGTGCCAAAATTGCGATTCAGTTTATTATCAAGTGTTGTTTTTACACTTGATCTGCTTGATTTTCAGATGCAAATAGGAGGAGGGCGAAAACCTGACAACGCCCCTGTACTATGCTGAGTGGAAATGTTTGGAGGTCTGCCGCTAGTTTACTTTCAAAAACGGGTTGAAACAGAATAAAATGCACTGGTAACTCTACTAAAATAGTGGTAGCACTGTAAGGTTCAAACTCTACCTGCAGTATCCATCTAATAGAAGTTGTCTTTGAACTGCAGGTGCTGGTAACCGCAACTAGTTCAATTAGCTAGATACCTTATACAGTCAGATTTATACGTAGTGAGTAGGTAATAATATAAAGTGATTAAAGAGGTGGGAATAGTAAAGATAGGGCTAAGTGCTACGGTGTTCCGGCAGTTATCCTTGAGAGCCTGCGTATTCCAGGTCTAGTGTGTTTACCAGCTTCGATCACATCGTCACTTACCATCAGGTGAGATAGTGGTCAAACATTAGCCTGTCACAAATAAAAAAAAAAAAAAAAAGTATCAATTGGACACGAGGATCATACGTGTGTCCAGTTGGTGAAACTAAACATTAGAAACGTTAGTTATTGCGTTAACTGCGGATACTTTTGGAGGAAGACTTTTGCCTTGTTTGCTCGTCGGTTTGTTCTTTTAAGGTCATTAAAGAGTACAAAATATACTTTTATAAATATATTTTTGTTGTATATTAATATTACGCTTTTTATACCAATAAACATAACATAAGCGCTTTCACACTCACAGCCTCACCCTATGTTCAATACCTCGTGTCGTGGGTGCCGGATAAATTCACATCTTACTCACACCCAGAACCAAAAACACAAATTTCCCTTGAGAGAAATCATGTTTCCCCACCGGGAATCGAACCCGGTACCCCCAATAGATTACCTATTTTTCGAGCTTCGGAAAACGGTGGTAAGTGTTGATGTCCTTGTGGTAAGAACACTACCCTTAGCTGCCGGAACCCCAAACCGCCAAAACTTTTAATAAAATCAAAATTGTTCATACGCAGATTTAATTTGACCCACTACCATATATGATCTGTCGAAGCAATGACTTGTCGAAACATTTTTTTTCGAAGTAAGTAACTTGTCGAAGTAATGAATAAATGTTGTTTATGTAGTTTAAAATTTTAGTATTATTATAATTATAATCTATTTCATTCATTTTATCGCGCCACCATCCCTACTTTCACTTTTTGTTTATATTTCCATCCAAAGGTTGTCTGGAAGAGATCGCTCTTAGCGATAAGACCGCCCATAAAATATAGGTACAATACCTATATTTTATATGTTTCTCTGCAAGCTGTATTTTTCTTTTGGTGTCAATAAAGAGTTTATTGTATTGTATTGTATGAACTGTCGATATTCAGTATGACACCCACCACACAGAACTAAAACAATCCCAGCTCATACATCGGCCTAACTTGTTCATACGGTACATTTTACTATCTGTTGCAGAGTCAGCAGGTGAGGCAGTATAAAATGGCGAGTCATAAAACTCCGCTAAAAACAAAACAATAAAACCTAACACACACTAGCGAATTAGTAAAAATTTGAGTACATTGTTGTGTTAGTCTCTCTGGATCCCGCGTTTCCTTTGTCGGGCCGTGTAATAAAATATTTCATTACTGTGAGAAACTTCCTGCTGGGACGCGAGTACGCGACGTGCCCGCGGGCGTGAGCATTTTTTTATCCCCTTCGTTTTTGTGACATGCTAGCATTCTATGCGAATGGATATTAAAAATATTTGTCACTATAAAACAAGTGATGTAGTTGACGCGAGTGTGCGCCCGCCCGAATACAATTTAGGGCGCGCGGGCCGCCGCAGCGCTTTTATAGTTTCAAGGTACAATGTAAATAGACAAATACAACTTTATCAAAACTTTGTACTAGTTTTTATTTAAATTCCGTTAGTTGTTTTGGATGTTTTGAGTTATATCTGGTAGATAAATAACAATGGAAGTTGATTTTGTTTATATAGCAGTAGCCATGCTAGGCAGAACTATAGTGATACATTTTAGAAAGGAAATTTATCGAGACATATGAGACCCTATGGCCGCGGGTTCAAATCCCGCCTCAAGCGATAATTTTTCCTTTCTAAAATTTATCAACAATGGAAGTTGTAAGAATGCAATGTAAAGGCCACTTTTGAAATAAATTAATTATATAAGAGACGAGATGAAGATAATATTTGGTGTTGAGACACTGGGCCCGTGGGGACCGAGAGCTCATTCTATTTTCAAACATTTATCAGAGCGCCTGGTTGAGGCGAGGCGTGAGCATTGCAATTCAGAGAGGCAATGCCGCCAGCATGATGGAAACGCTACCCAGTGGTAGTGGGCTTGAGCACTTGAGTTACCTATAGGCTCGATGACTTGTAGTAAGTAACTGAGACGGACCTACCTAGAGTCAAGTACTTAAGCTTAAGCACATGGTTCAATGAGTATGGATATAAAAGCCTAGAGTGAGTTAGTTGTGTTCGAGACTGTGTCGAAGATTTTTGTTATTTCCATTTATTAACTACTTGCTTTGGCTCTGAGAACCCATTAAGAAGAGTCAAGTGAAATATCTGAAATATCAGTAGGATTTTTCTTAAAACAATGATGGAAGTCGGAAGCTGGTATTTAGTTTAGTAATATAGGCTAGCGTTGTCGATTATTTCAGCCAACTGAGTAGATCTCGGCCAATCCGCTCCTTTGGTGAAATGAGTCCTCGGATACATACTTACTACTTAGGTATTGGAAGATTCCTAGGCGCCCAGGATCCCCGTGATCTACGCTAGCGTTTTAGGTATTGATACCTTTGTTTATTTTATAGAGCTCTATTGAATGAGGTTCTACTCACTCTTTTAGGTAATTAGTATTAATTTAGTGGGGGTCTCCCCCCACTTCTAGATCACTTTATGGGCTAAGTAGCAGTGTATACTAAGGTATCACGGTTCAAGAAGTTTACCTTGTTAATTTTAAATAATTAAAGTAAATTGATAATTACTTAATAATTATCTATATAATAATTGTTATGACTTATCACATTTATACACCAGATTAAAGACTTCTATTGTTCTATGAAAACCACGTAATATTATTAGAAGTAGAATTAACCTTGTAAGCGAGCTTTGGGAATTATATTGTTAAAACAACTGTAGTAGATTAAAAGTCAGTACGGTTTATTAAAACAAAACACATAGATAAACAATAACAAAGCGAAAATTAGACAGAACTTAACCTAGGATAAAGTACATAAAAGGGTATATAGTTTTAAGCGTTAAGTTATTTCTTTCGTTGTACCACCACTATGCTACCGTTGAACTTCCATAATTATTAAAACCAAGAAAGTTCAAAGGTTTGAGCACCCTTTATAAAATTAGCCTCGGCACTGAAGGTGCCTACCACAACGAAAGAGAACTCTAATATTTCCTTTACTGTAGAACAAGCTACACTTATCTCTGGAGAGATCAAAATCAAAACAAGGGACTTGGCTTAAAGTAAGCGGGAACACATAAAATAGATTTACTAATTTAACAGTAATAAAATAGTAAATCGTAGAAAAATACACACACAAAATACAGACAGTGTTTTAATCTAAACCTATGTATTATTATTATTACATTATATAAATGATGTAAGATCTCGATTGTATCGATATACGGTTAGATCAATTTATCTAAACCCTTGTACACTTATTATATACAACGTAGTATTTATCTCGTTTATTTAGATATGGTTAAATCAATCTAGTCCTTAAGCCTAGTTGATATATATATATAAAACAGATGCTTAGCTCAAGAGCAACGCTTTTGACTATGTACAATTATTTAGGTTTAGATTAATCACTTGTCTGACAAAAAGAGAACTTAGCTGGGATTTTATCGCTGATAGCTCCCGAAGTGCTCCATCGACACTGCTTCTAATAATTATAACAATATGACAATACATAATTACTAATTAGCTAGTATCGAAATATCTATGCTCTCTCTAATTGACCCACACTCCATCAACCCCAAAACAAGACTATCTCAAAAACTGCCTCCTCTCCAAGTTCCCTGCTCTTCCAACGTAGTCGGTTTCGCGCCAATGCCAAATAACACCCTGCGCTCCCATTGGTCAGCACCAGAGAAGCCAAACAACCACGCGACTAAACCCGTGACGTCATTACATGGACCACGCCTGACGCACCACTCCAATACTAGAAGGAAATGATTGGCTATGTTAATATTTTTAAATGTATAAATATATATTATTTAGTTGTTACAAGCATAAACCTAGATTACCATAGTTGCAGTTTAGCAAATCAGGAAATAAGTCATAAGACAACAGTCGTTAGCTATGTAAGGTAATTTGAGAATTATTAAATCAAATATCAGGTAATACGAGAACTTCAATCCTTACATAGGTAACTGCGTCAATCTTACATATCTAGGTAAATATGAAACTGACGGCTTATCAATCAAGATATGTTAATCAATTTCGTATAAGTTTTATCAATACAAACATGTGCGAGTTCGGTGTCTATTATGTTAAATGGGTCTTTAGGCCATTAAAGCTCCATAAAAAAGGGTTAGATTTGAAACAATGCTGAATTTCGTCTTTCCAAGTATGGACAAAAACAATGTCCTTAGAAATCACTCAAAAGTTTTTATATTATTTTTTATTGCTGTTGGCTACAAAGACTTCTTGCATTTATGATATGCACATGTTCAGTTGAAGACCTTTTGCCTTTTAGAAAGCTAAGTGGGTTTTTTTTATATTCTCTCACACAAGTGGTCTTAAAGGGCCGTACCATCACATTTCACCCTCTGAAAATTAGACACGCAGACCATCGAGTGATTAATTTTCATAACGTAACCTTGTAGAATATAACATAATAAAACCCTGTTATTGCTTGATAAGTCATGGTTAACATCTGACGTTAAAACAACCCAATCTTGCATTTATCCGGTAACTCATGAGTAGCTCGCAGTTGCTTGTTATGAAATGTTAGTTATCATTTATTTTAAAGTATTATTTTAATCATGCTTATATTAAATAATGCGTTTGTACAGTTCCTCTATCATTATGATAAAGGCTTAGTACAAAATGATTAAACAATTTCATTCATTTTGTATTTACCTTTTAATTCAATTAATATGAAACAATATCTCACACATTTTAATAATATGAATAATCATTTAAAGAATGAAATTGTTTTTCAGTCATATAAAATGAATAAAACTTTAAATAGTTATCAGGAGATCCCATTTATATCCTCTGTTAGGAAAAAGATACGTGATTAGATACAACCTCAATTTAATTTACTAATTAAACCATAATCTGACATGTAGTGAGTATATCATGTCGTGAGAGTGAATTGATAAATAATGATCCGCTGGCCAGGCGAAACATAACCATCGATTCTTTGCAGAGTCTGTATATTTGTACTGTGAATAGTAATAATGCTTTCAGTGATTAATTTCACAAGTCAACAACCAACAGGAAGGTTCCATGGAATAAGGATTGTGAGACCTTACTTTAGGTACGACTCCTGCAATATATTGTCTACTTGTTTAAATAACCCCAGTTTGAATGTGAATCAGATTATTGCGAAATTAGAAATTGTAATGAAAGTAACTCTGAATAAAGTGATTGAACTCAATGATCAGGTAAGTATGCCAAAGGAAATCATGAATTGGCGTTGCCGCGGAAAACGTGATTTCCGAGTCACCAAACTTTTGACCAATAAGACAATCAAGTACGCCTTAAATGCTCTAAACTTAACTATTCGCCTTATCTGCGCTATAAGCCATAATTATCAACTAGTGATTATACTCAAAGATCAGGTAAGTATGCCAAAGGAAATCATGAATTGGCGTTTTTGCAGAAAACGTGATTTCCGAGTCACCAAACTTTTGACCCCTTAGACAATCAAATACGCCTTATTCGCTCTAAACTTAACTATACTTATTTATTAGAGATTATACTCAAAGATCAGGTAAGTATGCCAAAGGAAATCATGAATTAGCGTTTTTGCAGAAAACGTGATTTCCGAGTCACCAAACTTTTGACCCCTTAGACAATCAAATGCGCCTTATTTGCTCTAAACTTAACTATACTTATTTATTGGAGATTATACTCAAAGATCAGGTAAGTATGCCAAAGGAAATCATGAATTGGCGTTTTTGCAGAAAACGTGATTTCCGAGTCACCAAACTTATGATCTGTAAGACAATCAAATGCGCCTTATTTGCACTATCTTAACTATACTTATTTACTAATGATTTTACTCAAAGATCAGGTAAGTATGCCAAAGGAAATCATGAATTGGCTTTTTGCAGAAAACGTGATTTCCGAGTCACCAAACTTATGACCCGTGATGTATGATAATCAAATGCGCCTTATCTGCTCTAAACTTAACTATACGCCTTATTTGCTCAAGTAATCACCCCCAGATGTATATTATCTCCTATTAAAATTGATTAGTTTATTTATCACACTACACTGTTCTACTATGTAATTCCTACTAGCATTATATTTTTATTACGATTTTTTCCGATTCTGATTCTGATTAAGGTGTTGTTGTTGCGTTATATTATTGTTATGTCTGTATTTACTTTGTGTCTCTTAACGAGAAATTGCTATGTTTATTTTATTTTTAGATATATAGGTACATCATTTCTATTTTATTATTTATATATGTTTTGACTATATCTCTGTTAACTTAATCTCATTATTTATGACATCAACTTAAACAACAAATATCTCATGCTCTCATTCACTCACATACTAAATAATAATATATTCCACATAATAAATTAAATTAGAAGTAAAGAAGATTACAGTTATTGTTTTAATTCTTAATTTGGCTTAAAGGTAAACATAATCAAGAAGTAATCGAATATAATGAATTAATTTTTCTTTTTCTTTCATGTACCATTCAATTTGCAATAGTAATATCGCAATTGTAATAGCCGTAGTTTTAACAATTTAATAAACATATTAGTTTATTATTTTACTTGCAAAAGTTATACAGTAATGCTAAGAGTCGTAGTTTTACGAATTTAATAAACATACCTGTTTATTATTATATTTGCAATAGTTATACAGTAATGCTAATAGTCGTAGTTTTACGAATTTAATAAACATACCTGTTTATTATTATATTTGCAATAGTTATACAGTAATGCTAATAGTCGTAGTTTTACGAATTTAATAAACATACCTGTTTATTATTATATTTGCAATAGTTATACAGTAATGCTAATAGTCGTAGTTTTACCAATTTAATAAACATACCTGTTTATTATTCTACTTGCAATAGTTATACAGTAATGCTAATAGTCGTAGTTTTACGAATTTAATAAACATACCTGTTTATTATTCTACTTACAATAGTTATACAGTATGCTAATAGTCGTAGTTTTACCAATTTAATAAACATACCTGTTTATTGTTCTACTTGCAATAGTTATACAGTAATGCTAATAGTCTATAAATTTTCTCGTCCATAATATGTTCAGATCATGTTTACCAAGCTTGTTTCCGTTAGGACCAGTTACCGTTTTATTTCAAATGGTTTTACCATCCTTTACCAAACTTCGCTCACCATCAGATGTCTGACACTAGCTTAACAAATATTAAACTCACATAATATATAATTTCCATTCCATGCAAGAAGATCCTTCTTGTGTGCTTTACTCGCCCCACTGCACTTTATAATATGTTATTAATAATCTAAGTGTTAAATAATAATGTATAGCCTATGTTTCTGGTTTTGTTACCTGTGCTAACCGTTGATGAAATATTCATAACAGGTTAAAAAAAAAGATGAAACTTTTAGTTTGTTCAGTTTTGGGTGAATCATTACTATTACTATAAGTAATTTAAGTAAGGTGTACCGTAATTCACAATCACGTTAAGCCGTTGATTCTTACTGTTAATCGTAAGGCAACAGTAATACTTTGTTGAACCTCTTAGAATTTGATAAGGTAGAATTAACCTTAAATCTTTGCTGTTGATCGTAAAACTAGCCATGCTATGATATATCGAATTTCTATAACCACTTTCATACCTTCAAACCTTTTGATACTTTTCCATTCACTCTTAATATGGTGATATACGTTATGATTCGACTTAACCACAATATTGAATACATTTACGGTAGTAAATAGATCTATAGAATAATAGAATAATGGTAATATATTACACTAACTGTGAATAGGTGCCAACTTAACTTACTTGTCAACCAAGATAGTGTTATTTTTTTTTTATTTATTTCAATCATATATTTCTTTAATTTAAATTAGCCGAACTCTATGCGTTTGAATCAAAGAGGAAGTAGTCCATACTTTTCTTATAAAGTCAACTACCACTCTGTTATATTTCATTAAAATGTATCTAGACATCATGGCACAATCGTGTCACAAACTTATGCACAAAATAACGAGTTAATTAAGGTTTGCATTTCCACAATAAAATACTTTAGTATTCATCTTGAATTAAATATACTAAAATCCATTTAGCTATTTTAATTGGTTGAACAAACAAACACACAAGATTTTATTTGTGTTTAATAATACATTATTACTCTTTAGCTTATTTTGTGCTTACTTATTAGATTAATATATTTTAACTTATAGGTTTAAGTAACACATACTTAACCTATTATTTATTGGTTACGAAATAACAATAACGTTATAATCCTTTCGAGACACACATAAATGAGGTAATTATCACCCTCTGACTTTTATAACTGCAAGTCTCTATTTAGCCCATGTTATCGTAAAATGATCTATTTTCACCTTTAATCAATATTTTACATTACGAAAATATAAATCTCTCTCTATATTAGGTCTGTCAAAGTTTATATTGTTAAATTTTTTTTCTACAAACTCATTTCTTTTTATATAAGTATTATGTATGTATTTAGGATACTAAAGCGAATTATTTAACTTATTTGTCGCTTTCTTCTGTTATGGTGAAAGAAACATTTCCCAAATTATTAAAGGTTTGCCATTTATTACTCGATAATTCTGGTATTTAAAGGCTAACCCACAATAAACAATATCGATTGCTTTTCTTCTGACATTTAATTGAATGATGGTATAATTTTTTTTAATAGGATCGGATTTTAATGTTTCTTACCATTAGATATTACTTTATCAACCATTGGCGTCAAGATATAAGTTACCTACACCTACCTTACAGAAGTAATTAATTTGGTGTAATCGATTCGATTATTGACATTTGGTAACGTAAGTCATTCGTGTTATCGTTTTATGTTATAAAAATGCGTTCTCGTTTAAGAGTTTGTATCTCTTTAAAGATTTCGCCTATTATTTGGAATGCCGAATTAGCAGTTGTTCTAATCTAAGCTAATACGAGTATTTAATCCTATTTTTCTATTTATATCATACCCCTGTTTCGTTTTGATATGTTTCATATCAGTATCATCAATACGCTTGTGCACCCTACGCGCTTGCATTAAATACATAGTGTAGTCGTTAATAATAAACACGTACTGAAATTCTGCTTAATTATCATTAATAACCAAAGAATATAATTATAAGAATCTGCGAAGTATAACAGTATTTTTCGTAAGCTCGCCAACAAGGAACATAGGTATAAAAAACACGGAAATAAAACCCTCAAACAGTCCGAAGTAGTATATAAATAATGACATAATTATTTTGCTTTTCGTGTTTCATTTTGATCGTTTATGAAAACAACAAATTCAGTAATAACATGTATCCTTTTTGTCTATAATTTAATTATTTATTAAATTACAAGACATTATCAATTTTCATTTTAAGATACATTATTTATTAATATATATAAAATATATTTTTGACGATACCAACACAATGCCAAATCAGCGCATTGTCTGTTATGTATGTATAATCATACAAACGGTTTATAAAATAATACGATCAATATCAAATTACATTTATTTTATTGTGTATTATTTATTTTTATTGATCGTCCATAAATTGATAAATCCAATATTAAATTACATTTAGTTACGTTGTGTTTTATTTATTTGTGATCGTCTATAAAATAATAAAACCAATAGCACATTACGTTAAGTAACGTTGTGTTTAATATACATGTGATCATGTATAAAGTGATAGAACAAATTACGTTGTGTTTTAATTTTCTTGTGATCGTCAATAAAATTATAAAACTAATATAACATTACGTTTAGTAACGTTGTGTTTTATTTATTTGTGATTATCTGTAAAGTGATAAAACAAGTGTCAAATTACGTTTAGCACGTTGTGCTTTGTTTACTTGTGATCGTTTATAAAATGATAAAACCAGTATCGCATTACGTTAAGTAACGTTGTGTTTTATGTACTGGTGATCGTCTATAAGATGATGAAACAAATGTCAAATTACGTTGTGTTTTAATTTACTTGTGATCGTCTATAAAGTGATAAAACAAATACAATTACGTACAGTTACGTTGTGTTTTATTTGTTTGTAATTATCTATAAAGTGATAAAACAAATATAATATTACGTTTAGTAATGTTGTGTATTATTTATTTGTGATTATCTGTAAAGTGATAAAACAAATGTCATGTTACGTTTAGTACGTTGTATTTTATTTTTCGAAACCAGATACTTTTATCTAGAGGTAAGGCACATAAAATGCAATACACTTTTAGGTCTAGATTCAGGTCACGCGACACCAAATGAGACGGACCTACCTAGAGTCAAGTACTTAAGCTTAAGCACATGGTTCAATGAGTATGGATATAAAAGCCTAGAGTGAGTTAGTTGTGTTCGAGACTGTGTCGAAGATTTTTGTTATTTCCATTTATTAACTACTTGCTTTGGCTCTGAGAACCCATTAAGAAGAGTCAAGTGAAATATCTGAAATATCAGTAGGATTTTTCTTAAAACAATGATGGAAGTCGGAAGCTGGTATTTAGTTTAGTAATATAGGCTAGCGTTGTCGATTATTTCAGCCAACTGAGTAGATCTCGGCCAATCCGCTCCTTTGGTGAAATGAGTCCTCGGATACATACTTACTACTTAGGTATTGGAAGATTCCTAGGCGCCCAGGATCCCCGTGATCTACGCTAGCGTTTTAGGTATTGATACCTTTGTTTATTTTATAGAGCTCTATTGAATGAGGTTCTACTCACTCTTTTAGGTAATTAGTATTAATTTAGTGGGGGTCTCCCCCCACTTCTAGATCACTTTATGGGCTAAGTAGCAGTGTATACTAAGGTATCACGGTTCAAGAAGTTTACCTTGTTAATTTTAAATAATTAAAGTAAATTGATAATTACTTAATAATTATCTATATAATAATTGTTATGACTTATCACATTTATACACCAGATTAAAGACTTCTATTGTTCTATGAAAACCACGTAATATTATTAGAAGTAGAATTAACCTTGTAAGCGAGCTTTGGGAATTATATTGTTAAAACAACTGTAGTAGATTAAAAGTCAGTACGGTTTATTAAAACAAAACACATAGATAAACAATAACAAAGCGAAAATTAGACAGAACTTAACCTAGGATAAAGTACATAAAAGGGTATATAGTTTTAAGCGTTAAGTTATTTCTTTCGTTGTACCACCACTATGCTACCGTTGAACTTCCATAATTATTAAAACCAAGAAAGTTCAAAGGTTTGAGCACCCTTTATAAAATTAGCCTCGGCACTGAAGGTGCCTACCACAACGAAAGAGAACTCTAATATTTCCTTTACTGTAGAACAAGCTACACTTATCTCTGGAGAGATCAAAATCAAAACAAGGGACTTGGCTTAAAGTAAGCGGGAACACATAAAATAGATTTACTAATTTAACAGTAATAAAATAGTAAATCGTAGAAAAATACACACACAAAATACAGACAGTGTTTTAATCTAAACCTATGTATTATTATTATTACATTATATAAATGATGTAAGATCTCGATTGTATCGATATACGGTTAGATCAATTTATCTAAACCCTTGTACACTTATTATATACAACGTAGTATTTATCTCGTTTATTTAGATATGGTTAAATCAATCTAGTCCTTAAGCCTAGTTGATATATATATATAAAACAGATGCTTAGCTCAAGAGCAACGCTTTTGACTATGTACAATTATTTAGGTTTAGATTAATCACTTGTCTGACAAAAAGAGAACTTAGCTGGGATTTTATCGCTGATAGCTCCCGAAGTGCTCCATCGACACTGCTTCTAATAATTATAACAATATGACAATACATAATTACTAATTAACTAGTATCGAAATATCTATGCTCTCTCTAATTGACCCACACTCCATCAACCCCAAAACAAGACTATCTCAAAAACTGCCTCCTCTCCAAGTTCCCTGCTCTTCCAACGTAGTCGGTTTCGCGCCAATGCCAAATAACACCCTGCGCTCCCATTGGTCAGCACCAGAGAAGCCAAACAACCACGCGACTAAACCCGTGACGTCATTACATGGACCACGCCTGACGCACCACTCCAATACTAGAAGGAAATGATTGGCTATGTTAATATTTTTAAATGTATAAATATATATTATTTAGTTGTTACAAGCATAAACCTAGATTACCATAGTTGCAGTTTAGCAAATCAGGAAATAAGTCATAAGACAACAGTCGTTAGCTATGTAAGGTAATTTGAGAATTATTAAATCAAATATCAGGTAATACGAGAACTTCAATCCTTACATAGGTAACTGCGTCAATCTTACATATCTAGGTAAATATGAAACTGACGGCTTATCAATCAAGATATGTTAATCAATTTCGTATAAGTTTTATCAATACAAACATGTGCGAGTTCGGTGTCTATTATGTTAAATGGGTCTTTAGGCCATTAAAGCTCCATAAAAAAGGGTTAGATTTGAAACAATGCTGAATTTCGTCTTTCCAAGTATGGACAAAAACAATGTCCTTAGAAATCACTCAAAAGTTTTTATATTATTTTTTATTGCTGTTGGCTACAAAGACTTCTTGCATTTATGATATGCACATGTTCAGTTGAAGACCTTTTGCCTTTTAGAAAGCTAAGTGGGTTTTTTTTATATTCTCTCACACAAGTGGTCTTAAAGGGCCGTACCATCACATAACTTGGGTCTTTGCTGTATAGATGTATATAATTTTAGTTTAGTTTTAGGAAATATAGGCAATTGGCCCGTACTTAGTGTTATAATGATATTAAACTAATAACCGACTTCAATCGCAAATAGCTCCGAAAATTTTCATCAGATCTTGATCAAATTATAATGGTACCAACTAGAATATATACGCTCTCGAAAAAATCAATAATTTACCAAATCGGTTATTAAATGACAGAGTTCTGAGGTAACATAGTTAAAAAAAAAGGTCGGACAAAAGTTCTCTTAATTTTTTTGAAGTCGGTTAAAAATTGTAAATGATTTTTTTTGCCGATGATACAGTTTAGTACAAGAATACTCTATTACACTGACAAACCCATTAGTTTATTAAGATGAATATTTTTGTTAAAATTGATGAAGTGTCTTATTTTATTGAATTAGGTAGATATTTTTTGTTGTTTCTTCGGCAATTCGGTTAAATTATTCACATATTTTTATGATAACTTGCAAGAAAAGCTAGTAAATAAAATTGCAAACGAATTCTGCGTTTATAGAAGTAGGTACCAATTGATAATCCGATTAGCATCATGTAGTTTTTGATATGATTATGAAGGGATCTCGGCCAATTATAATCTGAATTGTCTATTTATTTGGTCTATGAAAATAAGGAAAAAAAAGGGTTGTCTGTGAAGTCGGTTTACGGACGATAATTTTACGTGATAAAGTCATAAGACGAACGCTTGGGTCGATCGTGCCTCTCTATCGCTTGGGTCGATCGTGCCTCTCTATCGCTTGTTTCGCGCTCTCGCTTGCATGCTCAGGCTCCAGCGGAACGTGACACTTTTTCGTGCGTGCAGCCGGTGTTCATTGATTTAAAAGACGTTATCACGTCAATAAGAATAATTTATACCTAGTGGATGTTAAAATAATTATTTTGTGCCAACATTTTGTCCATTTCGTACGCACAATATATTTGTAATACAATGTTTACAATGTTTATATACACCTATGGTTACAGTACACCGCTAATACCACATATCTACAGCCTCTAAAGTAATTGCTTCAGTTTACTCATGAACGATCATAGAGATAGGTAGATAGCAATTACAACTGTGAGGATGTACCCTCAATTCCATTAATGTATGCAAATTAAGAGAATGCGAAACTCGATCTATGTTAAACAGATCAGAGGTAATTTTAATAAAATTCTGGCACAGCAGCCGAATCTTTGCTTTTTAGATTTTGATTATTAGATTTTATGAGCATGAAATAGAGTGTTAGATCTCTTTCTCGTCGACATGACTGTCTTATCTCATTTTTTAGCTGATTTGAGTTAGGACTACAAAATTGTTCTCGTATTATATATACTCCTGATTCTTTACATTTTGTACTAACCGTCGCGTCGTTTCTCTACGTTATTTGAATCGCAAAATATAACGATTTTCAATGGCAATGAGAGAAACGTAATTTAACTCAAAGAAAAATATGACTAAGTAGCGTAACTCATTTAGGACTTCAACCCTAATTCAACTTTTGAGATCTTGATTTGAAGAAAAAAAACCTAAATCAAATGGATATCTAGTGACATTTTTTAAGGTGTATTATTAAAAAAAAAATTACACTAAGATAGCTACGCTTTGACAGTTACAAGCAAATTTTATCAACCTTAATTTAAGCTGATATAAGGCAGGAACACATTATTATGTTTCCATTACACCTTTATTTAAATAAGACAACTTACAAGAATAATTAAGTTTAAAATCACACAGACATTATAGTTTTGGAAAATAACATAAATAACAATTTAAAAAACCTAATGATTAAGTCATATTTTGAGACCACGATAAGCAATTAATTGAGTAAGTAGGTATCATAAAGACGAAAGTCCACGCGTTTGATCTCTAGAGCGTAAAAAAAGAATATATCTAAACATACATACATACATGGACTAATAAACACTACCCTCCTTTGCGACGCAGTCGGATAAAAAAGTGATTTTCAAATTAACTGAATTCCCAAATCATTAATGAAAACGAACTCTAACCGCATGACCGCATAACCCGGTATTTTTTTAATTTAACATGAGGCCCTCAATTCAAGGTCTGTAGCAAGCCAAACCTTAAATTACAAAAGTTAATACATCCTGTCAGACCCTATTCATGCATTCGAGCACATTGCCGTTAAAACCACGCAAAACGCTTACCCACAATAGGTACGATTTAGTATAAAGACAGTGCTATAGTGTCTGCTGAACGAATTTAAATTCAATATTTTTTTATATACAACCTGTAACAAAAATATGTAGTAATACTTGGTCTTGTGTATATGTTTCGTGCTAGGAATCGTTGCCAGAGATAGAAAGTCAAAATCTGAGATCTTTTTTCAAAAAAAATAGAAATAGTATTTTTCAAACATTTTTGACAACCCTAATAAATAGCGTATGACCTCGATCTTTCTTTTTGGCCACCACTGTCAGACGTCTATGTGGTGTAGAACGGTAGCCGATGAAATAGGGTTGCAAATGACATAATTGTTTAGAAACTTTAATTAATAATAACTCAATGTTCATGCTGCTGCCGCGAATTCAGAAGTTCCTGTTAGACTGTAACAAATTCATGTATAGCCACATGAATAGATGCGTGGTTTGAATATTACTACACCTTTCTGTTACATATTGTATATTTTTAATAATTCTTTTTATGAAGTTTTCGCTGAGCGAGTTTGCCGCTCATTTAGGGCTAAATACTTATTTCCACATACAAATATCAAGCAACTTCTGTCAACCTTTGTGTAAAGACGCATTCTTTAGTTCTTTGGACGAATTCATAGAGCGGTTGTGCAGTGAAAAATCAAAGAACCTGTCGCCGTGGAATGTAATCCATGCGATGGACCAACCAGATAAAATCTGCCATAGGCGGCGCCTTAACAAACATTCCAAAATAACAACGAAGAGAGAGAGCCGGCAGGACATCGTGAGGCGAGCAAACACAGCTAATGAAAATCGAACTACGTGATCACCACAACCGCTCTGTCAAGAAAGTATACGACTGAGAAGAAAAAATGTAAAATAACAAAATTATAATCATTTAATAAATACTCAATCGGAAGAAAATAATTCATTTTTTGCCGATTTTTCAGACCGAATAATTCCAGACTTGGTAATAGAGCTGTCAATTAATAAAGTTCGTCTATCTGCATTATTTGGGTCGCATTCCATTAAAATTCTTGACATACGACAATGCGACATAGGAAACGTTTAATGATACCTTCTGTTCCTTAGGTCTTTAGTTATGTCTATAAATTCCACAGTAAGTTTCTGGTTTTTTTTTATTTATTAAATAGTTTTGCACAAAACAGTGTACAAGGAATAAAATTAATGCTATGAAGCATTTTCAACCAGCTTTAAAATCAAAGCAATGATAAAATATTTATAAAACGAAATGAAATATTGACTTCTAAATCAAATGTTTATATTATACCAGCCGTGCTCCACGGGTTCGCTTGCATTGATCAAGTTAAAAAAAACTATGTGTTAATCCTAGGTACAAGTTATGTACATGCCAAATTGAATCCAAATCCGTTCAGCCTTTACAGCGTGAAGAGGGAACAAACAAACTTACACGCAAACATTTGGAGTTATAACTTTAGTATTTTATCACCTTCAGTGAAGCTTCTATAATAAACACAAAAATTCTGTATCCTTTTCATCGAGACTTAACCGGGCAGAATATATTATTTTCTATGGACTTAACTATCTCAAGTACCTCTTATAAAAAAACATAGTGAGAAAATGATTAAATTTTGTAGTGACATTAACAACTGCCCTGCATTGCACACACGAGCCGCCACAAAAGGAATTATCTACTCAGCTGTACCTTTAGATGTAGATGTCACGCAATCTGACAGCTGTACGCCATTGTACAGTAGTACAATAGTTGTTATCTTGTTCTCGTTGTCGCCTAATTTTCATTCTGGTGTCACGACGAGAATGCCCGTCTAAATATCTGTCATTTAAATGATATCTAGCTAGATTACCAAAATTATCGTGTTGGTAATTAACGACCCGGTTAATTAACAAATATCATTAAGAAAAATATATGATTGAGAAAATAGTAATTCATATGAAACTAGTTGTTCGGCGCGGCTTTGCCTGCATATATGAAAGAAAACTTTATCGGATCGAATTGTGAAGCAAAACCAATCTTAAATCCACCTGAACACATACAGTTTATGTAATAGAAATCGGTCCCGCCGCTGTCCAGGAGGCGTTCAGTCACATACATTCGTATAGAATAATCGCTTTAATCTTATAAATCCGATAGTTTGTGTGTAAATGTGTAAGTATGTTTGTTTTGTCTTCACTCTGTGACGGTTTTACAGATTTGGATGAAATTTGGAATGTACACAGCTTATACCAAGGATTAACACAGAAGCTACTTTTAATAAGATAAACACGAACGAAGCCGTAAGGCGCATCTAGTTATATATTTAAAGGAAATATATAAGGTTCTGTAATTGTTTGTGATATGAAAATTTTCCTGACACCCACGATATAAATGTTCACATTCACATCACACTGGGCCTTATAAATAAGCTCAAAGTCACACAATGAGCTATGGAAAGGGCTATGCTTGGGGTTTCTCTACGAGATCGAATCAGGAATGAGGAGATCCGTAGACGAACGAAAGTCACCGACATAGCCCGACGGGTTAGCAAGTTGAAGTGGCAATGGGCAAGGCACATAGTACGTAGAACGGATGGCCGATGGGGCCGAAAAGTTCTAGAATGGAGGCCACAGGCTGGCAAGCGCAGTGTCGGAAGACCGCCCACAAGGTGGACGGACGACATAGTGAAGGTCGCAGGAAGACGCTGGATGCAGGCCGCTAATAACCGTTCTTTTTGGAGATCTTTGGGGGAGGCCTATATCCAGCAGTGGACTTCTTGCGGCTGAGATGATGATGATGACAACACACAAACAAACACAATCAGCACCTAAGTTCGATAAATGACATGTACCTACGTACATACATAAATCAGTTTTATTGACGTAATTAACATTACACTCGGATCACGTGAGTCCATAGGCTCTTAAACAAGTGTTAAGCACTGTATTTCAGGTGCCAGTGGCTTCTCCTATCAAGGATTCAATAAATTATGTTACATAACTTATATACAGACACATAAAGACACCTTCAAATTAACATTCGATTCGTTTGCCGAATATAATTATTAGTATAAAAGTGACTGATCACTATTTTATTATATGTATATACATTTTTTTTATTTTGAGATGTTACTAATTATTTTAATATTTATATTGCAAATCTTCGACTTTTTTAATAAATAAAATAGCATGTATATATATAATACAACATAAAGATATTTATATATATACATATCTTTATATTTGTTTTTTTAGATATGTTTGTATAATTTTAAGTATTTTATATTTATGTACCTACAATACAATCTTATATATAAAATTCTCGTGTCACAGTTTTCGTTGCCATACTCCTCCGAAACGGCTTGACCGATTTTGATGAAATTTTTTGTGCTTATCCGGTATCTATGAGAATCGGCCAACATCTATTTTTCATCATCATCATCATCATCACTTTTCATCATTATCAACGCGGGTGAAACCGCGGGGCGCAGCTAGTACGATATAAATTTCTATTGTATATTGTCATTATATTTTCTTTATCCCTGATTGATGCCCGCCTGACGTCATTTCATTTCCATCGCTGGATGACTGGTAGAGAATGCCTTTAGCATTAATTCCTCCTATTTTACACTATTTTGCAATAAAGTATTAATTAATAAATATTATTAATAGCAAATTTGCACATGGATCGTTTCTATCCTGTGCCAGTAATGTTCGTTCATTTGAAGATGATGAGGTCCCGGCAGATTTCATTTCAAGCTCTTTCAAATTTCCAAACCTTCCGCTTGTATCTTTACGTGGCTTATGTAGCCAATCTTCTTTATGAAGACACCCGCGCAATCTGGCCATGTGTGCATGGACAGGAGTACTCATTCATGGAGTGATAATTGGTCGCCGCTGGTGGCAAAGCTTTTGAAATAAACGTGCAGTGCTCAGAGCAACTTAGAGCTTCAAAATGATAGATAGATAGATAAATTCTTTATTAGCACACCAAAAAAAGAACACTTATAAAGAAATCTTGGTACTTATTTGGAGAGCCAAATAAGTACCAGCAATTTGATTAATATATATTTTGCTTAACATTTAATATGTAGAGACATATTAAACGTTAAGCCAGATGTAGGTACTTAGAATTACAATTTGTACTATAGTACTAACAACATGATTTTTGTTTATATAGCATTAGCCATGCTAGGCAGAACTACATTGATATGTTTCGAAAGGAAAAATTATCGCTTGAGGCGGGGTTTGAACCCGCGGAACTAACAACATGCTTTATGTCATTACTAATATTTGTTTTACCCACATGTATTATTTACAGCAATAAAAAAAAATAAATAAAATAAGTACCAACAATGTGATTTTTCATTGAAATTCAGAGAGGAAATGCCGCCAACATGATCGGCACGCTACCTACCTAGTAAGTTTCTGCACTTTTTTGTGTTCATCTAGTTTATAAGGTAATGTCCAACTAATCTCCAATTAGTTTCACACCAGTATACGAGTGAAACGCTTATACTTACCACAATGCTTCGTAAATATTGAGCTAATTTGCCCACAAATTGAATCCGTCTGAGAACCAGACTAGCACTAATGCAATCCTGGGGCGGTCGGAACGGAATAAATTGCTGTGAAATAAACTGCACCACAACAATGTATCTTCGCTTGTTTGAAAGTTGAAGTTCTGTTAATAGAGTAATAAACTCGCTGTACACACGATCAGAATTACCGTATATTTATCAGCTTTGAATAATTATGGAAATAGCATTACTTATAGTTTTAATTCATGGCAAAAACTTTATGCTCTACCCACGGACTTGAAATTACACCACATCCTATCATTGGTGAAGCATGCAAATTTCTGTGTCTGCGTGCATCTCGATGAAAACTATCACAGACAATTAAATAGTTACTAGGTGTAGTGGCGTTCATTATCGGCTCTTTGGTGTATTTGTGTACGTATAGCTTGCGTTATAACAAGCGAATTTGTAGGACCTAGGGTGCTTCACCCGTTTTGTATGCGGTAATACGTCTATATTTTTTACCGTTCTTGACTTTCGTTATCTAAGTAATTTGACTCACTTTTTCAACCGACTTCAAAAAAGGAGGTTCTCTATTCGTATGTTACTACGATACTACGTTATTACGAAATCGGTCAAGCCAAAACCGAAATATAAGCGATGAAATCGGATTTTTATGCTTTGCTTGCGTTTCAATTATTTGCATAAGTATTCTAATTGTAGGTTGGGTAAATATATTTAATATCTCTCGTAACTCGATGATAGGCTTCTTGCTTTCTCCCAGTTAGAGCGATCCAATGCCTTGTCAAATTAGTCAGCTGTCTTATATATTTGTGCAATACTTACATAGTGAAATTTTCAAAATATCTGTAAAGCTTAGCTTAGCATACATATTCTCAATCATTTATGTCCATTTTTCCAGCACGTGGACCTTAATCACGCAAATATTTGTCGCCCTTTCCAGAAAGCGGTCCATTCATTGCATATCTCCGCGAACTGCATACGTTATGAACTCAAAAAATCCATTACCTAACGTTACTTCAAGCAAATGGATACACAAACAGACTAGAGTGGCATTCTTCAGGAGGGAGGTATCTCGGTGCATTTTGCGAGACGGCAAAACGGGACGCAGACTTAAGTGGCTGCTTTGTCGCTCCCGCTGCAACGGGAAATCTCTCATACGCTGCCTACAAGCGGTCGGAGTTACCAGGTGTCGTATTGAGGATCTAGCAATTTTCTTTATGGAGCTTAGAGCAATTTTGATATACAGAATCTTACTATGAAATTAAAATCGAGAAATTGAAGACGTGTACTTATTTATGCCAACCTATTAACATTAATTTTGACTTCGCATCTCACATTGAATTGTATACCTAGATAAATCAATTAATCTAATATAACTGTCATACATTCGACTTATAATAATAATGTATGAATACTTGTACATATTATGTACTGAACAACCGTAAATTTTATACTTATTTTTGTGACTCTCAATGGTAATGCCACCACAATTACGCCAAACATTATTTTTTTCTACTACACGTTGAATTGAACTTACTTATTACTTACTTGCCTATATTATTATATTAACATTTGACAAATTCACATGCCGAGTAACGGCAAAATATACATACTAAGATCAGTGACGAGACAAGACCTATCTATGACCTATGATTTTAGTGAATAAATTTAATTTAATTTAATTTTATATTTATGGCGATTTTACTGCAACGCAATGTGCTGTTGTAGCAAGCGATTGGTAGATTTTATGTTGTTTAAAATGTTAGTATTATTATTATTATTTTTATAATATATATATCATTCATTTTATTGCGCCACCATCCCTACTTTCACTTTTCGTTTACATTTCCATCCAAAGGTTTTCTGGAAGAGATCGCTCTTAGCGATAAGATCGCCCATTGTACCTATATTTTATAAGTTTCCCTGTAAGCTGTATTTAGCTTTTGGTGTCAATAAAGAGTTATTGTATTGTTTATTCCCAAAGAGATGGTTGACTCTAATTGATAGATTCGTAAATTACAGATGACAGGTAATAATCTATAATAGTTGATTGATATTTCCATGACCAGCTGATGAAAACCCTTATATATAAAATCACATACAATTTGTAGTGACATTAATAATATAAACATCGGACTTAATTTTTTTACATAATCTGGTTTTTTCACAGCCTCACCTGGCAACACTAAGTACAGAGAACGGCACGAGCTTGTGCCGTAAGAAAATTGGATAATCGTAAACGCTTTGTTGGATCTTCCTCGGTCGCGTAATAGGATGTGTTTTGTTATGTTTTTTTTGTGCTCTTGCTGTATATTCGGTAAACATTATTTTACACAGCGCATTCAAATTAAAATAAGGAAATTTTATTATTTTTGTATAAGCTTGTCCCAGATGGCTTAACCTTTGGGTGAAAGATATTGAGTAATTTTTTATTTTATTGAAATCAAATAACGTCCATGAAAGGGCAGATATTTTTGGAGATTGATCTCTTAAAAGCGGCTTCGAAAGAAGGTTTAATCTGTAATCCGCATTGAACCAAATTCAAAGATGACGCATTTATTTTAATCGGTTATAAACGAGTTCTACAAAGTAGCGTATTTAAATCCAAATTGTATGCTACAATATACGATTTGCATTTTAATATAATACCTACATATAAATAGATATGCGTGGCCAGGCGGCGGGAACGCCTTACCTTCTGACGTCTAAACTCACAGGAGAAGGTCATCGAAACTGGCTAAAGTCATTCAGACATTTAATAATTAATGTGATTAATATATATACGACTTTGAATGTCTTTTTTTTTACTTCTAGAGTACCTCTTACAAAGTGCCCTATTATAATTACGATCTAGCCAAACCATGGCTAATCAGTAATTTAACTATAACTTAAACTGCTACATTGCTAAACTAAGAATGTGTCCATTAACACTTTTCTTATTGTCTCTATTTAAGGGTAAGACACTTTGTTCATGTGTTCTTTTGCAGCACTCTCACTATATATTGCACTGATATATATTAACATTACACAAGTTCAAATGGTTATTTCTTTTAAGTCTTCTCACTAAGTCTGTTACGTCAAGGAGCTAGATTGCCTCGACATTAACGTGATGATGAAGTCTATATTGGTGAGCTTCTGCGTATGTATTGAATAACTGAAGTGAGAAATAAAAACGATTTTGTAATCTTCATCTGGTTACCCTTAAAAAGTAGAACAGCATTGTTGGTTTACCATCTCCAGGGTGTTTTCTGTCAATTTACAACGTTGAACATATACATTTTGATATACACATTTCGGCTTCACCATCCAGTTGAAGTCGAAAGGTAGATAAGGAGAAGTTTTGCGCAGACTAACACTACAGAGGCCAATGAAACAATCAAATGAACTGCCCTTTGGCTTAGTTGGGTGAGCGTTCGACTTCTAAACTGGGGTATCGGGTTCGACTCCTGTCGGGTTTACAAGTATTATCCCAAAGGAAAATATGTGTTTCTGGTTCTGGTTGTGATTGTGTGTGTAATGTGAATATTTTCGGCATCCACGACAATATCGAACTTAATGTGGGGCTGTGAGTGTGAAAACGTTTATGTTATGTTATGTAATCAAAATAATAGTGTTGCTGGTATTTTGGCGAACCCAAGCTGGATAGATAGCGCTTAGTTACTCGGCGCTCACCATCGATCTTCTCGTACTGACATACTGAATATTCGACTCGAACAAAAATTCGCCTTACCTTAAATCATGATAATCTTTTTCATCGCGATGACACTTGAATTACACCAAAAAAAAACTTTTAGAAGTAGTATTTTACCTCTAATTCAAACTTTCTGCAATAGAAATAAACACATTGACCTAACGAAAAGCCGCAAACGTAAAATCACGTAAAACTTTTAACACCTTTCCTTTTTGTTTCCGAGGTTGAACACAAAGCTCTCCGTGATTCTATTAACATCCGTTTAAAATTGCATTAGAGCCCGTTTACCTCGATCAGTGAGTGGTAAAATGGTAACGAGTCCGGTCCGACGAATTAACCGTGCCGAGGGACGCCCGCGCTAACGAAATTCCGAGACGTCTACGTGGCGACGAGGATCTGAAACCTACTACATTTTTGTCAGAAAAAAATCAGGTTAAGTTCGTGCATTCCACGATGACACGCAACATTTTTTATCCAACTAAGGCTATAGGAGGGTTATGATTTTATGTATAACTCATTGCCCTCGTCTTTGTTCCCCGAACAGTATAATCTGGGAGTCTTTAAGTCAAGGGTGAATAGGTATCTTCTAGGCAAGCGTGCTGCATCTTCAGCCGCATCATCGCTTTCCATCAGGTGCGATTGTGGTCAAAGGCTTGCCTATCATATATAAAAAAAAATTTAAGTTTGACAGCGACGATCTGAAACTTACTATATTTTTGTCCGATAAAAACATGTTTAAATCGTACGATAACACGCAAACCTTTTTATACAACTACGGCTAGGAGTATGTATGAAAGTTTACGGATATGTATGTTAGTTTAAGGGTATGTATGTAAGTTTGACAACGACGATCTGAAACTTATTATATGTTAGTCCGAAAAAAATCAGATTTAGTTTGTGCATTTTACGATGACGCGCACCACTTTTTACCCGACTACGGCTAGGAGCTAGTAGGGTTATGATTGTATGTATGTAAGTTTGGCAACGACGATCTGAAACCTACTATATGGCCGAAAAAAACAAGTTCGTGCATGTCACGATGACGAGCTCTACCTTTTCCCGACTATGGCGAAGGGCAAATAGGGTTATGATATTAGCACTGTATATTTGTAAGTTTTTTGAATTACTTCATGTGTTAACATGCGCCGCCGAGTTTCTTGCCAGATTATTCTTGAGAACTGTAGTTTTGTGAATCTGGTAATAGAACCATTAACTTTCTTAAGTGTCTCTTTGGGGTTCATGTGAATAAACGATCCTGATTTTTGAACGTATAAGGTATTGATTAATTTGTATTTTTTTGTTTATTTCGCCTTATTTTCTAATTCTGATAATGTATATAACTTAGTATTGTCGAAAATGCAGGTAAGACTGCTTTTTCATTATGACGGCAGATCTTTATTGTCTTACGATCAATAAGAAATTTCGGAATTACGACAGAAGTCGGGTTTTAGTTAAAGAAAAAACCAATCCCCTAGTATGCAGGTCTCGGCTCAGGCGTCTTTGTATTCAGTGCTTAGAGTTAGAAGCTTCGTAGGTAATAAGCTTTTCAAATTCGCTGGCCACGGCAGAGCTAAGTACCTAACATAAGAGTCTTACGTCTAGCTTTGCCCAAGCGCTGGGGTGGACTTGGGGTCGTATAATAACTAGGGAGATAGTTGGCTGCGCATGTGACAATTTTCAAACCCACTGAGTGATTTTTGGTTGAGAGATATTAAATTGAACACTAGTAATGACCAAAATACATCATACTAGGGTAATTTATTGTGTTCTCTTGACTTGCTGTCCTAAATCTCTAATCTAAATATAGCATGAAATTCGGCTTTCGGTTATCCAAAATACATCGCTAAAATCACTAGAAAATATGTTTCTGCTGTTAGTTTTTCTAGGCCTAGTATATATAAGTGAGATAATAGCTAAAAGCTGTACTGTCATTTATTTCTACCACCTATCTACATTTAGAGAATGCCATAAAGATTTGAATTTAAATTTGAAGCTAATCAAAGATAGATACACTAATATTGTAGTTCCCAGCCCTTCTCTAAATTTAAAGTTTTATATCATGGGTGCCGGCACACAAGAAAGAACTCATTGCCTGTGTCATTGTTCCCGAGGGGTTTAATCTAGGAGTCTTCAAATCAAGAGTGTATAAGTATCTTCTAGGCAAGCATGTCACATCTTCGACCGCATCATCACTTTTAGAAAAGAAAAAGATATCTAAGATAATCAGATATCTAAGATATCTAAAAGATCAGATCTTAAGCTAGAATGGTCACTCTCATACTAAATATTTGTATTAGTAACGGAATACTTTTATACTTTTGTTTGTTTTCAATTGAAGAACATTGTAAATAATGTTGTTCATTTATGATTTATCAGTAATATAAATTGTTGGATCTTGCATTTGATGTTTATTATTTATCCAACAAAGAAAACGCTCTAAGTATATATTGAGTTCGATTCTGAAAGGCAAGTTATTGCCAATATGTTTTCAAAGAATCAGAGTCTTTGTTCTGTTTTATAAAAGAGGGAAGTGTACAACTAGACTCCCAGTTGAAAAGTATGCACGGCGATCGTGACTGGACTGCTCAAACGAATGCGACGATATTCATATTTCAACTGCTATCGGTGTGCGATTCAACGCAATACGACTGCACTACGCGTTCACAGACAAGATAACTCTTATATATCTACAAGCAATTTCAGCATTAACCACTCAGTGAATACAGCTCTTTTTTCCACGTGACAAATGGCCCGTGAAAAGGTAGTGGCAGCGGTAGGTTTCAGAGCAGAAGTATGCAATAAAGACGTCAATCCGTAACGACGGATGCGGCTATTATCCAGTAGATGCACTGAGTGCTTTACGATGTAAACGCTTTCTGCATAAAGATTGATGCTGAGCCAATGCACGGGTATTGCTATAAATATTTTATTATAAACCAGTCTGCCATATAAGCGACGCTGTAATCACGAGGAGCTCGACTTTTGACAATTTTATAAAGTTCTAACCGGTTTGTTAGTTCAGTCCAGACCGCTGGATAAAACTTTATTTTTCGCGAAGACTTCCACTGTTGCAATCTTATGGTTGTGGTTGTACCTTATTAAAGTTCGAGACTTGGAAGAAAGCGTCAGTGTGACTCAATCTGGAAAGTTGAGACCAGTTGAGGCTAGTTTTTAAGATTCCATACACAAAGCTTGCAAACAGGACCCTATTACAAAAATAATTTAAACGAAAGCAAAGCTTAAAAAATACCGACTTCACCGCTTTATTTTTGGATCCCTTGATTAGATTAAATAAATTAAATACGCATAATAAACGATAAATCAAAAACTAATGGTCAGATCTTGATCATTTTAATTGAGAAGTACCAGCTTTCAAACATAAAACTAACATTAAATACGGTTCACCTGGTCATATTTGCCGTAGAACTGATAACCGATGGGGTAGACATGTTCTAGAGTGGAGACCGCGTCTCGGCAAACGTTTGCAAGGACGCCCTCTGGCTAGGTGGAGCGACGACATACGTAAAGTGGCTGGCAGTGGTTGGAAGAGAAGAGCTGAAGATCGAGCTCAGCGGCGTGCATTGGGAGAGGTCTATGTCCAGCAGAGGACGAATACAGGGTGATGATTATGATGATGATGGTTCACCTAGAAAAAAGTTTGAAATAACACAGTCAAAGTCAGCCACAATAAAAAAACAGTCGAATTGAAAACCTCCTCCTTTTTTGTAAAGTTAACTACACTGCGCTGTCCATCTTAAAGTCTCTATAAATGAACTGCCCGTTCCAAGCAGCGAGTATCGCGTTCCATTCCCGGTGGAACCACATGTTTCCTCCCAAGGGAAATTTGTGTTTCTGGTTCTGGGTATAATTATGTGTACCCACGACACAAGTCATCGAACTAAGTGTCGTGCTGCAAGTGTGAAAGCGTTCCTGTATATATTATATCTTTTAAAAATGTGATATAGTTAGCTTACTGAATGGGTTGTTATGGTGGGTATCCTGAAAAATGAAAATATATCAAATAACAGATAATTAAAAATATATTGCCATTGTGGATTATCTATATTCATTATTCGTTATGTATTCTATTTGTGTTTATTATCTCTGCTGTTAAATTTAATACTATTTTAAGACAAACTTATCTACCTACTTACCTAATGCAAACATAAATTAGTTATTATTGATTGCTCTATTATGAAAATGGACTCACAATTGTGTTTAAATTAAAGTAATTATTATTACAAGCTATAAAGTATGACAAACCTTATAGGTTGTGATTTGGACGCTCTGTGTGCTCTTATAAACATGTGATGTGCAAGTCCAACTCACATATTATGGCAACGCATACTTGACATATTCTAGGTTATCTAGGTCCGCGTTTTTCGGGACCCTGCTTACAGCGCTCTACAGCGTTAATATTTTACACTTAACCACGATTCCCGTGGTGTAATTTGTTACTACCACAGGACAAATGCCGGCGTTGACTTTTGCTGCAGCCATTTGTGGATGCTCGTCGCCATCGCGTCGGTGTTTGCAAACGTATTTACTCACATTCCTTTCCGAGGGAAACAAAACGATGTGGCACAAAACATGCTGTGACTTTTGTTGAAGCTGCACTATTTTGACACAAAATCTGTGTCGTGATCACACAGTGAAAACAGCTTAGTTTTTTAAAATGTAATCGGAAAATTAATTGAAACGGGAATTGTAGTGGTTTTTGCATGATCGATGTCAAAATCTATACTTGTTTTATTAATTTCCGGATCGATGTCAAAATCTATACTTGTTTTTTTTTTTTGTAAATGCGGACGAAGCGTTTTGTTTACATTCATTAAAATCCAAAGGTAAAAAACCCCTTGCGTAGTCTGTATTTATTACAGATCATTACAATGAGAAGTCTTCAAGTCACCGGTGAATAGACAGTATCTTTTAGGCAAACGTGTTCTATTGTCAACCGTAACGTTGCTTTCCATTAGGTGAGATAGTTTAAACCCGATGCCTATATGGAATAAAATAAAAATTTCTACTGCAAATAATAATATAATAACAATCCTCTCTAACCCAATTTTATATAAGAACTAGCCATCGCCCGCGGCTTCGCCCGCGTTAATTAAGTGAATTAGATAGCTATTTATAATTTATTGTAATTACTACTTAGATAACATTTTCATCTCCTTAACCGCAACACTAAATCTTCCCATATGAACATTCATTCCCCATTGCATCACCTTAATGCACACCTGGCCAAAAATATTAATAACAGATTTTTTTTATTTTAAATGTATTATTCAAATACAACATTCCATCAGTATAAGTTCATAAATAAATAACTTTAAAAAAGAGATGAATTTTCACCTCCCATTACACCACCTTAATGCACCCCTGGCAAAAAATATTGTAAACATATTTGTTATATTAAAACAACCACTCAAATACCAATTTTCATCGCAATAAGTTAAAAACAAAGATCGTTCATACAAACGTTTTCACCCCATTTAACCCTATAACGGGTAGAATATCCAAAAATCCTTTCTTAGTACACCTCTACGTACTAAGACAAATGTACCCTCCAAATTTCAAGTCTTCACGACCAACGGTGTAGGCTGTGCGTTGTGTCTAAATCAGTCAGTCAGTCAGTGAATCAGTATGTCAGGACAAACGTTATTACAGATGCTATCTAACTATTCACTTTTTCTATTCCGGTATATATATATATATATATATATATCTACGGCCGAGGATCGGGGTTAATTGAAAACCAGCACTGTGTGCTCATGTAAATGAACACGCAGTACAATGCTGAATTTACTCCGATTGCTCTATAAAAAGTATATAGTAATAAAAAGTAATAATAGTTTAATTTGATGTACTTTTGGTTTTATAGTAGCAATAAATATATTTATTTCTTTCTTTCTTATTATAGCTGCTACTGTGCAATATTTTAAGCTATATTTATACTTGATAATTTGTAAAATACCAGACACATCTGGGGACATCATTGCAACTATTGAGGCCAACTTCGTTCTTGGTATTACTATACCAAATTCAGTTTTATGACCTTTCAAATAGATTTAGAAATATATAGTTTATTATATTATCTGATAGTGTATCAAGTGTCAACTGGCGTTGGCGTGCATAAAACGAGGCGCAGTGCGGCGATGCTGTTCATTGCGGGGACAGTAGTGTAATTTAAAGTACTATTGTCATAGATTGTACAGATTACATCATTAATGATTACTGTAAATACAGCATTAAGAAGAAAGACGTGCAACAAAATGAGCTAACGGTTTTAACAAAAATCAGAATCTAAGCTGTCTGGTGTTTTATAAATAACTATGTATAATTGCAAAAAAGAAAAAAAAAATGCCTTCTATTACACTAATATTAGGTAAGGTTGTGTGTAATTATGTTTGTTCTATTCATGCTGTAACGGATGAACGGATTTGGATTGTACATAGTTTATACCTAGAGTTAGCAAATAGGTTACTTTTAACATAACAAACGTAGGTGAAACCGTGGGGCACGGCTAGGTCTATATAAACAGAAAAGTCGCAGGATGCCTAGAGCGCAGCGTTTTATGCTCTGTGATCTACAACGAAACCGCTTGATGAACGCCACGTCAATAGGGGTGTCAAGTAACGGCTCTGTGAAGGACGTGTTACACGTAACGCTACAGAATAAATTTACTCGCACGTTGGCGTTAGCGAGTCCTATGCCGTATTTTCTAACGATAGGGCTGCCAAATAAACAAACAAAAATGAAATGTTCAAACTTAATAATTTAAACTCAAGCAAAGCTTAAAAAACCGACTTCACCGCTTTACCTTCGGAATCCTTAATCACAATAAATGAAT
This sequence comes from Lomographa bimaculata, assembly GCA_948107665.1. Classification (NCBI taxonomy): domain Eukaryota; kingdom Metazoa; phylum Arthropoda; class Insecta; order Lepidoptera; family Geometridae; genus Lomographa; species Lomographa bimaculata. The sequence continues at coordinate 8,965,073 of OX403603.1, forward strand.
AAAATACGCATTATTAAGGATATTTCAAAAACAACTGGTCAAATAAACATAAGCGCTTTCACACTCACAGCCCCACACTAAGTTCGATGACTTGTGTCGTGGGTGCCGGAAACATTCACGTCACACAATTAGAACCAGAAACACAAATTTTCCACGGGGAGAAAACTGGTGTTCCCGCCGGGAATGAAATCCTGATACCCCTGCTTAGGAGGCAAACGCCACCCAACTAAGCCAATGGGTAGTTTATCAAATTTAAATGGTTCCACATGGGATACACCAGCTCTCATTAATATCAGTTCACCAAGAAAAAAGTTCTAAACACACATAAAAAACGATCAAATTTAGAACCTCCTCATATTTTTTGAAGTTGAATAGTAAAATCAAACTATCATCGACTGCATCGTCGCTTAACATATAGTGAGATGGTGGTCAATTGTACTTGTGCTTGTGCCACTCTTTTTTCATATTAAGTTTTGCTTTCGGGGAAAAACGTGAAAGTTTGATTGTTCATATTATTGTTATTATTATTCGGGGAAAAATTAGAACGGGGATAAACGCAACTAACCCAAAGGTTTGCCTATCTTAGATAAAAAGAACAGTTGACTGTATCCAACTCTTTGGTACGGTGGGGTAAATACCACAGGATACTCCATAGTTCTAACAAACGGCACACCACTTTGCACGGAGGACAGTAAAGTAAAAGAGCTCCTAAACGGTTGTTTTAGATAGTAACGAGGTTTTTAAAGGTTTTAGCTCGCACGAAAATGGAGCTTTTAGAGAAAACTACTGAAATTCAGGTGTTTCTAAGATTTGTTGTACAAAAGTTTAAGATCTAATACTTACAATGCACCCCCCGCGCGCCCTGTACGCGCGCCTCGGCCGCTGCTACTGCCAATGTATAAATACTAATAAAACGAATCTATATACATTTATACAGCACAATCCTAAGTAACCTACAAGGCATCAAGCATATTGAACTGCCCGTTGGCTCAGTTGGGTGAGCGTTCGTCTTCTAAGCAGGGGTATCGGGTTTGATTCCCGGCGCTAACACAAGTGTTCTCCCCAAAGAAAAATTGTGTTTCTTGTTCTGGTTGTGATTGAGTGTGTGTTGTAAATGTTTCCGGCACCCACGACACAAGTCATCGAACTTAGTGTGGGGCTGTGAGTGTAAAAGCGTTTATGTTTATATTTATGTTATAGGCTACTCAAGTGCTCAAGGCCACTACCATTGCGCAGCGTTCCCATCATGCTGGCATACAATAGTAGTTGGACCTACTATAGAAGGACTTTTTGCTTGCACTTCAAAGTTAATTAACGAGTCTATATCATACTAATCTATATCTATTTATATATCATTCTTCAGTACGTGTGTATGTGAGTAAACTCTTCCTAAACGGCTGGACTAATTTTGATGAAATTTTGTGTGTGTTAAGATGGATTCAAGAATGGTTTAGATTCACATTTGGATACGGTAAATAATATTTTTTAAATTGCTTTATTAATTATATGTCGCTAGTATATAAATAAGCACCAATTGCATCATTATTAAAGATTATCACTTGATGCTTTTTATGTAGTCCCATTGAAATTTGATCAAGGTATGATCTCTAGTTTTTGAGTTATAGTCAATAATGCGTGTTTATACATTAAATCTGATTAATCTTCCGATGATAAAGCGGTGAAGTTGGTTTTTTTAAGCTTTGCTTGCGTTTAATTATTAACTTAACTAACACGGGCCACTAACTCAGGCACAACTATTTTATAGTATTTAGAGTTAACCCTGACTTGTCTGATAATGTCTTTATCTTTTTTTTTAAGCGAGATACATAAACATTTGGTCGCTATCTCACTTAATGGAAAGTGATGATGCGGCCGAAGATGAAGCATGCTTACCTAGAAGATACCTATACACTCTAGACTCGAAGACTCTAGATTATACTGTTCAGGGAATAAAGACGCGGGCAGCGAGTTTCACTCCTTCGCTGACTAAGACTTTATTTAGAAACACTAACACAAAGGTTAAAATAGAAATAAAAAATGTAATAATAAATGGCTTACTTAATATTCGAAATAAAAATATTACACAGTAGTTATAGAGCATAACTAAAAAGTTATACTTTATAACCACTGTGTTATATAAATTTATAAGCAATATCATGATAATATGTGTATTTATATTATTTCTATACGTATTGGTAGAGACAAGCAATTTTAGTTTGAAAAATCTCTACTTTCCTTCGACAAGTGCATGCTTCAGAAAACTATTAACTAACAAGGTTATTACCTCAGTTCAGACAAATTAAATCTCCAAATTATTCTAGGATAATAATAACTTCAGTTATCTCGGGGACGATAGTTGCGCATTTAGGGGTCCCCAGAATCATTTCGTTTAGCACGACCATAAACTATTAATGAGAGTCGAAGGTTTTATCTGAGTCATGATCGATATCACGATGTTGAGAGGTGGTAGAGCATTTTGTGAGTTGCTCGCCTGGCTTGCTACCAAAGTAGCTTACCACCATCAAGTTGAAAGTCTGCCGCCAAGCCAAATACGGTGTTCCGGCAGTTATCCTTGAGAACCTGCGTATTCCAGGTCTAGTGTGTTTAACAGCTTCGATCACATCGTCACTTACCATCAGGTGAGATAGTGGTCAAACACTAGCCTGTCACAAATAAAAAAAAAAAATGTTCATTAATAATAATGTACATCGTGTTATTTATTAAAAATACAATTGCAGCACGTATCCTAGTCTATATAATTGTATACACGTTATACATGGGAGGCTACACAAAACAGAAAGAGCTATGGCTAAAACTTGTATTATTTGTAATAGAAGTGTAACTGCAATATGTATATTCGGTTTGAATACTAATGATACTATCACATATCCCACAAATATTATAAGGCAAAAGTTTGTGAGTGTGTTTGTACATATATGTTACTTCTTCACGCGCAAACGACTGGTCCAATTTTGATGAAATTTGATATGGAGGTAGCTGGATTAACAAATTTGCCAATTTTTATCGCGGAATTCCCGCGGGTAAAACCGCGGGGCGTAGCTAGTGCTTTTATAAAAAGAGCAGAAACTTTGGACAGATTAAACTGACGACCGAACATTTAAGGCAAAATACCTCTGAATATGATCCATGAGGAATCCCAATAAAATCTTGCCACAGATGGAATTTTAGCTAAAGCTCTAGGTTATCTACGTTCGATATATTGTGTCAGTTTTGTTGCCAAGCATCCTGGTCTTTTTAAAGTCCAGCGTACATGCCAATGCGGAAACAAGAGATCGAGATCCTTTGCATCGCTCCTTTCTACATTGTTTTGCAAAATTGGTCAACAATTTTACCTAAGTATTAAAGTCATTCCTTCAGCGTACATGCAAGGAATGGTTACTGATCCGCCCAATTTCCTTTGATACTCACAGCCCCACACTAAGTGCCTTGTGTAGTGCGTACCGGAAACATTCACATCATACACCCAAATTACGTAAGTACTCACAACAACACACAATAGCCTGTGTAACAACAATCCTCCGGATGTATTAAGCAAGACCTGTCGCTTACCATCAGGCAAGCCGAAAGCCTGTTTGTCGCTTTTAATCATAATAAGCTACTTATAAAAACTTTTTTTCAGAACAAGATTTTAGATGTGAGCTATATTGAATTTAGAGTGACGTCACTTTATTTTTCGAGTTATTATCTGCAAGCCTTTTCATTTGATACCCATATTGCAGGAGTGCATTAAAAATAATTCGTTTTTACTGTTTCGCCATGTTAGATTTAGAATGGAGTCACACAGCAACCATGCATTGGATTGACTGGTTGTGATTGTGTGTGTGATGTGAATGTTTCCGGCACCCACGATACAAGTCATCGAACTTAGTGTGGGGCTGTGAGTGTGAAAGCGTTTATGTTTTCGTTTATGTTCTTCAAAACCTGTGATTCTTCGAATGTTAATGTATAATGATGGTGGATTATTAACCGTCAATACTTAGTAAATGTGCATAAATGTAGGCAAATCATAAAAAGTTGAAAAACGTGATTTTTGCCTTCGCTCCAAAACTCTAATAAAATTTCTAACAAAGTTTCTACCACTTTACTAGGGCATGACTTGACTATGACTGGACCTTGACTCTTTTACTTGATTTTTACTGTGACTTGTGACTATAATAGTATGAGTACTTTTAACATGAAATACACTTGAAATATATTATTACTTAACACTGGCTAAAAGCACAGGATTGCGAAGCCAAAATTACAAGAAAAAAAACCACGCATTGTCATCCAAACGTGAATAAAAAATTCAGCTCAATCGGTTGAAGATATCTGCTTCAAAATTGAGTTGCAAGATCCTCTCGAACAAACATAGGTACATACATTGCAAGTTAAATAAAAGCTTGTAAAATAAAATCAAAACCGACGGAAAACGCAGCCTAATATATGTACAGCCTTTACAATGCCTTCACACCATAGTTGTCTAGAAGGCTTAGATTATCCCTGATTGTAATCAGTATATTCAGAAAGCAATAGTCAGTACATCAGTACATTCAGACAGGAATAATTCCTGTAATAATTCTCACTCTTTCATCTCTAGATGATCAAAACTAAGTATAACTCAAATGCTCAATTTATAAATGCGTACCTATAGGTTCATTCATTGTTTAGCGGTGTAAGCAAGTAGAGATATCGTGGATCCGCGACGTCTCAGATAAACAGAACCGCCAGCCATCCGTGAGGGCTGATATATGCCGTACGGGAGTCATGTCGGAATTAAAGATATCGTAATAATGTATGTGGTTAAGTGATTTTCTACAAACAGTGTTGGTTATTTTGTTTGAACAGATTTCGTAAAATTAGTACCTACAATGCTTATGGAAGTTTCATGATTTCTGAGCCTAGTGAGCGTATTGAAGTAAATATTTTAATGGGAGGGCTTTGAAATTCTGATTTGCAACCTTTTTGTGTGACGAAAAGTGGTGGGGGTAAATTTATCTGATCTGCACCGAGCCAGCTTATCGAATTATGGCGTAGACCCTCTCAAATATAGAAGGCTGCAAATTCCTGCAATGTGAACAAAACGAGCTAATTAAACTTATAATATAACTATTCATAAGTATTCTTCTTTAATATTGTATTAGAAAGTAAATGATTTTTTAAAGATTTAGTTAGAGACTCAAGCAAACGTATAATGACAGTAATGAAGTACGTAGTCTTTAAGGGAAATCCGTCGCATTTTGAGTTTAAAAAGCAAATGATCCATTGATACAATGACACGAGAAAACCTAATTTCATAGATGTCACTTTTTTTCTAGAACAGGATAGAAAAAAATACCTCATACTTTTCAAGTCCACAGTGAATAGGTTCTAGGCTAGTATGCTACATCTTCGACCGCGTCCATGCTTTCCATCAGGTGAGATAATAGTGAAAAGATGGCCTATCATGCATCAAAAAAAAAGTGTCTCAAAGGTGAATGAAAATCTGTCAACAAATAAGGTAGGATTGATCAGATAGGAGACGCTTAACTCTGCTGGGGCTACCCCCAATGAAACAAAACGCTAAAACAGCAAGTTGCCTGTGTAATCAGTTAATTACAGCAATTAATTAAAGCATGTGAGTATCAGAACTCCCAAGAATCAAGGAGTTACATCTGGCATACGAATGCATTGCAATCCCATGTGGGCAGCAGATGTACAGTCATGGGCGTATCGCTGACCATCAGGCGAGCATTGTGCTTGTCTTTTTAAACCAACTTCAATAACAGGAGGTGGTTCTCAATTCGGCTGTTTTTTCATGTGTAACTTTCTTCAATTTTGATGAATCTATTTGAAAGCTGGTGCTTTCCATTTAGTCCCATTAAATTTGATCACGATCTGACCATTAGTTTTTGAGTTATATGCGAGTTATATAATGATGCGTATTTAATGGATTTAATCTAATCATTAGCTTTGCGTTTAAATTATTCTTATAATCATAAAAAAAAAACAGAATGAGTGGTAACAAACAATTACAAACCAGATGCAAATAGATTTCCATCATGCGGCTTTGGAGCAATCAAACCCGCCTTATAACATAACCCATCCGGTCAACGCGCGTCCAGAGTGGAACCGAGAGAGCGCTAAGTGAAGCTCGGTAAGTAAGTTACGCACTCCCCAGGATAGTTTGCTGTACAAACAGTTTCTGACTGATTGAGGCCAGCGCTAGTGTTTGTTAAATACTTGGGACTGAGTGATATTAAGCTTAAATTGGTTATTGTTTTGGATATTACCCTGTTGAGGTCTGGTTAAATGGCGCTTGGGAAACATTGAGGATTGAGTTGCTCTAATTGTTCGTGGTGCGGTGGTCACGGTTTATGTATTCCATAGCCATGTAAGCCCGTTTTGTGACTGAGAGAGATAGGATTCAGTTCACCAATAGAAATATAGAAAATTCCTTGTCATTTTTTAAAGTGAGGTAGGCTTCCGTGTGTGGGAAAACATATGAGAGTGATTTTTACAATGCGAGCGCACATCGACGCCTAAAAGCTATATCATGAAGTTGGTTGTTTTCGTTTTCTCAAGTTTTCGTGATAACTGATGACATATGGTACCTAGTCTTTTAATATTTTCATCACAAAGAGTACTAGCACACGGAATAAAATTATAAGTTATTTTTGTATTGTTATTCTAAAGATGTAAAACTTCGTACGTGCGTACATAAATACATACACACGTTTTAATTGTCTTCGCTGAGATATATAACAAACACGTCGCTTGTATGAAAGTAAGCGTCACGCTTGCTCATTAAAATTCAGTGCTACCTAGAATTAAGAACATTGACAATTCATAATCCTTCGCGGCAATGCACTGCGCTCACCTTTGTGTCATCTTTGAGATATAAGATGTTTAATCTCTTTATGCTGATGCTTTATGCCCTCTAACTTTACTGGAATTGAAGTTTATTCCAAAATAATGTTTGTAGACTACTGCTGGCATAATGTCTAATACATAGGCAATAATCATATCAATATCTTTCTTTATTCATTGGCAAAGTGCATTAACATACCTTCAGCTCACTCGAACCGTTTCGCATCTACGTTTATCATCCGTACTGCGAGTACAACTCATTGAGTCATTCGTTTCCTGAACGGTATAATCTAGGATTCTTCTAGCCAAGAGTGAATAGGTATATTCTAAGTATGCTACATCTTCTGCGGCATCATTGCTTTCCATCAGGTGAGATAGTGGTCAAATGAACATAAAAAAAACATGCTTTAGTAGGTCCTTACGATTATTAACTAATATCAACTGTACACTGTTAAAAACATTTTTTTTCAAATCTTTGTCGACTGGTTTTATTTTTTCGAGCCAGTGTTGCTGAGTAATAACGACCCTCTCAGGTCACTACATCAAATACAAAAGGTATTTGATGTAGTGACCTGAGAGGGTCGTGGTCTTAGTATAACAAAATATTTTGGTTAATGACTATGCAAATGATACAAAACTCTACAATACATGAAAACATGTTTTAATGCGACTTCCAATTTAGTTACACGGTTAATTTAGTTAGACTTCCATAGCAGCACGTTTAGTTTATGTATATAGGTCGGTTCATTCGACAGATTTTTAAGCTATTGCATAGCTTCTATCGCGGGCCTTGAGCGTGGAGACCGAATCCAGAAATTCCGTAACGAATATAACGTAATACCCCCCACTCCGACCGGCACAGCGGTGATACTTTTTAGTTTTGCCATGGATCGATGAGTAGCAGAACTTTTAATGACGTTTTTGAAATATTACGCTTGTCTCTTTAGTTCAGCAACTCGCCTCTAGGTGGCAGGAAAAAATACTGCATAAATAAAATAAATAAATAATTATAATTGCATAAGTTGATAAAAAATGCTATGCAATAGCTTTACAGCGGCAGTCCCCGAGTGCATTTAATTATTTTATTTTGGGTATGTTACCTCTTATCTCAGGCTTACGTTTATCATTTGGATTGATTTTTTAAATGACGTAGTGTCTATTACTTTCCGTAAATAAATTAATCAAGATCTTGTAAATATTTACAAAGGCTTTTGCGAAGCAGTAGATTTAAAAAATAAAGTATTCATAAATAATGTTATTGTTTATTATATAAAGTAGACAATTTGTCTTTTATAGTGATTACTTAAAAGCAGTTCTGCTTACAAACCGACAGAAAACATTCATATGTTTATGTTAAAAGCCATTTTTTCTATTAATAGTGAGCGTCACGTTGAATAACAAAATGATAACAAAGTAGGTCGCAGTCATCCCTATAATTTAACTTGTATGGCTACTGGCAACTCTTTTTTACTCTACCAAATGCAGTTCTGTATTAAATACCGCATTTCAGACTGAACGGGCTGGAGCTCTTCTTCAAAAAGCTTCTTAAAAAAGCGCTTTGACATGTGTGTATGTGAAAGCTTTTATTAAAAAAAATGTTTATTTAACAAACGCTTTCACGTTCACAACAACAATAAAAAGTTGTCAAATTCAATTATTAGCACTTGCGAAAACCTAGCATACCTACATAATTAAAGCATACATAAATAAATGACTCATACAAAATATCTCTCCTACAAATTCAATTTTGCAAATAATGGGCCTTAAACGCAGGATTTGAAAGGATTATTTACTTTAAAATTAAGTATACCTACATAATTATAAGACTCATTAGTAATGCTTGAAAGGTTAAAGGTCTGCGTGGGTTTAGAAGATAAAATTAACAATTGAGGATGTAGTTTCTAAAACGTTTCACCCGACTACTGAACTATATAAGATTTTATCTTAAATATTTCCAGCGCAAACTTAGACCGAAATTTCTGCTTTATGTAAAGTGAAAATTCTACATCTCTGACTGTTAGGTATTCTGTTTCTCTGTGGAAACCTCACTTCTTACTATTTTATAATAGGAAATAAGCTTTCTGCAAAACCAAAGCTAATATAAATAGATTTAAAAAGGTTTCTGAGCATTCACACATATTTAAAAAAAATATGTAAAGTTTAATTATCAGAGCTGCCCACTGGCGTAGTTGTTCATGAGTCTGGCTTCAAAAAAACGGGCACCGGGTTCGAAATATTAAAAAAAATCTCCAAAAGTATATCTTCTATCTTCGGTTTCTAAAAGAATCTCTTCAAAAAAGGTTGTGTTCCTAGTTCCAATTTTAATTGTGTTTGAGATGTAAACATAATATCCGGTACCCACGAAAGAAGTCTTCAAACTTACCTAGTGCACCTATTATTGGAGTGTAAATAAATATATTCGAGCATAGAAATTATTGCGTGCAGTGCTCTCTTTAGGCAACCAATAAGTTGTTACAGAAACGTGCAGCCAGCACCGAGCTGATTTTGTTCTGAGAATCTCGTATTTCGTGCTAGAAAGTTTTAGGTGTTCCATATATTTAATACAGATGTTTTAATGGTCACGTGGTTTTAAGACGCGGGTACAGAAAGAGTATCTTTGACGACCCAGTTGGCGCAGTGGACAGGTCTCCGGCCTCTGTGCCGGGTTTCGGTTCCTGGGTTCGATTCCTAGCAGGAGCACAAATTCTTTCCCAAGATATATTTATGATTCTGGTTCTGGGTGTATTTGTGTGTGTGATGTGAATGTTTCCGGCACCCACGATACAAGAGTTTGAACTTAGTGCAGGGCTGTGAGTGTGTATGCGTAAAGAAAAATCTTAAAGGATACAATATGAAAGGCGAACAGCAAAAAAAAAAATATAAGGTATAATAGGCTAGAAAGCCGAGAAATTGCTTTCTTAGCGATGTAGTGTTTATTAAAACATTTCTTTATGACAAATAAGCATTTGACCGCCATCTCACCTGACTTGGTCAATAATTGTAGAAGCAAAGGTATTCCAGCCAATACAAAACACAATATTTATAAATATTAACATTTATGCAAAACCTCTCTGTAGGATAGCAAGCGTATCCATATTTGTCTCGAAATTGACTTTAGCAACTTTGCAAGTTTTCTCGAAAACAAGCCTTACTTTTTGTAGCGATGTTAAGGTCACAAGATGGGGCAATTTGTTTAACTTTTCAGCTTACATTAGCCAAGACGAGTTTTCACGGGTCTCTTATGAAAGTCGTTGTCAGAGTGTAACTACGTGTCAGTATCAGAGCTTCGCACAAAGTTGCCAAGTTGTGAAACAGGGACACGTGCAGGGTATACCTTTCTACTAAATTACGTTATTACTTTAAAATATTAGTTTTAAGAAACTTGATTCATCTTGAAGATAATATTTGTCACCCTACCAAGAATTGAACCCGGTAGCCTCAGAGAAAGCAAACAAGTAATCAACTACACAATTATATTGTGAAACCATATTTATTAAATGACTAGTTGCGCCCCGTGGTTTTACCCGTGTAAGTCCCGTACCCGTGGAAATGCAGGGATAAGAAGAAGTCTACGTGTTAATCCAAGGTGTTAGCTATTTCTATACTAAATTTTCAAAATTGGTCCCGCTGTTTGAGCGTGAAAAAGTTACAAACATACTCAAAGCTTGTGAGTATGTTTGTAACTATTTCACGCGTGTTGCCTTTATAATGTTAGTGAGATAGTGTGACTTAAGAATGCTTTCACACAGCTCTACATTAAGTTCAAATACTTGCCTTATCATTGGTGGGAAACACCCACATTACAAACACAATCACATTCAGAACCAGATGTGGGTACCTACAAATGTCCGTTAAGGAAAAAACTATGCTCCTGCTCGGAATCGAAAACGACTCGCAGCATTGTAACAAGAACTTGCCACCATTAAGACAGTCATTTAATATTGAATTTAATGACTATGTAAACTCTATCACTCACTAAAGAGAATACTAATATCATTTTGCATAGAGATTTATACAAAAAATGTAGCTTCAACTACGCAAACTGGGATAGTTTTGACCCAGTTCGCTCGAAGCCTTTTGTTTCTACGTTCATCATCCGCACAGTGAAGGAGTGGAAGGAAGGAGTGGCATAATCTGGGAGTCTCTCAATCAAGAGTGATTAGGTATCTTCTAGTCAAGCGTATCACATCTTTAGCCACATCATCACTTTCCATCAGGTGATATAGTGCAAAAGTGACAAATGCTTGCAAATTTGGCATAAAAAACTATTTTATTTTAAGCCTAGACCCAAACCAGACCGTAAATAAGCTCGAACAATATTCAACTTATACGAGTTCTGCAAAGTTCTTAACACGTTTTAATTGCCTACGTAAAAAACAGGAACTACATAACGACAGAGTTGATGAGACCAATCACTGTCTACCAAGTATATTGTACCTCGGGCCACTTAGCACTACCATAAAAGTTAAATGCGCTATAAATCATGACAGCAGGAGACAGAAGGGGCAGCGATAATGAACTGCCGGGTTGGCAACTAGTAGCTACTCGCGGAACGAAGTTGAACGAACGAAGGCTGTGAAGTCAAGTTAGCACCTACTTGGACTTTATTCTCTTTAAGATAATAGGTAACTTACCTTAAGTTTGTTTCATATTTAAAATCATTCAAAATCAATGTCATAGTTCCTAATAATGTATTTATAGTTAATGACCCGGTAAACTTTGTGCCACGCCATCTATTGAAAGTAATGCAAAGTATCAATTCCCATTGCCTACATTGTATCCTTGGGTGATACTTTTGTGATTCACTGGAACTTTGTTTATTGACCGGCAGGTGGAATCAGCTAAGACAAGTGTTATCCCTCATCCCCCAAATTATGGACATATAATATTATAAATTCAAAAACGTTTGTGTGGTAGTAGTATATATTTAACAGACAACACGTTCGCCCAATATAAAATTCATCTACGATAATGTGCGCCGCCCTACTACTATATACGTAGCCTGAGTAGCCTACGACACGCCTACGCAGCTAACGGGAACGTCGCATGGCGTAGAACATCTACGACGCTACTCTAGTCTACGACCTTCAAACGTTATTTTGTTAGTGAGTAGGTGTTTGATGTTTTTATAGTAGTGGAGAGTCAATTAGCGGCATTTTTGATAGTCATCATTATGAAACCGGACCGCACTGATATTTTGTAATATTGCCCTTTTGAACCTAAGTCTCAACTAAGTAATAGGATAATATAAGTAACGTTGTATGGCGTAGCATCTACGATGCTATTCTAGTCGTCGACCTTAAACGTTTTTTTGCTAGTAAGTATGTTTGTATGTTTTTATGTTTTTATAGTAGTGGAGAGTCAATTAGCGACATTTTTGATAGTCGTCATTATGAAACCGAACCGCACTGATATTTTGTAATATTGCCCTTTTGAACCTAAGTCTCAGCTACGTAATAGTAGGTAAACTACTGCTTCGTAACGTCTAGTATAATGTTGGGTGTAAAAAAATTATGAGCCCATAAATATCTACACATCATATTCCAATAATATTAATATCACAAAGGCGAAAAAAATCCGATAATGAGGGTCAGGGTGTCGACGAGCTTGTAACTCGAACCGTTTATTTTTATACCTAATGGGCCCAAATTACTTCAATTTTAATGACGTTTAAAAGCTTAATGATATTTTTCCTGTAAAACGTTTTCTTTGAGTGGTAATGTAATGTTTAATAGGGAAATGAAATTGGGGTCAAAAGTGGGAATTGCGCAAGTTGGATTTTAATGGAAATAATTTTAGCCGACAGTTTAACGAGGTTCCGGAGAGGCAATAGAATTGAAGTTGGTGAGTAGTTTAATGAGAAAATGGAATAAAAACAATGCCCTCGGCGCAAACTAAAACAACAGTTTGTGTAAGTATAGCATAGTTCATTTTAACATTATCATTAAAACTTCGAGACTATCTGAATGGGATTTGTTATTTATATTTTTGATAGGCTAGCATTGAACCACTATCAAGAACTGCTCGTTGGCTTAGTCGGGTGGCGTTCGCCTTCTAAGCAGGGGTATCGGGTTCGATTCCCCGCTGAAACCCAAGTTTTCTCCCCAAAGCAAATTTGTGTTTCTGGTACAGATATAGATATTCTAGATCTTGGTATAATTTTTTTTAATCAGCTAACATAGCACACTAATATTATTAATCCAAAAGTTTGTGTAAGTGTGTAAGTATGTTTGTTTTCTCTTCACGCTGTAACGGCTGAATGGATTTAGATGAAATTTGGAAGGTGCACTGCTTATACCTAGGATTGACACTACTATTAGGCTACTTTTGAACTTGATAAACGCGGGCAAAGGCGCGGGGCACTGCTAATATTTGAATATAAATCAGTTCATTTATTTAAAGGCAACGATGCGGTAGTGCTTATTTAAGTCAGAGGTTAAAATTGAAATAACAAATCATACTTCCAAATGGTTTCGCCATTCCGTTTACAAACCATCACTGCAGAAAATTGGCGTCAAAGCTGCAATGCGCATTCAGAAGTCAACAAACACTCTTTGAAACGCAGTTCTTTTGACGTTCGCAAAGCGTCATGTTATCTTCATCAGCGCGCCTTGGAGCCATTGTGAGGCTTAGAACGTGGAAGCATCGAGAGCTATGTACGTATTACTTAGGCACTACATAGAGTTCTAACTAGTTACTTAGTAGTTTTTTTAAGCATTTGCCTACGCTAGACTAAGAAAATCAGAAATACAGAAGAAAAAATAAATGCCGATATAAGTGAAAACTATATATAATATATGTAAACTATATGTATACACAAAATTTATGTTGTACACGGCTTGAAACACGTAGAAAATGCCAACTTACTTTGTAATCGATTAGTTTCGGTCTAATTATAGTCACGCGCCGAGGCCCGAGCCGCTCGTCTGACTCATCCTGATGAAGGACAACTAATTTGTCTGAAACTAGTCGACTACAAAGTAAGTTGACATTTTCTACGTGTTTCAAGCCGTATACAATATAAATTAGGTGTAATACTCACGATAGTTTTAATTTTTATGTATACGGTCATGGGAATCGTGCGGTGACGATCACGTGATATTCACGCTTTTTGTTCACCCAATAAGTACACATAAATAATCATAGCATAAGCATAAATATAGCTCATGGGAAGCGGGCGGTGAATAATGGTGCGAGTTTCATGATTTTTGTTCACCCAAAAAGTGCTCAACGCGCCTAAAGAACTTTTCACTTCAAAAATTGCATCGAATGAAAGATGCTTCGTCTATGCAACCAGAGTATTCGTAATTTAGCCTTGCTCGCGTTGATATTGTTTCTTCTCGTTTGCTGGATGATAAAATGCGTAAAGCAATGTAGGGGGTAAAATTTTTGTTTATGTTTCATAAACTTGGATAGTCTAGCGTTAGGGGCACCGCGCTCGGCGCTGTGTTAGGTACTATACACGAGGTCCAATCCAGATCCATGAAAATGTTTTTTATCGATAACCTTAGAAAGTACCGTTGTGTCGTGAAAATTATGAAATTTAATCAGTCTTCACTTTGTAGGCTTAACTTTCTTCAATAATAACGCGAACCTTTATTAAAAAGTGTGGTCGTTTACCGTTTACTCACACATCATCACACTTGTTGAGTGAATTTTACTGTATGATTCTGTACCGCAATGTTAAACAAAAAAGTAATTGATATAAATCTTTTTTTTAATTCAAGATTGGCAAACTTTTGACCACTATCTCACCGGGAGTAAGCGACGATGTGGTCGACGATGGAACAAGCTTGCCTAGAGACCTATTCACTCGAGACTTGTACTCATCAGGAAAAATTAACTCAGACAAGGAGTTCCATTCCTTTTCGGTTCGCATAATCAATGTGGAAGCAAAACGCTACGTCTACATTTGTGGAATGTCTAACCATATAGTGGTGTCGCTTAGCTGTTTGTCTGCTAAACAAATATATATGCTCGAAATAACTGATCGTTTTCAATGCAAGGGCTTTGCTTTTAATTGGCAACTTCGTGGACGTCAAAAACTTCAAGAATCGGGGTAACAAATTGCAACTAAACAATCATATCCAACCATACCTAGACTGATCCATATCCACCCAAACTAAACAACCGTCAGTAATAGAAATTCAAACTCCCTCTGAACTCACGGCATTGTAAGCTCGTTTCCACACCATCCATACGAGGCTCGCTACTTTGTGAGGCCCACGTTACTGTAGAAAACAGTTCCAAAGATAGATAAGAGATTTAGGGAACAGACCACAAAAACAAGAGAGACCGCGCGCCATCCTCCAACATCGAGGATCTGTAGCATTAATCACGAGATATTCTAAATGATTCAAAAGATTACGGTCACTTCGTAGTCAATCTCATGTTTTATCACAGCTAAAAAATGTATATCTTGCTAATATTAAATTAATCAGATACTCAGAAGATAAAATCCCCGTTGGCATAACTGTGGCTGCGCGTTCGCTCTCTACCAGGGGTACCGGGTTCAATTACCGGCAGGAACATAACCGGCATGTTTACATAATTTTAATGTTTCCTACACCTACGTCATCGAAGTTTGTGTGGGACTTTGAGTGTGAAAGTGTTTATGTTATACAATAGAGTTATAACTTTAGTTATTTCCACATGTGAAATATATTTGTTTAATATTGATTAGTCACATTTTGGTTTATATGCTCATAACTTGTGCTAAAACTGGCATTATGGATAACTTTTTGTGTTATTCCGTTTCAAATCTTCTCCCCACTCACCCTATCGGCAATATGAGTTTCTCATTGCCTCAAATAAATCTTTTTATTTATTTGTAACTTGTCTGCAAACTCACAGCTACAACAGACAACCTCACGACAGTCGCTATAAATAAAACAAAACAAACAAACAAACGCATTCACACTGAAATTCACAAGTTTAGCTACTGAAAACACATCACACCATCGCACAACGTTGTGAAGGCCTACGTTCAAATGCATACCTGTTAACGCTTCGTTGCCCTTCTCCTGATGTACACTGATTGGTGATGTTTCAATTATAAAGTAAATGGCACATGTTCCTGAACACCCCTTTACGAGAATGCAGATGGAGAAGCACTTTCTCCATTTGATGAACTGGTTCGCTAACTTTAAAAAGTGGGCTGGAGACATGGTTTGGTAAAATATGCTAATTTCCGCATCGTAGGTTAAGCCTAATGGATTACATGAATTATATATTTTGTTTATTATATGCATTAGCCATGTTAGGCATAAATATACTGATAAAGAAAGTAACATAATAAATAATCAATTAATGAAATTATCATTTATCAATGTATCAAATCTAACTAAAGTTTAAATCTGTAAAAGTGGTGTTAATTAAAACGTAACATAAACTGTTTAAATCCTGGTAAAATATAATAGAATGAACGGAAGGAATAGAAATTAAATCACATAACCATATCGTCGTTAAATGGTGGTCAAAAGTTCGCCTATCATGAATAAAAAAGTAGACTGACTAACTGAATAGGCTTATTAGCATATTATTATATTAGAAATTTAAGTAATTTCAATAATCTGAATAATAATTGTCTGAGATATTGTACCCACTATGTTATATAAAATTATATAAAATACTACTATCTAGAACCTAAATATTGTTTCATTAGCATAAGCCATTCTTGGCAAAGCTAAAGTAGTTAATCTGGAAAGAAACAATATCGTTTCGAGCGAGGTCTAAACCTGCGGCCATATTGCTCTAACCACTGAGCTGCCTAAGCCCTGCGTAGCTAAGCGACGTAATTATACTTTCCTTGTTTTAACGTTTAATGGAGACGTGTGACGCTATCTACAGAAATAGTAATTAAAAAATAGGGCATAGCCGCAGTTTCAAGCCCCGTTCCTTTTTTAAATTATAAAGTTCACTAGGTACCTTTTAAAGAAGCAGCGTTTTGCTTCCACATTTATTTTAAGTACTGCTATAGAATGGAACTCTTTGCCCGAGTCTGTGTTTCTCAATAAGTACAATCTCAAATGAAAAGGTATCTTCTAGACAAACATGCTCCATCTCCGAACACATTGTCCTATCTATCAGGTTAGATAGTGGTCCAATGCTTGCTTATCGAAAATAAAAAAAATCTTAATAAAACGGAGTTCATTGTTAGCGGGTATACCCCAGGTTCGATTTCCGGCGGGAACACAAGTTCTCTCCCTAAGGAAAATTTATGTTTCTGGTTCTGGTTGTGATTGCGTTTGCGATGTGAATGTGAACACACAACACAAGTCATCGAACTTAGTGTGGGGGTGTAAGTGTGAAAGAGTTTATTTATTATTATTGTATCCAATTCTGACAAAGTTTACATACGCCAGTAATTTTAGTGTTCAAACTCTGCACTCTAGTGAGATTGCATGCAATATTTTAATGACAAACAGTGTGAATTACTGTTCGTATCCCATGCCAGAGTTGGATTTCAAATATTTGTATTACAAAACTGCAGGAAACGTACTGCAGATAGCTTAGTCAGATTGAGACGTAGTTAAGGATTCGTTTTGGTTTAGCTCAAGTCAAATTTGACTTTTTAAACTAACTATTTGTAGAGTTTTACGCTTCCACTTTCATTATGAGAACTGTCTAAAACTGAGAGTGGAACGCCCTGCCGTCTACTGTGTTTCCCGAAAAGTATAATATTGGGTTGTTCAACAAGAGAGTGAATAGGTATTTACTGAGCAAGCGTGCTCTATCTTCGACCGCATCGTCGCTTTCCATCAGGTGAGATTGTTGTCAAATGCTAGCTTAGTCACAATTAAAAAAATACTTTAGGTGCCCTTTCAATAATCATTATAGTTATAGATAAGATGATATATAATTTAGTATTCTGAAGAGGTTAATCGTATGTGTGTCGCTCTATATGAGTAAGAGGTTATTGAAACAAGGTATTTCATTTAATTATTATGAAATTAAATACAGATATAGATATTCTAGACCTTGGTATAAATACACTTCATAAATATGGAATTTAATGCACTTCTAAATGTCATAAAGATTTTCTCGGCTTAGGACAAAAATGTAAATGTAAACTAATTAATCGACTCATACAACAGGTATAATTTATTAAAAAAATATTTAATAAGGTTTTATTAGCAATACTTTATGATAAATATTTTTTGTGATAGTTCACACCCGGCCTGAAATATAAACGACATGACGACATCTACTGTATATACAGTAGCATTACAAAGATCAATTGTAATACTAACACCATTACATCGAATCGGTTGTTTTAACTTAAAAACGTTTAAAGAAACCAACAGCATTTTACATTTTGCCTACCAAGCGTATCAGGTTCGATTCCCGGCAGTACAAAAGCTTTCTCCCCAAGGAAAATTTAAGTTTCTGGTTCTGGTTGTGATTATGTGTGTGATGTAGATATTTCCGGCTCCCACGACACAAGACATCGAATTAAGTGTGGGGCTGTGAGTGTGAAAGCGTTTATGTTTAGATTTTTATTTATAGAATTCATGAAAGAAAATATTTTGGGGGTTTAACCCCAAACGTCGTCCTGACTACACGCCCTTTAGTCAGCATGTTAGTTGCAAACTCTGAAAGGTAAACGAGAAGCGACACGGGCGGGACATTGTTTTAAGTCAAACCTATTCTGTTGCGCTACAAAGTTCACTTTTAATTTTGGTGCGAGCTACTAAGCTGCGTTTGCAATGGAAGGACTCTGTTAGAAAAAAACTTTTACACTAGAACAGAACTTGGCATACAATTATGATGTGCCACATAGTGTATGTCTGTATGCTTTGAATTGAGGTTATTATTTGCTTTTTCCTTTTCCACTTATTGGGGTCAGTTACACATTGTAACATTAACTATATATGTTTGTGTTAATAACGGGATATCACACTAATATTATAAATCTGAAAGTTTGTGTCTAAGTGTGTAAGTATGTTTGATTTCCTTTCACGCTGTGACGGCTAAATGAATTAGAATGAAATTTGGAATGCACATAGCTTATACCTAGGATTAATACATATAGACCACTTTTTCTCTTCGTAAATGTGGGTATTGGACATTTGAATTTCTGACTTTAAGTGTGCATTTTTACATCTACTCTACGTTAGAGTAAGTATATACTCTTCGAGGAATATATCAATTCATAGAAGCCACGCTTCTACACATAATCCTACATAATAATTCGCACATAAAACTCACACTAGAGCACCAAAATGATTAGTCCACTAATAAATTAGTAATTAACTTGTCTACGTTAGCACTTAGAAGTTAGCACAGTGGATTATCCGACCCCTTTTTTATTACAGAGACGTGAGCGCTCAATGCCAAGAATTCAGAGTTTATTAGGTAATTACGTTAAATAGGTTCTATGCTATGTGAACGTGGCCATAGGTTGAGATGGTCTTCCAACGGGCGGGCAGAAAAAGCTACTGTATAAAAGTAGAACTCGTGGACCGAATTCGACAATGTCAAACTTTACGATGCATAGAAAAAATCACACTAATATTAAAATAATAAATCCTAAAGTTTGTGTGTAAGTATGTTTGTTTTCTCTTCACGCTAGCTGTAAAGGCTGTAACGGATTTGAATTAATTTCGGAATGTATATAGCTTATGCCTAGGAATAACACATATGATATTTTTTGACTTGATAAACGCCACGGGGCAAGGCCATTAACACAAGACAATACAAATACTCTTTATTACACACCAAGAAAAATAATTATTAACAACAAAAATACAGTATAGCAGTATAATCGGCGGCCTTATCGCTAAGCAGCGATCCCTTACAGGCAACCTTAGGATGGAGAAAATAAAAATTTAGATAAAAAGTGATCGGTGGTGCGGCAATAGATATTTCGGTGGATGTATGGCTTCATTGTTACTATCATCCAATTACTTTGCCACTACTGGGAGATGCAGGTTTCTCACAGGAAGATAGTCAAGCTATAATCTACCGCACTGATGACACTTATTTTTTTCCTGATCGAGAGGCATGGCCAAACGGGAATCGAACAAGGGTGCGTAGGATGATGATATGATGATCTGTCGTGGAGCCATAAATACAAAATAGAATTTGCATAATATTTTAGAGAAATAAATGGAAATTTCCATAAACAGAAACACAGAAACTAAAGCTTTTTTTCTTTTTTGGGGTAGGCTAATGTTATCCAAATACTTCTAGCCGATAATAACTTATAAGCACAATTATTAGCAGGTACCTAAAACAAAGGTAATTTTCGCTTTTTTACCGACTTCAAAAAAGGAGGAGTACTATGTACGGCTGTATGTATTTTTTTTATTAATGTTCACCGATTTCTCCCCAATTTGTGGACTGATTCTAAAAAATATTTTTTGTTTGGTAGATTATACTTCAGAGTTGGTCCCAAATAAATTTTATCGAAATCGATCAAGCTATAACCAAGATATAAGCGGTGAAGTCAGTTTTTTTAAGCTTTGATTACGTTTAAGTTATTACTACTAAATAATTTATATTTGCTTCGTGTTTTAAAACATAAACTGAATACTGATCTCAGAAAGGAAATGCTATATCTCCAATAAGAACATAAAGATATGACACTTCTTGTGTTTAAATATTATTGAAAAATATTCGTACGTAAAACGGATAGCATAAGATTTTTAAATGCAACCAAAATATACAGTTTATACCTCCACCTTATTAACGTTACATATTGCACATAAACACGCCATAAACTTAACACTGCTCGTAACAATGTCCATTACAACCTCTAAAGGTAAACTAACATTCACTACCCACTCCAGGTTGTATAAATAATGAGGTTGCAGTGATGCTCATTTGACGCCACATATGAGCCTTTAGCGCGTTTATTCGACGCCTGTGGAACCCTGGCTTTACAACGTACAATGGCGCCTCGGAAATGACCCGGCAGTCGCTTTCAATGCAACGTATTGTCCACTCTTACGCCCTCCTTAGTTTGCAGCAATATTTGAAATGTTTTTGAAAGCCCCTCTATTTGGAGAGAGGTGCTAAGCGCACTTAGTCTACGAAGGCTTTTGTTGTACGCTGTTTCCGTCACTTACTTTGATGGGAATTTGTTTCAGCTAAAAACTAGGGTGTCTTGTGCATTGCTGATTCAAGTTAACCAAAAATCCCATTAGATGTATGAGTTGAATATGTCTCTTAGATGTAAGACCATGATGGTAGAGCTTGAAAAGAGATACAAATCCATTGTTCCTTTAGATGTTTGATGCTGTTTATCTCACATAAGTCTTACATACTAATTTCATTGATTTAAATCACCTCTTATCTGTTTTAAAATAAAGCATTTCTGCACTTCTATAGCCAACTGGCAGAATAGGGACCCTTACAGCAAAAACTAAGTCTTTATAAGATATATCATACAGATGGATAAACAGAATTATTGCGTTTCCTGTTTTAGTTTTTTTATGTTTAGACCATAGTAATATCTTCTCTGTAGTAAATTAGGCATAAAAGTTAAATCACCGCCAGGGATCAAGGTTACCAAAATGTGAAGAAATAAACAGAGTGTTTTCTGCAAAAATATTAGAACTAAGTATATTTTGAAAATGATTGAGAATACCTTTCGTTTCAGCAATTTGTCAAAAATTATACGAAAAGAATCAAAAAGTTTTAACTTACAATTAATAAGAAAATAATCAATGGTGCTAATTCTGTTGAGCACCAAACTAACCTAAACTAAACTAAAAATAAACTAATTTTAGTCAAAGGTGCTAATTCTGTTGAGCACCGAACTAACCTAAACTAAACTAAAAATAAACTAATTTTAGTCAAAGAATACCTAAACGCTATTCTGATTTTACGTTGAACTTAATTTAAATCACATATTCCTCCATTATAGACTTTGTAGGTCAGTATTTGCTTCATTAATTGCACGTGTTATTCTTTCAAGTATAAGATCACATTTAACACTTTTTCATACAGACGAATTTGAGTTTAAAATTTCTATTTTCAGTCTTAATTTGACGTAAAACATGTACATCTGAATAAGAATTTGGTCATTTTCACTAAATAGAGTAACTAAACTAACTTAGTCCTGTCAAACTTAATTTTAGTCTAATCTTGCATTTTCTGAATAGGTTTTGGACTAAAGCAGGACTAAAACTAATTTGAGGCTAGTTTAGTTTAATTCTGGACAACAGAATCGGCACCATTATGTTCTAACTTAAACATAATAATTAAATAATGAATAAGTAAGTTTTAACTTTTAACTCTAAAGATCAGGGCACGTAAAACAACAAAACTGTAGACATGCATGACCCACACAATTTTCTTTGTAGCTAAACATTTCTTTGAAAAAATAAAGTAAGCGCTCTAGAAACTTAAGAAACGCCCCAAGCCAGGTAAATGAAACCCGAGCGGAAGGAGAAGGCACAAATCATGCGACAACGTCCTTGTAGTGCAGAGCCGCGACTCCAGAAATTTCTGAAATTATAACTTTGCCTCGGCTCATTATTCATCCTTTTGTTGCCGTCGACGCCCCGCTGCAGAATTTTATAACGCGGAAGTTTTGACTAAACGGGTGACTGCGGTGTCATAGACGTTTTATTTACACTTTCACGCTTTTATTATAAATTGAATTTAACTATCGAGAGATATAAACAGGAGTTCGTTCTATTATAAAACGACTTTTTGTAATTGGACCAATTCGTTTAGGGCAGTACCATACCATGTGCTGTTCACTACTGCTAGATAGCCTAGAAGAAGTGAGCAAACATAATTTCCAATTGAAAGGCAATATTTTTATTGAAATTAGTCATTTTTATAATTACATACCAATTTCGTTTGATACAACACGATCTAGCCTTAAGATTTATTAGTAATTTTATTATGATTAGACTAGTATACTGAGACTGTGTCCATTAAAACTTTTCTTACTGTCTCTATTAAAAGGAAGACACTTTGTTCTTGTGTTCTTTGTTAATAGCACTCACTATATTACACTTTCACGTCACTACACTAACTCAAAAGATTTAGTTCTCTTGAGTCTTCTCACTAAGTCTGTGTTGTCGAGGCGCTGGATTGCCTCAACATTCACTTGGTGATGAGTGAAATTAGATCGAACAGATACATTATGATATTTATCTTAAATGATAAAAAATTGAATAGTCTGCATGCGAAAGGCAATGATTGAAAACATTAATTAGTCATATGTTTTGTTTAGGAGAATTATTTTAAAAGCCAGTCAAAAAGACTTTTAAAACTTTTCCAACTATACATTTTAAATCCTTACTAATAATTATTTAATACTATTATAAATGCGAAAGTGATCTATCTCTGTCTGTCTGTAACGCTTACAACATAACCGATTTTTATGAAATTTGGTACAGGCTAAAGCTGTAAATTGTATATATCTATCGCTAACAAGGATTTTGTAGCTAAGTTTTTTTTCCTATCTCGATGATCGCTAAAGACATATACTATTTTCCTAAATACTACTTTTTAGTGAAGAGGTTATAAATCGAGACGTTTCAACTTCTCAATTTATACTGTCGAAAAAAAAGAAAACACTACGTTTAATAAATATTCCTGATAAGTTTTGATTTTGATAAAATTACATTTATTCCTTATGAAAATGTATAACAATCGACGCATAGACTAAGAACGTAACATGTTTTGAATAGTAACCGACAGCTACCGAAAAATTGTTATTTATCACTTTTATACATCACTAGCCGTGCCCCGTGGTTTCGCCCGCTATTATCAAGTTAAAAAGTAGCTTTTGTGTTAATCCTTGTATAAGCTATGTACATTCCCAATTTCATTCAAATCCGTTCAGCTGTTAAAGCGTGAAGAGGGAACAAACATACTTACACACAAACTTACGTACCTATTTATAATTTTAGTAGGAAGTAGGATATATATTTAAATCATATGATTCGTATAAACCGATATGCATTGCCACGATTTAAACCTCTTGAAGTTCAAAGTACTGAATGGAACTATACCGTTATGGGCTAACGGGAGCGTGAGCTTACCATCAGGTGAGATGCTCTTATAGTGTCTGAGCGGCATAGAAAAACTATTTAATAAGAACCGGTCATGCAGATAAATTGTGGTTAAATATATTTATTTCTCGAAAGAATTGGAATTCACATACCGATAAATTATATACATTTAATTTCGTATTAAGTGCATACTTAGCTAATAATTTGTTAACCAATTTATTTTGAACACTGCCGCGATTATTTATACTTTATAATGTTAATTAGATATTTTCTAACCAGCTACAAATAGCTTAAAATGTTGTCTTTATTACTCTGACCATATCAGTTTTTCTATCTTATTAATCCAATGTTGGAAGTGAGATAATTCGATTTAAGGGCTCAAGAGGATATTTTATGCAAAGTGTTTTAAATTTATAATTGCTTGCTTGTTATATTTTTTTAAATATACTAGCTGCCCCAGCAAACTTTGTTTTGCCATATACATTATTTCATGCTGAATCATAAAAACTTAAAATGTTGTCCAAAAATTAAAAGATTTTT
Organism: Lomographa bimaculata; assembly: GCA_948107665.1. NCBI lineage: Eukaryota > Metazoa > Arthropoda > Insecta > Lepidoptera > Geometridae > Lomographa > Lomographa bimaculata. The sequence goes on from OX403603.1 coordinate 8,989,441, forward strand.
TTTGTTTGGACCACCCTTAACATTTAGGTGTATGAAAAATAGATGTTGACCGATTCTCAGACCTACCCGATATGCACACAATATTTCATAAAAATCGGTCGAGCCGTTTTGGAGGAGTTTGATTACAAACACCGCAAAACGAGAATTTTACATATTAGATATAAATTATAAGTACCGATATATATGTATTTATTATTTTAACTAATCATCTCTCTTTTGTCTCTCTCCCTCTCTATATCTTTTTGATGCACGCCTACACCCCTCTTCTCGTCTACCATGTGTGGTTGACTGGTAGAGAATGCCCCTAGCATAAGTCCACCTTTTGTACTTTTTGTGCAATAAAGATTTAAATAAATAAATATATTTGTCGTGTTGACAAGTGCATTCCTAGTCACATAATTTATTTGGTTGTTGAAAGCATCTGACGTGCGTGATGACAAACAACCAGGACCGACAGCTTAACGTGGCCTTAGGTCTGTAGCACAGGAACACTCAGTTGAACATTCCACTAAACGGTCACTCGTGTACATGATTTTTAAAATAGAGTAATACAGATATTATTATAATCTCTGCATCTTGAATCGGAAATCTTTAATACTTAGAACTTCTTTAACACCGTGCATCAATTTAGTAGCGTATATCAAGTTTCTTACTTTATTCTGCTCGTGGATTCACACATATTATGTCTAGATTCCTCCTTATTTAAGAGTAAAAGTATCCTCGAGTCGCGTCTAGAGTTCCAATAAGATTGTTATAGCTGGTAGACATTATAGCTTAATTAAAGTATTCGTTTACAAGACGATAAAATTAAATTCTCTAATAATCCACTTTACTCGAATATAAGCCTAATTTGTATCTTTTTTAGACACCTGTGCCTTTGAAGAAAATAGCAACCCTCATTTCATCGCGTTAGCTTTTAAAATATTCCATCTCATGTTTTGAAAGTTGCTTTTATTAAAATTACTTGTCACGAAAATGCTGGTAGAATTTTTACAGAGCGCAATTTCAATTCAGCTTAAATTGAACAATCACGAGCGCTTGTCTCTGAAAAGCGTCAAAGTTAGAATACGCAACAATGTCGCATTACGCCGCCTCATTCTTGCCCACTTCTGCGTAAAGTTAGCCAAATTAATTTAGTTTAAGAACTGGCAAGGTAACACTCCCTAAACAAAAAGTAAACTCCTTCCTTCCCCTCGGTTTTTATTGCACAAGATTACAAGCCCGGTTAATTTATTCTCAAAATTTGTCTCATCGTGAAAAATTCGCCTTCGCAATCGCCAACAAAAGAATGACTAATGGCCTTATAAAACAAAGTTACATGAACGCAGCGAAACTTTAAAAGCTTGGCAAGGGCGTGAATTATTATCTTAGGCATTATTCTTGTGATTAGTTTAGCCACAGTTGCTTTTAAATGATTGATGTACTACTAACTGATTAAATGGACACCTTGAAAGTTAAAACTATCGTGATTATCAGACATAATGATTCAAAGTCCACTCAATTTTTGTCGACTAATTTCATACAAGTTTCGTCACACGTCGAGGCCCGAGCCGCTCGCCTCCGCTTATCGTGAGTCTAAACACAATATAAGTCATCATTTGTATGTGTTTCAAGCCATGTATAACATTATTAAATAATTTAAATTAACATTATTATTTCGCTATTCAACGTGGAAACGTAGTCAGTACTCTGGGCACTATTCCTTCGGCAAGCGGTTAACAAAATTTTTGAGTGCTATTTGTTTTATTCCCCTTTTGTAATCTTATCTGACATTAACAATTAAAACTGACATCCTCAAAACTATACAAAATTTGAAGCAAATACAAGTCCCGTGTGAAAATTGTTCCTCAAATTCAGCAACAGTCAACACTTTGTTGCGCACAAATTGATGTTATTTTATTCCTGGGACAATATTACCATAAAATTACCCTCGTAGGCCAAATCGGCGCGCTGTAACGGAAAAAAACTAGCAGACAATAATGTGCAATATAAATATTTAACTTTCCCGAATACTGTCGCAAAAGGGGCGAAAGGCTTGGCATTTTCGTTGTTTACCAACACGGGTTTTTCCATGCGAAACGTCGGTATAGTAAGTGAAAATAGCTAGTCACTATTTACAGAAATGTGAACAAATTGCGGCTCAGAGTTCGGGGATAAGCCAGTGTCAATTACATATTGAGTAGGGTCCCGTTTGGTTGCGACAAATTGAATGGCCTATGGAGCTCTAGCCGCCCGAATGACTGGCAATATTTACTACTAAAACACGGATTATCTGCTTATGCGTCGGTATATTTTCTAATACGCCAGACATCGAGCACTATTCTGATGGGTTTCAATATAAAACTATATTGGAAACGGTTGAGACAGCGACGGCTTTTGATCTTTGTTATTGATATGAGAAAAAATGTGCAATTTTCTCACTGACACGTGAACTTTGTTTGTCTCTTGGTATTTTATTTTTCTTTTTACCTTGATAAATTGTGATGAATGAACATCATCATTTTTATTGAGATAACGTATCTACGTTCAGCTCCTGATTTATTTTAATAGTTAGTTCTAAAAGCAGATGAACCTGCCCAGTTTATAATATTCATTGAATTTGACTGAGCTTGACTTTGTTTTTTGACGTTTATGAAACCAAGCACTGACCATGGCCAATATATGCCAGTACATAGTAAGTAAGTATTGCAGTATATGCATAATACTTATAAATAAAAACAACTATCATTTGAATTAAGACCTTTCTCCTTTTAAGTAGTTTTAAATTATTATTTTAGTTTTAATATACTATCAAAAAATATAAATTCTTTAAATATACAAATGTCAACATATTCCCTATTGTACAAGTACAAAATGAAAACCAGTACCAGAAACATAAAATGCCAAGTTTTTTTTTGTTGAAAATTGTGTTCCTGCTGGGAATTGAACCTGGCACGAAAATGTAAGACATGTAACTAACTGCCTACTGGCACTTCAATGTAGCATTGTTTGCAGAACGTAGGTCGTTAAGTTAATATTGATCTTGGAAAGTGGCTGACTTGTTCCAGTATTTACTTATTATATTTTACTTTAGCCTTGACACTGACTTACTTATAGACTACGCAGGCTAAAACAGTCGATGTAGAAGTCTCATTTTGTAAAAAAGTTCCTTGTAAATACAGGGTTATTAGTAAACCAGAAAGCTCTTAGACCATAATTCTTGATCTAACCCTTAGCTCTGTTAGTTCTACAACTTTCTTCTGAATACTATAATTTGCGTAATAGATGATTCTATACAATCTGTAATTAATAGTAGTTAAAATACACACAGAAAGGCATTATATGCTATGCCATACCTTCTACGTGGTAATAAGTAAAATACCAGAAAACTCTTGGGACATCATTCCAACCATTAAGATCAACGTCTTTCGTGGAACGGCTATAGCAAATTATGTTATTATATATTATTTATCTTGTCTGTTAAGTCTAAGGGGTCAAGAATCAAATGGTGTTAGCGTGCGTATTACGAGGCGAGGCACGGCGATATCGTTTTTTGAGAGACAATGGAGTTTACACAAATATAAATTATAGATTGTATAGAATTAATAATTACGGTAAATATAACATTTCGGTGAAAGTCGTAAAACTATATGAGCTAAGAATAAAAGATTAGAAGGGTCTGAGGCTCACTGAGTTGGTAACATCAAGTATTTAAAAATATATTAATGGAATAATAATAATAATATAAATAAATAAAGATTAGAAGAATCAGGGTTAGCTTTCTGGTATTTACAAATTACCCTGTATAATCGCTTGTGATGACAGGCATTTCCTTTTCAATCATGCTCGTACTGAAGTGCAGCCTGCTCTTAAAACATTTTCCTACATTATTGCTCAAATTACCTTGTTAATGAATACTATATAGTATACCAAAGTCTATACATCTTTGAAAATATTATGCATGTTCGAAAAAATATTGATAAATATAAATCAAGAAGCGACGCACAGAATCTTAATACTAGATATTAGCATAAACTTACAGTGCGCGCATTTAGATTAAGCAAAACGAATAAATCTTTTATGGCAAATGGAGTTAGATTTTACAATAGAATTCCAAAAATTGTAACTGAATTACCACTGGAAAAGTTCAAATCTGTAATAAAACGAGCATTCATTAAGAAAGCTTACTATAAAACGATCGACTGTATAATGACAAGGATGCATGGAGGCAAACTGCACAAGCGCTTTCTAGTGACTACATAATATAGATATCCCTAGGGTAATATAATTATGTATTAGTGTTAAAAAATTAATGAAAAAAAAATGCGCCGCCTAGTTTCTTGCCAGGTTCTTCTCGAGATGGCTGTAATTTTGCGAATCTGGCAGTATAATCATTAACTTTCATGAGTGCCTCTTTGGGGCCCATGTGAATAAACAATTTTGATTTTGATTATTTATGCAAGTCTTCTGCCAAAGAAAAACACACTCGTCACTTTCCGATGTTATACGTGAGTCAATGACTCAATCTCAACGTAGATCCAGTATCTGCATTCGTGTTCTTCCTCTGTTTGATCGATTAGAGTATTTTTACTACTTCAACTGCTAATTTTTTAAGTGTTAACCGATCAAACTGGCAACACCAGTGGCAATAAATTACCCGACGAGTGGCGGTTGCAACTTTATCTCATTTCCACCCCCGGGGTGGGGAGGCTACGATTAGCTCGCGGCGGTACCCTGACCTTTGGACAATTTCTGCAATTGGTAGTCAACACTTAATTTTTATATATAATAGATTATATATTATAATTATATATAATAGATTATATATATAAGCTGCGGCTAGCCGTGCGTCGCGGCTTCGCCCGCGTTAATTAAGTAAAAAAATTGCCAATGTGTTATTCCGGAACCTAAACTAGTCCAGCCGTTTGAGCGTGAAGAAGTAACAAACAAACAAACACACTCACAAACTTTTGTGTCTATAATATTAGTGTGATAGGTAGGTACTATCAACCTAACTATAAGTAAGCGATCAGAGTGCTCTATATTATTCTATTGTAAGGAAATATTCAAAGTGACTTCCTCAAAGCAACGTCTTAACCTATTAACTAAGACTGCTTTTGATTTAAGTGTATTACGAAATAGAAAACAAGAAGATTCCCTTCAAATTGATTCAAGCAAACACCATCCTTCATAATCAATTCAAATGACAAAAACGTAGCTCGAATACAAATTTATTTGTCACAAGGTGTTAAACCCTTTCCCCAAAGTTGTTAAACAATGTTGCCCGGATTCAGCGGAAACAACCGACGAAATAGGGTAAAACAGCGGCATGACTAATAAGGGATTAAAATATCTTAAAGCCTTTTTACTTAGTTTAATCTGGAGTTTTTGGAGATTAACGTTATTATGCCGGGTTGCTGTTAGTGCTGAGTTGGCAGAATCTTACCTAATTATTCCGGATTTTGCTGCTTTATGCTGTGTTGCTAGATTTAAGTTTGCCTGAGAAAATGTTTTCGGCGGTTTTGTAATAAAATTGTTAGTCAGGCCAGCGCATCGTGTCAAAATAAGTTTGTTAAGAAATGTTCAAATGGCTACACAAATACGAACAAAATGCTTAAAACATTGTAGAGAACTACTGATACTTTCAATTTCTACTTAGACATCGAAATTTTAGTATAAAAATTGACATGATTCGTTGGCTTGACTTTACTGTGAAACTTGAATATTAGTCGTGTATAATGGCTGTGACTATAGCCCATGGCACTGACTTTGTGGTCACCGACTAAAAGGCGGTTTTGTGGCGCATCGTAATGCTTGCGACACAGTAAACTGTAACTTGTTTACTCGTGTGTTACCCATTTTGTAAACAATTTTTTGCATGTGTTTTTAAATAGACACATACAAAACCGCTTTCACACTCACAGTTCCACATAAGTTCGACGAATTGTGTCGTGGGTGCTGGAAATATTCACATTGACAATCACACCCAGAATCACAAATTTCCCTTGAGGAGAAAACTTGTGTTCCAATCGGGAAGCTAACCCGACACTAGCTGCATAGAAGGCGGACGCGCCTCCAGTTAAGCCAATGGCCAGTTCAAAGGTGTGTGAATTTTGGTTGAAAATGTCAATTATGCGCAATTTTCACCAATCGAGTCACCATGCAGTATATAAGTACTAGAGCCGACACCAACTTGTAAGCACTAAAGCCGACACCGTGCTTTTGGGTGTGATTGTGTGTGTGATATTAATGTTTCCGGCACCCGTGCGCACTTAATGTAGAGCTGTGAAAGTGAAAGCGTTTGTAATTTAGTTTGATCAACACTTAGACATCTAGCTGGCTTTTTAATTGGCTTTTCACTGCAACATGTATACAAATGACATTAGCAAAATTTAATGATAATATCCAACTGGTTTTCAAGAAACCAATTACTAAACGAGATCCACCCATTAACCCATTGCTAACTCACATTTAATTTAATTGTCAACACAAGATATTACAAATTCAAATGTCCCATCACAAAACAATATTCTCGGCAAAATCATAAGCCCATTATTGACCGCTTAGAGCTTTTCCTGGCCCAAAACGCATCAGGAATTATCCGAGCGTGCCTCAAGAGTATAAGAATAAGTAAGCCAAATGAACATTATTCCGCTCAAATGCAGATGTGACAGGCTCACTTCAATATTTTCTTTGCCGTTTTGTTCATCGGTTGAACCGTATTTTTCTTGTAAGACAAAAAGACGACGTTTGGGTACTGCTTCTTTACTTTATTGTTGAGCTTTGTAATTACAGGCTCTAATTTATTTACATAATTCACACTATTCCATAGACCTAATTTCATGCAATTTACTGTGAGTCTGCCTATAACAGTAATAAAATAATACAAAAACAACAAACGCATTCACACTCACAGCCCCACACTAAGTTCAAAGACTTGTATAGTGGGTGCCGGAAACATTCACATCACACACACATGACAGCCAGAACCAGAAGCACAAATAACCCTTGGGAAGGAATTTGTGCTCCTGCGGGGAATCGAACCCAAGACCCACGGCGCAGAGGGCGGAGACCTGTCCACTGCGTCAACTGGGTCGTCAAGTAATAAAATAATGTTTAACCATACTCATGCTTTACCTTTGGAGGTTGATAAAATTTTGCTCAGGAAATACTATACATCTGTCAGTACGTACGTATTTTAATTCTAATTATTTTGGTCAAAGCAAAGGAATAGCTTGTTTATTAACACCTGTTTCTGCAAGCATTTATTATATGTGATATAGTCAGAGGTACAAAATTTTAAGTATAAAGTTACACAGTAAATTTTTAGCGTGGTCCATCATTAAATATGTTTAAGTTTTGGTATTTTGCGATATCATAATGGATGAGGTTCTTAAATCAACGGTAAATATTGCAGCTTGTCTGAAACTCATTTATCTCGCAAACATAAGTTCAAATATGTTTTTGATCGAATAACCTGTGAACGCAATAAGTTATTATCTGTGAACCAATATGGTGAAATATAATTTATTTCCTCCCCACAGAATCATTCGTTTTAATTCCAGCACCCGAAACCAGAGCTTTACAAAAATAAAATACTCAATATATCCAACTTCATTAAAAGTGCTAAGTCATTTCGTAATATCCAATATTTATTCCCAACAAATTTCCAGGGTATATTTCAGTTTATCGACATCGGAAGGGGTGGGGAGTAGATTAGCGCTGGCACGAGTCCCTCATAACGTTTTAGGCCATCGATAAATACCGGGTCATCGGGCCGACAGCACAGGTACTCCGCGATTAACTTGATACATGACACAAATTATGCACATAACTCAGTCTTAAGTCGCGCCGCCCGAACTTATAATAAACACTATTCAGACTTATATTTCTTTCATGTGTCAAAAAATGTTCTAAAAAACAAATAAAAAAATTAAATTTCTCCTCCTTAAATGAAAAAATACCTAATGAATAATTTAACAGTAAATTTCTTAATATAATACCTATACCTATCAAAATATTATGTATATATATATATATGTAAGTGAATTATACATTGTATACACACACACACACACACGCGCACATACACATATAGAAAATCGCACTCATAACTTTTATTTTTTCTAAACAATAGGGATTGTATGATTAGACACATTGTTCATATTATAACATATGTAATCCTATTTTGGCTATACTATTAGAATATTTTTATTACCTATGTATATTTTGTAAACGCTGTTGGATTATGAAAATAAAAAATAAAATAAATTTTAGTACATACTTGATCTTATAAGTGGATAAAATAAGGTAATTCTTTATTCGCAAGAACTGTAGTATTAGTATTCGCGAGTTCTTATTGCAGGTAATGTTAGTACAGTTGACCCATCTCGGGCGTCCAATGTTACAAAATATGATTATACGAATCATACATATTTTTCATTATTTACTGATATTTGCATAATAAGATAAAGTACCTGGATGACCGAAGTCTGCTCGGTAAAACGTTTTCTAAAGATGAAACCTAGCTAGATCGATTTATCGCCCCCGAAACCATCTGCATACAACATTTCATGAAAATCTACATACATTACACACATATACAAGAGTTCCTCGTTTGAAGGTATTAGATAAGCCACTTTTCGCTTATTGTTAGTTTATGGTTAATATAATAATATATTATACACACTATTTCGTTCGCTATTGTCTATGTAAGTTCGTGCTTACAAACAATCGTGGATAGTTCCGATTAAATTTCACCGTAAATTCTAAAAAATAATATACTGGGCGTGAATATTTAACAGTTAATATTACATTATTGCTAAATATTCAAACTCAAAGGCACTAGTAGTAAATATAGACAGTGGACACAAATTTGTCCCTTTTGGGGTTGATACTCTGAGACTGTGGGGCTGAATATATATAGATATAATATATAGATTTGTCAAGGCGTCTCATTGTGACAAGGCGATACCAATAAATATGATGACCTATACTTCACATAGCGGATTAGCATTTGCCATCTAACGCGGCAATGCTAACAGTATTTTGAGACCTCTACATTATATCATATATAATTATATCATACGCTTAGATTGAGTTTTTTTTTGATTTTTCGTTTACTCTGCATAAATCATCAGGTATAACATATTCACAAATTTAATTTTCAATAACATTTTCTTAATTACTTCACCGTCGCTATATCTTCTGAATCTTAACTTGGTAGTCAACTTGACACTTGGCCCTTCCAATAATAAATTATAGAAATTGGTTCACGTCGACCGGAGATGAGACCCAGAAAAAAAGTAAAAAGCAATATTAGGTCGAGTTGTCAAGCTCTCCTTTTTTTAAGTCAATTAAAAATGCTCTAACCGAATCATATCTTAGAAAAAGGTGTGATAGTTGTAAGATGAGCTAGATAACATGATCACACTTATATAAGGATAAAGGTATACCTTATAACAATGCCTTTATATATAATGTGTAGTTTGTAAGTTGATTTTATTTATATAGCATTAGCCATGCTAGGCAGAACTATAGTGATAAATTTAGAAAGAGCAATACCCTATGGCCGCGGGTTCAAATCCCGCCTCAAGCGATAATTTTTCCTCTCTAAATTTATCACTATAGTTTGTAAGTTATTGGATTATCCAATTGGTACCTAGGCCAACTCTCTGCGCCAGGGTTTGATTCTCAGCAGGAACATAATTTTACAAACCAAAGGTCATTTGTGCTTCTGGTTCTGGGTGATGATAAATGATTAAAAAAAATTAATGAAAATAAAATGCTCCGCCAAGTTTCTTGCCAGTTTCTTCTCGAGATGACTGTAATTTTGCGAATCTGGCAGTAGAGTCATTAACTTTCATGAGTGCCTCTTTGGGGCCCATGTGAATAAACGATTTTGATTTGATTTGATTGGGTTCGGTTGTGCGTGTGGTGGAAATGTTTTTAGTACCCACTATACAACTTTGAACTTAGTGTGGGGCTATGAGTGTGAATGCGTTTTGTTTAATAAACCAGCCAAAACTGTTATATGCTTCAAAGTAATTGAAAATCACTTCTATATTACAGATACGTTCTGTGATATAAACACCAAATGATTGCCCCAATTGACCGCAATCAGATCGGCCCGGTTGCATAAGCAGACCCGATGGGGATATTGGGATTTACTTACTGTATCAATCTATACATATCTAGTTAGGTAGTGTATGAACGAGTTATTTCATATCGGAAACGGAATTAGTTTGAACTTTAGTTCCGATTCGACGTCTTTAGTTTGTACATTGGTATTTAGGAGCACAATTAGTTGCACATACTCTTAATTTATTATTGCCTTGTTGAGGCGAATGCGTGATCAAAATGCTAGTACAATTTTAAGAATGAAAGAGATATCGAAATAATCAATAGTTAATATTTATTGTCCGTACGTGTTGAAAGAATTAACATAATGGTTCCGCGGTCGAGCAGCCAAATACACAACAGAAAATATCTACCACTGTGTCGCACTGTGATGCCCAACGCTGTCCAATATGTGGATTGTGCGAATCATTTGAGAAGAATTAATGGCCAAGCGATATCTCCAGTGCGTCAATCAATATCATAAAAAATAAAGTAGCTTTATTTAAATCGCAACTATAATTCAAAAGTAGATATGTAATAGTTCAAATGCTTAATTTTTAGAGAATTAAAAGTTAATGACAAACAAACAAACACATTCAAACTCACAGTCCCACACTGAGTTCAAAGACTAGCATCGTAGGTGATGGAAACATTTACATCACACATACAATCACACCCAGAACCAGAAGTATAAATGCCTCTTGGGTAAGAAAATTGTGCTCCAGCCGCTCCAGGTGTGCTCCAGGACCCGCGGCGCATAGGTCAGATACTTGCCCAGGCGCATACTGGGTCGTCGATGACGATTTAGTTAGTTATAGCCGTCAGATATCCGTTGCCAGATCAGTTTGTTAGATTGATCTGACCACGGGTACTGTTTAGTGTGCCTGGTTAGATTATATTAAACTAAGCATGGACACCACAGTCAAACCGATATCCGTTGTTAGATCGCTTGATTGAGCTGACCAAAGCCACGTTTTAGTGTGCTTGGTTAGATTAATACAATCTTAGCGTGTTGTGCTTACATCAAGAAAGTTGTCCTATGCATTGTTAGGCAAATTTATATATACATTAAGTAATATATTCATAAACATTTCAATCACACACAAAATCACACTCAGCATTTAAATATCTTTGTAATAGTTTATATTTTTGATAATATAGGTAATATATTTATGTGTAGGATACGGTGTCTTTTTGGATAGATTTGATTTCTGTATGTAATACATAATGTTACTGGTTAGTACCACATTTTTTTTTAATGCCTAGTAGGCAAGCATTTGACCACCATCTCACCTGATGGAAAGTGACGATGCGGCCGAAGATGTAACATGCTTGCCTGGAAGATACCTATTCACTCTTGACTTCAAGACTCCCACATTAACCCATCGGGGAACAATGGCACCGGCAATGAATTCCACTCCTTTGCTGTACGGATGATGAACGTAGAATCAAAACGTTTCAAGCGAACTGGAGGTATGTCAACCATAAATGGATGACATTTGACAGTTTGGCTGGTTGTATGATGGTAAAATGGTATATTGAAAAATTTTGTTAAAGACACTAATTTACACATACTGTATACATAGCCAGTTGGCTATTAATCGCGTGGATTCGTGTCAAAAATAGTTTGACCTGTGTTGAGTATACATTCGACACTAGTCTAAGTATTTTTGACAGGAATCCACGCGATTCCTACTCCCAGAAGAGAAGCGTCGTGTATACGACGTCAGCAGGCCAGGTGATCTCGACTCCTAGCCACGATCCCAGAAAACTTATACGCTCGAAACTGGTCGGCGTATTTCGACAAAAAAACTCACGCGATTAATAGCCAGTAATCGGTTATTACCACAATTTACATAATACAGTATGATTACAACCTCATCGCTTAAAAGGTTAGTAAATGTCCTCACCCGTGCAATGCGACTAAAGCTCCTCCATTTTGACTGCAGTGATAGTCTCGCGTTGAACGGTAAATTGCATAAACATTAGACTGCGAGGCATTGCATTGATTCCGCTTGACTCGTGCTTCGTAAAATCGTAACTATACATATATTTAAACTAAAAAGTTAGGTGACTGAACGGCAGTTAAGTTATGATACCTTATTATAGTTACGTTTATACTATGCATGATATTGTTTCCCATTATTGGGAGGATTCAAGCTGGTCTAGAGTTTTAATGGGTTTTGACTGTTAAAGTAACAATTTAGTACTCTGCATTAAAATGTTTTATTTATTTTATGTTGTGTATTGATCACTAAACTACTGCAATGGTTTAGTTATTCAACTCCATTGCGAAATTCCTCTCCAAAGGTTGTCTGGAAGAGATCGTTTTTAGCGATAAGAGCGCCTAGTGTTACACTGTTTCTTAATCAATTATTTTCCATTTTATCACAATTAAGGTTTTCAATAAAGGGTTTATCTATCTATCTATCTATTACTTAACAGAACTCTAGACTACTAGACTTGTTTATTTTAATTTCAGTTTTTATTTAAGTTTTTTAATTATTTTAATTTACTTTTTTTTGTATTTTGGACTGACGTTAATAAGATCTATTATGCGATTATATAATAACTTCATCGCAACTTTATTATAAGTTTGATTTTTTTATGTGATTTAGCTATTCAGCTTTATATTGGTATAGATTGTAAATAGTAATTTGAGATGATAAATATCAGAAAAAAAACCATTTAAAAAGGTTCTTGCCGTTATCATTTTTATTTTTCGCAATATCTGGTTGTCGCTATATTGAATGTTGATAATATCATGTCTTTAGTGACACTCGCAAGACTGAGACAAATCAATTGACGTAAGAACAAGGATTTAGTAGCTAAAGTAATCAAAAGTTTGTTTCCTATCACTATGCGTAAGAATCATTACAATAGGCCCATGCGTTTGCTGGTCTCTAGAACGCCACAAAGGAACTAACATACACAGATACATTATCCTCCTTTGCGTCGCGCGGTCGGGTACTGATGACAAAATATTTGAGAGTTTTTGAACGTATTAACCAACAAATATATAATTACTAGGAATATATATATATATATATATATATATATATATATATATATATATATATATATTATTTACAGTATAAAGCGGAGTTATTTCGTTGGGTTATAGAACTTGTTTGTTTCCTCTCTTAATAAGCAAAAAAGCTCTCACACACTCAAAACGGTAACAAACAAAAACAAACAAACGCATTCATACTCACAGCCCCACACTAAGTTTAAAGATTTGTATCGTGGGTGCCGGAAACATTCACATCACACACTCATTACACCCAGAACCAGAAACAGTAACATCCCTTGGGAAGAAATTTGTGCTCCTGCAATCGGTGGAATCGGTGCAGAGGGCGGACACCTATCCACTGCGCCAACTGGGTCGTAATTTTAAAAACTTGTGTCATTGCTGCTGAAAACAATTATATCCATTTGTGGAGGAAATTCTATTACAATCAAGAATAAAACCCAGAAACCGGCGGCGTTGAAATCAAGGACTTTCCAACTGCGATAAAACGGTCAGAAATAATAGCTTGTATTTTTTAATTAAAGTGGTTAATTGGAATCTGACTAATAAGGTTCGATGAGAGTACGACTGCTGTATCTAATTCATACCTCGTATGATGCATAAGTGCCACAAGTGCGAGCATCGCCCTAACGAAGCTTTCAGTAGTTTGACGTCAACATGAATGAACGTCAGTGGCTGGTATTCATTAAAGTTTTCCGTATTTGTTTATTTTTTATCCAAGCCTAATAATTTGGTTAAAGAATTTTGTTTATTAACATGGTGCAGTTATCACACTATCACACTAATCTTACTAATATTATAAATCCTAAAAAAAGAAAGAAAGAAAGAAAGTTTGCGTGTAAGTGTGTAAGTATGTTTGATCCATCTTCACGCTTTATCGGCTGAACGGATTTGGATGAAATTTGGAATGTACATAGATTATACCTAGGATTAACACATAGGCTACTTTTTAACTTGATAATAGCGGGCGAAGCCGCGGGGCACGGCTAGTATTATAACGGCGAAAGTTTGTGAGTGTGTTTGTTACTTCTTCACGCTCAAACTTCTCACTTTTTATCCAGGAATACCCGCGGGAGATCTCCGGGTCTTAAGCGGGTAAAAGTATCATAGCGGCTAGTAGTATCATAAAGATGTTAAAGATATACATGCATAATACAAGATAGATAGATAAACTCTTTATTGAACACCACATTTATGACAAAACAGAATAGGAAATAATGACTTACAAAATAAGTGTAACAATAGGCGGTCTTATCGCTAAAAGCGATCTCTTCCAGACAACATTTGGATGGAGACAAGTGTATTATGCACGTATTTAAATACATTTTGTAAATGTTACACAGGTCAAACGTTGCCTATTGTGAGGGCAAGCAAGTACATCTTGTCTTACAATATTTATTCATGTCTGCATAAAATCTTTTGTCTTTAAACACGCTCTAATATAATAGAATAGTCCTAAGTTATTTTATTGTAGCAAATTAAATCATTTATTATAATTCTATTTTATAAGATTCGCTTACGATAAGTAGATATAAGATAGGATAGATAAAATACATTATCTACCAACTTCACAAAAAAGGAGGAGGTACTTAATTCGACTATAGTTTTTTTTATGTGTTTTACTTCATATCTTCTTTTCACGTGAACTAAACCGTCAAATGATTGAAAGCTGGTACTATTATCATATATGTTTGTTCCTTTGTGGCAGTCTAGAGACCAATCGCGTGGGCTGATTTTCATAAATCCTACGTCAATCGATTTGTCTCTTTTGTGCAAGTATTACTAAAGATGCTATCAAAATTATAGCTACTGACGGTAGCCATATTGATACAATTAAATAAATAATAAGTTACATGTTATTAAGCTATTGCATAGCTTCTATCGCGGGCCTTGAGCGTGGAGACCGAATCCAGAAATTCCGTAACGAAAATAACCTAACACCCCCCACTCCGACCGGCACAGCGGTTATACTTTTTAGTTTTGCCATCTATCGATGAATAGCAGAACTTTTAATGACTTTTTTTGAAATATCACGCTTGTCTCTTTAGTTCAGCAACTCGCCTCTAGGTGGCATTGGTTGTATCGGCGTTACTGCGCATGCGTAATCCCCCTCTTCGCCCCGCAATCTGGTGACTCATGCCTGCTTAGAGTTTAGGCGTTATTATACTGCATAAATAAAATAAATAAATATAATTTCATAAGTTGATAAAAAATTCTATGCAGTAGCTGTACCGCGGCAGTCCCCGTGTGCCACACGTCCTTTTTTTTTTAAAGACATGCTTTTAGAAATAACCATATTGAATTTAAAGTGACGTCACTTTATTTTTCGAGTTATTCTCAGCAAGCCCTTTCATTTGTACCCATATTGTTGGAGTGCATTAAAAATTATTTGTCCGCCACTTTGGGTGTTCCGCCATGTTGGATTTAGAATGACGTCACACAGCTAATCATGCACTGTCATCCAAACTAAACGTGAATACAAAAATTCAGCTCAATTAGTTGAAGATATCGAAGATAAGAAAATTGAGTTGCAAGATTCCACCCGAACAGACATACTTACATTGCAAATAATAAATAAAAAAACTTGTAAAATGAAATTCATCGATTTGTGTCAAGTGGGGTCTAATTTTAAACAAAATAATAATAGGTTTTTGAAAATCATCTTTAGGTTTCTTTAACCATTTTTCATTTCGAATGACCGTTTAGGATCTATAACGATTTAAAGTTGGAAACAAATCTACTTAAATTTTAAATACTTATAATACAGCTGTGATAAAGTTTTTATACATTCACATAATAGCTATTGTGTTATAAACGAAAAAATGTAACATATAATAAGTAAGTTTACTTTTTACACTGTCGGGATTTTGGTTTTTTTTATACTCGGTATAGCAAGCATTTGACCCGAAAGGGAAAAAACTAAACTAACTAAAACTGTGGATATTTATTACTTATAATTAAATTTAAGACCTTGTAGTTACCTATTTCTTAGTTTACACACACAACTAACGCAATAAAAATATTTCTATTTCTATCGACTTTGTATAGCATGGGCTACTTGCGGGCGAAGACGCGGTACAGCGTAAGCTAGTAAAATCATATATTAATTCAACGAAAAGGGGCTAAAATCGTCAAAACTCTTTTCCAGTGTTTTTTTTTATGCAAATTGACCTTAAGCATTTGGTCGCTATCTCACCTGATGGAAAGTGATGATGCGACCATAGATGTAGCATGCTTGCTTAGAAGATATTTTAGTATATTAGCTTGTTACTTTTATACTGATTACGTTCAACGATAGTATGATATCAGTAATTCGTATCTTTTAATTAATGTGTGTGTGCCACTGGTGCGAGCATCGTCTTCGAAGCTTTCAGTATGTTGACGTGAACATTAATGAACGTCACTGACTGCCATTTGTTAGTTTTTTGAAGTAGTTTGTTTTCAACCGACTTCAAAAAAAGAGGTTCTCAATTCGACTGTAGACTTTTTTTGTTTCTATGTTACGCGATATCTCCGCCAATTATGAATCGATTTATGATGTTTTTTTTTTGTTTGGTAGATTATACTTCAGAGGTGGTTCCATATAAAGCCCGTTGGCTTAGTTAGGTGAGCGTTCGCCTTCTAAGCAGGGGTATCGGGTTCGATTCCCGGCAGGAACACAAGTTTTCTCCCCAAGGAAAATTTGTGCTTCTGGTTGTGATTGTGTGCGTGATGTGAATGTTTGCGGCACCCACGACACAAGTCATCGAACTTAGTGTGGGGCTGTGAGTGTGAAAGTGTTTATGTATGACGACTCAGTTGGCGCAGTGGACAGGTGTCTGCGCCGTGGGTCCTGGGTTCGATTCCCGGCAAGAGCACAACTTCCTTCCCTAGGGATATTTGTGCTTCTGGTTCTGGGTGTAATGTGTGTGTGATGTGAATGTTTCCGGCACCCACGATACAAGTCTTTGAACTTAGTGTGGGGCTGTGAGTGTGAATGCGTTTGTTTGTTTTTTGTTTTGTATTTTTTATATAAAAAAATATGTCTCGCTTGTTTCTTCTCTCAGTAGCAAAAGACCGCACTTACATACTAATTTTCGGATTTATAATATTAGTGTTTTTAATTTTTGAATGATGCTGCAACACAATCCAGAGAATTTCATTATTCCTCAATGGAAATAGAATAAAGCTTCTTGCGTGTCTGTATTTCCTCATCATGTCAATTTGCCTTTCCTTCTAAGGAAAATCTTCGAATCTATTTCAACTGAAGGGGAGAAAAATATTTACGTTTATGTTATGAGGAAAACGCGATGAAATCTATATTGTATTAAGACAAAAGTATGAAACGTGGTACGAAACAGTAAAGAGAATTGAAAAGTGTTTCTTTACTCTAGATCGTATTTGGTGCTATAGTGTAGTGGTACTATCTTGCTTGTTGGCAAGTGAAGATGTGAGTTTGGTAAACATGCTAAATCTATTGAATGTGACTGATAGCAAAGAATAGCTGCTGGAACACTATGTTGGGCTAAATGACAGTTTTTTTTATTAGACAGGTGTTAATCATTGGCCGTATTATAGGGACCTACCCAAGCTAGCACATTTCCTTCCAAGTTTTTCGTTGGGTTCCAAATCGTGGCCCAACTGCCAGGGGATTTTGTAACGACAATCCAATAGTTAATAAACATTAGATAGACCGTAGTCTATGTTCCAATATATAACGTTGTGTATTAAAAAAAACAGTGTGTCTCTTTTTTACCGATTTCCCAAAAAAGGAGGAGGTACTCAAGTCGATTGTATTTTTTATTATTTTTTATTTTCATCTTACATGCAGTCTGAAATATTCTGTAACAATATTATGGATGCGTTATGCATTTATACAAAATCACGTATATGATGGCAATATGTATTATTAGAATAATACAAGTTTGTTGTCATCGATTTCAACATCATTCAACTACAAATTAGAATAAATAGAGTCGTCAAAGATGTCTGTTTATTATAGCATCAGCACGTGATAGCACATCCATAGATTTCTACCTTCACTTCACCTGGCGAGGGCAGCCGATTTACGCCGAGCCTGAAAGGTAGATTGCTCACTGTTCAAGCTTCAGTACTCCGCGAGCCGCGGCCTTGCGTACACGTGGTCACGCTCGACCGATGAAAAATACGCATGCCCTTTCGTCTTTAAAAACTTTCACCTGTTAATGATTTAATAACTTACAATAATATACGAATACATTTTTCTTTGTTCTTCAAGATAACGTGTATACGAAGTGCTAGTGTGACGTAAATGAATAGGTAAATACTGATTTTGACACTATTGTTTGTAGTAAACAATGGACTGCATGTGACGGCTATCAGCTGTTTGTGGTAGGTACTGACGAGACGCTATCGTTTTGTTTTTGAAATTGTACTTATGTAATAGTAGAAAATACTTAAAGCTTGACATTATTTATTGATTTTATTGTAGTATTTAGTCCATTGTGTTGTATCGTAATTGTTGGTATTATAAGAGCATTTAGAGATATATTTTATCCAATATTGTAATATTTTAACCTATTTAATTTCATACTGTTATTCACTGATTAAAAATTTAAAATGTAATTGTTATAATTTTTACACGTTACTGAAATTACAATAATAATAATACTTATAAGGTTTACTTAACTTTTAAAAATAGGTACTTATATAATTATAGTGGTTTTATAAAATGGCTAAAAGGTTCGATATCTAACTTTCAATGTGTTTTTCAATGAAATATTATACGTACCAAATTATAATCCGCCCAGCCGTTATATAAAAAAATATTGTACATATACATACATACACACTCACACACAACCATTTCGATTGTGATATAGCTTGATATGATGTGAAGGCTGTGTTCAACATGTATGTTCACATGTTATTTATTACCCTTAACGACTTATAATTTCTTAGTGTACTGCGAAGGAGTGGAATTCATTGCCCGCGTCTTTGTTTCCTGAACGGTATAATATGGGAATCTTCAAGTCAAGAGTGAATAGGTATCTTCTAGGCAAGCGCGCTACATCTTTGGCCACATCATCACTTTTCATCAGGTGAGATAGTGGTCAAATGCTTGCCTATCGAGTGTAAAAATAAAAATAAAGTGTCGTATCTTAAGACTTTATAGACGCTGCTACGCGATCTCGTAGGCACTGCTACGCGGTTTTGGCGATTCTGCTACGAGATTAAATGCAGTATGATTTACTTACCGAATTAAATTGAGATAATATAATGATTGCTACTAAGCAATCATGGTTGCAATTTGAGCTTCTTGTCAGGTATTTCAGTAAATGGTTCTGTCATGACTTCGTAGATGCTACTACGAGTATTTGTAGATTCTGCTACGAGATTATTTTTACTTACCATTACAGATCCCTTTACTTTTAAAAGGTGTTACTTCTCAACATCATTTAGGTACTTAATTTTAATCGATAACTTTAACAGATATGTGTTTGATAGCCTAGGCTTCAAAGCGTTTTATAACTTGGGATACTATTCTTCGGAGAGACGTCAGGCGTTGATATGGACTGTCATAGGTTGACTTGACACCCGGACTGCCAACAACAGCAATATTATACTAAAAAATAACCATTGCTATTAAGGTAATAATCGTTGACTTGACTTTTTATTTAATCTTTTTCTATAACATCAACGTCAAGACGGATAATATTGAACAGCTAATATAAGTTAGTAATTGAATTTTATCGTCCGCCTTATTTGCTTCTATGGTTGATTGTTTAGGAAATTCTTTGGAAGAAACGGTCCTAAATCTGATCCTTATTCTAAACTCCGTTATCACACTAATATGATAGATATGAAAATTTGTATCTGAGTATGTGTGAAACAAGGTATCTTTGTAACGACTAATTTAAATGAAATGTTATATCTCATACCACAGTGGACATGTTTCACCCTAATATAGGACTCACGTGACTTTTTATTTATTTTAACTTGGGCCATGGCCTGAAGTACAACTAGTCTCCTATATCATTTCAATTGAATATGAGTATTTATTACTAACAATGTAGGTCGCTACAATATAGGTATTTTCTTTAAGCTCGACATTTTTTTTTTGAATAATTTTCTATCTACGGGCCAATTACCTATATTTCTTAAAACTAAACTAAAATTATATACATCTGTACAGCAAAGACCCAAGTTACATACTAGTCATCTAGCTTATAGGTAACTCAAGTGCTCAAGCCCACTATCAGTGGGTAGCGTTCCCATCATGCTGGCGGCATTGCCTCTCTGAATTGCAATGCTAACACGTTGAGCCAAATAAGTACCAGCATTTTGAACACGCGTCGCCTCAACCAGGCCTTAATTTTTTGAAAATTGAATGAGCTCCCGGTCCCTACGGGCCCAGTGTCTCAACACCAAACGGCTCAAATATGTAACCACTGCCGAGGTTTCCATATTTTCGCCGTTTGCGGTGAAAAGAATTTAATGTGAAACTTCTTATGAGAGAGCTTTGATCCGCAACCTTTTTGTGTGACGAAAAATGTTGTCCTGTTATTCTATTGCCTTTACGATATACCCTGTATTTTCTAATAAGAATATTATTTGTTTTAAAATAAACTTTAATAAACATATCATTATGATGGTTATCTCTTGTACACGCTGTTGTCTGTCTATTGTTTTTTCACGATTTCTCATAAAGAGTTTGTAAAAACTTCTTACTACAACATATTTAATTAATTATTGTTTGTGTGACGCTAATAACCTTATTAGACGCTCTATAAACCACGACCAGTGCTAATTAGACTTCAGTATAGAGTGTTTTCTTTAGTGTAGCGTGTACTAAGTTTTTTCCTTAAACGATTACCATAAACATTAACATAGGCTTTCACATTAATATGCATGACTTCGGAGTTTACTTTAGAATGGTTTCTGTTTTATTATGTAAAGCTAGTTAATAATTTAGGTTTCAAGGGATTTGTTTTTGAGAATTGAAATTAATCTGAAAATTGGTAGAGAGATTCTTGTATGTAAGGCGTTCGGAACATGCATAACTTCTCCTTAGATCGAAGAACCTGTACCTGTTTTATATCAAAAATTTATATCCTTATATAGAACAAAATGGGGAATAAAATAAATGAATATTTCAGTATAAGAGAATACAGAAATATTTATTCATTTTAGCACCAAGAGTACAATAGCTGATAGTGATGAGATCCGTTACAAATTTCGATAAAATCAGCGGTACCTTTATTAATTGCATCAATTTCAGTAAAATAAAGTAAGTCATCCATTTCTGGTCGATATATCTCCAGTTCACTGGAAGCGAAACGCTTCTACGTTCATCATCCGTGCAGCGAAGGAATGGAAGTCATTGCCCGCGTCTTTGTTCCTCGGTATTATCTGGGAGTCTTCAAGTCTAGAGTGAACCTATCTTCTAGGCAAGTATGTTACATCTTCGGCCGCTACGTCACTTTGCAAATGCTTGCCTTTTATGCATGAGCATAATAAAATAATACTGAGTACAAGTATATTTTTAGTTTAAATAGAAAATGGATGTAAAAAATCCAAAGCCTTTTTAATTGCTTACTTAACACACTGTCTTATTAAAACTTGGCCTTTTCTCTTTTCTTCTGTGAAGAAATTACTAAGACGGAATTTGAAATTAACAGTAACGAAAGTCTGTTTATTCTAGGTCAGAGTTAATTTTTGTCTATTTCAGGAATTACTTAGGATCTGGTCAGGTTTATTTAACTTTCAGGGTAAAAATAATTAACAAGTAATAAAGTTATATATTATATATATTTTATTGTTTTTTTGTTTACTTTATAATGTAAAAGTTGTAACCTCAGCATACAAAATATATCAGTTGTAATTGTTGAACTGAAACTTCACTGAATTTGCCGTTGTTAAATAGGCATATCGTGCTTACCATTATTGACTACAATCGTCCCCTAAAGTCAGTGAGATATAGATTTAACGCAAACATATCAGAGATAAAAAGTATTTAGCGAATGTGGCAGTAGAGTCATTAACTTTCATGAGTACCTCTTTGAGGCCCATGTGTATAAAGGATTTTGATTTTAATTTGATTAAGACAAATGTACCCTCCAAATTCAAATCTCCAAGACCAGTGGTTTTGGGTGTGCGTCGTCTCTGTCAGTCAGTCAGTATGTCAAGTCAAAGATTCTTATAGTATTAGATACAAAACAAACAAACAAACGCATTCACACTCACAGCCTCACACTAAGTTCAAAGACTTGTATCGTGTGTGCCGGAAACATTCACATCACACACACATTACACCCAGAACCAGAAGTACAAATATCCCTTGGGAAGGAATTTGTGCTCCTGCCGGGAATCGAACCCAGGACCCACGGCGCAGAGGGCGGACACATGTCCACTGCGCCAACTGGGTCGTCATAAAGGTTTTCGCCATTGTTATTTTACTCGTATGTGAAAATATCTTACAAGTTTTAACTCGCATCATAAACCTTAATATAAAGACGAAAAAGATAAGATAAAGACGATGAAAAAACAAACATTGGAAAACCGTTCTTTTATTATGTTTAATTCTGTTTCTATAGAATTAGCTATGCATTTTATACTCTATCATGTTTTTTTGTTATTCTATGTTCTATTTATATCTAATACAAAGTTGCTTCATTTGCTAAGATTTAATTTATACTTTATATTTTATCATTGTTTTATCAGTTTTTAGATTTTTCTGTACTTGCGGTCACTTTGGTTGTCATAAATTAGCTTATGTGCACTGTATGCGGGCCGTGATTTCACTAGAATGGTTCCAACAGAATACCAGCGTTGGAGATAGGTGGGTGACTACCTTCTTCGATATTATGCTGAGTTGGGACCATTTTGTGTGAGTGCATATTAATGAATAGGGTAGTTTTAAGTCTTTTAATTTCACTATAATTATTCCTCATATTAGTTATTGATGTGACTTATACAAATAAATTTACAATATATTCTATTTCTATATTCTATTGAACGGCTAGGCTGATCTACTGATAGTAGATCAGCTTAGCTTCTTTATAGCGTAGCTATAGAAATCACATATACAAAACGTGCAGCTAACTGCTGTTAGGCTCGTTGGGAGAAGAAGTTTCGCAATATTCTAGTAGATGGCATCACTCTTCACCATAAGACGCAAATAATACGGAAATAATAATTACGTCGCTTGAAGCATGGCTTGTGCGTAGCATTTGATCATATGATACTGTATCAGACCGTATGGCCAAGGGTTCAAAAACCAAGCGTTACTTGGTCTCAAAGTTTCTAACGATATTAAAAGAAAACATTTAAAAAAAAACTACTTTCAATAAAGTTTAGAGCAGGCAACCGGTAATAATGGTAAATTTGAACTGCCCGTTGACTAAGTTGCGTGAGCGTTCGCCTTATAAGCAAGTCCCGAAATCGGGTTTGATTCCCGGCGGGAACACAACCATTTCTCCCCATGGATAATTTGTGTTTCTTGTTTTGGTTGTGACTGTTTGTGTGATGTGAATGTTTCCGGCACCCACTACACAAGTCATCGAACTTAGTGTGGGGCTGTGAGTGTGAAAGCATTTGTGTTTAATTTAAATTATAACATACTTGCCGTGCCCCGCAGCTTCGCCCACTATTATCAAGTTAAAAAGTAGCCTATGTGTTAATCCTAGGCATAAGCTAAGTACATTCCAAATTTCATTCAAATTCGTTCAGCCGTTAAATCGTGAAGAGGGAATAAACATACTTACACACTTGCAAACTTACACACAATCTTTCGGATTTATAATATTATATTATACTAGCTGTGCCCCGCGGCTTCGCCCGCTATTATTAAGATAAAAAGTAGCCTATGTGTTAATCCTAGGTATAATCTATGTACATTCCAAATTTCATCCAAATCCGTTCAGCCGTTAAAGCATGAAGAGGGAACAAACATACTTACACACTTACACACAAACTTTCGAATTTATAATATTAGTAGGATAATTAGGTTAGTAGGATGATTACGTAGTCGAATGTCTATATTTTTCCTGCCTCTTCCTTGTATAATTTACGTTGTGCCTAACCCACTTGTGGTAAAGCGAAAGGTAAAGAAGACGAAACTTTAGTTCTTAGCTCAGAAAAGTTGGATTTGTTCCTCTTTTCGCCAATTTTGCTGTATAAGCTTGATACGCGTGTATCTGTGACTGACATGAGTGAAATTTAGCTAATGTAAAGTTAGTTTAATATTCTAGCAACCTCAAAGGATTAATCAAGTTTACACAGGAAGTTTATTAGATTTTGAAGTATCTACCATTATAGTATACTACATAAATTAAACGCAAGCAAAGCTTAAAAAGACCCTCGTACCGTTTTCCCGCAAAATGTGAACACTGTAACTAAATTACCAGTCGAAGGTTGGAAGGTCAGGCAGATAAACTCATAAACGGTGTAAATTCTTGTCAACAAGGCCTTAAGGCAATTCCCGAACATTTTATACAGTTTCCGAACAAATACTCGTCTGAAATCAAAGCTCGTGAAAAACCGGAAAAGGAAAACAGGTTTCTGGAACGGAAGCCGGGTAAAGCCAACAACTTCGCATTTAGTTTACAAAATGTTCGAGTGGACGGTGCTTAGCAAGACTAAAAACAACGAACGACATGATTATTTGCAATGCTTAGAACATGAATGAATAGTATTAACCTTTTGCTGATTTATGATCCCCTGGTACATTTCCAGAAAACTTGACAGCGAACAAAATGATTTTCTACCGACTTTACAAAAAAGGAGGAGGTACTCAAGTTGAGTTTTTGAAGTGAAAACTTTTTTAGCGGCGTTGTGCACTTTTTTGGGATGGGTAAAAAATGTTAGGCTGGCGTCAGGACACGTGACCTGATCAAAAATTCGTTAGACGAAGAAGAGGAAGTATAATCTCCCCCTCTCTTTCTGCCGCGCGGCGAAAAATGTTCAAGTTTTTACTTCTGCCGGCACTCCCGGAGTGCAACCCGTTGTTTTGCTTTATTTTATATGTTACCTAATAACTGTTTGTCACGTGAAACAATTTTGATTTTTTTTCTTTAAAAGATGTTGCTTCCCATTTAAATTTGATCAAGATTTGATAAGTAGTTTTTGAAATATCGTCAATAGAGCGTGTTTAGTGCTTATAATCTGATCGAACATATTTGTAATGTGTTTGTGTGTACAAGATGTTGCACTGATGTACAAATAGCTCATTGTACAACTTTGCCGTCCTTTAACGAAATAAAAGTATATCCGTTTTTTTTACTATTAGACTATGTCTAAAAACCACTTTTATTCAATATTCGTTTTCAGTGTTGATATCTGTTACAGAAATAGTAGTAGATAGACAATATCAAACATATTCATACGCCCACAAAAAATTCTTTCGCATTTTAAATATAAATGTGGTAAACTCTACTACTATTTTTTAAATTTGATATTTAATTTGTTTGTTCCGTTTTTTTTCCTCCGACAAAAATTGGAGACTTTTTTTTGCTAAACATATAATACTATATTTAGGTCTTTTAGGTCGTCTAAATAATGATTCGTCTTATTGTCTTAAGCCTTTTGACATAGATTTATTTAGATTATCCATAGCAGTTACTTAAATTGAATGAACAAAATAATCTTCTAATACCCTGCAAAATAACAATTTGTGTCATTTCATGTACTGAAGGAAGCTCTTAAGCCCCTTCTCCTGTAAAGGTGAACATTGTGTCCTAAACTATATTAGTGCCTCAGCACTCTACGGGTCGTTTAGTCCCCTTTGATGAAGTATTTGCTACTTGAAAGCTTTTGTTAAATTTTTCTTCGAGAATTTTTCTTTAAAATAAACAGAGCGCCTTAGCTAGATAGCAGCGAAAATTTTAAAAAGTTGCGTTCCAGTCGACGATAACACTGAAGGATGTACTTTCGATTTTCTTTTATAAATTTGTCTGGATTGCGCTTGTTGCCTTTAAAATGCGAATAAAGCTACTGCTGTACATTTACATGATGGAATAAATTGAAGTATATTTCAAGATGAATATGAACAGTATTGTTTTTTAAAGATACGTTTAAAAACAAGTCTAAATAAAGAAACAGAAATTGTATTCTGTTACAAAATATGTTTTCTAAAAAGCCACTGCAATACACTTAGTTTTCCTAGAAGATACAGAAAATATAAAATGTTCAGTGGTAAATAATTTAGTTTGCTTATTTAAATCTTCTGAAAAAATACGCCGGAGAATATGGAGCTGCGCTGATATAGATAAGCTTTTAGTGTTCTACTACCACTAGTTTCATTGATATTTGTTTTACGTTCATAATAACGGAATAATAGTGAAACGTTGATGTGAAAAACTAATTTATTCAATTTATTCTTAGTGAACATTAAACCCTATAGCGTCTACGTGATAAGTATTATTTTCTGAAATATTCGCGCATCTGTGTCAGAGTAGTTGTCATCACATTGTAATACGCGCTGTTAATGAGTTCTATATATTAGCGATAGTCTATCTGATTTTAGTACTCGCCTACAACCAACTGCTTAATTGAGTTAATGTAGTCCATTACATATACATACCTATAGTCACGCCCCTTTCCTATTGAGGTAGGCAGAGACCACTTCTCTCCACCTGCTAAGATCCTGACACACATATTTTATTTATCCTACATTCATGAGTCTTTTCATACATGCTCGTTGGTTGCGGGTACTTTTGACCTGTCCTTTTTTTAAGACGTTTTCGATCTGGTCAAGATACGTTCACCTAAAGATCGACCCTTACCAACTTGGCCATTTACACTCGCCTTATAAATTTGCTTCGTCAATCTACTGTCGTCCATCCATTCTACATGTCCAAACCATCTAGGCATCCCTTTCTCAATCTTTGTCACTACATCTTCTACCACGTCGCAATATTCCCTAATCACAATATTCCTCACTTTGTCTATCAGAGTCACTCCAGCTATATTTTTGAGCCCACTAATTTCCACAGCATTTATCTACATTCATGCTTTTTCTGCTAAACCCAACATTCGATACCATATGTAAGTGTTGGCACCAGCACCCTTTTATGGACAGCCTTTTTAGACACTTTCTGACTGTTCATAAAGGTATACAGGGCCCCATTCACTCGGTTCCCTACCAACATAATTTAAACTTTGCATGTAATATTCATCACTGTAAATCTTTTTGGCATTCGAAATGCAAGTATTAAGTCCCCAATTTGCCTTAAAAAAGACGTTAACCACACTAATTTCGCGTGTAAACTTATAAACCCGAGTAATTGCACCCAAACTGCACTATAGCACGCCTGGCACTCATTAAACGTGTATAAACAGCTCGTCATTTTCACTAAGAACTCGTCCAAATATGTTTTATTATAGAAGCAAGCATTAAAAAAAATGTGTAATGATTACTATTCATTTCATAATTTTTAAAGATGAGACGAGTTTTTTAAATAGCTAGCAGATACCTAGATAATTAATTTGGCTTTGGGTATATGTGAGTCAAATATATAAAAAAATAGAAGATATCGCATGAAACAAATTTTACTTCAATACACAACTCACTGGCTGGGCTAGACATTAATTAATAGTCTTCGTGAAACAATTTAGGGTGATTTTAAATTTATACTTACAATTATGGGCTGGTTTTAATTCTCATAAACATATCTGAAGATGTAATTAAATTGAAGTTCACATCTTGGGTTTTAAAAAAAAATTTGAAAGATAAAACTATCGTATTACGCATTATGATTCAATGTTGATCGAGCCTAGGATCACGCGCCGTAGCCGGAGCCGCTTGCCTCCGCGTATCGCGCGTATTGTCTCCTCACGAAACTAGTCGACAACAAAGTGAGTCGTCATATTTACGTGTTCCAAGCCGTATATAAAATTATAAATTGCAGTAATACCCACAGCCGTACTCACCGCTCCGACGTAACGACCTCAGCCTTAGGGTGCTTTCTCCCAGAGATGAGCTATGCATCTATGCTTGCTTGTGAAAACTATGCATCAAAACTACGAGTATGTGATCGTTTCCACTGATGCTAAGCTATGTAGCGGAGCGAGTAAGATGTGCTATAAAGATGCGCGCACCTATGATTTCTTCGAGTAAACAGGTGAACAGCCATTCAACTTCCTCCATGAATTCTTTTTCGCACTTTGCGAGATATGAAATAACTTTTTATTTCCACGATGGCATGTCTTCTTTAGGTGATAAAGACGAGCCTACTGTAGGCACTCTGCTCTGCACATAGCTACACCACTCGCAACAATCCACAGTACGCATCCATTGCACGCATCCTTCCATATAAATAATTAAACGCAAGCAAAGCTTATAAAAAACGACTTCACCGCTTTATCATCGGAACCTTGATCAGATTTAATGTATAAACACGCATTATTGACTATAACTAAATCAAATTTCAATCGGACTTCATAAAAATCACCAGCTTTCAAATAAAAAAAAATCATCAAAATCGGCTCAAAACGAAAGAAGTTGTGTGGTAACTTTTGAAGTCGGGTAAACCAGAACATCGTCAAAGTACGCATTATTCGTCACAAAATAGACATTATTGACGATATTTCAAGAACTACTGATCAGATCTTGATCAAATTTAAATGGGACCAATTAGAAAGTAACATCTTCAAACTAGAAAAAAAAAACAAAATCGGCTCAGGTGTAGAGAAGTTATGAGGTAACACACATAAAAAAAAAAACAAAAGTACAGTCAACTTGAGTACCTCCTCCTTTTTTCGGAAGTCGGTAAAAAAACATAGCTTAGTTGAACCTGTTTCCAACAGTGCTGTGCTATTTGGATCATTGAATATTAACAAACGCACCCATAGCTACCTACGTAGCATATCGAATCTCTGGTGAAAAAGCTCCCCATGTTTTACTTTCGACAGTTTCGTGAACAGTTTTATACTGAAGTTTAAATGGGTTTAGCCGTTTATTTAGCAGTTTGTGACTATGAGAGCGACAAGAAACTAATTTTAGTTTTACCTTTCCAATTGAGACAAAACAATATTTATCAAAATGTACCTACATCAATATTAACTCTTTAATATTTAATTAAACGTATATATACGTATACGTACGATCTATGTTGTGCGCTATTTTATCTGTAATATTTTTTTTTATAAACGTATACGTACGTATACGTATACGTTTATTAAAAAAGAAGATTACAGATAAAATAGCGCACAACATAGATCAAGTAATAGCTATTAGTGAAAACCGTTAAGATCGGGGTTTTGTGTTTCCACATTTCCTTACTCTAAATCTCAGTAGAATTAAAATGAAAAATATTTAACCCTTTTCGTAAATCTACTTTTTAGATTAACATAAACGCTTTCACACTCACAGCTCCACACTAAGTTTGATGAATTGTGTCGTGAGTGCCTTAAACATTCACATCACATATACAATCACAACTAGAACCAGAAACACAAATTTTTCTTGGGGAGAAAACTTGTGCTCTCGCCGATAATCGAACGCAATAGAAGGTAAACGCTCGGTGAACCCAACTGAGTCAAGTTCTAAGCAGTTTTTGGCATAGTTTTTTCCCGATGTCTACCCCAAAAAGATTTTTATTGTAACTTATTTAAATTGTATATAGATCTGTACTAAGAAACCAAACATTAAAATGTACTCGGAATTTCTATCAAAATGATTTACTAAGCCAAACCAAATATTCATGCTCTAATTTTGGTTTGAATCTCTTGATTGCTTGCTTAGGATCACACAGTCACACTATCACATTGATGCTATAAATTTCAGATTTATAACATGAGTGTGATAGTGTGACTACTATGTTTGTGTGTGTGTTTGTTTTTTCTTCATGTTGAAACCACTAATCGGATTTGGATAAAATATGGAATGTACATAGCTGATTTTGGATTAGCAAATAGGCTATTTGTTAATTTGATAAGCGTGGGCAAAGCCATGTGGCACGGCTATATTAAATACAGTATAGAAGTGCTAGTGATAGAGTTAATGAGAGCTGTGAGTATGAAAACGTTTATGTTATGTTTCTACATCTCAAGACTTCCTGTATTGTTCAAGTAATCTGTCAGACCATCTAAGTTTCCCTAGCGATTTGCCGCCGGCTGATTGTTTTACAACATTCTATGGATATTGTTAGATGCTCGCATTGAGTTTCCTTTATCAAAAGCATTTGTTGCCTGACGGATGCTAGTCGGCAGCTACTGTTGTTAAATAGTTGGTTATGAGAATATTACTACTTTCTGATGCTGGTAATATTCTTGTAATATTCTCTTTATACATATTCTTATTACTTTTTATATGTATTACAAATGTTCTATAAATGTAAAAGATAGTGGTGCCGATTCTGTTGTCCAGAATTAGACTAAACTAGCCTAAAATTAGTTTTAGTCCTGCTTTAGTCCAAAACCTATTCAGAAAATGCAAGATTAGACTAAAATTAAGTTTGACAGGACTAAGTTAGTTTAGTTACTCTATTTAGTGAAAATGACCTAATTCTTATTCTGATGTACATGTTTTACGTCAAATTAAGACTAAAAATAGAAATTTTAAACTCAAATTAGTCTGTATGAAAAAGGTCTGGATTATTTTTAATGTGATTTTATACTTGAAAGAATAACACGTGCAATTAATGAAGCATATGCTGACCTACAAAGTCTATAATGGAGGAATATGTGATTGCGGCTCTTGTGAATACAATTCAATTTGGTTGCAGTCAAAATCAATTTTAGTCCTGTCATTTCAACTTTTAAATTAAGTTCAACGTAAAAACAGAATAGCGTTTAGGTATTCTTTGACTAAAATTAGTTTAGTTTAGGTTAGTTCGGTGCTCAACAGAATTAGCACCAATATAAGGTGTTATTGAAATTATTTGAACTGCCCGTTGGCTTAGTTAGGTGGCGTTCGGGATCGATTCCCGGCGGGAACACCAGTTTTCTCCCCAAGGAAAATTTGTGTTTCTAGTTCTCGTTGTGATTGAGTGTGTGATGTGAATGTTCCCGGCACCCACAACACAAGTCATCGAACTTAGAGTGGGGCTGTGAGTGCGAAAGCGTTTATGTTTATTTATTGTGTGTGTGTGTGTGACGTGATTGTTTCCAGAACTCATGACACTACCCCTCCAATTTAGTATGGGGCTGTAAAAGCGTTTATATATTTTATTCACACTCACAGCCCCACACTATGTTCGATAGCATGTGTCGTGGGTGTCGGAAATATTCACATCAAACACACATACACAACCAGAATATTGTTATATTGTCTAACAATTATTTTTATATCTTCACAATTCTGTCTTTACGATGTTTGATCGTATGTACTTTATATACTTTTTATTTATTAATAGCATTAAACAACTAGCTCATTTGTTGGTAAGTGATGATGTTGTCGTGGGTGGTACATAATCTTATCCTAAAGTATTTTTTTTATTTATTTGATAAAGCACTGCCTCATTATACATATTAAAATTTAACAAAAAATTTAATGTACAACAAGGGAATTTTCCGATATGCAGGACAATTTCGGCGTTTCTATCATTTGCCAAATGTACTCAAAAAGCAAGAAATAGTAAAATAAAGACAATAATTAAACGCAAGCAAAGCTTTAAAATACCGACTTTACCGCTTTATTCAGATCAGATGTACTAAACACGCATTATTGACGATATTTCAAGAACTACTAGTTAGTTCTTGATAAAATTTAAATGGGACCAATCGGAAAGCAACATCTTTCAAACAAAAAAATATTCAAAATCGGTTCACGTGGAACGAAGTTATGAGGTAAAACAAGAATAAATTACAGTCGACTTTAGTACCTCCTTCTTTTTTTGTGAAATCGGTAGATAAAAATCGAAGAAATACTTAAATTACTAACAATACAAACTTTGCAAAATTACTTGGGGTCGAATGTATTTTGTGATATAGTATAGTTACATTGTAAAATATTTCTTCAAACGTGTATCATTACTGCGATACACACGGATAAAGTGTGCGCTAATCATTGAGGGTGTGTGAGTAAGTATGTTTGTAACAAAGTTTCTTTGTCACGACTTTATGGATGGAATGGATTAGGATTAAATTGATTATTATTAAATAAAGCTTATTAACTCACAATCAAACAATACCTTCTATTAAGTATAGGCTCATTAAAGGGGGCTGAGTCACCCACGTCCGTAGGAGGATACCCCTTAAGTCTGACTCCCTACACGTGGTCCCCGGGTGGTGCTAATCAGGTGACATTTGAGAGGTGGTAGAGCATTTTGTGAGTTGCTCGCCTGGCTTGCTACAAAGTAGCTTACCACCATCAAGTTGAAAGTCTGCCGCCAAGCCAAATACCGTGTTCCGGCAGTTATCCTTGAGAGCCTGCGTATTTCAGGTCTAGTGTGTTAACCAGCTTCCATCACATCGTCACTTACCATCAGGTGAGATAGTGGTCAAACACTAGCCAGTCACAAAAAAAAAAGGCTCAAAAACATTACAAAAACGGTCTATTTTATTTTTTAGTAGCTCATACTTAAACGAATGCTTCTACCCCTTCTAATTTTATCTCCTAACCTTAAAACTGACATAAATGAGAGTGTGTTCTTTGTTGCAGGTGGTTCCTCGCTTCGCTAACAGAGTGCTGAATTATTCATTTGGATATTTAACCGTGTCCCGAAACCAGCCGTGCGTGACACCACTTGACTATTCTGGCTCTATTCTAAAAACTTTAAGCCGTAGCGTGATAAACCATAAAAAAACTACTAATATTTAAAAAACTGACATAAATATATCAAACGGTCGTTAAGAATATGAAACGTAAATTTCAAAACTGCCCGTTTGCTTAGTGGGTAGCGTGTTCACCTTCCAAGCAGGGGCATCGGGTTCGATTCCCGGCGGGAATATAATTTTTCTCCCCAAGGAAAATTGTGTTTCCGGTTCTGGTTGTGTTTGTGTGTGTGTAAAGTGAATGTTTCCGGCACCTACGACACAAGTCATCGAACTTAGTGTGGGGCTGTGAGTGTGCGAGCGTTTATGTTTATGTTTACATAAAACTTAAATATTTTTATCTGCTATGGCCAAGTTTGCATCAAGACATTATTATATTTTATTATATATAAGATGTTAATCATCTATTTTCATTGATCGTCATATGAAAATTAAACCATGTTGTTGCTCTGTAAACAAAGATTTTTATTTTGTTATTTTTTTTAATGTGTAAAGAAAGATCTTTATTTTGTTCATTGAGTGACGTAACAAGCAGGTTGCTTGCCTTTTTTACCACCCAGAGATTTTTAAACTTATATAAGTCAAAATCCAAAACACTGCTGCTTTTCACCCTGAGTTATTAGATATTACTACATCATAAAGACAAAAGATGTATTCGCAGTTATATACAATTGTGGCATC
This sequence comes from Lomographa bimaculata, assembly GCA_948107665.1. Taxonomy (NCBI): domain Eukaryota; kingdom Metazoa; phylum Arthropoda; class Insecta; order Lepidoptera; family Geometridae; genus Lomographa; species Lomographa bimaculata. The sequence goes on from OX403603.1 coordinate 9,022,925, forward strand.
TCATAGTAACGCAATGTGTTCTTCTGACCCTTTGGCAGCAGATACGAAGTATTTTCTACCGACTTCACAAATGAGGAGGTACTCAATTCCACTGTTTTTTTATCAATATCTGATCAGTAGTTTTTAAATTATCGTCAATAATGCCTGTTTTTAATACTGTTTTTTTAATATTTAATCTGATCAAGGTTGCGAAGATAAAGCGGTGAAGGCGGGTTTTTTAATCTTTGCTTGCATTTAATTATTATATTATATTACATGTTTTTTATAATGAACATTTATTGTCCTAAAATTGCTAATATTTTGGGCAATAAAACTAACAGGATAAAAGCTTAAGATCGCATAGAAAACTATACGAGATATTTGTTTTTGACCTATTTTTATAACAATAACACGAGACAATTTTTTTTTTGGTTTTGTTATTAAATGCTTATTTTCAGATTGTCTACAACGAAAAGTAACCAGAGGATTCATTTTTACCAAATAAAGTTTGCTTTTGTACATTTCTAATATGCTTGATAACGTTAAACTCATGGGTTGTAGAGTGTTCTTTAAAGTTCATATGCTCCATGCTCACATAGACCAGTTTAAAGATAACTTTGGGGCATATTCAGAAGAGCAAGGGGTACGCTTTTAGCAAGATGTGATGAATTCTGAACAGCGTTATCAAAGACAATATAATGAAAACATGATAGGTGGAGTCTAATACGAGACATACACAGAAGAAAAACTAAAACTCTTTATTTTTAATGCTTAGTTGTATCCTTATTGTTCTGTGTAAATAAAAGTGAATAACATGTAAATTAAAGTTTTTTTTTGCTTTTATATACTAAGTACTGAAACATAAAAATAGAGATTTCCTTAAATTTTGACATTTCTGGTAACTACAAAAGCAAACTTTTTTAGATAAAACTATTTTTTCTTTCATTAGTTACACATAATGAATCAAAATCAAACATACAGAACCCGGACTCAAAAATTGAGTTTACTTGTTTAATGAATTGTCCTCTTCTTCGTTCTTAACCTAAGTAAAAACAGTTTCACTTTTACCATATACTATTTCTAGGAAAATGACACTATGAACTCGATTAAATACACATGGATCTAATATTTTCTTTGTAATTATTTTTCAATGCAGATTAAGTCTCTCCTTAGTTTTCTGTACATATTTTAAAACTGTACAATCTAGCACAAAAATATTATTAAATTGAAAAGTGTATAATTACAACGAACATCATTATATTTTACAAATTTTGTAAGTACACCTACTTTCAAATACCAAGAAAAACCTCAACCTTTAAAAGAATACTTTTACGAATTGCTTGTAATTAAAAACTCGGGGTAAGCCTTAATTAAAATATCGAATTGTAATTGAAACTTTATAACGACAAAATAACTCAAAATAAGAATCTACTTTGATGATAAAATAAGTAATTGTGGTTCCATATTGTTGACAAATTCGAATGTAAATATTCTTTTCCATTAGTCTGCAATTATATATCAATCAAATAAATAAAATCAAGGACATAAAAAGCTTTCACTCTAATAATAACTGAAAGGTTTGTTCAGTTATCGATTGGTAGAAGCCTTCTAACTATTTTGCAATAATATATTTATTATATTTATATATATATATATTTTTTTTTTTAATATTTGATCAATTATTATTATTATTTTATTTTTTATTCGACATTTAATTAATGTATTACTATAAATTGTTATTATTATATATTTGTAATAGAATTCTTTTAAAATATGGATTAATTATCTGAAATAAATAAATTGAATTGAATTGAATTGAATAAATAACTCCTGAGGTCTTTTCTGATGCAACACTTAAAAATTATATATCGAAATAAAGACATCTTAAAATTAGTAAACAAACCTTTCCAAAAAACGTATTTGTAATATGGTTTAATGTTTTTGACCGGTCGCTATGTTTGCGAGCTAGTTCACATTTCAGGTCTAGCGTGCTTCTGTCGATCACATCATCACTTGTCAATGCAAACTTACCAGTTTTACACCATAATACTAATAATGCAATTAATATAAAGAAAAATTGACAAAATAAATATTTATAAGATGTGAGAAAATATCTGAAAGTATAGACTAGTGTGAGTTAAACAATGCGTTTTTTCAACTCAGGGAAATTAATAGTACTTTTCTGAGTAAAAAAAAAGTATACATGCTTGGATACATAAATTATTACTCTTTGGCTTTGTGACAGATTATACATATGGCCTACACAAGTTCTCAGAGCGTGAAATAAACTGTGCCAAACATTGTTGGAACGTCTGAAGCCTCGGCAAATTCACGACGACGACTGAACGACAAAAACAAATTCAAATAATCAAGAGAGCGTCAAAACAGAACTGAACCATATAGCTAAAAACAACAGTGTCTAGTAAAATGTTGCCAAAACTAAGTTTAAAGTTAATAATAGAACTTAGGTAAAATGTGGAACAATTGTGATGGAATGATGATGCTTCGTCTGGTGCTGGTGGCGATGTCTGCAGTCTGCGTCATCGGTACTGGAGAGTGGAGTGAAGATGCAGAGGATCTCGGTGAGCTTATATTTTTATAATTTTTAGTTTAGATAAACCTCCTTTAAGTATTGAAATGCCCATAACCTCGATACCTCGATGTATATAGTTTTAAGAAATATAGGCAATTGGCCCGTAGAGACTAAAAAAAAGCTAAGACTCCTAAGTAAGTAAGAAAATATGGTACAAAGTTTTAAAAATATTCCGTAGGCTATTTTGAAATCATTGGTTATTCCAGTCAACTGTATTAGCCCTACCTTCTACTTTTGCAGTAATAAGTTACCCAAATTTTTATAGCTATTTGAATAACCTATTCAACTCAAATTCACATTAGAAAAAGCAGTCTCTAGCTCAACTTAACAAAGGGAAACAAGGTAAAGTCCACAATTACCTACGACTCGTTTGGCCGTAAACAGCATTGTGACAAATTACCGAAACAAGTCAAAGAACCGAACGCCATTTCGATTTCGGTTGATTGTTCCGTTACTTGTCTAGAATCCTAAAAGCACGAAAGCCCGCACTGAGCGAATTTACATTTTTATTCGGGAAGCTGCTATCGTTCGGGACAACAAAAGTTTGCATTGTCCCCGTTCTGAAACAGAGCAATCTTTGATCGGCTCGCTTCTTTCCATCTCCATACCTGTTAGTGCTATGGACTAGTAAAACAGTGCCTGGGACAAAAATAGTAGACAAAATGCATAGAAACATCAAACGTTGTTAAAACATTTACTTCACTTCTATTATATTTATTTATTGTACCCACAATACAAGTTTACCTAAAGTTGATAATCCAAAATTAAACCAAATTATTTTGAAATACTGATTTCACATTACGCTGACACTGACAGGCTTACATTCTAACATAAGTTTGATACTATCTTCAAAGTAGTTGTGTTATTTACATAATCTTTGGTTTCAGAAATGATGCTCTTTTGCATTCCAAACGTTAGTTAACTTTAACGGTCAAAAAAAAAAACTTTACTACGCTTTAAAAAGCTCTGAACTCGACTGTCTCCCGGTCAAATTGGGCATCTTTGAGTAATCATAATAATTTTGGGGGTTATCTGTAATTGGGCGGATCAGCACCACTCATCGCAGGCGATAACCAACAGTCAACTTATTCAAAGGGAAAATTAATTAGATGATAAGAAAATAAATTACAACTTCGGTGTTAGACATTTTATCTGAGCTCATTCCAAAATTTGTTTCAAAACATACATTGTGATTTGACAAAATTAATACAATAATTTAAAAATATATAGTAATAACATTATACTATATGATAAGTTTGAGTTTAATCGTCAAAGACTCAATCGAGATAGAAAGAAAGTGAGTCGGTCCGACGAAATCACAAGCAATTTTTTTTTGTTTCAATACTATCATTAGCTATCTAGAGTTCTAAATACTTTTGCATTATGCTAGTAGATTCTTAGCTGAAGACAAATTGGCTGTCGACACTGCGCTAATCGGTACCATGCTTTAGATAAACGTCGTATGTAGAACTTCCTTATTGAAGTGTACTGTTCCACGATTTTCTGGTGGAACGGAACGGCTGGCGTGACGCCAGACAATTTCTTTGTCTTTGCCCTCGAGTATCATCGATGCAGATATTTCTGTTATTGAGATACTAACGTTTTCCCGGTCTTTTGATGTTGTAAAGGAATTTTCAATGACGTCTAATGAATGAACGGGAGGTATTCCTATATCGTCGAGGTATAGTTACTTCATTTCTGTGATCACGCAAGTTCAAGTAATTTGACAGAGAAATACCATATACATACAAACAAAAAAACAAAACAAACGCATTCACACTCACAGCCCCACACTAAGTTCAAAAACTTGTATCGTGGGTGCCGGAAACATTCACATCACACACACATTACACCCAGAAGCACAAATATCCCTTGGGAAAGAATTTGTGCTCCTGCCGGGAATCGAACCCAGGACCACCCGGCGCCACCTGTCCACTGCCCCAACTAGGTCGTCAATACCATATACATACAATACCAATACCACCTTGACTTTCCTGACATGTTTTTTATTATATGATTATTTAGTTTTGCTAGATTTATACAATATCCTGCTGTAAATAAATTGCAGCCACATATAGTGATTAAATAAGTTTGTAGAGCTATTTCAAATTATTATATTGTACAAAGTATACAATGCGTTCATTAGAACGATCTCTAAGCAGTTTTAGAAATGTATTTTTAGCGAATGAAACACAATTAATACTAAGAGTATGTGCTATGTGCTACGATTTGCTACAAAATAGCTACGAGGTTGTTCGAGCTACGGCGCTACAATTATATATTTTATTGACAATATTTAATTTCCATCATGTATTTTTTTCACTCGGTGATTGTTTTACAAATAATTTTAGTTTTACGCTGGGTTCTGTTGGAGTTTAACTCGTTACTTAAGTTTTAACGTAGAAAATTCAACGATATTGCGGACATCGTTTTCATTGTCTCTATGAATAGATCTGCTGTATCATGATTCCAAAATCATATTTTATGTGAATAAAACTCAATAAATTTGTGTTTTTTATTTTTTCATTTTCGTGTATAAATAAAAAAAAATGATTATAGACAAACGTTTGACCTCTATATCACCTGATGGTAAGCGACGATGTGGTCGACGGTGGAGCAAGTTTGCCTAGAAGATACCTATTCAGTCGCGACTTTAAAACTCCAATATTATACTTATCAGAAAACATGGACTCATGTAATGCGTTACATTCCTTTGTATCTACATTCCGGTTCGCATAAATAATATGAAAGGAAGAAAAAAAAATTATCCATATGTTGTTTCCGAAATATAACAATTATGTTTAAAGTCTAACCATTAAGTTTCTTAAACTATCAAATCGTCTCTTAGGCTCTTAGGCTGAAATCATGTTAGAGTTAGATATATTTGCAAGAAGGCGCCTATTGAAAAAAAAAAACGTTACATATATTGCAGTTAAGGTAAAGCTCTATATTTATTTTAATGTCTTAAAATCTGGCTTTAAAAATCTTTAGAAGGTAAAATCCATTAAAACTATGTGAGACAGTTCTTCCATCACTTGTAGAAACACAGGGACAGAGTAATTGTTTGGCATCGCGCCAAACTCGACGCTATGGAAATCTGGGAACGAAACTCTTTCAAGCGTCCACGATTGTTCTTACTTATTGAGCTTTAGCAGCTTGAATGGTTGTTCTTTTAGTTTGCTAATAGTTGTCCTTACGGGAAGTAAGTGCTTCGTAGTCTAATAACGTTGCAATGAGGATTTTCTTAACTTTAAATTGTACTGTACAACAATGTACAGGACATAACAATATTGGTTTCTGCAGAAAATCAATTATGTTATTTATTATTTTAACCGGTACGGAAATGAAGTCCAGTATGTTGAGGATTGAGTTGTCACAATTTTGTAACACTTTTTAAAAAGATCTATGTATTATTTTTTGAGGTTTTTAAGCTATTGCATAGCTTCTATCGCGGGCCTTGAGCGTGGAGACCGAATCCAGAAATTCTGTAACGAAAATAACCTAACACCCCCCACTCCGACCGGCACAGCGGTGATACTTTTTAGCTTTGCCATCTATCGATGAATAGCAGAACTTTTAATGACTTTTTTGAAATATCACGCTTGTCTCTTTAGTTCAGCAACTCGCCTCTAGGTGGCAGGAAAAAAAATACTGCATAAATAAAATAAATAAATAATTATAATTGCATAAGTTGATGAAAAAAATGCTATGCAATAGCTTTACCGCGGCAGTCTCCGAGTGCCACACGTCTTTTTTTTTTGTAGTGAGTTATGAGAGTGAATGTCGTGAGAGTTTAGGTAGGATTGAAGGCAGTTTTAACGGGTCCAGGATTTCCGGGATTTGCGACTATTGTCTTACGATTGACGACTGGGACGTCTTTGAGCATATTTTCAACCGACTTCAAAAAGGAGGTTCTCAATTTGACTGTATGTGTTTTTTTATATGCATAATTGGCGGAGATATTATGTCACGCGATATCTCCGCCAATTATTAATCTATTTTGATGTTTTTTTTTGTTTGGTGGAGTATACATTGGGGGTGGTCCCATGTAAATTTTATCGAAATCGGTCAAGCCAAAACCGAAATATAAGTGATAAAGACGGTTTTTTAAGCTTTGTTTACGTTTCAATTATCGTGATGCAAAATCATTAAACTTATCTTGATAATGCCTTTGATTGACAAGGTGAACAGCTGAGTGCTATAATTAAAAAATAACATGGTCTAAAATAATAAAACCGATGGGTTATTATAAAATATATATACGTACTAATTTACACGAAAATTTGTACTTACATAGTAGATAGATAATAATATAATATTTTACTTGAATTTACATTTTCTTGAAAACTCTAACGGCACAGCTCTCATCACTAATAATCGAGTGACTGAAAACACAAGATAGAAGAGCACTAAAAATCGAAAACTTCCCCAGACGCAGCTTTAACTTAAATTTATTAAACTTATCTGAGACTTTGCCACGAAGACCAGCTAAAATAATATTGATATCGACGTTGGAACAGAAAAACCACAGCGACAAAGCACGCTCTGTCATAAACCGAGATAAAGTGCTGACATAAAAGACGAAAAAACTTGATAAATGAGATTAAGGGGTAGGTTATATAATCGTATACATGCCAAGTAGCTATGGAAAAGCTGATAAAATAATGTTTATATATAGTAAGGGCACTTTATTTAAGGAGCTCCTACTAGCTAAAAGCGATTTACACTGTTTTTTGATTTGCAACTACTCCTTCAAATTAATGTGATAAAATATATAAAAAATTATATCGTATACTACGTTTTCTTTTCATCATTTTGACTTTTTGAAAAGTTAAAAAATATATCATTTTAATCATTAAAGAAAAACATTTCAGATAGTCCTTTTGAATTTTTTTAGGCAAGATGGTGCATAAACTTCTTTATTATTCATGTTATTTTAGAAAAACTTACATGAAAATGATGAACATCATTAAACCTATCATTTCACTTTTGAATTTTTTTTTTTGAACTTAGAATAACAAAGTTTAGTATACTTTACGTTTATCGTCGCTAATTTTGGGAAGCGGGGTGCATGCAAGGGGGCCGGGCGGCGAATCGGCAGTGAGCGCTCAGTACGCCGTCAGACTTCACGAGGGATGACCGTATGCCAGTTCGCTACCTAAATGCGATTTTTGAATAACTCGTTGTCTTAGCGCGGATACACTTAGTGATAGGATTTTATTTCAGAGCTGATTTTATTTTGCGCCTGGACGCTTTATTTTTAATGATAATAACTCATTTTATTTATTCTGCAAGCGCTAATGTTTTTCTCTTGGATGCTTAGCTATAAGAATATTATAATACGAAATATATATTATATTATTTATAATATTATAATGATGATACGCAGTAGTGATAAGAATACAAATAACATTTGTATATAATAGGTAATAATAAAGATTTTGTGTATTTTTTCGTTGACTATATAAATATATAAAATTGCGCTTGGACGCTTATTTAAAATTTGTGTTATAATAAATTTTCTTCAATAACGGCAAAATGTCAGAATTGAAGCAAAAGAGAATTCAATTCTTTTGAAAAGAAAGCCTGGCGGTACCGGTAGACAATAACCAGACAAGAACAAGTAGCCAAGAAAAAGAAATGCAAACTTCTCAATGTAAAACATTCGATGCTGAGTGAGTATTTTTTGTTTTGACTATGTAGTGTTTGTCATACATGCAATTTTGTCATTCCTACATGCATACTTATATTTTTTGCAAATTTTGTCAGCGGTAGTCAAACTACGGCCCGCGGTTTAGTCCTATTCGGGCCCGCTCAGTGTAGTAAGTATGTTTACTAATATAATAATTAATCACAATGAGACTAAACTACTATTTTACTAAATATAATGTTACTTACTTTGATGTTTACTGTTTACCTACTGTAATGTAATATATAAAATTCACGGTTTTTGTTACCAAACTCCTCCGAAACGGCTCGACCGATTTTTATGAAAATTTGTGTGCATATCGGTAGGTCTGAGAATCGGTAACATCTATTTTTCATACCCCTAAATGTTAAGGGTGGTCCAGCCAAATTTAATTTTTTATTTCTTGATCAATTTTTAAATTTTTTTATGATACAGCATTGAGAGATACTGTATGTATCTTCCAATGCTGTTTTAATATATATATGTACTAAGTTATACTATGACTATATTGTAGTATACATTACAGTATATTTAGTATTATTGTAACTTAAACCAGAGATCTGTTTGTTGCTTTAAATGTTGTACAGTTTTGCAATGTAAAAACGGATCTCGAAAGTCAGAACGAATATCCCGATTTATTGTTATTGCAAGAGGAACCCGCAGTTGCTCAAACCGAAGTGATGGAGAGTGATACGATAATTGAAGCTGGAACTGAAATAGAGGTGTCTATTTTATTTAACATAGTTATGCTTCGCGGCTTCGCTCATTTACACGATGATCATTATTATGAATAAGGATACGCGTTCTCCTTGATTTAAAATCTCTTTTACTATCATTAAAAGTAGTCCAACGATTTAGCCACGATGTGTAACGGACAGAGAGACAGAGTTACTTTCGGATTTATAATATTAGTCTAGATTTTTAATGTTGGCTTGGGGAACATAAAAAAATCGTAATTGCTAATCTGGTTGAGTCGGTAAGCACGTTATGGCTAAAATGAGACTGACTTTGAGGGATGGCTGCTAGAACACCATTAAGTGATAGGCGACTGACTTTTCAGTGGTAAGGGGTCGTTCATTAATCACGTGATGTTTTTTAGCAACTTTTTAACCTCCCCTCTACTGTCTAGTGAAGTCTATATTAGTCCATTCCCCGCCCGAATCCAGCCCAAAACGCCCTCGGCGAGTATTGCGTTGGCGATACTACTTAGCAGATTGGGATGAGATGTATTCATTTTATGCATCTTATCCATGGCAGCAAGTATGTTTTTCTTCTAGCGATCCCTCTGCATGCGCGTATGCTGTGGAAAATGTGCTAAGTCAAGGTATGGAATACTTTATTCCATTCTCAGATATAAATCTGTCCAGCAAAGCTCACCCTTAGTTTGGGGCCGAATGTGCTGATGCTCAAATCCACCAATCTAAGGATCTCACTGCTTCCACTGCTAAAGCCTGATGGATCCAATGCTCTCACTGCTAAAGAGGAAGCAAACTTGTTTGCTTCATTCTTTGCGGAATCTTCACGTCTTGATGCTGATACTGCTGTTCCTCCGAGTTTATCTGTTTGCGAGTCGTACTTAAAGGAAATCCGCGTTCGACCGATCGATGTACGTAAAGCACATTCAAACGAATGAACAAGGCCAGTAACCCTGATGGCATACCAGCTATAGTTCTGAGGACATGTGCGCCTGAGTTGACTCCGGTATTGACACACCTCTACCGCCTTGACAAGTTCCGAAAGCATAGGAAGTCTGTCAACGTGCAGCCTGTGCCAAAACAGGGAAGTCGTGATGACCCTGCCAATAATAGGCCCATTTCAGTCACGTCCATTATCTGTAAGACAATGGAACATGTGGCAAAAAGACGCATGCGATAGCACTGTTGTTGAAAGCTATGTATCCAATGCACGAGCTGGTGAGCTACAAGTCCAGTCACTTAGAGATGAAATGATAGACCGATTGAATTCGAGCTGTTGGCCGTGGCCGATTGGGGCGATGCCAATTTAGTTCAATTGAATGCATCTAAAACACAGGCGTGTCTTTTCTCTTTTAACCATTTATTATTTTGCCGAATATTCATATTTATTTTCAAAAAACGAAAACCTTTCCTCCTGTCTCCAATCTTTCGAGAGTGCCAACACCAATAGAAAATAAACTTGAGCTTCTCGGCGTTTCCTTGTCATCAAATCTTAACTTTATTATATAGCCAAAGCTCAGCTAACCGCTAAGAAACTCGGTATCCTGGCAAAGGGTAGGCAGTACTTCACTCCGGGGCAGCTTCAAATTATATCAAGCTTAAGTCCGATCGTGTATGAATTACTTTGGCCTTCTCTGGGATGGTTCTGCTAAGTACCAGCTTGAAACTATTGAGTCCATCGACCGACGAGCAAAAAAGCTCATTGGCGATTGGCGATAAGCTAGTTGAGTCCAAACTGCAGTCTCGGTCACCCACATAAAATTGCTACCCTATCGCTGGAGTTGCAATATTAATTGTAATACTGTTTAATATTTTTTAATTTGATAACTGATTTAATAATGACTAATTTTAATGTTTTCAAGCCATTTCTTTATGTTCCTTCACTTTTTTAACTACAATAAAGCTCACGTTATACAAGTAACCCAAAACGTATTTACAACAAACTAGGCTATCCTTAATTTTTTTTAAAAGCGTCGTTAAGGCCAATGAACATTAGAAAAATATGTAGTAAAAGCCACACTAACTCCCATACATCGGTATGGGAGTTAGTGTGGCTTTTACTACATATTTATAGTTAACTATTTCACATATATTACAACATTTTATAGTACTCTATATTCTGAATAGCGTGTCAAAATTGTATGTTTATAACTTTAAAAGGAAAGAAGTTATGGAAACAAGTATTTTCGTCATTGTTGTTATTTGCGATTTCCATAAAATCGTATTTTGGCTTTAACTTCATTTGTGGCTCGAAAAGGTCGATATTTAGTCAAACTCACGTGATTAATGGATAACCCCTAACTAGCCAGGCGAGTATTTGTATCTTATATGCTATGAAAAAAGTGCTTATAATTATGGTCATATTGTCGAGGGTCACACAACATAATTATTATTGTCGAACTACTAAACTCTGCGGGCCGCAATTTGATCACTTCTGATTTTAATAGATAGGTGGAAATTATTTTATGATAACTTTAATATCATGGATGTGTAAAAATAAGTACATCATATATTGTAATAAAACTACCTATACTATATAAATATAAATACCTATACTTGGTGATTCAGTCATTGACTACACTATATTCCGTTATTTTCCTTACCAGCAATTTGAAATCATTGTTTTTTTTTATTTAGTTTATGTTACTTGTAAATCTTGTTATTTTATAAGGCAATTTTCTTTTTGGATATTGTAACAATAAATATATGATTTAAAATAAAATGTTTGTTTGTTTTTATTTAGGAAATTTCATAATACACCTATAGTTATATTACACGTTATACTATACAATTACGTTATATTACATGCTTTACTACGCTACGACCGCGCGCGATAAGTCATTAGATTATACCTACATATATATACTACGCCAGCTAGGCGGACGGGCGGCGGGCGGTAGGCGCGGGCGGCGGGTAGTGTCATCGTTCGTTTACTGAGGTGTAGCGCGGAAGCGAGGTAGTAATACGGTGAAGGTCATCGGCTACTTGGAGCCCCTTAATACTGGTTACTACCTCACACATTTCAAAATAAGTTACCACCTTTGGTTACTTAAATTAACCTTTGTTATATATAATTCAACGAAAAGCAGTAAGTAAGTTCTTTAAGAACTAGCTTCAAAACAGCTGAAATAATTGTAATAAAACTTGATAGTAATGTATTCCTAATTCTGAAACAAGATACCCTTGTATCTTGTTCCAGTATTAGGCATACATTAAGTAAACAGACAAGTGAAATCTAAAATTAAAATAGTTCTTTCGTAATAATAACCAATGTTTTTTATATTGGTTTATATTGTTATAAAAGCATTCCACATACACCAATTACGTAGAACAGTTTCAAAATAGGCCTTCTTACTGTGAGAGTAGCGGTCAGGCAAAAATTTGCGTAAAGCTACTCTACTGTGTATATTGGATATCTCAGAGTCACATTCTGAAAGTCGAACTCATCTGTCCAGCTTATAACATTTTAGTTATATCTCTCACTATCAAGATTCCATCATTAAGTTTAAATGTTACACCATTTGTATTTCGAACAAGTTTTAACTTTTAAGTTCTTAATTTATGTGGTCGTATGCCTTAGACGAAACAGTTTAAAGTTTTGTTTGACAAAACATTTTACTTCAGAGAATTCGTTTATTCAAAGCTTATTTATTCTAAGTGCCGGATCGAAATGGAAATCAAAAAACTGTTTTTACTTTGGAATTTAATCTACTGACGCTTAAAAATACTTTCATCTAAACACGTAGAAATGCAACTACAAGTCAACAGAAAAGCTTTGAATAAAGTCTTGTTCAATTGCCCGTTTTTTAATTATTGCTTAAATTTATTTTAAAATGTTTAAAAAAAACAACAACAGCAATTGTATTTTGAATTACCGGGTTTTGTTGGTAACAGTTTAAAGTATTTATATAAATTTTATACAGTAATAATATAAGTAGTTAAGGTAGCCTATAAATATATTTTTATTTTTATTTAGTATAGGTAAACGTGTGACCACTATTTTTCCTGATGTTAAGCGACGATATGGTCGAGTATTTTCGTCATCTATTCCACAGAGCCTAAAGACAAAAGTCTTCAATCAGTGCGTCCTGCCTGTCATGACATACGGTGCCGAAACGTGGACACTCACGGTTGGGCTGGTCCATAAATGTAAAGTCGCTCAGCGAGTTATGGAAAGGGCTATGCTCGGAGTTTCTCTGAAGGATCGAATCCGGAACGAGGTTATCCGACAGAGAACCAAAGCAGTCGATATTGCACAGCGAATTAGTAAGCTCAAGCGGCAATGGGCTGGCCATATTAGCCGGAGAACCGATAACCGTTGGGGTAAACGTGTTCATGAGTGGAGACCGCGAATTAGCAAACGTATAGCACAGGATGCCCTCAGGCTCGGTGGAGCGACGATCTTTGCAAGGTGTTTGGCAGGAGCTGGATAAGAGAAGCAGAGGATCGTGCTCAGTGGCGTGAAATTGGAGAGGCCTATGTCCAGCAGTAAACTTCCATAGGCTGATGATGATGGTCGACGATGGAGCATGCTTGCCTAGAAGATACTCAATCGCGACTTGAAGCCTCCCATATTGTACTTATAAGGAAATACCGAGTATATATATATATAGAAGGTATGTATACTATATAGTCGTAAACCACAGAAACTTAACTACAATATGTAATTATCCTATTTTCGAGTTTACTTTATTACTTCAGGATTTTAATTTATATATAGGCTATAATTAGTTATCACTATGAAAACTGAATAAATTTTGAATGGTTTCAAAGATAATTTTATATATTGCGTCGTTTATTATGACAAAATGTACAAAAAAGACTGAAATTGTCATAACATTACTTATGTATATATTTAGCACTTAAAGTTTGTCGATATGTGAACAGATTGATTACACTCAGACGTCCTTTACCCTCTAGTTGATCATTTCAAAGTGGAACAGTAAGCAACGATTGTTAGCAGAAGCTATTTAGGTTCCATTTCAAAGGCTTAGACGTCCAGCAATCAATCGTTCCTGTTAACTGGGCTGTTTGAATTCACTATATTGAGGTATTTAGATGGGTGTAGTATGTGAATGATTCTAATATTACCTTTGTCTGGTTTATATGAATACAACCCGGCATGCGTTGCAATGCCACGTAAAGAAAAAATGTTTTACCCCTCTTTCATGTTTATGTTTGCCTAGCACTTTTCATGTTTATGTTTGCCTAGCACTTTTCCAAGTTCGACAGACGTCATACTGTTCAAAATTATAAAACGCGACAAATAAAACGAGCATAAAATCATTAATAAAAATAGCATAACATAAACGCTTTTACACTCAGAGCCTCAGACTATAAGTTTTACGATTTGTGTCGTGGATGCCGCAAACATTCACATCACACACACAATCGGGAATTCTCGTGTTTCAATCGGGAATCGATACCGATACCCATTGCGGCGAACGCGCACCTAACTAAGTCAGCTGGCAATTAGAATTATATAAATTAATATAATTGTGTGCTCCGTCGTGCGCCAAAGTTGAATCCTGAAAGCTGTGATGTTTTTGTGGCTCTACTATGTAATGAGTCTGACGACCCAGTTGGCGCAGTGGACAGGTGCCCGCCCTTTGCGCCGTGGATCCTGGGTTCGATTCCCGGCAGAAGCACAAATTCCTTCCCAAGGGATATTTGTGCTTCTGGTTCTGGGTGTAATGTATGTGATGTGAATGTTTCCGGCACCCACGATACAATTCTTTGAACTTAGTGTGGGGCTGTGAATGCGTTTGTTTGTTTGACGTCTCTATTGGTAGAATCTCATTGTTAATTTCGATATATAGTATCATCTATAAAATATCAAAATGGAACGCATTATGATTTATGTCTGTTGTAATGATATCTACAATATAAGGCTAGTGCTGCCATCTATGTTGTCTATGTATCAAATGTAATTTATAAAATAAATTAGTCATCTGTATGTCTTTTGCAAGTGACGTTGTTTTATTACAGGTTATGGGCCGCTCGCTCATAAGTAATCGCAGTTTTTTAACCAGTATTTTGCAGTGTTAGCAAGTGTTAAAAGACGATTTCGAGACGCGATTTAACTGTGTCGTGACGTTTTGTTTTTAGAATCGCAGTGGACTAGTTTAGTGTATCGTAGTTCAAAATGTCAACGAACTATCTAGTCAACGTTCCCAAGTTAACGGGACGCGATAATTACAGCGAATGGTGTTTCGCGGCAGAAAATTTCTTAATCCTGGAGGGCATGAAGCATTGCGTGAAACCAGAAGCCGAAATAGAAATAAAAACTGCTGACGACGAAAAAACCAAAGCGAAATTGATAATGACAATCGACCCGTCTTTATACGTACACGTGAAGAATGTTAGATCTTCAAAAGAATTATGGGATAAGCTAAAACAGTTATTCGATGACAACGGATTTTCACGAAGGATAAGCCTACTGCGGAATTTGATTTCGATTCGCCGAGAGAATTGCAGTTCGATGACGTCTTATGTGACGCAGATTATCGATACAGCTCAAAAACTCAGTGGAACAGGGTTCGAAATTAATGATCAGTGGACAGGATCATTGCTGTTGGCGGGATTGCCTGATCGTTTCTCCCCCATGATCATGGCAATCGAGCATTCTGGGATTCCTATAACGGCAGATTCCATCAAAACAAAATTGCTGGACATGGATTTGCCAAGTCACGACGAGAGTGAAGTTAGCGGTGCTTTTACTATTCGTTCAAAGTTCAAGGGAAAACATACTACTAATTTGTCTTTGGCCCGAAAAAATGATGTTCCTAACACTGGTTTGTCAAAGTCAAACGTCAAACAGATAAAGTGTTATCGATGTAAACAAATCGGCCATTACAAAAATCAATGTACAAATAACGAAAACAACTCGTCAAATCAGAAAAATAAGGAAAGAATGCAGTCTAATGCTTTCAGCGCAGTGTTCCTGAGTGGAAACTTTAGTAAAGATGAATGGTATATCGACTCGGGCGCAAGTGTACACCTTACAGCGAATGAAAGTTGGGTTATGAATGCACAGTATGAACAAGACAAAGAAATTGTTGTTGCTAACAGTGAAAAGGTGTCAGTATTGTGTTCTGGCGATGTAAATATCACGACTACAACAGATAACGGCGAATATGACATCACAGTGAAAAACGTGTTTTGTGTACCAACCCTTACGACAAACTTATTATCTGTAAGCCAATTGATTTTGAAAGGCAACAGTGTCTCTTTCACGGAAGATGGTTGTTCAGTTTATAATCAGAAGAATGAGTTGGTTGCTAAGGCAGTGTTGGCCAACGGAGTATACAAAGTGAATCTGTTAAAACAAGAATGTTTAGCAGCATCGGTTGTGTCAGGACTAACATGGCATCGCAGACTAGGACACATAAATAAAGATTATTTGAATCACATGAAGAATGCTGTGCAGGGTATGTCACTTGATGAAAAAGTTATTATAAGCAAATCCTCATGTATAACATGCTGTGAAGGGAAGCAGTGCCGGTTGCCATTTTACAGTACTGGCCAGCGAAGCAGTAATCTTCTAGATATTGTGCATACAGACATCTGTGGACCTATGGAGACTGTGTCTATAGGTGGCTCAAGATACTTCTTGTTGTTTGTTGACGATCATAGTAGGATAACTTTTGTTTATTTTTTAAAACACAAAAATGAGACTTTGAAGTATTTCAAAATTTTCAAAGCTCAGGTGGAAAATCAAACCAAGAGAACAATCAAAGTATTAAGAAGTGATAACGGGCTGGAGTATTGCAATAAAGAATTTGAAGATTGTCTTAACAGTGCTGGTGTGATTCATCAGAAGACTAATCCATACACACCACAACAAAATGGATTGTGTGAACGATTCAATCGTACAATCGTAGAAAAGGCAAAGTGTCTTCTTTTTGATGCAAATTTAGGAAAAGAGTTCTGGGGTGAGGCCACTAATACGGCAGTGTACCTGCAAAATCGAATTGTAGCAGCAGCATTGGATAATAAAACTCCATATGAGATGTGGACTGGCTCCAAACCCGATATTAGTCATATAAGAATATTTGGTAGCACTGTTATGGTCCATGTAGCGAAAGAAAAGCGAAAGAAGTGGGACAAGAAGGCGATTAAAAGTATCCTCATAGGATTCCCAGATAATATAAAAGGATACAGGGTCTACAATCCAGAAACTAAGAAGGTGTTGACTAGTAGAGACGTGATCATCATTGAGAAAGAATCAAAATCTGAACATCCCATTGAAGTGCATGATCAGAATTCTGATTCAGTGGGGGATAGTGAGACCCCTGATGATACACAACAAAGAGAAACTGAATCAATGTCTAGTCAAAATAATTGTGAAAGTTTTGTAGACTGTTGTCAAGATGATGATGAAACATATGTTCCCAGCGACTATGAAGACTCTGATAACACACTAAAGGATGTTGAAGAAGAAACTCCGCAGTGCCGATCCAAACGGGTAAGGCAAATTCCGGAGAGATATGGGTTTTCAAACCTTTGTGTCGACAGTGAGACATATGATGATGCAGCTGGCTTGTCTCTTCATGATGCTTTGAACGGACCGGAAAAGGAGCAGTGGGAGTTAGCTGTCAGAGAGGAGCTACAGTGTTTCAAGGAAAATGACGCGTGGGAGTTAAGTGATGCTCCGAAAGATGGTAGAGTTGTACAGTGCAAGTGGGTGCTTCGTAAAAAGTATGATAGCGATAACAAAGTCCGTTTTCGTGCGCGTTTAGTAGCAAAAGGTTTTCACAAGTTGAAGGTGTGGACTTTACAGAAACTTTTTCTCCTGTGGTGAGACATACAACTTTAAGGTTACTTTTTGCATTGTCAGTACAACTAGGTTTGAATTCAGCCCATCTTGATGTAACAACTGCTTTCTTAAATGGCACTCTAGAGGAAACTATTTATATGCGGATACCAAAAGGTTTTCCTGAAAGAACAAAAAATGGTCAGGTACTTAAATTAAAAAAGGCTATTTACGGGCTCAAACAGTCCTCTAGAGCATGGTACAAGAGAGTAGACGAATGTTTATTAAATGTGGGCTATATTCGATCTAAAATAGAGCCATGTATGTATACAAAAATGCAAGATCAATTGAAAACTATTGTTACATTATTTGTAGATGATTTCTTTATTTTTTCAAATAATATTAGTGAAACTAAACATTTAAAGCAGGTACTAGCTAGCCAATTCAAAATTAAAGATTTAGGCGAAATAAAGAGGTAAAAAAAATTACGAAATCATTAATTACGGAATCATTTATTTCAAACGTGCTTAAGTTCCGCAGATCGTGCCCGTCTTCTTGCAAGTTCGGAGTGGGAATCAGGTCTGTGGCTACAGGCTCTCCCATCGCCAAATACGGGAACGCTGCTGGATTCATCGGCTTTCCGTATCGCAGCATCACTTCGATTAGGCGCATCGTGTTGTGCTCCACACCGCTGTCAGTGCGGTACTGCTGTTGACCGGCTCGGTCATCACGGTCTGTCTTGCTCTAGGAGTGCAGGACGTATTCCCCGCCACACGAGTCTTAATGATATCATACGTCGGGCTCTTACCACCGCCAACTGTGCGGCTATTTTGGAACCAAATGGTCTAGCGCGTGATGACGGTAAAAGGCCTGACGGAATGACCCTGATTCCATGGAAGATGGGACGGCCTTTGGTTTGGGATGCAACTTGCGTAGACACCCTAGCACCGTCTCATCTTTCTGGAACTAAAAATAAGGCTGGTGTTGCGGCTGAATCAGCAGAGACTCTCAAAAGGCGCAAATATAGTAATCTTGATAGTGGTTATATATTTGTGCCTTTTGGGGTTGAGACGTTGGGACCGTGGGGACCGGGAGCACATACTTTCTACAATGAATTAACAAAGCGTTTGGTCGAAGCAACTCGTGACCAAAATGCTGGCAAATATTTTGGACAGAGATTGAGTATTGCCATTCAACGTGGCAATGCTGCCAGCATTTTGGGTACTTTGCCTACTGGTAGCGGACTATTAGATTAAGTTTTGTACATATTTATATCTAATTATAGTTTTTTTTTTTGTTTAATTTTAATTTAGTTTTTAGTTTAATGTAATGTACAATTGCTACTTCCAAAATAAAGTGTTTTCAAATAAAGAGGTGTCTTGGAGTAAACATAACTGTTAATAAATCTCAGCAAACATTAACATTAAGTCAGAGAGATTATATTGATCAGCTGTTGCATAAGTTTAATATGAGCGAATGTAAACCGATTCAGACTCCAATGGAAAATAAATTGAATGTATCTAACCATGAACATTGTCTAGGTAATTTTCCATATCAAAACATAATTGGATGTCTTATGTATTTAGCAGTTTTAACTAGGCCAGACATTGCATATACAGTTAGTTATCTAAGCCAATTTAATAATTGTTATTCCAAAGAACATTGTGCATATGTAAAGCGGTTATTGAGATATTTAAAATGTACTAGAGATTATGGCCTAAAGTATTCTGGCAATGGAAGCTCAATACTAGTAGGGTTTGTTGATGCTGATTGGGGTGGAAACATCATTGATAGAAGGTCATACACTGGAACTTGTTTCACTTTATCTGGTTGTGTCATATCTTGGGAAACAAAAAAACAGAAAACTGTTGCTTTATCAAGTAGCGAAGCCGAATACATGGCGATTACCGAAGCCTGTAAAGAAGCGGTTTATTTGCGTAATTTACAGTATGAAATAACACAAGAAATGTATACTATTGATCTTTTCAATGACAACCAGAGTGCACAAAAGTTAACCATAAACCCAGCTTATCACAAACGAACTAAGCATATTGATATAAAATATCATTTTTGTAGACAATGTGTAGAAAATAAAGTTGTGAATGTTAAATATTTGCCAACGGCCGAAATGCCTGCTGATTTATTCACTAAGAGTTTATGTTCCATTAAACATTATAAGTTTTTAAATAAAATAGGTGTGCAAATTGTTTAATATTTAAGTGATTTTATATTGTCAGATATAGTGGGGGTGTTGTAATGATATCTACAATATAAGGCTAGTGCTGCCATCTATGTATCAAATGTAATTTATAAAATAAATTAGTCATCTGTATGTCTTTTGCAAGTGACGTTGTTTTATTACAATGTCAGATCCTTTATTAACATTGCTTTATTGCGACTATTGTTACGTCACTATATATCCTACTAGCGATCCGCCCCGGCTTCGGGTGTGATAATCAAGAACCTCTCGACCGATTTTGTGCAAACTTCACATAAACCATCTACCAAATAGTCCGAACAAAGCCTAAACATTTGGTTTGGATAGGTGAGCCCGTTCTTAAGTTATAAAATTACAACGAAAAGTGGCACTGATTTTTATATATTATATAGATATTAATTTTGTTAGACACAGTGAACTAGTCAAAAGAGTATAATATGGGGTTGTTTAAGGAGAGATGAATAGGTATTTACTGAGCAGGCGTGCTTCATCTTCGACCCCATTGTCGTTTTCTGTTAGGTGATATTGTAGTCAAACTTGATGCGTCACATATCATAAAAAATATTATAGACCTTATGATTAAAATTGTAGTTGTGTAGTTAGTTAACTATACACGATAGCAATATATCTTATGTCACTGAATATGAAAATATAAATTATGGTTTATTTGTAACATATTTCTGAAATTCTATTAAATTGTCACCGACATTTTAGACGCTGTTGTCTTTCACTTCCTTTTAAGCACCCCTTTCACTGTCAAGCCACACCCCATAACTACAAGGAGCATAATTTTGTGAATGGTTCATATTTTAGTTTGTGAATACAGCTTTTTGCATTATTGCTTTTTATAGGTCAATCTAATACTCTTGACTGAATATTTTCGATATAAATCTAATGAAGCAGGTTCAAATAGTTCGGTGGCATATTTTTTAATTTGTAATAGGCAAAGATCTCAATTAAAAATAAGTGACGATGCGATCGACGATGGAATATGTTTGCCAAGAAGATACCCATTCACTTAGTATTCTATATGTTGTAGATATCTGGGTGAAATGTTACTCCTCCAGCAGAAGTTGTTGTTTTAACATTTTGTTATATAAATAATGACAATTAAATATTCATTTAAAACACTTTATTATAATTATGTCTCAAAATTTTACAAACTAGTTGCAGATTATATTAAAACCGCGGAATCGTAACACGTTTACAAAACAGGGTTTAATTAATCTCCAACTTTAATTTTAGTGTCAGTGTGTATCCAAAATAATTATTTCAGACGACTGCACTGAAACTTCAGCATTTCCAGTAGTTGAATAAAGTTGCCAGTTTCACATCGTTGAGCTGCCAACCACAATATTTGTTTGTAACGCGTTGGTTTAAACCCCCCCGTAAATTAATTACTGTATTTGCAACGCCAGTAATTATGTCCAGGTGCTCGTTGCGACTCAATTTGACCCACTTTTTGCAGTAGCTGGTTAAACAACCTAACGTATGTTAAACTGAATCATTAATTACCTGAAAATTGCAATAAATTGTCCACGCAGCTCAGTGCTTCAAATGTTGAATTCGACTTCTGAAAAATCATAAGTGAAATTTGTATATTTTATTGTTACACGATTTGATATTTAGCACTACTCAATCAAATTAATATGAAGATCTAACTAAATAGCTGTTGGCTCTAATTTGATAATTTCTATATAAAAACTCAAGCGACCGTGGTGACTACAGTCCCCAAAAAATTTCTTGCCTGACTTGTCCATGCTACTACAACAATCAATCGCGCTCCCGGGACGCTTGAGTGGATAGGTTATGTTGTACAAATAATTTAACATTTACTTAAACACTTTAAAATGATCGCTATATGGTAGACATATCACAAATACGGACGAAGCGTTTTACTTCCACATTCATTGTGCGAACCGCAAAAGAATGGAATATCTTGTCTGAGTCGGTGTTCTCTGATGAGTACAATATGGGAGTCTTCAAGTCGCGTGTGAATAGGTATCTTCTAGGCAAGCTTGCCCCATCGTCTAACACTTCGTTGCTTACCATCAGGTGAGATGGAGGTCAAAAGTTTGCATATCGAGAAAAAAAACTAAAGGCTGCGAACAGGACTCTAATGTTATATCTACGCTTTCTGTCTGTTTGTCTATCGAATCTGAAGATTAGGAAAACACGTCCTTTTAAATACTTTATCTTCTAAACTATAATAGATAACAGGCTGATCATTAAAGTTACGGAGTTATATTTTGGGGTAACTCCGTTGACATAAATTCTTGTTTTCTTTTACAAAAAAGTTGTCTGCGAGCTATATATAAATTAAGTAGTACCGATACTCTACGTAATGTTTTTAATAACTATTCTTTTCTTACATTAACCGGTATTTATGTACATGAAATTTGTATGTTTGTCAAGTCAAATGAATGTTTATTTTTTGAAGTTAAATCTAATCGTGCCGAGTCGCTAAGACCTAAATATAAATATAATATATGTATACCACAGATTAATAATAGCATGTTTTATAATTCTGCATTTGTGATGGCCATAAAAATATATAACAGATTACCATTAGAATTGAAAATGCTACCTAGAATTATATTTAAACGTAAATTAAAAACTTAGCTAATTTCCAAAGTCCACAATAGCCTTAAAGAGTATTTTGATACCGAATCTTAAACTTTTTAAAATCTTATTTAAACTTAGCTTTAAACTTGTTTTTGTATTATCTTTATATGTTATATGTTTCAAATTCTAATACATTAAGATAATACTTTTAATATTTTTATGAAAATATTGTACGCTCGAAATGGGCAAGCTGTTGAAACTGTATATATTTTATATAAGATCTTTTGTAACCACAGTCTGACAATAAACGATATTCTGATTCTGATTCTGATTCTGATACATATATTACTTCATAACAACACATTTTGTGAGGATTTGATATTTGGCATCTTTAAGTAACTTTGGTGTTATGGAGCTAGTCTGATGATGGAGCCGTCCCTAAGAATTATGGTGTTTGGGACTTTGGGCTCATTTTGATAACCAGTATAGATCTTATTTTCTAATTTTTAAAAGACTTTCTCAGTTTAACAGTTACTGTGCTTGTGTCAATATAGAAATTTGACTGAAAAAATATCCATATCCACAAAAGTACTGATTTTCTGAAGTATAAAATACTCGTATACGATTTGCTTCAAGTCCATATTCAACTAAGGTTCAAAAGTATTATAACGATACCGTGATCAAAGACATCTAAATTTCCAGTACGCTTAGACTGGTAATATATGCCAAAACGTTTTGATCACATAGCGGAAATAGCTAAAACGTAGACGCGTGAAAACGCTTTCGAGGATCATGGCCTAAGTAGGTTAACAAAAATCAATCAAATGTTAGTAAACATTACTGTAATGTAGGTAAATATTCATTAATAATCAACCAATTGTTAACCGGTTCATATGAACAAAACTATCTGTTAAATCAAATAATATCATTGAAAAACTTTTTTATAAACAAGCTTTTAGAGTTACGTCACTTTATTTTTCGAGTTATTCTCAGCAAGCCTTTACATTTGATACCCAATTGTAGGAGTGCATTGAAAATAACTTGTCCGCTATTTTCGGTGTTCCGCTATGATAGATTTAGAATGACGTCATACAGCTTACCATGCATTGTCATCCAAACTAAACGTGAATATAAAATTTCAGCTCAATCGGTTGAAAATATCTTAAGTAATATTAATAGTTGCAAAATAGATTTGCAAGATTCCACCTGAACAAACATAATTACATAAATACATGGCAAGTTAAATAAAAGCTTGTAATAAAATATAGCATATATTCGATGACAGTATTTAGAATATCTATATTATATCAAAATTCATCAAAATCTGTCTTACAATTGCAGATATTCTTAATCTGTCTTACAATATTTAACAAACAATAATAATCATGTACAAACTTTTGAATAAGAATTAAAAATATATTATTACATCCATACTTTGAACTACCTGTTGGCTTAGTTAAGTGCACGTTCGCCTTCGAAGTGGTTTGATTCCCGACGGGAATACAAGTTTTCTCCGCAAGGAAAATTTGTGTTTCTGGTTCTGGTTGTCATTGTGTTTTCATTTGAACTGGATAAATGTTTTTACACGTAATTTTTTTCTAACGTTTGACTAAACGCCAAAGATTAAAGACTAGAGCCTAAAAGCGAGGGTTGAGAAACGTGCGGCCAATGCAAGGGTCATCGCGCTTTGTTACACGTCACCTATTTGGGCTTATTCTGATACTGATTTTTATTGTAGGTATATTGAAGTGGAACTTTAAGCCTGATCCCATTCCGATCCCATTTACAAAGTAGTCCAATACACGTGTTAATAAAATGTATGCTGATTTTCAAAGCCCTATTTTGCACTAGTTGCTGTTGTTGTGAAGAAACTGAAACATCAATTATATTATAATTGGTATTTCAGCTTACATAATTATAATATATAATTATGTAAATAAATCCCATTTTAAGCAAACACTCGCCCCAACTATGGTTATCAGCTAGCTAATAGACTTTATGACTTGTTAATTAAAGTTTTAAATTTCTTGCCTTGTACATATTAATAAAGCTTAATTCTAATAAGGATTTCAATAGGTTATCTGTGCCAGATGCAATCCATATTTTCGAAAAAGCTCATTTGAACTTTATTCGATTTTGTGACTATCCACATAAAAGTCTCGATCTATACTTAAGTGTCACAAGACGTCTAATTCAAGCAACATTTGCTGAGTCAAACACGGTACGAATAATTTTTATGTCATTTTTCTTCACAATATTTTTTCGTCAGAGATAAAATCTCTGATAAAATATGTTGAATGTTACAGATATTTATCTCAAAATTTATTAGATATTGAGTTTTAAGTCACGTTCAAATAAAGTACAGTATGTTATAAGATATATTTCTATTGAGAACAATATCGAAACGGCAACAACTGATGTTTAATACAGAATAAGGGTGTCGGGCAGACTTGAACACGAAATCGTTACAGGTCGCCGATTCTGAGGTCAGCACTATGTAGCGAGCTATAGAGGCATTCATTTTAAATGTACGTGTATTTTATAGCATACGCAGTTGATTTAAACTTTGTTGTGGTATATATATCAACCCAAAAGAAATACCCACCAATATAAATGTCACTGGAAACCAACTCAAATTTATAATAAAGAAAAAAAACAACGAAATGGAAGTCATCATTTAGTAATTAAACGCAAGCAAAGCTTAAAAAACCGACTTTACCGCTTTATCTTCGGAACCTTGATCATATTCAACGTATTAAACACGCATTTTTGACAATAACTCAAAAACTAGTGATCAGATCTTTACCAAATAAAAATGGGACCACATGGAAAGCACCAGCTTTCAAATAAAAAAATAATCATCAAAAACGAGAACATCGTCAATGTAGTCCACAAAATACGCATTATTGACGATAATTCAAGAACTTCTGATCAGATCTTGATCAAATTTAAATGGGACCAATTGGAAAGCAACAAAACAAAACAAACAAACGCTTTCACACTCATAACCCTCACAGAAATCACAGGATACCGCTATAAATACTATTGAACTTTATGTAAACTTTTAAATTCTTTTAAAAAGTTGGTATGCTCAAACGCAAAAATAGTGTTTTGTTAAATTTGACTTCTTTTTTGGTAAATAATAAATAAATAAAAAAAAAAAGTATTTATAGCCAGATTTTTTTTCTTACAGTCTACAACAAATTAAATTATACGGATAGATAGGATACAGATACATATAAAATATTTACTTACATAGTTACATAGACAAAAACAATAGTGGTTGGTAATAGGGGTATGCTCAGCGCTGTTTTTGCGTAAACTAACTAAATATATAAATATTTTACGCGTGATGATGACGTTAAGGACGGTATGTATAATATTGCATTGTATACGCACACAATCTTAATACTAGATATAAGCATAAAATTACAGATCGCATTTAGATTAAGCAAAACGAATAAATCTTTTATGGCAAATGGGGTTAGATTTTACAATAGAATTCCTAAAATCGTAACTGAATTACCACAAAAATGCGCCGCCGAGTTTCTTGCCAGGTTCTTTTTATTAAACTTTTTATTAACTTTCATGAGTGCCTCTTTGGGGCTCATGTGAATAAAAGATTTTGATTTTGATTTTTTGATTTTATAAATTGCTCCACTTTTTTAAATAACTAGGCACCCTGGAGCAAACGGAGGCGTTGTATAATATTCTAGTCATCACTGGTAAAATATATCCAATTAATAATCATCGAAATTGGCACTCTATTAGGCGAAGAGTACTTGTATTTAATTATCTTTCTGCGGTCACTATTTATTCGTAACACTAATTAATGCAGTTTACATATCACGACCGTAATTAAACAGTATTCGGTTCCGTGGTTTGATATAATAGCTGAATAGGATACGTGATGTGTATGTGTGTGTGTGTGTGTAAATAGTATGTTAGCAGTATGATATAAGCACTGTCTTTTACACCTCCTTTAAAATTTAAACTCCTCACAATTTTTTATATGTGTGATAAATTACGTAATCACTTTTAATGTAATACAATGATAATTGAACCGCAAGCACAGCTTAAAATAATTAGACGCAAGCAAAGCTTAAAAAAAACCGACTTCACCGCTTTATCTTCGGAATCTTGATCAGATTTAATGTATTAAACACGCATTATTGACAATAACTCAAAAACAAGAGATCAGATCTTGATCAAATTTCAATGGGACCAATTGGAAAGCAACATATTTCAAACAAAAAAAATTCATAATCGTTTCACGTGGAACGAAGTTACGAGGTAACACACATAGAAAAAACTATATTCGACTTGAGGACCTTTTCCTTTTTTGTGAAGTCGGTAGAAAAACCGACTTCATCGCTTATATTTCAGTTTTGGCATGACCAATTTCGATAAAATTTATATGGGACTACCTCTGAAGTATACTCTACCAAACAAAAAAAAACCATTAAAATCGATTCATAATTGGTGGAGATATCGCGTAACGTACATACAAAAAAAACATACAGTCGAATTAAGAACTTCCTTTTTTGAAGTCGGTTAAAAAGTCATATGCTCGTTAGTTTGGTTGGGTGCCCGTCAAATTCTAGGCTCTTCTCTTCTATCGGGTTTGATTCCCGGTGAGAAGGAAAGTTTGTGTTTCTGGTTCTGGTTGTGTTTGTGTGAGTGATGTGAATGTTCCCGGCACCCACGACGCAAGTCTTTGGACTCAGAGTGTGAAAACGTTTATGTCTGTCTGTTTCTTAAAAGATTGAATATATTTTCTCTAGTTTTTATATAAATCTCGACTTTATTTTCACTCTAGTATCTACCCGAAATTGGGTTGGATGCCACTCATCAACATTTTTACTACTCCGTAAATCTCATTTTATGTTATCAAATAAAATTCAGTTGTTACCTACGTAATATTTTGCCAGCTAAAATAAGTACGACATATTAAGTTTATTAAAATATTCCGTAGACAGAATTCGGTTTTTATTACCATACCGATACAAAAAACTAAAGAGCACATTTTTTCAAGATACATATTATGAATTTTGGTACAGTAATTGTTAAATGAAAATAGCTGAATGCCTGCCTTAGTACACATTATCAAATAGAAGCTACAAAATTTGGTTTAGATCGAAAGGAAACAAAGAGTAAAGTTAAAATAAATGAATGTATTTTTTGTAAGATAATTAGTAGCTATGAACAAGAGGCAAAATAAGTAGTTTTGGTGCGAAAGTGAAATAATTAAACGCAAGCAAAGCTTAAAAAAACCGACTTCACCGCTTCATCTTCGGTACTTTGATCAGATTTAATGTATTAAACACGCATTATTGACTATAACTCAAAAACTACTGATCAGATCTTGATCGAATTGTCAATGGAACCACATAAAAAGCACTAGCTTTCAAATAAAAAAATAATCATTAAAATCGGCTCACAACAAAAGAAGTTATGAGGTAACTTTTGAAGTGGGTTAAACGAGAACATCGTCAAAGTAGTCCAAAAAATAGGCATTATTGACGATATTTCAAGAACTACTGATCAGATCTTAATCAAATTTAAATGCGACCAATTAGAAAGCAACAACAGTCAAACTAAAAAAAAATCGAAATCAGCACACGTGGGAGGAGAAGTTATAAAGTAACACACATAAAATAAAAAAAATATATAGTCGACTTGAGTACCTCCTCCTTTTTTGGCTTAAAATGGCGTTGTTGAATTTGTATTATTAACCAAAATTGTGATTCTTTGAGTGTTAATTTGTATTAATGGGGTATTATTAACTGTCAATTCTTAGAGAACGTGCATGAGTGTAGGCAAACAAACAAAGTTGATGAACGTGATTTTCGCATTCGCTCCACATTTTATATTCAAAAAAATGACAATAGAAGTTCTTGAAGAACTACGACTCTTTTACTTTGACTGTGAATTTTTCCTAGGATTCAATTTAAATGCCCCGCCGCTTTATCTGGAATACAGCTGCACCGGTTTACACCAAACATAGCTCGTGCTCGTGCACCAAACATAACGTGTGTTAAAGTCACGTTTCAAACAAAGAAAACTAATCCAAAGTCTATCCAGCCGTTTGGAAGCTACGATACCACAGACAGATACATTCATATACACATTTACAGATTACGTACATCCATAAATAATTTATTATTCACTAGCCGTGCCCCGCGGCTTCGCCCGCTATTAAGTTAAAAAGTAGCCTATGTGTTAATACTAGGTATAATCTATGTACATTCCAAATGACATCCAAATTCGTTCAGCCGTTAAAGCGTGAAGAGGGAACAAACATACTTACACACAAACTTTCGGATTTATAATATTAGTAGGAATAATTAATTATAACTCCCCTAATATCTTCTCTTTTTCGTCGGGGGGTCAAAATATTGATCACTTTTGTTGATTATCAGATTGTCAGACTGACTTTGGATCTAGTAACGTTGATAGATCAGCTTCGGTCACAGAGCTTACTTTAAGTGTATTAAATGGTGGCCTAGCTAATTGAGACATGAGTGCTGCTCTAGTTCAATAGACACTGTGACATCGATGATCGATTGCGGTTGTTGATCAGAAAGGAAGATAATTTTAGTTTGATTAGGCTTGTGGATATCCCTCTTATATCAGGACATCGTCCTGGTCAATAAGGGTGGACCTCGTATATCAATATTTTATAGATAGATAGATAGATAAACACTTTATTGAACACCTTAACAAATACATGACAAGGAATAATAATCTAGAAAATAAGTGTAACAACAGGCGGTCTTATCGCTAAGAGCGATCTCTTCCAGACAACTTTTGGATGGAGAGGAGTAAGCAATGAAATTTATACAACAATAAAACCAAAGTATTGTCGCCTAGTTTAGGAGTGGTTGATACTTTATACTTGACGACCCAGTTGACGCAGTGGACAGGTGTCCGCCCTCTGCGCCGTGGGTACTGGGTTCGATTCCCGGCAGGAGCACAAATTCCTTCCCAAGGGATATTTGTGCTTCTGGTTCTGGGTGTAATGTGTGTGATGTGAATGTTTCCGGCACCCACGATACAAGTCTTTGAACTTAGTGTGGGGCTGTGAGTGTGAATGCGTTTTAAAAATTTAAAGTAAGGCCTTGATTCTTGGAATTTAGCCTGCCCGAACAATAGCCTGCCTAAAGATCTAATATTCAGAAACAGTGGGATAGGCCGCATTGTGAGCTGGAATGGAAAATATTTTAGAAACATCTAGTAACCTCACAGAGTGAGCTCCTCTTCTAGCTGTTTCTCGTTGGTAATCGGGTCTTTGGTTGCAGGCATTACCGTCAATTGAAAAAATAATATTACAAAGAAAAAACAGACGAAAGTTCATAAACAAAAACATGACTACTAGTACTAAAAGACTTCTTATAATTTAAAACAAAAAGAAATATGTTGTACTTTATACTTGATTACTATGTTAAAAAAATTTAGATAATATTAATATATTGGAGCCCTTTCATTTAATTCCCATGACATAGTATTATAAATTTTTTGTCACTACTTTATGGAAAACCACGGCCGCCATTTTGTTTTTTTATAAGAAAATCTAGCCTCTAAAAACCGTAAAATAGAGACGAATTTAACGATACCTTATACATTATAATTGGTTTATTCGTTTGGACGCTGTGCGGGAACAAAGATAGATATATTCATACATACGCTGCTAAAATTATAAATATCCCTTTTGGTTCGTCGTAGTCGGGTAAAAATTTACATGGTGGTTGTATAAAACATGGTAATTTTACTTTTATCTTAATACCTGCATACCGGTTGCAGCTAAACAATCAACACTAAAGATGCAATGGTATACAACCTGTAACAAAAAGGTGTAGTAATACTTGGTGGTGTGTATGTGTATCGTGCCAGGAATCGTCTGCCAGAAAACGAAAGTTGAAATCGGACAAAAAATTTTCCGTACAAAAATTAAAAATTATAATAATACTTTTGACAACCCTACAGTTACATGTGCGGCAATCGGAGATATTTGTTCTGTACAAAAATTTTAAAATATTTTTTTGCCAACCTTACGATTACATCTGTGGCGCGTGACCTTGACCTTTGTTATGGCCACTACTGTCAGACGTCTAGGTCCAAAGGCTATGTGGTGTAGAACGGTAGCTGATGAAATAGGGTTGCAAATGATATAATTATTTAGACACTTTAATTCATCATAACTCAATGTTAATGGTGCTGCCGTGAATGCAGAAGTTCCTGTTAGACTCCATACATTTAGCTAGAGTATTACTACACCTTTCTGTTACACATTGTATATTACTTTCATAATTTGACTGATGAGGTGTCGTTGGAAGCGTCTTGTTTGTCCTAGTTATAAGCTATGTTAAATTGAATATGGTGCCTAACTAAAAGATTATGTTTTGTTGTTGTTGTTGATTTTGTGCCCCTAAAACACAGACAGAAACACTTCAACAAAACATTTTTTTCGCCCTATCCCATCATGTGTAGTGTGTGGGTATCATTGAACAGGAATTTTGAAATAAAGGTAGATTTTGGTATATCATATTTTTGTCAAGCGTACCGTTTGCGACATATATTTTGTCAAAGTTATGAAAATTAATTTTATTTAAATTACAGGAAACTATTAAATTTAAATTATATTTTTTATATTTAAATTACAGGGCTTGTGTATAGTTTATAAACATTCGTTTCTTGTGTCTTCAGTCGACTAGTTTCGTTAGCCAACAACAAGCATTTGACCACAATCTCACCTAATGGAAAGTGATGATGCGGTCGAAGCAGTAGCATGCTTGCCTAGAAGGTACCTATTCACTCTTGACTTGTTATTTACGTGTTTCAAAACGTAAATATTATTGAAACATTGTGTTTAATACTCACGACAGTTTAAACTTTCAAATCACCACTGACTTAACATTTCCTTTCATACAGCTAAAGTTCCCTCAATCAATCGCAGCAAAAAGCAACTAAATACGAGTAGCCAATTAGAAGTTACTTATGACGCGTCGATTCCGTTTCGATGATGGATCGACACCGCTTCTTCTTCAGTATTAACTCTCATTAACTTGGCGAAGTGATTAATGCCGATTATTATTGATTGAGAAATCCAATTCATTGAACTATGTTGTGGAAAGGCTGATTTTATATTGGCACTTGAGAACTTACAGTAATATAATAATTATTCAAAATTGAATAGAAATTACTGGTATATAGTTGAGTGGTTTATTATGAAACTTTGTTATGACTGGTCATCGTTATCACGTTAAAAAATTAAGTAAACTTTTCAATTGAATGCCCGCTTGCGTAGTTAGGTGCACGTCCGCCCCCTAAGCAGCGGGTATCGCGTTCGATTCACGTTGGGAATACAAGTTTTTTCCCCAATATAAATTTGAGTTCTGAGTGTGATTTTGTTCGTGATATTGACGTTTCTAGCACGGCACAAGGCATCGAACTTATATATAAGCCGACTGTATATATAAGCGTTTATGTTTCAACCTGCACAGTAGGCTAATCGTTGAATAGTCCAAGAGGTCTCTGACTACTGTAATTAGGATGATAGGGGTCTGCCGAGGGTTTTTTGAACTGCGTCTTGTGTAGTTGGTTGCATGTTTGGTTTCTGGTTTGGATTGTGTGAATGATATGTGTATTGTCGGCACCCGCGCGACAAGTTTTCGAACTCAGTGCAAGGCTGCAAGTATGAAAACGTTTATGTTTTCATATACACTATAAGCAAATCATTGATCAGTCTAAGTGGTCTTTGATTTGCTCTGTTTTCATGGTAGTAGAGGTTTAGGGGTTACAATACTTTCAATTATGATTACTTTTTGAAGGGCTGATATTACCTTAACTTATATTTATTATAGATATAGGAAGCGACTTTCGTACTAGACTAGGTTGCACTATTTTCCTTTCCAAGGGACATTTATCCTTCACGTTTTGGGTGTGATTGTAAGTGTGATATCCCACAACACAAGTCTTTGAACTTAGTGTGGGGCTGTGAGTATGAATGCGATTGTTTGTTTGCTTGTTATGTTCATAGTAATAACTAGGACTGGCCCTGTAATGGTTGTGTTAGTTATACCATTAGGCGAGCGCCTTACTTGTTGATATGGTCTGTTTTGTCATTTAGTCCTTGATTTGTAAGATAAATAAATATTGAGACGATATTAATAAAGTCATCGTCTTAATGTTTAAGTGTATTATTTGTCTTGTTGTTAAAATGTAGTTTTTCACTCAACTGAAGTGTTAAATAATCATAATAATATACTAGAAGAACCGAGCTAGATTTGTCTTTCAAGGATAATCCGACAACAAAAACCTTTAAAGGAAAAACTCAACAAATATAATATTGATAGCAAAGTATGAAATAACGTAGGCATAAAAAATCTGCAGAAAATGTGAATAGTTTAGTTTTAAAACTACATTCTTATAATGTATCTCAATACCATAATATCCTTAATCTTGCTTCCTTATTTTATGCCCACAAAACTTTTAAAATTTTCCACGACAACATAACCCTTCAAATTAGTTAAATCTATCAAGTTAACCTAAGCTACTCGCATGAAAATTTCCCTAACTCCCGAACACTTCCTAACTTATATTGAAAGTTTATTATAGGGAGACGCAGCCCGTACATCACCCAGAGTTGGCGGCATTGTGAACAAGGATTATCGAGGCACAAAGGGACACAAAAGCCAGTTTATCAAAGCACCTCTGACTGATCTACGTCACAAGTTCACTTCGAGAGCTTTCCAAACTTGGCCTTTCGTCCCGTATCGTACGATATCACAACTACATTTTACAAAACTTCCGGCCGACTCTTAATTCTAATTGCTGCAACTTTCTTATCTTTTTTCATTGTACAAATTCGTAAAAGCACTTCATTTTTATTCACCAAAAAGTATTTTCCGTTATCTGACTGAAAACGTTCAAAGAGTTCGTAAAAGCCCCCATATAATCATGAGTAAATTAACTCTTTTTATGCCGCTCGTAAGGTTCACACCGTCCTTGAACCCCCATAGCTCGCATAAAGCAAATTAGATAAAAGGTCGGAAACAATTCTTCATGACTTCGCAAGGCCTACGCGTTCTGATTTATAATAAAACGACTATTACCTTTGTTCGTACATTCCTGCGTTACTACAGATTAAATTACGTTCATTCCTTTCCACTCAATGAAATTGTTTATTGGTTCTTGTCTCACCACCCTAGTCGAATTGCGATACGAATTCGTCTAGTCGTACTTATTATAGGACCTGGGCGATAAATGACTTATTCATACGTCTGTTTTGAGAAAAGGTTGCCTTTTGAGGCTTTGGCTTTGTTAAAAACTAGTCCGTTACACCAAAAAACAATGGGTAAGTTCACAGCGCTTACATAAATTACGCACAAAGGTAAAAAAGCATGTTGAAAATGTAGTAGGTGATGACATGATTGTCCATTTTTTATGCAACGGGCAAAGAAAATAATTCTCAACAAAAATGACAATTCTCATTTCATAAATCTAAGTTTCTGATTTTGGAAAGGAAGAGAAACCTTTCAGCATCCAACATAAAACTTCATGCTATGTACGGGCTATTTATAGAAAACGATTTCAAAAGTGAACGCAAGAAAACCAATAACTTCATTGTGAACGTAGACAGAGAAATAAATAGTCTATGGCTGACCGTGCTGCGGTAGCGAATGGAAAAATTAATGAGGACCTTTTACATATATTTTTACTCCAATTCATCGACATATTGTGCAAACTACCGGTTCATATATCAAAAATGTATTATTTGTGGTATATCTCAAAGTAATTATGTATATCTGTTTATAGCGGTTATTCGGGTGGGCGGACGCTTGAATGTTTTTATTGAAATTTTCGACGGACATATATGTACAAAAAACATAGTACTACGAGAACTGTGTTTAGTGTCAAACTGCTCTTAACCGAAACACACTTAAAATAATAAAGAGATCTGACACTTTTATCTCATACATTTGTAGGTTTTGCTTCATACTTGTGTGCGAAATATAAGTCATCCAGAGGTTCATATATTTCTCAGTCTACGACCCTAAAAATCGACGTGTACTATTTTGTGTCTGGGATTGTACCTTAATAATTGCCTCAAATACAGCTTTGATTGCTATTCGCTGTTGAAAGGTATTTTTATTAAAATCTTTATCAATATCAGAGTTATAACATTATTTATTTGAAATATAAGTTGAAGAGAGCAGTTGGTTATAATTGGTTTGCAAGTTAGATAGTAAAATTAAAATTGTATTGCATAATTGAGATGCAGAGGGTACGACGAAGCGAGGCGACGAAATCGCCTGGTGAATACTTCAAAGAGTGCTTAATTAGCGTTTCAAGAAGAAGTTAATGAGCTGACTCGACGCGACGAACGGACCGGGCGCATCCCTATTCTGAATTAAGATATTCAATTATATTTTAATTCGAATTAGAGAGAGAAATTATTTTTTAGAGTTTTTATGTTGATTTTAAGAGGATTGAATTTTACTTTGTTTTGATGATGTGTTAAAATTATATAAAAATAGTGTTGTTGCTCTAATTACATTACATTCACAGGCTATTGATAGAAAATCGATACGTAATATTTAAAACTATCTCTCGACTTTGAGCCAGCGTTTACAGTCTGTGTTTTTCTTTTGGAAATTTAAGAGACAATATAAGTTGCTGGTCTCTTTTCTTCCAGCATCAACAGCTTTCCAATCTATACACGATTTTGGACTTTAATTACCACCGGAACATTTGAAGATAATAAATCAATGTATTGTTTTAACAGATAGCAGATACCTTTCAAACGCCACGCAAAGTTCTGCCCAGAAAGAAGTCATTAGCAAAGTTAAACGAAACTTTCTCGCCCTGAGAGAATAAATATTTTCGCAGTCAGCGGATAACAATTGCGCCATTTTGACTAAATTGTTTTACTCATAGACTTTGATGGTTTAATTATGGAACGGTGATGAAATTGCGGAAATTGATTAGATAAAAAACCAGCGTATACAAACTAAGAGCATGGATGCGAATCTTTAAAATTGTATAACAATAAAACTCGTCGATTTTACTATAGCAATCGTGAGAACAGCTATCAATTTTTATGTCATCGCCAGCGCTTAGAATTGAATAAAATCGAGCTTCATGGCGAAAAAGGAACAAAGTACATACTCAAACTGCCATTGCCCTTTTACAAGACCATATATACTACATCGTGCAAAAGGGGCGTCATTGTGCATATAAAATTGCTCTTACAAATAAGCTCTCGATTCGCATCGCCATGAATTTTACGCGCCGTAATTTCAGTGTACTAAATGCTCAATAAAAAAGGCGGGCGGTTTCTTGCGGTAACTGTAACAGTGAGGAAGGAAGACATTGGAGTGACGTTAGTTTGATATACGAGCGGGCGTCTTTTGTGCGTTCGTCGTTAATACGGGAGCACAATGCTCTGCCGACAACCCTCAGAGTTACGCCCGACTTAAGAAAGCGGCCTATTACACCGATTCGTAACTACGGGGGCGATTGGGGTTTGTGCCGCAATTGACGAATTGGTTCACCCCATGACCCCTTCTACGGTTACCTAGTTGTAGTGTGTGCGTTGAAACCTTTGCCTTTCATTTAATATGACCATGAACTTGAAAACATCTAGTATTATACATGTATTACATATATACATGTATTACAATAATTAAACGCAAGCAAAGCTTTAAATAAAACGAGTTCACCGATTTATCTTCGGAACCTTGATCAGATTTAACACGCATTATTGACGATAACTTAAAAAACTAGTGATCAGATCTTGATCAAATTTAAATGGGACCAAATGGAAAGCACCAACTTTCAAATAAAAAAATAATCATCAAAATCGGCTCGCAACAAAAGAAGCTATGAGGTAACACACATAAAAAAGCAGTCGAATTGAGAACCTCCTCCTTTTTTAGAAGTCGGGTAATAATAGAGTCAATCGTAGTGTTACTTAGTGAATAATTAAATTATATTTTGTACTGTAATGAGTATTATAGTATCTAGAGTCCGTTTAACACCATCTATTGTATGAGTATATTGTTCTTGACTATTTCCGTTAACAAAATTAGTGAGAGAGAAAATAAGATTTGCATAGCCTTATATACATTAGTTGTGTTACAAATTGGTGTAACGACATAAGGAAGCAAAGTGTGAGGACATAGTTAATTATGGCGTGTGTCAATGTCAAATCCTTCGAGGTACCTAGATGGGGTCGCTACTCGACCCCTTTCTCTCGTGCCTAAATGAGTTAAAAAGAAACCACAGTTCCTTCTTATTATTACGATCCGCCTGAATAACATAATTATGTAATAAACTTCTTTGTTGACGACAATATAAAATATGAGTTATTAAATCCTCTTGTTTTTTGCGTGAATTCAAGCAAAAATGTGGAAGAATTTAAGTCTAAATTATCCTTACAATAATAAAGTGTCTCTCATTGTGAGAAATTTGACAAATGAGAGAACGGCGATATTAGTACTTGTATAAAAAGTATATTCATTAAATTTAGAGCAAAGTTCAAAGAAAATATCTTGGCTAGCTTCTAAACATTATTTTTACATTTTTTTTTAACATGCAATTTTACTATGAAAACTATTGCGATTGCTATTCATTTTGGTGTTTATTGTGTACTAACCGGCTATCAATTGTGGTCTTCAATGTGTATTAATCAACTAATTTTGTCGCAAATACTCCGACTAGTTTCGAACGTATACAACGCTACTGGCAATAGGACGTCAGCAGGCCGGGTGATCCCAGCGCCTGACCGAGCGCAACTCAGTATTTTCGACAAAATTTACGCGATTAATAGCCAATTAGTACCATAATTAACATGCCATATTCGTTGTTCAGGTTAAATCTTACAAGCTGAATTAGAATCACTTAGTCTTATCCTACGGAGGTGAAGTTGTACCTACATGTTGGTTTAGTTCCGATGACAATGCTTATGGTAAGCATGATCTGTATCAACATTTGCTCCAGACAAAGGAACGCTTTGATGGTCAACCGGCACGGACACAAAATTTGGGTAATATTTAGAGGTATGGTCCAAAGCCAAAAATAGTAGTACATATAAAATATGAAGGGGCGTCCATACACTTTAGTAGGACAGCAAAGTTTTGACACCTATTATACCAGGCGCTCTACATATTTAAAGTTGACTTAAGAATAAAATCAGTGTTCTTAAACAAGAAATACAAAAACTTAACAGTTAAACGTAGAATAAATGTTTTAAGCAAATACAGTCAAAAGTTTTTCACTAAGCAAAATGTGGACGCTTAGTTTCAGTTACAAACTACTCGTTTTAATCAAATAAAAATGATCTCATCAAACAATACAATTGAGTTCGAATTCGATTGATGAATGCGATCAACCACCTTTTGACCTCATATTTAGACCCTGATCACAATGTCAAATAAAACATTCTCATTAAAAAAAATACATCTAAACAATCCAACACTTAATGGGTGTACCAGCATCCGTTGACAATTTCTTTTTACCACTTTTTGACTTCATCAATCAAATCTGGTCACAAAGTTAATTTATTATATTTAGTGTTAATCCCGAAAAGGGTGTTAGGCTTCAAGCAGGCTAGAACGATCAGGCTCTAGCGTTCGGCGAATCAACAGCTCCTGAGAATGCCTCGTGAAGAGGCAAAACACGTGTCGAACAGGGTTTGGCGAGAGCAGAGGCTTCGGCGGAGTTCTCACGATACTAATACTAACGTTTGCACCCCAATAACACTAACTTTCGCAGCGTGCGTTTGCATCCTGCTTAAAGCCTAACAACCTTATCGGGATTTACACTAAATATAATAAATTACCTTTGTACTAATACTAATGTTCGCACCCCAATAACACTAACTTTCGCGGCGTGCGGGCGGGCGGGTGGTGCATCCTGCTTGAAGCCTAACAACCTTATCGGGATTTACACAAATTATAATAAATTATCTTTGTACTAATACTAACGTTCGTACCACAATAACACTAACTTTCGCGACGTGCGTTGCATTCTGCTTGAAGCCTAACAACCTTATGGGATTAATACTAAATATAATACATTAACTTTGTCGTTATTGAATTCCGAAAAGTAACGCCTAATTCAGTTAATTCAAAGTGACGTCAAAAGGTTGCACATCAAATCTTGGTCAGGAAATATACAGTATCATAATATACTCATCTAGTGCAGAGCCTTTATGGTGCACAAACATTCTCAATATTTTAATTAAAATTCTCATTTTCTCTCAAAGCCGATGCACAATCGATAGCACACATATAAGCTGTCAAGTTTGTTTTTGCGGGTTGGTGCGACGAGCGAACGCTTTGGAAATAATTGTATGCACATAATTATTTGTGCAACGCCTGCTTTGTGCGGACACCCGGGAACAAAGCGCGAGGCGAGACGCGGGAAAACCTCGCATTACCACGAACTTGAGTAACTAGATGTGTCAAAAAAATAAAATAAAACCACAGACAATATTTTTATTATAAGGCAATTAAGATTTCTGTGTCAAAACTTCAATTGTCATTGGTCACGAAATAGTGTCTAGCAGATCGAGAGCCAATTTTAGTTTAGGCTTAGAAGCGAGAATAGTTACCAAATGAGGATGGTTAAAGCACGTTACCATTGACAGTTGTTAAAAAAAATTTACGATAGCATGTTTTGTGACGAGGGGACGATGCTATCTTCGCATGACAACAACATAATAGTAATAACGGTATAAACATAAACGCTTTCACATTACAGCCCCACACTAAGTTTTGATAACTAGTGTCGTGGGTGCCGGAAACTTTCACATCACACACACAAAGATACCCAGAACCAGAAACACAAAAATCTTCCTTGGGGAGAAAGCTTGTGTTCCCGTCAGGATTCGAACCCGATATGTTTAGAAGGCGAACGCCCACCCAACTAAGCAAACGGGCAGTATAATCTGGGAGTCTTATTATTATTTAGATTGTGAGATCAATTTTTTATTAGTATTGATATTTACTAAGAGAACTACGATATTTGCTAGTCTTCTTCTTTTTTAGTAGGATAGTATGATTGCATACTATATCGATGTTTCATACATCTTTGTCGAGATACAACGAAAACCGCAGGTGTTTCATTATTCCGTTTTAATGGCGTCAGCACCATCGGGTTACGTCAGAACGTCTACACAATGTACAGCGGTTGTGGAGGATAGAAAACAATTAATTTACTCGTATGAATCATGAGTGTATCTGATTTTATACACAATGAAAGCGGTAGAATAGTCTATGCAGCATCATGGATGTTGTATTTACAGTTTATATAATACAATACTTAGTCTCCAAGTAAGAACAATGAAATGGAGCTAAATGCATTTCCACGCAGAACTTTGCTTTATTTTAGTACTAAAACTATCTTTATTTATTTATCTACAATGAAAAAAGGCCAATTACTGGTCCTCACGACTAGAAACAAAATATTTTACTATTTAATGCATACATGACAATAACGCATCGTTACACAAAGAAAAAAAAATACGTAACAAAATTTAAAAAATAAGTATACATCCAAACGAAGACAATAATCAAAATATTGTAAATAATTTCAACTATTGATTCTAATTATCAAAGAAGTCGCTACTAAGCAGCCGCATCTCCGAGTTCACGCTATTACGCTATAATATATATATGTATGTTTACGCTATACTATCGTTATGTTAGTAGCAGTAGCAACTATCCTTGAGAACCAGTACTTTCCGTACATAATTAACTTACCGATAGGTGAAATATTTGTTATACTCTAGCCTGAGAGATAACAATTAATCTATGTTTATTATTATGTACTGACCTGACACTGTGGATCTTATAAGCGAGTGCGTGATGCTTACCATCAGATGATTAACTTACATATTTAATCATCTTGACAGTCGTTAAGCTATGTCGGATGCCTTCAGGTGACCTGGAAAATCCTGACACTAGGACTGCCCACTAGACCATACAAGCAAGTAACTTACATAGCGTCTTATATAAAACAATATAATAAATTAATAATACAAGCAAAATATAAATGTTTGTATCAATAACGGGATATTTACCATGTATTTCGTTTGTTTTGAGTTTCCGATATTATTTCAAACGAAATACATGATAAATATCCCCATATTGATACAAACATTTATAATGAAACTGACCATGGTAGCTTAAGAAGCAAAATATTGTTTGTGTAGAGTGGATGATAAGAGTAACTTCATAAATTCTACGCAGGCCGGCATGTCGTTACCTGCGAAGCGTGTCGTAGACTATGTGAACTCTCGTATACTCTACCCCGCAACCGGCGCCGGCCATGTCGTCACCTGCGTACCTGCGGCTCGTAGACTACGCGAATTTTTAAGCCTACGCAGTCAGACTTGTAAAGGTGGGTTCCCAATCAGTCACACCAATCGAGTCTACTGAGACAATACCTAAGTAACGTATTAATACTACACTGTGCGTAACTTCGGAGAGTAAGGAAGTGTACTAGTGGCCTCCTGCGTAGCATGTCGTAGACTATGCGTAGCTTAGGATCGTAGACTCTGCTGGTTGTCACATGCGTAGCGCGTCATAGACTATGAAAAGTCTCGTTATCTCTGCGTAAAATAATAATTTTGTTAGGTAATATTAGAAGCGTATGTGAAAGGTAATTCAGACTGACTGTAGAGACTGTGCTTAGTAAGTAGTAGAACTAGGTAGTTCGTGAAGTTGACCGTCGATCCTACACGGTTCAAAATGCTAGGCTATGTTCGGTACGGCTATGTCACCGTGCTTTATAAGGGTGCAAAACTATTTATTTTGAATTTTATTTATATTAGCTGAGCTATACATGATGAAGGTTGTCTCAAAAATACTATAACGGTACTAAGCCAGTGAAAATACAATCTACATAAAATGCAAGCAAGCAAGTCGTAAATATCTATGCATATATGTTATTTGGAAGCAGTGTAGAGCGGAATATCATGGCTGTAAAATGATAATGCAGTATTATGGAAATTATTTATGCTCAGGTGGATAGTGTCTGTAGATATGTACGTCCATAATGCAATCTAACTAAGTAACTACGGAGAGCTTTGCTTACGGCGCAGCATAGATGTTATAACTACATATATGGCTCTTTATTTGATTACACTTTTTTTCTATAACATGTTCTTATAGTAATGATAAGTGGTAATGAAGGTCGATTGCTATCAGGTAGTCGCAGTTTTGAATACTACTCGGACTAAGGTTTATAGTAAACGGAACATATGTACACAATTATTTATCAGTTAATGGCGTAGGTATACAACAATACAAGTGGCAAAATAATTTAAACGCAACCAAAGCGTAAAAAATACCGACTTTACCGCTCTATTTTAGAAACCCATGATCAGATTAAATTAATTATATACGCATTATTGAGGATATCTCAAAAACTACTAGTCCGATCTTGATCAAATTTTAATGAAACCATATGGAAAGTACCATCTTTAAACAAAAAGACTTCAAAATCGGTTCACCCAGAAAGAAGTTACGAGGTAACACAAATATAAAATAAAACCTTTTTTGAAGTCGTTTGATAAAGACGCATACTCAAGTGATTATTCAGAATCACTGTTGAAATTTTAATGTCGTGCTCACACTTACATTTCTCATTTGTTAATAAGTTCGAGCGAAATATCAGCAATTACTCTAAATAGAGTATATAAAAAATATAAAGGTACCAATGATTGGTATTCCATTGCTTGTTTGCTTCTGCAACTGTGTTTCAATGCGACACAGTCATTGTCAATGCGAATCAATAAATTCAACCCTTTTTATGATTCAGTCATTCGCTTTTATTGGGCCTGTACGTGCATCATTCGGTGACAATAAAAATTCCCGACGACCCCTTATATTTGGAACGGAGAATAAAAAAGTTGCTACAATTTTTTTGCGATGCGCTAAACTCGCTGCGTTCGCACTTTTTACTATGTCATTTCACAACGTAATTCTGTTTTAGATGATTTATACACGACTCTCGTAAACATGTGTTATTGCTCTACTTTTCATTTTGATGCCGAGTATTAATGGCAGGCACTTAACGTGTTAAAATATACTGCTTATTGCAGTTTTACATTTTAAATTCACGTAATTATTGGCCGTTTCAGCGATAAATTATAAAATGCCACTGAGAGTGCCAGCATTTTTACTTTGTATGTTAATTAAGCGGAATGAAGGAATTGTTTCGGGAGAATTACAGCCGCTTCCATTACGCACTGACATAGCAGAATTTTTACGAAGCGTAGACAATTAAAATGAAAACGTTAAGTCCGAGTAAAACTCTCAAGATGCGGGTTCACTAAAGAACGACAACATATCTAGCAGAAACATTAAAAGATATATATATTTTGCATGTATTGTATTCATTTATACATACTAACAAAAATGAATCCCTATTTACCTTGGGTATAACTTGAGAACGAATTACCGATTTTAATTCATGTATTTTTTTGTGTTTTGTAATAATTATTTTATTTTATATTTATTGATTTTATCAAACAAGAATATCAACACTCATACGGCGCCTATACAACCCCAAAGACTTGTCAAATGTCATACTCGTAGGTGCCAAAAACATTCACATCACACACACAATCCCAACCATAACCAGAAAATGTTTTTTTCTTTCCACCGGGAATCAAACTCAATACCCGCAGCTTAGAAGGCAAACGCGCTATCAACAACGCCAGGGGGAAGTTAATATATATTTTTTGCGCACGTTATGCCGCAGGACACAGCTACTAATAAATAAAAATGACATCCAAACTTTTTAAGGAATTAGGGACATGATATACATAGAGTCTGAGGCGCGCGCCCCTGGCGCTGTGAAGGTAAAACGTATGGCGCGGGCGCGCGCTCGCGGCTCTTCCCCTTACGCTGCCGTTTTGTATACTGCCGTCATAAGGAAAAAAGACTCTGAGATCTGCAGTTTTGTAAAAATTTAGTTATATATTATAATATATAATTGGAAACAGGAAAAATAGACGCATTCATTTTAAAATAAAAATATTCAAAACATATACTAAATAGTATAGACTTTTGTGACGTATAATAAGTTGAAAAGACGTATTTAAGTAGAAACGTATTATTTATTTGCAAAGTATGTACTAAACCATGAAATAAAAAGACATCACTGCATGATCATATAAAGAAAAGACAGTTCTGCTAAGTTATGCCTTTTCATCTTAGTAATTTGAAATATATCCAGGCGCAAGTGGCAGAAGCGTATTTTCTACCTAGTATTGATGATTCATTCAAAGGTGTTACTTCTTAGTATTGCTAGTGGTGAACACGTAAGGCTCGCGGTTAAACCGAGTTTTTTCATCACGCGCGGTTTTTCAAATTATGACCGCGGCAAAATTCGTAAGGTACGTAATTATCAAAATATGTTATGTATATTTACGCATACACGTTAGTAATATACACTTATATCACATTCAAACAATATGTTTGTCGAAAGATGGCCAGAGCTATCGGTATGTTTCGACTCGGATATGGCAACGAGGTCACTAATTTATAGGGGTGGTATTCCAAATGACAAAGCAATCCATCACGTAATAATAAGAGTTAAAAGTGATTATGTAATAAAATCAGTGTGATTTTATTGCATAATCACTTTTAACTCAGATATAGGTATTACACTGTTAGGCAAACGATCAGCCAGAGAATCAGGTGGATACCCGCTT
Organism: Lomographa bimaculata; assembly: GCA_948107665.1. Classification (NCBI taxonomy): domain Eukaryota; kingdom Metazoa; phylum Arthropoda; class Insecta; order Lepidoptera; family Geometridae; genus Lomographa; species Lomographa bimaculata. Next base: position 9,067,149 of record OX403603.1, read on the forward strand.
CCGACAAAATCAACTGACTTAATGGCGCCAGTTGGTTGGCTCTGTTAATGTGCGATCGCCACGCCGCTCGGCGGCACTTTTGCACACTTTGCCCAGATAGTCAATAAAACTCATTTAAAAATAGTTTCCGACATATTATATATAATTGAAAAGCAAATGTATCTGTAGACAATTACTTTTATTATTTTATGAGCTATATTAGTGTATACCTAGACACCTATATTAGTTTATACCTTTAGATTATTTTTGATTTGCAATTATATTTGTGTTTTATTATTGCATTGAGTATTGCCGCTTAAGGAGCATTCTATATAAGTAATTGCAGTTTATAATGTCAAGTGAAATAAGATAGGAAATAATTATATTATATTACGTACAAAATTACAAATGATTATTAAATATTAATGCTTCACTTCACATCAAGAGAAAGTAATTTGTTTCAATGTAAAAGAAATAGACGTAATTGATGCTCGAAAATAATTCCTTGCTTGTCGTTCTGACTTATTTAATTTTGACGAACATTTCAGGTATGTCTTTTTTCCTTATGACGGCAAAACAAAATATACAAAGCGCCAGAGGCGCGTGCAATCTATTAAATCTTACTTTTAATTTATCTGCTACAAGTCATAACATAATATACTAAATAGTTAAGACATTTCTGATGTATATAACTCAATTTTGACATAATTGAAACGCAAGCAAAGCTTAAAAAAACCGACTTCATCATTTACATTCATTATATTTCGTTTTTGGTTTAATCGATTTCGATAAAATTTATATGGGAACACCTCTGAAGTAGGTATAATACTCTACCAAGCATAAAAATAAACATCGCAATTGATTCATAATTGGCGGAGATATCATGTAACATACATAAAAAAAACATACAGTCGAACCCTCCTTTTTTTGAAGTCGGTTGAAAAATGTCAGTTACATCTTTTTTTCCTTACGACGGCAGTACAGGGCGCGCCTCGGGCGCCTTGTCTATCAAGTCCCTTAGGGTATTTTTGTCGAGCCTTTCACTCGAAGACAGATATCGCTTAAATCACAATACAAGTTTTCTACACAGTTCAGTAACGGACCCCTAATAAGGCGTGGCTAAAACTGACGGCGAAAAAGTGAAGGGATCCAAAAAAAGTTCCATTATAGCCCGGGTACAAATGAGAGTAGGGCGTCGGCGAGTTATCCCTGTTATCTCCCTGGGAAATGCCTGGTGTCACTGCCACAGGAATTCCGGTACGTCACGTATTGTGTACGATTCGGCAGTCCAATGATTGATATATTTTGGAACGTATTGTGAACAATAGGATAATATGTTGGTTTAAAGTTTTTTATCTTCAATTTATGGCTCTGGTCTCTCAGTGTATGTAAATTCTGTAAATCTGACCCATTACGTCATCTGTCACCTAACGAGATGAATGTAAGTTCTGACTAAATTATGCTTTTTCTTCAAATTATATACAACAATTGGGAAGAAAACTTGTGATTCCATCAGAAATCGAGCCCAAAGATTTATTATACTTGTCTAAAAGCCAAATCCCTATAATTATTATATAAACTAAAATTATATACACCTCTAAAGCCGGAGTTGTTAGGTTATCTATCACTTGGTTCATGTGTTCTTTTTGAACAGCACTTATAAAACACTACATTACACTAATACATTAACACTAAACAAGTTCAAACGGTTTTGTTCTGTTGAGTCTTTTCACTGTATACGTTCACATGATGTTGAAGTCTATATTCATGAGCTTCTTCTTATAAGAGATATAAAAAAGGCATGTGTTTTAAACACCGCCCAAAAAAGTACCTATTTTACTACAAAAAAAAATCTCAACGGATACCAAAATGGATAAATGGTCACCAAATTACGTTTCCTAAAATATTATGAAATAAATCATTTTTTTCGTATCATAAATATTTTTGTATTGATTATAAAAAAAATTACCTTAACCTACTGTTATCCGATTCGGTTCTGGCACAGGAATTTTATTTTTGGAAACGTAATTTGGTGACCATTTATCCATTTTGGTAACCGTTTAGAATTTTTGGTGGCCGTCTAAAGAATTCAACTTAAAATCACAGATAACTAGGTATGATTAAAAATAAAGATTGCAGCTTTTATTATCATCGATGGCGAAAGAAATTAATTTCATAGCCAAAACGATTAATAAATATTAATGGAAACCTGTGAGACCGGGATAAGCTGTCTGTGACAGAAATAAATGTTTGTGATCTCTTTATGAGTCTGTTTTAAAAAATATTTGCAAACATTTTTCCATTACTAATATTAACTTTTATATTTATTTCCATTGGTTTTCAACTATTTCAAGTGAGACATTTGGGCTGATTGATTTCATTTATATTTATGGTAAATAAAAAACGCATATTATGCATAATTATGTCAAGTAATTGAAGATTATCAGATAACGACTTTCGGATATAATAAGATATATTCGGATAATTCAGTTTAATAACAATAGCATCAATGGCTTGTAGTAAGCATTTTTGCTGTTGAGGTGTATATAATTTAGTCAAGATAGGTTTGTAGACAAGTATACAAATGCGCACTAAGCGTTTTGCCTCCACATTCATTGTGCGAACCGCAAAGGAATGGAACTCCTTACCTGAGTTGGTGTTTCCTGATTAGTACAATATGGGAGTCTTCAAGTCGCGAGTGAATATGTATCTTCTAGGCAAGCTTGCTCCATCGTCGACCACATCGTCGCTTACCATTAGGTGAGATAGTGGTCAAAAGTTTGCTTATCTTGAATAAAAAAATAAAAACAAAGTATAAGATATCGGGTTCGATTTCCGGTGGCAACACAAGTTTTCTCCCCAAGGGAAATTTATGTTTCGAGTGTGAGTGTGTGTGTATTATGTGAATGTTTTCAGCACCCACGATACATGTCATCGAACTTGTAGGGCAGTGAGTGTAAAAAAAGTATTAAAAAAAAGGTGTATAATAGTTTTATCATAAGGGTAAAAGATCAGGTATGTATGTATGTATCAAATATTTTAAATAATATATTATGTAGTTTATTATTAACACCTATGCACTTTTGATGAATATGTGTATATTAATAGTTATGTTCTCTATTTATTACTTACTTTTTAGTGTACACCTCCGCCAGATGTAATTCTTTATAAAATGTATATCCATGCTAAGATTGTCTGGAAGAGATTGCTTTATGCAAACCGCCTATTGTAAAACCTCTTTAAGATTTATTTATTTAGTTAGATTTTAAGGTTTTTGTATTGGTTTTTCAATAAAGAGTATTTGTATTGTATTGTCTTGTCATACTGATTGTTTTTAGACAATCTGAATCTACAGAATTACTGCTAGCAATGTTTCTAACTAATAGACAGTCAAACAATCAATGCTATCATTTCAGTTAACATATTTCCAAACTACATTCTATCTTGATCCGTACCCTCTTTGGGTATTTTTTTTAATTCAAAGGCATACCATTTACAATTAACATTACAACGTGACTAATTTGTGATAGTTAGTTTAATGAATTAATAATTCAATCAACGTTAAGCGAACATCATAACACACTATATTTAATAACACATTTTGAGTCTAGACATGTATTGCTACACTTCGGTAATTATAGTAAGCTTATACGAACTAGCAATTTCTGCCGCAAGGGGAAAAGGTCAAATTGAAATACTCTGAAATGTGTTACGGTAAAGTTTCGGTAATTTGTCGTCAAATAAACCAATTCTTACTCGAAATGACTTTGTTTTGTGCCTTAAATTACCCACAGTAAATAAACCTCGATCATTTGAAAGTCACAAGACAAATACCATGTGATGTTTAATATACTTTGATATATTATATGTAGTAATTTTATAGACATCAATTTAAATAAATAATGCGCAGACATCTTAGGTAGCTTTTTAGTGTGTGTCTGTGTGTGTGAAAGCATTTATGTTAAACTAGTCGTGCGGCATTGCCCGCGTTATTTAAGTTAATAAGTAGCCTATGTGTTATTCCGGAACCTGAACTATTTACATTCAAAATTTCATAGAAAATCGTTTATTCGTTACGGAGATATGTAATAACTAACATTGTAACCACGTACCTCCGTAACGAGTCCGAACAAACATTATTGGTGACAACAAATACACAAAAACTTTCACATTTATAATATTATAGTAGAATATGAAGCGCCTTTAATTAGAAAATGTAGTGTTCTAAAAAAATATTTATTAGTATCAATATAATTGTCACTTTTTTGGACTACAGGTACCGTGTAGTTTAATATGTATGCAATTGCCCGTGTCCTATATAAATATTTGGACTGCTAGTTGGGTGCGCGTTTGCATTCTAAGCAGCGGATATAAGGCTCGATTCCCGGGAGAAACACATGTTTTCTCCAATGGAAATTTGTGTTTCTGGCTCTGGGTGTGATTGTGAGTGTATTGTGATTATTTCCGGTAACCACGACACGAGTAATTCAACTGTGGAGTGGAGCTGTATGTGTGTAAACGTTTATCTTTGATTTTTCATTTATATAATGTGTAACAAAAAGGTGTAGTAATATTCAAACTATGCATCTAGCTACATGTTTGGAGTATGACAGGAACTTATGAATTCGCAGCAGCAGCATAAATATTGAGCTAAGATGAATTAAAGTTTCTAAAAAAATATGTCATTTGCCACCGATTTTCATCAGCTACCGTTCTACATCAAATCCTTTTCAAAGAGGATAGAGCATAGGTAATGTCTGCAGCTTGAGATAAGTTAAGTTTTTTTTTAATTCTAGATAGGCATACGTTTGACCGCTATCTCACCTGATGGCAAGTGACGATGCGGTCGACGATGGAGCACGTTTGCCTAGAAGATGCCTATTCACTCGTGACTTAAAGACTCCCATATTGTATTTATCAGGAAACACAGTTGTAATAGGTATATTTTAATGTTTTATTTAACATCTATTTAGTTATTTAGTAACATTTATTTAGTTATTTAGTAATTAAGTGCTGGTTTGATTCGAGTTGATTAAAAATTATTCTTCTTATTATAAGTAATCACATAGTCAGTTGGACCACGGCTTTTTTTATATGATGATATCCCTATCATTGTCCAACTTGATATAAAAATTGGACCACTGTGCACTACCGAAAGCCCGTGGTCCAACTGATTGGACAGAGTAGTTGGACCACGACCCCGTAACGGTTCTACATATTTGAAAAATGTAATTATAATTTTTTGTATGGAAAAAAATATCTCTAATTTCGACTTTCGTTCTCTGGCAGACGATTCCTGGAACGACACACATACACACCGCCAAGTATTACTACACCTTTTTGTTACAGATTGTAGATAAGCATCATAATTATAAATAAAACACATTTTTTTCTCAATATAAACTAAATACTTACTAAACATATACTAATTAGTAATATTTATGGAAAAATCGACTGGAAAATAATGTCTCTTTTCAATACATAAGTTTTGATTTGTTTTTAACATCAACCCTCGTTAAATCTCGAACGATCTAGTTTCTAAATATTCCATTAAATAGATTACATAACGTACTTTAGCATAGTGATGACGGTGCTAAGAAACCATTACGTCTAAGTAATAACAATATTCTACAAGTATAAGGTGAGTATTAAGTACTTTATGCTAGAAGATTACCTACAAAGCCGGCTCAAGTTAGGAGTGACCCGTACGTGAGTCACACAATGTCAAAAGGTTTTTACACCTTCGCACAATATTAAACATGTTTTATGGAAAATGAAACTATGATAAACGTTTACGTAAAATATTACGGGGCGCACCTTTATAGTGACGTTAGCTAAACCAATTTTCTTTTTTTAGCTGTTAGCGACTAGTGCAACATGTATGACATAATATAAGTAGATTAATATCGCAAAGTGCATTTTTATGGTAGATAGCCACCACCATCTCACTTGGAAATGAAATGGATGGAAAACAAAGTGACGATGCGGCCAAAGATGTAACATAATTGTTTAGATTCACACTGGACTTGCAGATACATGAACTTTGGATCAAATCAACAACTATGTGGGTCCACAGAATCGAACTCGGCGTCACGGCAGACCAAAGAGGAGATGGCGGGATGACTTTGAATCTTACGTCGTACCGTATACACCATTGACTTGCACCATAAATGGTGCAGATGACACTGCTGTGTATCGTTTGCACCGTTCAAATTATACAACAACTTCAGCTTGCTTTCCTTGTCATAGATAAAATAAAATACCTTATTTTGTTTCTTCAGCGTCTATTTTTGATCATTTTGCGTTTATTTTTTAGTAGCTCAGGATCGCGATAAGTGGCGAGAGGATAGGAGGGAGGCCTTTGCCCTGCAGTGGGACACTGAAGGCTAATAATAATAATGATTATCAGATACACATTTACTTCGTTCTTCAATATTGATCTGACACATTTATGGATCTTTTAGTGCAAGGAGGCATATAAATGTTCAAAGACCCTTAGCATTTTACAATGATTTTCATTTATTATTCAACTATCAATAGAAGACCTTTTATTACAAAGGTTAATTAAAATAATTCCTCAACTAATAATCATTATAAAAAACCACATGCAACATTTCCGTTTTCTCAGTTGCCACAACACAAGAACTCATTATTTCAAACAAAATGCAAAACAAATAAAACCAACACAATTTCCCGCATAATTTCACAGAAAAGGAACCCCAAACCTCAGTAAATTAATAATAATTTATTGTAAACATGTTATTCGCTGTTGTAAATCGCGAATTATCTCAGTTACTTAAATCATCGCCTGTTTTATCAGGCCCATAAATAACGGAACGTTAGTATTATCTCGGAGCATAATCGGCGGTGTTCCGCTGCGTTATTTCCTCCGTTGGTTAAATACACTCCCCTAAAAAAAATATTTATTTTGGTTCGGAGCAGCGGAACTCTTGTTGGATCAGATTGTACCTTCTGGTTTGTACGGATTAAATGTATTACCATAATAAAAGGGATCTGTAATGAGAACGTCACGTCATTAAAAGTAAATTAAATTATTTATTTGTATTAAACACACATTTGAGTGACATTTGAGAGGTGGTAGAGCATTTTGTGAGTTGCTCGCCTGGCTTGCTACCAAAGTAGCTTACCACCATCAAGTTGAAAGTGTGCCGCCAAGCCAAATACGGTATTCCGGCAGTTATCCTTGAGAGCCTGCGTATTCCAGGTCTAGTGTGTTTACCAGCTTCGATCACATCGTCGCTTACCATCAGGTGAGATAGTGGTCAAACACTAGCCTGTCACAAATAAAAAAAAAAAAAACACGGTAAAAAATATCAGATGTTATTGCTGTACCGCTGACATGCGAAATATGGAAAAGTAATTTTTTCATTACATATTACTACTAAACATTTCATGAATAACAATAATGTTATGTAATATATTTACCCTATCCACTATGTATGTATCCCACATTAAATAGTATTTTGGTGTGATATTTCACCGAAATATTGTATAAATTCTAATAAATCGATTGATGTAAGAATTATCAGCTAACGCGTGAGCCTGTTCTTCATGCGTTTGGTCTCTCAAAGGAAGAACAAACTTGCATACATAATTATGGTGATTACATAAACATAAAAACATACGTTTTCACACTTATCGCCCACACAAAGTTGTATAACTTGTTTAGTGGGTGCCGGAAGCATTCACTCCACGCACAATTGAACTGCCCGTTGGCTTAGTTGGGTGGCGTTCGCCTCCTAAGCAGGGGTATCGGGTTCGATTCCCGGCGGGAACACAAGCTTTCTCCCCAAGGAAAGTTTGTGTTTCTGGTTCTGTTTGTGATTGTGTGTGATGTGAACGTTTCCGGTACCCACAACACAAGTCATCGAACTTAGTGGGGGCTGTGAGTGTGAAAGCGTTTATGTTTATGTTACAATTACATCCAGAACCAGAAACACCAATTTTCCTCATGAAAAAACTGTGTTTTCACCGAACCCAGTACCCGCCGCTGAAAGGGCGAACGCGTACCCAACTAAGCCAAAGGACAGTTCATTTTCGTTCATTCATTTAAAAGAAATTTATAAACTTATTTAAAAATGTTATTAGCTATTCAAGAAAGCGAATCATGAGTAATTAGTATTTTTGTCTATTTGTCGTACTATTTTTAAACATCAATTGTCGTAACATGTTACAGCGCGCATTTGTTTAAGCTTTATTGCAATGGAAATTGATTCACATTCATTACCGACGAATCATTGCACCGAATCGCATCAAGGTACGTTACTCGCAACAATACCATTGTTTGACATAAAATGACTCTATCAATTTCTGATGAAATATAAAATACAAAACATCTTACATTACATCGCATCTTCACTTTCCATCAGGTGACATAGTGATCAAATGCTTTCCTATTGAGCATAAAAATAAAAACAGAGTTTTGTGTCTTGTCTTAATGGTATATAGATAGATAATATATCAAGAGTAAAATAAGATAACTGGTGAAAAGTGATCTGAATGCTGGCTTATTTAGCACAAAAAAATTGCATCGCTATTCAACGTGGAAACCTAGCCAGTATTCTGGGATTTTTTCCTTCGGCAAGCGATTTATAAAAATGTTGAGTGCCATTTGTTTTATTACCCTTTTGCAATCTTATTTTCATTGCTATTATTATTTAAAGAATAAATACGGTAAAAAATGTAACAAATATAATATACAAATAGATTTTCACTGTAAATTATTTGAGAGAACCTTGAACTTGACATTTATCTTTCGTGACGACAAGGCGTGTAAAAAATCAGGGTGGGCCGTACGCAATGAGCCCTCATATGGGTCTGATAAACGACCGGAGGTCCGCCTATCTTTTGTTCGAGTCGTTCTACTGATGACTACAACTGAGAGGGTGTTTTTTCTGCTCTGCGACACATTGGCGTATCCATAATAATATTACTAAAAAGTTTATATATTTATCCTAAACTGACTACTATGACAATGAGGATATATCATGATTTGGTTAGGCTATGTTCACCATTGAGCTAACTTATATATAACTAATTGAGGAAATACGCTAATTATACATACATGCTACATCTTTGGCCGCATCATCACTTTCCTTCAGGTGAGATTGTGGTCAAATGCTTGCCTTTCGGGCTAAAAAAATCACTTCAAGTGGTACAATATCACCAATTGAGATCAATAAAAGTGTCTATATTATAGCTGTCTCAGAACCAATAACCTACCAGTGAGTAGCGTTCCCATCATATCGGCGACATTGCCTCTCTGAATTGCGATGCTAATACGTTGCTTATATCCTCCCTTATAGCTCCCAAGTCTATTTCTACGGGCCAATTACCTTTATTTCCTAAAACTAAACTAAAATTAAATACATTTAGGTATACATCAAAAACCTAAGTTACTAACAAGGCACTGAGCTTATTATAGGTTACTCAAGTGCTCTTTTGTTATGTACGGTAAACTATATAGATAGATAGATAGATAAACTCTTTATTGTACATCAATTAAAAAAGAAAATAACAGCAAACAATTACATTGAAAATAACTTAGGCTAGTACAATGGGCGGTCTTATCGCTTAAACTGTACTCATTTAAAGAAAATGTAAAAAAAAAATCCACTTATCTCAAATTGGTATTAAGTTATGAACTTCGGTATAATATCTTAGTAATATTTAAGTTTTATTTGTTTATATATTTATTTTTATATATATATATATAAATAAATGTGTGTATAATTATGTAATTGTTTAAGTAGGTATACAATATAATATGTATAACTATGTATACTATATATAACTATAATATATTATATTTATGTATTTCTTACATATTTGGTATTAACAACTTTATATTTTATTTTTTATATATAATTTGTTTAGAACTATAGTACACCACAGTCCCAAAATTATTTTGCTATCTCCTCTCCATCCAAAGGTTGTCTGGAAGGGATCTCTATATAGTTAACTTAATCTAAAGTGTTGGATGAGATATTTGACAAATGTTTACAAATACATAAATATGAGAGAACACTCGCTTGAGTACATAACTTAAGCTGCACTGTTGACGCACTTCTGACTTCATGATCAAGTATTGCAACTAACTTGAGTTACCTTTAAGCTCAGTGCTTTATAAGTAACTTAGGTCTTTGCAACATACCAATTGGCCCTAAGACAATTATCACTTTGCTGTTAAAATAAGGTATTGCACATTTTAATCTAACCTCTCTTTAAGTACCGTCAAGCATTTGAAGAAACCGTCCAGAATTAATAAGTAGTGCGTATCATCATATTTTTAACTGCTTTAAAAAAATAGGTTTTCAATTCTATTGGATTTATTTTAAGTGTTACCTTACTAAGTAACCTTAGTACTTTTTCTAGGTGAACCAATTAGATCTGACCAGTTCTTTTGAGTAATCTTCAATAATGCGTAATTAATTAATTCTATCTGATCAAGGATTTTTTATGCTTTGCTTGCATTTATTAAAGATACTATCGTAATTTGTCAATGTGTATTTATAAATACAAAAATCAATTTTAATTAATTTCTACTTTAAAAGACTCATTATTTAATTGCAATCTCAATCTGTTTTCAAATTCAATGATTAAAACGAAGATATGAAAATCGAAGTAAATAAACAAGTATTAAAAGCATCGACTTACAAGAAAGATCTATTTTTAGCTGCAAAATCTTTGAATACAACGTCTCTTTCATCATTTCAAACAATAAAACTCTTGAGAACAGTAACAAAATCTCGTAAGTTCAATGACAAAAATAATCCCCAAGAATGTACGGAAGCCTTTCAAAACATCATCCCGTTCCTTGTAACAACTGGCGGATTTTATTTCTTTGTTTAGTCAGGAGTAAAAAGGGCAAGAGGGTAACAGGAGCCAATAGAATTACTAAGGGGATGCTTAAAACCGATTAGCAGAACACGGAAACTGCTCCAGCCCCTAGTTGTAGCTGAGAATTAGGGGAAATACTTTCAGGTAAAAGGCATCCGGGGAAAATCTACTCTGCCGTCTGGCAACACTGCTGTTAATACGATTCCGAAATTACTCAACTCTATTTTCTTGTACCACGAAGATATGCTTGGAATCTTTGCTTGAAATAATTTGTAATCACTATTGGCACAAAAGTTTGAGTGTTGTGATAATATGTGCGGGTAAGTTTTGAGCGAGTGATTTTGATGGAATTTGGCAAGTGGATAGTGTAACCCTGGACAAGATGAAGTCAACTTTTATTTTAAATAAATTAGTTTGCATCAAACATTTTATGACTATGTTTATCGAAATGTTATTGTTTTTATAACAAGCAGGAAAATAATAAAAAAATATAACAATAAAATTTTCACGTCATAAATAACGATAATAAACTTGTTTTACTATGTTTATTTATTTAAAAATGTATTAAGTTAGTGTTCGATAACCACAAACTCCTTTTTTTAAAATAAAAAACAAAACAAACACATTATCTTGTGAGTGGGAAACATTTGCAATACACACAAACAATCACAGCTAAAACCAAAAGAATAGATATCTTTAAGAGTAGGAGTAAAGACTTTCCACTGCGTTAACAGGTTCTTCAATGGATTGTGGAATTACAATGACTACATAACATGCATCGAAACAAGAGTACTTTGCTGAAAAATATTAGGATTTATTCATATTAATCCTAAGGTGTTTTAGCTAAAGTCATAAAAACAGATAACATATTTTATCAACCATTAGAAAATATAGAAAACTTTACCATAGTATAAATAAAAATCGCATGACAGTAAAATTAAATCAATTTAAAATACAAGAACAATAACTGTATAATGTTTACGAGTACCCCTTTGAGCCTTCTTTATTGAACGTGTCTTTGATTTAGTCACCCATGCCAACGTTATTGTTTCGGAACGGGCGTTGTTAAATCATTCTATACCGTGTAGTTGTGACGGTTTATTAGTAACACTGTGACACAACTGGATTTTTCCCGGTGGGATCACACTGTTACACATTGCAGCGCTAGAGCCATAAAACATGCCCCTTTAATCAAGTTTCATATGCAGCGCTAGACATTAACAGCTAGATTATCGTTTGTCGCTTTTCAGGGGTTCGTACCTTAAAAGGAAAAACGAATCCTTATCATCAATATATACAAGACTACTATCAAAATTACAATCAAATATACAAGATTACTTCGTAGTGTGCCTGTCTTACTTTTTTTTCACGTGAAGGCACCAAGTTGAAGCATCAAGTAAATACTAATGTCTATAGTCCCTTGGTCATGTAAAAAAAGTCAACGCAATAATAAAACACAGCTATGTATGCAGCAAAAACGGCTCATATTAATACTCCCAAACAAATCAAGCCCTACGGGATACCTTACAGAATTCAGAATCGTTACTTTCTGTTTCTCTCGGAGACGCAGATCCTGACGCGTCGTACCTAGCATACCCGGGATACACCCTTGAACATAAATTTAAGCCACGCCGGGTGTCTGCGTGTACGTTCGCGATGACATCTGCTATCAGCGTCTCCAAAACCTTGAAGAACCCAGGTTTTCTACTATCTGGATGCTAGTGGATACTGGCATAAAGAAAATATTCTATGCCGGGGTCTACCGTTTACACACTGGAGACGCGGAGACAACCAGGCTCACACAACACACCTCAGGCGGCCGATGTGGCTTTTCAGAGGTCCTTTTGCCGAACTAGTGTTTCTGGGGGACTGCAATGCCCACCACGTGGAGTGGCTATTCCCATACCGAAACACTGACCGTGCTGGAAGAGAGATGAAGATAAAGATAATTTATTTGTAAAACATGCGTTTCCATGTAAGTGGAATGCTTACATGCAGGTTGTTGTACAATTTAGTTGGTGTCGATACATGTTTTGCCCAAGAGTAGGCGTACAAATATGGTGTTGGCCATAATGACCGAATACAAAAATTAAATATATCAATAACACACATAATTAATTACATTTTGTTAGCAAAAAAAATAATTTATCAAAATAATATTTATAAATGTCATGATATAATAAATTCTATACAAACATTATTGTAAAAAAAGATTTAAAAAAAATAATGATTATATACGTAAGTATTTATAAAATTAATGTCACAATGTGGAGTCATTTATAAAATCATATATTTGCGAAAATTGCAAAGTCTCGGTCACCGATGTAAGGTAGCAAGCCTATCGGTATTATATCGCTTACATTTTGGAGAGTGTGCTCAGGAGTTACATGATTTAATTCTACATGCCATTTTACTATCAAACAACAAGACAAACTGTTAAACGTCATCGCTTCTACATTTACCAACCGTACAGCAAAGGAATGGAATTTTTTGCCCGCGCCTTTGTTCCCCAAAAGGTAAAATCTGGGTGTCATCAAGTCTAGAGTTAGAGTAAATAGGTATGTTTTAGGCAAGCATGTCCAAGCATGTTCCATCTTCAGCCGCATTGTCACTTTTCATTAGGTGAGATAGTGGTGAAATGGCAATCATTTTATTTTATTCAAAACAAATAATTAAACGCAAGCAAAGCTTAAAAAAGCCGCCTTCACCGCTTTATCATCGCATTGATCAGATTTAATGTATAAACACGCATTATTGACTATAACTCAAAAACTAGAGATCAGATCGCGATCAAATTTAAACGGGACCAATTAGAAAGCAACATCTTTCAAACTAAAAAAAAATCAGTTGACTTGAGTACCTCCTCCTTTTTTGGGAAGTCGGTAAAAAACCTTCCCATGGAGATAAAATCATTAAATTTGGCAAGAAATATTTTTTTACTGCACATATAACGGAAAAATCTGAAAATCGGTAACTTATTCTTAATTTATTGAATTAATCCTTTTAGGTATAATCCTTTTTGGACTAAATTATTCGTAATTTCTCGTGAATAAACCAAAATTATAGGCGTTAAAGTTTCTGTAACTTTTGGCCTCATTAAATAATTACAGCATAGAAGCACGGCCCACTGTAACTTTTGTTTTTAATAAATTATCAAGAAACATTGTCTGCAAACGGTTTTTAATGTTGAAAACGTAATACCTATTCATTAGATAAAATTTTCTTTATGACTTCCTAAAGCTATAATTTAACCCGAAATGTTTTATCGTACAGTTTACGCGGATTTCATTAAGATTATTTTCTTCGTAACAGCTTGTAATTTGGCTTTATTTTAATTTCGTAATTATAGTATCAAAAGGGTTTCATTAAATATATAAGATTAAATAAATTATTTACGGTATCATACAACGAAAACTTTAATCAAAAGTGTAGGGTATTAAGTATCTTTAAGGATTTCAGATATGTTTTTTTTCAGCATCTACACATGAAATTAAATTTAGTTTATTTTATATCTTAGTGAGAAGACTCAAGAGAAATAAACCTTTTGAGTTAGTGTTTTGATGTAACAGTTTATTATAGTGAGTGCCATTAACAAAGAACACAAGAACAAAGTGTCTTCCCTTTAATAGAGATAGTAAGTGTTATTGGATATATTCTTAGTATACAATGAAATGAACTGACTACTTTAGAAGTTTAGGTCAAAATTTAATTACTTATTAGTCTTAAGGCTACATCGTAAATCCAATGGTGTACCAAAATGAAATTGGTATGTCATTATAATAATAATAATAAAAAAATATAAAGCGTCTTCAAGTATCTTATAAGGATAAGGATGATCGCCTGTCTATACGAAAATTTCAATATTTTTAGTTTGTTTTTGCTTTGTAGCTAGGCTTGGTGATCATTTTACACAATTCATCAGGTTCGCGACGTCTAAAGATTATTTGTTATGTACTCGTATTTTCCAAAAAAAATGTAACTACTAGCTGGCGTAGTTGGTAGCGCGTCAGCCTTCTAATCAGCGGATATAACGTTCGATTCCCGGTGGCAATCGAATCAACACAAGTTTTCTCTTCAAAGGAATGTGTTTCTTGTTCTGGGTATAATTGTGTGAGTGTATTGTGAATGTTTCCGGCACCCACGACACAAATCTTCGAACTGAATGCCATTTAATTATATTGATCCCTAAAACCACTACTTTTATCAATACACATGTAATTAGGTGCACACCAATAATATTGTCAATATCTGCTAGATATTGCATGATAGGTATACTTCTTCTTTGATTGATTGATTTTTGGCAGTGTTATCACTTTAAGCTATTTCTGCCAGACAAATGTTTGCCATCAATATGTTATATTTCTTATTAAACATCGGCCCATCGTAAATATTTTCTAAAACTAAACTAAAATACGTAATGTCTATCCAAACATCACAATTAGAAATATATTATATGTTGTGATGATTATGTTTAAGATTCCCATAATTAAATACAATGGTGGTAATTTAGCGGCATAATACAAAACCAAAAATGGTGTGAAAAATTATTTCTCGCTGAAGGCAATTAATTACACCATCACTTAAGTAGATAAACTTGTTTCAGTGCTCATTTGTTTAATACATTTAAATGTCCATTTATTGAAGCCACAACTTTTTTAATAAATTGAGTTTTGGCGGGAATGTGCAAAAATGTTGATAATTATTTTCCAAAACTTGTGAATCATCGAGTGTTAATAGATACATTTGGTGGATTATTAATTGTTAACAGTTCGTCAACGTGCATGAGAGTGGGCAAATAATACAAAGTTGAAAAACTTGATTTTCGTTTCCGCTCCAAAACTTTAATACAAGTGTAAGCAACATTATTACCACTTTTATTTTACCAATATTTATTACTTGACACTGTCTAGTATTCGGAGCCAAAATAAAAAAAAAAGGAATGTGTAAAAAAGGTCTCTCCTATTTATATCCGCGTGCTATTTGGGGACAATCACTTCTGAAAGCTCAAAGGTCATCACGCTCGCGCCGCACCGCCTCTTTCATTGTCTGTCACGAACGTCATTGGTTGTCGTTGGGGCTTGAGTAGGAATTCAATGATGAAACTTGCTCACCTCGGAGAACGTATGCGAGTCACTTCGTACTAAATCCAAATAACAGTTAAATTTATAGGACAAAATTCCTCCCACATCTTTCCTTACTTAAGCTAAGAACAGCTTGTGAGCAGTATAATTAACCAGTACCTGGATGCTCGGTTTTTTTTGTAAATGACGTTTTCTAAAAATGAAACCTAACTAGATGGATTTATTGCCCCCGCAACCCCATGCATACTGAATTTCCTGAAAATCGTTGGAGTCGTTTGCAAGATTTAAACGTATTAGATGATGTTTCAATGTAATATACGGTTTAAAGCACGTAAAAAAATCGACTTACTTTGTTGTCGACTTCAGCAGGATGAGTCAGACGCGCGGCAATCGTCACGCGCCGAGGCCTCCGCGTATCGCGCGTCTGACTGATCCTGACGAAGGACAACAAATTTGTCCAAAACTAGTCGACAACAAAGTAAGTCGACATTGGTTACGTGTTTTAAGCCGTGTATAACATTGAAACATAATGTGTAATAATCACGATAGTTTTTATTTTCAAGTAACGAATCAAAGCGATACAGACTCATCCACAAAGAATCCTTTTCAATATACATGTCCCTCTACTGATTCATATTTGGGGCCCCTGCAATACTTGCAGCCCTTGCAAAGGGGAGCTGAGGCACTTGAGGAGCACTCACGACTCATTGAGTGAGGTCTCAGAGCTCTAGACGGTGTAATGAACCTCTTAGTTTATTTACTTGTATATTGCGTTAGTGACACATTGCGAAATTAGATTCAATTTAACAGTGTCTTATCTCAAAGCCACAAAGTAGAATTTAAACTTAAAAATTAACATTATGTATTTTTTTAATAAGTTCATAAATATTCCTGTATTTTTTTAATATTTACTTTATATGATAAAATTTTACCACTATCTCAACTGATGTTAAGTGACAAAGCGGTCGACAATGGAGCACGTTTGCCTAGAAAATACCTATGCACTATCGTTTTTTTCTATCCTCCATTTAGCCAGTTGCACGATTGAATTAGTTTTTCACGTGGAAATGATGCCATTTTGAGTTAATATTGGGTTTTTCGTCAAATACAACTACAAACTTATGACGTCAATAAATACTAATAAAATATAATCCGTAATTTATTAAAAAATTTGATATTTTCGTACTTTTTGAAAATTTTACGGAACACCTAAAAATCTAAGTTCTAGCAAACCACTATATATTTACTCCACTAAACACGTCTATAATCACCTGTGATGACAATAGTTCTCGGACCGAAGCGTAATCCACGCTTAATCACTTATCAGCTGTATTTGTGTTTATTAAAAACCATTTCCAAGAATCCTACTAATATTATAAATTTGAAAGTTTGTGTGTGTGTGAATGTTTGTTACCATATCTCCGTAGCTCATAAACCGATTTTAATCGAATTTGGAATGTAGACAATTTAGGTTTAGGAATAACACATAGACTACTTTTTAACTTAATTAACGCGGGCGAAGCCGCGGACACGGCTAGTATATCATAACCGCGGATTTAAAGCATTTTAGTGGATAAAAAGTTAAAACCTTTTATACCATGCTGTTTGCCAGCCAAACCAATGCATATTTTATATGAAAACTTTGCACTTCATTTTATTTTGGTCTATAAAGATTTTACGCATCGTGATTTAATGAAGGATGTTATATAATAAAATCCTTTTGATATGACGACTTTGCTCATAAACTTTTCTAGAGATGCACCAAATGAAATTTAACAACGAATTTATATTACACTGTTAAAAAAACAATTCGTAGGATACGGAAACGAGATTACCTTCTGAAATAAAAGCAACACAATAAAAAGTATTGTCTGACTTTTATGAAAACATAAAAGTATTCAAAGAGCTGAATATAGTTGTAATCAACTGTCAGGAAATATATAGAACATTGTATCAATACGCATTGCGAACGAACCTTTCTGTTTCTGTTCAGAAACGGACGTCAAAGCGTACCCTTATAATTTAGTTATATCGAAAGCAGATGGTGCTCTGCCAAGTCTTCGTTCTCTCCTCGATTTCCCTATAATATTTCAACTGAATTTCGTAGTAATCTAATTATTCCTAGGTATAAAAGAAATCACGACAATTTGAACGAATTAAACCCGCAAGCTATCAATTCAAACAGCAATGACACTATTTCTTGCCCAGCAAGTTTAATATTTAATATTGAATCGGAGCTATCGTTGTTTGATTGTATTCCAGGGCAATAAAGGGCCAATAAATAACCGCGAATGCTTTCTATCGGTTATAAAAAGGTCAACTAAAGTGTCATAGATCGTGCGACGAGCGGGCGTGCAACTACGGCGACGCCAACTAATACGTTTTTACAATCGTCCGATGGTAATAAAACAAGGATGGGTCTCGGATTAAGCTCGTTTATCATTCGTTTTGATGGCCCTTTTTGCTGTAATCATTCATTTTTCTTCCGTCGTTTTTTGCTCCCTTTGCGTTTAAATGCCTTTTGTTGGTGCGGTAAACTCTTTTATCAAATTAACTCACCTCAAGTTCTTTTTGGTTTATTTATTGGAGTCGTAACGAAAGTCAGAGTGAAATTGCTTCAGTAATTTTAGTGAGTTAATGTGGAGAGTCGCGTGCTTGACGGGTCTTAAATTCTCAGTGTCGCCTTGGTAAATCAATTAGACGGGTCCGGGCCGCCTTAAAAGCTTTAAGAACTAGTGTACAAGGAAGTTACCTGGCTTCTGACTGCAACCTAATGAAATGTTCCCACTAAGTAGAGGGAGAGGATCTAGACGTGTATGGTAATTTTGATTTGCCGTTCGAACTGCAGCTTTAACAATTTATTTACAAAAAGGTATACAGAACAACTAATTCTCTACTGACTTCACAAAAAAAGGAGGAGGTACTCAAGTCGACTGTTTTTTTAATTTTTATGTGTGTTACCTCATAACTTCGTTCCAAGTGAACGGATTTTGAATTTTTTTTTGTTTGAAAGATGTTTCTTTTCAATTGGTTCCAATTAAATTTGATCAAGATCTGATCAGTAGTTCTTGAAATATCTTCAATAATACGTGTTTAGTAAATCTAATCTGATCAAAGTTCCGAAGATAAAGCGGTGAAGTCGGTTTTTTTAAGCTTTGCTTGCGTTTAATTATTAGTGTAAATTCAAAATCTGATAAGGTACATATATTCGATATGTTATTTTGTTTTTCCATTTTACATTGTGATCTTATAAACTGTTTGAGTATTTCAAAGTCAAAAATGTTGCCTGCAGATAATTATTAAATTTTCAAATATTATGACAATCTGTTTGAGCCATCCAAATGACAAAATGGATGATTGCAAAGAAACTTTTCTTTTAAACCCTCATCAATCAATATGCCGTTCAAACATTGCCGTTGCCTAAATCCATTTAGCACGGCAAAGTAAATAAAGAAGAGCCGTACTGTCATTGTTAGTAAGGTCTTTAAATCAATTAGAGGCAAGGAGACGTTCTCGGTTTAATAAGGAGCTACGGCTCCCGACAGGAGACATAAAACGCTGACCAATGGCGCAGTCTACCTCTAAACCAGTGACAAAGCTCTATAAAAATACTGTTTGATACTGATAATGATAATATAAATGTAAAAGTTTGTATGTAATTAAATTTATTTTCTCTTCACGCTGCGCTGTAACGGATTTGAATACTTAGGTATTGAAATCCGCTCAGCCGTCCTAAAATGTTAATAAAACCTCTGTACATTTTTGAAAGTTCAGAGGTTTTATTTACATTTTAAGTTTTTAGGTTTTGTACCCGGTTTTTTATATTTTTCTTGCTGTATAGGCAAGAATTTGACTGCTACCTCACCTGATGGAAAGTGACGATGCGGCCGCTTACCTAGAAGGTACCTTTTCATTCTAAACTTGAAGACACCAATAAGTTGGAATTACCACATAACCTTATTTTTAGCTAGCGCTAGTAACATAATATAAGTATAATTATAGTCAGTAAAATATTTTAAACATTTGTATCAAATAAATGCATTTACATGATTATATATTACTAGTTGTACCACGCGGTTTCGCCCGCGTAAATAAAAAAAAAAAAAATCTGATAGAATTGTGAACCTAAACCATTTTGAATCCACCTGAACACAAAAAAAAACCATCAAAACCAGTCCGGCCGTTTAGGAGGAGTTCAGTCACATACACACGTACAGACAAACTATATATGCTTGATAGGTTAGCATTTGGCCGCTATCTCACCTGATGGAAAGTGATGATGAGGCCGAAGATGAAGCATGCTTACGTAGAAGATACCTATTCAATCTAGACTTAAAGACTCCCAGATTATATACTGTTCAGGGAACAAAGACGCCGGGCAGCGAGTTCCACTCTATATAAATCCTCTATATATTTTATTTTCTATTTGTAAAATGCTGTAAGCAAGTTCAAACAACAAATATTTATACATATCTTAGTAACTGTCTATTCTCTAAACTGTTTTCTTGGATCCTAACAACGAACGGTCACACAGCATAATGGAAAATTGTCTAAAGGATTTTTTTTATTATGACCACACAGTATCCACTTTAGAGGGACGAGAATTTGTGGCCTTTGTGTTCTGGACTTTTAGCGCTTTGAAAAATCTTTGGGAGGGTCAGACTTGTTTATATAGCAATGAATTTGGCGTAATAAGCCCGTTTGAGAAATTTGTTTAGGAATTTTAATGAGCGTATGTGTTGGATATAGTGTACAGAAGAAAACGAGGTTTAGGCTATGAGAAGACGAAATCAGGATTGTGCTCATCAGACAACATCAATGCAGGCAGCAGGCAGAAGTTTATTTCTGAACAATGCGTACAATAATTTAATCGCAAGCAAAGCTATAAAAACCGTCTTCAGTGCTTTATCTTCGGAACCCTTGATCAGATTAGATTAATTGAATACGAATTATTGAGGATAATTAAAAAACTACTTGTCAAAACTTGATCAAATTAAAATGGGACCACATAGAAGCACCAGCATTCAAATAAAATAATTATCAAAATTGATTCACCTAGAAAAAAGTTCTGAGCACATAAAAAATTAAGTCGAATTGAGAACCTCCTCCTTTTATTGAAGTAGGATAAAAAATTTAGACTAAAATTTATCTAATTCAAAATGTAGAAAAAAAATTAACTGACCTACAAAATCAAAGTTACATACTGATGATTAAAACATTTATCTGACGCTATCAAAAAGCTGCTTTTGTAGAAACGCAGACCAAAAATAAAATACCTAATTTCGAAACATGTGACTCACGTCAATACTGCCTATAAAACGTCCGCTTCACACCCCTTGGGGCTACTGAATCACCGTAGGCTATAAAACCTGTATAATTTTATTTTGCCTGCAGGACCCGTGATATACGCAGCCATTAGCTATTAGGTAATTCAACACGAAACGTTCCGAAGGACAAATTGCGCGGACAAATTGTAAGTGCATTAATATGAAGTAGTTGCACGATTAATCATAAGTGTTTTGCGTTTGTGGGAGTGGCAAACAGTTCACAATAACAATAACGCTTTCACACTCACAGCCCCACACTAAGTTCGATGACTTGTGTCGAGGGTGCCGGAAATATTCACATCACACACACAATCACAACCAGAACTAGAAAGACAAATTTTCCTTGGGGAGAAATCTTGTGTTCCCGCCGGGAATCGAAACCGATACCCCTGGTTAGAAAGCGAACCTGGTTAGGAATATATATTATACACTACTACATTTTACTTTTAGGTGGATGATGTGGCGAATACACCTATATATGTTATCTAGCCAATTATTGGTCTGTTTCAGTATGTTTCTCAATCACATGTTACGGAATGGATTGTTTGGAATTTAGGCACGACAAATTACATAGATTGTTTTGATACTGCAGTGGATAAAACCAAATAGACGCCCAGCTGAATTTATTTTCTGCTGTCTAGGTATCCTGCTTTCATGTAATTCAACTGAAATGTCTTTTAAACGAACAGGTTTTTCTGATAGAGACTTGTATTGTAGGGTTCTAGTCGTTTCGATCCTATCTAATATATTTATAGTTCAAATTGTTTGATTGATAGAATCAATCCAAATTTGGTTTATATGAGAAAACCGGGTCTTTTTGCGCTAAAATATATAAAAGCACGAAAAGACCCAGTTGTTGCGAAAATTTAAAATATTTAATCCGAATTGATCCTAGAGTTTAATTTCCTTGCTCGTTGGACTGTTTGTCTATTTGTATTAAAATGTATAACACTTTTAAGCATAATTAACACTTGTATTCAATTTCACTCGCTGGATTACGTCCGGATCCGGACACGCGGATCCGATATTTAGCCTTAGTCAGTGGCGGATTTACAAATTTTCAAGGTATAGGCTGAATAGTTTTTGCCGCCCTTGCCTCAACAATTATCATATCATACATTATTTTTACAATGCAACAATTTCGTTGAAATTGCACGTAAAATAATTTTTCGGTATATTTTTGAGCTAATCGAAGCTCGGAATGTGCAATGACAAGTGAGAGAAGTCATCGACAAAATTTGTTGCAGACTTCTATCTGTAAGACATCAGAAAACTGTCATAGAAAAATCTTTTTGATTTCTATGAGGTAAAAAAAAAATATTCGTTCCCCAAATTTGCCGCCCCCAAAATCTGCCGCCCTAGGCTCAAGCCTACTCAGCCTGCTGGTAAATCCGCCACTGGCCTTAGTGGTAATTCGGTAAGACTTGTTTTCAGATAATATATATAATAATAATAATATGTACCGTTATCTCAGTTCATTGAATAAACAATAACTGTACAAAAACGCCAACTGTTCGTATATTTGATATCGACAACGTCGTCTGTCTGCCCAACTTTGACAAGGTCCTAAATTTTTGTTCAGCTTAGCTCTATCTTTTGCTACTCCAACTAATACATAGTTATGAACAATTTGCTAGCTCCTAATGATTATGATCACCTTGAAATCAAATCAGACCTAAAGACAATCTAGGAATATAAGAATGAATTTCTTTTTGATAAGATTTCGAAAAAATTATATAGCTAATTATAATATAGCCAAGGATAAAATAAATTAATAATAAAAACTTAGGTTCTTCTCATGTCTAAAATTAAATTTCGCATTTATACTGCAATTATTCACCAAAATATTTATAATACTGCTATCGAGAAGTATCGTTCTTTAAAGACGACACTATCTGAGTGGGACTTTTCTGAAGCCTCGAGCTCCTCGAAATGTTTGCTTACAAACTTCCATCGTAATGAAAAGTAAATTTCTCGGTAGACGAGAAGACATCAATAAAACTATTTTTCGATACTCTATCGAAGCGAGTTCGGTTTCCAAAATATTTGCTTATTTATTTTGCTTACAGTGGTGATATTAAGTGTCGCAGATTCGGAGCATCGTGGAAAATTGTACCGATATGTTAAGTTATTTTAATACAAGATGAAAGTCAAAAACTATCATTCGACTATTAGTACTAAAAGATTCAAAAACTATCATCCGCCTATTAGTACTAAAAGATTTCTATTTTTTTATTTTAAATACCAATTAAAATGTTCTTCTTGATACTTTATTGTGTATACACATGTGTTTTATACCTATTAACTAGTTTTTTTAATGTTTAAACTATCGTGAGTATTACACATTATGTTTCAATGTTATATTCGGCTTAAAACACGAAAATTTCGACTTACTTTGTAGTCAACTAGTTTCGGACAAATTAGTTGTCAAATATCGTGCCTAGCATGGCTAATGCTATATAAATAAAATCAAATTAGTTGTCCTTCATCAGGATGAGTCAGAAGCGCGATACGCGGAGGCGTGCGGTTCGGCCCGAGCCGACTAGTCGGCCGAGTTGACTACAAAGTAAGTCGAAATTTTCGTGTTTTAAACCGAATATAACATTGAAACATACTAGTTTTTTATTCACTACGTTTTTTATTACAACGGACGTTATATTAGATAAAAAAATAAAGGAACACATTATACCCTGAGAAACCAATTCAATGATTCCTTACAATTGATTTTTGTCTGATTTACACACGACATAACAATCTTCCACAAAAAGTTCACAAACTTCTATCGTGGTAACAGGAAGCGTTCATATCACACTGATCTAATTACATCCATAATTTGAAGCACTCCTTAATAGAGAAAATCATGCAACCGGCAAGAATCAAGGTCGGCACCTGAGACGTCTTTATAGAAGCTAAACTCTTACGCCAACAGAGCTGTTGGAGACTAAACTTAAGAAATATGTTGTAGTGAAAGAATATTATTAAATCAACTTTTTTCATAAAATAGCTTTAGCATTGTATAAAACCTACAAACTTCCAGTATTTTTAAGCGTTTGAAATCTGATTTAACATAGTTTTAGGAAATCTACTCAGTTCTGACTTTATTCGGTTGAAGTTATGTGTCTCATAAGTCGTTAATGTTGTGATTAGTTGTTGACCTTTTTAAACATTTCTACTTCCAGTATTTTTTGCTGTGCCAGTAATATTTAGGGCAATAAATTGGAATTTATAGTTGAATTCATTCAAAACCTACCACCGTTTATCTTTATCATCCTAATTTGATCCACTGCATTGCAAAAGGTTAATAGTGTATAGCGCTGTTCTTTTCTGAGTGAAGCCAGCCATTAGATATATTGAATTCTAATATGTATTTTTTTTTAAATTTACCTTTTATTATTCCTGATTGGCATCAACGCAAAACGTACACCAGAAGCAAAGTTTTCAGGGTAGCTTAATCTGGTCAAAGAAGGGAAAAAATAGAATTTTATAAATATTCTTTCGATGGAGAATAATGCGAATGGAGTCGCGGGCAACACCTAGCCATAAATATAGCATAAACTATAAAAAGCCATTTATATTTTTCTGTTGTATTGTAATGGCATTAGCAACAAAACTTATATATAATGTAGGAAACGCAATTGGTGTATTGTTTTATTATGTCGTATTATTTGCTACCTTACTTTTAATAGTACAGTTTTTTCCATGTTTAATTAAGATCGCACATGTGCATTATCAAATTAATTAATTCCTAGTCGATAGGGTCCATAGGTCGATGATAGAGCAAAATTTTTTTGCGTAATAAACTTGTACTTGGCCACTATGAACCTGATGGAAAGGGATTACCTGATGCATAAAATAAATGCCGTATAAGTAATATAGGTATGCTGTGTAGTCATGTCTTCATATTTATTCCATTACGTAGTTGATATAAATGAATTCCATAACTAGATTGAGAACGAAATCCATCTTTATAAAAAAAAAGCAATTTCATTTAAAGACGTTAATAATAAATTGTGACTTACTTAACTAATTATTAACTTGCTCATAGCTTCAACTTATTAATTAGCTGATTGCGTCACTGAAAATATTTATAAATTAACATTATACAAGACTCTATCGATATTAACCATCGCCTAATGAAGCATAAGAAGACCTGTTTTCAAGAAGCCTGACAAGTCGCTGGCGAAGACTGAAAGTCTGTCTTTAATAATATAGGCTGACAGGCGTACAATGTAGTGTATTGAACTACTGCCGGGTTCATTGTCTTATGTAGGTCAGGTTAAGTAAAGTATTCAATTGTTTGAGCAAACTGTTGTCGATAACGATAAAACATAGCATAAACGCTTTCACATTCATAGCCCTACACTAAGTTCGATGACTTGTATCGTGGGTGCCGAAAATATTCACAACATACACTAATTTATCTTGGAGAGAAAACTTGTATTTTTTTCCATTTCCGCTTATTTTAATTGGGCCACATATAAAACATATTAACAAATAAATTAAAATTATTATTATGACGCTATAAAGATGCCTAACCTAGCCCTCAAATCAATATTTGCGTGTCACTATTATGACCAAGTATGTGAACTATATTGATACACTGAACCCTACATCTGTTTTAACCTACAATTGAAGCAAATAAATGCATTTAATTTCATTTCATATTCTTTGGGCACGCTCCAGCTCGCTTTCTAAGCACAAAATTGTTTTCAACTATATTTAAGCTTTTTCTGGTAATAAACATTATCTTATCTTATCCTATTTTCCCACCGGGAATCGAAACTTATACCCGCTGCTTAGAAGGCAAACGCGCAGTCTGATTTGAATACGAATTGTGCTATCTTTCTTTGGATGGAGTAATATAATAAATATATAGGTACCAAAACCCCTTGTTGAAACTTTTTTATAAATATAAAGCACTAATAGTGTTAAAGTGTATAAGCGACCTGTCAACGTGTCGCCCCTTGTGAGGCCTCGACCCAACTTAAGTCCCTTCCGACGTTCAGGTGACGACCACTTAAGGGCCCACACTAAGTACATTTTAAGCATGTTAATACCGTGGATCTATGTAATTAGGTAACATTGTTTAATTTCGCTTAGCTGGTTTGGTTATTATGATGCTATATCATATATATAAACAAAGTAAAGGAAAAGTAAGGCTTTATGTTAATGTTCGTTTTTAACATAGAAAACTCCGCAATTAAAAAGTTTCTTGAGCTTTAAGAGTGAATAATAATATTATATAACTTGTGTATGGCTCGGGCCATACATCTTACATTCACGCAAGAAACTTGTGCTCGGATTTATCAACAAAAGTTTAAGTTCTGTTGCTTAGTTCTTTTCATCATGCGTCATTCACCGTTGCATGAGATGACGTTTGACTTTTGACTACTAGTCAACATAAAATTCCACCTTCTCCCTTTAAAACAACCGTTACATCCGAAGATTGGTAAATATGGATCTTATTCATTTTACTGAAATTTCAAACAGTGTAATTGACAATTTATTTATTATTAACGTTTTGATTCTGTCTTAATTTATTATAATATTTTTACGTTTTAGATCCCTGCGTTGTTCTTAGGTATTTTTTTTTGATGTTACAAAAGGATTTATTGTGTTATGTATATATACTGTTATAAAAAAACAAGGTGTGTCGTAAAGACACATGACAGCAATGACAATTTTGTATTACAGGGAATCATTTTAATTATTCACACAGTGCTTAACCCCACCATTTTTCGTCATACAAAAAGGTTGCGGATCAGAATTTCAAAGCCTTCCCAGAAAAACTTTCACACCAAAAATCTTATGTATGCTTTACAGTAAAAAAATAATATAATAAACACGCCTAAACAGTTGTATTATTAGATTGATATAAATATATATATATGTATCGGAAAACAGTAGAAAAAGTGTAAAGTAATTATTCCAAACATTTATTTTTCCGTATATTTAAGCTTCAAAAAGTAATTGGCAGCACAATTTTACATATATGTCAAAGTAAAAAATAAACTGGATATAGTAATTATTTTGAAGTTGTCACAGGTCCAATTTTGATATAGCACCAACGTTCGGGCATATCAAAATTTATATCCCATTCTGTATAAAATAAATAACTGCTCTCAAACAACACATTAAGCAATATATTTCACAAGCTTTTGTATACCGAAGCGAAGTGGGTACCGTCGGCAATAAAAGCCTTATGACTTCCCTGTACGAGCTGATATTTCAAAAATATTACTGGTTTTAACCCCCGCAATGTGCTCGGATGAAATGTTGTAAATCGTGAAGTCTTAGATGTTAATTTTTGGTGCTGTCGCTACAATTTAACAGTGGCACCACGGAAGCGGCTCTGAAAGCTCGGTACACAATGGCTGACAGTATATTAAGTTTCAGTTGTTTATAAGGGCTTTTATTGTGGCGGTGGATACACATGGAGACTCGCGACCCTGTCTGTTCGAGAACGCTTTTTCGTAAAGTACGCCTTTTGTGGCTTGTAGAGTGTTTGCTAATGGGTATCTTTTGATGTGTAGAGTTACTCAAAGATTGGTGATTAGCTTCGCTGCTAGAGATAATCTTACATTAAGAGATGATGCTACGCAGAAATAGAAGCAGCATGTTGTTGTAATTAATTCGGCAGATACTAATAATCAGCAATACCTATTTAGGCTATATTACTTTTATTTTTCGATATTCTGATGCTTGAA
The DNA here is from genome assembly GCA_948107665.1 of Lomographa bimaculata. Taxonomy (NCBI): domain Eukaryota; kingdom Metazoa; phylum Arthropoda; class Insecta; order Lepidoptera; family Geometridae; genus Lomographa; species Lomographa bimaculata. Next base: position 9,095,103 of record OX403603.1, read on the forward strand.
AATATACATACAGGCGTTGATTTCTTAATAAGAGTCACGGGCGTAGATTTATAATTATTAATTTGAGTCATTTGACTTTCATTAGAGGCTCTTTAAAGCCCAACTGAATAAACATTATAAATTTTGATTTGATTTTGAAACAGATACAAAAACAATTTAATATCTATGTGAGAAAACCGGGTCTTTTCGCGCTTTTATTTTTTTCTCACATAAACATGATTGAAGTTCGCGAAAGTTTAAAAAATTCTAATTTAATATCTAATTTCATCATAATAATATTATCGGCGCCAAATAATATGTACCGTTTTTTAGTGAAATGTGTGATGTAAGAATCGTCAGTTACAAATAAAATATATTTTATTTATATGAGAAAATTAGAATTCCCATCACAAAGAACAAGTTGTTCATGGAATATTGTGTTTATTAACAACAAGTCATAACCATAAAACGTGTTCAAATACTGAGAACATGATACATTTTTTCGTTTGATCATTTTAGTACCCGGATGTAAAATAATATATATACTTATTCTTTGTAGAGTTTGCGTATACCTTATTTCATTTTGAACGTTTTGTGTAAAATAAAAAGTTTAACAAATAACAATTTATGCTTAAACAAGTATAACTAAAAGGTCGCTGAACAGTATTAGTTGTAAACGGGATGTAAAAAGAAAAGAATAGAAAATACATTTATTTATGACACAGACAATATTACACTACAAAACAAACAGCAAAATAAATGAAAAACACAAAAATATAAGTAATACATAAATAAAGGCAAATAGAAAAAGTAAAAGAAAAAGATGTGTGATGTTGTGAGTGTCACGGAATATGACTCTTGACTCAGCATACGATTATGGTTAGAAAGTTCTAACCATAGTCACTGATTGTCAGTCGTAACCTATAAAGTTATAATTAAATAGCGATAAGACCGCCCATTGTACTACCACGATGATTGTAATATTTTTATTTGTCATTGTTTATATTTTTTGGTATACAATTAAGTGTTTTGTATTGTATTGTATTGTAAATACAAAGTTATAGTTAAATTTGACTATAGTCATGACTTCACGAATTTAGGCACAAAACAATATGATGTAGCCAATGTTGAATGTGCAACAATGCTGTTTATTAAATATATGACTTTTTTGTTGATTGTTTATAAAATACCTGTTTATTTTCGACTTGATGAATTCCAAATTATACCGTACGATACTAATATATATTATTTTCATAAGCAGTTTTTTTAAACAAACAAACACAAACAAAACAAACTCATTCACACTCACAGCCCCACACTTAGTTCAAAGACTTGTATCGTGGGTGCCGGAAACATTAACATCACACACACATTACACCCAGAACCAGAAGCACAAATATCCCTTGGGAAGGAATGTGTGCTCCTGCCGGGAATCGAACCCAAGACCCACGGCGCAGAGGGCGGACACCTGTCCACTGCGCCAACTGGGTCGTCGTCGTTTAACTTACTTTGTAGTCGACTAGTTTCGAACAAATTTGTTGTCCTTCATCAGGATGAGGCCGAGGCCCGAGCCGCTCGCCTCTGCATATCGCGCGTTTGACTCATCCTGATGAAGGACAACAAATTTGTCCAAAACTAGTCGACTACAAAGTAAGTCAAAATTATGGACGTGTTTCAAGCCGTATACAGTTTTTTTAACTTGACCAAATCAATACCCAAATCGTGAAAGAACCTTTCAAAACACTTGACAGATTCTGCTTACACTTCCTATTTACGTTTATTTTACGAATGTTTGTGTAAGCAAATACAATTATAGTCGGTTCACAAATACGACCTCATACGGTGTTGACAAAGGTTCCATAATTTAACAAATTCAACTGTGTTCTTGTTCTAAATGTCATGTTCACGTTTATATTAACGGTTATTATAATAACTTTGTCAAGCTTTTCCTATTTTTAACCGACTTCAAAAAAGGAGGTTCTCAATTCAACTGTATGATTTATTTTTCGATATCTCCGCCAATTATGAATTGAACTTGATGATTTTTATTTGTTTGGTAGATTAACTTCAGATGTAGTCTCATATACATTTTATCGAAATGGATTCAGCCAAAACCAAAATATAAGCGTTGAAGTCGGTTTTTTTAAGGTTTACTTGCGTTTAATTATTTTTAAATAAATAATTTATTTCTTGCTCTTATATTAGTAAAAAAAGCAAAAATAGGCTCGGTATGAGACTGGCATAAAACTTAGCCGGCCATAAACGCACGTGGTGCTCTTGTCGATCAAACAACGAGTCTCTAGTGACTTACACTAAGTTTTCGCAAGGATTTATTACCTACCTGACGGGTAGGTAATAAAAATTAATGCCAAATCTAATTCAAAACTTGTGTTCATGAAAAAGTGAAGAATCTTTGTTTACCCGACTTCGACGAAGCAAAAAGGAGAGATTTGATTTTAGCACTGAATGTAGTTAAAAATATAGTTTATCGTTGAACTTGTCTAACTCTTCGGGTGTCAGTCTAAATTTTTTTAATTAATAAAACCATATAGGTGGTGACCCTAGCACTCCATAAAGTAGTGACTAAAATATATTAACAAATAAATCAAGAGTGAATAGGTATCTTCTAGGCAAGCTTGCTACATCTTCGTCCACATCATCACTTTCCATCAGGTGAGATAGTGGTCAAATGCTTAACTCAAACTCAAGTATAAAAAAAAAATGCCATCAAGATGGATGTCAAATAAAAGAGCTGGTTTCAAAATTTGTGTATACTAGTAGTCGGGTTTGACTCTTTAAACTACCGTCTTGTTCTCTTAGATCCCATGTTGTGGGTACCAACATGGGATCAAAGTATAGGCAGTGATATCAGTTCAAAACCACACTTGAAAACTATAAAAAATGTATTCCTTACTCTGACAAATGAAATGTCACAACACACACCGCTTTCCACTTCGAAACTTCTTTCTTGACACGCCACAGTATATTGTTTTTATAAGAATTGTTAAAGAAATTATCTTAATGCCACACAGAAAGAGAAAACAAATACCAACAGTGAAAAATGAAATCCTCCATTCTCATCTCACTGATGAATTACTTCTGTCTCGAAATCCACACTCATCTCCTTATTACACCTAAACCTACTTAGTCCCAAAACGGCGCCTCAGTAAATACAACATAATAACCACTTTTATTAGACACGAACAAAAGGTTGAATAATATAATATCCTTTATACATGTCTTATCACAAACTCCGGTTTCAGCTGAAATCGTCACTAATTAAGCACGGTGTCAGCCGTTATTAAGGTCTTATCTCTTGCTCATATGGCTCATGAATCAATTAGATCCGCCTGAGGGTACCCGGTTATCCGGGCCGGTCATTTTAACAAAGACGCACGATATATTGTGGGTCCGGACCGTGTAGTGGAGATACGGACAAAGGCGTTCGTCCGGAAAACCCATGTAAAGTGGTCGGAGAAAAGAAGGTTTTATGGCACGTAAAGAAGCAAAAGTAAAAGTGCGGTATTTTACGTTATTGTACTACTGGATGTAATGTGGCTTTGCGGGAAGTACCTATATGTACATGAGTACGTATATATATATGAGTACCTAGATATAAATAGAAGTGCCATTCCGACGTCTGACTATATTGTACTGTATTCTTAGAGATAGAGTTTGAAAAATGTAACAGTCGTGACAATGTAAGGTGTCTGCACTAAAACTACATGCAATATATCTAGAGGAAAGTTATTTTCAATTATTTTGATATGAAATGTCATGTTAATATAAGTGTAATTTTTTTATCTGGCAATGTGTTAACATAATTCTTATACCAGAATAATTAAACGCAAGCAAAGCTTAAAAAAACCGACTTCACCGCTTTATCATCGGAACCTTGATCAGATTTAATGTATAAACACGCTTTATTGACTATAACTCAAAAACTAGACATCAGAACTTGATCAAATTTCAACGGGACCACATGAATAGCACCAGCTATTAAATAAAAAAAGAATCATCAAAATCGGCAACGAAAGAAGTTATGAGGTAACTTTCGTCGGGTAAACGAGAACATCGTCAAAGTACGCATTATTCTTCACAAAATAGACATTATTTACGATATTTCAAGAACTACTGATCAGATCTTAATCAAATTTAAATGGGACCAATTAGAAAGCAACATATTTCAAACTAAAAAAAAAAATTCGAACTCGGCTCACGTGGAGAGAAGTTATGAGAAACATACTCATAAAAAAAAATACAGTCGACTTGAGTACCTCCTCCTTTTTTGGGAAGTCGGTAAAAAGGATTAGCGTTTCGACATCGAATTTAAAACAAATAATTTATTCATAACTCCATTGTCACTAGTCAAATTATATCCAATACAGTTTGTCTTACACGTATTGATCAATTTGTTGAAATATTTTTATTTCATGTTATTAGTTTTATAATAAAAATAATTATTATGTATAGTAAATATTAATGTAACAATTTAGTTTCAAAGATGATCTCAGCAAACAAAACTCTATTAATTGCAGCAAAACTTTTAATCTCCAGCATCAACCCCAAATACACACCACACAGTCAAATAGCACTTCGATATAATCAAGCAAACTTTTTATCCCATACGATGACTTGCTTCATGTTTTTGAGTTTAAGCACGATAAATCTCAACATTACCGCATTACGAGGGCGATAAGTGCCTCAGAACGTATCATTTATCGTGCATAAAGTTGGCAACGCTGACATTGTGGTGTAACTGTATATGCAGTATGATAGTTAAGTTGAACGTTTGGAATCAACACACCCACACATTGATGCAAAAAAGTATACATCTCTAAGTTACACGTCACGCTAAGAATAAAATTATATGATAAAAAATCCGTTGATTATTTAATGCTCTCACTATGCAATTGCTTGCAGTATTTGTTTCATTATCAACTCGGGTAAATCACACACTTCTAAATTTGCAGAGGGTGAATTTTCATTAGCCGGAAAAATTAAACGTGTCGTGAGCAATATGTATCGCGCGTAGAGCTCAACAAATATTGGCCGTTCAGTGACGATGACGGAAGTGCCATGATTTTTGTTTACCCAAAAAGTGCTCAACGCGCCCGAAGAAGTTTTCTCTTCAAAAAATCAACAAATAAACTTAAATTATTAGGTAATGGCAGTTACATAGGTCATAATGACAGGTTTAATTCTGAACTAGACGATATGAATTCACATGCGCGACATAGGATACTGAAAGTAATATAACTCCATGTCATTGTGGTTGCGCCGCGCGTGATTCTGCAAAACTCTACCCTTAAAGGTTTGTTTTTTCGAAGAAAATATTTTTATATCTCCCTTGAGAGATAAGTTTGCACGGAGTTTTATTAACGACAGTTCAGAGTAGGGCTTGTAAAGATTAGGCTTTTTATCATGTGCGGTTTACTTACTTATACCAGTTTTTGTGGGTAACTACGATGACTTGTATATTAAACGGCTATAAACATAGAAGCTATAATTGATCCTATTATGGGATGACCTGCAAGTTTTGAACAGCAAAGACTTGCTTAGACGAATATTGAAGTGGTTCCAGTGGAATATGTGACGAGTAAATTTTAAACTTGTTACGTAATTAGGTTCAGCAAACTTTCCTGTATAATTGGAACGTAGTTATGTAATTAATAAGTTACTTGTTAAAAACTTTTTAAAGACAAGCTTTTAGAAGTCCGCCATTTTGGATTTAAAGTGACGTCACTTTAATTTTCGAGTTATTCTCAGCAAGCCCTTTCATTTGACACCCATATTGTAGGAGTGCATTAAAAATTACTTGTCCGCCATTTTGGGTGTTCTGCCGTGTTGAATTTCACACAACCAACCATGCATTGTCATCCAAACTAAACGTGAATACAAAATTTCAGCTCCATTGGTTGAAGATATCTGCTTCAAAATTGAGTTGCTAGATTCCGATAAAATTTATATGGCATAAAATTTAAATGTATATGATTGACCACTTCTGAAGTATAATCTACCAAAAAACATTATAATCGATTCATAATTGGCGGAATTATCGCGTAACATATACATACAATCCATTACACATATTGAGATTATAAAGTCCAGAGATTTGGTATCTACTAGCACCAAAAAGTTTAAATGCGCCTCAAAAGTTTTATATATTTTCGAATACTTTCAATTATAAGCGCCAGAGCAAATACAATTATTTAATTCCTGACAGCGTCAAAGCTAAGGAAGGGAATAAATAGGTTCCTAAACTTCACAGATGAAGGTAGTTATCGCTTCCCCTCCGTCTTTAAGCAATCCCATCGCCCCTAATTTGATCGGAGGTTTTTATTGCCCTAATGAACTATCCCATGAGCCTTGGGGTCTATTACTTATTTTGTATGCCGAAGCTTTTTCTGAATTCGTGAAAATGTTGTTGGATGCTGTATTTGAGAATTTATTTAATCATGAAAATAAATGTAATAATGAGTGAATAATGACAGAGTGCAACTAATCTAAGGCCTAAAGCCAAAAAATGGCAATTAAAATGATATTAATGAAAACATTTAGGCATGCAAATGCATACACTTAAGCGGGCGGCAAGATTTTTTCTCGTATGGGATATAGTTAAAATAATTTTGCAAAAAAACGAAACCAGTTTTGTTATAAATCATGTTGGAAAAATTAACAATTTTGTAAGGCACCAAAGTAATAACAATCGTTGCGTAGAAACAAATGTTAAGGTTTGTTAATTTGCAATCGTAATTAGCATTTTATATCGATAAATATTATTTTATGTGGGTAAGTCTGGATTACTTATGGCGCCGCTATCGGCCGATGATGCCAGCCAATCATAGAGCGGAATTTAAGAAGTAACGGGTAGGAACCCGGTTATGATTGGTTGATGTTATCGAACGAACGGTGGAGCTGTAAGAAGCAAGTCAGTGTTGCTCGGGACTCAAGAGTTGGGAGCTTGAATTGATAAGGTGTGCGAATTAAGAGAAGAATATAAGTGTTCAAAAGCAAGTTTATTGTTTGATTCCTGACGCCAAACCCTGATATTATGATGGTATTTTATCACACAAAGTTCAAATCGAATTATAACGAAGTAGGCAAACATATCCGTAATATATTCACGAAAGCTATCTAATGCCTGTCTTATATTAATCACTTAAAGTAATCACCACAGAACTGTATCGTACTATGGTTAGATCATTTATCACAACCTAATAGAGGTTTTTACCTAACGCCCTCATTCTTTCAGCCTTTTTGTCGAGTATACACTTTTACCTAGCGCGACGAATAAGTGCGGGGAGAGCTTCGAGTAACAGAGCTTTGACCTAAATTAAGGCCAGATTTGGGTATTTTAGAAAATTGTTAGGCAAAGAATATTTTGTATGTGATACACTAAAAATCGAATTAGAGTTACAGTGATTTTTGTGGTATAACTAGTACTAAATTCAAAATTCAATCGATGTCTGTACGTAATAGGTTTAGATATTTCTAATTATGGTATATTGATACACCTGGTTAAGATATATAAACTCTCTATTTAACACCTTAATTGTTATAAAACAGAACAGAAAATACTTACAAAATAAGTATAACAATATACGGTCTTGACGCTAAAAGCGAGCTTTTCCAGACAACTTTTGAATGGTTAGTTTAGGTAATATATCGGGACTTAATCGCGCTAAACCTATTTTTATGTACCTCAACATTCAGTCTTCTCGAAACCATAGCCAATGGTACTTGGCCGGAAATAGTTTTTAGAACAATGAAGTCCCGACATATGACATATGAACTATGTGTTCAAATCGCAAAAGTAATATTAAATCATACCACTAAACTCAATCTGCTACGAATTCTGTTTTGTAATAGTGAAAATAAAGATAATTACAAAATACCAAACCATTTTTATCGTTTAGCAAATCTTTTTTATTATCTCAATAACTTAAAGGTAACAATTATATTTACGTTACAAAATGTATGTGTACATTTTTAATAGATGGAATTAGATAAATATCTTTAAGCATGATCCTGTCAAAAACACGTTATAAACTACCACTAAATATTTCCAAATGAGCTCAATTTCAGGGGTTTACTATTAATCAATAAAGGGTTCAGTTATCAATATCCTGGCGCCATTATCAGACCCTTGTAACAAACTGTAAATGGAATAGTCAAAACAAGGCAAAGTTGAGTAGCTTTACGCCATTGAAGAGTTTTTCATGCACCGTCATCAAATACGCTCGACGTCACCAAACTAAATATATTCGCAAACTTTTAAATCGATGTGACTATTACAAGGAGATTTAAATTAATCATCTTCCTACATAGATTTGTCTACATACTAAGTTATGTTTGTCAATTATATATAAGTAAAATAAATTTAACGTACCTACATAAAAACTAAAGAAAAAATATTCGATACTCAGTCAAAACGAGAGTTCTTGATAAATATAGATTATTATTGTTATGAATATGTGAAAGTAAGTAGACCTTTTATACTAAAAATAATGTTAGATTTTTTATGTCCAAGAACATGATTATTTATAGCTGTTACCAGCTGGGCCGAGCTGGGCACTTAGAAAATGTTACACGTTTATAAATTGAGTCGTCGTAAAATTTCATAACTAACAACTTTATTTTTAGAACAAGGCTTACGTATTATATCGAAACATGAACACATAGTTGCTACAAGAAAATTGTTTTCTCTTTCGATTATCCCTTCTATATAATGATCCAATAAGAAGAACACAAATAGGAAGAAAAAGTACACACGCAAAGATAAAGTGAAAGTTAATTGATAGTGACTATAGGGAGTCGGCGGAGCAAGTACTATGCAAGAGATACGTGTTGATCTATAATGTGTAACTATAACGTTAATGTTTAACAAGCATAGCTACCCATGACGGTGGTTCTACGTGACGTAGCCCATGCCTCGTGCAACTGGACTGTGCGTCTACTTGACGTGGCGCATGCCTCTTGCAACCAAATTCTGTGCGTCTACGAGACGTATCTCATGCCTATCGCAACTGGTCTCTGTGCTTGTGCATGACGTAGCACTTTCCTAGTGTAAGGGTACTGTGCTTGTACGTGACTTAGCCTATGTCTCACGCAATTGAGCTTTGATATTCTTTATTGTACACAGATAACATATTGCGCCAAGCCCATAGACACACACACATACACTTTTTAAATATTAGTTTACACGAAAAAAAACATGATTCAACCGACCCTATACTTATATAATGTTTTGAAGGTTTATAAGAAAAAATGTATATCTAGAGCCTTACAACTTTATTAGTTTAAGTTTAGATCTATTTAATATTCAGCCAGCAGACACTCCTCTAGAACTAGCTATTTTATTAAATTTAGATAAACTCAATTTAGCATCAGAATAATTCCAATAAGCAAAGTGAAACGTGACCGCAAAACGTTTTAAAAAGTCTAGAATTTAAATAAACTTACATTAATAAAATAGAATTTAATTTTTGCTGTCTATAATAATCTTGTGTTTTTTTTATTTATGATGACTGATGACAGTGTTATAAAGGTAACGTAAAGTAAAACTAATTTATTTTTTCAAATTCTCTTTTTAAATTTGCGATACTGGCTCAGTTATTAACCGTCATTCTCTTATAACATTGTTCTATTGGGTTCATGTGAATAAACAATTATGATTTTTTTATAGAATTAATGCCCATAACAAACAGAATAACTGTGTCCGAATTAGAAATAAAATTATTTAAAAAATTTGTATGGTCGAACTGCGAGGTAAGGTCAGGTTTTGACCTTCCAAGATGAAAAAAAGTCGAAAAAAAAATATACAGCGAATGATGGCGTCATTTCCCTAAAAGAATACCTATGCTTCATTCGTGAACAAAAAATACCATGTTTCCCAAATTTTCTAACACGTGTGGTCACGAAATATAACGTACACCTACATAATTACCTATTTGCGGAAAGGAAAAGTACCCGCAAAAATGTTAAAACTAACGAGTGGCCGGCCTAGAAATGGGGCTACCGAAATTACTACCGCCACCTAATGCGGAGGCCCAGGTGGCACAACACAGGAATGGAGGCTTAAACGATTTCCCTTCTCTGAAAATACAGTGTTGGGGATACAGTACCTAGGGGTCTTACAAGTTGTTTTGTTGCTACGTGCAGTAACTCAAAATATATAGGCAGAAAGTCTGTCGAAGTCAACCTTTTTAGGTATTAGACTTTGAGCATTACATTATAAAGTTATCTTCCAATTAAAAAAACATTCGCAATAATACTATGTTGCTGTAGAGTAGAGTAGAGATTGTCTAAGCTGAAATGACGCGCCCCACCTTCGCATTTACGCACATTTACGTGGTCGGATTTATCACCCGACTAGTCGACCGTCTTGTACACGTGCAGATCCATTGTTCACTGAACAATCGACGCTCCCATACAGATGAAGTTTCGTCATTAATATTTGCACTCACACATCTAAATAAACTAATTAAGTAGTGGGGCGCGTCATTTCAGCTTTGACGAGCTCTACTATAATGCTATATAACTGAAATTGATTATATCTGTATCTGTAAATTTCATATTTTGTAATGATTATAAATTTGTATTATATTTACGATAATCTTTCCGATTAGTTACTTAAGTTCGACGACCCAGTTGGCGCAGTGGACAGGTGTCCGCCCTTAGCGCCGTGGGTCCTGGGTTCGATTCCCGGCAGGAGCACAAATTCCTTCCCAAGGGCTTAGTGCTTCTGGTTCTGGGTGTAATGTGCGTGTGATGTGAATGTTTCCGGCACCCACGATACAAGTCTTTGAACTTAGTGTGGGGCTGTGAGTGTGAATCTGTATGTTGTTTGTTTGTAGTTACAACTATTGTACGTCCAAAGAGGACAACTGTTGAGTCAAAATAGTTTATTTAACACCTACTTTTTACACAGTTATAACAATAAAAATTTATAATCCTTATTCTAATAATTTAAATATACCGCTTAGTGGAAAACTCCTGACAAGTGCGACTTGCGCACTGAAAATTCAAAAAAAAATTATATTGCGTTAATACAAATTAAAGTATACAACATAATAACATCTAAATCTAAGCTCGATTGTTTGTATATATAGGTAGCATAGGTCTTTGCAGAATTGTTAGAAATTGTGCTGTATAGTAAGTAGTCTTAGAAAATATAGGCAATTGGCCCGTAGGTTGTAGCATAGTAGAAATATATCAGTAAGATAACTCGAGGCCCGTAGGAGATTCAAATGCCTACTCTAGCCGAATACGCAGAGTTGTCCCTAACTCCGACTTTTAAAGGTAACCTATATGTAAATTGTAAATTATTACAAATCAACAAGTAGGTACACTGAAATAGTATAAAATGTGGTGGTAAAATAGATACGATTTCATTTGCATGAAAGCTGTAATTCGGCATAAATATACATATTAGCCACTCCGACAGAGTCAAAACAAAATCTTGAAAAAAAAAAAGTTTTTGCATATGTCAATAGAACTCACGCTAGTAGTATATATAACGAAGTTAAAAGGAAAACTATCATAGCTAAGTAGGCTTCAATAAATCAATGTTCGCAGCATGTACTTATCTACGACGCGGTAAAATATCAATCTTTTATTTAAATTACCAAAAAAACATGCGAGGCAGTATTTGGGGACTGCCGATAGCAGTGAATAATGTATATATACACATTATACATAAATAACCATTATAAGTTGATCCCCGATCGTGGGCAACATGTATCGCGCATAGAACTCAACAAATATTGGCCGTCGGTGACGATGACGCGAGTTCCATGATTTTTGTTCACCCAAAAAGTGCTCAACGCGCCTAAAGAAGTTTTCACTTCAAAAATATTACATAGCTATTAAATTGATTAAACACGGAGAGTAACACAACAATAGGTCCGATTGTTTGACGTAGACATAATTCGAACGAAACGCTTCGCGCGGCACGCGATATCTGTCTGCGCGGAAAGGCCCGCGGCGAATGGCGTGAACACGGCCAAACGTTGACAACAAGCGCGGGGGCGGCCCCGGCTCGTGTTGGCTTCGCCGGACTGTAAGTTATCATAGTGTGCGTGCTGAGGCACGTTCGTACGGCCGTGCACACATACAAGCCGCGTTTGGTACCACTCTATGAAGACAACTTACTTATATATTTCTACTATGGTTGTAGCATTGTAATATATTTAGACGCAAGAAAAAAAAAAACCACAAATTAGTCGAAATAACATGTGATTAACATTATAGCAAATATTTTGCGCAGCTATTTGCTATTGAGCTGGGCAGTGTTGCAAGCTTTTCGGCCACTTTACCGATTGGCTGAGGTCTAATAGATCCTTTATAAAGCTATTGTTATTTTTATTATGTGTTAGATTTTAATAAGTTGTACCTGCGTTTTATTTTTTAATATTGTTTTATGTGATAATTAATGTGTATGATGGAATGACAAGCATTTGTCTAATACCGTGACATATAGACAGATAGAAAGATATATTCCTCTACATATATTTCACTCTATATATCCAATAATATACACCGAAAGATTTGTGACTCTGTGACGATGCCATAATCTCTAAATTATTAGAATATTCCCGCTGCTTATCTCTAATAGTATCACGATTGTTCGATTATCGTGAATAGCTTCATAAAAAAACAGATTTGTGCTTGATATAAGTTGAGCAACTGTCCGAAATTGAAGTACCTACTGCCCTTTTTTGCACGCATTCCAAGCTATTCAGTGCTTTAAGCTGTGTGATCTATCTATCTATGATGTTAACATAGCAGCTCAAAGTTAACATCATATATAGCTACAGGCTACAAAATACATACAGGTACAGCATTTTTATTATATAACACTTAACAAATTTGAATTTAAATATATGATATTAACTAGAGAAGAATTATTGCATATTTTAGTACTAGTCACAAGATAAGATTAGAAAAGGGGATTAAAACAAATAGTACTAAAAAAATTTTTAAACCGCTTGCCAAAGGAAAAGTGCCCAGAAAGTGCCCAGGCTACGTTTAATTTTTCTTTTTATAACACTTAGATACTAACTATCGGAATACTTAAGTTTAGTGTTAAATACTGTATCGACTAAAAGGGACAAAAATATAATCAAATATGAAATGTTTAGTATCATATCATACTAAGTACCTTAAGGTGACAGATTATTGGTATGGACCTAGATATCAAAAAGTCGATGTCTTAAGACTGTCTCTTATTTGTGAAAAATTTACAAGCCTGTGTGATTAAGATTGTCTCTTATTTGTGAAAAATTAACAAGCCTGTGGCATATGATGATGACCTTGTGTGTAATGCTTAAATTGACGACATAATAATATATTACAAGCATGTTTCTTTATCAAGATTACGCCGAAACCGATACTTTTGTTGCTATCTAAGTTATACGGGCCAATTGCCTATATTTCCTAAAACTAAACTAAAACTATATACAGCAAAGACCTAAGTTACCTAAATGACATCGAGCTTATAGGTAACTCAAGTGCTCAAGCCCACTACCAGTGAGAAGCGTTCCCATCATGCTGGCGGCATTGCCTCTCTGCATTGCAATGCTAATACGTTGAGCCAAATAATATACACGTTGAGCCAATAATAAAATAATGCCAGCATTTTGATCACGCGTCGCCTCAACCAGGCGCTCTGATAGATTGATTGAAAATACAGTGTCTCAACATCAAACGGCTCAAATATGTAACCACTGCTGAGCTTTCCATATTTTCGTCGTTTATCTAAGTTAATACATATTTTCAATTTATATTATATGCCTATATCTTCAACTAGCAATAGAAGTGTACTGTGCATAATGAGATTTTACTAAATCATAGAATTTAATAGACTATGCAAGTTAGATAATCTTTACTCATACCAAGATTGTTAACTGCTTCCCACTGTATCCAAAGCTACCATGCAGTGGTGATAAAGCCTAGTTTTACCGTAAAACACCACACTTACCTTGAATATTTCAGTATCATGCATTTTGTATGTGGAGTCATCACTACTTCAATGTAGAATTCACGAGGTTCTTATGCGCGTTTATTTCAAAGAGAACAAACATCTTGAATAGAATAATGGGACGCTTTAGTGCGTGATCGAGGAATATTTCGATAAGCGAGAGCTTTCGACCAACCAACCAATTGGCGCAGTGGGCATATCTCTGTCGTAAGTCCTGGGTGCGATTCCCGGCAGGAGCACAATTTTTCAAGCCCAAGGTGTTTTTGGTTCTAGGTGTGATTAAATGTGTGATATGTAAATATTTCCGGCACCGTCGATACAAGTCTTTGAACTTAGTGTTGGGCTGTTAGTGTGAATGTCACATCTTCGGTCGCATCATCACTTTTCATCAGGTGAGTAGGTGGTCAAATGTTTGTTAATAATAAATAAAAAAAATGTTTTGTTTGTTTGCTTTTCCACTATCTCACCCATCAGATTGGTAAGTGTTGGTGTGGTCAACATGTTAGGCCTAGGTTATAAGTTAACTGACTCTCTGGGGTGGCTTCCAAAATACCAATAAGAGCTTGTCGACTTATTGCACTTACGGGTGGTAAACAATTGCTATATTTCGGAATAAGGTACCAAGTCGCGATAGAAAACGACCCATCTTTATATTTCATTACGATGTTACCATCACTGAAAGCATATATACGTATGAAAGGATACCGCGACCGCCTGATCAAAGGCCGTTACCACTGTAGGTACTACCAATGTTACAACATTATTTGTACCTAGTAGACTTTTTGCCTAAAGCAGGACCAAAAATTTCAAATTGATACTTCGTTCTTGATAGAACGATGAAACTTGATAGAGCGAATGGATTTTTCATTTCGAGAATATTAAAAAAGTGTTGATTGAAACTCACTTGTAAATAAAAAATAAATAATGTGTAAACACGAGCTAAACTGATTCTCAAGGCAGCTATCAAAACACAGTTTTGGTGTTTAAAGAAAGAAAAATAATTTATTTCGACCCGTAGCAAAAAAAAAAGTGTTTAGGTTCAAAACTTTCTTCTTAAAGGTATTTTACTGTACTTTTAATAGAGTGGCCAGCCAGGCGCTTTAGTAAATATCCTCTTTTTAGAAATGCTTTCAAAACTTTTGTTAACATCTTCCTCTATTTTATTATAGTTGTTATAATGATATTAACTTCTGCGCTTTTTATCTCCGACAGGCCAGCGTTTGACTACTATCTCGCCTAATGGTATGTCAAATTGAATTGGGTGCAAAAAAAATCTTAACTTTTTCAAGTCAAGAATTTCTAGACACACGCACTCCATCATCGACTACATCATTACTTAACATCAAGTGATAGAGAGAGGGAAGATTTGTCTATCCTGGACAAATAAGCTATAAATAAACCCAAAAGAAACAGTGATGTTGTCTATAGACTGTTTGTTCTACATTGTTTGCGAACGTCTTTACTTAATGTATACAACATACCGATAAGCCGAACCCTAAAACAACATTCTGTCGTCATACCAGATGCCACTGACCTTTGAAATCTTACACCCATTAACAATATACTCAATTTTCAAGCTCTTCATACGAAAACATTTCAAGCTTGGCTTTGATCATGTTGTCAATATCACTTCAAGTTTTAGACAACCGTCAAATTCGCTTTGACCAAAGGTCTAGAAGCCACTTGTTAAGTTAATTTAGCTCGTGATACGCGGACAGAAGGCTTAGAATAAGCTGTAAAGGACAGCAAGGAAGGTATCTACCGCAAGTGCCATTGAAAGCCTTTGTCGCTGCACGAATTTCCGTAACACTAATCGGTTCCAAACCTATTGTCGGATAGTAGTGCTGTATCTAAAGTTTCTATTGCTAGTTCAGAACTAGAGCCAAGCTTTGTCCGAGCACACAATATTGCAGCTTGGTCGGAAATGGAGACCATATTCGACTTTTATGATGGGTTGTTAAAATTGTTGTGTGTATTCTAGCTATACAAAGAAATTGGAGAGATAATCTGTATTAAGATAAAACTATTTAAACGAATTAAAAAACAAAACGTATTACATTTTAACTGTACGTTAAATACGAGATTACGCGAAAACTTGAAAGAGTATGGTGTCAAGTTGAATCAATAAAAAAATTGTTATGATATGTTCAAGGGTTCCGAAGATAAAGCGGTAAAGCGATTTTTTAAACTTATGTAAATGATCAGTTATTATTGACATATTATAAGTTATGATACATACATTATAGGTTTTAATATATAAATAATTTGCTATATAGTTGATAATATAATTAAGATGGCTTCAATTAGTGATCAGCACGAATCCGTTATGGACTCGGCTGATTCTGAGGATTGGACATCCTGGAATTGAAATTGGAAGCTAGTTGCAAGGGTCGACCTTTTACCGTGAGGGAAGATAAATAAATTCATTCGGTAAAAGTAGTCGTGCATTCGTGTGAAATATAAATAATGAGGAAAATATCTTACCTGTATTAAGATATTGAAACTCTAATTCAAAATTGTTTATTGGGCCCCATAGAGACAAATTGCCAGATTGGCAAATTTACAGCCATCTCGAGACATGGCCAGAAATTCGATGGTACGTTTTTTCCATTTTTATCGACTTCAAAAAAGGAGGAAGTACTATGTTCGACTGTGTATAATCACCGATTTCACCTCCATTTGTGGACCGATTCTCAAAATTATTTTTTGTTTGGTAGATTATACTTCAGAGGTGGTCCCATATAAATTTTATCGGTTTCGATCAAGCCAAAACCAAAATATAAGCGGTGCAGTTGGTTTTTATATTTCAAATATTCCTCACATCACTAATTCGCAAAAGGTTTATCTATATTTCTCAGTCGCCAGTAACCGCTAGTGAAGTTTATCTTCATGCGTCCTCGTCGATTACATTATAATTGATTTTAAGATGAAACTTTTTACATCAACAAACAGTAAACTGATAGCTGTTTTACGTTAATGTCTTATTCTCTAGATACGAATTGTATTATAGATGATCCCATTTGTACCAAAGTCAGTAGATATGTTCCTCATTGAGTTCTCACGTAGTGGACAAACCACATTTCCGTCTGAGCACAGTTAACACGTAGCGGCGGGGGACCGCACAGAATTGACTCGAGTTCATTGGATTACGCACCTCCATGCGACACGTTTTAACAGTTCGTGGAAAATATCTGCATATAATTTATTTAGTAGCGAATGATAATCAAGTAAAGATTGAATTTCTTACCTGTGTCTGTGTTTCCCGATAAGTATAATGTTGGAGTCTTTAAGTCACGAGTGAACAAGTATCTTCTAGGCAAACATCATCGATCGCATCATCACATACCATCAGTATTAAATATCAGGGAGATAGTGAACAAATGTTTGCCTATCCTGAACATATATTTTTTATCTTATCCTTTCATGACGTATTGCGTCCTATTAACCGTTATTAATGACATAAGTCCTTAACTTCGTAATGTTTTCTCCAAAATAATAAGCTAAAGCTAGCTAGCTAAATATAGCATAAAGTATAAACGATTTCCCGCTCACAGCCCCGTACTAAGTTTGATGATTTGTATTGCGGGTGCCGGAAATATTTACATCAGACAGAATCACATCCATGACCAGAAACACAAATTTCCCTTGTTGAGAAAACTTGTGTACCCGCCGGAATCGAACCGATACCATAGCATCTACGAAGGCAAACATGCAACATCTACGCCATCTATCTATAATGCAAAGTATCTGGATAAGTATTGCTCGATTTTTTGTTAGTGAAACGACGTTTTCTAAAAATGAAACCTAGTTAGATCGATTTATCGCCCCCGAAACCCACTGCATACTAAATTATATTAAAATCGTTGAAGCCATTTTCGAGATTCAGATTATATATATACAAGAATTGCTCGTTTAAAGGTATTAGATAGATTATTTGTTTTACGTTATCAAAATTAAACGTACACCTTTACAATAACGATAAAAAGCTTTAAAGTCACCTGATGTAAAGATTATTATACGCACTAGTCTTCAAACTAGGGATGAAAAAGAAAAATAGCATATATTATTTTATATTTTACAAAGTCGCTTAAAACACGAATAAGATGTTGCTGATGTACTCTCTTTCGCTTTTGATTGGCTTACAACGTGCATCGCATTCTTTAGAGATGCAAACGAGCTCGTTGATTGCGTTTTAAATTGTTTCAGCAGCTCTATGAAGATATCAACTGCATCACGTATATCTAGGCTAAGTAATCTGTGTAAATTTAGTTCGCACGCAATATACAAACCGCAAGGCCAACCGTGAACAATTAACATGTGCAGGAACCATGTGGGACTGAGTCTCTCACTGGAGTTATTGCATTATGGTTAGATGTGACACGTTTTATCTACTCTATGTAGATTGTTGCAGTACAAGTTATAAATTATAATTGTAACTTGCATGCATTGAAATTACATCCAGTAGGGTCATTTGTAAAATACCAAACTCCTTTTGGTACATCATTCTAAACATTTCGACCAACGTATACGTGGTTGCAATGATGTGGTACGACGTGGTTCGAATATTGAAAATTCTGTTTTACGCCTTCTTTATATATCTCAAATATATTATTTATCTTCTCTGTTAAGTCTAAGGTGTCAATAACCAACTGGCTGGAGTGCATATATATGTTACTAAGCGAAGCGAATGTCATTCTTCGCGGGATAGTGTAATTTAAACTTTAATTAGTTACAAACAATCCGCCCGGCTTCGCGCGCGTTTGCGGATTAAAAAAAAAATTATGTACAAACCTTGACATTTACTAACACAACAAAAAAGCCGTTCTCGAGTTTTTGCGAGACTAACGCAGGACAGTTGATTTTTTTATATATTGTATTGAATACATCATCTTAATTATATAGCATTCAAAACAAAATCGTATAACTAAATGAACTAAGAGTTTGGAACAAGTATTAGGATCTACCAGCGTTTTGGTATTTTCGTCAAACTACCTTGTATATGAAGAAAACAATTTGTAATATTTTGACTTTTTTGCAGTATTTTAAGGGAATTACCACACTTTTGTTGGTCATTTAACTGTCAAGCAGAAGAACGCAAACATTACAGTATTTCGAATTAATAATATAGTTTATCAGTGATTACGGGCAGATTGCCTGTATTTTGTAAAAAAAAAAATAAATAAATTTCAACTATGTACATATAATAAAGAGCTCACTACGAGTCACTGAGCTTAAGTAACTCAAGTGAATTGAAGGGCAATATTACCAGTGAAATCACAAGACATAAAGTAGATTTATCAGCTAAAGTCAGTGTGATAGCGCAATCCATTACCGCGCAAGATTTTGAATATTTGAAGTTCAACATTTTTAATCGTTTTGAACTGTAATTGGGTAAGTGTGATGCAGCAAGTCTCCAAAACCTTTGAGAACATGTATGATCAGTGAAAATTGGTATCTTCTAGGGAAGCATGCTACATCTTCGGCCACAACATCGAGTTGCATTCCATCAGGTGAGAGTGTATAAATGCTTGCTTATCTTGAAAAAAAAATAGATGAAAAATGAGGATCGACTTGCTCCAATAATCACTAATCATATTTCGTAGTCTTGTGTTCATTTAAAAAGTGAATCGATGTATTCGCACTTTATAGTAGAATTAAAAAAAAAATGACAGTATAGCTAAAGCGTCCGTCACCAAAATGAGGTGGATAAGATTGTTTACATCTTCTAAACTCTACTGTCACTTTTATTATGAAAACTATCGCGATTGTTATTCACTGTTAAGTGACGGTAGAGTTTAGAATGTCATTGTGAGATAGGGTTCAAATGATCGCCTATTTTGGCATAAATGTGTTGAACATATTTTTTGCGTGATCCAGTCCCCAACTGTGACATGTTATTTTAAAACATTATTTTTACGAACCAAAAATCTGAGAGCATCGAGAGTTTCCATTTTAATAATCGAGCCGGTGTTGCGGTCTCCCGGCGGCGTCTTGGTGGGATTCACGGTGCGCCGTTGTACATTCCCTCTATATTTCCCGGGTGTACAGCCACAGCAAAATTAGTTCAGTGGCTAATGTAGTAAAAAGTTGAAAATGTTACATGAGTAAAGTTTAAAAAAATAATAGAGAATTTATTAATTTTAATACAGATGCCAACTTAGCTATCAATCAACCTTAGTAATAAATAACAGTTACTACCGGTTTATGACTTTCAGATAATTTAAAGATGTAATTAGATAACATTATACAAACACAAACACTTTCATACTTACAGCCCCACACTAAGTTCGATGACTTGTGTCGTGGGTGCCCGAAACATTCACATCACATACACAATCACAACCAGAACCAGAAATACAAATTTTGCTTGTGGAGAAAACTTGTATTCTCGCCCGGGAATCGAACCAGATACCCCTGCATAGAAGGCGAACGCTCATCCAACTAAGCCAAAGAGCGGAAAACTATTCAGAACATAAAATGTATGACACAAAAAAGTATCTTAATTTCCCAATTACAACTTGAAACGTCTTTGAATTCCAAGCTGTTTACAATAAAATGGTATAATTAATATTAAAGGTATGCATTACAATTAATTACTAAGTGAACTACTAATAAAGGTTTCGTCACAGGTATTTGGAAGCATAGTTTGATTTTAAACTCTTTATAAGTGCCTTAATACAAAGATTAAACAACTTACAATCAATCCTACTACATAAGATCGAACAGAATGCGACTGACTGTAGCTAAATTTAGTGTGCGTTCGCCTTCTAAGCATGGATGTCGAGTTCGATTCCAGGCTGCAACACAAATTTTCTCGCAAGGGAAATTTGTGTTTCTGGTTCTGGTTGTGATTGTGTATATGATGTGAATGTATCCAGCACCCACGACACAACTTAGTGTGGGGCTGTGAGTGTGAATGCGTTTGTTGTTGTAAATATTATTAGATAACATAATAATTATTAGCTTTTATTGATTGATAAACTTTGCTAGTGTAATCCTACTTCATTTGTTTTGCTACGTTTACGTCAAACTTACGAACAAAGGGCCTCTTGTACCGTCTAATACGGAACATGGCTTCACACTGCGTCGACTCGGCCAATTCTCGGCGTCACCGCTACATGGAATTGCAAAGGCCAATTCATGCTGCGAAACCTACATCAGTTGTGTTAATCGAGTTAAGAATTATCTTCGTACAAAATATTGACGAACAAAATGGTTTAGGTTAGTTTATTAAAAAATAAACTGACGACCCAGTTAGCGCAGTGGACAGGTATCCGCCCTCTACGTCGTGGGTCCTGGGTTCGATTCCCGGCAGGGGCACAAATTCCTTCCCAAGGGATATTTGTGCTTCTGGTTCTGGGTGTGTATGTGATGTGAATGTTTCCAGCACCCACGATACAAGTCTTTGAATTAAGTGTGGGGCTTTGAGTGTGAATGCGTTTGTTTGTTGCCTTTTGCAACCAAGAAGGATTATACTAACCTATATTATAAATCCGAAAGTTTGTGTGTAAATGTGTTTGTTTCCTCTTTACGCTGTAACGGCTGAACGGATTAGAATAACATTTGGAATGTACATGAGCTTATACCTTAGATTAACATATAGGTTACCTTTTTACGTGATAAACGCAAGCAGCAATCACTGTTAGTAAAAAATTAAAGTATTAGGGTATTGTTCAGTACATACTATTCATCATTGCGCCTGTACATAAAAAAATCGAATACTTTATGAGTTTATGTAATTATTTTATTTCCTGGTTAAAAAATCAAGGGATTGAGTAAATTTTAACATGAATATTATTATTATTTAAAAACCAATTTTTTCCCTATATTATTTACGTATGGATATTTTTATCTCGTAACTGTATCTGCCGCAATCAAGTTGATAAAAACGTTGTTCTTTGAGTGTTTTTTGGCAAAATTGCTTCCACCAATTAAAAGCGTTTTTCGGAAAACAGATTTTTGTGTTTCATTTGAACATAACAGATTTTAAATTTCAAAACAGTGAGTCACGGTGAACATCAGACGGGCAATTTGTTGTATTTTATACAATATAAACTGTAACTAATAAATGTCGTTGAAATAATTGCATTAACGAAAGTCAGTTAACTGATCTTTTTTCTTACTTAACGAGGAATTGAAATATATAAAATAAGAAGAAGATTGAAATGCGCAACCTTGCCTTGCTTGAATGACAAGGCAATGTTGTGCATGTCAATCTTCATTTGTTTTAGCGCGTGTCAGGTTACAAAAATGTTTATCATGAGTATTTCTTTTCCTCCGCTAAGTGCGACTCTATGTTACATTTACGCTTTAATCCATTGCAGTTACAATCCTGATTGTATCGCACAATCCCTCTCCTCATTGTCTTTGTATCTGAAACATTCCTCTGACAATCTTTCGGGGAGATAAACATGCTATTTACTTTTACTAAAGCTGAAATTGTCACCTAAACTTGTTGAGCTACTTCACGGCGTAACTTCCCTCGCAGGGGTACGCGAACTTGCGAAATTTATATTTAAGGCATTACTAAGTTAAACCCGCCTGGCAAACTCTACAGCTTACGGACAACGGGGAAGGAAGGACACTTTAGAATTTGAGAAATTTTCTCTTGGAAAAGTTGTTTTGGATGTACGCCGACATAAATCATTAGTCACCTTCTTTGTGTGCCGTAAACTTTATCAGATGCAGGTGATAAGTGCGTGAAATGCATATGCGGGATTTAAACGTTTGTTTATGAGGACCGTGGTTAGTATTTTGTGTGTATTTGGTATGCAATATAACATATTGCAAAACCGTGTTTGTACATGTTTCTATTATACTTTTTTTTTACAAACTCAAACTGACTTTTAATCGCCCTTATTATGTGTACCTACTGTTTAGCTCATGTTATCAAGGAGTCCAAACAAAATTGCACTTAAACCTATTTGATTCAAGCAAGTTTTTTTTTATGTTATGTTATATTCGGCTTAACGAAACTTACTTACACGAAAATTTCGACTTACTTTGTAGTCAACTAGTTTCGGACAAATTAGTTGTCCTTCATAAGGATGAGTCAGACGCGCGATACGCAGAGGCTTGCGGCTCGGGCCTCGGCGCGTGACTCATCCTTATGAAGGACAACTAATTTGTCCGAAACTAGTTGACTACAAAGTAAGTCGAAATTTTCGTGTTTTAAGCCGAATATAACATAACATAATGAGTAATACTCACGATAGTTTTAACATTAAAGTTTTTTTTTTATACTGGATAGGCAAGCATTTGACCGCTATCAAACCGCTATAACTATATACCACTATTTATATTTATATAAAATTGTATGGTTATAATGTTATTCAACATTCAATTGTAACTTTTTGTGGTAAGGTCTCGTACATAGACCTAAGTTCTACAAATAAAAAACAAAAGTAAAACAGAAAAAAATGCAATACGGCAATGAAACCTATGAGCAATTGAATAATATCACATCGTATTTTATATTTGTTACAAACCTTTATGTTTCAAGAATAATAATTAGTGATAACCTATGTTTGATAAACAAATCAGTTATCAGCGGGTAAATATCACTATGAGAGACGTTGGGCTATTTCATTATCAAAATACCAACAAAAAAACAGTACATTTTGAGACAAACACGTAACACACACAGATTAAGACAGAGACACACACTTTCAAATTTATAATTTGTGATTTGTGTGATCTGTATTGATTAAAAATTAAAAAAGTATTAAAAAAACACCTTAGAATTTAACGTGTAGCAAAGACTTAAAATAAAATTTTAGTATGGTAATAAATTCAAATTGCATGTCAAGCATTTTTATACATATGCTGCAATTATAGCTATAAACTAAAAACCTTGAATTACCTGCCAGTTTAAAAATATTACGCACGAATATTGTAATATAAACATAATTTCTCGGCGCAGGTGGCAACACTTTGTGGTATTTTACAGTCGAAGCTTGCGATACACTCGTAAAGTACAGAATTTAATGCATAGTTCGCTACGGAACTTAGAGTTCTACTAAAGAAGGGACCCGGAATATTAAATAAAGAATAATAAAACGCAAGCAAAGCTTAAAAAAAGACTTCAGCGTTTTATTTTCGGAACTTCGATCAGATTAGATGTACTAAACACGCATTTTTGACGACATTTCAAGAACTACTGATCAGATCTTGATCAAGTTTAAATGGGACTAATTGGAAAGAAACATTAGTCGAACAAAAAATATTGATAAAATATCGGTTCACGTGGAAAGAAGTTATGAGGTAAGACAAATAAAACAAAAAAATACAATCGACTTGAGTACCTCCTCCTTTTTTGTGAAGTCGGTAGAAAGAAGTATTTGGATGCATGTTTCAGTGCAAATTTCATGTTATTTGTTTACTCGATATGCTATATTAGAAGAGACTTCTAGATTTGGTATCAATTACGAACTGCCCACTGGCTTATGTGGGTTCGCCTTCGCCTTTTAAGTATTAAGTATCGTAGGTTCGATTCCCGGCGGGAACATACAATTTCCCCCTATCCAATTCTTTCAAGGGAAATTTGTGTTTCTGGCTGTGATGTGAATGTTTCCGGCATCCACGACGCAAGTTCTAATTTAGTGACTGTGTAAAAGCGTTTATGTTTTAACTTATGTTTATGTAACTGTCACCTACTGTCATTCTTTCAATTTATTTTCAATCACTTGAAAGTCACGGGAGGGGTAGCAACTGCAAGTCATTGTTTGTTTTGTCAAGGGATGAATTTGAAATAGCCCTATCATACACATGCTAGTATGATAAACATAAAAGATACTCTTTTACACTCACAGCCTCGTAATAAGTTCGTAGAGTTCGTTTTTCACAGTTTTTAACACAGGATTTCTCTTCAAGGGAAATTTATGTAATATATTTATGCAATGTAAGTCTCTTGGTATTTTATCGAATACATTTAAGAGAATGTGCCAATAAATTACACGATCTAGTTCCCCCATCCCCACTCTGTCATCGAACAAACAGACAAACTGCTAATCGACACCTGTATATGGTAGATATTCCACAAATGCGAACAAAGCGTTTAGCTTCCACATTTATTATGCGACCGCTAAGGATTGGGACACCTTACTTGAGTCGGTTTTTCCTAATAGGTACAATATCAGAGTCTTCCAGTCCCGAAAGAATAGGTATCTTCTAGGCAATCGTGCTCCATCGTCGATCACATCATCGCTTACCATCACATAAAAAAGGTGTGATAGTGGTCAAACGCTGTCTATAATAAAATTAATTTAAAAAATGAGTTTCTGGATCTGGGTGTGATTGTGTATGTGCTATGAATGTTTATATCTAAGACACAAGATATTCAACTTAGTGTAACGCTGTGAGAGTGAAAACGTTTGTTTTTGTTTGTTTATCATTGGTTAAAATGCAAATATTGTTTATCCTCCGCTTAACGTACCATTTCATAAGTAGGTTAATCAAAAAAAAAAATCACATTAACAAATTTAAAACCACATCAGCAGTACCAAGAATTTACTCGAATATAAAAAGCCTTTTATAATTAAAAAATAATCACGCGTGACATACTTTCGTTGCCATAATGAAATGGTGCGGTAACCAGACAGGTACAGTCTGATATCCCTGTAACCGTACACGCTGTCTCATATTTTAATCCCATTAAAACGAGCAGATTACTGAAATGCTGATTTTTTAAAACTCACGGGAAAATGCGTAGGCAGAACTTTATCGCTGGAGTGAGAAAGGGATGAAAGTGTAGCTGTCTCGCTCGCACTCACATCAATCCACGTCGCATGCAACGTGAGATTGTGTTTTTATAACTTTTTGTTGGTTGACTTTATTATACGCAATGGAATTCGTTTCTGCTATATGCGTTGGATTGTATAAATAGGTAGGTAAAAAATAAGTGAAATAGTTTCGTATACATTTTAACATTTAGGTTATGTTTATGGACGATATGAGGAAACAAAAATATGTTTTATTTTTAGAGGCAAGTAAAATGTATACACATAGTCACGCCTCTTTTCCATTGAGGTAGGCAGAGACCACATCTCTCCATCTGCTACGATCCTGACACAAACTTTTCTCTTCTCCTACATTTATGAGTCTTTTCATACATGCTCGTTGGGTGCGGGTACTTTTGACCTGGCCTTTCTTTAAGTAAAATGTATGCCCTAGTTATATATGAGTTATAAGCATAAAAATAGTATTTGGGCTAATTTAATATATTGAACTACTTGTTGACTTAGTTGGGTGCGCGGTCGCCTTCTAAGGATCATATATCGGGTTCGATTCGAGGCAGGAACACAAGTTTTATCCCCAAGGAAAATTAGTGTATCTGGTTCTAGTTGTGATTGTGTGATGTGAATGTTTCTAGCAGCCACGACACATGGTCATCGAATACAGCAAAACAAAATTTTAAGCTTTGCAATTTAGAGAGGCAACGTGCTAGTATGACGGGCACCCACTGCACTTGTAGTAGGCTTAAAAACTTGAGTTTCATAAAAGCTAGGTGGCTTAGAGCCCGCCCTAAATATACTCGAAAAACTTAATCCTCCTTAAGCGCAGATGGGTAACAAATACATGCTTGTCAAGGTTCCATTACTCCATTATGTGCATCGAAAACCTTTTAATAACAAACAAATACCTATTCATTTTTATATTATGTGAATGTGTGGAATAATAGTCTAGTCCTTGTGTAGCTAAATATTTTATACCTAATATTTTTTCACAAGTAGGCAATCATTATATCGGCGATGTGGAAAAATGAAGCATGTTCGTCGCAGGTCAAGGATCTTCAGTGTTCGGAAAACCGAAAGAAAATAACTTATCTAGTACCTACCGAATCAGTGTTTATGTAGGTACCTACGCTGAGGGGAAATAGTTACTTACGATATATTAAATTATTAT
Source organism: Lomographa bimaculata (assembly GCA_948107665.1). Taxonomy (NCBI): domain Eukaryota; kingdom Metazoa; phylum Arthropoda; class Insecta; order Lepidoptera; family Geometridae; genus Lomographa; species Lomographa bimaculata. Next base: position 9,121,969 of record OX403603.1, read on the forward strand.
TATTTCATGTGGTTAGGAAGTGAAACGTTATGTTTAAGAATTATTTTTAGGCTTGCCATCTGATGATGTTGTAAGTACCATCCATAAAAGTTTTATTTTCACGAAATGTAACGTTGGGAAAGAAGTTAAGTGACGTGAAATTTAAGTACTTTCTTATCAATATCTTCTATGAGAGTAGCTTATATTCTTGAGGAGTAAAATGTTATTATATTAAATTATTATAAAAGCTCAATACATGCTTCAATAGTAAATCCTACTAATATTATAAATCCCAAAGTTTGTGAGTGTGTGTGTTGTTCTCTCTTCACGCTTTAACGGCTAAACGGAATCGGATGAAATTTTGAATGTTTTTTTAGAAACTCCAATTCATCATAACTCAATATTCATGGTGTTGCCACGAATGCAGTAGTTCCTGTTAGACTCCCTACATGTAGCTAGATGTGTGACTTGAGTATTACTACACCTTAATGTTGTTACTCATTGTATAGGTAAAATATGATTTATGATGGTTGACTTTTGCTAGCTACCACGGTATTTTACTATAAGTTAGGAGTAGAAAAATCTGCAACCAATCATCAAATGGTGTTACCAGGTCACACCTCCCCCCTTTATATGCCTAACGTAGGCACTTACCATCCTTAACCACATCCATTACTTGCCAACATGAGAGGTAGTAGTCATACGCTACCAAAAATCTATCTCAAATCTGTTAAATGAAATATATACGCTGCGTTTGTACCTTATTCTATATTTTCATTAATTTTACTAAAGGGAACCTCTAATAAAGCTATTGTCTTCATTGCTGAACGTTCGAAAAATGTGCCAAGCTTTTACAATCGCAACGCTTCGAATTCGATATAATTCGGGCCACTGCTCCGAAGAAAGGAGGTTATAGAGCAAAATCATAGATTTCCGGGTCATTGGAAACGGCGAAGGAATGGCTGTCTGACTGGAGTAAAGTTGCTTTTATAACTTAGCCTAAGTAAATTGGGTTACATAGGAGATTTTAAAATAGGACTTACTAAGTCCAGGTTTAGAAAAGTCAACGTTTTTCGAATTGTCTTGAAGACTTTTGGGAAGCATTCTTTGGTAGATTTCAATCGCAAATATCCCCTTCGTCCATTTTGATCCACAGCTTAGCTCCACGTGTGGATCCGAACTGTGGATCTACATGCCATGGTTTCCTTTTTTTACAATACAATACATTTTTTTTTTATGTGACGGTGTTTTTGTTCGAACTCCTCCGCTACGGCTCGACCGGCATTAATTTTTTTTTGTTATTTGGTAGGTATGAAAATAAGTCGTAAAGTATTGTTTACCCTCCTACCTCCACCCCAATTTTTAATCGTGGTTTTGTTATTCTTGTATTAATACAACCAAAAAGATTTTAGTAGGTATGACATTAAAGTACTAGGCGACCATAAACGTAAAAGAGGTAAAACACTTTTTCTAAACATGACATTGCAACGCATGCCGGGTACAGCTAATACAATAATAATAATTGCAATTTACGCGGCGAGTAAGCCAAGAAAAAAATAATAAAACAGTCATTAGACCTATGATTAATTTATTAAGAATATTATTCTATAGGTCACCTCAAATTTCAATATCAATCGTTTAAAACTGGCCGTATTTTGATGCATAAATAATGAACGTCAACCACTTGATTTGAATAGTTAAGGCTATAAGCCAGTATAAAACACGGGGCGGGTGAAAGGAACCCAATGAGCCGTGCATGAGCCTGTTACGAAGGCGCCTATGACTATCCTAGACCATTGGATACGTACTGTATATATCTAGACAGTACTTAAAGTTCTTCGACAATTATTTAGGTAGATATGTAGCATATGTAGTATATTTCGATGAATCACATGGCGCAGTGGGTATTTATGCCCTCTGCGCAGTGGGTACTGGGTTCAATTCCCGGCAAGAGCACATTTTTCCTTCCCAGGAGGCATTTCTGGTTCTGGGTGTGATTGTGTGTGGTATGTAAATGTTTGCGGTATACGAGTCAAGCAAGCTTAAAAACCCTAACACAGTATTTCTAATTTTAAAATCGAATTAATAAAAAACCGTGAATGATCACAAAGAAAGCCTATACTTTGACGAGTTTATAAACTGCTGTTCTATTCTATAAATAATATGAAATCAAACTGTAATGATATGTTTATCTTATCTGTATTTTACTCGTATTCTCTACGAACATATCGGAAACATGTCACGGCCATCCACCGTACTCGACTATACAAAACGATCCAAGACGAAAATCTCATTTTCTACCGAATGTAAAATTATATTGGAGTCAATTTTGTTTAATCCCGCCGGGGCACCCGTCTATGGGTTAATTGGTACACGACCGGGAACTTCGCAAGCTATATGCGGTTTTCTAGATTTGCCCCCGAATTTGGTAAGCAGGTGGGACGAACGCCCAATTACTGTACCCGGGTTATACTGCAATATGATACTATGTAGCCTACTGCGGAGCCGAATCGATTTTAGTATGAATTAGTTACGTGGTATGAACTTGTCCCTAATTGGACTCTCCATCCACATAGAAATTGTATAAGATTCATTTAGCTTATAGGATTTATAATATCATCAGGTAAGACTCGCTTCGAATTCGATTGATGTACTTTGACCCGTGACATTACGTATTCTTATCTATGACCTTTGATGTTGTAATACAAGATCAAAGAGAACTAAGTACGTTTCAACATATACCGTATAATATAGTAAACACTAGCTGTTCCACGGTTTTGTCCGAGTTGATTAGAATAAAAAATAGCATTTTATATTGGTTTAAAATTTCATCTAAAACCGTTTAGCAGCATAAAATGGGAACAAACTAGGGCTTTTTTTTATTTCATCGCCTAAGGGGGTAAATATGGGTGAACGTTGGTCCTTTCTTTTTAAAACTTTCTGTTGTGGAAATAGATTATTTTAGATTAATATATAACGTTTTCATAATTTTTTGACTAGGATGACTTAAGGGAGTAAAATGGAGGTATAGTGATAAATTTAATTTTAGCCTAATATGGTTAATGCTATATAAGTAAAATCAATGGAAGTACATGAATAAAGTATAGATAATACTTTTAGTAGTATTTTAAGTGAGATAGCGGCAAAAGGCTTACCGACCTGTCATAAAAAAAAAACTTCTAGCGTACACGGAAATGTTTACAACCCTGAAGTAGAAAAATCATGTCGCTATTATTACCAAAAATAATATTCCGCCAGCTATATCCGTGAAAGCCAGTTCTTTTTTATTCAAGATAGGCAAACTTTTGACCACATTTTCACCTGATGGTAAGCGATCATGTGGTCCACGATGGAGCAAGCTTGCTTAGAAGATACCTATTCATTTGCGACTTGAAGACTCCTATATTGTACTTATCAGGAAACACCGACTCAGGCAAGGAGTTCCATTCCTTTGTAGTTCGCACAATGAATGTGGAAGCAAAAAGCTTCGTGCACTTTTGTGGAATGTCTACCATATAGCGGTGTCGCTCAATACGGGCAAACACAAATGGAGGTATAGTGATAAATTTAACTTTAGACTAGTATGGTTAATGCTATATAAGTAAAATCAATGGAATTGGAAGTATTTAGATAGACCAAAACAATAATATTTTTTCCCAGGAGGCTTGTTGAAAAACTTCTTCATTTTTTAAGCCACATTCGTAGAACCAATAATTATTAGGTTTATAAGTAGTATGTATTTTTTATTTTTATACCTAAAGCTAAACTGAAACTATATATATCAAAGACCTTAGTTACCTACAAGACAACGAGCTTATAGGTAACTCAAGTGCTCAAGCCCACTAAATATGTATTATACATATTTTATGGATGTTGGATGTTTGTTAATGTCAAAATTACTCAACCGATTTAGCTGAAATAGCTATGACACCTGGAATAATTATATTTTAACTCGATTAATGCGAGCGATACCATTGGGCACAGCTAAATAATATATCACATAATCGGAATATTCACTTTTAGAACATAGCTATATTAGCTATGCTCGGGAGTCCTGTTGCAGAAAGAGAGTTAATAAACTGTACCGAATAAGTTGTAGCATCGGTTCGGTCTAGAACTATGTTCATGGATCGGTATACCACCTCCTTCAACTTTTTCTAAAATATTGTGATGTTAGGCAGCTGCTTGATCATTTTTGGGCGCATACTCGTATAGCGCATACACACAAAGCATCGAATTATTATTGTTCTGACGATTTGAGATACATCTTCATAAACGAAATGAAAGAGGGTCCTCGACTACAGAAACAATCATGCAAAGGTTTTATGGTACACTTACTAAGCTTTTCGATTCGAGAAATGAATCATCGCAGATTAAAAAAAAACGTCTGAAAATTGTTGCGCTCGGGGTTGCCACCTCAAGGCCACCGACTCGAGTGTTCATTTAGGTAAAACTTTTAGGACACTCCATTGTTAAAAATATCTGGAAACGCTCAGCGGCTGCTAATTCTTCCAATTGTTTTCAGAGCTTTGTTGGTCCGACCATGGAAACTTTGTTTGGAGCTATTTTTCGCAAAGCAGTTAGTTATTGAAGCAAGCATTTGCTAAGTCTTCTCAATTTATAGCCTTGTGTTTTGTCGAATAATGTACGCTATTTAAGAGTAATTTTTTTTTGATACTCTAATTTTGTTTGTTTTCTTTACCTACTTATCAGGACAATAGTCTCGTGGTAAACGTTTACATACGTAAATACGATATTTTGCTTTTTGCCATGCACCATTATAAAATATGTAAACAAAGTTATGACTTCCATAATATGAACATATTTTTCTGCAAAATTTCATCAAGATGGGTATAGCCATGATTAAGTATTACACAAACAAGGACGGACTAAATTACTTTCGGATTTAAAAAACATAAATGTTTTTACACTCTTAGCTCCATATTAAGTTCAAACACTTGCTGAAATCAATTAATCTCACACATTCATTCACACCTAGAACCAGGAAAACAAATTTTGCTTGGGGTGATAATCGAACCCGATACCCGCTGTTTAGTGGACATACACGCTCACTATGTTAGCGGGCAGTTATATTAATATATTAATTAAGTATTGACTCTGTAAGTTGAGGACCTCGCGTGTTACAAAATGGCTGAAATATGTTTTTTTTTACGTTTTCAACCCGAAATAATTTCTGAAATTTTGATTTTTTTTCGATAACTGAATCATATCAATAAAAAAAACATATAATTATAGAACCTGCTCACAAAATTTTACAGCTGGACATTCGGACGCACGAAAGCATTTTTGCCTAAGCTAAATGGTCGCTTCGCTTGCGCTGCTCGCTCGGTTAAAATTAATTAAAGTGAAAATTATTTATTTAATTATAATTATTAGAATTTTATTGAATATCAACGTAAATGTTGTTATGGTTATGAAAAAAAATACCCACTCACATAAATATGTTTTCTTTTATCTGATTCGACAGCGTGAATATACAGCACAAAGCTAATATCCACAAAAATATAGAAAGCGATAAACTTTGTCATAAAATGTAGCGAATTAAGCGCTCGCATTTTTCCTGCAAAAAAGAAAATGAAAATATTGTCAGCCTATTATTTTCCCATTGACAAAACACGTTTTCGAACAGCGGGCAACATAAAAAAGTTTTAAGGCCGGTCCGCGACAGCCGACGGGCTTTTGCGGTCAATTAAAAGAGTGCTGAATTTTGAGTTTCCAATGTTGTTAGGAATTTCGGAGGGTTGTTAATCGAGTAATCCAACTGTTAAACACGCGTGAAGGGATTAAGAGGCAATTTGTTTACGTACGTATAGGACGGGCAAGCGACGGGCAGGCAACGGGCATGTTGACTAAATAATACTTCGGTGACGCTGCGGTCACGCGACGGGTTCCGACGGTTGAGGTTACGATGAACTTGTCGGGTTTGAAGGGTTAGTTTAATTCTGACTTTTATGATCAGGGAAACATTTTGGAGTTTGGTAAAATAAGCGTGTAAAGTAGTTTCAATGTGACCTTATGTATAAATTTAACGGGTGTGTTTTGTTAGGATTTATTTGATGTTGTTGTACCGTGTGATTAATAGAAACATGGATGTAATCAAATGAAAAGGATAAGTAAGGATAGGTAACTTTTAGTAGTATTTTTAGTGATCTTCTAGCGTACTACCCTGTACGGAAATACAGTTATAGTTTACAACCTTGAAGTAGAAAAATCATGTCGCCATTATTACCAAAACTTATATTCCGCCAGCTATCCGTGAAAGCCAGTTCTTTTTTATTTAAGAGGCAAACTTTTGACCGCAATCACACCTTTTTTTTTTATTTGTGACAGGCTATTGTTTGACCACTATCTCACCTGAAGGTAAGTGACAATGTGATCGAAGCTGGTAAATACACTAGACCTGGAATACGCAGGCTCTCCAGAACCTGATGGTAAGCGGTGATGTGGTCGACGATAGAGCAAGCTTGCCTAGAAGATACCTATTCACTCGCGACTTGAAGACTCTCATATTGTACTCATCAGGAAAGACGGACTCAGGCAAGGAGTTCCATTCCTTTGCAGTTCGCACAATGAATGTGGAAGCAAAAAGCTTCGTGCGCTTTTGTGGAATGTCTACCATAAAGCGGTGTCACTTAGCAGTTTGCCTGCTTCTTCGATGATAGAACGGGGATGGGGGAACTAGATCAGTTCCTTGGCACACTCTATATCTCTATCATGATCTCTATATCTCTATCATGATAAAAAAAACCGAGAGACTTTAACCTTTAACCGAGAAAATTTTAGGCCTAACGAGTTTATAGTCCTCAACCACATGAGATAGTGGTCAAATGTCATTTCGGAGAGTGTGTATCGGAATCACACAATCTAATTCCCCCATCCCCATTCTATCATCGGATATCAACACATACTCCTAAGCGACACCCCGCTATATGGTAGACATTCCACATATGCGGACGAAGCGTTTTGCTTAAAATAATATTAATTTCCACATTCATTATGCGAACGGCTAAGGAATGGAACTCCTTACCTGAGTCTGTGTTTCCTGATAAATAAAATATGGGAGTCTTTAAGTCGCGAGTGAATAGGCATCTTCTAAGCAAACGTGCTCCATCGTCGACCGCATTATCGCTTACCATCAGGTGACACAGTGGTCAAAAATTTGCATACGCTGAATAAAAAAAATATATATATTAACATTTCGGTTTAACCGATTACTATTGATAATCATGTCAAAATAAATAAACAAACTAGAATAAAAAGACATTGACGATCATGTTACTTGATTATAATACTATATATTTATATACCTATACATGGTGTATAGATATTTAAATATACAGGTGTACAAGTGATTCGCCCCGGCTTCGCCCGTGTGCAACCCCTGCAGCGCCATTTGCCGGGCTGATTTATGAATCTAAACCATCCAGGACGGCACCCAAACGCATTCAAAAAAAATTATTCAAATCGGTCCAGCCGTTTAGGAGGAGTTCAGTGACATACACACGTACAGTAGAATTATATATAAATATAGGTATGTAAAAAAAATCTAGATTATAAAAGCAAATTTTTTTTTAGATTTTAGGAGGAATCGTTAAATGATTAGTACCTATTAAATGTTCGATATACCGTGTCCAATGCCTTCAAGAGAGAAAATCCAAACACCTTGCACGTGTCTGGGAACACGTCACTGTATCGACGAAATAAAATTAAATCGTCGCAATATATAATACGAGTCAGGTGTGATTGTAGTCAAACGTTTGCTTAGACTGTAATAAAAGAAAAAGTCCACTCGTAACAGATTCGTTTTATGAAACAACTATCCGTGTCCCACCGCTTTGCCCGCGTTTATCAAGTTTAAAAGTAGCCTAAGTGTCAATCCTAGATGTAATCTAGTACATTCCAAATTTAATCTCAATCTTACACAATAATTTTTTTTTTTTTCTTTTTTTTTTTGGGACTTTTACCTAATTTGGTATGCCAGCCCCATCATACCCTAATCTTTGTCTTCATCTGAGCAAAATTATATTGTACAGAGAAAGTGCCACATCAGCTGATGGGTTTGCTAAGATATGAGTATAACTTCCAATGTTACTTCTATGTATGTTATACTTTTGCACAAATGACTCTCTTTGGTTTTTTGTTCGGTCACACTCCATCAACAAGTGGTATCTTACACACTTACATACTAACTTTCGTGTGATTAACCTCTAATGACGTAACCTTTTAAACTTAAACGTAATATATCTGTTATGCAAAACACGCGATCAAACCTTTCCTAGCTAGGTAAAGTTTGAGATTGTCGCGTTGATCGATGCGGTGCGAAACGAAGAGTCGGGTAGCATCACTAACGAACCATAACTTCACCTGAGCTTGTCAGCTCTTAACGAGGCTCTCTCTGTGCTGCTGTCGAACTTGCTGAACTGATGATATGAACTAAGATATCTGCTGCCGATCGTAGTTCAATTTTTAAGGCGCTAATGGGCAAATATTTCCATTTTTACAAGCTTTTATTTGACGACCCAGTTGGCGCAGTGGACAGGTGTACGCCCTTTGCGGCGTGAGTCCTAGGTTCGATTCCCGGCAGGAGCACAAATTCCTTCCCAAGAGATATTGTGGTTCTGGTTCTGGGTGTAATGTGTGTGTGATGTAAATGTTTCCGGCATCCACGATACAAGTCTTTGAACTTAGTGTGAGGCTGTGAATGTGAAAGCGTTTATATATTTGTTTATTTAGTTCCCCCGGTCCTGTTGTCTATCTATCGGTGTGTAATCAAATCTTGCAATCTAAATTAGACCCACTTCCCGATGACCTATTGGACTCAAATTTCATGTACTTATGTATTTTCGGCATTAAAATGCTAGTCTAATGTTGGAGATGGAAGATGGTCATAGGAACTTCTGCACTAAAATAGATAAACCCATCGAGTTTCGCTTGTTTGATTCGTCTTGACAAGTTTTCCGGTTGTGTAAGGTTTTAGTCATTTTTCATTTACAACTAGTAAAAACTTGATAACAAACATTTTTTAAAGTATATTTTACTTGTTATCTGGGTAATAAAGGCTAACTTTTCACCGCTATCTCAATTTCATCTGTTGGTAAATTGTGATGTGGTACTCGCATTCGATATCGTACTTATTAAGCCCTTTTCAACGATACCCCACAATGGTAGATAAAAAAAAAATGTTTGCTCCCCACTTACTATGTAAGGGAGCCCCCTTAATATTATCATTAATATAATTTTAAATGTAATTTCTGGATTTGGGCTTTTTTACATATTCTATGAGAATTTGAAGTCGTTCGCTTATATGGTTTAGACGCTAGATGCCTCTGACAGACGGACGGACAAATTGACGACCCAGTCAACTTAGAGATATCGCTTCGCTCGATCAATTATAATTGTTACTTATAGCACTAAAATGTTAGTAACAGCAACGATACATTTTTCTCAAAGTATCTATGTATCTAAATCTGCCAGTACCTCATGAAATAGAAGAATGTGCAGCTTTTCACAAAATATTGTTTCAATTAATTTCCATTCTATTACACATAGGAACGATGAAATAACCAGCAACAAAAGCCACATCTATTTTAATAATTGAACAATTGAAATAACACATATTTAATACATTCCCACAGGCAAATAGAATTGCTATGTCTATATTAAACCATTCCGTTATTTGAAATATTTTGGAGTATCTGACGCAAATTCTGCATTATTCATGTAATAATTTCATTATGCGTGTTATATACCTCATTATCATTTGCCTTTATTAATTTGTATCGTTACTTCAATTATGGCAAAAGCTTCTGTTACAACTTTAATGCCGTAAATGGTGTCACGCGAAATGGTTGAGGGATTGGCTTCTATTTTTATTTTTGTTCTGTCTGAATTTGTATGAGAACAATGGTGTTGGTCATAACTTTATGGTCAGTAAGTTAATTATTGCTAGAAAGAACTTTGAAAGTCATTATAATACTAATATTTATTGCAGAATAGTACATGTGGAACCAATAATAGTAACATAAAAAAATTGTTAGTATTATAGTACAACAAAGTGCCGGAAACATTTTACATCATACCTAGGAGCATAAATGTGCCATGGGAAGAAAAATTGTGTTCGTGACGGGAATCAAACCGGACCCACGGCTGACCTGCGCCAACTGGGTCGTTTAAGAAACTGGATCATAGGCGGAATATTGTGGATATCGTGTTGTTACATACATTACAAGTACAGATTTACAAGACTAAAAATATGCAGCGGACTAAGTATACCATGCTCTAGTAAGCCGCCTCCGCCACAGTAAAACATTTAAGATACAATACACACTGTTTTATATCTCGATACTTCCCTGCCCCAGCATAAATAATATATATACATCGTATAACTCGCGTTTGGTGCGCGTACCTTTTTTATAGTGCTACCTATTTTACCGTAATTTGTATAAAATACACAGTCATTACAATGCCTAGAACGAAAGCTTTGCCTCAAACAAGAAACAGATAAATTTGCATTGCATAAAAGATAATCCAACGCCGGTGTAAAGCCGGTGGAATTTCAACACGTTGAACTATTGACCTAACTAAAGCAAAACAAAGGTGCTTATTATGTACACATACATAGGCAGCCCGACGCGGGTAAGTTACCGCATCGAATGAGCCAGTTCAAAAACGACTTGGAACACGCGATCATTTCGATTCAAGTCCGAAAATGTTCTATATGAACATTATACTCATACTTACGACAGCCGGCAAATACTACGACAAATCGATACGTCTTGAATCAATAATATAGCAAACTACGCTCATCAAAACTGTTTGAATTTACGGTGACGATCGATCACAGAGGTTCGAATTTACATTTTCGATGCTATAAATTGCAGACAATGAAATCTGCTAGTTGAAAGCCGGACTTATTATTTAATTGGTTCGAAGGCTGGAGGTGACTTGAACTGAAATAGATGTCTTCGCCATCTTGGAATCGATTAATTTGAATCCACATCACGTGTTCAAGGAAATCGGTCAGCGGGCCCGCAAGGAGCTCTGTGGTCCCAACTCCCAGTGGTATGACAGCACGTGACAGGACTTTACTTTAAGTCTACACCTTTGTTCTGTGTCGCACAATGGAATTTATTGCTTGTAGGTACATAGTTGCACACAATCAATTTTCTCTGCGCGATGCCTTCTAAAATGTTTGCTTCCATCGTTTAAACAGTTTTTGTTTTCACTTTTGTTTTCCGACTGAAATGTTTAACTGTTTGTTTTTAATGTTTCTTAAAAAAGTACTTTTTGAGTACTAACCGTAAACAATCCTTATGTTTATGTGACCACAAGGTTGTAATCAATATAAATGTTCTAAATGAAATCAAATTGTTAAATTTGCCGTCTTATAAAACACTAGCCGTGCCCCGGGGCTTCGCCCGCTATTATCAAGTTAAAAAGTAGCCTATGTTTTAATCCTAGGTATAATCTATGTACACTCCTAATTTCGTCCAAATCCGTTCAGCCGGTAAAGCGTGAAGAGGGGACAAACATACTTACACACTTACACACAAACTTTCGGATTTATAATATTAGTAGGATTGCACACTCACAGCCCCACGTGTGCTCGAAACATTTACTTCACAAGAAATAAAAAAGATTTCAAAATTCCGACTTGTAGGATTGTAGATCGCAGTAGGTTAATATTATCCGTGGTGTTAAAGATGATAAATAAAGAATAACCAGACATTTATGAGGAAAGGCAAAATAAATCTACGTCTATTTTCAGCGTCAATCCACACAAATGTTTGTATCAATAACGGGATATTTACCATGTATTTCGTAGACACAAACATTTATAGTAAAAGTGACCATGGTAGTTTAAAAACTTAAACCCACACAAATATAGTAAACCTTTCGTCAACTTCCGGTTCAAAAGTCGTGGCTAAAAATATTCATCGTCAAAGTACTACAAACAACAGAAATACTAAATACGATAAATAGAATAACATCACTTTAGCTCTCTAGAATCTCGTATCGAGCCTAATTTTCTAGCCTTTTTTAGCCCTTGGGATAAATTAGTCTAATATGTCAAAAGTGTACTACGAGTATGTGAATTCGTTACTAAAAAATGTTTACATTATACCTGTTAAAAATATATATATGTCGCAGCGGCGGCGGTACGGCGCCATCTGTTGGTAACGCCAAGCAACTCAGTTGCTTGGGTGTGGTCGATGCCAGTGGTGACGTTTTGCAATCTGACAGTGACAGTTGTAATGGCGGTGACGTCTGACGGTCCGGACTAGAGTGAACAGCGGCATTCTGGATTGAGAAGTCAGAGCGGGCGGTCGTGCAACTGCAAACACCACGTGGCATCGAACTCACCGCGTTACCAATCTCAATTTATCTAATTAATCTTCAAGTTGATTTAAGAACTGTTAACGCTATCGAATAAACCAAGGATTGTACAAAGTATCGCGAGTGTTATTTCGAATATTAACCATGTCGGATCACTCTGAGAACGAGTCTCCATATCTACCCCCGACATCAGAAGTGGGATGTGAACCAAACGACCCACATGAAGAAAGAAGTAAGTCGACTAAAGGCAAAGATAACGACGAAGCACGTGTTGTCAACTCGGACGAAAGCGAAGGAAAATGGCGTCAATTGTTAGACCTACAGAATCGCAATCTTCTGGCGCTTATACAAGCCATGCAAACGCCTGCGCCATCCACCAGCGGCAGCGTACGTTTTCCAGACTTTGATCCGGAGAAACGAGACGTCGATGCGCGTGCCTGGCTGGCAACTGCGGACATGTGTGTGACCGAACAACATCATCAAGGAGCGTCGCTTATGGTCGCTTTGAGCCGCGCACTCAAAGGAGAAGCATCGAACTGGTTATCGACGGTATCCTACCCCGGTATGACATGGAGTGGATTTAAGGAGCTCTTCCTGGCAAGGTACGACTGTCGGGAAACTACTGCTTCCTTCCTTATTAATTTAAACACCAAGAAGCCGAAAGAAAATGAATGTCTAGCTGCATACGCTGCTACCCTCATGACGTCGTTAATGTCCAGATGGAGTGGCCTTAGCACAGAGGAGATTGCTATCGCTACAGTTTTAGCTCATGTTGCGAAGATTGATCCCCGAGTTCAACGATTGTCGTTTACAACGGATATTAAAACACGCAACGAACTGCAGAGGGAACTTAAGGCCGTTTCATTTCTCAAGAGGAGCACTACACCTAATGATGGATGTGAGGGTCCGGAAACGAAGAAACTTCGACCGAATGGACCATATGCTGCTATGAAGTGTTTTACTTGTGGGAGATTAGGACACAAGTCGATGCACTGCCGCGTCCAAAGGGATACGAAGCCGAAGACAGCGAACAGCAACAGCAACAGCACGGGTAGCCAGTCAACTGGGAAAGCCGATTGGATTACTTGTTTCAGGTGTCATCGTCAAGGGCACTATGCTTCTAACTGTCCGGAGCAGAGCAACCAAGAGGCGAGCCGCAGTTCTGCATCCGGTCCTGTCAAAGAGAAGCGCGTGGACGTCTGCACCGTTAAGACACCAGCTGGATCTTTGCGTCATTTTGGTGAGCTGTATGCTTTTAATTATGATTCAGGTGCCGAATGTTCATTGATCAAAGAATCTGTTTCGAATAAATTTCGTGGTAAGCGACTTTGTGACAATGTAATTATGACGGGTATTGGACAGACTAGTGTAAGCTCGAATACTCAGATTTTGACTACTATCGAAATTGACGGGATAACGTTTGAAATTCTGTTACATGTTTTACCCGACTATTGTTTGCGACATGACATTATGATTGGACGAGAAGTTTTGGAGCTTGGTTTAGCGATACACATGACATCAGATAAATTGCGATTTGAGAAAGTTAGAGTTGTTGAGGTATGTGACGTTATCAATGACGACAAAATTGATCTAAACCTGGTAGACAACGACGTTCCATCTGAACAAAGAGCTCAACTGTTAGACATTTTGAGGTCTTTTGAGAACATTTTCATAAGTGGTGTACCCACCTCCCCTGCGCACATTGAACCCATGAAGATACGTCTGATAGATCCCCACCGAACTGTGAATCGTCGTCCCTATAGGTTAAGCCCAGACGAACGTAAAATTGTAAGAGACAAGATTCAAGAACTGCTTAGGGCCAAAGTTATTCGCTGTAGCTCATCACCGTTTGCGAGTCCCATACTTTTAGTTAAAAAAAAGGATGGAACAGACAGAATGTGCGTGGACTATCGCGAATTAAATGACAATACAGTGCCTGATCGGTTCCCTTTGCCGCTCATATCGGATCAAATAGCTAGGTTGCATGGAGGACATGTTTTCTCGATGCTTGACTTGGCATCCGGGTTCCATCAGGTTCCTATTGATCCTGAGTCCGTTGAGCGAACTGCTTTCGTGACACCTGATGGCCAATACGAGTATTTAACTATGCCCTTTGGCCTTCGAAATGCTCCGTCTGTTTTTCAGCGTGCTCTTATTCATGCTCTTGGGGACCTTGTTAACACTTACGTTGTGGTCTACATGGACGATGTTCTTATCATAGCTAGTGACGTAGATGAGGCTCTAGAGCGACTTCGAGTAGTGCTTCATGTTCTCGCTGAAAAGGGTTTCTCGTTGAACTTCAAAAAGTGTTCTTTCTTGAAGCGAAAGGTAGAGTATCTCGGTTTCGAAGTCAGTAAGGGTCAGTTAAGGCCTAACCCGCGCAAGATTAACTCTTTAACTGCGCTACCGCCACCGCAGACTGTAACACAGTTACGTCAGTTCATTGGTCTGGCGTCGTACTTTCGTCAATTTGTGGCAGGATTCTCTCAGATTATGGCACCTTTATACGCCTTAACCTCCGGAAATGGTAAGATATTGTGGAAACCTGAGCACGAGACTGTAAGGCAGCAGGTAATCTCAATACTTACTAGCGAACCGGTACTTATGATCTACGATCCGGATCTTAAGACAGAGCTGCACACTGACGCGAGCGCTATCGGGTATGGTGCAGTTCTTATGCAGTTAAAGGAGGGTAAGTCGCATGCAGTAGCCTACTTCAGTAGGCGAACTACAGCCGCGGAGTCTAAATATCATTCTTACGAATTGGAAACCCTCGCGGTTGTACATGCCGTAAAGCATTTTCGGCACTACTTACATGGCCGTAAGTTCGACGTGGTGACTGACTGTAGCTCACTCCAGGCTACGCGAAAAAAACTAGACATGACCCCACGTGTACACAGATGGTGGGCGTTCCTGCAGGCATTTGACTTCGATATCATTCATCGCAGTGGTAAGCGAATGACGCACGCCGATTTCTTCTCCAGAAATCCGTTACCAGCAGACAAGGATAGTCCTGCTGTTGACAAGGTAGAGTCCAAACAAATTAATGTAGCGCAAGTTACCGACAACTGGTTATTGGCAGAGCAGCTCAAAGACGGCGAAATATCAAAGTTGATATCTGATATGAAGGATAACAAACTTCCTTCCGACGTGGCTAAGACGTACGAGCTGCGATCCGGCATATTGTACCGCAAAATCCAGCGAAAAGGTAAATCACACTGCTTACCAATTATACCCAGATCATTCCGATGGTCCATCATTAATAACGTACACGAGGGATTGTTGCATTTGGGTTGGGAAAAGACTCTTGAAAAAGTTTACGAACTTTATTGGTTCGAAAACATGACAAAGTATGTAAGGAAGTTCGTAGACAATTGTGTGACGTGTAAGATCTCTAAGTCACACTCCGGTAAAGTACCGGCTGAAATGCATCCCATCCCCAAGGTAGCAATACCCTGGCATACGGTACACGTTGACGCTACTGGTAAACTAAGCGGTAAGAACGACCGCAAGGAATACGTCTTTGTATTCATTGATGCTTTTACCAAGTACGTCTTGCTTCATCACACGCTTCATATTGACACACCCAGTAGTGTTAAGGCTCTTAAAGCTAGCGTCGCATTGTTTGGTGCCCCCCATCGTTTAATCGCCGATCAGGGACGATGCTTTGCTAGCAGGGATTTTAGGAACTTCTGCGATTCTGTCAACATCAAGCTTCACTTGATAGCGACTGGTAGTTCCCGTGCCAATGGCCAAGTAGAGCGCGTCATGAGTACGTTGAAAAATATGCTCACTGCCATAGAAACGAGTAACCGCTCGTGGCAAGACGCTTTGCCTGACGTGCAGCTGGCTCTCAACTGTAGCGTGAATCGTGTCACAAAGGCTAGTCCGTTAGAACTACTCATAGGCAAGGTTGCGAGACCTTTAGACGTTTTGCCGTCTGGTAGTGATGAACCCGAAATTGATATTGAGCAGGTCAGGTCACAGGCCATGGATAATATGGAGAAGGTTTCTGCAACTGACAAGTTGCGGTTTGATTCCACCAAAGCTAAAGTAAAATCCTTCTCCGTAGGAGACTTTGTCCTGTTACAAAATGAAGAACGCAATCAAACAAAGCTTGATCCCAAGTACAGAGGTCCTTTCAAAGTTACCGAGGTACTAGACAGCGACCGCTACGTTCTTAAAGCTCTCAATTCAAATCGAACGTACAAATACGCGCATGACCGTTTACGTAAGATGCCAGACAGTGACAATGTCGACGACGGGGACTCGGACACAATTAAAATTGACGAGAAAACGCCAGATGATGACGAAGGGGTTGGACCTTCGTGCTATGAGTTGTAGTGTAGTATGCAAGTCGCTCAGATAGCCTGCACCTCCAGCTATTCGTAGGCGTAGGCGTAAAATCGGGCTTGATTTCCCGTCGCAGTGCGGCCACGACTGTGAGTGGCGTGCGAATGGCTCGGAGATGTAAGCAGTCGCTGTTGGAATTGCCTGATGGAGGCAATGAGTTGTTAATGATTGTTGTAGTAGTTGTGTGAAACTGGGTACCGGATGGAGGTCACCCATGTGTTGTGTGAAAATGGGTACCGGATGGAGGTCACCCAAGGTGCTGTCGGATGGAGACAGAGTACTTTGAAGTACTGGGTACCAGATGGAGGTAGCCCACATGGTTGGCTTGATTATGATGATTTAGAGTATTGCATACTGACATGTAGCACTGGCCGATGAAACTGACTTAACGAGAACTGACTAATGAGAATTTTGAAAATATGGGATGTTGTGAAATGAAGTGTTCACTAGGTCTGTGTTGTTTATACTATGTTGTCATCTAAGTTTATGTGTGTCAAATTGTGTTTATGGAAATAAAATGTTTTGATCTCTATTGAAACTTTGATTTTATTTGTTGGCCAGGTAGGCCGAGTGAGGAAAGATTTACTGTGCAAAGTTATTCTTATTTCAGACATCACACACGAGGACGTGTGAGTCGTCAGGTCGGCCGTGTCGCAGCGGCGGCGGTACGGCGCCATCTGTTGGTAACGCCAAGCAACTCAGTTGCTTGGGTGTGGTCGATGCCAGTGGTGACGTTTTGCAATCTGACAGTGACAGTTGTAATGGCGGTGACGTCTGACGGTCCGGACTAGAGTGAACAGCGGCATTCTGGATTGAGAAGTCAGAGCGGGCGGTCGTGCAACTGCAAACACCACGTGGCATCGAACTCACCGCGTTACCAATCTCAATTTATCTAATTAATCTTCAAGTTGATTTAAGAACTGTTAACGCTATCGAATAAACCAAGGATTGTACAAAGTATCGCGAGTGTTATTTCGAATATTAACCATGTCGGATCACTCTGAGAACGAGTCTCCATATCTACCCCCGACATATAGATCTTTTTTCATCTTGCTCTTTCTTTGTATCGATTATTCTTTTTTTCTTTTATGCCAGATACTGGCGTTATCTATTGCTTGTTTATTGCTAATTGTTTCATCTTTTTGCCATAGAATTTGCTGATAAAATAGTATTTTTATCGGAACTAGTTTATATTTCCCCAGTAACTATCCATAAAACTCAACGACTTACTTTAACATAAAGATCCATCGTCTCACCTCGATATTTACGTTACGGCATAATCCGTATACCCCAATATCCGATACCGATACGCGGCATCCCTACAAGCTCAATACGGGTTTATTATAAAAGTATTTGGGCTCATAGCCTCACGTGCCGAACAGCATTATGCGGCTGTACTTCTACCACCGGATGTGGTGTGGGCGTACTAAGGAATTAATTGCAGGGGGAGCCTCTAAAAGTGTTCACCAGTAGTAATTTGAATTCAATTTTAGGTATACATTTTTATGTTCTGAAACCATTACTAAACATTTGCGGCGTAAATCTGGAACCGGCTTTACAAAACTGTAAAAATAGTTACTGCATGTCGTAAACCAACAATTAAATCCTAAGACCGTAGGCTCTGTCAAAATTTTTGGTTATGGGCTTGTTAGATTCCCTTTTTAGATATAAAATCGAATAAGCAAACGTTTTTAGTTTAAAATTCAAAGTGATTTTTTGAAATTTTCGAATAAACCCTATCATGAGTATGTGATTTTGATAAAATATTTTTTTTTTATTTTAGCATTCTTAATAGTAGAATGTACGCCTATAATAATATCATTTTGTTTCTATAGTATTGCCAGAAATTAGAAATTTATTTAATTAAAAATGCTTAAATGAATTCCTACTTTTATCTTCTGTTACATTAACTGTATAAATTATTATAAAACGTATAAGTTTACTATTACTATACAAAATGTATAAATTGTAAAAACTACTATAATTTGAGAACATACATAATATACGTAATTTCAGATGTTTTCAGCATAATAACGCAATTTAGAAAACACTGCATCGAAAGATTGAGAGAAAAGCAGAATTACTTGATTTACAGTAGCTTAGACCAAAATCTGTTTGATATTTAAACGCCCGCCAAATTCCTCCCTGAAGGCGTCCCTGTAATTCTGTACAAATTATCATAATGCATGCCTCGTCTCGGCTCTAGCGTTTTACGCAATAAGGACGCTTGAGTAATGCGATTTAGTAGATATTGACTGATGCTGTGGATGGAATTTGAGAGTGTCAGGAAATCAGGAAGACTTGATTTTCGTAATACGAGCGTCATCTGTTTTATGTTGTCTTGTGGATACATAATTAAAGTGTTAATTACAGACAGAATAACCAGTGCGAAGCGAGCGCGATGCGTTTTTCGAACTGCCCGTTGGTTTAGTTGGGTGACCGTTCGCCTTCTAAGCAGAGGTATCGGTTTCGATTCCCGGCGGGAACACAAGTTTTCTCCCCAAGGAAAATTTGTGTTTCTAGTTTTGGTTGTGATTCTGTGTGTGATGCGAATGTTTCCGGCACCCACGACACAAGTCATAGATCTTAGTGTGGGACTGTGAGTGTAAAAGCGTTTATGTTTGTTGGAATCCGTTCATTTCAGAAATTTTATTGACACCAAAAGATAAATATAGCTGAACAGAGGATTTTTTAAAGATAAGTACAGTGGGCGGTCTTATCGCTATGAGCGATCTATACGAGCCAACCTTTGGACGGAAATATAAACGAAGAGATAATGTAGGGATGGTGTTACGATAAAATAAATGAAATTAATTTAAAATAATAGAAATACATTGTTTTAACTACATACACAATACATAAAAATAATAAAAGCAGAGATTATAACTCAAATTTAACTACTTAAACTAAAAATTAAAATAAAATTAATAAATAATTACATATATGTAACCTATAATAAATATTATTTAAAAATTATAATTCACACACATAGTAATGTTTACAGATTGGACGAATAAAAGCTTTCTTAATTACTAGGTACTTACTATTACTCTATTTCAACCACTTCCGTAGTTTTGTCCCTGAAATTAAAAGCAAGCAAATTTCTAGGCGAGCATGCGACATCTTCGGCCGCATCTTCAATTTACATCAGGTGAGATAGTGGTAAAATGCTTGCCTATAGAGCATAAAAATAATCAAAGAAT
This sequence comes from Lomographa bimaculata, assembly GCA_948107665.1. Classification (NCBI taxonomy): domain Eukaryota; kingdom Metazoa; phylum Arthropoda; class Insecta; order Lepidoptera; family Geometridae; genus Lomographa; species Lomographa bimaculata. The sequence goes on from OX403603.1 coordinate 9,141,861, forward strand.
TGGTTCCCCTCGAACAAATCTCTAGGTTGACTTAGGTGTTTAGGTGGTTCAGCACTTTGTCCGTATGTCAGTCTATCAGGGACATTTAAGGTTTAAACCATACAATCGAAAAACTTTACGTCAAATTCTCAGAGAATATGTGAATGTGTGTGAATGTGTGAAAAAAAGCGACTGCATATGTCTGTCTATCTTTTAAATATATATATATATATGGATAAAGATAGATAGGACCTTGGAGAAGAAAATAAGCTACTCGAAGTACTAATCTTGCGCAGATGAAGTCGCGGGCACCAGCTAGCTTTATATATATATTAAAAACAATTTACAAAATTGTATCCATTATATACAAAAGAACATTAAGTTAATAAACCAAAAATCGTCATTTATTTTGTATAGAAAATAACGTTCACTATCAAACTAATTAGAAAGTACAATTGGCTGCAAGCAATAAAAACGGCTACCATATTATTATCACAGATGTATTCACTCAAATCACCAGAAAAAAATCGTGTATCCACCATTTCCAAGACATGTATAAATGTAGGGAGGAAAAACACACTGCCCCAATTAACTTAGGCGAGATAAATGTTGGCCCTAAACTGTAGTCGAGTCAGAGTACTCGCTTCATCTGACGTCATGGTTACGGTTTGGAGATCCTTGGGGTTGGAGAAAAACGGCACGCTAATATAGTGACGTTTGGAAGATAGCTTGTGTTGTTTGCGGCAAAAAGTTTGAGTAATTGCGTGTCTTGATGTGAGATTTGTAATTTGTTCACGCCATTGTTTTTTATCGTTGTTGACGGCTCAGTTGGCGCAGTAGACAAGTATTTGCTTTCTGCTTCGTGGGTCTACGGTTTGATTCCCAGTAGGAACACAATTTCCTTTTGATTGACTTGATGCTGGCTCTGAGTGTAGTTTGTGAGTGTGAATACATTCTAGGCAAGCATGGTACATCTTCGGCTGCATCGTCGCTTTCCATCAGGTGAAATTGTGGTCAAACACTTGCCTATCGTACATAAAAAAAATGTTTTTCTTTATATTCAAATAACTTTCAAGAAAATATATTAAAACTTAAATTTGTAATAAAACGATAATTTATTATTTCGCTTTCTGGCGACAACATTATATGTATAGGTAATCTAGGTTAAGATAATACCTGTCATTTAAGAATATTAAAAAAAAAATTCGCCGCCGAGTTTCTTGCCACATTCATCTCGAAATGGCTGTAATTTTGCGAATCTGGCAGTAGAGATATGAATTTTTATATGTGCCTCGTTGGTCCCCATGTGCATAAACGATTTAGAATTTTGAATAATACATTGAAAAGGTAAATAACACATAACTAGGCACCTACGCTAGAGCTTTAGAAATATATCGGACCATAAGAGGGAGCTAAAGCCTGTTTAACATTGGATGTTATCAATTTGCCAGATATATGTGTAATAAATAAACCTTACTGAGATATGTACAAAATAAAATTATACTTATGTATCTCCACCGGTAGGGTTGGCCACCTAGTTGGCCTAATGTAACAGGCGATATATTTTGAATTAATAATAAATAGGTCTGTCTATTAATGTATGTCCAATGTCTATCCTTAAACTTTACATATTCTACAGAGACGTACTGAGACTGTGTCGAATCTTGAATTTAATTTCCAAAAGGGGGTTCTCCATTTTACTCAGAATAATGTGCGGATTGATTGCAATTAAATTGTTCTTTACTATTTACACTTAAAAGGAAGTATGTCTTAACAAATTTATTTAATGCTAATGAGGGTTTTACAAGAAAATATTATATGACAAATGCATACAAGTCTTTCAGTAGGACTATAATTCAATTATAATAATAATTTTAAAACTAAACTATATTGTATTATAATGAGTATTTATAATTTATAGATTCGTTCGATAGTTTTCAATTAACAAAATTAGTTATGTTATGATATATTTAATACTTATAAGCACACTCTGGTTAAGTAATAATTAAATAATAAAAATTATAATAAGATATATATATATATATATAGCGGATATATTTTTATTAGGGTTCTCAAATATACTGAACACCCAATCATATCAAACCTACAAATCTTGACCGTTTTTTTTTTCATAATTAATAAACGTATTACACAGGGGATTGCACTCCTCACTTCTTACTTCCTTGTTTTATTACAAACCAAGCGAAGTGTCTTATATTCTAAGTATTTTTTCGAGGTGTAATAAATTTTATTTAAATGCCCCTTTTTGGATTAATTCTAAATGTAAATGGGTGACCTCGCGACTGTCACCCGTCCGTAATACTTTTAATGAACTGAATAAAAATAACAATGATGAAATGCTCTTTCTGTACGAAATTATGAAAAGCCTTTTGGTAAAGTAATTTAAATTTCTCTTTCGTTTCAAACATGGCTTTCCGGGAAGAGGAGACCTAATTAAGTCGGCTGTTGTTTAACTAAACGGGCTTATGATTCTTAAAATATAACAGGTGCTGGGAGAAATAATACTTTTTCTTATTGTAAAACATCAAATCCCTTTATTTTTGGCAAATGAAGTTTTTTGTTTCATCACAAAACACCAGTGGTTTATTTTTACTGACTTCAAAAAAGGAGGAGGTATTATATTCGACTGTATGTTTTTTTATGTATGTTCACCGATTTCTCCCCATTTGTGGACCGATACTCAAAATTATTTTTTTGTTTGGTAGATTATTATATTTCAAAGGTGCTCCCATATAAATTTTATCAAAATCGACCAGCCAAAACCAAAATACAATAAGCGGTGAAGTCGGTTCTTTTAAGCTTTGCTTACGTTTAAATTATCACTTGTAAAAACTTTGTTTATTTTTATTATTTTTATTTTTGTTTTATTACAAAAAACAGAACAAGGAGGAATTAAGCTACAATCGATTACTACGTGACTTGAATGTAACCATATGTAACCATATAAAATAATACGTAAATCAGTCTTGCAATATATATATTAATATGTAATATATGAAATAAATGGATTTATAACTTCCTTTGAATAGAGCGCGTAGATATTTTAGTTTTAGAAGTTTATCTTAGAATATTATGTCTCTTTCTCGAAAATTCCTCAAAAATATTTTAAACTGAAAATCAAAGCGTGTTTTATTGAGCTATTTTGATTGATGATTATGATAAAAACACCAAAATTTGTGGTACATTCTATAGCTTTTTCTCCTCTTGTTTCAGTATCAACGGTGGACGTTGATGCAGTGTTAGGCAAGAAAGCGTCTCTGCCGTGTGACGTCACCCCTGACGTCACAGAAGACCGCGTCTACATGGTGCTGTGGTTTAGGAAAAGCGGCGGGAAACCTATTTACAGGTATAGATTAAAAATAGTGCATAATCGTGTTTAATTCCCTACAAAAATTATGAAAATTATTAATATATAATTGTTAACTGAAAAAATTTATTAAGGTGTTGTTGATCGTTTTAGACGGGAAACATATCCTAAAAATAATCTATTTTTATTATTAAAACAGCTAAAATATCTTTGCGAATGTATTTATTAGCTGGTACATGTACTTTGTATTCTAGTACTAGTTAACTAACAAATTATTTTGTGCACGGAATGTGCACAAAATCTTGATGATAGTTTTTTTTAAACACATACCTAACTCTTAAATATCAGCAGCTCGCACTTGGACCGCTGGACCAATTTTGATAAAATTTGGTATGAAAGCAGCTGATACCTTGAATTAACACATACTTAGGCTACTAGACAACCCAGTTGGCGCAGTTGACAGTTCTCCGCCCTCTACGCCGTGGGTCCTGGGTTCGATTACCGGCAGGAGCACAAATTCCTTCCCAAGGGATTTAGATTTTTTTTTATTTTCTATTTTTTTTATTTATTTACAAAAATTATTAGATATTTTATTAGATATTTGTGCTTCTGGTTCTTGGTGTAATGTGTGTGATGTGAATGTTTCCGGCAACCACGATACAAGTATTTGAACTTAGTGTGAGGCTGTCAGTGTAAATGCGTTTGTTTTTATCCCGGAACTCCCGCGAGTCCTCGACATACGCGTGTAAAACCTCGGTGCACAGCTAGTTGTATAATAAATATCGAGCAAGCTACCATTTTTCAAACCTTTTCTTCATAAGTAATTTCTTGATATTTACTTTACAGTCAAAATTCACCTTGACATTTGAGGTACCCGTTCACTAAGGCAAAAACGCGAAATTGCAATTATAAGTATCTCGAAGGCAATAAAGGGCGGTACGGACGCTTTGCGGAGATAATACTGTCGTAAAAACCGTGCTTAAATTGTTACATTTACCTGAGAACAGCAGGGTACAATCAAATCATCGCTCCTAAAGCTTCTCGGGTTATAATTTAAGATGGAAGTTGCTAGATTGAGAAATGTAGCCCTCTGCGGAAATTGAAAAACTTCAGCGTCCGTCCTTTCTTCTAGAATTTGACAGCCTTTTATAAAAAAGCCGGCGTCATTTAGCAATCTTAATTAAATGACAAGAAGAGTTTAGACTAAATTCTTTATTTATAATAAAGAATTTAAAATTTATGAATGAGTTTATATAGTTCTAGAATAAAGTTAATGTCATCTTGAATCGGTATTCGGTCGAAAGTGATAACATTTTCCGTTTATACTTTTTCTCTTATGTGTATTTTGAAAATAAAATGCATTTTTCAAAAAGTTAGTAGAACAAACAGCTTTCATTTCTAAATTTTCATTGACAGTCTGTAAGATTCAATAACAGTCTGTAAAATCAAAACAAACGGACACAAATTAAAAATAGTATGTTCATTATAATTCAAACGATCTTTTTCCTTTTTACGTACTTTAACATGACTAATAAGTAAGTGGTAAGCTTAGAAGATAGATGCTCCAAATTTAGGAAAGGTGTGCAGGATTCATCATACCGCTACGCTAGTAATTTATACTCGATAGGCAAGGCCATTTGATCCACAATCTCACCTGATGGAAAGCAACAATTAATTCGAAGATGTAGCATGCTTGCCTAGAAGATCACTCTTGATTTGAAGACTCCCAGATAATTTGGAAAACAAAGACGAGGGCAATGATACTAAATATACTATTGAAACTGTTTCTCTTGTAGTTTCGACGTCCGTGGACGGTCTTTCAACAGCGCACTGCAATGGTCCGATCCCGGTGCCTTCGGTCCTCGGGCGTACTTCGCCACCATCACCAGACCTGCGGCTTTAACTCTCAGCTCCGTGCAACTGGATGATGAAGGCGTCTACAGATGTAGAGTGGACTTCAAGAACTCTCCAACGAGAAATTTTCAAATAAAATTGACTGTTATAGGTAAGCGAAAACTGGTTGTAATAGTCTCGAAATTCATTTATTTGTGTTGATTTGAATTTAGAGACGTATTGTCAGTCTAATTTGGTGCCAGCTCTGAGCCTAAGATCAGTTGTTGAAAAACGCACTTCACTTAAGATTTCTTCTTTTATTTATTTTTATTTCGATAGCGACGAATGATTCACCAATTGGTGCCGATGTTTAAGCTATAGATACATAATAATATATCTATCTAATACCTTTAAGCGAGCAATTATTGTATATATAATATAATCTGAATCTCGGAAACGGCTCCAACGATTTTCATGAAATTTTGTATGCAGGGGGTTTTGGGAGCAATAAATCGATCTAGCTAGGTTTCATTTTTAGAAAACGTTGTTTTAACGAGCAAAGCTCGGTCATCCAGGTACTATAAATAAAATAAACACGTTTGGTGTACACTGAATAATTGGACTGTCTTAGGCCAATGACAATCTTTTTTTAGAGGAATATAGTGATCCTACAGGAAATCGAAGGGTGTTGAAAGGAAGGACTTATCAATTCAAATCAAATCAAATCGTTTATTTGCTAGAATACATGTACATAAGATCTTAATGTAAAAAGTGACACAATATATTCAGTCTGCAAGCAGACGTGCAAATGGTAATGTCTATTTCTACTATAATATCTAGACTAATAAAAAATTCTTAAACTCCTTAACACTATAAAACAATGAATAAGAAGCCAGCTAGTTAATGAAAATGAAAATGAAAATATTTATTTGCTTGAAACATGGTACAATTGGGTGTTTTTATAACGTTGGAACAACATGTTTCACCATAGACTGGCATGCAAAAATTTAACGATTTATTAATACATTAATTATATACATTTGAATGAATTTAACTTTACCTAATTAATTACCAATACATTATTACATTTTATAATTGTTCTTTACTTATCACTATGAATATAGTTATGTCTTATTTATTAATGATGTCAAGGAAAAAATGTCAAAATGGAAATAATAAAATAATATTAATATAAAAAAATAAATTGTATTAGTAATTATTAGAATTTTAATGTCGTACCTTAATATTCCCAAATTCTTTCATAGTGTACACACAACGTTCAATTAACCATCGCCGAAGTTTTCTTTTAAATAATTGAAATGGGAGCTCCCTGATGTCTTTTGGAATATTATTATAAATTTTTATTGCCATAGCATTACAATTTTTTTGACCTAAAGCTGTTCTACAGCTGACCATTTTTAATTTGGATGGGTCTCGGCTGGTGAAGCGAAAATATTTGCTTGTTTCTGATTTATCAAATCCATCAGGGTGTTCTCGCACAAATATAGCCGCCTGCATAATGTATAAGCCTGACAAAGTCAAAATATTGAGCTTTTTGAAAAGTGGTCTACAGAAGTCTAAAGGACCGACAGCACATATAGCTCTAATGCATTTTTTTTGTACCAAAAATGCTTTATTGATGTCTGTAGAATTTCCCCATAGTAAAAGACCGTATCGAAGAACAGAAGCTACATATCCATGGTACGCTGTCAGGGCAGCAGTTTCATTGACAGTGCGCCGTAATCGCCTCAATGCGAAGACAAAACGATTAAGTTTTGAACATACATAATCTATATGTGCTTTCCAGTTGCAGTGCTGGTCTAAGTAAATGCCTAAAAATTTGTATTGATTAGTCATTTCTATTTGCTGACCTCTACACGTAACACTTAAATCTGGCTTAATTGATCGATAATTTTGAAAATGTATGCATTTTGTTTTCTTAATATTGGCGTGAAGATTATTGGCATCTAACCAAGTGACTACTGATTCAGCCGTCGAATTGAGTGAATGTCCGTGATTAATATTATTATTTAATGTCAAATTATTTTTGTCAGTTACTATAACCGACACGTCATCTGCAAAAAGGATGCATTTGTGTGTGACAGCTTCGGGCAAATCATTGATATAAAGTAAAAACAACAAAGGTCCCAATATACTTCCTTGGGGTACGCCACAGTTATTCACTCTATACGCAGATTTATATAACGTCGATGTATACTGCTCATTTAGAGAAGATATTTCTACGCATTGTACGCGATTACTCATATAACTTATGAGCCAGTTGAGTACTGGTCCTCTGATACCATAATTTTCACATTTATTAATCAGTGTTCCATGCCTAACAAAATCAAATGCTTTGCTCATGTCAAAGAAGAGCACAGACACAGGAATACGATTATCAATTAGATGAACTATTTCTCTGATTAGATTATAAGCCGCTAGTGTCGTTGACTTTCCTCTTTGGAAACCGTTTTGCTCTTCTTTGATAATATTAAATTTGGTCAAGTATTCGAAAATACGGCGGTGCATCGCTTTTTCAAAAACTTTTGATATTACAGGGATTAGTGTAATTGGACGGTAGTTGTTCATGTCTGATTTGTTACCTTTTTTATGTAGTGGTTTTACAATAGATTGCTTTAATCTTTCTGGGAATAATCCTTTTGAAAATGATAAATTTACTAGATGGTTTAATAAGGGCGAAATAATCCACACACATTCCTTTAAAATATGCGTACATATACCATCAAATCCTACTGCTCTTGTGTTATTTAATGACAGTATAATTTTTGCTACTTCGTCAACACCGCAGGATTTTAAAAACATGCTATGGTTTAAAATTTCCGTTTTATTTTGTTTTAAACAACTTTTAGTATTTGCGGAGTTATTTGTTAAATTGATGTAAAAATTGTTGAAAGCATCGGCTATTTTGACGGGATCATACAGAATAGCATCACTGGAAATAATTGATTCAAATTCAATAAAACTTTTTTCAACATCTGCTTTATTTTTTATGACTTGCCAAGATTTTTTAAATTTGTTACCTTCCAATATTTTTATGTCATTAGGTACACTGTTAAAAATTGATATGCACATACTATAAACGTTTCTTTTGTATAATTGCGTCATCAGCGTTGCCAAAATATTATGAAATAATAAAACAGCAGTATCAGCTAAAATATCTATGTAGTATACTTAAAGTAAGTCATGTAGTAAACTTCTTCGAAATAAAGCTGGCTGTAACCAACTGATGATAAATTAATATATTATGACTTCCCACGCTCAACCACGCAAAAATAGGCAACTTTTCCGAAAATATTAATTCAGGGTCAACAAACTAAAAGTATGAACCCAGAAATTGAATAACATTTACTTTTATTTCGTTAGTTACGAGTACTTCATACAACAGATAAATCATAACTTATGAGCTACCTACGCTCTTAGAGAGACGATAAAGGTTATAAACATCTACTTCAATCATAAAGTGGGCGAGTCTGGTTAGTTTACTACTGAAGCGTGTATATTAATTGATTTTTGTTTCTATAGCGTTAGCCATGCTAGGCAGAATTAAAGTAGTAAATTTGGCTTGGAGCTGGGTTAGATTTAGAAGACGCGGCCTAGGGTATCATGCGCTAAAAATCGATTGAGTTGCGGTGGACGTTATCAACACAACGTATCTATGTATGTTCCTTATGTCGTATTTACGGCACGCTGCATTTGTTTTTATTTGTTTCAGCATCGAAGATTGCTTCTTAGAATATCAGCGTAATAAAGGAAAACCTTCGATCGCTATTATCTGTTAGACCATGTTAAATATTATTATCTAATATGATGTGTGCCTATATTTTTGGGTGAGATATTGTGTGTGTGAGTGAAAGGCTAATTTGACAAAATTGTTATAAAAATCGGTTAGTAGTAATTGTTTACATCCCAAAAATTTGTTACAACAGTATGAATTGTTGCGTTAGAAACGCCACGAGTCATCAGTATGTTTGTAACTCATTTTATATCATCTTTACTTACTTCCTTATAAACAAAGGAGGAAATTATATGAGGTGACGAAGGCGACCGGAATCAATTTGATCGTTACAAAGAATCGTGGCAGCATCGCCGCCGAGTGATGACATCGCGCAGACATTTTAATTATGAACTGTCGACCCTGGATTGCCACGATGCTCAGCTGCCTCCAGATAAAAACCGCCGTTCGCCGGCGGGATGACACAGATAAAATCTGCAGGAGACAGGCTAAATTTAAAAGGAAATTAGATTTGAATAGATCAAATTGTCTGAACGTTGTCAGCACTGCAGATAAGTTTTCAACGAATAAAACCACACTGAGAAGAGAAATATTCAACACGCCCCATTTAATACCTTGATGACGTAATTATGTTCCTCGACAGCTTTTGCATTAATTTTCGGAAGCTGTACAAATTATGGCTGCAAATTGATTTTATTCGTAACTCCATTACAACTGTGACTTGATAAATTGCAGTAACAGGCTTTTCGTCATAATAAAACGAAAATGTGTTAAAAATCTCCATGGTGGTGAAGCATGCGTTTCCATGCTCGCCTGGCTTGCTACCCTGTATCAAAATACAGTCGCACTAAACCTTAAATAGAAAAATCAACTAATCGCTTAGTGATTTTTTGGCAGTAGTCCGTTGGCTTAGTCGGACGGGCGTTCGCCTTGTAAGCAGGGGTATCTGGTTCGATTCCCTGCGGGACAAGTTTTCTCCCCAAGGGGAAAATTTGTGTTTCTGGTTTGGTTTGGTTGTGATTGTATGTGTGATGTAAATGTTTTTGGCACTCACGACACAAGTCATCGAACTTAGTGTGGGGATGAGAGTGTGAAATCGTAAGCGTAAAATTTATAGTAATTTTAGGCCTAGCGTGTTTACCACCTTTCACCGCATAATCAAACACCCTCAGTTGGGATCATCAAATGTCTATAACAGATAAAAAAAAAACAGAATATGAAGCCAATAGTAAACTGTAAACGCTTTTTAAAATTACTCTATTCAAGGCGACGAAAGACGCAGTCAAAAGAGATAAGGGAAGTAAATTTCTTTTGCGCAGAACAAAGCAGTTAGAAGTAAGCCTACATCGCATATATGCAGCTCCATTGAAATCCATTAGTCTGTTCTCGCTGAGAGGTAATTTGCAAGGAGCCTTTTGTTAGCATAGAGACCGCTCGCACAAAGAACCCACTTACTTACGCAATCAGCCATATTCATAACACCATAAAATATCCAATTACCATTGAGTTCGAGGGTGCGTATTAATGGTGTCAAATAATAATCAAATGATACCCTTAGTGTAATATCTCACGATTGGGGCGTCTGCTAGCGTTCATATCCATAATCTTTATTCGCGTTAACTTAATTGAACGAGGTTAAAACGATTTTATTAACTTTTTGGGAGTTTAAATGCTTTCAACATATGTGAATTGGGTAATATTTTTGCTTTAAATATCTACGCAATATAGTTACGATGACGTTGTAAAAGGGTTATAATTTAGCGGTCTGCAGGCTATCTTTAAAATTTGAAAGCAGCGATAAGTTGGAAAATAATAGGCGTATAAAATGGATGGTTTGCCAAGTCGTTTAGAAGAGAAGCGTAAAAGGTGAAGTTATGCGGAATATTCTTGTTTCAGTGCCCCCGCATCAAATGCTTATTTATGACTATTCTGGCGCTGACGTGTTGGGTGTGGTGGGGCCTTTAGAAGAAAATGCTCCTTTGGTCATGGTCTGCGAAGTCAGAGGAGGTAAGGCGTAAAATAAAACTTTATATAGGTAATTAATTAAACGCAAGCAAAGGTTAAAAAAAACCGACTTCACCGCTTTATCTTCGGAACCTTGATCAGATTAAATGTATTAAATATGCATTATTAACGATAACCCAAAAACTAGTGATAAGATTTTGATCAAATTGAAATAGGAGAAAGCATCAGCCTTCAAATAAAAAAATAATCATCATATATTAAACCTAAGCAAAGCTTAAAAAACCGACTTCACCGCTTATGTTTTGGTTTTGGCTAGATCGATTTCGATAAAATGTATATGGGACCACCTCTGAAGTATAATCTACCAATGTCTCTCTAGAAATCGGTGAAGTGAATCGGTAAAAAAAAATACATACAGGCGAACATAGTACCTCCTCCTTTTTTGAAGTCGGTAAAATTCAGCTTCCAACGAAAGAAGTTATGAGGTAACTTTTGAAGTCAATTAAAAACGAGAACATCATCAATGTAGTCCACAGAAAACGCATTATTGAGAATTACTCAAAAACTACTAGTCAGATCTTGATCAAATTTAAATGGAACGACATGGAAAGCACCAGCTTTCAAATAAAATAATAATTATCAAAATCGGCTCGCAACTAAAGAAGTTACGAGGTAACACACATAAAAGAACAGTCGAATTGAGAACCTCCTTTTTTTAAGTCTGTTAAAAAGCTATACGTGTTTGTGCTAAAGCCATAATTATTTACTTTTTTTTACAGCGCTACACACTTTCAATACAGCTAAATAATACACTACAATTACTTAGAAGAGCAGTACAGTTTATTACATTTAAGTAGGTCGCTTTATTAGTCGATAGCGTTACTTATAGTAAAAAAAGTTTACGTCTTGAAATTCTCGTCGTTTAACATTTAATTCTCGCTAATAAACAAAGAAAGTACCTTACAAAATGTGTGCCTAACATATTTATTTAAAAACAGAGAGTAAATACAGTAGACAGTGTAGACAAGCTTCTTATAAGTTGTAGAGACATAATAATATCTCTTATATTTATTAGCAAATTGAACCCATTTGGTTTCAGGTAATTGCTATTGAGGTAGCTACTAGTTACGATTACATAATTGTTTAAATAATAAGAGTAAAATCTATTAAAAATAAATTGTGATTATATAACAGAATTGCTGATATGAATTGCAAGTTTTCTTAGATACAAGCTTTGTCATGACAATTACACTAATTGCCCGCGCCTTTGTTCACCGAACAGTATAATCTGGGACTCTTCAAGTCTAGAGTGAATAGGTATCTTCTAGGTAGACATGCTACATCTTCGGCCGCATCATCATTTTCCATCAAGTGAGATAGCAGACAAATGCTTACCTATCTGGCATAGAAAATATATATATAACAAAAACAAACAGCAAATTCTGTCAAGCCCTTCTCAAGTGATGATAATTCATACATGTGGCAAATTCGTCACAATAATGTATTTTTATAATTATAATAAGGCCTGCTAAGATAACGAATGTTCTATATACTTAAATGCGTAACTACATAATAGAATCCCACTAATATTATAAACTCGAAAGTTTAGCTAGTTGAGTCAAAACTGCAAAGCCTTGGTTACCGACGTAAGATAGCAAGGCTGTCGGTATTTTATCCCTTACATTTGGAGAGTGTGCTCAGGAATTACAAGATATAATTCCTCCATGCCCTTTTTACCTTCAAACAACAAGACGAAACTGTTAAACGTCATCCTCCAATTCGCTCGAAGCGTATCATCCGTACAGCGAAGGAGTGGAACTCATTTCGTGCGTGTTTGTTCCCTGAACGCTACAATCTGGGTGTCTTCAAGTCTAGAGTGAATAGATACTTTCTCGGCAAGCACGTTCCATCTTCGGCCGCATCGTCACTTTCCATCAGGTGAGACAGCGGTCAAACACTTGCCTATCTAGCATAAAAAAAATGTGTGTAAGTGTGTAAATCTGTAATTGTGTATGTTTTGTTTTGTCTTCACACTCTAACGGCTGAACGGATTTGGATGAAATTAGGAATGTACACAGCTTATATCTAGAATTATCTCATAGGCTGTTTTTTAAAATGATAAATGCAGGCGAAGCCACGGGGCACGGCTACTATAAGAATTTTGAGGCACAAATCTCTAAACTAGGCGAGTATAGGTTATGATATAGTAGAGTATCTAGGATGTGTAAAGTTATCAAGACTTGCGGTTTTGGCAAGTTTCACAGTTTCTCACATAATGTGGCTTTATGGCAAAATATTACACTTTATTCTTTCGTTTCTATATTTCACTGTTTCGTATAACAGTATGTAGGTACAGGTAAATAAAAAGCATAAATATCACTATCTTTAGCTAATATCAATAAGTCAAAATGAGTTAAAAAAACTGTACCTACTGGCCATTTTGTTTCGGTTTCGATATTTTATTATAAAAACTATCGCGATTGCTATTGATATATATATAATAGAGTCATTAACTTTCATAAGTGCCTCTTTGGGGCCCACGTGAATAAACGAATTTAATTTTGATAGTGCTACTCTGGAGTTAATTAGGTCGAAACTATTCCAACCCCAACAATGTGACCAGGTTTGCGTCGCGAGCATTCAGTCTTTTGACGTGCTACTCTTAGAAGAAGAGTGTCGCATACATACGCATACGCTCAAAATTGGTAGAAGTATTTCCAAATAAACTCACACGATAAATAGCCAGTAAGTACAAATACTATATGTACATTTCGATAGGAAAGTGGAACGGATTTTGATAAAACATAATTTTATGATGCTAACCAGAAGGCATACTTAGAGCTTAACTTAGTGCCACCCAGAGAGTTAAATCTAACAAACAAACAAAAACAACAAACAAACGCATTCACACTCACAGCCCCACACTAAGTTCAAAGACTTGTATCGTGGGTGCCGGAAACATTCACATCACACATTACACCCAGAACCAGATGCACAAATATCCCTTGGGAAGGAATTTGTGCTCCTGCCGGGAATCGAACCCAGGACCCACGACGCAGAGGGCGGACACCTGTCCACTGCGCCAACTGAGTCGTCTCCCTGAGATATTCGATTTGAAATCTTTTTATGCCCTGTAATTTCCCTAGTAACATTGCCCTATGATCTGAAATACACTAATGTTTGCACAGTACTGCTAGCGTTTGAAAGTCTGGCAATGTTGTCGTACTGACTCAGATGGACTCTGCAAGAGTTCAACCACTACAAGCCTACCACTATTTTTATTAAATTTTCAGCCGACTTCAAAAAAGGAGGTTCTCAATTCGACTGTTTGTTTTTTTTGTATGTATGTTACGCGATATCTCCGCCAATTATGAATCGATTTTGGTGTTTTTTTTTTTTAGTAGAGTATAACTTCAGAGGTGGTCCCATATAAATTTTATCAAAATCTGTCAAGCCAAAACCGAAATATAAGCGATGAAGTCGGTATTTAAGCTTTTCGATTCTTTAGTAGGAATACTAACAACTATAGAGCATCATATAGCATTTTAAATATAAACAAAGAGTTATAATTACAAGACTTCACTTATAGTTATGGAATAACTTACAAAACATGTAATTAATGATATTAAATTACGTAGTTTTTTATTATTATTACCGGTGATGAATATATACTAGAAACAAATAAATATTAAAATGAACTGCACTCACTAACAATAAAATTGATGCACAATCCAAAGCAGTAAACATATATTGATTAATAAAGGTATCGCCAATAATACGCCTCATTGCTGGTAGCCTTAAGGTCGACTTTTTCCTTTGATAGTTCACCAAAAGTTTTGCATGCGCGGTAGACAAAGCTATTATGCCAGTTATTGGTAGAAGCATGGAAGTGAGTAGAGAGGACTGTTTTTGTAAGTTCTATTAGGTATGTAAAAGCTGATTTTATTTAGTATATCTGGGCAGTCTTTTGGGGGCTGAGTCACCCACCTCCGTAGGAGGATACCCCTTAAGTCTGACTCCCTACACGTGGTCCCCGGGTGGTGCTAATCAGGTGACATTTGAGAGATGGTAGAGCATTTTGTGAGTTGCTCACCTGGCTTGCTACCAAAGTAGCTTACCACCATCAAGTTGAAAGTCTGCCGCCAAGCCAAATACGGTGTTCCGGCAGTTATCCTTGAGAGCCTGCGTATTCCAGGTCTAGTGTGTTTACCAGCTTCGATCTCTTACCATCAGGTGAGATAGTGGTCAAACACAAGCCTGTCACAAATAAAAAAAAAAAAAAAGCCTATGAAAGAAACTAAAATCTTTTTAAGGAAAACTATGTTAGATATTCGACGTGCATGTCTCGTCTCCTAGGTACGTGAATTATCTAGTACATAATTTAGTCACCCTGATAACAGGGTCAACCTTACAATCTCCTGTCCAGCCCGTCGCGTCATCACAATCGGCCCCGAGATAATCCCCACTGGCCCTGCGCCAACCGCCATACTGCGGACTTTTCAATGAACCCATTCAAATGGAATATCTCTTCCAATGTTTCCATAAAAGAAATCGCGCGATAGAAAAATTTAACTTAACTGTTGAAGTTTTATTTTTAAAGCGCTCTCGGTTAATTGTGGTTTAAGTGTTGGCGTTTTTTTAGAGAAGAATAAGACCAAAGAGTATAAGACCTAATCATGATGTGAACGCTATGCAACAACACAAAGGGTTCCTGCATGTTAAAAAAATACGTTAGGTATCCGTTGTCAGATTAGTTAGTTAGGCTCGGATACTGTTTATTGTACCTGGTTAGACTGATTAAATTATAGAGTCCGTAGTTAGACTGAAGAACGTGGTCAGATGGGTTAATTTTGTAATCAAACCACAGTCACTGTTTAGTGTCCCTGGAAAAAAAAATACAATACAATACAAAACACTTTATTGCACCAAATAAAATTACATAAAAAACAATCATATTATTTATATCTAAGTACAATGGGCGGACTTATCGCTAATAGCGATCTCTTCCAGTCAAACTTTGGGTAGAAAAAGAGAAAAACAATATATAAGAACATAGGTCGGTGTTGTAATTAACTAAATATATTAATAATAATATATATTCATACATATAACATATAAATAAATAAATACATAATACAATAAAATATAGTAGTGTGTGTGAGATTCTGCAAAAATGGCAATCACCAGTTACCAAGGCCGGATGAATTTTTCAAAAGATATCCATCTTATTTAATTCTGAGGTTAGCGTAGAGGTATTAAATTCTTTAAATATGTTTTTGTAGAATACATTATTTTCTTGCTCTTAACCCTTTCATTCATGCAGTGCCGGCACTACATTTTTTTCTTCACTCTTTTCTACTGACCATCATCTACATACACTCCATTCTACCTCATTTCAAAGAAGAGAAGATAATCAATTTGACTCACTAGTATCTACTTATTTTTTCCTTTTTTAGGTATTTTACTTATATCTCCGGTGTACTTGAACTTGTGTGAAGAGATTGTGATTATTTTTTGGTTTGAGAGAGTAAAGTGTAGAGTAGAGTTGGTCCCATAAAAATGAAGTCTTTATTATATTGGTAGCAAAGTCAGTTTTTAGTTCACGAAAATATTTTCTTATGTCATACTTTACTTAATCTATCTATTTTTATCTTTATCAATCCAAACTCATATATTCTTCTCGTTACAAGACATTCTCGTTTCATGATTATAAAATAGTAACATGTAATTTTTGTCACAGGTAAACCAGATCCCGAGGTAAATTGGTGGGTTGATAACACGATTCTCTTACCCTACGTCCGGGGAAAGACTGACTCTCATATCACGGAAAACAGAATGATGGTGCCACATGTGAAAAGAGAAGATCTGAACTCAACCTTCAAGTGCAAAGCTTCCAACACTAATTTGGTGCCACCATTGGAGAAGACAATCCGGCTTGAATTGAAATGTGAGTATATTTTAAGAGCTGTTATTTTTATTGTACAAACGAAGCGACGTCTTTAAATTGTCTTTGGTAGTAATAAACCTTGGTCGTCCCTCCGTTCGTCTGACAGAGGCATTTAGCGTCTAAACCAATCTCAGAGAGTATGTAAAGCTGAGGCTCAAAGGCAAAAATGGTAATAAAAATGATATAAATGGAAAATTAAATGGTACCCATACACGTAAGTGAGAGGTATAATAATAATCTGGGGGCACGGCAGTGCCCCCGCCAAGTCGAGCAAAAAAACGGCACGGCCATACCATCCTTTTCCCGATGCAGTTCAGGCCATTTTCGACCCCCCTATTACTTCGTTGTGGATAAAACTAGAAGCCTGAATTTTCATTATTATTATATATATATTGTTTAAAGAGATTTGGAAATAGACGGCGAAATCGTTGTTTTTTTTAAAGAATATATTAATTTGGTTGAACTTCTAGTCTAAAAACTTGTTTTTAGACCTATTTTATCCCGGGGTCCATCTTCAAAATGGCTAAACATTTTAAGCTGAAATTTACTATATTATTTGGTATATCCTTCCTGTAGAACAAAAAATACAAAAATCAATCAATTACTATTAAGAAAAAGATTATAAGCAATCAACCTCAAAAGTTTTCTTTACTAGGCAAAATGTAGGCGTGAGGTCTCAGTTCAGGGCAAATTACCAGTATATATTAGAACAAAAGTATGTTTCTTTTATAAAATAAATTTCCTGGGCTACAAACAGCTACAAACAACGTTGGGATACGGCGAATAAGATGATGACTTTCTTTTTTGTTATTTTGCGTGGAACCTGGATTTTAAATACGTTCACCCTTGTCATCTAGCGGGTACCTTCAGAACAGGCGAAAGGAAATCAGGGTATTAGCACACAGAAAGATTAGCGTAGAGACGTATCCGGTGCGTCTTTCATCTTGTAAGTTGTGTCTTTGATGGTAGAGCATTTTTCAATGCTTCACTTGCAATAATACCACTCTAGCAGTAAAGCAGTCTTGGCATACTAACTGCTAATGAAAACTAAAAAGAAATCTCTGTTAAACTAGCGTTCGACTTGGTTCTCAGCTGGTAAGAGATGATGCAGTCACTTTACCATGTGCTAAGTGTAGAATGACTTGTTTTCAAGGACTTTATCACCAGCTTAAGCCTGTCGTAAGATTCAAATCAGTGATCTCCAATTAGATGGCAGGCTCACTACGACGGCGCCATCTGGAATATAAAGCTGCACCTAACAGTATTCTGGGAGCTATCCTTGAGAGCCAGTTCCTATTCTAGGTCTAAATCACCCAGGTAGGTAAAAATAACATAAACAATAAATCGCTTATGATCTCCGCACAAGATATTAAGTCATGTACGTATATTTTAATTCTTTATTTATTTTTAAAATTATTTGATCTAGTTTATTCTAAAGTCTCATTATTTTTATACACGCGTATCTTTTAGCTGCACGCCAATCACTTTTCTTACACGCCCAGGAGAGCTGGTAGATAATGCTTCATAGCATTAAGCTATTCCTTGTTCACTAGTTTGTGCTAAACTATTAAACAAACAAACAAACGCATTCACACTTACAGCCCCACACTTAGTTCAAAGACTTGTACCGTGGGTGCCAGGAATATATAAATATCACACACGCAATCAAACCCAGAACCAGAAGCACAAATCTCTCTTGGGAAGGAAACTTGTGCTCCTGCCGGGAATCGAACCCAGGACCCACGGCGTAGAGGGCAGAGACTTGTCCACCGCGCCAACAGGGTCGTTAAATAAGGGGTCAGTCAGTTAATAGGTCGTTAAATAATTTTGATAACAACTCCACATATTAACAAAATTCGTGTGTTTATAATATTATAAAACTTTACGTATCTACTATGAGGTCTGTTAAAAAAACATCACGGGTTTATTTTGCCTGTTACAATAAAAATATCTGTATTGGTAGGACGGTTCGAAATTCCACGCAAAAAATACCTCGTTACCAACGGAGATATAAAATTTCAACTATGTAGCCCCAACTGTTATCATTTAATTAAACGTATAAGCGTAACCGCAAAATAAAAAAATAAAATCCACTGAAAATTAAATACACTCGCCAGAATGGATGAAAATCCCACTTGAAAAGATTTTATTAATCCTTTTTACGCCAGACTGTAATTTAAATGAATTTCAGACTATAAAAAAGATAGTAGCCCAATTAAGTGGCAACTTAAATAGATAGGTACTCCAATAAGCCTTTTATAAAACAAATCAGATTTTCAAGAGAATAATAGCTCGTCCTCGAGTTAAAAATTGTGAAAAATTTACAATTTTCACACAGTCGAAATTAACGAGCCGTGTTAAAAAGTCATTTTTAATGTTAACTCTTTGTTAATCTCCAAACAATAGGCTTGTAAAGTCTCTAGGGAAAGTTTTCTGGGGAAAGTTTTCGTTAGTGGTTTTGGTTTTACATTACTTTGCTTCATACAGCTCAAAGAGTTGCGTTACCAAACTTTGGAACATGTATCATGTTTTCTCTGTCTACTTTCATTTTCCGCATTGTTTCTTAATTATAAAGTACATTGTTATTTATATTAACTAATCATGAGCTTGATTATAAAAAGTTGTAAGGATTAAGATAAAATTTAAAAATGTATTTGTTAAACATTGTGAAAATTTAATTTACCAAGTTTTGTCTGATGAGGCGTACTAATTAATATAGAGAGATGGAGGTCAAATTTATTAATGATCATTTATAAAATGCCAAATAAATTATTACCATTATTACAATATCATCAACATGACCATTTAAAAAAAAATAGATATAATAAGATTGATACACCAAATGCTAAGATCGTTCAAATAAAATACTAAAAGATATACATTTTTTTTGTCAATTAGGAACAGCGAATTATATTGGCAATAATATTTTTGTAATAGCACTTTTTTGATTAGGATTTTCTTTTTTTTTTAAATTGGCTTAGAAGTAAATTCTATCTATAAGTAAGACTTAAAATGAGTCACACGAACTGATTTACCACATGATGTTTAAAAAGTAGATATGTGTGTATTTTACTGTTTTTTTAACAACAGAAATAACTAGTGGTCCTGTTAGCTGAAGACCTGAGAGAGCGTATTTTTCGAAATGGCTGAAATATTTTTTTTTTTTGCGTTTTCAACCACCATATCTCCGCCATTTTGAAAAAAAACCGAAAACTGAATCGACAATTAAAATCTACATAATTATTGAATCTGCTCACAAAATTTCACGAAAATCGGTTGACGATTGCGACCTGTAGAGGAGAACAACCAGAAATCCGCCGGACATACAAATGCAATTTTGCTCAAGCTTGAAACGGAGACGCTTCGCTCAATCTGGGAAAAATAATGCTTTTTTTAACAACAGTGGCTCCTCTATCCGTGTCTCTCGTGAACCGACCGCAGCAGCTCATAGCCGCACATTCAGCAACATTGAGGTGCATAGCAGAAGGTAGCCGTCCACCAGCGATCATCACATGGTACAAGAACGACGTACTTTTTGAAAAGAGAATGGTGAGTACAGATTATATTGGTAAAACATTGAGATTTTTACTTAGTTCTTAAAATTGTTTACATCATGATATTGTACATTAGTGCACTTTGTTTGTTTGTAACCTAATAACTAGACTAGACGACCCAGTTGGCGCAGTGGACAGGTGTCCGCCCTCTGGGCCGTGGGTCCTGGGTTCGATTCCCGGCAGGAGCACAAATTCCTTCCCAAGGGATATTTGTGCTTCTGGTTCTGGTTGTAATGTGTGTGTGATGTGAATGTTTCCGGCACCCACGATACAAGTCTTTGAACTTAGTGTGGGGCTGTGAGTGTGAATGCGCATGCGTATGCATAACTATAGCAAGCTGTAAGTTTTCCTCTTATAATAAAATAAAATTATATAAGTTGCGACCCTAGTTATGAGCTATGATGATATGCCCTAGGAATGAGTAACACCCCTATCGTGGTGTAATTAGTTCCATCCTAGGGTGAACATTTTCGTACACCTCTTATTAAGTCTTTCAATGTTACTCCTTTTAAATATCGCTGAAATTATAATTATCAGTATACTATAAATCACAGTAATATTATATAGGCGAAAATTTATGAGTGTGTTTTTATGTTTTTTAACTTCTTCACGTCCAAACGGCTGGACTGCCCGTTGGCTTAGTTGATTGAGCGTTTGCCTTCTAAGCAGGGGTATCGGGTTCGATTCCCGGCGGGAAAACAAGTTATCTCCCCTAGGAAAATTTGTGTTTCTGGTTCTGGTTGTGATTGTGTGTGTGATGTGAATGTTTTCGGCAACCATGACACAAGTAAACGAACTTAGTGTGGGGATGTGAGTGTAAAAGCTTTTATGTTTTGTGTTTTTATGGACCAATTTTGATGAAATTTGGTATGGAGATAGCTAACACCCTGGGTTAACACAGGCTTTTTGTCCCGGAATTTCCGCGGGTCCGGGTAAAACCGTGGGCGCAGTATATGATACTAGTTAGATAACTATATTGAAAAAAAAACTTAAATGCATAATGCTGTGAGAAATTATATGTTGTTTTATATATTACTAGCCGTGCCCCCCGGCTTCGCCCTTTATTATCAAGTTAAAAAGTAGCCTATGTCTTAATCCTAAGTATAATCTAAGTACATTCAAAATTTCATCCAAATCCGTTCAGCCGTTAAAGCATGAAGAGGGAGCAAACATACTTACACACCTACGCACAAACTTTCGAATTTATAATATTAGTAAGATAGTCTCAAGAAACTATATCGTACATCAGCAAAAAATAAGATAAGGCAATATTATTTGTAGGCACGAGTGTGGTTCAGCGGTCATGTGCGAAAGCTTTAATAACGATGGAGGAAAATATCATGAGGAAATCGGCATGTCCAAAAATCAGACATCTGGCGTTTATGTTATGTTAAATTATTAGCCGGGCATCTTGCTATTAAACATTTAAATTTTTAGGGTTCCGTACCCAAAGAGTAAAAAGGTAACCCTATTACTAAGACCCTATTACTAAGACTCCGCTGTCCGTCCGTCTGTCTGTCTGTCACCAGGCATCTCATGAACCGTGATAGTTAGATAGTTGAAATTTTCCCAGATGATGTATTTATGTTCCTGCTATAACAAAAAATACTAAAAAACAGAATAAAATAAATCTGTAAAGGAGCTCCCATACAACAAACGTGATTTTTTTGCTCGATATTTATAACGGCAACAGCGTCTAGTCAGCGCTTGAAATATTCACAATATATTTAGTTGTATATTTACTTACACAAACAAAGATAAATAATTAAAGTAAAATAAAACAAATATTCAAACGTGATTTTTTTTGCCGTTTTTATAAATAATGGTACGGAACCCTTCGTGCGAGAGTCCGACTCGTACTTGGCCGGTTTTTTTATCTATTTAGATCTAGCGCTTGACCACAATTTCACCTGATAGAAAATGATCAATTTATTTATAGTAAACACAACCTATAATATAGTAAACAACAAATTCTTACTTGTTTTATCTAACAGCCAATAATGTATTAACATTTTATACAACATATAATGCTATTTATTTTTAAACAGAAAAAACGGGCCTAAATAAGAATTACAGAGTATAAAAAGTACGCTTAATTTCAAGGAAAGTCAACATTAATAAATAAATAAATACGTTAGGCCTAGAATGATTGGGTCCCAATGATAAACCGTACCATCATATTAACAGTAAAAGTTTGTAGTAAACTAATAAGCTTGAACTGTTTATCTATTCTGACATGTTTTGAAAGCAGTATATCCGCTTAATTGACGGCAAAAATAATTAGAGCTAGTTTTATACAGAACTAGCAAACCTGGCGAACTCCGTTTCGCCACTATAAACCTCACGGAGCCCGAGACCTTTTCAACGAATGCAAAACCGTGGAAATCGGTTCGTGCGTTCTGGAGTTATAGCGTCAGGAAGGAAAACCCGACTTATTTTTATATAATAGATATTATTATACTGTATAGTTATTTACCAAACACTCATTTTCTACCGAGTCGATACTGTTGAAAAAATCATGATGCGAAAAGCTCGGGGCTTAAATCTGGTAGAGTTATTAAACTGCTCGCATTCTAAATTCAATAGGCAAACGCCCGCAGGTAAATTTCATTGAGATAGGTATTGATAATTAAACGCAAGCAAAGCTTAAAAAAACCGACTTCACCGCTTCATCTTTGGAACTTTGATCAGATTTAATTTATTAAACACGCATTATTGCCGACAACTCAAAAACTAGAGATCAGATCTTGATCAAATTTCAATGGGACCACATGTAAAGCTCCAGCTTTAAAAAATAATCATCAAAATCGGCTAACAACGAAAGAAGTTATGAGGTAACTTTTGAAGTCGGGAACGAGAACATCGTCACAGTAGTCCACAAAATAGGCATTATTGACGATATTTCAAGAACTATTGATCAGATCTTGATCAAATTTAAATGGGACCAATAAGAAAGCAACATCTTTCAACTAAAAAAAAGTTTTTGAAATTGGCTCACGTAGAGAGAGTTATCAGGTAACACACGTAAAAAAAAACCGCCTTATTTGGGAAGTCGGTAAAAATTAGTTATTGATATTTTTAACACTAAACAAACATAAACATAAACATAAACGCTTTCACACTCACAGCCCCACACTAAGTTTAATGACTTGTGTCGTGGGTGCCGGAAACATTCACATGACACACACAATCACAACCAGAACCAGAAACACAAATTTTCCTTGGGGAGAAAATTTGTGTTCCCGCCGGGAAACGAACCCGATACCCCTGCTTAGAAGGCGAACGCTCACCCAACTTCGCCAACGGGCAGTTCAATATCATAATATTAATTTTAAACTATTATTACTTAAAAAAAAAACAGTAGTCTTACTGAGTAAGCATGAAGGGCCCAAACCAAGCCTAGAAGCCTGACATTTGAAAGATTGGCTCCATAAGTGATAAAACCGTGTTATCAGATGGAATATTTGAAACAATCAATGCTAGATGGTGCTAAAATTACAAGGTCAATAGTGGTATGATGGGCTCGCTGATTCTTGGAAAAATGTTTGAAAACTTTATCACATAACAATCTAAGGGACATGATATGCAAAGCGCCCGAGGCGCGCGCTCTGCACTGCTTTCTTAAGGAAAAAAGGCGTGACTGATATTTTTGTTAAAATTTAGTTATATACATCAGAAATGTCTTTGAATTTAGTATATGTTATGACTTGTAGCAGATGCGTCTAAATTAAAAGTAAGATTTAGTATGTTGCGTTTGAATATCTGTATCTATATATATAAAACAAAGTCGGGCTTGTTCGAACACTTATAACTTGAGAACGGCTGGACCGATTTTCATGGATATTGATTTATTGTATTTGTCTCTGTCCCGAATAGCAGAATTACTATGAAATATCGGAAAAAAATTTTTTTTTTCCTGATTCCGATTATGTATAACTCAATTTTGACCAAATGCTGTTACTGTTTTTTTAATTATGACGGCAGTATACTAAACGGCAGCATGGGGGGAGGAACACGGGCGCGCGCTCCCGAAGCTCGCCCTAGCCGCTCGTCCGCACGCCTCGAGCACTTTGTATATCATGTCCCTTAAAGCCTGATTATGTTTCATAGTCACGGTTGAATTGCAAAGCTGATTTTGATAAAATGTTGTACAGATAATAACATCCCATTGTTTACAAATGTCAAAATAAAAAAGGGAGATAAAAAAAATATAAATCAAACATTATGTAGACCGCTTGCCGAAGGAGAATTGTCCAGAATACTGACTGCGTTTCCTAGTTGAATAGCGATACTATTGTTTTGTGCTAAATAAGAGCCCGCATTCTGATTATTTGTCACCTCGATATTGAAGTAGGTACGCACATTTTTTATATTCCAGAAGAATAGCATTTGAGTTGATGATGTTGGATCATTTGTGTTGGAGAAATTCAATATCACCTTTAAGGTATAAGTTTTTATGCTTCAATCATACTGCCTTAAAATATGACATACTTGCAGGCACAAAATAAAACAATCCATAACATTAGTAAACAAACAATATTATCCCGGTAAATAGCATGACAGTGCGTAAATTTTAAAGCTTAAATCCCATAGTGTAATTAAACTGCGTCCGTTCTAATTTCGAATAGCCGTTCGCAGGTAACCCTCAATTACCTTTCATTGTAAACCGAAACACGCACAGCTATCAGATCTGTTGTCGCATTTAACTGATCTACGGTGATCGACACACTGAAAATAATGAAATAAACCTTATCTAACTAAAATAATAATGTTATTTTAGTACCTAAGGTCAAAAATATGAAAAAGAAAAATAAGTCTTGGAACGTCTAGCCGCTGAGCCATCCAAGCCCTGCTTCAACCGATTAATGTATTCCCTCATTATTATTAATGGCACCATCTACCGGAATAGATTTGGAACTACTAAGGTCAATGCGTCTACAATACTGCAGTTAGCTATACCTAAGTAGTGTTGATGACGTACACTCAAATCAATTGCATTTTTGTTCAAAATAGAATTAGAAAAAACATAAATTGTCAATTACATTTTAGTATAAATCACAGCCACAATGATTTATTCTCAAGTATATTACATTATGTTTTACACAACACTAAAAATGAAGTACCTACTTATATTTACGAATAATACACGCGACATGGACTCTGTTTAAGAGGATACCAGATTGCAACGACCTTTCCAAGATGTGTATTTAAAATCATTCGAATTTATTCGCTAAAATAATAGCTGTTAAAACATTAAAATAGTGGACATTTTCACCGGTTTATTTGCGAGTTGTCACACATAACATCAAAGGATGAATTTAAACATGGACGATCAATTTCACGCAGACGTACTCTTATCTCCACTATTTGGAATACATTATATTATACATTATTCTTTCTATCTCATAGCTCATTTTGACCATCTCATCCGATTACAACAATTAACAACTAAATGCGCCTTTTAAGAGGATACTCCTCATGTTTCTCTAAAAAAGTATATTAGGGCGAATCTTCGTAAAATGTACGAACTGTAAGATAACATTTTATATTCAGTACCTAAATGCAAACGTTTCTCTACTATCTTACCCGTTGGTAAGCGAAGATGCGGTCGATGATAAATCACGCTTGCCTAGAAGATACCTATTCACACTTGGAGTCTCTGAAATTGTACTTATCTGGAAGTACCGACTCAGTCAAGGTCCATTCTTTTGAGGTTCGCACAATGAATGTGGAAGCAAAACGCTTTGAAAAATCCTTAATATCTACATTCCACCCATTGTTTGTTTACCTATGTCTGAAACATTAACTTATATGTTTTGATGACTTAATTCGTTTTTATCTGTTGATTATCATCTCATTTTACTTCGCAATTGATTCCACAAAGCTTACGGTCGTAAGCTTTGTGGAATCAATAGCGAGCTCATTACTGTAACACAGTAGTAAAATGTCAATAGTGTGAAATTGTTCAATACTACGTTCAGGTTCTATCTAAAAATGACCACGTAACAATTTTTCCTCCATTCATAGTGACCACGTTTCGATCGGTGCGATAGCTAAGCAATTAGTCGCGCACTAAATCAAAGTCCGTCAATGGATGTGGCGGTGCGACAATCGATTTTAGTCACCAGTGCGTTTGAAATGAAACTTAATACACGATTTATTGTAGGAATCTCGCAATGGAACAATCCTGTTATATATACGCACAATAATAGCTATAGGTTTTCCAATTTTGCTGCCAACGAAGCTTAGGGTAAATTAGTTGCTATGGACAAACATATGTACGTGTTACATCATATTTTGAACATAAACATTATGGTTAAAATGTTACCATATTCGTATTTTTAATATGCAGTATCTATTCAACTTCAAAGATTATCAATGATATCGTTTTTTTTATTTCAACACTATTACACTCTTTGATGCCAAATTCACATCACACACACAATCACTCAAAGCCAAACATTCAGTAACACAAATTTTCCTTAGGAAGAAAATTTGTTTTCCCATCGGGAATAGAATCCAATACCCGCTGCTCAGAAGGCAGGTGCCAACCTCGCCAAGGAACATATTGATATAAATATTATATATCTTTTCTACTATAATAGCAATAATACGTGTATGCTTAGGGTACCATATGTCATAGGTGCTGACGGAAACATATTATTTAGTTATAATACTTGGTTTTTTGTTATATATATAAATAATAAAACTATCGCTTTGTATCTTGATAACAAAACACTTTCGCTAGAATGGATTCAATACGCATATAAATAAAAATGCAAGCAAAGCTTAAAAAAACCGACTTCTCCGCTTTATCTTCGGAACTTTGATAAGATTAGGTGTACTTAATAAGCATAATTGACGATATTTCAAGAACTACCGATCAGATTTTAATCAAATGTAAATCCGACTAATTGGAAAGCAACATCTTTCAAACAAAAAAATAATTTGCAAAATCGTTTCACGAGGGAAGAAGTTATGAGGTAACACACATAAAAAAAAGAAATATAGTCGACTTGAGTACCTACTCCTTTTTTGTGAAGTCGGTATTCCCTCATTCTAATACGTTAACTAAATACGTTACTTGTTAAAATATGTTTTCAAAGACAAGCTTTTAGGAGTCCGCCATATTGGATTTAAAGTGCCGTCTTTTTATTTTCGAGATATTCTCAGAAAGCCCTTTCATTTGATACCCATATTGTAGGAATGCATTAAAAATTACTTGTCTGCCATTTTGGGTGTTCCGCCATATTGGATTTAGAATGACTTCACACAGCTAACCATGCATTGTCATCCAAATTAAACGTGAATACAGTTTCAGCTCAATCGGTTGAACCCGAACAAACATACATACATTGCAAGTTACATAAAAGCTTGTAAAAAGTTGTAAGTAATTCTTTAATGCCTTGGTAACTCAGTTATGTATTATAGTATAGTAATAAAATTTATTTCGAAGGTGACTCCCGGATTGTCTGCCTACGAGGTCTAGATTAAATTAGAAATAATCCATTTATAAACCTCCAGAGACAGTCTTGGCCTTTGAAATTGGACAACTGATGTAGTAAGTTTTTGAATTTACATTTCTGCCAAAAGAGAAATGATATGGCTGTTCTAAATTACGTATATACTCATTAGCGCCCGCCCCGGCTTCGCACGACTCTAGTTTAGACAAAATAATTAATCGTAAGCAAAGCTTAAAAATACCGACTTCACCGTTTTATCTTCGGAACTTTGATCAGATTAGATGTACTAAACACACATTATTGAAGATCAAATTTAAATTGGACCAATAAGAAAGCAACATCTTTCCAACAAAAAATAATAATTTAAAAATAAAACATAAAAAAAAATGTTTAGCTTATTTCTCGGCAGGGTAATACTTTCAGGGTTTTAAATTTATTTCTCGGCGACTTGGTTAAAAAAAATGTTTTTTCCTGTTTACATAATTATAAATTAAATTAGGTTATTTTTAATATGAAGGTGAAAACCGCAACAAAATCCGCAGCGTTGTAGAAAAAAAAAACCTTGGATTGTTAAGCCTAGTCACAAAAATGCGGATTTCCAGAGGAATGCCAGTTTGTGCTGAAGCAAGGTGAACACAGTAAAAAAATCAGCATGTCAGTCAAAAATTGAAATCCCTT
This sequence comes from Lomographa bimaculata, assembly GCA_948107665.1. Taxonomy (NCBI): domain Eukaryota; kingdom Metazoa; phylum Arthropoda; class Insecta; order Lepidoptera; family Geometridae; genus Lomographa; species Lomographa bimaculata. The sequence continues at coordinate 9,170,362 of OX403603.1, forward strand.
TTTTCATTGTTTCAAATATTTGCTGCAGCGGCCTATTAGGCGTCGTATTTAATTCCGGCACTTCATCAAAAGCCTTTTATCCAATTCAGTGGTGGTTTTATCCATTTTGCGATACTACTATGTGGCTAACCGTTGCTGATGACGTAAAGTTACTTTAACTAATTTTTGTGTCGATAACGGGATATTTACCTAGTGTTTCGTTTTCGTGTTTCCGATATTTTTGGTACCGTTGCAAGCACCATAATCACGGAGTAACTGGTGTAGTGCGGGTGGATAAAAATTTCGATTTACGAGCATTCACAACAGCAACGAAATATATGGTAAATATAAAACGATACTCAAAATTATTTTAGTCGGATGTGTAAAAATCGGACAAGCTATTTACTCACCATACATTAAATAGAAATGTTCTGTATATTCATCCAATATCACCCACGCCTCATTATTTCAGTTAAGCAATACATATTTACAACTCGTTTTGCGTAAGAACTTTACCATTTAAAATAAAAACAATATCCATTTATGTAGGTATTTCAATCGAGTCCTAGTTTATCAATATGCATTTTTAAGTTATAAAAAGGTTAGAGATGGTTTAGACGATCTTTAATGTTTGGCAAAGTTCCCAAAATGCTTGCTGCATTACCACGCTATATAGCGAGGCTTATCCTGTGCCCCAAATACAACCCAGCATTTTGGTCATGTGCCGAATCAATCAGTCTCTTAGACAAATCTTTGATTTCTAATGCACAAATGTAAAACATGTATCATGTTCAGAATACTTGCACCGTTTGAGAGTGATATTTTTTTTATCTTTTTTTAGAAATGGTGTAACAATTATAGTATTCGGGTTTTAATACTACCCAATTTTGATTTATAATTCTGGCGAGAAAACTTTTACCAATCATGTTTCTCAATTCCATTTATTTATACACTAGCCGTGCCCCGCGGCTTCGCCTGCAATTATCAAGTTTAAAAGTAGCCTATATGTTAATCCTAGGTATAATCTATGTACATTCCAAATTTCATCCAAATCCGTTCAGCCATTAAAGCGTGAAGAGGGAACAAACATACTTACATACACACTTACACACAAACTTTCGGATTTATAATATTAGTAGGATTTATTTTTTTCATCTTCGGTTGCATCGTCACTTTCCATCAGGTGAGAAAGTGATCAAATGCTTGCCTATCTAGCATAAAAAAAAGATTACATCCTCAAGCATATATTCTCCAAATAAGAAAGCTATATTTTTTGTCGTTACTGAATACAATTTTTTCTTAGCGACTCAAAAAAAATTGCATAGCATCTTACAGTGAGAGGGATTAAGGTAGCTTAAGAACTTACTTAAAAACATGCTGATTAAAAGGAAGACTTTAATGAAATCATATTTCAGGTATCAGGAAACGCCAATGAGACGTGGTCAGTCAGCACTCTGGTGTTCAGTCCAATGCCTGAAGACAACGGCTCTACGATCAAGTGCATGGCCACCAACCCTCACCTGTCTTCGTATATCTTCGACCAGTTGGAGCTCAATGTTGTATGTTAGTATCACGTTCTTATTTCTTGTTGTTCTTTTATTAGTTTTCAGAGTTGCCATGTCTTAAATTTTTTTTCAATACTTCCTAAGCGACAAATATATTCTCTACATTAACTTTAGAATATATTCATGAATTATAGTCAAGGTTATTATAGAAATTAAGCATGTTTTATTTAGCAGTGTTGCGTTAGATGCGCTGTTTTACCAGAAGCAATTCTTTTAGACAGTATTTTAATGACACCAAAACGTACTTACCTTTTAATACAATATTTTATGTTTCGAAAACAAAACGTTAATTGTTAAGGTGATGTGAAGAGTTTTTATGTGCTAAACAACGATATTTATTAGTTTATCATACCGTCTGCTTATAGTATATGCTGATGTTACTCATACTCAGAGGAATTTCACTGTTAATATTTGATTAAGCTGTCAACATTATTTGCTCTTCTTAATTTACATAGCCTACAATTATTTTAATAAACCTTCGGTATTACATATCAATATTTCACATACGTGTGAATTTATTTTCCTAGTAATAAAAAAAAAATACAAATGGTACAATAAAAAAAATACGAATATAAGAATAAAATAAACTAAATTCAATCTAACTAAAAATAAATATGTACACAACTTTATCTAATAAACCACCATCAGTTGCCTAGAGTGCCCAAAACGCTGGTAGTAGGTATTGCATTTTTTTTAAACATAAACGCTTTCACACTCACAGCCCCACACTTAGTTTGATGACTGTCGTGGGATCCGGAAACATTCACATCACATACATAGTCACACCCTGAACCTGTTCATACATTTCCTAGTAAATTAATATTTTAAACGTCCATATTCAATAAATTATTACGCAGTTTACTAAATTAGTAAACTGCGTCCAGATATATAATAAATGGTTGTATACTTGTAAAGTGATAATGATAGCTACACAGATGTTTCACCTTCAGCAAGATTTATCCTATGGACAAAAAGCTAAACATTTTTAAAATCTATTTTCCTCCAGACAGTCCTCTAGTGTCGCTGACTCTCGGTAGCACCCTCAACCCCCACGACATCAAAGAAGGCGACGACGTGTACTTTGAATGCAATATTCGCGCCAACCCCCGGGAACATCGGATATCTTGGTACCATAACGTAAGTTTCAAATAACCAAAGTTTATATTGTAATATACCCTAAGGGATTCCCGTTGTAAAATTTATAGTTCGCCCTTGGCCTATTCAACAATCACTATAACTTTGTTGGATTAATTTGATAAATACTTCAGTTGGATTGTTAATTTTTAATTTAAGCAATTTGCGTTCTAATTTTGAAAAAGATTTAATTTTTTTTAATTTAAATACAATTGTACTGATTTAAAATTTAAATCAATTCTGTTAATTGTAATTTCTCTAAATAGTTCTTAAAGATAGTTCAAAAGAAATTAAAAGCATAGAAGAAGAACAGATGTTGTCTGGTAATTTCAGTTATTGTTACTTTAAACTACATACAGTTTGAGTGATAATTGAACTTTTGAAGGAAAACTTCTTTAGGTGCATTTTTTTTGGGCGAATTAAAATCATGGAACTCGTATCATCATCACTGAACGCATAGTATACTGGCTACTGGCATCTGTCTCTTTCTAGTTTTCACTTCTATCGGCAGTCCCCAAAGACTGTTTCTGTGACCGCATGTTTTTTTTGTTATGTATAAGATATGAGAGTATAAATAAAATCGCGTTAATTGTAAATAGACGATTTCTTTGTCAAATATAGTTGTCCGATTTAGTTTGTAAATTGTTTTTAGTCACTATTGTACGCAGCACCAAAAAGTTCCTAGGTAACAAACTAGATGGCAGCACAGGAAAAATTAGATCGCGCAAGCGTTTCGTTTGTGGATCCTATGTACTGAATTTGGTGCGAAAATTTATTTGTTGGCATTGATATTGCAAGTTCATTAAAGCTGTACTGTAATTATTAAACAGTCTTTCATTTTGAACCATCTCGCAATTAGACGGACTTTAGGCCAGAATTAACTTGTTCAATAGTAATTAGTCCAATATTTTTAATAATGATGGCAAATTTAACAACACCCCTATTTTAGGATAAATACGTGCCCTTATTTATGCGTCTATAGACTATGTGTTTAATTTATATATCTCGTGTCTCGGTGTTTGTGGTCGCACTCCTCCAAAACGGCTCGACCGATTTAAATGTTTTTTTTTGTATATTTAGTAGGTATGAGAATAGGTCATCAAGTATTTCTCACCCATCGCGATTTTTGAATGAACATAATACAAGAATTTTTAGTATGATATTCAAGTACTAAGTAACCATAAACAGGAAAGGAGGTAAAATACTTTTTCTTTACGTGGCATTACTTCTTTTCGAGATGGCTGTAATTTTGCGAATCTGGCAATAGATTCATTAACTTTCATGAGTGCCTCTTTGGGGCCCATGTGAATAAACGATTTTGATTTTGATTACAACGCATGCCGATTACATATAATTCAAATCCAGACAGCTTTTTAATTTGTTTCAAACTCTATTACACACGAAAACTTTTATATATATGAAATTAATGAAAAAAAGTAATAATTTCTTCACTTTAGGACAGGCCGGTGATACAAAACATGACTTCGGGTATCATCGTAAGCACCAAATCTCTGGTCCTTCAAAAGGTCACGAGAAAGGAAGCTGGTGCTTATTCTTGCAAGGCGGCAAATGCAAGAGGAGAGACATCGAGCGAAGTAGTCACTTTGAGAGTGCAATGTGAGTATACTGATTACTTGTCGTATAGACATAGGGACTTGATATACAAAGCGTCTGAGGCGCGCGTACAGGGCGCTTAGTGTATTTTGTTACACTAGGGCCTATACAAAACGTCAGCAGCGCGAGGGGAAGCTTTGAGGGCGCGTGCCCGCCGCTCGGCCGCTTTGTATATTTTCTCTTAGGCGCCATACATTTTATCTCCACAGCGCCCGGGCCGCGCGCCTTGTGTGCCTTGTACATCCCTAATGGGCAGTCCTAGTGTTAGGATTATTCAGGTCGGATATCTTTAGGTGGCTAAAAGTATCCGACATGGCTTAACGACTGTTGTCTTACAACTAACAACTGGGATCGTCAGCTTAACGTGCCCTCCGAAGCATGGTGATACTCAGTTGAATATTCCACTAAGCGGTCACCCATCCAAGCACTGATCTGATTGGATATTGCTTAACCTCGTCAATCAGTTACGATCGACAAGGGGGACCGCACTACGAGTGAGTATACTGTTTAGTCATAACAATATAAAACGCTTTTATAAAACGCTTTCACACTCACAGCCTCTCACTAAGTTTAATGAATCTTGTCGTGGGTGCCGCAAAAATTCGCATCACATACACAAGCACAACCAGAACCAGAAACACAAATTTTCCTTGGGGAGAAAATTTGTATTCCAGCCGGGAAACGAACCCGATGCCCCTGTATAGAAAGGCGAACATCACCCAACTACGCCAACAAGCATTTCTTATTAATATACTTTTTTTTTTAATCAACAGAATTTTTACTTTAATTTCTACTACTTGTAATTATTATTATTATTGCCTTATACTTGGAGATGGAGAAATTCCATGTCCTAAGTTTCATTTAAGTTGCTCTAATGATGATTACTTACGTAAGGTCATTTTGTTGTATGCGAGCCCCCTTAAATATTAATTTTATTCTGTTTTTTAGTATTTGTTGTTATAGCGGCAACAGAAATACATCATCTGTGAAAAAATCAACTAGACAGTTGAAATTTATTCAGTCTGTCCGGCTTTCACCAGGCTGTATGGCATGAGATACAGCCTGGTGACAGACAGACAGACGGATGGACAGCGGAGTCTTAGTAATAGGGTCCGGTTTTACCCTTTGGGTACGGAACCCTAAAAATTGGAAACAAATATTTGTTTGATTTTCAGGCAACTTATAATTATATGATATTAAATTGTAGTAGTTTGGTAGCAAATGAAGATAAAAATAACAAGTGGGTCACAAAGAAAGTTATTTTTTTTTACTATGATCTTTAAACATTTTAATTAAAGCTTTAAAAACACAATTGCAAGAGCATTGAGTTTTTTAATTTGTTAAACAAACCCAATACAAGTGTGTGATATAGGTATTTAGTAGCACCGCCAATGTGAAATAGAAAAATATCATGAACAATTTTCCAGACTCATCAAAACGAAGTTTCCTATGAAAACATTTATCTAGTAAATTAAATTGAAATATGTAGGTAAATCTTCCACACAGAAACTGGAGCTCTCGTTTTGAAAGCTTGAACAAATTGGGGCTCAAATGAAGCTACGTATTCCAGCCGCTAACTCATTGTGTATCGTATTAGGTAACCAAAATTCGCAAAATATCTCTATATAAAATGAAAATCGGATTACCGTAACAAAACCAAAATTGCTAAAACATTAGGAGCACCTACCGAATTAATTCGGCTCCCAGACCTAAGTTTTAAGCCCCCAAATGCGACTCTAAACATTTTCATTTCACGTGAAACCGGAGAGGTAAAGGAAGTGCGAACATTACATTCTCAGACACCTAGACAGTTGATTTGCATAACCCTAATACACCGGCATATATTATTATGTATATCGGACACAGGCATCCCATAAAATGTCACCGGGGAGCGGTGTAAATTACTGGCCTATAAATACCGATGTGCCTACGAATAGTATTCAAATGATTGCGGTTGGGATCGACGTGCCGACTTCCTTCCGCGGCCGACCGTCCGCATAGTAATTGGCTGGAGGCACCATCTAAATCATCTAAATTATTGCCTAATACTACAGCCATTTTCTGGCTATGCCGACGTGTTGTTCCGCCGTTTCATTCGAGCCCCAGCTTTGTTATAGTTGGGGTAAACCTACAATCCTAAAGACACATTTGCTCTGTAATTTTGCTAGTGTAATAAGCGGTTTTCATTGTTGTTTATGCGGCTTCAATTATTTATAGCCCCACAACCAAAAACTATGTAATGTATTGGAGAAAACGAGCCTCTTTACAGAATAATATTATACCTCAAGACATATTGAATTTATTGCGAAAAATAGTCTACATTCTAGCTGCTGGCTGTCCTTATCATCTAAATTACATTAATTAGTTTTTGGTAAAAACACACAGAGTTGACTGTATTTATTAATATTTGTAATGGCGCCAACATATATTTTCCTACTTATTATAGTGTTTCCATCTATTTAAATTACGAAATGTTTAATGAAAATTTTGATTTAGTTCTCAAAATTATTGAAAACGATTAACAAATTCCATTTCGAAAGATTCAAACCAATTTTACTAATTGCGAAAGTTAAATATCCGAAATATTTGGAAGGACTCGAGAATTATTACGAAATAATATTTCCTCAATTTGTGTTGAATTAATTCCGATCGAGTAGGTAAGGGACCGTTGCTAATTGGAGACAAAAATATGCATGGATTTAGATAAATATTTTCAAACAGATTTGAGCTATAAATTAATTCGAGGTGTTGTTAGAACAGATTCATCGGAGCGATTAGTTAATCTCTCTGGGAATATAGAAAGTGGTGATATGTATGTAGACGAGCAGGTAACCCTTCATTACCTACCTGTCGGACCTTCTACGTAAATCAACAACTGTGTCCGTTGTTTGATTTATTACTCAAACGTATATTGGCGCATCGTGTAGCTTCCTTCCGCGAGCGTCCAACCCGCACTTAATTGCCGACGTGAGAGGGAAAGACGAAATAATTCGGCCACTGCCAAAATAATTGTTCGTATGATTTATGTTTATCGTTTTACGACAGGAAAACTCGCTGTTTGGAGTTTTAAATTTATTGTTATTTTATGCCTGTAATTTAGCGAGTCGAACGAACGTTAACATGCAGGCTAACGATAGGCGAAGTTGCGAATGTAAAATTGCTGTATATGCCTTGATATTTTAGGGTATTTCATCGTGTTGTTTTATCGTTTGTAATGGAAGCCTTTCTTTTTGATGAAATGTTTTTTATTTCTTTATGTTTTAAGTATAATAGAAACTTTATATAAGAGCGTTTTTATTTAGATTGGTTGAGGCGATGATTAAAATGCTTATAATAATCATACTAATATTATTAATCCGAAATTTCGTGTGTACCTAGATGTGTAAGTGTATAAGTATGTTTGTATTATCTTCACGCTGTAACGGCTGAACGGATTTGGATAAAATTTGGAAGCCTAGAATTAAATAAGAATTAATACCTAGAATTAACACATAGGGTACTTTTCGACTTAATAAACGCGGGCGAAGCCACAGGGCACGGCTAGTATGCCATAAATTGAATATGGCGCCCTCTAGAGGACATTAAGTAAAGACCTTAAAAAAAAGCCATGTATCAAATTAAAGGTCTTATGTCTAAACATACTATGCCGAATTAACGCGACCGAACCTGCAATGCTATTTCTATTAGTAGCAACACATTTGCCGAAATTACGTCACATTTTGGCGTGCAACCGAACTTCGGTTGGGCGTAAGTTCGGCGGGAACGTATTCTACTATATATCAAGTAAGCAACACATCATACGCGAAGGAAGTTCGGTTCGGTTGCCGGGGATGCACGGGGGACGGAGGGCAGCAAAAGGCTGGCAGGCCGGCGCCCGGTTACTTATTATTTATTGATTAAATATGTATGTAAAAAACTATCATACTATGTATTTAATAGACTATCATAACCATTCCATCCACCATCATCCACATCTACACATCAAAAAGGCTAACGTCTTTTAAGCGTGATGTAAACTTTTTTCTGTTAGTTGCTCCAGTCTGCGCAGAAATCACCCCACAAGTAGTAGGCGCAGCTATAGACGAAGCACTGCGCGTACGCTGTTTGGTTCACGCAGATCCCGCTGACGTCACATTCATCTGGCAGTTCAACAATAGCGGAGAGAGCTTCAACGTTTCTCCTGCAAGATATGGTAAGTATTATAATTATTTCGAACCATATCTTACTTATCCGTGCACCATCAAACACAAACACTGCTTTTCATATCCTGAGCAACAGAGTGGTTCATAATTGGAACAGATTACCGGAAGACGTGATTTTTTATGCTACCACAATAGATGGATTTAAAAACAAACTTGACAATTGGTTACGAATTAATAAACAAACTTTGTTAGAAAAGTGAACTGTTGTTGAAAAGACTATTCCTATGACTTTTTATGTCTCAAAAATACACATGTAACAAAATTATGCTAAATAAATGTGATCATACATAAATATAATATTAGATATATTGTATACAACATTATATATAAATATAACACTGTAATTGACTAAGTAAATATCTTATGACGACTACAATGATGATGACTTATATGTGCAATAAGTAAAATAAATATTTTGTAATGATTTAAGTTGCCAGCATTGTTGAAATAGACCTCGTTCAAAACATGTTTTGTTTTGAACGAGGCCTATTTTGTATCGTTTTATGCCATATTCGTCCCGAGGAAGTTCGGCTCATATCAACTAGCTGACGCCGATGACTTAGGTGTGTAATAAGTAAAGCTTATTTATCGCTATGATCCTAGTTGCCCGGATTGTTGTTATAAATTAAGACCTCGTTCGACCAAACGAAACATCTACTAGCTGAAAAAGATGACTTAGGTGTGTAATAAGTAAAACGAATTTGTCGCAATGATCCTAGTTACCCGCAGTTGTTGTTATAAATTAAGACCTCGTTCAAAACTAAATATCTACTGGCTGATGACGATGACTTAGCTGTGTAATAAGTAAAATGATTTTGACGCAATGATCCAAGTTGCCAGCAGTTGTTGTTATAAATTAGGACTTCGTTCAAAACGAAACATCTACTGGCTGATGACGATGACTTAGCTGTGTAATAAGAAAAACAAACTTATCACAATGATGCAAGTTGCTAACAAATTAAAAAGTTTACTCATGTTTCACAGATAAAATATCTATAATTATTATAATTGTTTTTTAATTTATGAAATATGAGTTTTTAAGCATAATTATTGTCTACATTTTATTGAATAAACATGTATGTGTAGATCACGGAGGCAGTGTCACTGTCGGATTAAAATAAATACACATAGCTTTTATTGAACCGCCCGATGTTTTATTGGGCATATTCTATTAGGGGAATAAATATTAAACAGTCATTTAATGAATATGGCAGTGATTTTTTAATGGAAAGGAAACATTATTAATATGTCCAATTTTGCGATCGGACATCGATAACCATTTGAATTTGTAGTCAAGCTATAGTTATTATAATAATTGCACATGTCATTTCTGCACTAATTAGTTAATATGAATAAATATCATGTTCTGTGTTCGATTTTAGACAGGAGCGTAATTTTACATCCCAACAGACATTTGTGGTTCTGGTTCTTGGTGTTATTGTATGTGTGTGAGTGTGTTGTTAATGTTTTAGCCATCCACGATTCAAGTCTTTTAACTTATGTGAGTTGTGAGTGTGAATGCATTTTTTAACCGACTTTAAAAAAGTAGATTCTCAATTTGACTGCATGTTTTTTTTTATGTACGTTACGCGATAATTCCTCAAATTCATTATGAATCGATTTTGATGTTTTTTTTTTGTTTGGTAGATTATACTTCAGAGGTGATTCCATTCCATAAATTTTATCGAAATCGATCAATCATAACCAAAATATAAGCGGTGAAGTCGTTTTTTTAAGCTTTGCTTGCGTTTCAATTATTGTGTAATGATTTGACACCATTGATTTTTAACTACCAGAGCGATTATAATTAGGTACTTTACGGTTATTCAACTAAAGAAATCGAGTCATAGACTTCTTTAGTTGAATAACCGTAAATTTAATGTGTCCCAGACCGAAATTCTTATCACAATACCTTTTCCCTCGCGTGTTCTTCCCAATGAACTTAGCGTTAAACTACACTATACAGTAAAGCACCAATCACACTCACATTCGTGAGCTAGCTTAGAATCGAGACGGTTCAATCAGCACCTCATGTCTACGGACAACGCCCTGAATGTGTAACGAAGCGCACAGTTTACGTAAATGCTATCTCTTGGCTTAGCAAGACAATTCCAGTTCAGTTTTATTTCACTCGTATTCGTATTTAGCCGGATCTCATATGGATTTGCGTGATTACGTGTGAGTGAACTTGTAGGTTACATTGTTCTTAAAAGATTTTCAAGCATACAATCGTAATACAGGGTAGGTAATTTGTAAAATACCAAAAACCTCTTGGGACATCGTTCCTACCATTGAGACCAACGCGTTTCGTGGTATGAATTTTGCAAATTCTGTTATGATTTTACAAATAAATTATAAATATAGTAATCTGTCTTTAATTAGTATTAGGCACCTGAAAGATAAAAAAATCTTTGTTGAAATGTGTTTTGAATTGTGTATGAACATCATCCAGGTACATTAAACGGTAGTCTCAGCGAGCTCCGTTACACACCAGCTAGTGAAAGGGACTACGGCGCTCTAAGCTGTCGAGGGTCCAATCCAGTAGGCAGCCAAGCGCAACCTTGCGTATTCCAGATTGTTCCTGCAGGTGAGAAGACGTACGACTACGTGAATTCATTATATTTTATTCGAAAATTGAATACATTAAAGCTTTGAAAATTATCATATTCTTCGTCTTCACGTTAATTGTCCATGCTAGAAAAATAGGAGACTTTTAATCACGAGTGAAAAGGTTCACCCTCGTATCTCAGTTTCCCTTACCATCAGGTGAGATATTTATCAAAGAAAAAAAATGTTTATAGTACATTTTATAGGAAACTAATAAGCTTAACTTAGGAATACTCGTTCTATCTTCTAATTCGCTAATTGAGTTGTGCTTGTATGCAAACAAACAAAAGTAGACGACTCTTAAAAGATCCATTAATTTACTTACGACATTTTGTGCAAAAAAATTATGATATTTAAATTATTTTTGAACTGCTTATGTATATTCAATTTATGATACAATGAATGTTTATCTTTAATAAATCAATTATCCAAGTTATCTTAACTATTTTTGCAAACAATATACACAGCACAAACGTACCTACGCAAGCCATAATCCATTTAACCAAGTTCGTAATTGTTAAACTCCTTCAACTTTCTCAGTTACTATTGGCTGGGCCAATTGGTTTCAAGTTTGCAAACCAAATATTTGTAGAGCCTGTTGAACCATCTTTTAGGGACTAAGAAATCAATTGGAGGACTTCAAATTTATTTACTGAGGACTTTAAAGATGTAGCTAACTTCTCGCGAAGTTCGTTTTTGTTGAAGATGATCGATTTTGAACCCTATTTCTGCTTGAATGCTCCAAATGGTCATGATCAGCGTGGGTACTGCAAATTAGTTTGTTTTCTGAAGTGAGCTTAGTTTAGTTGGTCTAGGCAAAGTTAGATTAGGGTAGGTTTCATTAGCTGTTCTTAGATATACGGTGTAGGTTAATAATGGATGATATTACTCTGAATGTTTTATCTTATGTTTGAAAGGTCTTTAGGATTATGAGTGTAGATTTAAATTTGAAGATAAGAAGATTTTTAACAAACTGTAAAAAACTCTTGTTTAGTGACACGTGGATAAGATGTAAATATATTTAGATATAATTAGATAGAAATATATTTAGAAGGATCCAGTCCGGAACGAGGTGATCCGACAAAGAACAAAAGTCCCATCGATATAGCTCAAAAAATTTGCAGCTGAAACTTCAGTGGGCTAGCCAGGTTTCTAAAAGAACGGATAATAACTGGAGAAGACGCATACTTAAAAGGAGACTGTGACTCGGCAAATGTGGCACAGGACACCCGTCAGCCAGATGAAGCGACGACCTACAAAAGGAGGCCGGCAGTAACTGGTTAAGAAGAGTCGAAGACCGGGCTTCAGTGGCGTTTATTAGGAGAGGTCTATGTTCAACAGTGGACAAATATAAACGGATGATGATGATGATGTTTATATAATTATTTATATCTATAATTTCGCAGTCTTTTTACAATTATTATAATTATATATTATATATTAAACATTTACCTGTGACATGATATATAAATATTTTTAACACAATACGATTTGCCGGCTCTAGTTCATAGTAGTCGAGAATGGTAAACAAGCTCGACCGCATCAAGGCTGGAATCCTAAAAACGACAACATGTAAGTTAAATTCGATATAATTTTTTTCTTTTTACATTCCACATCAGCCCGCCCTTCTCCACCACGGAACTGCACCATAACAGCAAACAACGGCTCTAATTGGATAGAAGATTCAAACAGTGACTTTAGTGAAGCTTTGGTCGTTCGCTGTGTGACTGGCTATGATGGTGGTCTACCGCAATTGGTGGTGCTCGAAGCTTTGGACTCTCATACTGGGATTGTGAGATTCAACGTCACTGCTAATGAGACAGGTAAACTGAGACAATATTTATTACCCGACTGCACGACTCAAAGGAGGGTTTGTCACTGGTTTTCATCTTTAGTAGTATTGGTTTTACTCTTTTTTTATAATTTTGCTCTTTTTCATATTTTTTATAAATGATGTCTCACTTTTGTTTTAACTATCATTTATATTTAAAAAGTGGCAAGGGCTAACCTTAGCACCTTGTTTCTAGGTGCTTTATCTTCTCTATCATCATAATTTATGCGTCTTTTAATTTTTACTTAATAATTAATCTTGACTTGAGATGAGCTTTACTCATACTCGTACCTTACCCAAACAACAGACAGAGTAATAAAATATTAAGTACTTAATACAATTATCGCTCTAACATAATATGATGGATATAGGTGAGAGGCTAATTTCCATAGAAAATGAACCTCGTCGACCCCATACAAACAAAACCCCTCTCAGATTTTCTGTTTAGATATGAGATTAAAAACACAATTGTTTCCCAGGTATTATGAGAATTTTTAATCATGATAAAACATTACCCCTGTTCTACTCAAATGATTGAATCTAGTTTCATTCACAAACAATTTAAGTGTAATAGGTGAACGTGAAAATTCCAATTGTCGCAATTCGTATGATCGTATAAATGTTATTTAGTATGAATAGTATCTATAAAAGTCTGCATAGAAACTATAAAAAGTAATTTAACATTTTATTTATTTCTGATGGGCTTGCATTAGACCACTTCTCACCAGTAATTTGCAAGTGAAATTTTCGTCGATAACATGTAAGCTACGGTAAGTATGTTAGGATTTGACTGGTTCGGTTCTCAACGATACCTAGCTGAATATCATTTAGTAATTGCAGCTGATTTTTTTACTTCAGTTTTAAAGTACGTTTAGGTATAGGATAAGAAGTTATGTCAACAAGAAAAAAACCTAACTACAATAGATTTGACCACTATATTACTTTTCCAAAAGTTTAACTCCGTCGTAGGAACTGAAACCGCCATCGTCCGATCAGGGCTACAGTTTTTGAATCAATTTGAGACCGATATTTTTGTGTTTACCCAAGTTCTATGATTTATAACTTAGATGGCGTGGCGTTATTTCTCGTACCGACTCCTGTATTCTGGTCCAGCGCCAGTGCTCTAAGGCTTACTGTACATTCAAGAAACGACAAAGGAGCTTCGGAGAGAATCATGCTTCAAGCTCTTACTTATCAAGACCCCGAGAGGAGGACAGGTATGTAAATGCTTTACCTACATATTCATAGAAATCAAAACCCATTTCTTTTAGAAATCCTGCCCTTAATAAGAGTGTTTTAAATATAATTATATTTAATACGATCGAATACTTACCAATTACCTACTAAAGACTGTTAAGTTCTTAAATTCTTAAATTAAGTTCGCTTTCACATAACGGGGACGCCCACGTGCGAGCATCCCAGACTCCCAGGCCCTCGCGGGTTTCGAGTTATTATCATATAATATGTATACCATCGGGATCAGCGACGATGAACAATATTTTAAAGTAAACGGCTGATACGAATCTAACACAGCTAATTCACAAAATTAATTGATATGTGCTTATGTTAATGGGCACTTGGCACAAATCGCCAATTAGTTATTGAATAGGTTGAATAATATAGGTATAGAATTTATAGCTAAGAGCTTGCTTGAAGTGGACGTGATAATAGCTATTAAAAATGATGCAGTCTAAAACTACAACTTTAAAGTATAATATAAAGTAAACTAAAATTTCAGGTTTGAACTATGCAATGATGCATAAGATTTTATATATTCAGTTCTGAGTGTAAAATATTTTTTTTATTTTTGAAAGGCAAGCAATTTACTCTCACCTGCTAGAAAGTGATGCGGCTGAAGATGTAGCATGTATGCTTAGAGAAGGTACCTATTACTCTTGACTTGAAAACTACCAGATTATTTCGTTCAGGTAACAAAGACGCGGGCAATGAGTTCCACTCTTTTGCAGGACGGATGATAAACGTAAGTGTAAAAATAAATAAATAAAGTAAGCGAAATGTTTCGAGCGAACTGGAGGTATGTCAACCATCACTCCATTCGGACACGGCCAACAAGCAAGAGTTCATACACGCGACTTTGTCTCTCTTTGAGACTGGACTTGTACTTCACCAGCACATACATTAGACATAATATACGAGTATCTCTGGACTACAGTATTATCGTCTGTATACCCAAAAATACCGGGCTTGTGCAGATCGTTTATCTTCGATTGCCATCAGTTGAATCACTTTGATACTTTATAGGTGAAGTATAAAAATCGTATACAATATTGGTGTTGTAACTGAGGAGCGTTAGCTTGAGGTTACTGGCAAAGATGTTTTGAGTGATTACATCGCGCGAGGCGAGCAGCGTGCAGCGCGCCGAGCATGCCGCAGCAGACGGTTGGAAAATCGCTATGAAAATTAATAATACCAAATTCTTCTAAGCCTAAGCAACTAGGCGATAAGTATTAAAAACCTATATCCAAACGAAGAGTCCTGAATACAACGTGGCGGATGTTTGTTCAGCCGTTATACAATACGGATAAGCGTTTAACCGCCGTAAGACAAAACAGCTTCGTTTTAACAAGCTTTTATTTAGTTTCACCTGTCCCGTTAAGTATCTGTCTGTCTGTAAATTAGACCCACTTCCCGATGTCCGATTGGGCTCAAATTTGGTGTACTTATGTATCTTCAGAGACAATATAATTATATAGTACCATGAAGCTGGTCTGATAATGAAGACAGAAGATTGCCATAGAAACTTCTGAAATGAATAATATAAATCCATCGAGTTCGGGCTCGTTTCATTCGTTTTGACAAGTTATCTGGTTATATAACTTTCTTATTTACAACTAGTTGAAGCTTAATTTTAAAAATCTTTTTATAGTATTGCTTGTAACAAGTTTCACCTGTCCCGGTGTCTGTCTCTAATCAAATCTTGCAAATTAAATTTGACCCACTTTCTGGTTTTCGATTGACCTGACAGTTAGCGTGCATATGTAAATCGGATGACAATGCAATATTATTATGCCATGGAGCTGATATGATGATCGCGCCGGAAGGTGGCAATGGAAACTCTGTAATAAAATTCCAAGGGCGAATTTTACATTACACATGCAACATAAATATTCAACAAGTGGCAAATTTAAAATTATGATAAAGCCCCCGACGACGCTCAATCTGACAAACAGCTGCACCGATTTTCATCAAACATAGCCAAGAACACTCCCGACTAATTCACCTTTCAAACAAAAAAAAAAGCAGTATCCAAATCGGTTCATCTTTTTGGGAGCTACGATGCCTCAGATAGACACACTCACACACACAGGCACGTCAAACTTATAACTTAACTTACCCGTCGTTTTGCGTCGAGGGTTAAAAATAATTATATAAACTGTGCCCTGCGGCAATTTTAATTGTGAAAATTCAGATGTACGTGTTGAATACTAATTTCATGTGCATTTTCGCTAGATTTAAAATATCTACCTCCCTACAACCCGTTTTAATACAATTTCATAGAAATCTAGCTATAACCGAGTTCCTGCAAACATTCTCACGTATTAAACAGCTGGCAATGTTGCGTGTCTGTCTTCTAAGCAGCGAGTATCGGGTTCAATTCTCGGTGGGATTATAAGTGTTATCTCCAAAGGAAATTTGTGTTTCTGGTTCTGCGTGTGACTGTGTGTGTGATGTGAATGTTATCGCCACCCACGGTCTTATCGCTATGAGCGATCTCTTCCAGACAATCTTTGGATAAATTTCAATTTAATTGAATAAATATTAACAAATATACATCATAAACGCTTTCACACTCACAGCCCCACACTAAGTTCATTGACTTGTGTCGTAGGTGCCGGAAACATTCACATCACACACACACACAATCACAACCAGAACCAGAAACACAAATTTTCGTTGGGGATAAAACTTGTGTTCCCGCCGGGAATCGAACCCAATACCCCTGCTTAGAAGGCGAACATGCTATCTACTAAGCCAATGGGATGGGAAGGAGTAAAACAATGAAATTGGCAGATGGTTTTTATGTATATACAGACTTCTAAATTGTTCACAGAAGTGTGAATTAAAAATTTTAATTAAAAAAAAGATAATTGGTTGTGACAACTGTACGAATAAATGCCGGTTTAGCAGAAAAAGATATTCAGTCCTATTAGTATAATTAAAAACTCTCATATCGTACTTATTAGCAACCGTTTCATCGCTATTTGAGGAAATTAATTGAAGTCACTAATTGGGCTTCCTAAGATAACTTATTCGAATAACTGTAGCCTCCTGAAATGATAGATTTATTTTAAGCGAGGTGTTTCGCAAATGAGATGTTTGTTGAACTCGATATTTCTAGGAATCAACCTAAAATGTTATTATAATTTCTGTAATTTCGGGAAACGGAACTAATGTAGGTTATATTTAACCACAAGCTTTATTTCATATATGACTGCTAGCTAGAAATGTATTTGTAAATGTTTGTAATATGATGTGGTATTTATAATAGTATAAAATGATTCGACTTACTCCCGAGTATTCTATCTGCATCATGTCCATCTAAAAAAAAATTTAGATTTAATTTTAATTTTTTTCAAGTTTGTTTAGAAATATAATTTTAGGCGATAACACCGTACGCCTTTATGTTTATTTTGATAAAATTTTAACCTGCGCAAAAAATAGAATAGAATATACCTACATTTATTTGTTTAAGTCACATTAATAACTAGTATGAAGAATAAATATGATGAAAATAAAAGACTTAAAACTACCCTCTCACACAAAATGATCCCAACTCAGCATTATATCAAAGAATAGCAGCGTCGGAGATAGGTGGGTACCCCACCTATCTCCGACGCTGCTATTCTGTTACGCTTACGCTTTCACACTTAAAGCATAGTAGAAATATATAAGTAAGTTGTCTTCATAGAGTGGTACCAAACGCGGCTTGTATGTGTGCACGGCCGTACGCACGTGCCTCAGCACGCACACTATGATAACAAACAGACCGGCGAAGCCAACACGAGCTGGGGCTGCCCCGCGCTCGTCGACGAAATTATTTATTAGAATGAGGATATATTTTACTTTAACTTCGAATAATAAAGCATTAAAAACTTGCCGTAACCGGAGAAAATATTGTTCAGTATCAAATTTGTGACTTTTAAAATCATTCAATACATTAACTATATCTTAGTCTTCATGTACACGTCGCAGAAAAACGACAAAACTGTGATTCGATTTCGTGAATTCGCTACATTCAGTATAGTGGACTATTTTGTGAAATTACGTACCTACTACTGATGCTAGTTTTTAGTAAGAAGACGTAATTAGAGGCAAGGCATTTTCTCCTCCACAAAAAAAAAAAATAGATCAGTATAGGCACCAAAATAAGCATGACAGTTTTGCTTAGTGCTGTTCTTTTTTTCATTTACTTTTGTTTAGTGCCGTTTTTTTCTACCAACTTCACAGAAAAGGAGGAAATACTCAAGTCGACTGTATTTTTTTATGTGTGTTTATCCTCATATATATAACATTGTTATTTGATCAAAATCTGATCAGTAGTTCTTGAAATATCTTCATAATGCGTGTTTAGTACATTTAATCTGATTAAAATTCCGAAGATAAAGCGGTGAAGTTTGCTTGCGTTTAATTTATTCATTTACTTATTGCTTGAGAACACACGTTGTAAACATTACATACAACATATTTTGCTTATTACAAGCATCATAAAACAATATATATGTGCTTGTGCTTAACAATCCATAATCAACAGCTTCGGTGCACTATTGATGATCGTATCACAGAGAACTGTGTTGTCCCTCTATTAATAAACACAATGGCCTCATTTGCCTAAATTATTAGTGTTGATTACAATATTGTAGAGCGTTGAATTGCCCTAATTAGACATTTGATTGTTCCTGTCTAATAGTTATGAGGAGGCTACTGAGGAAAAGAGATAGCTAGATAGACTATGCACGCCTTATTTTACACTATTATCAAGTTAAAGAGTAGCCTGAAATCCGTTCGCCGGTATAACATATATTTTTAATGCTTTTTTATTAGAAATTGTAATTATAAAAAGTGATAAAAACGCAAGGGCAAATCTAAATATGCACGCTATTGGCTAGACTGAATCGTGACGTCAGCTTCCATATTCTAAGCGGCACTGCTATAAGGTAGATATTCCAAAAATGTGGAGGAAGCGTTTTGCTTTCACATTCATCATGCAAACCGCAAAGGAATGACACTCTTTACTTGATTCCGGGAGTCTTAAAGTCACGAGTGCATAGGCTTCTAGGCAAACGTGGTCCAAAGTCGACCGCATCTTAGCTTAGCATCAGGTGATAGTGGTTAAACGTTTGCCTATCGTTAATGGACGCATTCTTTGAATATAGCAAATAAGTTTAAATTATTTATCAGCCTAATTTTGGCTAGATTGTAATAAAAAAAGAGAACACGCTATCGTGCTCCATAATAACCACAAAAGAGAACATGGTACAAAATTTTATATTTTTGCAGATGGAACCACTACTCTGATGGCCGGGATTTCGAAAACAGCGTTTTGGGCTATTGTTTTAACTATCACACTTTGTTTCGGTGCAGCAGTTTTTACGGGATACTTCTTAAGGAAAAAAAGGTAAATAAGAATATAATTTATTGATTCCTAAGTTTTTGGTGATTGTTATTCATTGAATTTAAAATAATCGTATTTATAAATATTTATATTTATCTACGGGCCAATTGCCTATATTTCCTAAAACTAAACTAAAACTATATACAGCAAAGAACCAAGTTACCTACAAGACATCGAGCCTATAAGTAACTCAAGTGCTCAAGCCCACTACCAGTGGGCTATCTACTATGGCTATTTACTATAGTATTTTGTCTTGCATATTCTGGATTGCTATTATTTACATTACATTTTTCCCTTCACGAAAAAAGATGCCTTTTGAATATAAATTCAGCAAATATGATTAGTCGTTCCTTAAGTGACGCTTACAACAGCCGCGTCGGCCAATCACAAGCACGCATCGGCCAATCACAACCTTACATTTACATCGCCCTCTTTTTCTCGCTGGTGAATTTTGTTATGAAGGAAAATTTGCCTTACGCGTTATCGATTGGTTTTAATCTGTGCAGTTGTGCACTGTGACCATAAACGCTGCAAAATGCTAGATACACCAGCAATAAAAAAAAATGTGTAAAACTCGATATAAAGTTCGCTGAAAGTTTTCGCTGTTTGATTCAATAAATACGACTTCTGATCAATCTAGAAAATGAATTTCGCACATGAGCATAGTTTTCTACCTTCTATAATTTCTAAAACGATTTTTTTTCTGAATTAGATCTTTTAATTTCGCTTTTTATCCTCCGACAGAAATAGGAAACTTATGAGTATTTCAGCTAAACATATTATTCTTTACACAGGTTCTTTTTTCTTTTTATTTAGGACATTTAATTTTTTTTTTCACCGTTTTCACACTTTTAAATACAGTATAAACATAATATTATTATTGCCTAAAGTAATTAAACTGAATACCTACTAATAATAATAAGTTGCTGTGTATTGCCTTAGACAGATAAACTCTTTATTGAATACCTTAATTGTGACAAAACAGAACAGAAAATAATGATTTACAAAATAAGTGTAACTACAGGCGGTGTTATCGCTAAAAGCGATCTCTTCCAGACAACTTTTGGATGAGATATATATATATATATATATAATAATTACTTTAGCTTAATATCAAAGTTTATGTAAAGTGTTTTTAATTAAGTATTCTAAACTATGTCAATAAAGATATTATTATTATTATTATATATATATATATATATATATATATATATATAATAATAATATCTTTATTATTTATATATATATATATATATATCTATGTAACGAAAAAAAGGAATAAGTTATACTTTATTGCGTAATTCCTACTATATATATATCCACTTTATTTTGATGTAGCGTTTTTCTAAAATAAATATGTACAAGTATATGTAATTGTATTACTCCCAAGGGCTAGGCCTCCTACAAAGCAGCCATCTTCAGAGCTGCAACTCAACGCAAGTGACGGACAGTACGTAGTGGCTTATACATTGAAGCCATCTAAACAGGCACAGCCGGATATTCTTAATCCACCACCAGGTAAAAATCATGAACCTTTTGAATAATAATATTGTACATATAATATGTTTGTTTGTTTTCCCACAACGCCTTAACTTATAAACAGATTGTACTCGTAACATTTAAGGCATCGTTGCATTTGTTTAAATTCTACGGGTGACATAATATGCTTAAAATAAAATAAAAACAAAGGCGTTTGTACTCCATAGAGAACTAAAATATTTTTTTTTATTAAATTAGTCCAGGTTTGAGCATTAAAAAAATCATTTCACAGTCAAATACATCTAGCAGTTATAACATTGCCCTGCAGTAAAACAACATTATTTTAATACTTATAAGCTCGATACGTATATCATATCAATACCTATATTCTATAAAGTTTTTAAAAGTGTAAATACAACTCACTTTCATTTTGATGAAAACTACGTAAATAATAATATCCACAACCCCCAGTTATTTACCTGTTTCGGTGTTGAACTTATTTGACTTTAACTTGAAAGTTTAATAGTCGATATGCGTAGAACGTGTATTTGCACTTTAGTGCCAGTTCTGAACTTGTGGGCTATATCCAAACTACAAACTGCGCTCAAGTTTTAATCGAGGAAATCTTCTGATATTTTTAGGGTTCCGTATAGCTAAATGACCACTACTTATTGGATAAATATAATTAGTTCAAAATATATTTTATATTATAGTTACGCCTCCCCATGTCACCCGCAGAACAACCTGTGTTTGTATTTAGGGTATAAGCAATCTCTATTCTAAGCTTCATCGAATATTTTTTTCTTTTAATTTTGGCTTTGCAATCCTGTGATTTTAGCCATTGGCAAGTAATAATATATTTCAAGTGTATTTCACAAAAGTCCTAGTCACAAGTTACAGTCAAAGTCAAGTAAAAGAGTCAAGCTCCAATCGTAGTCAAGTCATGCCCTAGTCAAGTGGTAGAAACTTTACTAGTACTTCAATAGGAGTTTTGGAGCGAAGGCGAAAATCACGTTTTTCAACTTAGTATCATTTGCCTACACGTATGCACGATTACTAAGTATTAACGGTTAATAATCCACCAGTATTACATATTAACACTCGAAAAATCACAGGTTTGGGAAAATTATACAAAATCAACAACGCCATTATTTCACTTCGCGGCAAAACTCCCTTCTTCGAAATTCGACCGGTCGTTTCAGCGTAGACTATCAATATAGGTAGATATAGAGTATCACATGCTAACTCATACACTCTCTAGAGAGAGAGCGAGAGCGAAGCGTGAACGAAGCGTCTCCGTTTCAGCTTGGGCAAAAAATGCTTTCGTATATCCGGATGTTGCATTTCTATAAGCAGATATGATGATTATATGGAATTTTTGGCCGATTCAGTATTTGTAATTTTTTTAAAATGACGGAGATACGTAAAAATCTCTTATTTCAGCCATTTCAAAATATATGCTCTTCAGCAGCAGAGTTAGTAGTATTATTATTCGATTGATTAGTATACCGAGATATGGTTTCTTTCCGTTTCCACTCTGGAACGTAGACACCAGTTCAACTAAACTCTTTCATATCATAACTGAACATTTGATTGGAACAGTTGGAATACCTGTACCAAATTCGAAAATGCCGTTCCTGGACGAGGACCCTCCAAATTTGAAGTGCGGCATAGAGAGCGCTGTCAAAAATGGCGGCCTTCATGCGATGGATGAGTGGCGCGGCGAACGGGGTTCAACGCCTGAAGAACGAACTGTAAGTGAAAATCTGACGTAGTATGATCTTAAACTTTTATTTAAGTTTTGGAGTGAGAGTAAAAGAGCTCTATGATATAAGTATTTTCCCAGTCTAGCGGCAGCAGCATCCAAAGCACCGGAGTATAACGACAACTGAACAGGAAAATGCTTAAACTTTTAATTTGATAATTAACGTTAATACATTCCACGGGAAAAAATATTTCATAAGAACAATAATAAATATTTGAAATCAGTGCTATTTTAAACGACGCCATTTTAACCATTGCTATTTTTGTGACGTCCATAACACAAGCCAGGCTGTCGTAAAGTAAACAAGTCTATCTAATATCGTGCGTTTTGTTATGTTCTTTTCTCTCATCTAATTGCTTTTTGTTTACTTTTTATTCATAAAAAACAAATAATTTTATTAAATTATCATGCGATAAAGCGCGCCTCATTATTAGGGCGTGTACGTGGCATTCCGAACAGTATCCCCAGCGTATTATATGAGCTGTGGGACTTGCCAATGTTAAAGAGGTGGATGCAGCTGCAATCCCTCATAATTATATTAAATTTTATTTTAATATTATTTTATTTGACATTTAGATTTAATTTTGGATTTTTTTAGTAGTAAATCAATTATTATTATTTTATTACTAAACATTTAATGAATTTAATACCATAAATGGTTTTTAATATGTTGTTATTGTAGAATTGTAATTGCTTTTTTTTAATATGGATTATAATCTGAAATAAATAAATGAAATAAAATAAAAACAAGAAGAAGAATACAATTTCATGAACTTTTATATAGTTATAAAAAAAAGTATTTAAAAAATCTCATAATCTTTTTTAATCGCGCTCGCTTTTCTCGGTCAGCTTTTGCGAGAAATAAATAAAATTTATCGACTTTTTCCGGGTAACGGTAAATAAATAAATAAATAAAAACAAGAAGAAGAATACAATTTCATGAACTTATGTATAGTTATAAAAAAAAGTATTTAAAAAATCTCATAATCTTTTTTAATCGCGCTCGCTTTTCTCGGTCAGCTTTTGCGAGAAATAAATGAAATTTATCGGCTTCTTTCGGTTCAGGGTAACTTGGGTAAGTCAATCTAAATAAAAAAAATTGTACATTGAGATATAGCAATATTTTTTTGCATCACTGACAGATATCGGCCAACCTTCACGGATCACGGATCGACCAATCATAAACACGCATGGCTAACATACATTCAGCTCGTCTCATCCGTCATCAACTGGTTTTACGATCTTTGATGACTGTTGTTGTATATACTAAGTATTAATGCTCCTCTCACAATTTTCATTAATACTACATTACAAAGTAAGCACTTGCGCATTTCACTGTCGTCCTCGTCGAATACGTTTTTCTTTCCAATTAAGTTTTTTGAGGGAACTAATTAAATTAAAAACTTTTCATAACTTCACGAGCTGACCGCCTGACTAACTTGCCTTTTCTAATTATTTGGAATTGAACTTTTTGTTTGTTCAATATACTTTGATAGCATACTTTTGACGTTCATCTGGTTTATTTTATATTCTAATAATAATATATATAAAGGATTATATAATAATATAGATTATAAGGAGAACAGAGAATTATAATCTAAAATCTTCTAAAATCAGTGACTTTGATTTCCTTTTGTATCTTTCAAATTGTAATATTCCAAAGTTGTTAAAAAACAGTTTTTTGATCTATGTACTCGCATAGAATCTGAAGATATGAGATAGACAGACGGACGGACTGACCAAGTGCTGAACTACGCAAATCAATTTAGTGATCTCGCTTCGCTTAATTGATAATATAATCGACAACGCTCTTTATACTTTCACGACAAAACTTACATTGAGAGCCGGTCATTATATGACTAGCGTGCTTACCATCCTCAACTACATCATCACTTACCATCAGGTGAGATAGTGGTCAAACGCCAAGCCAACCAATCAGAGATAAAATAACACTTTTTTATATATTAGATTATGCAAGCATTTGACCGATATCTCACCTGATGGAAAGTGACAATGCGACCGAAGATGGAACATGCTTGCCTAGAAGGTACCTATTCACTCTAGACTTGAAGACACCCATATAGTAACGTTCAGGGAACAAAGAATAATACTATTTTATAAGAGAAACCTTTTTTTTTCAATTTGTATCTCGACGCTATCCCAAAAAATCGAAAACTCAGCGCATTACATCAAGCACAAAATTAAAAATACGTCATTCTGCAAATTTAATTCAAGCTTTCATCACCATACTACGCCTACGTTACAAAGTGTATCATGTTGAAAATCCTACTCATTAAAATGTAGGTTTAATTACGTCGCAGACGAGGTGTAATTATAGTACTTCACGAAGAGTCTCAGCGCATCGCTCTGTAAAGTATACAGCTAGTAGGTTCTCGTGAAGTATTGAGTTACGGTAGGTACTTAGTTCTATATAGTTAGTGTACTTTGTACACGGTAATGTGTGATCTTTTATATGATCATGAGCTGTAGATGAATTTGGAATATAGTTGTTTAAAATTTAGAAGGTTTGAGATATGTACGGACGTGGGGCGTTTCCATGGCAGTAGCGCATTTTATGATCGCCTGGCCTTATAATTAAATACAGTCAAAGTTTTACACATTAACAATGTGTCTTACCCTTAAATAGAAACATTATGAAAAGTGTCAATAGACAGTTTCTTAGTTACTGACTAGCGATCCGCCCAGGCTTCGCGTGGTTGCAATTTCTAGTGGATTAAAACATTTTTACAAACAAACTTTACCCTGACAATTACTAACACAAAAAAAGATTTAGCCGAATCTGTCGAGCCGTTTTCGTGTTAATGCAAAACAAACGCAAAAGATAAGCCATATTTTGGCTGGATTGTAATTAAAAAAGGGAACTTTGTAAAAGGTACTGCAGAAGTAAGAAAAAATAGTTTTATACCAACACTCATTTTTTAAATTGGTTAAAAAGCTAAGGGCATAGTTTAAATGTCACATCTAAATAGTGAAATTGTGAATGTCTTTATTCAATTGTACGTTCAACAAAAAGGCTAACCTTTTGGTTAAATATGTCTGAAGTGCACCGAGAAGCAGCTCACACATTAACAACAACAACAGTAATGAATAGCGATTTACTAACACATGAAAATTCCCTCAAAACGACCGCTTTCAAGTGCTAACTTTAATCTTTCAACCCGTCAAGAGGTTATTCCTGACACTAGTGACCTAGATATTTACTCGAATCTTAATTATTTTAGCAAGTGACCTAGAAAGACGTCCAACTTAATACTTGCTTGTCGGAAAGACTAGTGGCTAGACCAATGTTAGGATTTTTCAGGCTGCCTGAAGGCATCCAATATGTCTTGACCATATCCTTGTTAAGATCAAGCATTAATACACACCGGGGTAGCTTCTCAATTTGTATCTAGCTTAAGTTCGATCGTGTATGGAGTGCTGCGGCCACCTCTGGGATAAATCCGTCAAGTACCAGCTAGGACAAAAAAATACTAAAATAAGGCAAAAAAAAATCGGTCTAGACATCGATAATTGTTACACATAACGTTACACCAATTCCCGTTTTAATTTTCATTTAATGACAAATCTGATTACTTATTCTTACTAAATCTGAAGGTATAATATGGTGTTTTCTTGCTACGAGACACCTGTGCTTTGAATAGTATTCTGAGCCTTGAAGTCACCACAAAATATAGAAATGATCTGGGTTGCATAATTAATCGTCGATCGCAAATAAAAGTGGTGAAATTTTAACGTATCCTAGGCATAATAATTAAACGCAACCAAAGCTTAAAAAACCCGACTTCACTGTTTTATCTTTCAGATCAGATTAAATATACTAAACACGCATCATTGACGATACCTCAACCACTCACCTGATCTTGATCAAATTCAAATAGGACCAATAGGAAAGCACCAGCAATCAAAAAAAAAAGAAATTCAAAATCGGTTCACGTAGAAAGAAGTTATAAGGAAACACACACAAAAAATACAGTCGAATTAAGTACCTCATCTTTTTCATCCTTTTTTTTTGGTGTCGGTAAAAACTCAAGACCTACATAACTAAACTTATTTTTTGCGAATTGTAGAAAAAAAGAATTTATACTTATTCCGTTGCAAAACTTTATTTGCTGAAGAGTCAAATCGCAAAATAGCATCTGGAAGCCCAGTTCAGCTGAATCGTGTTGAATTTTTCATGAAACGTTTTCCAGCGGGTTTAAAAACTTATGGAACAAGTTTTACTGTACATAATTGATTACGAAGTACGTGATTACGCCATCTACGTGTTATGATTCTTGGTGGTATTTTACAAAATATACCTTTTTAAATGGTAAAACTATTTTTCCTCTTTAATTTCTATCACGTGACATAGAGATCAAATGTCAATTTGAGATAATAAAAAATATATATGAGCTAATTAGCGACCCGTTTAGAAACAAATTTTACCGAAAAAAATATAATGACAGGCAACGCGACATTTGTGTAATGTAACCTATGAGTCTTTATTTATTCACTTTTGCAAACATTTGACCACTATCTCACCTGATGGTAAGTGATGATGCAATCGACGATGCAACATGTTTGCTAAAGGATACCTGTTCACTTGTGACTTAAAGTTCTTACGAATAAACCTTTGATAATGTTTCTAGTGTATACTTACATCATTTACGCTTTATTGAATTGAGCAATAGGTTATTATATAGCTTATAAGATAATTCTATTTGGTAATTAGCAAATTGACACATAATGACGACAGAAGGATCCGGCTGGGATGAGCGGCTTTTGACAAGCTGCGTCAAGTCTTCTTTTCGTCTATCCCATAGTTTTTAAAGACCAAAGTCTTTAATGCGTGCGTTCTGACCTACGGAGCCGAAACGTGGACACTGACAGTAGGACTAGGCGAGCTATTTTGTACGTTCTTGTAATCAGTCTCCATAGACTGTCCTACTCCTGTCTTTACTGTATATACCTTTTTACTATTAACTTGTTGGTGGTTCTCAAATATTATATTTTTAACAGGTGACCTCTCCAAGAGCGTCGGTGTCAAGTAAGCAACCCTTGATATCAGGCGCGACGACGTTGAGCAGACGAGAGCATCTCATAGCTGAAGGAATACCGGGGCCGGAGAGTTGTGTATAGATACGTACAGATCTAGCTAAATCATTAAACCAATACTCAAAGAAGTTTTAACTGACGTATATTTATTTAGAATTATGAAATGAGAATTGGACATAACTATTTAATTCAAGTATGAGTGAAGAAGATAGTTTGTAGAAGAGTACTCAAATATCAACTTAAAAGAAATACAAAATTTATGTCGTCGGGTCATGATCAAAAGGAACTTGGATCAACAATTTGATTTATCTTTATCAGTATATAAACAGAGCAATGAACTTACATTGAACTGCTCGTTAGCTGAGTTGGGTGTGTGTTCGCCTTCTAAGCAGGGGTATCGGGTTCGATTCCCGGCGGGTACACAAGTTTTCTCCCCAAGGAAAATTTGTGTTTCTGGTTCTGGTTGTGATTGTGTGTGTGATGTGAATGTTTCCGGCACCCACGACACAAGTCATTGAACTTAGTGTGGGGCTGTGAGTGTGAACGCGTTTATGTTTTATGTTTATGTTTTTACATTGTCATGCCTTATGTCTATGAAATAAAATGTATCACGATTATATCATTAAAGTCTGACTCGGCTTAAATAGTTTGCTCGTGACATCGTGCCATTTTGTTTGAGTTTGAGGCCGATTTTTCAATCCTCATATAAGCTGATTTGTTCCTCTTGTAGCAAAAATAATATTTTTTTCAACACCTGACTTCTTCTACAGATAGACTTTGTTTAACTTATAAGTCAACTATCAGACGAATTGCTTCAACTGTTTATTTGATGGACTGATAGTCAAATAGATAAATTTCGACAAGACATATCACGCATGCCATGCAATCAACGCGTCTAAATCAACATCATATGGCTGTAATTCATTGCACTCTCTCTAACATCTGCAACTTTGTGTAAATAATCTCATTACTCTAATAATAAGCGTTGAGATTGATACAAAACTAGAGATAACTATTTAATTGAACAGAGCATTGAACAATATTTTATTGTTATGCGGTAATGTGAAATGTTATGTGGATGGATAAATTTATTGTATTGATGACTCACTGACCGTTTGTCTGAAGATTGAAAAACTTGCCCAAAATCAACTTCCTTTTTATTTGATGCCTACAGTCGAGGGTACGCTCCACCTTCACAAGCTTATAATTACGATCAAGTCGCTATGAATCGTTCATATCGAGCGATGTTACCTACACACAATCTGAAAACTATTATAAACATATAATATAATATTAAGATTTATATCTAATTAAACTTTATTTATTTTATAACTGTATGTAACATAGTGTAATATGAGTGCCATAGAAAAGACTTGTAATTGAAATGAGATCAATGCAATACTTATTAAGTTTGAGGTTTTATATTTGGATTTCTGTACCATTTAATATAAGACGAATGATTGAAAACTTAAAGCATTGCTGCTTCCAAATAAATAGACAGATTTTAGTAGGGTTTGTATTTATTCATAGCTAGTTTTCAGTTTGGTGGCAATCGGTGTAGCTGTTTTACGTATATGACGCCAGTTGATTTTCAAAACGTATTGTTGATGTAACTGTGAACTTATTAAAATATATCATATAATTAAACCCATCTCGAAAGAGTTTGTGAAATCCGTTTTTTTACTGTATAGATACCCACAGATGTCTTGATGGATATTTTTCTGGAAAATCTTGGAGAATAAATTCAACGTTATCATAAATGTACCTATCAGCTTGTTGTTTGAGCGCTGAAACGTATGAACAAACCTACATACCTACCTACATACGTGCTGTTTAATTTTAGCTCTCTCTTTTGCTTTCTAATGTATAAATAAAGGCGTATATTTGTTTGTAGATAAGAATTAAATGAAGTAGTAGTCGCCGGTGTTGTAGGTATAAAATTATTTTTGTTTTATATCAGTCATGCAAATCTAGACTAAAATAGTTACATATTTAGCCTTAATCTGTATATAAAATGTATGTATTGACTGTCGAATTGTGATAAAAGAACTTGTAAATAATTAAAAAATTTAAAATGTATGTAAAAATTAATAAGAAATAAATTCGGTTCAGAAAATATATAGTTTTATTTTTGTAGCTCACGGGATAATATTTCAAGTTGACCCATCAATAAAAAAAAAATTTCAATGGATATATCGTTTAATAAGGTACCAAGATTTGATTTTGTGTGTCAAAATCAAAATCAAAATCGTTTATTCACATGGGCCCCAAAGAGGCACTCATGAAAGTTAATGAATCTATTGCCAGATTCGCAAAATTACAGCCATCTCGAGAAGAACCTGGCAAGAAACTCGGCGGCGCATATTTTTTTCAATCATTTTTTTTTTTTAAACATTCTTAATCTCTAATACATACGTTTCTTAACCTAGGTGTTATTATGGTAGTCGCTAGAAAGAGCCTGTGCAGTTTGCCTCCATGCATCCTTGTCATTAATATAGTCTGTGGTTTTATAGTAGGCTTTCTTAATTAATGCCCGTTTTATTACAGATTTGAACTTTCCCAGTTGTAATTCAGTTACGATTTTAGGAATTCTATTGTAAAATCTAACACCATTTGCCATAAAAGATTTATTCGTTTTGCTTAATCTAAATGCGCGCACTGTAATTTTATGCTTATATCTAGTATTAAGATTGTGTGCGTCGCTTCTTAATTTATATTTACTAATATTTTTGCGAACATGCATTATATTTTCAAAGATGTAAAGCGAAGGCATGGTAAGTATGCCTGTTTCTTTAAAGAATTCCCTGAGCGATTCGCGTGGACCCATATCATATATTGCACGAACCGCTCTCTTTTGTAGAATAAAAATAGTTTCAGCATCGGCAGCAGATCCCCATAGCAAGATTCCGTAACTCATCAAACTATGAAAATATGCAAAGTAAACCAGCCTTGCCGTCGCTACATCAGTCAGCTGTCTAATTTTACGGACCGCAAAAGCAGCGGAACTCAAGCGACCTGCAAGCACATCAATATGAGGACCCCACTGCAGTTTTGAGTCCATAGTCAGACCTAAGAAAACAGTTTTCTTTACAAGATCTAATTTGTTGTTTTCAAGTGTAACATTTGCATCTACCAAAGGAACATTAGGAAGGGAAAACTTGATACATTTGGTTTTGCTAGCATTTAACAATAAGTTATTAGCAGCAAACCATTTCGATACGAGATCTTATTCATAATTTACTTCATTTAATTCTACGTCTTTCCTATTTGTTTTAAAAATAAGTGACGTGTCATCAGCAAACAAGACAATATCTAATGCTAGCGAAGTTGTCAGATAAATAAGTACAGGTAAGTTAAAGTCCAAGAACATAATAAGTTAATAACCTCTATTATTAGCATCGTAAGTTTGCTGGACTAAATTATTATACTATGATGTGCTTTTTTACTAACAAAACACAATATTATAATCACACTAGATATATTTTTATATTGGCACCCCAAATCTACAGCAACTCCCTCACTAATCGATATAATACTTACCGATGCTCTTCGTCTTATCTTTTTACATTTATGTTCATAAAATTCCTATAATTTTCTAAATTAAGCTTATATTTGAAATTATCTTACCATTTTTTTAAGATAGGCAAACATTTACTCACTATCTCACCTGACGAAAAGTGACAATGCGGGCTATAATGGAACATTTTTGCTTAGAAGATACCTATTTACTCTAGACTTAGACACCCAGATTGAACCGTACGGGAAACAATGACGCAGGCATTGACGAAATAATAATATATAACAAATAATAATAATTAATTAATAAAAATGATACCTGTCATAAAATTACTTGATTCAGAGACCGACACCAAAACTTTTAATAAGATTCACTCTTCTATTTCTCGTAAACGTTAAACGTGATTATTTACCTACTTGCTTTATTAAATTGAAAACAATTGCAAGCTTATATCAGATATACAATCATTTTCCAATTCAGTTGTCAGTTAGATGTTGATTAGATGCCATCGATGTAGCATCCACAACTTGAGCCCGAGAGCAAAAATTTTACTGAACGTTCGACTAGCAAAAACTCACTGTTTCTGTTTTAGACACAATGGATTTTTTCCTCGATTTTCTATTTTTAGCAGCTTTCTGTTTTCTATCATGGAAACAAGGTAAGGTTGTGAACTTCATTTCAGAAAATAGTTGTTGCGCTGGGTGTTTGAAATGTAATAAAAACAAAATACGATTTGTGGAAAATCTTTAAAGTTTTGTAGACATAACTAGTCAAAGTAAGTTTATGGTTAACACACGTTGACCACATCATTACTTGTCAACAGGTGAGACAATAGAAAAAGGCTCTAAGTTGACTTGGGTGGTTCAGTTTGTCCGTCCGTCCATCCATCTGTCAGAGGCATCTAGCGCCTAAACCATACATGCCATAAAATTTCAATTATCAGAGAACATGTAAAGTTATGGCTCAAAGCCAGAAATGGAAATTAAAATGAAAATAATGAGAAGGCCGATACACATAAGCGGGGCGCAAAATAGATTTTTCTACCCTTGTGGGGTATTATTTAAAAGAATTTAGCAAATAGAGTACGAAACCGGTTAAAAAATCTAAGTTGGAAGAATTTAATAGGCGACTAAAGTCACTGTTTTTAGACCTATTTTGTACCTCAAAAACGGCTTCACCTTTAAAACTGAAACTTACGTATAATAACCGTTATATCCTGTACTTTCGCTATCGTGGGTATCGGAAACACTTACATCACACATAAACACACCCCGAAACAGAAGCACAAAGATCCTTTGGAGAGAAAAAATGTGCTGATGCCGGGAATTAACCCCAGGACCCGAAAACTGTACTTGAAAAAAAAAATGTTATTTTAAAGAAAAAGGTTTTCTTTATTAGACAAAATGTAGGCACGAGATCTCAGTTCGTCGCAAGCGACTAGTAAATACAAGTTTCGTTAACTTTGACAACTAATATGTACATGATTAAATCCCAAAATTACTTTTGATGAACAAATAAACAATTTATACTGTATTAAATAACAAAATACGTGTAAATTTTCTATTTCTCTTCGCCACATAAAGTTCTAAGTATGCTCGCTAAATTTATTAAGCTTGCACAAATTATTACAGTTGGTACGTGCGATGCATTTGGGTTAATCGCGGCCACCTGAATTATGCAGTCTGCCTCTAAGGGATATCCCGAAAGCGCAATAATGAGCATCCGACATAATCCACCATCGGGCTCGCTGGTTAACCAATTAAGAGTGTTTTGTTGCTCCGATGTCGCGTGCAATACCGCCTTTATAAATTTGGTTCAATAAAGTCCCGTTTATAAAATTCTACTGAATAATACAAAAGGTAACTTACGTGGCTACAGCGAAATGAGCAGAGCTATTCACCGTCTCAACTCCGACTCGAGACGTTTACCTTCCACCATCTGCTTGTATTCATTCCATACCGTCGTGCACATCTTATGAGCATCTTCAAACAATTCTCATGAAAAGTAGAGTTAAATTAAGTCACATAATTAGCAGTATATTTCATTGAAATTACGTTCGTCAGCTTACATTTATCTAAGTTTAAGAGGTCGAGTAAAGACGCAGCATTTCTTTCTAGGCGTTGAGAATGGCGCAAAATTCCCCAGCGTGTGCTCGTTTAGCTCGTAATTTTTCATTGAGCCTGAGAGTCGGCGGGAAAGCCTCCAATTAAGTTTCTCTTTACCGTTTGGCCCGGGAAAAGGGAAGAAAAATGAACAACAGAGGCAGGGGACAGTTGTGCGAGGCCTACGTCGCCGTATGATGTCAAATGACCTTTCAGAGCTCTCGAGTGGGCTCTTGTTCCACGTTACTTTTTTTTGTAAAACAGTTTGTAGCGTTTTCACTGTGCGAGAAATCAAGGGACATTTTGTCGGGACTGGAGTACTCTGTTTGAGCTTTGAGAGTGATTTGTGGAAGTTAAATTGTACAGACGTGTTTTTCAGAGAGCAAGTTTCAACTTTAATTATGTGTAAGTTTAGATCTATGTGTTTATTTTTGCTACTTTTACTGTTAATGCTTATTAAGGTTGAATCGTTATATTTATTATTAAGGGCTACATGAATGTGTTTTACCAAGGGATGTAAATGAAACATTACTTTATCACCGTTCTGCCAATAAACCCACTCACCTACAATGGTCATAAAATGGTGTAGGTTGATTGAGTCAGTATTTTTATTGTTTCGGCCCGTGAATCAATGGCGAATGTTTGAGTAATAAAAACCATTTTACGATTGTTTTCACGGCAAAATTTGTGGCCCGTGAAATGCTCTTCCGCAGTCATTTTCTTACTGAATGTTCATCTCAGGAGACACTCCTGGCATTCTTTGTTACGGCCGACGATTTAATTTGCTTCACACCTGTAAAATAAATTCACCGTCATTCCTCTTTGTATTCGAGACAAACATTGAAAACTCAGCGTTTCTATAGCGATTCAAGATGTATTCCGTGTTTGTTTTTTTTATCCGGTATAGGCAAAAAAAAAACATTTCCTTCGTATTTGGTTATATATGGGCATGAATTCTCGTTCAAAGAAGTGACCTTTGAATTTCAAAGGAGCTGATTCTTTGATAGTCAAAGGAGGCGAAACCACAGTGCAATCTGGGCTCTATAGCAAAGGTGACCACCTCGGATATCCGAGCGTAGGTAGGTTAACTAATTGGGTAGGGCGGGTCGGATGTGCGAACAAGGCAAATGAAGATTTATCATCCACCCAGGTCCATGGTTGGCGGTTATCAGACCTTGCGGATATTTTTGTTCACCGTAACGGTCCAGCGGTACGGTTATGGCTAATGCCCACGGGTCAATTGAAGGGAAAAATTATGAAGGTACAATTCAGAAATCCATGAGGAAAATGAGTATGCAATTTTTATCTATTTTGAGTTTTGTTTTGTATTCCCTCGACTTTTGTCTTTATTGTAGGATATTATACATTATAGACTTTGGAGAAATCCCTCAGCAGTTAACGTTACATGAAGGAAATTATACAATTAGTTGTAGAGGTCAGACTTTACTAACCGGACGTTATCAAACTCAACCTCGGCTTTCAGCTAAGCTCACTTTCATGTAGAGTAAGCGCGGTCATAGTTCCACCCTCAAGAAACCACTTCATGACCAAGCACCAAATCGTGTTTCAGTAGCTATACTTTAGTATAGAACCTTTCTCTAAGGGTTCATTCACAAATGATTCGTCGATAAACCAAAAATAATAAATTGTTGAATAAAATGGATAATATCTGACTCGTCACTTTTATGATTCGTTACAAAAAAATTGAAAAATGACGGTGATATATGATGTTTGATTGAGCTGTTATAGTGAGAACAGAAACAGAAAAGGGCGGAATGATGATATTTTTATTTGTGTTAGTTCCATTAGATTAGGACAGAAGGAGCTCTGTCTGACAACGACAAGATAGGTCGTCAACGCACCTTGTTCATCTAGTATCGCCACCCTCGCTGAAGAGCTATGGTAGAGTTCGCGTGTTAGTGCCATCTCACACAGATTTTTGTGCGCGTAATCCGTCGGTCGGTTTCTATACAAAAATCGAATCTCTGCGCGCACGCCATTTTGGGACAATCTCGTGTCCCGTGAATCTCTGGAAAATCAACTCGTTGATCGTGGCCAGATACTCCATCAGACGTTCAAGGCAAGGTTGAAGGTACATGGATACATACTGTATATCTTGTTTTGGCGTAGGTCTAGTTATTGAACATCGTTATCAAAAATCGTAATCCTTATGTCCAAGATATAGCATTTTTAATCCACCGCTATTTTGGCAATTTCTATGTGATGCTACATATCTTTTTATTTAGGGACAGAATCACCCACGTCCGTAGAAGAATACAACATTTCATGCCTGTGCTGCTAATCGTTGAGGAATCAGGAGCCAGCCCTGGGTGCACCATGTCATGGTAAAACTTATAACCGGCTTTCATAGTAATTAAGAAAAGAGTATTTTTTATCTAGTCCTGGATGTCGAATCAGGTCATCTTTACT
This sequence comes from Lomographa bimaculata, assembly GCA_948107665.1. Lineage (NCBI taxonomy): Eukaryota > Metazoa > Arthropoda > Insecta > Lepidoptera > Geometridae > Lomographa > Lomographa bimaculata. Next base: position 9,206,276 of record OX403603.1, read on the forward strand.
ATTAACATACATTGTCATCGGAACTGAACCAACATTTAACAATTAAAAAAAGCATAAGGAGTGGTGAATAATTAAGTAAGCAAGATTTCACCTAAATTATTTTAATTAAGGTTTTAAAAATAGTAGTAAAATAATCGTTTAATCAATTAATATAATTAATTTTAAAACTTTTCATTATAATTATGAAGCAAATGTTAAGAAAAGCCAATTTATTACCGTATATAAGTATTATTAGTAATATCCATCTCTAATAATAATATTTGTGAAAATTGTATGTCAATAACTTTTTGCAAGCTTAAAACTATGCACTAATATTTTTAGGAGCAGGACATGTATTTGCATATACATATTTTATAGCTCAAACGACCACTTCAGCAATAGAAAACTGTAGCTATCGCTCCTAAAATCCAATAAAAAGTTAGTTGTTGCCCATAACAGGAATCTCACTATACCACAACACATCAACCCGTGTTCCCGAGGCCGTGGGCAAGTAATCCTAAAGGGTAAAGCAACCAGTAATCGCCAATGAGGTATGTTTTCCATTTCTATGCTAATAGGATTTGCCAATGAATAAGGTAGGGACGGCTCGCGAATTTATTTTCGTTGCATTGTTTTCTATCTGAAAATGCTTTATGTTTATTATGAAATTAAACTGGCGATTTGATTTGGCATCAGGTTGGGCCAAGTTTTGCTTGTATTTTTTGTGTAATGCATTTTCTTTACACAACTGATTTACATCGAGTCAAATGTTTGAAGCATATTTGCTGGATTTCAACATCTCAGAAAATATATTATTAATATAAGTATATGGTATCTACTAGATCTGATAAAAGCTCATTTAAATAAATTGAGATACAGGCTCTAGAAAGTAATTTCTGGTGTGAAAGAGAACTATGTAGGTAATCACCATTAACTAAAATATAACCACAGTTCTACAAGAAAAGTTTTGCGCATAACAAATTTACTGCTATGTTCGATGCGGTTACATTAATATTAAAAATAAATTTAGGACTCTTTAATATTCCTGGTTGAACTTACTTCTTGTCTTATGACAAAATATAAGTTTTTCAACTAAACTCCCCATCAAATTCTAGAAATATTTAATATATGACGTATTTAGCGACAAATTTCCAATAATTCAGCCACCTCATAAAAAAGCTTCCTTAAAAACAAGCTAAGAAAAAAATCCTCTCATCTCATATTCCTTTTAAAGCCTTTGGAAATCGTAAGTATTTCATCAGTCAATGCTCCCGCCTTTTGTGTACATTAATCTGTACTTTTCTAAGCGTGTGCTTTGAGACGTAATAAAAATCGGCTTACAACGACACGTATGGGCGAAAAATACGAAGACAAAATTCTTTTGCCATCATACACAACCGTTTTAACTTTGAACTCATGCAGGGAGAGCGGTTTTTCAATTCCTCAACAGAAAAAACGTCTTTGCTAAGACACATTCAGAGTTGTGGCGGGTAAACACGTTCTCAACATGTACGCAGTTTTATTTCACGTTGGGATAAACACTTTCAAAGATGAATTTCTCGCTCGTCAAACAAATATGAAATATTTTTAATATTTTTCCCCTTTTCATCGCAGGTAGGTAGGTGATACCTGTCCTCGTATTCATGTAGATAAATACCCGCTTCGATGGCGGTAAAAATTGTTCTTTGATAGATCTCGTCTGTGTGTACCAAGTTCTGGTGAGTATTCTTAGCAAAATAGTAGGTAATGCGTAACAGCTATAATTTTAAGATCGGCTATAGGCATTCAATATGGAAAAAACATTATTATAATGTATTTAGTAGTGTACTTACACTCTTTTTGTCTTACGCTTTAAAAAGGTAAATAAAGATCGACGGCCTTTTAAACATAACTTAATGGGATATCGTATAATTTTTTTTTGGCCGGAAATCCGGAGAAGGAATTAGATAAAAGAAGGCCATGATAATTATATAGTTCTACTAGTGGTTCGAATTGTAAATTTATATTCTCGAAGAACATGAACAAACAATTTCATTTAAATCGGTCCAACCGTTTAGGTAGAGTTCAGTCACATACACACGCACAAAATAAATATATATAAAGATTTGATATTGAAAACAATAGAATTGTTATTTTGTAATTATATCGCATGGTAGAGGTTAATAATAAGGAAAGCTTATTATAAAACGATGACAATGGATGCATGGAGGCAAACTACACAAGCGCTTTCTAGCGACTACATAATATATATGTACCTAGGTTAATATAATTATGTATAAGAGATTGAGCAAGATTAAAAATAAAAGGAATGAAAAAATGCACTGCCGAGTTTCTTGCCAGGTTCTTCTCGAGATGGCTGTAATTTTGCGAATCTGGCAGTAGAGTCATTAACTTTCATGAGTGCCACTTTGGGGGACATGTGAATAAATGATTTTGATTTTGATTAAGCACACTAAGCCTAGAATGAGAACTGGCGTGCACACTGAGCTTCCAGAACACCGTTTGGTGCTCAGTGAGAAAGAGGGAGATGGAAAGAGAGAAGGAAAGTTAAGTACCTATCTAGTAACTAGCAATGTCAACAGTAGAAAACTGCATATTACCTATGAACATACATTTTTATTTCACCAGAAGCTTATACTTTTGGTAGGATTTAAAGCGCTGAGTTATTCTATCGTCGCCTGAAAAAATAGTATAATTATATTATATTGATTCAGCAGTTATTTTATTATTTGTCAAATTAATCTGAGTAAATAATAAATGAATCTGAGTAATATATAAATTAGTGTATATATATAATAAAACTCTGAAATAACCCTTTTATCATGGGATTATATTTCTTTGAAGTCCGTGTCTTTTATTAAGTAACGAACAAAATACTGATCTAATAAAAAAAACAAGTACCTAATCACTGTATTTTATCTATTTAAATGTGTTCCATTAAAATCTTGTTGATTAACATAGTTCATTTGTAATTCTTTTAACATTGCTAATGTTCTAGAAACGCTACTCCATTATCAAACGTTTAAATTGGAAAACATTTTTATAATCCTGTTTTAAAAAAAAAAAAAGACTTCAATAACATAAATCATGTCAGCTTGTGAAGAAAATGGCACCGTAACAAGACTTATGAGAGTAAGACGTGTCGACGGTCAAGCGCGAACTGGGACATAGCTACTTCCGGTCGGATATTACGAAGTGACCGGTTCAGACAATGATGAAGAAGAATTTTTGCTGTACTTCCGTTAAGGAAATCGCGTTAGTTAAATGAATTTATAGAGTTCGCGCTTTATACTGTTCGATTAGTTTTTTTCTAGTTTACACTCACATACTATATGAAGTTCACAGACTTGTATTGTGCGTGCCAGAAACATTTACATTACACAAATACGTTTACCACAATATCAGAATTACAAAATATGTCCCTTGAGTAAGAAAATTCTGCTCCTAGATCCCCGGCCTTGCGATGCAGAGTACAGAGACCTACCTACTCACTGCGACAGCTGGGAATTTTATTAAAACTATATTAAATTAAATTTCATTTATTTTAAGTAAATTTGAATTATAAATAGTGACAAATTCGTACATAAAACATTATTTTTTTAAAATAAATAACATATTTTAAAATAATTAAGAGTTGTGTCCAAATTCGTCAACCGTCCCGGTACAAATGTTTTTTTAAGAAAAAAATACCCGCCAAAATACACATTTTCTCAATAAAACGATAAAAAGCTTCAATTCTATAATAATATAAACTGCAACTTTATTAACAGTTTCACTTTCAACCCTTCACGCGAACTATTACATATAACTATTATGTACATTTATCTCATAACAAGTTTGTGTGTGTATATATGACAGTCATGAATACACTCCAAGATGAATAAAGTTACGTTTATTTTCCTCGTAATTTATGTAGGCTCGGTGTTACATTCGCTGTTATACGGAAAATGTATAAATGTGTACGACTTGGAGTTCACCAACGTTTACAAAGATAACGTCGTACACGTCGACAGCTTATATGAAATCATTATCATGTTTCTATAATATTTATTTATTTTTAGGTTATTTTAAGTATGTGTATTATAATATTTATATATGTATTGTATATTTTTTATATATAGTTTGTATTTATCTTTAATTTATTTATGTATGTGACTATATGTATATGATTTGTTTAATAACATTAATAATTATATGTATGTTTAAAATATTGCATGTATGTATATTAATGATCATTACCGCACCACCGATCACTTTTTGTTTAACTTTTTTATCCTCTCCATCCTAAGGTTGCCTGAAAGAGATCGCTGCTTAATAAGGCCGCCAATTGTACTGCTATATTGTTATTTTTTCTATTGTAAATAATATTTTCCTTGGTGTGCAATAAAGAGTATTTGTATTGTATTGTATTGTCGTATTAAAGCTGTGTTTGTGAGTAATTAGTATGGGAAAACTCAATTATTACACAACTACTAGATGTAACCGACATGCGTTGCAATGTCACGTTTAGAAAAAGTGTTATACCGCTCTCACGGTTATGGTCGCCTAGTACTTTAATACCAAACTAAAAACTTTTTTCATATAAAAATACTAAAATCACGATAAAAAAATGGGGGTGAGGTAGGAAGGTGTATGGAAATAGAGAATAGGAATAGAATAGGAATAGAATAGGAATAGAATAGGAATGGAATAGGAATGGAATAGGAATGGAATAGGAATGGAATAGGAATGGAATAGGAATGGAATAGGAATGGAATAGGAATGGAATAGGAATGGAATAGGAATGGAATAGGAATGGAATAGGAATGGAATAGGAATGGAATAGGAATGGAATAGGAATGGAATAGGAATGGAATAGGAATGGAATAGGAATGGAATAGGAATGGAATAGGAATGGAATAGGAATGGAATAGGAATGGAATAGGAATGGAATAGGAATGGAATAGGAATGGAATAGGAATGGAATAGGAATGGAATAGGAATGGAATAGGAATGGAATAGGAATGGAATAGGAATGGAATAGGAATGGAATAGGAATGGAATAGGAATGGAATAGGAATGGAATAGGAATGGAATAGGAATGGAATAGGAATGGAATAGGAATGGAATAGGAATGGAATAGGAATGGAATAGGAATGGAATAGGAATGGAATAGAATAGGAATAAACTAAAAAAATAATTTAAATCGATCGAGCACTTTCGGAGGAGTTCGACCATAAAAACCGTGACACGAAATTTTTATTATATATTAGAAAGAAGAGATAGTGCGCCACACTCATAAAGCTATGGTAAAAGCTTGAAAGCGTTTTGGTACTCTTTTCTACAGCAACTACTAATATATTATGACCAAACGTTTAAATTTTTTCAATGTTAATTCTATTATTATTTTTTTAATTCAAGGTAGACAAACGTTTGTAGTGTACATCTCACCTGATGGTAAGCGACACGATGGAGCACGTTCGCCTAGAAAATTCTCGGAAGGTGTGATCTTTGCTATTTAAAGACTTCCATAATGTATTTATAAGGAAACTCCAGGGACAGGGACTCATAGGCAAGGTGTTTCATTACTTTACGGTTTGCATTATAAGCGTGAAAGCAAATCCGCTTTGTCTACAAAAAAAAAAGGCGCTTTGTCTACCAATATAGCGATGTCGCTCGGTTAGCAGTCCATCTAGGTGTCCGATGATAAAATGGGGACGGGGGTACTAGATTGTGGAATTCCGATGCACTCTCCAAAATGTATTCCATAAAATACGTATATATAAAAAACACCCATGAATTAAATATATAAGTAGACACTTTAATGTTTTTGCTATAGAATACAGTGCATAATTTCTTATTACACGTTATAAATACAACTGGAATATAACTGAAATAAACATAACTGGAGTTAATTGGAATGATAAACGCGATAGAAGTTCCAAACAACTTCGTTAGATGGCATCAGGTGAACATAATACATTAATAATGAGTAAAGGATAAATTCGACGCTTAAAGCGAGGTCTTTTAGTTTGGAATTGGCTCTCAAAAATAGCAGCTGGAATAAGATTTGGTGCTTGCAGATTTTCTACATTGTCTTGATACCATTCTCAATCAAAGGATAGTCAACCACGGCTCTATAAACCGTCTTTTCTTAAACTCAAAGAACGATGTATTATGCTTAAAATAAAAAAAAACTAAATAAAGTAGGTATTGGTAGTACATTAGTAGGTACAAACCAATTAGTCATTGGCTGTATGACTAAAACTAATTCTGACTGGAACATAGACGATATCTACTGCGGTAGAAAGGTAGCTAGTAATTGTAAATGATAATATAATACTATATTGATTTATTTATATTTAAATCACATAACATTAAACCATTTAAATCACGCTTATTGCGCTCAATCCACAGGTGTCAAATGAAAAAATAAATGGAAATATCTTCCTCTGATCTAACCGAAAAATGGCTGCACCGAATAGCTCAGAACTCACTCTAACAAACCCTTCAAACAGAAAAATCTAAATCATAATCGGTTTAGCCATTTGGGAGCCACGAGGTCACAGATATACATACACGTAAATTTACAATGAGATTAAAAAAACCTATATACGTCTGTTTGTAACAATTTATCGATTAAACCGCTGGCTTTCTTACATTTAGAAAGGAGAAGTTTATGCCATAAAGAAGATATGGGTACTTTTTATTCCGATTAATAATTATAACATTATATTTATGAAAGCCAGAGAAGCCACGCGGCATAAATACTAATAATATAATTTAATAGTTAAACGCAAGCAAAATTTAAATAACAAACATAAAAAAAAAATATAGTCGACTTGAGTACCTCCTCCTTTTTTGGGAAGTCGGTAAAAAACCGACTTCAACGCTTATATTTCGGTTTTGGCTGGATCGATTTCGATAAAATTTATATTATTATGGGACCACCTCTGAAGTATAATCTACCAAACAACAAAAATACCATCAAAATCTATTCATAACTAAGATATATAGCGTAACATACATAAAAAATAATAATAAAAAAAACATACAGTCGAATTAAGAACCTCCTTTTTTGAAGTCGGTTGAAAAAACATTATGCGTATTTGTGAGTCGTTCCTTCCGGTGTTTATTTCATTTTTCTCAAGGATCATACGATTTTATTATCTCTAGTAAAATAAAAGTACATTACGACATAAAGCTTTCATTACTTAGCTAGATAGGTACTTATTATGTCGTCACTTCGCCTCGAATAAAGATAATCCCTTGAAATAAGTGAATTTTCTCCTCCTACGTTGACAGTGAGCCTGAAATAGGATTTGGCAAGTAGGAACGCGGCATATTAGTCTGTACTTTTCTAATATTGCTTAATACAACATACTTCAATATTTTTAATTATTTTCCAAATAATTAAATACCTACAGTTTGATTAAGAGTCTGTTGACGACCCAGTTGGTGCAGTGGACAGGTGTCCGCCCTATCGATTCTCGGCAGGAGCACACATTTTTTCCCAAGGGATATTTGTGCTGCTGGTTCTGGATGTAATGTGTGTGTGTGTGTTATGTGAATGTTTCCAACACCCACGATTCAAGTCTTTGAACTTAGAGTGAGGCTATGAGTGTTAATGCGTTTGTTTGCTGGTGTAGTTGGTTGTGCTATCTAAGCAGATACCGGGTTAGATTCCCGGTGGGAACACTAGTTTTCTTCTCAAGGGTAGTTTATTTTCTGCGCCCACGTCAAATAAGTCTTCCAACTTAGTATGGGGGTGTAAGTGTGAAACGTAAAATAAACTGAATCCTAATTTGTAAACATTTTTTCCTTCCATTTGCCAACTAACATTATTTCATAATACGCCGCTACTTTTTTCAGGACAATATTTTAATTGTGTATACCACTAATATTATAAGTCAGAAGGTCTGTGTGTAAGTATGTTTGTTTTCTCTTCAGGCTGTTACAGCCTGAACGGATTTTGGTGAGATTTGGAATGTACATAGCTTATAGCTAGAATTACCACATACGCTACTTTTTAACTTGATGAATTAGGAAAAGCCTCAGAGCATGGCTAGTTGATGTAAACAGAATCAAGAGTTCCTGTAGACTCCACGAAAAAGTTTACCATAACTAAACCTCATACCAAGTATAAAAACCTCTCTAGAGGTCGCTAATGTCCCGGGACATGACAATACACGGCCCATATCCGACGACCTGGATGACGGGACACTTCGCCGAGTTTCCGGGACTTGCATGACGGGAGATGATTCATGAGTTCCTTTAAATTGTCTCGTCTCGCTGAGGAATGGGCTGTGCATGGAGAATACTGAATTGTCTTTGATCGAGTGTTTTCAAAGTGTCAAGAAGGATTGTTCAAAAAAGTCGATCGTTTCCGAGTCCGGTTTCGCTTGACTAAGTTTCCATTTATGTAACTACTTTTTTATTTCATATTATGTTTCTGTCTTTATTGTAAGCATATGGCACATAACGAACAGAAATTCCAAATTTCCAACCTCCACATAAAATGCCTCATTTTTAAGTTATAAATTACACATTGCCTGGTAGAGATCGCTATTAGTGATAAGGCCGCCTGTTGATATACTTTACGTATAAACTTGTTTGTTACCATTGTTTTATCTCATCTTATAAAGAGAATCAATCTATCTATCTATTGTCGATATTTAAATACTAACCAAAAATATCAATGAAATTGTTTAGCTTTTCCAAATCCAGTAAGGCATATGTGTTAAGAAAATAAAGATGTAACGCTTTGAACATGCATGAGGCATGCTACGTCTCATTATAAGCACATTTATCTCGTGCAACATTACAATGGCACGAATCAATACCGTCCTGAATGTGGTACGTGAATGCCGCTGCTCCGAGTTCCAAGCACGTTCTCTTGATGATCCTGCACATTGAACGCCTGTACTTAATTCGTTTCAGTATACCTATATACTTAAGTCACGTAATTTTAATTTGCGTTTGCTTATTACCCGACTTCAAGAAAGAAGAGGTTCTCAATTCGACTGTATGTTCTTTTTGTATGTATATTACGCGAACATTCCGCCAATTATGAATCGATTTTGATGATTATTTTTTGTTTGGTAGATCATACTTCAGAGGTTCGTTTAATTCCGTATAGATATTTTCGAAATTGATTTAGCGCTTTTTGCGACAATCAACAGAAAACAAAATATAAGCGTTGAAGTCGGTGTTTTTAACCTTTGCTTGCGTTTAAATTATTAGGTAGATATGGGTTACTGTAAACTATTAGTAGTTTTTCTTATATTTTGTATATACTTTATTTATTCAAGAAAATGATAGGATGATATATATAATGAGTACAAATACAGAGTTTGTGTATAACGCTAATAAAATTGTAACCAAAAGGCTATATCTAAACAATAAGTTTAGACGTAGTCGGGTAAAAAAAAAAAGATAAATTTTTCACAATCACGACTGGGATGACGACCGAGTTGGAGCTGGTGTGTGCCGTGTGCCATGGGTCCTCAATTTCCGGCAGGAGCATAATTTTCCTTCTCAAGTGGCATTTGTGCTTCTGGTTTTGGATGTGATTATATCTGTAATGTAAATGCATTCGGCACTCATGATACACATTTTCGAACTTATTGTGAGACTGTGAGTGTGAATATGTTTGTTTATTTAAGTTCGTAGTGGATAAAATCAGTACATTGAATTCTGTTCAAGGCGCTTGAATCAGTCTTTTCAATTGTATCGTAAAAGCGTTTGTATGGACATCTTTAATCTTACAGCTTGTACGTGTTACCTTCTAATCAGTTCACTTATTGCAAATCCACAGCCTTCAATATTCCAAGAGAATGACTCTCAATGCGCTAACTCTCAACGCTATTGAACTCTCACCAGCTCACACCCTAATTGCCGGCAAGTACTGAACAGGTATGCTATTGAAAACTACACTTACATATTGTGAACTGGCCGGAAGCCAGGGATTATCCCGGATCCAGTGCAATATTTGTGTCTCACGTAGCCACCTATTCACCGGATCGAAAAACTTTTCTAATATTCTACTCTGAGACGGATATAGTTGGCAGATTTGACTGGTGATCCCATTTGATTGAATTTGGTATATGTGAGGCGATAAAATCTTATTTTACGTAGTATCAGCGAATAGATCTTTAAAAATCCGTATCTCTTTGTTAGATTTAATTATTGAACTGCTCGCTTTTGCAGTTGGCTGCACGTTTGCCTTCCACGCAGCTGGCATTGGGTTCGATTTCCGGCGGGAAATTTTCATCCCCAAGCGAAATTTATGTTTCTGGTTCTAACTTGACATTGTTTGTGTGATGTAAATATTTCCGGCACCCACGACACAAGTAATCGAACTTAGTATAGGGCAGTGAGAGTGAAAGCGTTTGTTTAAAAAAACATCGGATGGTACGTAGTAGAAGTAGTAGTAGTTATTTATATATTTTTTATTTATCTTTTATCTATTTATGTATGTAACTATGTGTAAATTATTTGTTTAATTACATGATCATTGCCGCACCACCGATCACTTTTTGTTAAACTTTTTATCTTCTCCATCCTAAGGTTGCCTGGAAGAGATTGCTGCTTAGCGATAAGGCCGCCGATAGTACTGCTATATTATTATTTTTTTCTATTGTTAATTGTTATTTTTCTTGGTGTACAAAAATGAGTATTTGTATTGTATTGTACGTATTAATATGAGTCTTTATCTGCATAATATATAATCCTTTCGTTTCCAATTTGATGTTCCATCTACGTTACAAACAATGTACAACCGTACCCTTGATATTTATAGAACCGAACTTTTCTACCGTTTATATACCATTCTATTATATATCCAATGCAATAAATTGTACCGCTTTGTTTTACGACCTCATTCATGTCTTACTATTCGTGTTAGAAAACAATAAACGTACGATAAATACTTCGGCATTGTTGGTTGCATTTCTATTGCGATCGATTCCGTGCAATACCTTCGAGACACAGTGCAAGATTTGAAATAAAAGTTCGCTTTTATTCTGGACTACACGTACGTTCCTACATTATTCTGTTGAAAATAATGGATACTACGCATCAGTTTTCAACGAGTATGATTGGTTGGCTTCAGTTTTGAAATGCGTTGTAGCATATTGTACAATTGAGTCAGACTTCTAAGCGACACCGCTATGTGGTAGTCATTCCATGCTTCCACATTCATTATGCGAACCGCAAAGGACTGGAACTCTTTATGTGATTCTGTGTTTCCTGATAAATCCTACTAATATTATAAATCCGAAAGTTTAGGTGTAAGTATGTTTGTTCTTTCTTCACGCTTTAACGGCTGAACGGATTTGGATGAAATTTAGAATATACATGGCTTAGACCTAGGATTAACATATAGGCAAATTTTTAACTTGATAATAGCGGGTGAAGCCGCGGGGCGCGGCTAGTACAATATAAGAGTATTTAAGTCGCGAGTGAATAGGCATCTTCAAGGCTCCATCGTCGACCTCATCGTCACTTATAATCGCGAGATAGTGGTCGATAGTGGTCAAACGTTTGCCTATTTTGATGATAAAAAAAAGAATTTAGATGTAAATTTTCGCGCCATGGCACCAGTACACGTTAACAATGAAACACAACGAAAATAAAATAAGGTGATAGGAGGAATTCAAAATGTGTGTGATAGTAGATACTCGTAATTACTGCCTACCTAAATTCAAATTCAAAATCGTTTATTCACATGGGCCCCAAAGAGGCACTTATGAAAGTTAATGACTCTACTGCCAGATTCGCAAAATTACAGCCACCTTCATTTTTTGTTATAAAATGACTGAACTTAGTCTCATATTATGTGCATCCTTGCATTTGTGATAACTTGGGTTACATTACTGGAGTTTTCGTAGGAATTTCTAATTTAACAAAAAAAAACCAGCCTTACTTGCAGATAATATAGCTTTCTATAAGTGCAATATTTTTTTAAAACGGTTAAGTGTTTTTTTACAAAGGAAAACATTTTGACAACTATCTCTGATGTTAAGTAACGACGATGAAACATGCAAGGCTAGGAAGTACCTATTCTCGGTTTTTTGAGTTTATCCACAAACAAACGTACTAAAAATCTGTGTTTTTTTCTGTCTTTATTATATTAGTTTAGATATGTTAGGTAATTACTAAGAGTGACAGTTTCATATGCAAGCTTTTTGATTAACAAAAAAGTGGCTGAAAAGGGTTATTGTAACAAAAATAGTTCTGAATTGTATCGACGCACAGAAAATAGAATGAAAATATTGTAAAAGTTTGAGCTCACAGAGTGTTGATTTTTCAGGGCACCGCGCTATCAAGTAGCTTGTGTAATATACTGCTATTTTACTGTAAGTTGGCAAACTTAAACATTTTCTATGTTTTACTTTTGTGCTTTTATAACATCGGTATGTTATTTCTGAACCTATTTACATGTAGAGTATGTGAGCGAGCAAGGTCCACCTTGATGTGCCAACAGTGCATTATCACACTTAACAATTTCTTTATTGCCAAATACTGAGATCTTTCAAAAGCAATGTTAGGTACGACAGTTGCCCTTTTCGGACATGCAATTTAACACAATACCAACGATAATCGCAATATAATATATTTTAATTAGGTAGTCTCCATATTTTGACAACATTATAACTATAGTTATCCTACTAATATTATAAATCCGAAAGTTTGTAGTTAAGTGTGTAAGTATGTTTGTTACCTCTTCACGCTTTAACGGCTGAGCGGATTTGGATGAAATTTGGAATGTACATAGTTTATACACATAGATATAAGCTATGTACATACCAAATTTCATCCAAATGAGTTCATCCGTCAAAGCGTTAAGAGGGAACATACATACTTACACATTTACACATTTGGATTTATAATATTAGTATAATTATAAAATAATAGAGAAATTACCTAAGATTTTAGTCGTTTTTAAAATGGTAACAGTAGTGAGTTTATGCACAGCAGTTATGTTGCTAGCAACTAATAACAAACAATTTTATTACAGATATTTTGAAAAGAAAAAATATCCAATAACGATTAGTAAGCAAAAAATTCACAAAAAATATATTCATCAAAAATTACGTTTAAAATGTGCCTCACAGAACAATCACGACTTTTTGGTGAAACAAAATGTTTTGCACAGAGTTGACATCGTTGTTTCCTTGGACTATGATACAAAAAGTTAAATTGCTTTAGTTTTAAAATGTGTATGAAAAATAAAACGTACAATTTTACCGTGAACTGACGTTGCATGTTTATATTTGGTCTTTGGAGTATTCAAGTGGTCGGGATCGCTTTGAAACTGGGATCGCGGTTTGAATTTCCTAATCATATTATTTATTTGTTTTGAATCAATAACAATATGAACAAAACACTTAGTTACTTAATTCAAGTTTTAAAAGTTAGAAATAAAAACTAAAACTTTTGATTAAAATAAAATCCTTTATTCAATGTTAATAAAAGAAGATTAAAAAACATTTTTATATAATATAATTCTTCTGTACTTATACTATCTGACTGAACTTCTACTAAATGGATTTTGATGACATTTTTATGGGTGTTCAAGAAGGTGTTATATTTTCAATTCGATTCGATAAATAATGTTTTCTTTTAAATTCACGAGAGGTGTTCCCTAGTAAAAGTTTTTTACATAATAAGTAGTACTAGTAATTACAAAAACTGTGTGTACAAAAATGTTCTTTCTGAATGAAACGGGGCTTACATCATTTACCTTCCATTTGGCGAGCATCCCATTTGGCAACCCTTTAATTATACCTAAATAAAAATTGCATTTGGATGGTAATAAAACAGCGAACACTTATTTCCTAGTAACATTCCTCGAAATAAAAGCTATGACAGAAGATATAGAATAGAGTGAACCGATCTGCCTACTGTGCATACTGAGTTTTTTGGTGATCTCAATGAATAGAATAGTATAGAATAGAATATTGTTTTCATTGCGTTAACTTACATTAGATGGAAAATACAAATATAAAGGAACAGTTTACCTATTTCGGGTGTACAATATGGCGTATACGGTAACAAAGTTACGCCAAGATAAAAAATGACGATCGAAAAATTATCAAAACTTCTTATGCTATATTTTAATGCTAGAGAATAATTATAATTAATAATGAATACTTACAACCCTTTTTCTACTGATAGCTTTTAAAATATAATATGAACGTAACAATTAGCGCAAGATTATATGTAGCAATAATTATGATGCAAAATACTAATTTAGGGTGTAAAAGCATTTGCTTACCAAGATTTAAGCTTTTGTTAAATGTTTCACAAAGTCGTCCGCTGACGATTTTAACAGCTCTACGCTGTAACGAGTCACAATTAACCTTGCTACAATGAAACTAATTGATGGATCAAAGAAGACTGGATACACATTATTTAATAGAATATTGAAACAATACAACATTGTGGGCAGTGCGACACGTGCTTTGAGTATATTACAAATATGTACCCCAGTAAGTCGGGTATTGCTCCGGGCTACGGACGTGTCACTTGACGTGTCACGTGTGTAGTTTAGCAGCAAGTGAAAAAATAAATAAAGAATACATCTATGTTCACATTCTTTATAATTGTTTCTAGTTATTTATTTCGTAGAAGAGGAGTTAACTTGAAGTAGAGGGCCTTACGATGTTTCTTTGACTCTATTAAATTCCGAAATAGATTATAACATTCTGTATTATTCTGAGGAATAAGGGCTTAGAACATGAAATGCTTTCACTAAGTCGTCATACCTTATGTGTTAATTTAAGAGAAATCTCTGAACAAAGCATTTGCGAGCGAGGACGTTAATAGTAACGCTTATCGTCATCTAGATATCTTTTATGGAACTTAGCATCTAAACATTATGCTTTTAATAAATGAAAATATCCGTAATTATTGCTTAGATCCCTTTTCTATGTATCAGTTTATTTTTATTTTACTATCCGTACTGCGATGGAATGGAACTCGTTGCCCTCGTCTTTGTTCCCCGAACGGTATAATCTGGGAGGTTTCAAGTCAAGAGTAAATAGGTATCTTTTAGACAAGTATGCTACATCTTTGGCCGCATCTATATTTCCATCAGGTAAGATTGTGATCAAATGCTTGCCTATCGGGCATAAAAAATATAAAAATACATCACAGTTACTACATTATTTACATTCAATGAATCTCAGCCACATTTGTGTATATTATTTATTAAGTAAAATAACAAATAATGTTTGTAATTAAAACTTTAAATATAATATAGAATTAATATATTATATATAGATATTTAAATCTTTAAACTTTTATTTTAACTTAGGAAGGACGTATTACTTTTAGTGAAATAAACAGGATATAAAATTAGGTACCAAAACTGATTATAAATGACTACCTGGTATTTATTTAAATAAATAAAGAATAAATCTGTTGAATCTAACCAATATTGTGAATATATTATTACAAAAGCAGGAAATGGTCTGTTAACAGAAAAAAAAATTATAAGATTTCGCAAATATTTTGATAATATCAAGAAAAATAATTTAGAGTTAATTCTAGCAACAATACCTCTTAACAAGACCCTTTTCAGCCCCTAGAACATGCGTAATAAAAGCTATATTCCCATGAAAATGAATTTAAATAGCTTCCTGGAATCAATTACTGAACAAAAAATTCATGCGAAGAGGAATAAAAAACAAATATGTATATAAATAACGCTCCTATTTTTTTCGTAAATAATGCAAAGCAACTGACAAAAGAAAGACGTAAAGGGCTTTTTATAAAGTTATGAAAAGAGAAATATACTTCTATTAGATATTTTACATAAAAATAATATCCATGGCTTTGTACTATTTACCAGGTAAAATAATATATTTTACGCAATACAGAGAAAGACGATCTGCGTAACCATTTTTTTTTTCGTAGTGGGAAAATGCCTCTTACTTCCCATCCCTCCCAGGGTGAAGGAATGGGGGTGTGTGGGTCTCGAACCCACTAAAAACCCCCCGTGAGCAGTCTCTCGCCGAGGTGGAGCAAGATAGGGTCGCGCTAGCAGTCACTATCTTGCCCCGGCGCGGCGGTAAGCCCGGATGCAAACTGGACCTTGCTCACCAAGGCCACCCCCCAGACGTGTGGAGCCGTGCAAGCCGATGGAGAGGTCCCCTGACTCTCCACCAGTGACCCCAAAATTAGTTAACACATAGACATTTTTATCCCGAAATCCCTGCGAGTCCAGGACTTACGCGAGTAAAACCGCGGGGCGCTTCTAGTAATGAATAAAATGAACAATGTTTCTGTGAATTTGAGTGATAAATGAAATATTGTACAACTTGTACGAAAGTTTAACTTCGTTATCGAACGCACTAAAAAGTCGACGAAGGCACTAACTGCCACTAATGTACTACCAACATTTTTATAGCCAGTCGTAAAAAACCGACCGGCGCACTGTGAAAAACTAGAAATGCCCAGTTGCATTTCAAATTAACCGGGTCGACCTTTTGGACGGCGAATACAAATTTTGCTGGTGGACAGAGTAAAAATGCTCCTCGTAGTTAGAGATACAGTAAGGACGCTGAGCTGCGTACAATCTCTAAGATCTAAAGGTTTAAATTGGTGTTAATTTTTTTTTTGTTTCCTCTATCTACGGGTCAATTGCCTATATATCCTAAAATAATGTACATACGGCAAATTAAGCTTTTTTTTTCAAATCTTAACTTGTTAGCTGGACTAGATAAGCCGTATTTACTGGCGTCAGATTTTTGAGCGCCTCCGATATATTAAAATGTAAAACCAAGTTGAAAATACAATGTGACATGGAGGAACGGTGTTGTTTCGCGCCATTATAATACAAAAAAATATATACAAATATGAAGTATTAAGCGTAATTTTTTTTACAATTTTGGCGTCGTTTTTTTTTTTGCATTTTTATTCTGTAGTTATAAATATAACATGACATAAACACTTTCACCCCACATTAAGTTCGATGACTTATGTCGTGGGTGCGAGAAGAATTCACACCACACACACAATCACAACCAGAAATACAATTTTTCCTTGGGGAAAAAACTTGTGTGCCCGCCGGGAATCGAACCCTATACCCCTACTTAGAAGGCGAACGTTCAACCAACTAAGCCAACCGGCAGTTCAAAAGTTCGTTAAAATGTTTTTATAATTGATAGAAACTTTATAATAAGTAAAAACATAACATAGTAGCTCCGTGACCTGAAGATCATTAAAACTTAAAAGTACTCCAGTACCATACTGTCTTTCCATCGTATGCTAGTGAACAGCTAACCTCTTTGCGGCTTGGAGCGGGACGTCGCGTTTATTGGGACAATGAAATTAGCATAGTAATGAAAAATATTGGTGGTCCAACCAACGGCTTGCTCTCCTACACTTCCCGCACTCAATTTGTCAGTGGGCGGATAATAATACATACTGAAGCGATACAAAGGCTTTTTTCAGCGTATCTTGTATCCTTGTTCGGTAGTGAAAAACCTAGCGCGGCACCCATTTATTTTCCCGTGCGTCATTATTGTTTTTGACTAAGCCTTTTAGTATTGATTGATTTGAACTGCCCGTTCGGCCACTTAGTTGATTCAACGTTCGTCTTCTAAAGTATAAGGGTATAGGGTTCGATTCTTTGCGGGAACACAAGTTTTCTCCCTAAGAAAAAATGTGTGTTTATGTTTGTTTATTGATAATAAACATAAACTCTTTCACACTCACAGCCCCACACTAAGTTCAATGACTTGTCAATTTGTCGCGGGTGCTGAAAACATTCACGTCACATACACAATCACAACCAGACCCATAAATAACATTTTCCTTAGGGAGAAAACTTGCGTTTTCGCCGAGAATCAAATCCGATAGAAGGATGACGCCCACCTAACAAAGCCAACGGTTCGTTTAATTTTTTATTATTCTAAATATTGGTAAATTTAGGTAGCCTTGCGTCATTTAGCCATATCAACTTATGTTCGTTGATAGACATAGTCATTATGATGTTAGACAATATAAAGTTGGGAACTAATCTATTTCTTAAAGGAATGATCGGCCACAAAATTTTAAAATCAATTCTACGATCGGGTTATGACAGCTATATACTATGTCTTTGTATCCTTGTGCTTGTATACTATGTATATGTAAATATAGAAGTTTATATCTGACTAAGTACAAATTATATTCTGTCGATACTAAAGCTCAAAAGCTGTGTTTTGTATACACATCTTTTCGTTCTTGTGGCAGCCCGTGTCTCGTAAGAAAACTTGAAATGATAGATATTTTTATCCAAGTGCTACCAGGGTAAAATTATTTAATTAAAGGTAATATTAGAGAGTGTGTGTTGCGTGCGTAAGGGATATTTAACAAAAGAAGCTTTTAATTTTTTTGCACGCCTAATATCACAGTCAAAATATACCCAAGAAACCGAATTGTATATTCATTTTCTATTGAAAAACTGCTTGAGCTGTTGAACTTTCCTTCTGCACTTTTTCTGAGTGTATTTATTGTCTTTGGTCTCTTTCTGGATCTTCGACCGGGAACAAAACTCTGTAGAGCAGAGTTCTCAATGTAATCAGGTAGTCTTCTCTTAATATAACCATACCATCACCGCTTCCTCTCTTGCATCTTATCGGTTATATCGCGAACACCAACAAGACAAACTATCAAACGTCATCCATTTATGGTTGACATACTCGTAGTACATCTAGTTTGCTCGGGGTGTCATACTAAATATCGACAGTTCATTACTTCGACAAGTTGCTTACTTTGAAGTGTTTCGCTTCTGCATTGATCATCCGTAGCGAAGGAGTGCTACTTTTTGCCTGCGTTTTTGTTATCTGAACGGTACAATCTAAGTTTTTTCAATTCTAGAGTAAATAAGTACCTTCTAGGCAAGCTTGTTCCTGCTTCGGCCGCATCGTCACTTTCTATGACGCCGCACATCTACCGCGAAATAAAATACAAATATGAATAATTCAAAATGTTGAAGACTTTCTTAATTAGGTATTTATATGCAGCACGTCACCATTATGTTGTCAAATATTTTGCATAAAGATTAAACATTGCTTTTTAACTTGGCAATGCTGCTAATTTGCAGTGGTCTATTAGAATAAGTTTTGTACATACTTATTCTAGATACAATTATTTTGTTTAGATTTAATTTAGTTGTTAATATAATTTCATAACTATTTATTTAGTTTCCAAATAAATCTATATTTTTTTCTGTCTTTCTCTATATTTTCTTCTTTCTTTAAGCTGAATTGTTTTATGAGCTATTTTTGATTCTTTGTATAATTATTAAAGGCTAATTGAAACGTGAAATTCAATAAGAAATGACATCGAATAGAAAAAAAATTTAAGCAGAATTCTAAACCCTATTTATCCAATCCTATATACAACCTATACTCATGTCAAAATTTCCAATAGTGTAGGTGCTATTTTTGATGCTGTGTTTTTGGCACTACAAATGCTTCAGATGTCTCCCTATAAATATTTCCAATGTAACACTGACATCATTACATTACCATAATAAAGGCATCAAAATACTCAGTTACAGTTAATTAAAAACAGATCTACCTGAACCCCCACACATTTATCGGTACATTCGATACTATATGATAAAGGTATGTTCACACAACCACGTCAGTAAATTAAGCGGTTGTCACACGCGCCGGTCAGATAGGTTGTTAGTAGCCATTTTTATAAATTGACAACCTGTACGCGAGCCTTTACGTAACAGCTTGTTAGCGTTATGCAATTATAGAGAACGTTGATTGGGATACTTTTTTTGTATAGAATTTTGTGGAAACATTTTCGAACCAACCTTTCTTTGGGGATAAACGTAATTGAAATAAGCGGTTAGCGGTATGCATGATCATAATGTAAAGTTATATTTAATTATGTGTCAACCTAATAATAAGCTATATAAAAAATAACACATCATGATATCGTTAATGAATGATAACGTACTGAGTTTTTCAAATGGGTCATAACTTAGTCGTAAAAGTAAATGAAGTACCTACAATAATTAAACGCAAGCAAAGCTTAAAAAAATCAACTTCACCGCTTTGTCATCGGAACTTCGATCAAATTAAATGTACTAAACACGCATTAATGACCATATTTCAAGAACTACTGATTAGATCTTGATAAAAGCAACAACAGCAAACAAAAAAAAAATCTAAATTGGTTCACGTGGAAAGAAGTTATGAGGTAACACGCATAAAAAAAAATTCGACTAGTCAAGTCAAATGCATTTTTTTTGCACCTCCTCCTTTTTTGTAAAGTTGGTATATAAACTGAGTTATAGTGCAAAATTGAATTAGTGACGTTGACGATATTGTATTATTTTCCAAAACTTGTTATGATTCGAGTATAAATGTGTTATAATGGTAGATTATTAACCGTTCATAGTTCTTCAACGCGCATGAGTGTATCAAATCGTAAAAAGTTGAAAAACATTATTTTCGCTTATGCTATAAAACTCCAATAGAAGATCTAGTAAAGTTTCAACCACTTTATTGAAGCATTACTTGACTATGACTGGTCCATAATTCTTTTACTTGACTAGGACTGGTTTTGCGAAATACAATATTAACATAAAGGTATTTCGTATTCATTTGAAAAATATGTATTTCTTGAAACTGGCTAAATGCACATAGACTAGCTATTGAGCTAAAACTAAAAAAATATGCTACATCTTCGACCGCATCATCACTTTCCATCAATTGAGAAATTGGAAATATTGGCTTTCGAAAAAAAACTCTTTGTCCTCACACACACACCGACGCTGTCACACAAACACCTTCATAGATGTAACATTGAAATATACGTATACAACCATAGTAAACTGATGATAAGCCTTCAAATTACGCTGGAAGCCAACTATTCATTCTAGCGTATACACGCTGGCCTCAACTCTACCTAATTGTACCTACCATTTTATTCAGTAGAATAGTTTACTTTCCGAGTCAGATGGCTATGAATTATGTGAAAAAATACGGACGTTATATAACACTGAATTATGAGAAGCATTCTATTTCCCACCAAATACACGCACACAAATATATCAAGGTCCGATCAGCGATAGTACTAGTAGTGACTGTTAAATAATCTGTGTTAATAAGCAGGCACACACATAAAATAAAGTAAATTTAATAGATCAGAATACCCGTCTGCTTAAACAGTTAATGAAAATTCAGAAACCTTAAATTAATATTTTAATTAATAACTGAAAAAACATGTCTAGAAATTTGCTAAGTAACATTAAATAACTAAACAATCAAATTAGTTTTATGATCGACATACACATAAAACAAACAATATATTCTAATGTGAGTTAGGTGCGCGTACATCTTCTAATCCTAAGAGGTTTCGTGTTCGATTCTCGGTGGGAATACAAGTTTTCTCCCCAAGAGAAATTTCTGTTTCTAGTTCTGGGTGTGATTGTGTGTGTGATGTGAATGTTTCTGGCACCCACGACGTCATTGAACTTAGTGTGGGGCTGTGAGTGTGAAAGCGTAAATGTTTTTAAGTTGTGTTAATGTGAAACGTAGCGAATTTCACAGTCAGCCCCTTCCCAATAATAGAGTTTGGTTTCAATAGATCGGCATGCGGGGACGCGGATACGGGTACCGCTGTACGAGAGGCGATCACACTCGCGTCTTCACATGCCATACGTTCACACCCGGTACGACCTTAATGTATAAAATACACCTAAGTCATCAACCTATCCAAACATACTAGTACATACACCAACATCATGTCAAGTCGATCATGATAAACCTTCGAACATAGCCAACAAAATATTCATTCTACATATATTCATAATGGCCATCTCCACCTAATTGCACCTACCATTTTATTCAGTAGAACAGTTTACTTCCCGAGTCAGCAGAACCGGCAATGAATAATGTAATGCCGCGGCAAAATTTTAATATATTCTGGATTTATCTATTCGTGTAAAGTACAAAGATCCTTTGACTACCCGGTGTCGGAAATTTCGTGAATATTATAGAGACGTTATTTTAGAAACTATTTTGTCATATATACGCGTTACGTAATATGCTTTGCTGCTTTGAGATGCGAGCAGGATGCCTGGATAAACGGTATTCATTTAGGTAATTTGTCTCCTGCAGACGTATAAAGCTCTTTCTTCGTAAAGCAGCTTAAGGCTTTATAAAGTAGTCTGAATATTCCTAAAAGATATGTTTTGGTACGTGCGAGCATTTCAAAGCTTTATCCTATTTAAGTGCGGAAATAAACAGTAAGTTCTCTGTTAATCTTACTTTCGTCATGTCTTCTTATAATAAACTCTTAACTGGTACTGCACTGCGCTTATCCTCGGTGTTATTAAAATTACATGCCCAGTAATTTCCCTTAGATTTTTTAATCGAACGAGTTTGCAAAGTGTTGACTGTTCGACAAAATGGCACCTCGAGCGAATTAAGTACAGTAACTTAAATATAAAAGTATAATACAAGCTGCTACCAATGACTTCTTCCGCGTAGAATATATATTTATAAAGCATTTTAAGTTCTTTACTCTCAATTTTTTTATTATCATAATGTAATTTTTGTTTGCAAATACACTACACACACACACGAAAATACAATTTCGCAATTCAAAAATTTTGGTAGTTACGGATGGTGATAACGTGGTGCGTTATTGAGCTATTAGGTAATATGTGTCTCATCCCTTTTTTTTTTTTTTTTTTTTTTTGTGGGGGGGAAAATGCCTTGCATTTCCCTTCCTTCCCAGGGGCGAAGGAAGGGGGTATGTGGGGCTTGAACCCACTAAAAACCCCCCCGTGAGCAGTCCCTCGCCGAGGTGGGGCAAGATAGGGTCGCGTTAGCAGTCACTATCTTGCCCCGGCGGTAGGCCCGAGTACAAACCGGGCCACTGCGCCCATGTAGGGGTGACCTTGCTCACCAAGGCCACCCCTCAGACTTGTGGGGCCGTGCAAGCCAGTGGAGAGCTCCCTGACTCTCCACCGGTGACCTCACTACAGAGGAGGAGAGAGGAGGCGGGCGAACTGCCTCCTCCTCCCCCCCATCCGTCTGCGACGGATCGGGTCAGAAAGGGGATCGACCTCTCTGGCCCGTTCCGCCGCCTCCTTCTGCGCCATCACCGCTTCGCAGAAGGAGACCACCGCCTGCCACAATCTCTCACTGCCGAGCATGGCGTCTACCACGCTCGGCAGGGAGAGATCACCGCCTATGATTGCTGAAAGCGTGTGCCGCTGCGGGCCCCATGCGGCACACACTTCCAGCGTGTGGAGCGCCGTATCCTCCAGCGCCCCACATTCGTGGCAGGCCGGGGTCGGCTCCCGTCTCGCGATTTGGTGCAGGTACTTTCCGAAACATCCATGTCCGGAAAGCACCTGCACCAATCGGAAGGTAAGCGACCCAAAACGCCGCCGCACCCACCTCCGAAGGACCGGGCGGATGGCCTCCACCGTCCACAGCCCAGGGCCCGGTGGAGCCAGGTCCTCCGTCCACCGCCGCAACAGGGCAGCCCGCGCCCGCCACCGCATGCGGGTGACCTCTTCCCACGCTGGGGGGTCTCCTCGAGCCCTCCTCGCCGCCACAAAGTGGTAAACTTCGGCGAGGATCTCCGCTTGGAGCTCCCAGGGGGGATCACCCGCAAGCACGCACGCTGCCGTCCAGGACACTGTCCGGTACCCGCGTATCGCCCTCGTCGCAATGACCCGCTGCGGACGTCGCAGCAGGGTCTTGTTTCCGCGGTTGAGGGCGTCCACCCAGACCGGTGCTCCATATAGAGCCATACTCCGGATTACTCCGGAGTAAAGCCGACGGCAGGTTGCGTTTGGGCCGCCCACGTTGGGCAGCAGCCTTCCCAAGGCGGCCGCAGCACCCACGACTCTCGGGGCAAGCTGAGTAAAGTGGGCCCCGAAAGCCCACCTCCCGTCCAGAATGAGACCCAGATATTTCATCTGGGTCCCCACCCGAACTGAGACCCCATCCAGATCGATCCGCGTTCCTGGAGGGGGTCCCCCACGAGGCCCATGGAACAATAGGGCCTCGGTCTTGGAGAGAGCGACCTCCAGCCCTAGGGCACGTATGCGGTCAACCACGATAGTTGTACCTACCGTAGCTAACCGCACCGCTTCCCTGAGGTCCCTCCCCTTGGCTACGACAAGGGTATCATCCGCGTAGCACGCGACCCGCATGTTTGCGGGAAACGTGCCACGAAGCACCCAGTCGTAGCCTATGTTCCACAGGAGTGGACCCAGCACCGACCCCTGTGGAACCCCGCAGGAGACGCGATGGCGCCTCAAACCATCGCGTCCTACCACCAGAACCTCACGGTCCTGGAGGTAGTCAGCCAACAGCCTCTGCAGATACAGGGGCACTCCGTGATATCGGAGCGCCTCCTGTATTGTCCCGTGCGGGAGGCTGTTGAAGGCGTTGGCTATATCAAGCGAGACAGCCAACGCCTTTTCTCCGTCGCTGACTGCATCCTGCGTTCACCCTTTGAGCCAGAGCAGGGCGTCTATTGTCGACCGCCCTGCTCTAAACCCGTACTGGGTCTCTGACAACCCAGGCCCGGCACCCTCCAGGTGCCGAATGACACGGGAAGCTACTACTCTCTCGAGCAGCTTACCCGTATCATCCAGCAGCACTATGGGCCTGTATCCGGAAGGCGAGTCGACAGGTCTACCCTCCTTCCGGAGCAGGCACAGTCGCCCGTTTTTCCACAGCTTCGGGAACCGTCCTGACGTGAGGCATGCGTCGAACAGTTCCCGAAGCCGGTCGCTCATCACCCCCAGGGCGATCCCAAGGGCCCGCCCCGGAATCCCGTCCGGGCCCGGCGCCGTCCTTCTCCCGCGCAAGCGATCGACCGCAATCTGCATCTCCGCCTCTGACAATGGCGGGATAGAGGCCAGGTCCAACTCCTCTGGGGGGGAAGGCGCCACCATCATCGGGGGCACATGGTGAGGGCTGCTTCTTGGGAAGAGCCCACCCAGCACCCCGCTTAGAAATTGTGGCTCCAGAGACTCCGCGATAGGGGGCGTACGACCCCGGAACTTTTTCCGGGCAGCCCTGTACGGACGCCCCCAAGGGTCCCTGTCTAGTCCCACCAAGGCCTCGTCCCAAGCCTGGGACTTGGCCCGGCCGATAGCCAGCTGCAGCTCCCGCTTTGCTTCACGGTATACACCGTAAAGCCGGAGCTCAGCAGTCAGCTCTTCAGCCGACATCTGCTCGTCAGTTCGGCCCCGACGTCGCTTCCGGCAGCGGGTGTAAGGCCGCCGAGCCCTCGAGCAGACGGCTCGAAGATCGGCAATCTCCGAGCTCCACCAGTACACTTCCCGGTGCTCGGGACGGCGCCGGGACCTCGGCATGGCCGTGTCACAGACAGACGTAACCGCTTCGCGGAAACGGCCCGCCGCGACGTCCACATCTAGGTGTGTGGGAGTGGCAAGCCACGACTGAACAATTGCCGCCTCTTTTGCCAGTTCGGCGTCGAGGCGACTAAGAGTCCAGCGTGGGAAATCCGCCTGTACCATGCGCTGGGACCCTCCTTGACTATGGGAGGTGGAGATCTCGAACCTTACATACTTGTGGTCTGAGAGAGTCTCCACCTCCGACATTACCCTCCAGGCCCGGACACGTGCTGCGGCTGACGGGGTGGCAAATGATACATCCACCACGGACCCTCCGTTCCACCGCACGCACGTATGGACCGACCCTCTATTAAGCAGGGTCAGTCCTGTGGCAACCGCCCATTCCCTGACAATTGAACCCCGAGAGTCAGTGGAGGGGTTGCCCCAATCCCGGGCCTTGGCGTTCAAGTCCCCCAAGAGGAGGATCTGCCGCCCCACCTGCTTGCCTACTGCCGCGGCTAAGAGGTCTAGGAAGGCCTCCAGCTCCGCAACAGATTTGTTGGGGGAGAAGTACGTGCCGACGACAGCGTATTCTCCCCACTTGCCCACCACGTACCCCGAACCCCTCTCTTCGACTGAGAGGGGAGGACCGCCATCTACCCGTCTTACGATGGCAACGGAGCCGTCCAGGTCCCCAGCCCAGCAGGAATCAGGGGGAACATAGTACGGCTCCGCCGCGACCGCCAAGTCTATTTGCCACTGTGCTAGGGTCTGCATAAGCAGGTCTTGTGCCCTGGCACAGTGGTTAAGGTTCGTCTGGAGGAAGTTATGATGTCGGACCTGATCCATTAATCGGACATTAAAACTTCCTCACACGCCGACTGGCATGTAACCTCGGGGGCGGTTTGGCTAGTTGCCGCCGGGAAAGCCTGGGTCCTAGTGGTCTTTCCCTTCGTCTTCGGGGGGGCGCAATTACGTGCCCCCATTACGTGCACAGAAGGCCGACCAGACTCCGCGCAGATTGCGCAACGAGGCTCGGCCCTCCCGCAGCTGGCCGCCCGATGACCTGTGCCTCCACAACGGAAACACAGGTCCCCCCTGTCGGCGGAGGCAGGACATTGGGTGCGGGTATGGCCTAGCCCCATGCATCTAAAACAGCGCATGGGACGCACCGCTAGAGCCACCACGCGCACTGAGCTCCACCCAACAAGCAGTCTGCCCTTTTCCAGCAGCACTTTGGCTGCCGTAGTAGGACAGGACACGAGGGTGGAGCCGGCGCCACTTATGCCAGCACGAATTTCCCCGACTTTTACCAGCTGCACGTTACAGCCACCTGCCTTGGCCACCGCCACCGCCACTTTTTCTTTAGTAGCCGCATCATCCAGGCCCGTTACCCTTAAATCAGTCGATTTGACAGGCCTGGCGATGTGGGCCACCTCGGAAAGTACCTCACGGAGTTTCTCCGCAAGTTTGTCCGCCTTCTCTTGATTTTGAGAGCCAGGAATCTCCAACATCCTGGCTCCCGTGGCCGTCTGGCGGAACCGTAGCCTGTCGATTCCTAGAGTCTGGAGATCGACCCCTTCCTGTGCTTTGTCCATCACAGCACCGTACGTGACCCCCTTCTCCACGGCTTCGGGCAGGAGTGACATCACCACAGCCGCAGACTTTGGAGGTCTCAGCACCTTCTTTGTGGCAGCGGAGGATGCTGGCTTAGCCTTCGCGGTTTTGGCCTGCACCGCAGGGACAACCACAGTTTTGGGAAGGGGAAGAGAGATCTTCCCCTTTCCCTTGCTCTTCCTCACCACCGTCGCCCATGTTTCCTCCTGAGGGACAACGGAGATTTCGATCCCAGATGTAGAGGGATTTACAGCCGGTACCTCTGTAGAGGTGGTCGCCGTCTTTGTTTTCTCACCGGTCCGCTTGCCCACCTTGTTGGCGGTATTGCGAGCCGATTCAAGAGCCGGTTTGGGCGGCACGGTGGCTGCAGCTGCCTTCCTGGCGTTTTTGACGTCCGCCTTTAGAGGTGGACGGACCGTCGTATCGGGCAAAAGCCGATCCTCGAACACAGCGAGTCGGGCATTTAACATTTGCCCGAACGTAATGGTCAAGGACCGCCTCAGCTCCTCCACTATTTCAGCACCCAGCTGAGGGGCGGGGGGTGCTTGCCTATCAGATGTGTCTCATCCCTAATTCAAGGCTTTTTAACAGCCCACTTACTTCGATAACTGGAGTCGTGGGTGCCAAAAACATTCACATCAAACACACGATCACAACCAGAAACACACTTTTTTCTTGGGGAAAAACTTGTGCTCTCGCCGGAAATTGGAGATAGGAGGTAACTCATTTCATACAACTTAACAAACTTACCCTATACCACAGGCACTGGACTGATTTATGGGATCAAAAGTAGCTTATGCCCTATGTTCGTAGCTATCTAGCTACAAAAAAATATTTTAATTCGATCAACAGCTACAGAGAAACCTCAAACAACTCCACAAACAAACCCTATCATACAGGTTCTGTACTGATTCTTGGAATCAAATGTAGCCTATATCCTATTTGAGAACCATAGCTACCTGCATACCAAGTTTTATCGAAATCCGACTTACAACTACAGAAAAAATACATTTCAAACAACTCAACAAACATACACTATCGATTAGAACTGGACTGACATTCGAGATAAAAGTTAATTATGTCCAACTCCAAAATTGACCAGTGTAGGGACAGAGAAACCTCATTACAACCTATTAATAAATGTACCTTATCCCACAGGAACCGCCCTGATTTTCGTAAGAAAAGTAGTACACGTGTCCTATTCTAGAGTAATAGGTATCTTTCAACCAAAATTTGCCTAAATCCATCCAGCAGTTATAGAAAAACTCATTTAAAAATAATAACAAATTACCTAACCCACATGAACTGCACTGATTTTCGGGATAAAAGTTACTTGTGTCCAACTCTAAAGTCTAGACTATCGTACCTTACTACATTTATCTAAATCCGATCAGCAGTTTTAGAGAAATCTCATTTCAAAGTATTGACACATTTACTCATTCCCACAGAAACCGCATTGACCTCAACTTAGTCAATATCATAATTAAAAGCTAATCACTAATAATCTTGGTATGGATATTACACATTTACAAAGCAGTTTCTAATACTTTTCTAAAAAACAAAAACTCATTTTACAACACCATTCAGCAGTAGCAGTCGTATAAAATACAAAAATAGCTAAATTACATACAATAAACGCCTCAATAGCCTGAATTATAAAACGGTGGAGTAATCTTAGCGATTAATCAGTCAATGGCGGGCCCATAACCTCAAACGTGTGGTTAAAAATACCTGACTACTTACATGCGGACAATCATGTTACAATGTTCATTGGCTATAACTTCGGTTGAATTATTTATGAGTTAATGTTTGATAAGGCCAATCCTGTCACTTTACATCAGTTGCTGCTTTTTTAATTTCTGTTACAGATGATCATAATGAAAGTGCCTCAAAAAGTATATTTTAATTGAATGACGAATAATGTGCACTCTAAAAGTTACAATGCAGAGTCCCGAACAACCAAAGTTTAGATAAGACTCTGACAGTCGGATAGAGCTCGCGGGCAAACGCGACCGAACCAAATATCTTATTTTATTATTCTGTTGAACAAATCTTTGTGTACATATTTTTTTGCGCTTAACTTTTTTCAACAGTCAGTTAACTTTACGTGTACTTATCATTTATGAAAAAATCGAAAAATTGAATAATGTTTCCAATATTCCGTATTAAATTTGTTGGCTAACGTTCGTGAACACACTTTTATTCCCCACCTATCTTTCACGTTATGATCCTCTTTCTAAGCTCCCCTAAACAATGCATCGAGGTCAAACACCATAAAGTTTTACATACTGCATAATATTTCACATCACGCAACCCTTAGCTCCTCCATTTATCGGTGTAAAACAGAATCAATTTCACGTAAAATCTCAAAAGTCACGTTCTTAGGGCGTCTTCACGCATAATCCGCTGATACCTTTAATGAATGAGTTTCATAAAAGCTTTTTGGTTTATTGTAAACAAGGTAAGAATTCATTAGCAAGCGCTTAAGTAACGTCGGGACCCTTGTACGTGACTCCGAGGTGATAAAATGGTGAGACGTCGTCTCAGGACCTTCTCGGATCTTAAATTAATAAAATGAAATTTCTATCTGCTTCAGCAAGATCGAAAGTGAGCTGACACTTTTTGTTCAAAACTTGGTTGACGTTATCATCGATTACGTTTCAGACAATGTGCCTACTTAGCCGTGACATTGGGCGTTTTCAATAACGTACAAAAATTACGTCATCTTAATTTTCGATGTTCGTCTTATTTGTTATACCGAGCTGCTTTAGATCTATGTAGTTCTTTAAATAGATATTTTTTTACAGCAATATATACAGCTGTTATTATACATATAATATCAGCGTTACATCGTTTGTATCATTTGAATATATTACTAATCTTATATACGATAATATTGGATAAGATTAGGTACTTTTATTCAATATTCATAGGAAGTTTTGCCTTATGTGTAAAATTCGATAACGACGCTTAATGTACTACAATACGATACACAAAACGCTTTTATCACTTTATGAGCTTACATTCAACTTGTCATGGAGGTAAATAGGTACCTTTTATAATATGACCGTGAACTTTCAACAACAATGTAACTTAAATAGACTCGTGTGGAAAGATACTACAATATCATTATTGTCTATGGAGCTCAATTGCAGTAATGGCACCGATATGACTGTGATTAAGGAAACTCAACAAGAATAAGTTATCATAAGGTCTAATTTTAACAATCATAACATAATACAATTGAGTATGATGTGTATTTGTACTCATTTCTATGTATGTATGTATATATTTCTTGTAGTATCTGGCAGTAGAGACATTAACGTTCATGAGCGTATTTAAGGCCCACATGAATAAACGATTTTGATTTTGAGTATATGCATGTATATTTCTTAAAACTATATAACTATATACAGCAATATACAACAAAGACCTAAGTTACCTGGAAGGCGAATCAGGAAATGTTTTTTTTCAAGTTCTGCCCCGCGTAATTCCCTGACCCGCGGGAATTTTGGGATGAAGAGTAGCTTATGTCCTTTTCCAAGCTTTACTCTATCTCTATACCAAATTTCATCAAATCGTTTCAGTGGTTTATGTGTAAAAGCGTAACAGACACACATAGTTATTTTCGCATTTGTAATATTATAGTAGGGATATTTAAAATATTAAAAAAACAAGATTCCGTACCAGAAAAAAAATATCCATCATGTAGAAAAAGTTATCACACGTCACATAATAATTAACTTCGATTTTGATTGTGGCTTTCGACATGTCGATTGCCTTAAAATAGTTATCATATTTTTCCTGCAGAATATAGGCAAGTAGCAACCGCAAATAAAATAAAATTCAAAATTAATATGTGTGAGGTTGAGTAGGAACTCCCTATACGACCAGTCGGACAATTACCGAGCTTGGACCGCTCTAAATCAACTTAAAAGTCATCTTGCTAGAAACACTGGATCAAACTAAATTCACACCTATTTCACAACATTCTCAGGTACGCGGAATAGCGTGCGACACGCCACTGACACAATCCCACTCCACATTCTGAGGACTGTTTCTTCAAAGCTGGTTTTACTTCATAAATAAACTAGTAATCTTTTCCGCCTCGCTCAAATTGAATTTATAGTCAACAAAGCTGTTTCCCGGCGACCACGAAAAGATAAACCGAGATTTGCCGCGTAGCAATTAAAACTTTACCTTAGAACTAACTTCGTTAGCGGGCTAGTGTTTCCCGAGGAAGGATTATAAACGCAGTGGAGAAATATGTCCCGTACTTTTGAGTGCAAAAGTCGAGGATCGAACTGGCCAACTGGTAAATTAAAGTCAAGACAACTCTAATGAAAGTGCCTCGGCTGAAGATTTACGCACACATTGAGGCAACATAACGACTATGAAGCTAGCTATATTACTACTTTGAAGCTTCAAATTGAGTACTTACGGCTTTTGACATCTATTTTAGTTGAGAGACTTTGATGTATTGGATGATTTTCGACTATTAATTTTGGTTAAAGTAGTAATGAAAGTTGTATCCATCTACACTTCAGACTGTGATTGATAGGAGATGAAATTGAAGATTAAACTTTGTACTTCGGTACAATAATATTAAATTGGTAATTTGCACTAGTAATTTAATATTTTATAAGTTTTGTTCAAGTCATTTTACGGGCTTCGTTTATGTTTTGTATTGTATAATAGTAATTATAATAGATTGACTTTTTACAAGCTTTTGTATGTTTGTCCGGGTGGAATCTTGTAACTCAATTTTAAATCAGTTATCTTCAACCGATTGAGCTGAAATTCGATATACACGCTTATTTTGGTTAACAATGCATGCTTAGCTATGTGACGTCATTCTAATTACAATATAGCGCGACCTCCAAGATGGTGGACAAGTTATTTTTAATACACTCTATGAAAGGGTTTGCTTTGAATAACTCGAAAAATAATGTGACGTCACTCTAAATCCATTATGACAGACTTCTAAAAGTTAGTTTAATTTTTTTTTTAATAAGTAGCTTATTTAACTTGTACAGACAAGTTAAAAAGGTCTCCACCGTACTTTGTCAACACATTGTAGCATTATAGAATCGCATAAACTTTATTTTTCCTTTTTACATAATGTTATCTTAGTTCAATTTTAGTAAATTGCAGGGCACTGGCTAAAAAATGTTAAATAAGCTTGTGATATGAAGCATCCCCTCCCCATTAGGGACATTATTTACTGGTGGCGAGTTAGGGGAGACTTCAACGGTTTTAGCGACCCTACACGTCTGGCCTTGATGAGCAAGGTCACCCCTTCATGGGCGCACATGCCCGGTCTGCAGCCGGGCCTACCGCAGCCCTTTCCTTCACTCCTGTGCAGGAAAGAAAGAGTAGGAAATTTTCCCCCTTACAAAAAAAAAGATACCCAAGAGTTAATTTTGATATGCCGAAGAAAGGCTTCGGAGCCTCACACCACACGGAGAAAAAAAAATTCAGACAACTAGTTCTCACAAACATTTTCTAGTCAAAATTACAGTTTACTTCGTCCTTTTTACAAAATAAGGTGGTTATTGTGATTGTTACTATTATAAATATATAGTACCTGGATGATCGACCTTTACTCGGTTATTTTTTTAAAGACTTTTTCTAAAAATTTTACCTAGCTAGATCAATTTATCGCCCCGAAACCCCCTGCATATTAAATTTCATGAAAATCGTTGGAGCCGTTTCCAAGATTGATATTATACCTACTAGCCGTGCCCCGCGGCTTCGCCCGCTATTGTCAAGTTAAAAGTAGCCTATGTGTTAATCCTAGGTATAATCTATGTACATTTCAAATTTCATCCAAATCCGTTCAGCCGTTAAAGCGTGAAGAGGGAACAAACATACACACACTTGCACACAAACTTTCGGATTTATAATATTAGTAGGATTTACATATAGAAAAGAATTGCTCGTTTAAAGGTATTCGATATATAGATATTATAGTTGTCACATATAGCACTGGAAAGTTATTAACAGCAACGAGACAATTCTCAGAGCACAATGGCTATATCTCTCTGATAATCTAACTATTCATCCACTCTCGTATATCTAGATACTTCAACTTCCAAATAGCTCTCCAGACTCACATAAATTGTTATTCGGCTTATCAAAGGATTTCCATTACATTGTTAACAAAAAGCAAGTTCATCGCCATTGAAATCGATCAAAAGGTATTTTTACAAAGACGAAAAGCTTTATTCAATCCTAAACATCTTTCAACATAACTGATAGGCTTACGGATCAGTAAGACCACTTTATCTTGTGGGTGTTAATCCTGAACTGCTTGATTCACCCGTATCTGCTGAATTTGAAGAAATGTCTACTGCGATAGGTTTGATACGTTTGGAAATAGACTATATGCTTATTTTTACTTTTTATAGACAAAGTAGACGTGTGTGTTTCTTATCCGAAAATAACAAGGATCGGTGAACTCCGGTTTTGAAGCTACATGGTTTAAAGATGAGTTAGCATATTGTAGTTGATATTACACAAATAGAAGCAAGAAGAGATTTGCTTGCACAATTACTATGCGCACCACTGAGATAATTCCTTATCTGAGACTGTGTTTTCCCGTATAATCCGGGAGTGTTAAATTCACGAGTAATCAAATATTTTCTTGGCAAATATGCTCCATCATCGACTGCATCGTCGCTTACTATCAGATGAGACAGTGGTCAAATTGTAGGCACTTTTTGTTTATGCTAGATATGTAAGCATTTGGCCGCTATCTCACCTGAATCTCTATCTCTATCTATCTCTCGCTGTTCTATGAATGAGGCTACGCTACGGTTTTTTACATTAGCATTCCTTTGAGAATATCGGGCAGTTGATCGGCCATAAAAAGTCAAAATATTTACAACATTATTTTTAAAAGAAAACATTGTGTTGGGCCGTCACCAAAAGTCTGTGTGTGACTGTTTGTGCGAAATAGGCGCAAAAGCTCTCACAAATAAAAATATAGCTGAAAAAACTGAAGAATTCTAACAATTGAATTTTTTACCATTCAATATTATACCTAATGTTTACACCATTGAAGCGAGTAATGTATATTATACTAGTCGTGCCCCGCGGCTTCGCTCGCTATTATCAAGCTAAAAAGTAGGCTGTTTTAATCCTAGGTGTAAGCTATGTACATTCCAAATCCACTCAGCCGTTAAACCGTGAAGAGGAAACAAACAAACTTACACTCTTACACACAAACTTTATATAATACGATGATACGAAAACAATTGAATTTTTGTCTAATTCTCATTGCTACACAGCTTATTTTATCTTGCAACAATTTATGTCTGCGTACGCAACTACTCCGTTTTCGACGACGGTGACGCACTATTTTCAACTTGCGAAGTTTTTAGCGAGGCGGGATTGTAGCTTATATATCGTTTTGTCGCTTAGGTTCAATGGACACTAATAAGCGCGAGCCCGAAATCCATGTTTTAGTAGATCAATGCCATTGAATTTATATTACTTTGTGCACAAAGACGATCACTATCATATTTTGTTCCGTACCAAAAAATAAAATACATAATAATATTTAACACGACCGTCGAGCACTTTATATAATTAATTGAAAAATCTTTCTACAAAATAGATTAACAGATTGGAAACGGGTAAACTGAAGAGATAGAATAAAAATAGTACACTCAAACTAATTTGATATTTTATGAGTGAAATTTAAATTTTATTTTAATTATTACATTCTGAAATTATCTCAGTATTTTTTTCGCCATCCGCAGTTCTCTTTGTAGGTTTTCCGAGAACTTGTTCTAAGGAACAAGAAGTAGGTACCTAGTCTCTATGAAAGGTTGGTCCACAGTGCTCGCTTTTATTTGATTTGATCAATTTTACAAATTGGTTACTTTCTTTTCTTGTTATTTATTCAGCGAGCATTAAATTTCATCCCTTTTTCACCTAAATGCGGCATAATATGCTCGGACAAATATCACGGAAAATTTCCAATATTTCGAGATCTTAACGCACTAGTTCCAGCTCAATAGTAATTTCTATAGATTTTCTTCGGAAAGTGCCCATAGATCAAACCGCCCCTGTACTTTAAAATTTTTGAGGCATATAAAAAGTCACGAAATATTAAAAAGCTATTTCTAATGTACTCAATAGAGTACATTAGAGAAAGCTTTTTAATATTTCGTATCACCTCTTTCATGTTTATGCTTGCCTAGTACTGTCCACTGAATATGACATGTATTATAGATAAATAAAATTATATATAATACAAATATATATATTCACACAATAGCTAAAAAATCTAAAAACTATAATTTTATGTTATTCTTAACATGCTTTATTACCTAAATATTACAACTATTTAACATTTTGTACAAATAAAGATGTACCATTATTGGTATATGTTAAGCCCCACGAGATGAACCGTGAGAAATCAACCACATTGAGTCCTAATATAACAAAAGACACAGCAAGTTCTGCTGACAATAAATATAGTTTTATATATCATGTTTTTATTTGAAAATCTTCAGTGATCATTATCTGTAAAGCTTTCAAAGGCTAATTCACTTGCAAATCCTCTTAAAATAAACCCATTGATAAAGCACCCTGTCCATTTTCTGCGCAAACAAAACCTTGCGAGTGTTATTGTAGTCGCTTACACCATAGCCTACCTTTATATAAGGTGCTTGTATTACAAACGGCGAGTTAGTTGAAAGCGTGTTTGTAAGTATACGAAAATATTGCGTTTGCCTCCAGCTTTTAGAGTTACGTACAACCAATAAAAAAAACAAACCCTATTGGGATTAGGACTTAGTCTATCTGTCTATCTGTCTTGCACATCAAATTTTTTTACGCTACGGCACGAAAAAAAGTTAACAATTTTTGTACATAATATGTAAAGTGACATTAAAAACATAAACGCGTTCACACTCACATCTGCACACTATGTTATATGACTTGTGTCGTCGGTGCTAGAAATATACAAAATCATGCACACAATCACACCCAGAACCGGAAATACAAATTTGCCTTGAGGTTAAAACTTATTACCTCAACTAGAATCGAACCCGTCACCCGCTACTTAGTTGGCGAACGCTCACCAAACTGAGCCGACGCAGTCAGACCAAAAACAAAACTTAATCTAACAAACCACTCCTATACGGTAACGTTCCCAAAAGAAACGATATATTTTATTATTTTTAAACAATACTATGCAAATTGTGCATTCGCGACACTATATAATATAAAATACCATAATGTAAAAGCATTTAAATTATCGCGGTACATCGGAACACTCTTAACGTGAATTCATACGGAACACTCTTAACGTGAATTCAGCATACACTTGATAAATTTTTATTAAGTTAAAATAATTTAAGAATATGATGAAATTATGTCTTCATTAAGACGTATAATCAACATAACAAAGTAGTCAATTTAAAAAAAGGATAATTAAAAAAACTCTATCTCCGAGTCTACTCGCTACTAGCTTACATTGAAGCAGTCACCTTATAGAGCGGAAATAGGTATATTATAATACCATGAAATTTTAACACAGCAATAAGAACCTTGGCTAAGAAGAATACGGTTCAAAATCCTCAGAAATATTTCTTTAAATAGCATAAAACTTGGGCTTGAGTGTTGGTAGTTTCTACGGCAATTATTGGCAC
The DNA here is from genome assembly GCA_948107665.1 of Lomographa bimaculata. Taxonomy (NCBI): domain Eukaryota; kingdom Metazoa; phylum Arthropoda; class Insecta; order Lepidoptera; family Geometridae; genus Lomographa; species Lomographa bimaculata. The sequence continues at coordinate 9,242,864 of OX403603.1, forward strand.
GTGTTTCCAGTTTCTCGACACCAACCTTACTATTTCTATTCTTAAATAGGCTATAAATGAAAAGTTCTAGTTAATAAATACATTTTTATCGATTCCATTTCTCATCATGTTACTTTGTCGAGCCAATTTTAAGCACACAAAGTCTTACCGATAGACAAATACTATTATTTTTCTATCGGTAAGATTATATATGCGTTGCAAGTCCAAGCTAGCAAAACGGGGATATGCAGACGCAAAAGCGACTCAACGTGATTGTGGCGCCCTTGTACAAACTATGGACATAGTATATATTTCTACTATGCTATGGAGCACCTTCTTTCTTGCCTTCAATGCCCTAACATCTGTACGACAACAGACTTAAACGAAGTTTTCCCTTTTAGAGTCGCAGTTGCAGAGTTCTAGGCCAAAAATATTTAGACACAAGACTATACAGTTTTTCGGATGTCCTTAATATCCAAAAAACTATAAAAAATATACTTAGGACCATCGACATGACGAAGAAGATTAGAATTAGAATATAAATTATAAAGCTTTTCTTTATTAAAGGATTAGAGTTTTAAAATATTATATAAATATTGAGTAGCATCAGGATCTTTAATGACAATTATTGATAATGATACATGGAGGCAAACAAGCGCTTTCTGACGACTACCTAATATAGATATACCTAGGTTTATATAATTCCTGTACAAGTTATTTAACAATGTTTAAAAAAATAATGTGAAAAATGCGACGCCGCCGAGTTTCTTGTCAGGTCTCGGGTGGCTGTAATTTTGCGAAGCTGGCAGTAGAGTTATGAACTTTTATGATTGCCGCTTTGGAGCCCATGTGAATAAACGATTTTGACGACCCAGTTGGCGCAGTGAACAGGTGTCCGCACTCTGCGCCGTGGGTCCTGGGTTCGATTCCTAGCAGGAGCACAAATTCCTTTCCAAGGGATATTTGTGCTTCTGGTTCTGGGTGTAATGTGTGTATGATGTGAATGTTTCCGGCACCCACGATACAAGTCTTTGAACTTAGTGTGGGGCTGTGAGTGTGAATGCGTTTGTTTGCGTTTTGTTTTGTTTTTTAAAAATCATTCACAATACTGGTATTATTATTTATTTTAAAAATAAAAAATACACTACTGGTCTGAATGCGTTCTTTAAATATGCTTGCAGTGTTTATCACTCTCGAACACATCATCAATTACCGACACGAGAAATATTAGTCAAACTTGGGGTGCTATTTACACTATCCAGTTGGCAAAACTTAGTCTAATAAGCCATAGTCTCACTTTGTTCTAGAATTCAACATTTTTGGGAAAATACGTGAGGTTTTTTGAAGTAAACACTTCTTTAGGCGCGTTGAGCACTTTTTGGGTGAATAAAAAACATGAAACTCGCGTCATCGTCACCGCATGCTTCCCATGAGCTATATATATATTATATACTGTGTATATATTATGTATCCTACTTTCTACTTAAAATCATAAACGCGGAAGTTTGTAAGAATGTATGTTTGTTACTCTTTCACGCCAAAACTACTGAATGGATTTTGATAAAACTTTACTAATAATATAGCTAAACTATTAAAACTAGGTATCTATTTACGGGCCAATTGCCTATATTTCCTAAAACTAAACTAAAACTATATACAGCAAAGAACCAAGTTACCTACAAGACATCGAGCCTATAAGTATAGCTTACACAGTCATCAGAAAAACACATAGGCTATAATTTATAAAGATATAGTGTGAATTATCCAAAACATAACGATAAGTGTCAAGTACGTAGGAAAAAATCTGCCATCTACAAGCTATTCTGGCGTGCGCCGCAAAAACCGTTGGAGTTACACGTATATCTTCTTATATATATAAAAATCGATGCCACTTTTCGTTGTAATTTTATAACTCAAAAACGGGCTCACCTATGCAAACCAAATGTTTAGGCTTTGTTCGGACTATTTAGTAGATGGTTTACGTGAAGTTTGCACAAAATCGGTCGAGCGGTTCTTCATTTACAACGGGCGAAGCCGGAGCGAATCGCTAGTAATGTATAATAGAAATGTTTATCTTAAATAGTCCTACAAAAAGCCCGCGACAGCATATATCTATATTTTATGTGTGATCCATTATCGCCAAAATAGTGAACCATAACTACAATAATTAAATTTTTATTATAAAATATTTAATTTGTTGGATTTGTCTCCGTCCCGAATAGCAGAATAATATAAAAACATTGGATAATTTACAAAACAATAAAATACTTTCTTAATTATCACAATTTTCCATCACCGCGCGAGTGAAACCGCGGGCGCAGTTAGTTATCCTACTAATAATATTATAAATCCGAAAGTTTGTGTGTAAGTGTGTAAGTATGTTTGTTCCCTCTTCACGCTTTAACGGCTGAACGTATTTGGATGAAATTTGGAATACATAGATTATACCTAGGATTAACACATAGGCTACTTATTAACTTGATAATAGCGGGCGAAGCCGCGGGGCACGGCTAGTATTATATAAAGTTTTCGCTTCTGTCCCCAAAGACTGGCCCGCATGTTTTTTTTTAATCTTAATTTTACGTGCATTTTAATGCAGGTTGATTGAATGTTTTTTATTTTATTTGAGTAATAAAACTACGGGCCAATTGTCAATAGTTTTAGTTTAGTTTTAGGAAATATAGGCAATTGGCCCGTAGTTTTATTATTGAATGTTTGGTTATAACTGACTAGCTTTGAAATATGATTGTACATAATTAAAGCTTTTCATGATTTCAACACAACAGTTACCAATTTTACTGTTGAATACATGAACAGCTTTTATAATCTACAATCACCTTTCAAACCAAGCTAGTTTACAACCAAACCCATTCAACCACCATCAAGAACGTCACGCGAAACGCCTCATAACGACGCGTCAACGTTATCGACAAATAGGTGCGACTGAACCGCCCCGGGCGCCGCATTCATAAATAAAATGACCCATTTCGGCGCCGAATCAAAAACTGCTGAATAGCTCCCCTGTATAATTCCGCTCTAAAAACAGCCACCGACGTCCCACGTTGGGAAACATTTACATAAAACACAAACGTCATCTTTTCTTAGGCGGGTTTCGCCTCTGGCTAGACTAGTAATAAGCCCCTATAAGGCGCATGTGGGAACAATTGCTCTTACCTGGTTGCTATCGGTTTTGGAATGTTCTCGATGCCGCGCTGGATCAAAGTGTTTTGTTGAATTCGATATGTTGGGGAACTTGGGACGCTTTACTCATATATCACAGTCAGGTGGAAGTGAGATAGGTATATAGCCTGTAGAATGTTATAGGACGATTAGGATCTTATGGCCAATGAAATAAAAATTTATGGTAAAAGCCTCAAGGTAATTGCTTGCTTGTCCTTAAGGCTAGTAGCCAGTCCTAGTGTAAAGATGTTTCAGGCCACCTGAACTCATCCGACATGGCTTAGTGACTGTTGTCTTATGGCTAACAACCGGGTCCGACAGCTTAACGTGCCCGGTTTCAATGTGAAAGTTTGGATGTTTATTACTCTAAAGGCCAAAACTACTGAACCAATTTGACTGAAAATAGAAACGAAGGTAAGTAGTGACCTGTAATAACTTAAGGTGCATATACATAGGGAATGCCTACTTATCTATTGCTTGGTAGAGATCTCAGATCAATTCATTTTCTTTTTGGATATTTAATAGAAAAATGAGAACAACTTTTTTTATTACCTTTTTAAAGAACGAAGATGTAGTAAATACCTATTCACTTTAGACATACAGAATTATACTGTTCGTATAACAAAGATGCAGGCAGCAGTGAGTACAACTCCTTCGCTGTACTTAAAATAAATTAGCAGATCCCGCGGTTTGCCTGCCTTAATCAAGTTAAAAAGTAACCTATGTGTTAATCCACCTGAGATTATGACATATACGTTTCAAATTTCATTCAAATCCGTTCAGCCGTTACAGTGTGAAGAAAAAACAAACATACACACAAACTTTCACATTTATAACATTACTGTGATGTAGAATTTCGAGCGGATATGATGTGCACATCGAAACAGGAAACAAACCTATGCCGGTTTGTCCTTACAACATTAACCATAAATGGATGACGTTTGTCAAACCTTCACGCAAAAGATTTTATTCTTCTTAACATTACCGAAAGTCAACGCAAACTTCATCCCATCTTACACAAGCCACGAATCCTTATAAATGATACACTCCGTCCCGGGACTCGAGTCTCGCAGGTACCTCGAATAATTCAAAGGAAAATTCGGATTAAAAATCGCCAGAGGAGAGTTCTTGAATTTATTCCGCGCGACGAAATTGCTGGCGGTTGGCCTTCCTTCCTCACAGGCTTCCTTAGATATAAATAGCATGAAATTCTACCAAGGCGCCTCGATTTCATGAATTTTTGTAGCATCATATTTTGTGACAAATAGTTAACTGTGGCACCTTGCACGTTTGAAATTGGTTTCCAGTGAGGTACGCATTGAGACGTGTGCATCTTTCAAAGTTTATTTGTTGTGTTACTTCTCTAATATTAAAACAGTTCAAAGGCTATTTCTTATTTGCTTGGTGTCTTTTGACTTTTTTGTTCGGTACTGAATACAAAGTTTATACCAACATAGATTAGCCCGTACATATTTAGGTATCAAAGTCAAAACAAGCAACACTAATTTTAAACATATACAAAAAAAAAAAAAAACAACTATCAAAACATGTAATCATAACAGTGTATATAAGTCTATACAAAACTGTAGAAATTGTATAACAAAACTTAAAATAGGCTACTCAACGACATTCATGTTTCCGGCACCCACGATACAAGTCTTTGAACTTAGTGCGGGGCTGTGAGTGTGAATGCGTTTTTTTTGTATTTGTTATGGAGCTTTTTCAATATTGAAAGCAGATTATTAAAATACTATTCACAAGAAAGTAATTATCATATACAAAGAAAAAAAACGCTTTTCTTTGTATATGATAAATTATTTTCTATTTTTTCATTAACCTTAGGTACTACATTAAATATTTTGTTGTATTTGAAAGAACAGAGTTTTAAAATACGAAATGTATGCAATTAATTTAACAAAAGACTGTTTTATAATTTTTAATATAAAATATGAATAAACAAGTATGAAGAATTTAGTAAGAATTTTATTTCTCAAGAACTTTCATTTTATTTACTTGACATTTTCCTACCAAAGAAAATTGCAAGTGAAAAATATGACTTCATAATACTGCAAGAATGCCTGTTCCTTATTGGCTCGTAAAAGAAATACTTGACAAACAAAAAACCTAGGAAAATTATCTTACAAAGGAAAACAAGCTTTTCATCTCTAAATACAACATTCATTCATACACCGTTCATTAAGTCGCTACGCTCCAAGGGATACGGATTGATGTCACTAGACACTTAGGTAGCATAGACGCACGATCTTTCGTGTGGTATAATTGCTTCATCGTGAAACCTACCGTTTCAGGAACTGTCCTTATGAGAGATCCTTAATGTAAACGCTAAGTTTCACCTAGCTGTCCAATCTGATTTGCACGTGATACTTATCAACGAACGAGTCTTCGGTGACACAAATCAAGTATTCCCAAAGAGGTCGTCGAGTGGGCGATCGTCCAGTTGTTGTTTATGCCAGATAGGTTGCTTATTAGGAATACTTGCCTATCTAGTATAAAAAAAAGGTAAAGATTTGGCCACTGTAATACCCAATGGAAAGTGATGCTTACCATGCCTTCGCTTTACATCTTTGAAAATATTATGCATGTTCGCAAAGATATTGGTAAATATAAATTAAGAAGCGACGCACACAATCTTAATACTAGATATAAGCATAAAATTACAGTGCGCGCATGTAGATTAAGCAAAACGAATAAATCTTTTATGGCAAATGGGGTTAGATTTTACAATAGTGGTAATTCAGTTATGATTTTAGGAATTCTTCCTAAAATCGTAACTGAATTACCACTGGGAACGTTCAAATCTGTAATAAAACGGGCATTAATTAAGAAAGCTTACTATAAAACCACAGACTATATTAATGACAAGGATGCATGGAGGCAAACTGCACAGGCTCTTTCTAGCGACTACCATAATAACACCTAGGTTAAGAAAATTATGTAGGTATTACAAATTAAGAATGTTTTAAAAAAAAATTAATGAAAAAAAAATGCGCCGCCGAGTTTCTTGCCAGGTTTTTCTCGAGATGGCTGTAATTTTGCGAATCTGGTAATAGATTCATTAACGTTCATGAGTGCCTCTTTGGGGCCCATGTGAATAAACGATTTTGATTTTGATTTTGAGTGATGATGCGCCCGAAGATCATCATTTAAATGAGATAGGTAAATTAGGTTGTTTTCATTTTATGATGTGGATTGCTCTTCAATATATATATATATGCAGCTTTTTACGTCAGTTTGCATTCAGAAGTTTTACTTTATTGTTGAATATAAAATTTTCTTATTTGCAAATGAATATAAGCGAAATTACAAAATGTTGGGAGAACTTTTATGTAAAATAGGCGTCATTTTTATCAAACTTTGTTTTATCAAGATTTATTACTCTCCTTCGTCGATTGACAATGCAGACGAGTAGGGTGTAGTCGTTAGGGTGCTATAAAAGCCAATAAAATGTGTATAAATAATCCTAAGTATCCTTAGACATATTTATTCTATTATATTCTCTCACTAGCTGCGCCGTCCGATTTTACCCGCGTAAGTCCCAGACCCGCGTGAAATCTGGAATAAAAGGTTGCCTATGTGTTAATCCAGGGTGTCAGCTACCTTCATACCAAATTTTATCATAATTGGTCAAACACACTTTTGCCTTTATGAAATTAAATGTGATTTAAAACACTATGAGAGCCGTTTGTGATCCCGCACGAAAGCTCGTGCGTGTGTTACTTTAGTCTATGTCACCCAAACACATTTTCTTACACATGTAGTATTTTTTCAACACTTGTACCCATTTGTCATGGGGTGGTGTATTTTTCAAGGTACGCAAACATCCTGACAGAGATTGTGTGCAGTCGCCGTGACGGAAATGTGTAATTATGGGGCGTGTAGTGCTCATGGGAAAAGGGAGAATCGATATGAATTTGATGATCTTGTTATGTTTGCATAGCAGCGTATTTTTGTCATGTGGTATTTTATAGGCTAGCGATATACAAAAAAGGTAGGTTGTGTCGTATAGACACTTGATAGATGTGAAACTTTTGTATTTAAGGGAAATATTTTAATTATTCATTACAGTGTTCACCCCCACCACTTTTCATTACACAACAAGTTTAACTTCAATATTTACATAAAACTTTCTTTTTTAAGTAATAAATTAAATTTAAATACGTACTCTTAATTTTAACTATTTTATCATTTATTTTTATACAAGATGGACTAGCGTTTAACCTCTATGTCACCTGATGATGTAGCCGAAGATGTAGTACACTTGCCTAAACCGACTTGAAAACTCCTAATTATACTGATCAAGGAATAATAAAGCATGTGATGAGTTCCACTGCCTCGTAATATTTAAATGATAAACGTAGAAGAAACGCTTGAATTTCAATTCAATATTTTATAAAGATTTAATCTTAAAACTTTGCATGTTACTAAGATTTTAAGTGTAGCATACAATAATTTTTTAATTGTTTTATTGCTCGTGGAAGGCGGACCCTTTTATTCATAAGGTAGTTTAAGTGTCCCCCTCTGTTATATCATAAGTTAGTTTTTTGGATATTTATGAGGATCATAAAAAATCGAAATAAAAAATCACTAAATGCAATCATATAATAATATGCATATATTGTATTGTATTCTTTGTCACATCATTTATATTCAATGAATCAAGACACATAGAATGTTTAAATTTTTTTTTTATTTTTAGATATATATATTTATTTTCTATTGACTTCACAAAAAAAGGAGGAGGTACTCAAGTCGTCTGTTTTTTTTATGTCTGTTATAACTTCTTTCCACGTGAACCGATTTTGAAATTTTGTCTTTTGTTTGTAAGATGTTGCTTTCCAATTGGTCCCATTTAAATTTGATCAAGGTCTGATCAGTAGTTCTTGAAATCGTCAAAGTTTCGAAGATAAAGCGGTAAACTCGGTTTTTTTAAGCTTTGCTTGCGTTTAATTATCTTCATTCAATACAGCAGAAAGCAAAAAGTTAAATGTCATGTAAGAGAATATCTCGTAACAAGCATATCTCTATTAAATACAAAAATAAAAATTAAAACAACACGGTTTCGATGAAGTTGTTACTGCTGGTTATATAACAATTACCCTCATCAATAATCAACGGAATATCACGTCGGCGTTGGTGCGATCACGATAAATCATTGGTATTTGGACCGATATCGTGACGTCATTACCCGGATCATTTGCCGTCATTGCTCGTAATGGGCACTGTTCAATTCCGGACAATGTATAAGGATGCTAATAGTATGCAGTGATTTGCTCGTCCGTCCGTATGTCACAGGTTTAGGGCTTCTAAACCAGAAATCAAAATCAAAATCAAAATCGTTTATTCACCCATGTGAATAAACGATTTTGATTTTGATTTTGATGCGATTAACTTCCATGAGTGCCTCTTTGGGGCCCATGCCCCAAAGAGGCACTCATGGAAGTAGCAAAATTACAGCCATCTTGAGAAGAACCTGGCAAGAAACTCGGCGGCGCATTTTTTGTTCATTCATTTTTTTAAAAAACATTCTTAATTTCTAATACATCATTTTCTTAACCTAGGTGTTATTATGGTACTCGCTAGAAAGAGCCTGTGCAGTTTGCCTCCATGCATCCTTGTCATTAATATAGTCAGAAAAGCTAATTACCTACTTAGAATTCTTATACAATACTATATGTATACTAGCTATACCTGGCATGAGGTGCAACGCTAAGAATGATTATGTAAAGAAAAAAAACGAAAAAGAAATAAAAACTCAAACATTCTATATATATGGAACTTATTGTTGTCTGTCGGACTTGGTAAAGTACTAGGCAACCGCAAACGCAAAAATACTGATGTGATATTTTTCCTTTTAAATCCATGAAAGTAGCCACAATATTACCTAATTCTGGACTTGACTTCTCTGCAGAAGTAACCCGCTACGCAATAATATTAAGTGCAGAAAAACTTTATTGCGAATCTCTGAATCGAGTGAGGCAGTCGTTGCATTCTGTAACAGTATGGATGAAGTCAAAAACTGAGAACCATTAGAACCAGAAACAAACATAGTATTGCGCGTCTGATGTCCCATACACTTATACTATTAATATTACGTACAAATTTGTATGTTAGACAAAAAAATATCAATTTTCTTATTTATTTCTTTTATATGCGCTCTTTGAACTTGTTCTTGCTAAATTATTAAGCGACTTTAAAAAAAGGAGGTCCTCAAGTCTTCACAACAATTTTTTTTATGCATATTACTTGATGATCCGATGACGGCTGGACCTATGCGGAAAAATATTTTTTGCTTGGAGAGGTATAGTGTTAAATTGGTCTGCAATAACAATTTACAATATCTGACCAAGGAAAATTAAAATGACGAATGAGTATGAATTGAAATTTTGTTGCCACTTTTTCTTTGTTATTTGTGCTCATTACCGCGAGATCTCATATGCAATCAGCACATGTAGTACCAATTTTATCTCAACATTTTGCTTAGACAGTTTCATTCAATTAATACAATACAATACAATACAATAATTCTTTATTGCACACCAAATTAATGTACATTTTATTGCAGAAAAATAAGTGTTTTTTACCACACATAATAATTCCAACAACATGAGGTAAGATGATTTGAACATACTATAGCCATTTGTATGGGGTTAGTGGTGGGTACTTAGAATCACATAACGTAAAAAATGATTTCGTGCAGGTACCCATACTGCCAGCTACATTATGCTGGATTATAAGCAAAAATCCGAGACTACAGACTCTGAATACTGGAATCCTCCATGAATTTATAGTGCCACAAGAAACTTCAGGAAGGAACCTTGCCTTGGATTTCTACAGTTAACAAAAGGAAAATAACCCGAGTTTATTTAAAATGACGTCAGAAACAGGTGATTTTTTTAAAAACAAACACGAGTTGTACGTGACGCGAGTGCGAGAACGTAATAGTTATTATGATGTTCGTCGGGAAATGTGAATGCTATTATGCAAATGACTGTCTGTTGCAAAAATATAACTTATGCTGTTATATAAGTGGAGTAAACAAGTTGAAATTGACGTTGATGTAAGACTAGCGAACCCCTCCGGTTTCGTACGGGTGTAATTTGAAAAGAAAAGAGACGGCAAATATAAAGTTTTTTTCAGAATTTCTTTATAATCAACAATAAATATATAGCGTGGCACATAGGGAATTTTTAAATTTAAAAATATTTAAAGTATTGGTTAGACTGTGAGTCAGCCGTAATAGATTGAGATATGCCATCGCGGAGTTTTCGTTAATATAGTTTTCTAAAATATAAAAGAACAACAATTCTCTAGTACTTCATTTTTATGCATCTCTCAAGCGTATACGTATAAGCCATGTCAATTTATTTTTCGGTGTCTTGGTTGCAAAATATTGTTTCTTTCTTCATACATAATATATACCTTATTAGGTTTTATTATATTCATACCCCTTCTGTGAAAATTATCTAACTGATGGTGAAAACCGCATGAAAACCCGTTGCGTGGTTGACGAGGAGTTAGCAGGTAAACAGAAATAGACGCGGAAAGTTTGTTTTATACTATGTAGAGATACATATCGAACTAATAATAAAGATATGAAAGTTAATTGTGTGTATGTGCACGAGTGTGCATGTTTAACACTCAACAGTTTGACACTGAAGTAAAGCACTGTTGCAGAGGCCGGTGACGCTGCAGAGGCACAGAAAAGCTCTGTTGAATGCATTTGTACGACGCGACGCGACGTTTTAAATATAGATTGTTTCGAACTTTTGAAAAAAGACATTTGGCTTTTAATACTGATATTTAATTAATGTGAAGTATCTGCATGTCGTCTTCTTATACTTTATGTTCAGTATGTTTGTATGTATAACATAAGGACGATATCATCTACTCGTCTGCTAGTGTCAAAAATTTCTAAATCTACGGTGATTTAATGTATATCAGATGTCAGTTGCCTATATTTTCCTACAACAAACAGAAAAAAAAAATGTTAATAATAAATTAATAATAAACAAACAACTTCACCGCTTATGTTTTGGTTTTGGCTTGATCGATTCCGGTAAAATGTATATGGGACCACCGCTGAAGTATAATCTACCAAACAAAAAGAATTAGAATCGGTCCACAAATGGGGGAGAAATCGGTGAACATACATAAAAAAAACATAGTCGAACATAGTACCTTATCCTTTTTTGAAGTCAGTAAAATAGTACCTACATTGTCGTGTTTGTAAATCGTTTTAAATTTCAATGTGGAATCGCTTTACTACTTCGAACCAAAACTTCGCCAAAACAAGCAATAACAATTACGTGTATTAGCAACAACGTCGCCAAGCCCGTCACGTCAGCCGAAACAGAAACAAACGTGTATACACATAATATTTTGTTGACGCAACGCAATACATTGTTGTGTCGAAAAATTCGGCCTTTCTTCGTTTTTCCTCGGTATCCGAACACAATCGGATATCATTAGTGATATTTATGTGAGCGTCGTGCCGTGGACGTATCCCGACGTGACTTCAATTCGCAACAGGCGCTATTTTGGACACTTACAATCCCATTGATTGCTTTTTTAGTTTTGGAGGTGCTAAAGGAAAGTGCGGACGTCATTTGTCCGGACAGTTGAACGGACAGTTTCATGATTTTCAGAAAACTTTTGTCATTTTGTCCTCTAGGTAGAGAATGGGTGGAGAAATTCGTAATGTAACGTCCCAAACGAAAAGAAACTTAACAATCTCAAAAACGTCAAACTTATTTTAACTGACTTAAAAAAAAGGAGGAGGTTCTGAATTTGCCTGTATTTTTATGTGTGTTACCTGAGAACATATTTCTAGGTGAACTGATTTTGATAATTATTTTTTTAAACCTGGTGCTTTCCACGCGGTTTCACCAGTAATTTTAGAGCTATCCTCATTAATGCGTATTTAATTCAATTAATTCCGAAAATAAATCAAGGTGGATTTTTTAAGCTTTGTTTGCGTTTAATATATGTTTATGTCCCTAATAGAATGAGTCTCTTAAGATAAAACTTATCAACTCTATCAATAAACCCACTAATAAAATCCACAAATTAAATTGCCTCGCATTTACCCCTACAATCATCAATCTCTATGCATTAACGCCGTGTCTAGATAAAGTCTCCATGCTATCCCAACGACCTGAACAAATGCAGGTACTCTAATTACCAGCGCGTTAGAGAGAGACCAATGAATATTATCACAAGCGTTAAAAAGAGAGGTGAACTGAAGAGTCAATCCGTCAATGTCGTTTTGGGTAATCTTGTAAAACGAGATTGATAAATCCGAGTGAGGCGTCAGCGCCACGATTTTTGCGTTTGGTATTATTAAATAAAGGCTGACACACGTTGTATATTCTTTGAAAGATCATACGTCATTCCTTAATCTTGTTCGTTTATTGAATACGTATTGTCTTATTGAAAAGATTTATTTTCAATCGGTACAGCAGATTAATTTGATTTCTTTTTATAACGAAATTACCGATTAAATAAAAAAAATCAAATTGTATTTTGAATATCTGTAAATAACAAAATTGCTTTTGAATATGTATGGGTAATGAATCAGTTTGTCATTTGTCAGACTTTTAAAGACTTTATTATTATATTACTACTACTATACTTATTTGATTTATGATAAAACTCTGGCAAAATCAAATATTTTTATTGCTAAAAACAACAGTTTAAAATGTTTATGATATCTTCTATGATAAAGGCTGTTCGTCAAACATTCCTAGTCCCAGATATGTTATGCCATGGAACTGCAGTAGGCACATTTGGATGTGTGCCAGAGAGCTCGGGAATCGAGCCGTGAGTTTTCTTCTGCACTTTGAAAATGAATATTACTATTTTAAATAAAAGTAAACATAACGAAAAAGAAAATAGAAATAAGGTTCTTTGAAAAATAATACAAATTAATTCACTTAAATACCGACAAAAGATTATTACAAAAATAATAAAAACAATTAACAAAACCGATTATGGAACACGCAGTCGCTCCGAATCCTTTTGACAGCCATTTATTTTTTTATAATAATCCCACCCAGAACCAGAAACATAAATTTTCCTCGGGGAGAAAACTTGTGTTTCCGCCGGGAATCACACGCGACACCCCTGTTTAGAAGGTGGACGCACATTTACTAAGACAACAGTTTATAACTTGAATACTAATTGCAGTTCAATTAAATTTCACTTAAAATTTTATATTGAATTAAAGTTACACAAATTTTATCTCTTTTTACTTAGTGAGCCGCTCATCTTAGAAACAAGTAGAGAAAAATGTAGAAAGAGTACCTGAGAAGTTTTAATTAAAGTAGCCTTGAGATCCGTTGGGAGAAAAACCTTTTTTTTCTCGTATAAGCTACATATGAATGAAGCAAATAAATATATTTCGCTGATCATAACATCGGCAAGATGAAACACCGTTAAACAATCGAAATAGTAATATTTATTGGAAGTCCACTTAAGGCTGCGTCATATGATGCATTTGGTTCGAACAGATTGACGTGCGGGAGATTGACTTGGACGTTGACGCCGCTGGCGCTGTACGCGAGTTCCAAGTAACAGTGACACTTTATGACAGGTATATATAGATGAATGTGTATGCGACTACGTCTTGAGTCTGAACTCATTTGGATTGAAGTAGTTTAGCAATTTACAAGCAAAAGTGGATCTATTGTATTTTTTTACTATCATTATTTTCAAGGAAAGATAACCATAGTCTTCAGATGCCGACTCTTAGAACACAGACATATAAAATACTTTACATTGTAAGCAGCTAACTATTCAAAATCCCAGTCCAAGCGATTTCAAAAGGTTTGTCGTGATAGCCGCGAATGGCGACTCCTAACGTAGTATTTTGGTGGCAGCTATATTATTAATTTAGATTTGGATCGTATTATGATAATCGCAATGAAACAAAATAAAATTGACACACATAAAATTCATAATTGAATGACACAGAGAATGAGCACGGCCTTGAAAAAAATACGGACGTAGCCTCGTCCAACCATGGGTGAAGCATGCAAATGTCCGAGTGTGTGTCATCTCGCGGCAAACTATCACAGACTATGTATAGAATAGTATCTTAATCTAATAGAATCAAATCTTTGGTGTACTATCTGTGTCCGTATAGCTCGCGTTATAACAAGCGGTATAATAATTTGTAGGAGCTAGGGCGCTTCACCCGTTATAGATGCGGCATTTAATTTTTATGTTGATACGTTATATTTTTATGTTTTTTTATTCATTATAGACAAGCGTTTGACCACTTTTTCATTTGGTAAGGCGTTCCATTCCTTTGCGGTTCGCATAATAAATGCAGAAGCAAAACGCTTTGTTCGCATTTGTGGAATATCTACCATATACCGGTGTCGATTACCAGTTTGCCTGCTTGTTCGATGATAGAATGGGGATGGGGGAACTAGATCGTGTAATTCCTTGGCACATTCTGCGAAATGTATCCGATAAAATACCGAGGGACTAGCTACCTTGCGACGATGTCCCAAGCTCTGAAGTCTTACATCGGCCAACTGCTCGCTGTCAATGCCTCTTGGCTCTTCGCCCTATGGTATCAAGAGCCTCAATCTGGTACTTAGCTGAACCATGCCAAAGACGAGAACAGTACTCATGTACAAACATGAGCCGACTTGTGCATGATACAAATTAAGCAACTGTCTTGGTGTGAAGTATCGTCTCCTACCTTTGCGAGGATACCTAGCTTTTTGGCGGCTAGTTCGGCTTTTGACTCATTGTAATTCCGAAATTGAGCTTGGAAGTTAAGGTCATACCAAGTAACTCGAGATGGTATGACCTTAACGACGAAGTTATCTCATTATATAACGAATATAATGGTCGCAAGCCTATCGCCTTTCTATCGTTTGCATTTTGGAGAGTTTGCGCAGGAATTACATGAGCTAATTTCACCAGGCCTTTTTAACCATTTAACAACCAGACAAACTGACAAACGTCATCCATTTATGGTTCATATAGGTCCAGTTTGCTCGAAGTGTTTGCTTCTACTTACATTCTTTATCCGTACAGCGAATGAGTGTAACTTATTGCCTGCGGCATTGGTCCCTGAGGGGTATAATCTAGAAGTCCAGAGTGAATAGGTATCTTACTCGGCAAGCATGTCGCATCTTCGGCGGCATCGTCAGTTTCCATCAGGTAAGATAGTGGTCATAAAAAAATAAGCCTCACACCGCTCTCATTCGTACAGTAGCCTATACACGGCAGTGGCACAACTAACTTGTTTAGATAGTTGCTTGAAGCTGAACTAAGTTTTCCAATAAATAATATTGCTTGAATGTGTGTCACGGAATTCAATAATGTCGTTGAAATACTAACTGTAGTTACAGAAGTTCGTAAACTCTCGGTATTATGTTGTTTGTTAGTGAGTTCTGGCTATAGAAGGAAGAATCATAACGTTGCAGTTGTCTAATGGAACAAATATTATATTGTTTATCTTATATTATAGTGTTGAGTTGTTGTTTAAGGTCACGAAAAATGTTTTAACAAGCTTTTATTTTTAGTTTCATCTGTCTCATTGTCTATCTGTTGGTCTTGCAAGCTAAATTATACTCACTTCCCGATGTTCGATTGGACTCAAATTTGGTGTACTTATCTTCGGTGACAATACAATATTGTATCATCGAGCTGGTCTGATGATGGGGACGGAAGATGGCCATAGGAACTGCCGAACAAGATAAGCCCATCGAGTTTGGGCTCGTTTGATTTGTCTTAACAAGTTCTCAGGTTTTATGTATTTTTTTGGTCATTTTTTATTATATTTAAAACTGATTAAAGCTTAAATTTAAAAAAAAATTTAGTATTACTTTTTTTATTTATATCTTTAGGTCTAACCAATATTTTTTCTGTGTATTTGCTTTAGCAGCAATTTGTCAAACCGGTTTTAAACAGCATAATGTTTTCGTAGCATAGCAAATTTTTTAGAGATTTTAGAGGGACAGATATGTGTTTTTTAACTCTACAAAGAAGACATTTTACGTAAGAACCAGCTTAAACTTGAGAATTATTCACACAAGTAAAAGGCAATTACTTACGGCTCTTACCCACGCCTATGGGCAGAGCGAAACAAAATCCTAGCAATACAACGTCTAATAAGACGCTGTATTTCTTACGAAAGTGTGAATTTCGCGCAGCTGTTTAGAGCTCGTAACGCAACAGTCTTAACTGCGACATGGAATGTGTGCTTTTAGTACCTTCACGGTGCTTTGTGTAAGAACTTTGAGTTAACGAAGCAGAAATGATTGGCAGAGAAGTGTACATTTAAAAATGTATTTTTTATGAGAGAAGACTTTCTGTTGTAGCAAACTTGAAGCTTATATAATTTTAAAGCAAAAAAAGCTTAAAAACCGACTTCACCGCTTCTAAATAGATTTTTGTTGATTTCCTAAAAAAGTACTGAATTAATTTCGATAAAAATTTATATAGGACCACTTCTGAAGTATGACAATAAAAGAATCATCAAAATCGATTCATAATTGGCAGAATGATCGAGTACCATACATACAAAAAAGACGTATTCGGCGAATTGAGTACCTACCACCTCTTTTACTTAAAGTCGGTGAAAAATGTAAAAAAATATGTGTTGTCAAGCTTATCATTATATCCACGTTCGACCAAATTACTTACTAACAGACGAGATGATGATTGAAAGAAAATCTAATATTAAAATAAAAATTTTCTTACCGTAGATGAAAAATATTTTTTTTATTTGTTACGATGCAAAACATTTTCCTAGTCAAACATTTCAGGTCGCCTAAAGGTTTGATTACTATCATAACTTTTATCTAAGTGATGTGGTTGAGGGTGGTAAATACTTAACGCCTAGAGTGTGACAAGCTCTCAAGGATAGTTGCCGGCTCACTATTTAGTACCTAGCGACTTTTTTCTTCTTATGATAATGAAAAAACGCAAAAGCGAAATGAGGGTCTTACACTGTAAAAAATATCTTATTACTTTTACTAAAATTCTTGAGCAATTTGTGGCAGCTGTAATTATTTAGTAGCAATCACAAAATGAACATCTGATTTTTAATTATAAATCTAATCCAAAAAATGCATGTATTACCAGATTTTTCTAGTTATAACTGGTTCTGGTTGTCTTATAACACTGGATTATGTTTACAAAATTGAACTATATCGATATAAATAATGCCTTGTTAGAATTTTTTTAATGAAGGTGGCCTAACATTGTCAAAATCAAAGTTCATCGGTCCGGCCCAAAATCGCTCACGAATTCAGGCCTCAAACCACGAACTACGAACAAATAATAAGTAAACGCGAACAAAGCTTAAAAAACCAACTTCACCGCTTAAATAAACATTCACAGATTAAATGTATTATTGAAGATAACTCAAAAACTACTCATCAGATCTTGATCAAATTTAAATGGGGCCAATGGGAAAGTACCAGCATAAAAACAAAAATAATCGATTCATGAGGAAAAAAGTTATGATATTAAAAATATATAGTCGAATTGAGTACCCCTCCTTTTTATAATTCGGTAAATAGAACTAGACTCCAAAAAGTGGGCAAAGATCCACAATTTGTATGAATGGCTAGAATATTAGACAAAATCAGAAAGGGGGAAGCAGCGATAGGTACATATTATTACCTTGTAAGATCGACTTATTCTGTGAAAATCTTATTATTTAGTAAATTAAGTTATTACCAATTTATTTAGTAATACCCAGTTTCTTTTATAAAAAGAACGTACAATTTTTATTATATTTGAAAAATATAAAAAGTAAATTTTGGGAATTGGGGAAGCAGCGATAGGTACATATTATTATCTTGTAAGATCAACTTATTCTGTGAAAATCTTATTATTTAGTAAATTAAGTTATTACCAAATTATTTAGTAATACCCAGTTTCTTTTATAAAAAGAACGTACAATTTTTATTATATTTAATAATATATAAAAAGTAAATTTTGACTAGATAATATATTATGTTTTAGGGAACTTTCTGGTAATCTTCTTCGTGTGCTACCATGGATTTCAACATTCATAGACGCTCTAGTCTGTCGTATGATTCAGGACCACGCGATGCAAGGTACTCTGTTACTACGTATTTCTGAGCTATCACCGCTTCAAAGCATGTTTGTAATGAGGTTTAGCCAACATCCTATTTACACTAGTAATGCTAAGATCTTGTTAACAGTGCACACAACATTACGACTTCAACTTTCCACAAAATGAAACAATTTAACTCGCTCAGCGGTTGCAACAAACTAAACCAACGCCGAAATTGAAACAACTTACAGTAAAACTGTGCTGCTTGCTACACTTAATAACGTTAATAAATGCACTCGTTATTTACTTAGAAATTTATCGTTTTTGGCGCACCTGCGGCCAGCACTCATAAACTTTGGTACTTTTCTCTTTTGGTGTGTGTCGACGCTTATAGACTTGCCGATATGGTTAGTGCCCTAAACGCCTTTTAGTGCGGGACTTATTAAATATATTAGGAAAGGCAGCAGGTTTGAAATATATACCAATATGTACTTTAATACAAAGTGTGTACGGTGGAATTTAGGAATAATATTTTATTTATATACCTTAAATACTGTTTATACCAAAGAATGTACTCTTACATTTATACACTCTTTAGATAGGTGGTATGAGGAATCAGTGTTGATTTTTTGTCATCCACTGCCATTACCGGATATTCAATCGCTATAGAGCTAGTAATGTAAAAAACGACGACCCAGTTGGCGCAGTGGTCAGGTGTACGCCCGCTGCGCCGTGGGTCCTGGGTTCGATTCCCGGCAGGAGCACAAATTCCTTCCCAAGGAATATTTGTGCTTCTGGATCTGGGTGTAATGTGTGTGTGTTGTGAATGTTTCCGGCACCCACGATACAAGTCTTTGAACTTAGAGTGGGGCTGTGAGAGTGAATGCGTAAAAAAAAAAAGTATTGTAAAAAAGAACTGTATATGTCGGATTTCAGTGAAATTACAGGGTATAAAAAGATTTAACATCTAATGTCTCTGGGTGATGAGCGCCGTGCATTACCGCGCAGGATAACTAAATAAATAAAATAAATATAAATGGTTTATTTACGGTATTTTTTCTTTTCATTAAACAATTTAACTAATGTTATATCTATGGCCTTCACACTAGACAAGCCTGTATCGTGAAGACCTACGAACAATCAATTGTAGGTAAAAACCCAAAGCTAAGTTCAAAATTCATGTGTGGCATGGTAAGGGCAAGCTTGACGATTACCATTAGAGGCGAGCGACTTGCTCATCTTGTTTCTTAATTACACAAAAGAAAATATCCAAGATTAAGGGTCTCAATAACATAAAAGAAAGATTTTCAAGAAGTTCAGCCACTTGGCCATAGGATTGTTTTTTTACAAGGTCATGGCTTTAACTTGTGACTCTTTAGGACCAGGTGACTCCTCTGTGTTTCTGCAGCTATGTCTGCCGGTCCAAATATCAAATTTGATAAAGTTTATTTTAGTTGGTTACCGGATCTTGAAGCGATGTAGTCAGCTAATGTAGCCATTACCTGGACAGGTTGATTTTATCGGGATACTTTCAGATACTACAGCTTAGTTTGAAGAGAGCTCATTTGATAACCTTAAACTTGAACGAGGACCACGTTTCCATAGTAAGTGATTATTGTAGAACCATAGCAGATAACTGGAGATTGGAGTTTTGAAGTGAAAGTGAAAAAAACTTGTTGACGATAATGTATTATTTTCCTAAACATGTGATGCTTCCAGTTTGAATGTGTAATAATTATGGATTATTAAGTATTTATAGTTAGGCAAATCATATAAAGTTGAAAAATGTGATTTTCGCCTTCTCGATCATTTTACTGGGGGACTTGACTATGATAGGACCCTGACTTTTTTACTTGACTGTGACTAGTGCATGACTGTTATTGTAATAAAAATGTCTTACAAATTACTGAGAATAAAAAAACAAATATATGAAATATCTATAAGTAGGCTCTGTAACATCCGGGAGTGGAAAAATATTAAGACTGTAGAACAGCTGTTCAGACTTGCTCTGGACAAATAAAAGTATAAAGCTGACTACCAACCTTCAATAAATGGAGCGGCACTAGAAGAAGAAGAATGTGACCGTGCTTCACTTAAGTTGCGTTTGGTACATCTATAATTACTCATCACAAAGCCGATTAGTTTTAAGGAAACTGGTGTCTTTCACTTGCCTCATGTATATTATTATTGAATTGACTTGATAATTATAATTTCTAAATAAATTATATGTTTACTCGTACGAAAAAACTGCAAACTAATAAATTTTGTATGATACCTACACAGTAATAAATTGGAAAAGGCTTATTGAAAGCGTAGATTAATCTACCAACAAGAGATTCTTCTCGACAATTCAGTTGAACTTCAAAGCAAACCAAAAGTGAATAAAAACGTCCTTGTGTTAGAATTTCCCCCAGTCCCTGGGGCAATCGCGTTGACAAAGGTTTTCGTCCTCATCGCAAACAAACGTCAAATTCACTGTCATTTCTTAGCTCATTTCATTATATAGATACTAATTTATTAAATGTTTTGATTTACTTTCACTTTGTTACCATTTAAACCATTAATTTTTTAACATATCTACAAAAGTTATGCAATACAGAAATGAGATTACACTAATTAGAATTTTCTAGAGTTCAATTAAGATTATTTTAATTGTTACAGACAAAATAATTTAATATTAGTGATAATTATAAATAATATCAGTGAAAAATTAATTATTTATTCAATATAGCACTGCCACATCATACATGTTAAAATTAAACTTGAAATTAAAAGTACAACATAGGAATTTTCCGATATGGATGACAATTTCAAAATTATATTATTGGTATTTGGATGGTTTCTTAAACTTTTGCTACTAGAACAGACTGGTACGAAAGCTGTATCTACAGATTAGGAGAAAGAAAAAATCAATAATTGATACGTACAATTAACATTAGATACTGCGCACCATACATCCTGCATGCCCTTCTACACGAGCGCGTTTTTACTGGTAAATTATTATCATTATTAATAGGCTAGTTGATTAATAAATAAAAAATGGATATAGTATCTATTATACCCTAAAAATATAATGTATATTATTTTAATTTAAATTATTTTAATCAATAGAAATACCAATCTATTAGATTTATGGTGGACACAGGCCTATTGTTACCAAAGTTAGTTTACAGTAAACTAGCTAAGTTGAACAGATCACCCACTGATTTTTATATTTTGTTATCACATTCCCACGTCCTAAAAAATAAAAAGACCCAACATTTTTTAATACCGCCATATTAAAGCTTTACTTGAACACAAGGCATCCCCTCTGAATTAGTCAAGTCAATCTGCATTCTTCTTAAGTAACTCTGCCCAAACCACTTCACCTGACTTACTTCTATGTAATTAAAACTTCTCCTTACTCAGGTTGTTAGTGAATTCGGACCTTTTTGTATTGTTCTCTACTGCTGGCTTCGTATAAATGTAGACAGTAACATAACTTTATTTACGATCACTTAGTTGTCTTGATGATTTTTGTTCTGATTGGGTGAGTGGATGAGGTCGTCGCTCAGCGATATAGACGAAAGGTCTGTATTGATTTTATTTTAGTTCTTATCGTGTTGTTTAATTTCCTTAAAAAGAATATTTAGACGTATTGATAACTCCGCTTTATTTAAATGTTTGTGTCAATAACGGTATATCTACCATGTACTTCGTTAGTTTTAAGTTTCCGATATTTCGGCACCGTTGTAAGCGCCTTATTGACGGAGTAACTGGAGTAGTACGGGAAATACATGGTAAATATCCCGTTATTAACACAAACATTTATATTGAGTGAGTAGCTTAAGGACCTCTTTGCTTTGTTTTTTGTTCTAAAATATCACTGTATTGATATAATTATGTGATTGTTACGTTATAAATTACGCATATATATTACACGACATAGTGGTTGAATAGGTACACCATATTATAGTATGCAGATTATTTATTTAAATATTAATTTTATCCTTCACGTTGATAATTTTAATGAAATTCAAGCATGATCATTGATCTAGACGACAACAATAATTATTTCAGTTTCATGCATGACTTCATGGCCTAATTAATAGTTTTTCTTGATGAATTAATTAACGTATGAACAAATTTAAAATAAAACCAAATAATATTTTTGAAACAGACCCAACTTTAAGCAGATTAAAATAGTCTACTTAACTTGTTCTATCTTGGACGGTCACAAACAGAGATACGGTGTCCGAGTCAAAAAAATAAAACAAACGATTTCACTCTGACAAGTACGCACTAAGTTAGATGACTCATGTCCGGAAACATTCACATCACACACACATCCACACCCAAAATCCACGGTGTTGTGTTACCACCGGAAATCGAACCCTATACCCGCTGCCTAGAATGCAAATACGCACCAAACTGCGCCAGCTGGCAGTTCAATTAATATTTTATAATTTTATTCCTAAGGTAGACACTGTTAAATAAAAATACAAATTTATTTTATGAAACAGCCATAATAGCAGCCTCATTATTTCTAGCATATAGAACACTGGTATTGTAATGTGTACTGTGATTCCAAACTAAACAAAGAATTCCATGACAATGCAACTTGAAAACAGTATTTAGTGCAGATTTCCAATGGACTTTGCTTGTTTGGAAAGCTGTAGAATAGTATCGAAGTAGCACTTCGTATCGGGAAGTTTACAAACAATGTTAGCATTGTTTTTACCAGACTATCTTTGTTAGCTGTATAAACGGGTGTCTGGAGGTACTTTGTTATTAAGATAAGACCGCAGTTGGTGTAACTCAACGCTACCGAGAACTACGTGCTTGTGAATGTTCGTTCAAATAAATGTTTGTAGGCTATGTTAGATTTTGGTAAACACAGGTTGGTTAATATTGAACTATTTATTTGGCTAGTAGGAACTTTGAATAAAATCTTCAACTGATTCAAGGTATTGCATTGGTGATGTCCCAGTTTTACCATTGAGTTTTCCTATTAATAGGAAGTATTTGGATGACTTTTTTTTTTTGGTAAATGAAACCTAGCTAAATTAATTTATCGCCGCCAAAATTCCCTGCATACTAAATTTCACAAAAATCGTTGGAGCCGTTTTCAAAATTCACATTATATATATACATATTATATACAATAATTTCTCGATTAAGGGCATTAGATAGATATTTCCGCTACAAACGTCTAACGTTGGGCAAATAAATAAGCTAGTTTAAAAAAAGGTTAATTTTCACTTTAGCTACGTTTAGGTATGGTTTGTTAATGGTATTATACCACTTTAAAATGTATTTACATTTAATGTAATTTACTCTCCATTGACTAAAAATGCCTTTGCCGGCTTACAAAGACTGTTAAAAATGGTTTGGGTTTCAATCTATCTCACAATAACTCAACGTTGAAAAGAAAAAATGATTTAAATAACAATTTAAAATATTTGAAATGAAAAACGTAAAGGTTCCACCTTAAAGAAACGTAACAAAAAACTAAAGTTAAAGAAGCACAGATTGACCCTTTTGCAGTAAGCAATTTTTCCTCTAAATTTGAAACTGTAAATAAATATTATAGGAAGTCAATTTTATTTACTTCTTGGTTTTAGATTCATCCAAAACGTTCTACTGCTAAGGTACTTGATTCGTCTCTAAGTAGTGAATTTTATTATAATTTAAAAGTTTTCCGGGAATTATTATTTTGGACTTATACTCGTATGAAAAATAAGAAGATAGGAACTCTCCGCGTTCACGTTGAACGGGTACCATACACTCGTGAATTAAACGCCGTAGACTCTTCAAAAGGTTAATTTACGCCAGAAAAATTACAACAGGCTTAAAGCTCGTTCAATATTCAGAAAGCGACGTGAGATGAACTCTCGCTCGAGAGTTTATCATCGCCCTGTCACTCTACCGTTATTTATGGACCAGTAAACTTGGAAATATATTTTCCTCGTCGGCGGCCGCGTCCATTTCAGGTTAAGCCCCTTGGGCCAGGGCACTAGACGAGTCGAGTGTCATAAATTTGAAAACTGTTTCGCGAAAGCGAAAAAATGAAACAAATATTTGACGTTCGCTCCGATCTTCGATACACACGGCCGGCGATTTACGACTGTTTACAAATTTAACTTGCGCGTAAAGCCGGCGAAATTGACTATGCATATAAATGTCCCGCGAGAGTAGAGTTCAGTCAAGTAATACAATCTTTTCATTTATGTTTAAGTATGGATGGTTAAAGATATAGCTTTGAAAATGAATTTTAAGCGTTTTCGCAATTGAAATCTCAATGAGCATACTCATAATAATTTTGTTTTTGTTTGTCTGTTTAATTTAAACACATATTTAATAGAAAGATACATAGATTATTGTTCCAATTTATAAGATACAAATAACAGGTTACAAATACGCTTAAACGTAAATAGTCGTTATTTACGTAAATAGGTGCACAGAATTAAATATTATTGCTGAATTTAATTTTTTAATGTTTTTGTTTGGTATGTTTACTATTATTGTACCGCAAAGCAAGTAGAGGAAAATAAATTATACAATTTAGAGAATAAACTAAATCTTTCGGCAGAGTAATTGAATGCAGAAAAAAGCAGTATTTTTCGCACTAATATTATTAAGCTTGTGTTTAAACACCGCCCAAAAAAGTACCTATTTTACTACCAAAAAAATTCTAAACGGTTACCAAAATGGATAAATGGTCACCAAATTAAAAATATTATGTTTCTTTATTCCTAAAATATTATGAAATAAATAATTTTTTCGTATTATTAATATTTTTGTATTAATTATTTTAAAAATAACCTTAACCTACTGTTATCGGATTCGGTTCTGTCACAGAAAATTTTATTTTAGGAAACGTAATTTGGTGACGATTTATCCATTTTGGTAACCGTTTAGAATTTTTGGTGGCCGACTAAATTATACCCATATGATTAAATGCAAAAGTAATATTTGTTTTCTCTTCACACTGTAACGGCTGAGCGGATTTGGATGATATTTGGAACGAACATAGCATAAGCCGGGTTTAGCACATAAGCTACTTTTTAGGTTGATTATAACGGGCAAAGCCGCGGAGCACGGCAATTTTAACTATTTTTCTTTCAAGTTGTGTGTTCATCGCGCCAGCAATGTTATTTTATATCTCGTCCCTTTTAATCTTTTGCTCGCTCTGCTTATAGATTTAACACCCGGATCAAAAGCCAACTTGGCTCACTTGTTGAATAACAGTTATTTGTTCAACAAGTAAGCAAAGTCAGTTTTTGCTAAAAATCGTAGTTGCATGAAACTCTAACTTACAATTGGAATGAATAAAACAAGTTGACAGAGATAGCCGACACTTAGATGCTCCAAAAATTTCTGGTCAGCCGGAGCGCAGCTCGTTTTGCAGTATGAATCAAAAAGTGTCTCAATTTTACCCGCTAACATTTCTCATCGAAAAATGAATGAAACTGATCCGAAGGGCTAGAAAACGTTAAGTTAATAAACTTTGGTCGAGTGAGGACTGTCTTTGCACGTCTGTGGGTTCGACCAAATTCTGCTATCACTATAAATCTTGTAAGATATGGTTCCATCTAGTGGCTTGCGGTCTACACATAGCACAATAATTTTAGAGCTAATAATCACAATATTTTCATCCGATTTCAAATATGGAGGAAGTAGGAACTATGTTCGACTGTATCTATGTTTTTTTTTTTATGTTCCTATGTTCACCGATTTTTCCCCCATTTGTGGACCGATTCTCAAAATTCTTCTTTTGTTTGGTAGATCTTCAGAGATGGTCCATATACATTTTATCGAAATATATTAAGCCAAAACCAAAATATCAGCGGTGAAGTCGTTCTTTTTAAGCTTTACTAAATTATACTTAGATAACTTTATGTGTGCAATAATGGTAACACCAAATCATTGGGTGAATTGTTGAAAATCAAATGCAGGAACTCTTTTATTTCTGAAAGTTTCATTAAACGTATTTTTTTCTGACGGGGTGTAAGATCAAGTAATAAAAATTAAAAAAAAACTCTTCTATCAAGTGAATAAAATGGTATTGTGCTCACTGTATTCAAATCAACTTTCCGAGCTGGTGTGCTGAAAATAACTATCTGTGGTTTGACTGTCGATGTCAAACTACAAACATTGAGTTGTTTTAAATGGAATTCCCTCCATAGATTTTTAATAAGTCATCAGATTTAACGCCCTCAAGTACTTTAGTCGGATTGCTCACCGGAATGACGTCGTACTAAAATAATTTTAACGACACTTTGATTACTTTTATCGTGAGTTCTCGCTTCAGTTGTCACGTTTTCGAACCATTAGTTTTATGCGAATTACTATGGAGGAATTGCTTATTTATTATCAGTGT
Organism: Lomographa bimaculata; assembly: GCA_948107665.1. Lineage (NCBI taxonomy): Eukaryota > Metazoa > Arthropoda > Insecta > Lepidoptera > Geometridae > Lomographa > Lomographa bimaculata. The sequence continues at coordinate 9,269,455 of OX403603.1, forward strand.
TTTATGGGCAAAACAATTTATCTCAAGGTATGGTTACGCACCCGGCAAATTACTTTCATGTGGAGCTTATTTTTTGCGTATTCGATTTAGTTTATTATGTATATAAATGGTAATTTGAACTGATGATGTTGTTTTATAATTTCTATTGTAATTTGTTTTTTCAAATTCAATAGGTGAGTCAGCCTGATGAAGTAAAAATGACGGCACATTGATTAAAACTGTCATGGGGCTGATTTAAACCGTGTCAAAAGCCGAATTATCACCTCATGTATGATCCACTTATATTATATATGGTAATAGGGTAAAGATAATCCGATATTTATTAAAATTATTGATCGATGCTCGAATCTATTGACAGGTTCGTTTACCTAGGACAAACGGTCTAACTAGGTAGGTCCTACTTCGAGAAAGAGGTCAATCATCAAATTCAACTGGGCTGGGCAGCGTTTAGGAAACTTTTCGTCCAAAATACCTCGATGCCTCAAGACGAAAGTCTTTGACCAGTGTGTGTTACCAGTGATGACATAATAATATGGTATTGAAACGTGGCTTTATACTGTGAGCCTTATAAATAAGGTCAAAGTCGCGCAACGAGCTATGTAAAGGGCTCGGGGTTTCTCTACGAGATCGGATCAGGAATGAGGAGATCCGTAGACGAACGAAAGTCATCGACATAGCCCGGCGGGTTAGCAAGTTGAAGTGGCAATGGGCATGGCACATAGTACGCAGAACTGATGGCCAATCGGGCCGAAAGGTTCTCGAATGGAGGCCACGGTCTGGCAAACGCAGTGTCGAAGAAAGCCCACAAGGTGGACGGACGATATAATTAAGGTCGCATGAAGACGATGGATGCCGGCCCTAGTAACCGTTCTTTTTGAAGATCTTTGGGGGAGGCTTATGTCTAGCTGCAGACTTCTTATGGCTGAGATGATGATGATGATGATTAAAATTATTGTTTATCCGACAGCTATTCTTGAGGGTCAGTCCTATTCTTTCCATGCTTGTAACACGCATTTACGTTTATGAACAGATGAGTCAGAGGACATACGCTAGCCTATCAGATACAAATTATATATTAAACTATACTAAACGCTTTCACACTCATAGCCCCACACTAAGTTCATGATTTGTGTCGTGGGTGCCGGAAACATTCACATCACACACACAATCACAACCAGAACCAGAAACACAAATTTTCTTTGGGGAGAAAACTTGTGTGCCCGCTAGGAATCGAACCTGATACCACTGCTTAGAAGGCGAACGCTCACCCAACTGAGCCAACAGGCTGTTCATACAAAAAAATCACACAATCTTGAAAATATTACTCACCTTTGTTCAGGGCAGTGTGCGGTGATGTACAAAAAGGTTATTAATAAAGATATATTAATTTTGCATTATTATTGGTATAATAAAATAAAGAAACAATTAGAAAATTAATTTGTTTTTATGTTTCTAAGTTGTTTCTGAGACAAAAACACATTCAAGATCGTTATTTCGTTACACAACATCGGAAAAACTCATTTACTCGGACAATGACAGCGCCAAACGACAAAAACTAATAAAGGCTACCTTTAGCTGCGGACATGTTTGGACTTCATAATGAGTAAAAATAATAATATCTGCAAAAAAAGTTATATTATGGGGAAAGAAATAAGAGGATTTAGAACTTTTCTGTTCGTTATAGACTGAACAATAAATGCAATAGGGCGAATTGGTTTTGGCAAGATACTACAAAATGCACCATGCTTAGTATATTAGTGGAGATATTCAATCGTGGGTATTTCAACCGACTTCAAAAATGAAGGAATTTTCTCAATTTAACAATATCTTTTACGTGTGTTACCTCAGAACTTTTTTCTAGGAGAACCGATTTTGACGATTTTTTTTATTGGAATGCTGGTGCTTCTCATGTGGTCCCATTTAAATTTGATCAAGATCTGACCAATAGTTTTTGAGTTATCCTCAATGATGCGTATTTAATTAATTTAATTTCATCAAAGGATTCAAAGATAAAGCAGTGAAGTTGGATTTGCTTGCGCTAAAATTATGGAAAATTTTGATTTTGATCACTTGTTTCTGTCATATGAAACAAATTTATTACTATCTCTCTATATATTGATATATTGGCTCCAAAATGGCGTCATGATGTTTGCGACTGTCTGCAGTCTGGACTTCGATACCATAAATTTTAGCAATCTTTAACGTTGTTTGCAGTTTGTTATATGGCATAGTCGGCTAAAGTGTTGTTGTGTTAGCACAAACTATGTGTTTGCTTCTGCTCTAAGTTGACAGCTCTAATTTGTTATGGTTCGAAGAAAAATAATGCACATATTATCCAGCGATCTTCTTCAATATGTTCAATATGTGTGATAATTCTAATTTACATTAGAATTATCAATCCTACTTTCTGTTTATAAACACAAAAAAGGTAAAAGTTAGTTTGTGATGAAATATTTAAGTTAAATAATTTTTCCTTTCTTCTACTACTTTTAAATGGTTTGTAACAAGAAAACAGAGTTAAACGGTTGGTGTGTTTGCTTATAAAGTCGCACATGCAAGGATTCGGCATTATTAGGTATATAATAGATAATATATACGGAAACGAATGAAATGTTTACCATAATTTTCATAATTATTTTAGACATCTAAGTATTAATCGATAAGTGGCATTATTATGACTATATAGACTATATTTTCTTCACGAAATCATCTGAGCAAATATAGAAAAATAATAGAAAATTTATTTCCGCTGCGTAGGAATCTGACCTATCAGGCGATTGACTTACTCGTCTCATCACTCAATTACATAAAAAATGTCCTATCTATTTTATGTGAGTCCATATGAAGCCAAGTAATTTTGCAAATACTAGCCTATCAATTGATAAAATCGAATCTATTTTCAAATAAAGTTACTAAACTGATATACAGTACTGCAGAGAGTCGATATGAACGAATATGTCAAAATCCGCAAATAAACATATCCTGCTATCGTTTTGCAGCTGTCACACAAGTAATACTGACTTCCCAACACAAATATTAAACCAGCCGTCTGAAACGCGCGTTTAAAACGCTACGTTTATAGTCTGTTCCACTTTATACCAATATACAAATATATATGTTTTAGTACAATTTGCGTTACGTCTGTGTGCAACTACTTCTTTCTAAGATAATGAAATGTACTTTTGTACTGGAACGTTTCAAATCACCCACATAATAAATGATATTTAGTATCATAATGTGGGTCTCGGTTTGCATGGTCAAGATTTTTACCCATATTTATTGGTTTGACTACAAATACACTACGTATACAAATAAAATGAATCTGCCACGATTTCTCCAATCATAATAGGCTGCTTATTAACCGACTTCGAAAAAAGATTGCGGTTCTCAATTCGTCGGAAACTTTTTTACGTATATGGTAAAATGTTCATTTAAAATTTAATAAAACTACTTTCACTAAACTTATTTGAGTATACTTTATCTAGCTTTAAAACACTGCAAGTTTACTGCTTCAGTAATATCATCCGGAGAGTATTGACGTGAAAGTGAAAAAATAGCGTTGTTGAATTTGTATATTTTTTCGAAACCTGTAATTCTTTGAGTGCTAATGTGTAATAATAGTTACGTATAATATATATGTAGTATAGTAATAGTAAGATTATTAACCGTTAATACGGAGTAAACGTGCATAAGTGTAGGCAAATCATACAAAGTTACAAAACGTGATTTTTGCCTTCACCCCGGAACTCCAATAACAGTTCTTGTAAAGGTTCTCCCACTTTAATAGGACATAACTTTACTATTACTGGACGTTGACAGCTTAACTTGACTTTGGCTGTGAATTGTGACTAGGACTATACATTTGAAATACACTTGAATATATTATTACTTGACACTGGTTAAACGCACAAGATTCCGAAGCCAAATAAAAAAAAAATGAAAAATATCATTCGGCAGTTTGTTGTACAGTCGGACCCATAGCATGTTTTAACTTTGTGGATTTAGTAAGCAATCTCGTTACACCTACAAGCCTGTCTCATTTGCGAGTGGAATACGAGTGTACCGAGCTGTGCTTAGTGAAGCAGTCTAGGTTTGCCTTTACGTACACTGCCACTTGGTAAATTAATATGGAGGGCAACGTAAGGACTCCAAGACTTTTGAAATAAGGGCAAGCGTCTTGAGGTGCTAAAACGGCTTCGTCATTTATGAACCAAAATAATTGTTATTATTAAAAAAACATTGTTTTCTTCGAAAGGTTACGTTCTAGTTGATCAAGAAAGATCTGATGAAAAATTTCGGAGATGTTTACGATTGAAGTAGGTTATTCGTTTTTTAAACTTTTACTACTTAAGGTACTTGGGATTTCGCGTTTTTTCCATACGCTTTACACGACTACTTCTACTGTAAAGGAGCATTACATAGATAAATGAACCTAAAAAGTTAATCAAAGTGAACCAACTGTTTCTGTAAAGATTAGGATGTATTTTTACCATTATTTTTATTTTCTGGTGCATTTCGTTTAACATCAAAGTTTGAAGTACTAAATTCGTAGAAAATACGTAAAACAGTTGCTAGTAATTTTATTTCTATGAGTTAGAGATATGATAAGGTTGTTAGACATAGAAAATATTTGGTTGAAATGTTTACTTTAATAAAATTACTAAGAGATAGATGTTACATAACAAACATAAAACATATATTTACTGCCATAGTATGGCGAACATAATAAATGAATATAGGCTCCTGAACTAGTGCCTAGGACTGTGTTTCATGTTGCAACGGCTTCTCCCACTGCTTAATATCGGTCATTGCCCGTGGTCCACCAATATAGTTCATCTGGCTGCACCAGGGGCAATTTTTTTCCCGTTGTCCACCACCTGGGTGTACCAAGGGGTATTATATCACTGTGTAGGTATATCCTATTATTATTAAGTTGGTTTTTATTTAAATAGTTACTTAGATAATAAGTGTGATTTATTACGGGCTGAAACAAGTTACACGCTTCATACAAATTATGTTTTCTATTGTAATTAATTACAGTGCGCATACAAATTGATTCATATTTCCATGACATTTTCATTCCAAAAACCCCAACGGTCAAAATAAAATTATTGTTGATCCACCTACCACAATTTACGAGTGGCTAATAAAAAATCCATAACGTTTGACAGCTCCGAGCGCTATTTGAAAATATTTTATTGATGACGACATAAACTCTATCAGTTATTGCCATAAATATTTATTAACCTTCTGAAAATTTCGTGGTGATGAAATGGACTTGATCTACCAGCCAATTTGTGAAAATGCACTTGTAGCATGTATCTATAGTAGGAGAATATTTCGTAATGAGGCATTAACATTTCAAAGCAAAATTTCAAATTATTTTTATTTCATCACATGACTATTATTTTTATTAATACAAACATAACAATTGACAACCCGGAATAATTGCGACACATCAAAATGTGTGTCAGATTAAAAACGAAATTAAATAAAAACAAATATAATATCCCGGGAGCCTATTCTCGAAATAAAATGATTTCATTATCAATGCGTAATGATAAGTAGGTACTTAAACAATTCGATCAAAACGTGCGTAACGTGAATATTGTACCTCATTATAGCAAAGACAATTTATTGGTAGCCTATTTTAATACAAACTGTATATACACTTACCCATAGATTCCCACGAAGCCAAGGCATCTAATCTAAGTGTATATTCCTACTATGCCACTAACATCTTATCTTACTAATATTATAAATCGGAAAGTTTGTGTGCAAGTGTGTAAGTATGTTTGTTCCCTCTTCATGCTTTAACGGCTGAACGAATTTGGATTAAATTTGGAATGTATATAGCTTATATCAAGGATTAACACATTGGCTACTTTTTAATTTGATAATAGCGGGTGACGCCGCGGGGCACGGCTAGTTGTCATTATGAATAATGGAACCTTGAAAGTGATGATAAATAGTTCGCCAAAATGTGTAAGAGTCATGCCAGCCTCAACGGTATCATCCGCCAGACTCTCACCAGTGCTAATGTTCCAGCCATTCTTGAACTGAACGGTCTAATGCGTGAAGATGGTAAAAGACTTATCGGCATGACACTAATTTCATGGAAGATTGAACACCAAAGGCTGTTCGCCGTCCTGTGTGCGATGAAACTTTTGTTGACACTTTAGCTCCGTCACATCTGCCTGAATAAGAGAATGGAATGCGCCTCGGCAAGTTCGACAGAGCAGCGTAAACGGCGAAAATATGGAAACCTCGTTAATGGTATTTGAGTCATTTGATATTGAGACACTGGGCCCGTGGGGACCAGAAATTCATTCTATTTTTTTTTTAATGAAAACCTGGTTGACGCTACGACTGATCATAATGTTACTACTGATTTCGCTCTATGTATTACCCTTACAATGAAAAGCAATGCCACCAGCATGATGAGAATCCTACCTTCAAGGTTACTAAGATTTTTGCTGTATATGAAAAAAGTTTTAATTTTAGTAAAAATAGGCGATTTTCCCGTAGATTATCCATAATATGTTCTCATTCAGTTTTATATTTAAAACGTGTAATGGACGGATTCCAACTCTTACTTAGCTGTCTTATGATATTCAACTATTTTATTCCCAAGGATTTAATCTGTGACATTTTAAGAGGGCTCTAATCTTAAAAAGTCACAGATTAAATCCTTTTTTACCTCCAGTGGCTGTCACCGATCGATTTGTGATAACAAATTACCCCCGAGCAGGGTTTGTCGCTCATCTAACTTTATCAAGGGACAAATTAACTCCTTTACCCGCCATCTCGGCTGAAAACAAACCTGATTCGTTGGAAAATTATTTATAAACGACGCCCGATTAAAGTGGAGTTTATTTTGAATGAGTAATTAAAACCGGGCTTCAGTACACGATTTATTGCACGATTGAAATCTCAGTTTTATTAAACTGCGACAGTCAATCCAAACAAGTGGCAAAGGCAATTTCTGCGCACACAAGTATAGAGAGGGATTTAGTTATATGTATAAACAGGTATATATCGTTTAAGCTGTTTCAAACCTTTCACGTAAATTTAATGTTGTTGTATCTCCAAACATGTCTGCATAAATTAAATACTAGTGGGCTTTTAAGCAAATGCATAAAATCAAGTAATCGGTTTAGAAATTATCAAAAAAGTGTATATAATATTTAAAGAAATAATTCTTAAAATATTTTTTTATAAACAAGCTTTAATTAGTTTTTCATAAAAAAGTCTATCATACGAGACCAAACTTGTGGTTACATCGTTTTATTAGAGTTCCCATTGCTCTTTGGCCATCTTCAGGCTCCACCATCAGATCAGCTCAATGTCATAATTATATTACAATGTCATCCAATTTACATATGCATTCTTATCATTGTTCGTCCGTTCAAAGTCCGTCCGTCAGAAGCATCTAGCTTCTAAAGAATGCAAGAGGGCAATAGTTAGTGTCTATCTATCTATGCCGTAAATATAAAAATGATACGAGTTCCAATTATAACAGTGAAATCAATGTTATCATTAGCCTAGCACATAATGTGCTAATTAACTACGCCATTTCAAAATATTCCGCCACCAAATCAACCATTCACGCTCCCGTACACAGCACAAATTTGATACACTGATTAATCCACAAGTTAAACTACCGAATTAACATCTCACTAAGTTGCTGCCTTGAGCCAACAAACCCCTTAACATAGTAAAAGTAGTAGTTTAACTCAAACCTGTTCATAAAATCCATGCAAGTCGTAAGAACCATTAGCAAGACTGCTATTGTGCCATTTGTAACCCTAACCAAACTCATCCATTATATATCTAAAAGGGTCTGTTGATACGTTTATACTTTTTTATTTAAGACTTTTCTTTAGTAGTCGATAACTCTGGATACCCAACCTATCCTGAAATACAGTTAACCAACAATTAGTTCAAAGATTTGTATCATAGATGCCGAAAACGGAAACACATACGTAAAATCAAACCCAGAACTAGAAGCTCAAAAATTCAAATATTCCGTAAGAATTAAAATCGTGCTCCCGTCGAGAATTGACTCTCGATGAGTAACAATTTACTACTCTCAAATTGAATCTGTCACCAAGCTCATAGTGCTGTTTGGATTGCCATCATTGAGAGTTAGCCGTTTTGGACCGTATTTACTACACTGTTACTTAACAACAGATGAGGTAGTAGTAATACTAACTTAAAATAGGTAAAGTTTTTTGAGATATGACTAGGTACTTATTTAAATTACATACATTTTTACCAATAATTATAATACTTGCATGAATTTGATAGATCTGTCTACTGAGTTAGACTACTGCCATTAAATATTTTTACTATAACCCATAATGACTTAATATTGATGCGTGGTTTTGACATTTCCTTGCTTACTGACCCTTTGAAACGGGTTCATGTCAAGAGGTCTTGACTTGGACGGAACCCACCGGCCCTTTTAGTTGGTAACTTTGAACTGCAAGTTCGAGGTAACTTAATGTGTTGGTAAAACTTGGTACGTGTGATTAATAACTTTTGGAATCAAGTGATCAATACTTGGACAGTTATAAACGAGCAGGAAAACAGAACAAATGGGTCCATTATGTAATAAAACAATCTTGTTTTTCATGGCGTTTACGGTAGAAACACAAATTTTCTCACAAAAGAAAATTTGTTTTAAATATGTGTGTAATTTTTTTTTCTTATTATTTTGGCTTAGCCATCTTGTGCATTTAGCTAGTGTCAAGTAATAGCATATTTCAAGTGTATTTCACATCAAAAGTCCCAGTCACTAGTCGCAGTCAACATCAAATTAAAGAGTCAAGGTCCAGTCATAGTCCAGTCAAGCCCTATTAAAGTGGTAGAAACTTTACTAGAATTTCTATTGGAGTTTTGAAGCGAGAGTGAACATCACGATTTTCAACTTGTATGATTTGCCTTCACTTATGCACGATTACTAAGTCTTAACGGTTAATAATCCACAAATATTACCCATTAAATATATTTTAAAACCAAAAGTCTTAAAGGACTTGACATACAAAGCGCCCGATGCACGTTTATAGGGCGCTATACATATTCGTCTTTTGTGTAAGTCTTTTAGATTTTTGGTTTCAAAATGTATTTAACCTATAAAAGAAATGAGCAAGGAACTTATGAATTAGCCTAAATCAAAGTGGAGATATATGTAACAAATATAAAATTCTACAAAGTAGCAGTATTTTTCATTTCCCTACACGTCTAGCATAACATACGGATGTAAATTTACGTCTCTGGAAACCCGATATTCTCGATGGAGGTAATTGAAAGCTTAAGGAATTTATTTTCCGTTTTCTATCATATGAGGTTTTTACCTCTATAAAATGTGTATTTCAAATGACGTGTCAGCGATGGTGGATGAGTGAAGCTGCCCGCTGGCGTAGTTACTTACGCCTCGGCCTTTTAATGCAGCATGCATCAGGTTTGAAGCCCGGAGGAAACATAATTTTTGTTCCCAGGGCAAATTTGTGTTTATATTCTTCTGGTATGATTGTGTGAATATTTCCGGCACTCACGGTTTAAGTTTTTGAACTAAGTTTTGGGTCTGTGAGAGTAAAACCTTTTATAAAAAACCATAATGTAATTATTTAACAATTAAAAATATATCATTTTCAAAAATTATTAATCATTTTGAATGCCCGAACAAAAAAGAAATATGAAACCGTGTCTGTCTCTTTTTTTTGGTTGCCACCGATATTAAATTATTACAAATACAAATATTTGTATAGAATAAATTATGAATAAAACAAAAAAATATAAAAATTTATTAAACGCAAGCAAAGCTTTATAAAACCACCAGTTTTTAAATAAAAAAAAAATCATCAAAATCGGCTCACAACGAAAGAAGTTATGAGGTAACTTTTGAAGTCGGGTTAACGAGAACATCGTCAAAGTAGTCCATAAAATAGGCATTATTGGCGATATTTCAAGAACTACTAATCAGATCTTGATCAAATTTAAATGAGACCAATTAGAAAGCAACATCTTACGAATTAAAAAAATAATTTTGAAATCGGCTCACGTGGAGAGAAGATATGAGGTAACACACATAAAAAATTACTTTATTGTGTAGTTGCTTGACGACATTTTCAATTTATCGGTGCCACCAAAATATTAATTAAGTACACCATCACTTTCAACATGCTAAGCATCTATGCTTTGTCAAATTTCTATTATTAGATACCTTCTTTGATTTGAATGTAGATAAAGGTACTCGTGGATAATGGCCGTGAATATTTTATTTCGCTGAATTGGTAAACGCATTAGCCGTTGTCAACCATGGAGGGAGTTAGAACGAAGATACGGTAAAAAGTTAATGTACGTTTACTTGCTCTTGAATAAGTTATTCGCCACCTATATTTGATCAAGTATGTTTATTTTCTACCGACTTCACAAAAAAATAGGAGCTACTCAAGTCGACGTTATTTTTTTTTGTTTGTTACGTTGTAATTTCGTTCCACGTGAACCGATTTAGAATTTTTTTTGTTTGAAAGATGTTGCTTTCCAATTGGTCCCATTTAAATTTGATCAAGGTCTGATCAGTAGTTCTTGAAATATCTTCAATAATGCGTGTTTAGTACATCTAATCTGGTCAAAATTCCGAAGATAAAGCGGTGAAGTCGGCTTTTTTTAAGCTTTGCTTGTGTTTCACTATTATGCTTGCGTTAGTTTTGTTTTTAAATTATATCTCTATCACAGGAAATTCTCATAAGATAATTTCCGGAAATTTTTATTATTGACAAAATATATACTTATAGTATACATTATATCGTATTAGAAAACAGATTGAAAAATGAGATAATAGTCAAAAAGATGCCTATTGTATTTATTTACAAAAATCTTATCGATGACCAATTAATAGTAACCGTGCAACAGTAAACAGATTAGTACTCGTAATTGGCATTGTAATTGAATTGGTTAATAGCTACTAATTTACTATCATAGGAAAATAAATCGTTATTAGCTTAATTAGATTGAATATTTATTGCAAACACAAATCAGAAATACCAGAATAACAGAATTAGTATAATTACCAACAGTAGTGATACGTAGATATATCGTAGACCTTAACGGTGTAGCAGGTCTACGTAGACATGTAACGCGTAGCATTTGTAGCACCATCTACAACTTTGTAGCTGTCAACTATATTGTGCATAATAATATATATGGCAGTACAAGACAATGTCTGTCTAGAAGTTAAACGTGTAACCGTCAACTTGGTCCGTTATTGTGGACCCCAACTGTTTGTTCATTGCCTAGACAACTTGCACTCTATGTTGAGGTCGTCGATTTTAATACCTCTTCTCCGATATCCTACTAAAATAGAATCAAAAGGATTATATTGAGATATGCGATTTAGCAAGATCAACTTGCTTTTATTTTTATCGATTTGTGTAAACGAGGATTCTTATTCGTGGGTTCATTAAATAAACAATTTCTTTAGCTCGTAGCTCAACTATCTCTATAGAAACACATTGTCATTATCTCCTTGCTCACTCAATTATGTTTTGGCAAGACTCAGAGTGGAGTCAAGCGTGAAGTCCAAGATACGTTGGAGGCAGTGACTATGTCCGTGCACACCCGAGTTCATCTTGGCTATTATGATACCACAAACTAAGACGTTTATGTACTTGTCTATTAGAGATTTCTTTAAATACCATGCTTTCACAGTTTTTGCGGGATAATTTTCTGCTCTGCGTTATAAATTATATGCTTGAGATAGTCTCTTGTATATATATCTATAAATATTAAACAAATTTAAAATAAATAAATTAATTTAAACAGTTTATAAGTTTGTGTAAATAAAGTGTATGTGTGTATGGTATCTTAAATTACATTTATGTATGATAATATATATATATATATATATATATATATATATGTATATTTGGTATAATTGTATTATGTTATGCTATGTATATAATTATGTTGGTATATTTAAGTCATAAATAGATATAGTAGTCCTTTTACTTTCGCTACCACGAATTTTCCTACACCTTCTCGGATGACTGGCAGTTCCACCAAATTTTGTCAGATCCTTCGTCGCAGGTGGCTCAGGAGCTGTTTTGTTTTGTGGGTCAGCTTAAATTAATTAAATTTTGTTTTATACATTTTTAAGCATTATTTTAACTTGACTCTAACTTAAGAACATACAATAAAACCGTCATATTGTTAAATAAAGATCCGTTAAATCTTTTAATAAAATGCCGTGTTAGCATGCGTATGTAGGTAATTATGCATGCCTTGAAGTTTATTCCAAAGTAAGAGCATATTTTGCATCAGAGATCTAAGTCATTCACAATTCATTAGAATTAATTGCAAATGAAGATTTAGTTGAGTCATTTATCACTTTTGTTCAGTTAATCTTATTAGAAGACAAGCGACATGTATTGGAGAAAAGTCTAGAACACATACAACTTTATAACATTATTATCTCATTCATTACTTAGACAGATATAAGGCAAACAATATTTAATTTCAGTAATTAATTATCATTACTTTAAAAAGAAGCCTTTGTGTTATTTTGGAACCTAAACTATCTACATTCTGTATTTCATTAAAATTGGTTTATTCGTTACGGAGTTACTTGATAACAAACATTCACGCACACACACACACGCATCCTTTCGCAGTTATAATACTAGTAGGATTGAAGCCCACGAAGACTCTCTTGAAAAAAGCTTTACAAATTACTAACGCATACAGTTAGTAATTTGTAATGATTTATTCAAGAAAATTGTTGTTTTTTGATTGACAACATGTATTAGATTTATGGAAAAGATGCCTTGATATATCAATGAAGGTAATTGCAGGCAGGATTTAAGGTACGTTGTCGAACCTCAAAAATCGTTTGAAAAATCTAGCAAAACTAATAATTTCTTCTGAACGGATGGTTCATATTATTTTGATATATTGTTTATTATCTTTCATTTATTTAATTGTATTTGAATGTTCACTTTTAAATTAAATTCGAGTACTTAAAGAAGGAATATATAATAAAATAAGTAAACAAGTACTTTCTTTATTCTCTATAGCATTTTTAGCCCAGTGGAACTGTGTGACTATTTTTCCCGTCAAAGGACTGTTGAATTTTCACAAAATCCAGAAAATCCAGCTCAGCGTCTGCGGCACAAACAAACGGATAATGGTCCATTCAACACTCTGAAGTCTTAATTCCATTCAAGGTTTGCGTAAAATTGAATATTTGTAATGAATGAACGATAAATTAAGCGGCTCATTTGACCGAATGAATGGGTCCGTAATAGACTGCCAACTGTCTTCGAGCTCCCCACAAAAGAAATGTAAGGGAGGCTCTTTGTTCTTAGCAAATCGAGTACTGAAGTCGTTTGTCGGCGTTATTTCACGCTGATTCGACGTTTATGGCCCGACCTGGGCTAACTGGCTGTAACTCTTCATTCGTATATAGGTAGCTGAAGATTTTTGAAAGCGTCCTTAGATAAGCTAGATTTAGGTTCATGCTGTAGACTACGTCGCATAGTCGAAACTTAAAAGGGTTTTCTAGCATTTGTTTATACCACAATCGTAGCATTTGGAACTAATATCCCACATGCACTTTAAAGCAGAAATGTATCATAATTCAGTAAAGAATTGTTACTTTTCATCAAGTAAACATAATAGCGTTTGTGAGCTCATATCGCAAACAAAATACGACTTAATTATGTAATGTTTATTATCAACGAAAAGTCAAATTGAGTAATATTAACATAACGTTTTAATACCAACATTGATATGGAATATTCTCTGATATGAATAAATTAAATTATTTATGTTATATTAGCCGTCCCTGGTGGCTCCTCACGCGTTCATAATGATAAATTGATAATGAATCAAGGTATAATAACACACCAGATTTCATTCGGATCGAACCATACCATGGTTGTAGAAATGTAACAAAACAGTCTTACTTTCGCCACAATCCACATGCCACAATGAGTACTAAAGATGTATCAATGTGATTATTATGGTGTACCTAATGGGTTAAGTGTACTTATACAAGAAGACGGCGCAGCGGAAACTTAGTAAAAGCAGCGTTGATGAAGAAAATATGGAAACTTTTGCAGAGAGCCGTTTGGTGTTAAGACACTCCTCTATTTTCAAAATATATTTTGTGCTCCTGGATGACGCGACGCGTGATCAAACTGCTGATATCTATTTGGGTCAAAATAACAATTCAAAAACGCGATGAAGCTAGTACGAATATAAAAGACACGCTACCCAGTATGCTTAAGCACTTTGGTCATCTGTAAGCTTAACATTAGTGGGCTTTTCTGGGATACGCATTTGGATCGTAGAGTTAAAATAATAAATGAATTACAAATATAATAACTGTTTTACATGAAGGTGATCATGGTAATAACTTAATAATGACCCGTGAAAATACAAGTACAGTACCTCTTTTAAAACCGGTTTACTTAATCCATTAATATCGGTTACCTTTCTTTTGAAAAAGATACTGGTCGAATGCATCGCGGACAATGCGGGTTGGTTCGGTGAGATAACTATGATAAATTGCCTTTATGACGTGCCCCGGCCAATACTGTATCGATTGTTTCGATAAAAGTATACTTCATAAATCATATTTCTAGTCCACGCTCCTTGCGAATTTGATTAATAGTCTGGTGTTCAAAGTAAGGACTAAAACGACTAGATTTTTTTTGTTTTGCTCGAGTAGGTCTATACCCATAGTAGTCTAGCTAGCTGTATAACTGATCTATTTGTTACGTACAATGTCGCAATAACCTTTTTAAATGTTTTAATAAACAGTACGAATTTAGAGACTGATGAAGATATTCAGACATTTTTTTTTAAATCAGCGAAGGTTTATTTCCCGAAACGAATGGGTTAGTTAATCTACCGGTAAATCTTTGTAAGATTGTTTCTGTGGTGTAGCAATTTATTTATTTCGTTTATGAAGGTGTGACGTATTACTTGAAATATCAAGTAACACGTCAGGACAATTCAAGTTTTGTGAACGAGCAATACTCGCGTCTAAAAATGATCAAGCAGCTGCTATATATTTTGGAAGAAATTGAAAGAGACAAGCTCAACCAAAGTACATATATACCGGTGCACATACACATAGTTCTAGACCGAACTGATGCTACCTCTTATCCAGTATAGTTTCATAACTCCTTTTCTGCAACCGGACTCCCCGTGCATTGTTCTGATAGTGGGTATTCCGATTGATTACGTTGCTTCGGAACGTAATCCCTCCAAAGTTATGCTTCGATATATATAGAAGTTATATTATAGAAGTTGAAATTCTTACAGACTGTAGAGCTGATGAAGTAGTTTTCGTACCAAGCGTACCTCTCATTCCCAACGGTTTCTCATTTTAATTTGAGAATCAGGCAGTAGAGTCATTAACTTTCATGAGTGCCACTTTGGAGCCTATGTGAATAAACGATATTGGTTTTGTATCTAAGTGTGTAATCCTTCTGGAATTAAATTAATTTTACTTTCTTTTTTTCTCTACTCGCTAGCCAAATGTCAAACAAGAAGTCACGAGGATCAGTTTGGGGCGATAGTTAGGGAGATTATAACCCCACACCCGTTATAGTACATTTTCATAAAGATTTCCTCCACGAATCACCATAATCACTATATATACATATCTAAAATACTTGTTGCATTCGTTAAGATTGAGGAAAAAATGTTTCCTCATTTACCCATTAGTTTCTTTATTTTACTCAGCTTGGCCATTTACAAGGCGATTCCCTTCAATCCCGATATTTCCTGGTTGTTTTCAAAGCTCGGATCAGCTTTGCTACTAATCCTTTCTTCAAACCGATTTTGTTAGCTTTTAACTCAATCCTTAAACGACGTGTCTATCTTAAACTTGTTAATCCGAATACCTATTATAATTTTATAACAAATAAATGTTTATATAAACGCTTTTACTTTTTCACCCACACAAAGTTCAATGGCTGCCGGAAACATTCATATCATACACACAATCACAACCAGAACCAGAAACAAAAATTTCCTTTGGGAAGAAAACTTGTGTTACCGCCGGGAATCGAACCCAATACCACAACTTAGAAGGCGAACATCCACCCAACTGTGCCAATAGACACTTCGGAATATTCATATAAGTATGTTTTATAATTGTAACCTTATTGTAATGTTTCGTGTAATTTAAGGCTTAACTCTCAGAGAAATATCTACATTGTTAAGCTTATTTTATGTATTTATTTATAATAATATATGATATCATAAATAAATATATTTTTACTGTTTTAGATCCGCCACCTCTGGATTGTGACTGAAAATCAGCGCCTAGTACGTACTACAAAAATGCTGAGTCATATCGTGTTATCATTAAAATATGCGTTGTGTAAGACGTTGGTAATATACTCGTAAAAAACTATATCAGCATATTTTTATTATATTCTCTGAAAAATATAATGATGTGGATTATGAAGTAAGATTTATTCATGTGTATTTTGCCTTTATTTTGGGAATCCGTAAGCGAAGGGTACAAACCATTACAGGATCAAGTCGATACAAGTCTTTGAGCTTATTGTACGCTGTACTTGTGAAAGTGTTTTAGTTCGCATATTATTTTAAATTTATTTTAGGTTTCCTAACCTCCTTTTTATTGTATAGCTTTATATATTACACGGTGATGTATCTCCTGAAATAGCAGGATGACTGCCGTAGCAATAATTCCTCCTATGTATTGTTTACACAACTAGTTTTGCATGAAGTTTTAAGTAAATAAAACATATGAATTCGAACTGTAAAGTATAAAGTAAAACAAAATTAAACTCGGCCAATTAAATCGTTATAAGGAGAAATATATTTCTGCATTTTTGGCAAAATTGAGTCATATACAATATTATCAGAATCAGGAAAAATAGATGAATCTTCTATTATTTTTTTATTTTAGAATATTCAAACGCAACCTACTAAATGTTACTTTTAATTTAGACGTATCTGCTATAAATCATAACATATACTAAATAGTAAAAACTTTTCTGATGTATATAACTCGACTTAGACAACATTTCAGTTACGTCTTTTTTCCTTATGACGGCAGAATTGTGGATCGGACTTGCGCATTGTGTGGTATTACAGAACCTTCTGTATGCGATTTCGTCATAAACTTGGCCGGTTTTATTTCAATATGGCAACGAGCGCTTGCGGCGCTGACCTATTTGGAACTGAAGTGAAACTGTGTGAACAGAAACGGGAATCAGCACCCTTTTCAACAGAAGGGTATAAGATACATGTTTTTTCAATAGTGTAGTCTCCTGTACTAATTTGTCATTCTATCAACTGTCTACAAAATACCTGAATATTTTTTAATTCATATTTTAAAATATATTGATTTATTTATATTGACAAAATTATTATGTTAACTTTGATAAAAATAAAAAAAAAATTGGTCCCATTGGTTTTTGCAGTACCAGTTGAGACACAAACATTTTTTTGAAAGATGATATGTCTATATTTCTTTTGATGGCAACATAATATATATAACATAAGCAATTTGAAACAATACAATGTGTTTTTTTCAATTAACAGCAAAATAAAGTAATTTTGTGTGCATTGATGAGTGGTTAATGAATTTAGCTGATTATTCTCATTTTTAAAACGCCGTCATACTATTAAATTAAACTCGAACATTCGTTGCCCACGAGGCAATAAATTAAGGGTACATTAGAGAGAGGCACATGCGGTACGCCAATTATCGATAACCGCTCATCGATACCCGGAAAATTAGAAGCGAGTGTGCTCTAGCGCAACTTTAAACAAAAGGCGCTTTGATGTCACCTATTTGTGTTTGATGTTTTGAAATGTATACCTCCCGTTAAATGTCCTTAATTAAGTGTATGTCGAAGTGAATTCCGCATACAAGCACAAGGCTTAAAAACCTATATCGATATAATTATATAATATAATCATTAGATATTTAGACGCTGCGTAAGTGAGACATGAATGTAGCATTGCAGGTATTGGATATCATATCGGGGCTTTAATTATTATTTTACCATATTTATTCTACGACCCTGTCAATATTGCTTTGTATTATTTGTTTTTGATAAAAACTTATCAGATTGTTTTAAGTTTGTTTTTATACCAATATCAATCATGATTTCAGTAATAAATAAGACTGTTCTTGTGTTGTTTTTCTTACTGATTTATCGAGTAACATCGTATATATATATGGGGGTGGTAAGTCAATATAGTGCGATGGAATTTGAAACATATAGTGATGTACTATATTTTTCATATTCCATCGCATTATATTGGCTTCTCATTCCAATAGTAACCATTGCTGCGCGAGCGGCGATCAGAGAGCATAACAGAGCAAAAATTCAAAATGTGAACAAACTAACTTGTCCACTAATTATCTTGAACTACTTACACATACACAACGCTAACCGACTTAAATTCGTATTAAAAAAAATTGCATTATGAATGTAATTAAACCAAAACCAAAACCTGTCCCATTATTATATTCGTTAAAATCTTTCTAAAAAAAAACTTTTTATCCATACCAACCTTATAATCATTAAAGTCGCGAATGCAACTTACTGAGAAAAGCCATAAAAAAACTATAATTAGCAGTCAGAGCTGTACCGAACAAAAACATTAAACTTAACTAGCGAATCATTTGAACAAGCAGCTTGTTGGCTTGAAACCAAAAACGGGGCAGCATCGAGTGGCCGGGCCGTGTTACCGCTACATCTGATCCCAGTTTAATTAGACAATGCATAGCACGAGCGTAGTCAGGTCGTGAAACGGGGCCCCCCCTTTTACACCGTCACAAAAAGTGACGAATTATCATAAACACCGTGTAACAAGTGGTCGGGTCGTGGTAACGTCATATCTGATTCTGATCTCGGTTAAATTAGACAATAGGTGTAGTCAAAAATGCGTGACGGGGCTAAGCATAGATAGCACATATTTAAATAGAGACTAAACAGTTATTTAGAATTAATTCTAATTCGTAGATAGGTTTTTTGTTCTGCCTTTTGTTTTCCTCCAACACAAGCTGGAGACCTTTTGATCTGTTTTCAAGATAAGCGTCACTGAGCGTCATGCAATATTAGTGTGTGATATTTTTTATTGTATTGAGTAAGTTGTAGTTGTTTCCTTCATATTTGTTTTGTGTTTTGTAATAAAAATTGAGGGCGTTTCCTATGTGAATATTAGTCGACTTACAAAACATTACTTTCCTATTTTTTTATATGCTTTCTTATATTAAATTTGTTTCTGTGAACAAATTGTTTTATTAAACAAGAAGTGTAATCACAACACCGGAAATGTAATTTATTGTACGAAAATGCGCTTTATAAATGTTTCTTTTTATGCTAGATAGGCAAGCTATGAACCACTTATGTTTACTCAAATGTAATAATTTTTCCTATATATAATAATATAAAATGTAAAAAAATTATTTTTGTACGAACCTGTCACCTATAATAACGTAGAAAGTATAAAATTGTATTTATTCTGGATAGTCAAGCATTTAGCTACTATCTCATGGATAATTAACATGGATATCTGATGCACTTGAGTTACCTATAAGCTAGATGATTTGTAAGTAACTTGGGTCTTTGCTGTATAGATGTATATAATTTTAGTTTAGTTTTAGGAAATATAGGCGATTGGCCCGTACTTAGTGTTTAAGGTTTATAGAATAATAATCGATTTCTGACTCAAATTCAAACCTATTCCTATATTTCACCCCCATACTTATTACGTCCGTGTTGCTTGGCTTGGTGTAAGAGCAGAGCTTAAGCGCCGTGCAAGTGATTGGACTCGTTTCATGCATACTATAACAAGAACAATCAAGAGTGATGGCTAATTGTAGGGCTTGGTACAGGTGTTAAATCGGGTCTACAGACAAGCTATTGAAACCCTAGTGTGACATTATGCAATAAGGCTTATTTATTTTTTGAGAGCCATCTATTATCTTCAAAGTAATAATACAATACAATACAAATACAAATACTCTTTATTGAAAAACCAATTCAAAAATCTTAAGAACTAACTAAATAAATAAATCTTAAAGAGGTTTCACAATAGGCGGTCTTATCGCATAAAGCAATAAGACCGCCTATTTAATTAAGCTTTGTTAAGCAAACATATACAATATTTGTACTGTAACAACAAACAAACGCATTCAGACTCACAGCCCCACACTAAGTTCAAAGACTTGTATCGTGGGTGCCGTAAACATATACATCATCACACAAAAATACACCCAGAACCAGAAGCACAAATATCCCTTGGAATTTGTGCTCCTGTCGGGAATTGAACCCAGGATCCACGGCGCAGAGGGCGGAGACCTGTCCACTGCGCCAACTGGGTCAGTAAGTTGTCTTGGTCGGCCTTTTACTGACTGCAAAAAAATTAATTGAGATATTTATAGCAATACGGATTGATTCATAAAATATTATTATGCAATTTCCAATATTTTTTAAATACTACTTAAGCATACTACCTAGTGAACAATTAAATTTGAAGTTTAAAAATAGTCCCTATTCCAGTCTCCATAATGAACGAGCATGACTTCTACAACTTCTTCTATAGAATCAGCATATTATGTGACGAAAAAGACTGCAGTTAATCATAACTATAGGCTAACAAATTTATTTTCTTGT
The DNA here is from genome assembly GCA_948107665.1 of Lomographa bimaculata. Classification (NCBI taxonomy): domain Eukaryota; kingdom Metazoa; phylum Arthropoda; class Insecta; order Lepidoptera; family Geometridae; genus Lomographa; species Lomographa bimaculata. Next base: position 9,290,139 of record OX403603.1, read on the forward strand.
TATGCTATTTGAGCTGCTCGTTGGCTTATTTGGGTGGCTTTCGCATTCTAAGCAAAATATCGGGTTCGATTCACGGCTAAAACACAAGTTTTCTCTCTAAGGAAAATTTGTATTTCTGGTTTTGGTTGTGATTGTGTGTGTGATGTGAATGTTTTAGGCACCCATAACACAAGTCATCGAACTTAGTGTGTAAACTGTTAGATCAAGTCACTAGGACACGCATGAATATGTAGGTAGGTACTAATACTAATGATCTTTGTTGGGTGTCTCCCAAATTCACAAACACATTGTTTGTAACTGGCGTCGCTTCCAACAATCGACTCCAGTTGTTTATTTTCGCAGACTTGCCACGTTGTAACCGACTTGGCGCGGACGCAAAAGGCTGAGCCAAAGCTCTGAAGCTGATGACCGATGTAAAATAAACAAAGCTAGCTTATGGTAGGTTTATGTTGTCCGTGTGGTTTGGCGAATGGTTGTGTTCATATCATACATTTTACTAGCTGATGCCCGCGACTTTGTCCGCGTTGAAATCCCGTTCTAAAAGCCTACACTACCATAGTAAGCTAGTCTTAAAATTTCACTTCACTATCACCTCCGGTTTAGGCTACATATGCGTTAATTTTCAACTAATCAATTAGTGCCACGATGGTTTATGTATCTATTTATGTACAAATAACAAAAAAAAAGCTTTCTTACGTGAGTGTGTTTGCTGAAAACATCCCTTCAAATCGAAGACTTATCGATTTAAGTCTTCGATTTGAAGGAAAGTTTTCCGTGCCGCAAAAACATACATCACAAATACAATTACAACCAGAAACAAAAAATCCTTGGAGTGAAAATTTGTATTTCCCACCGGAATTAAATCCGGCACAAGCAGCATAGAATATAGAAATGTAACTACGCTACCGGACAGTTTATGTTTTTTCATGAATCATCAAACACAAGAAAATGGACATGCCGAATGATAGATACATTTTGATCAGATTTGGAGTAAAAAATCTTCTAATAAAAAAATACCAAAACCTGACATAGAGGTAAATTATTAACGACATGATACAGAAAAAGTTGTGATGGCCTACCATTAGTTTGTTCTCAGTTTTTAACTGACTTATTTTTTTATCATTATTAAACCCCTGCCATAGAATATTTATTTGTTTTGCTTAATCCTAACGCGCGTACCGCTACATTATACCTATTTCTAAAATGTCTAAAAAACACGAACTTAAAACGTAAAAATACAATACCGTAACAGAACCGACAATAATGAGAGCGCGAATCATAAGGTCAACATCGAAATATCCGACAATGGACGTTTTAATACAACTGCGGTGGATGCAGCTGCATTTTAATAATAGATTAACCCCAGTTCAAACATGGGCGGCGCATGTAATCTTTAGTGTAAACAGAAATTTAATTAATTCTGCTATGACATGAGCACACAAAGTACAGACGCCGTGGAAAGCAGTTATCAAGATCTCATTATGAAACTCTTAGTGATCTAGTTCACAATAAATTCTAGGTCTTTCTCTTGAAATACCTAGAATTCGAAGTGCCCATTAGCTGAGTTGGGTGAGCGTTTGCCTTCTAAGCAGGAATATCGGGTTCGATTCCCGGCGGGAACACAAGTGTGGCACTCACGACGTCATCGAACTTAATGTGGGGCTGTGAGTGTGAATTCATTTATGTTAATGTATGTTATTGTGAACCAGATAATGAAGAAGCTGTCAGTCACGTCGTATAAGGAGGTAGAAGACAAGGTAATTTGAAAAGTGTTGTGAGAGTTACACCGACGAGAGCAACCGTCTTAAAATTAAATAAGGAGGAGAATTACCTACTAGGATTATGGAATGACACGGGTACAATGGACTCGACTTATTCTTGTCTATCAACTTTTGACTCCCTTAAGCTGCGCAATTCCAAATCTGACAATCAAATTTCTATCAGAATATCTGTTATTTTTCCTGTTGCGTCGATACAATTTGAAAATGATTTCTTCGAGCTTCACTAATGTAATAAACTAAATTTATGATTTAGAAATAAAAAAACGGTGTCAAATGAATATGGGTACTCTGTACACTACAGAGTACCCATATTCATTTTGAGTTGTAAGTATTAATGTGAATGCTTTTTATGATAAACTTTAATATGAGATGAAATATAAAAAGACAGATAACTAGAAAGCAAATTTAAAATTGTACTTTTGCTTGATATTATAAACTTGAAAGACAGACCAACAGACAATCATACAGACAAACAACAAAGTGATAAGGCTAATTTTTTTCCTTTTGAGTTACGGAACCCAGAAAATGTTTCAGGACGTGTATGAAAAAGTTCAAATCTGGCATCTAACATAACTAATTTACAAACATTTGCCATCGCCATCTCGCTATGTCAAACGGCTAGCCGATGATTAATCAGCTCTTATGGTCTATTAGTAATGATTGACAAAAATAAGTAAGCTTATGTAACACATGATTAGTTAAAGAATAGTAATTTACTAAAATGCGCATAAAATTAAAAAATATTTTATAATAACAACCAACAAACGCATTCACACTTATATCTTATTACGGAATATTTACATTACAATCACACCCTGAACCAGAAGCATAAAATATGGCCCTTGGGAAGGAACATGATGCTCCTGCTGAAAATCGAACCCAGGATTCCCGGTGCAGAGGGCAGACACAAACCCACTGAGACTACTAGGTCGTAATACAACCTTATGTACTGTGAACAGCTAGTACTTTACTACCGTCAGAGTTGACTCGGGACAAACCTCGTTCTCGGTACGCCCACACCAAACGGTTGATTCGCTGACATGTATTTATGTAATGAACAACATTACTAGACTGTTTAATAAGATGATTATTTGCAATTTTTTAGTTTCTTTTTTATAAAACAAGTATTATACTTTTTAATATAAAACAAAGGGAAATCTGCAAACCTTATTTTATCAAACATAAATTCCTTATATATATATATATATATATATATATATATATATATATATATATATATATGGATATATGTAAATTCGTCAAACAATATCCAATATTCTTTAACAAAAAAGTTGACCAACCGCGACGTTAAGAAACTAGATACAAACATAATTTATTATTACCCAGTTCTAAATACATTACATAGTAACGATACTAACTCAATGACAGTCAAAATTTATAACAAAACACCGGAATATTTAAAAGCAGAAGACAAACTAAAAATATGTTTAAAATAAGTTAACCTCCCTACTAACAAATTAATGTTACTATGATATATAAACTAGAATATAATCATTAACTTTCATGAGTGCCTCTTTGGGGCCCATGTGAATAAACGATTTTGGTTTGATTTTGATTTGATTGATTCAGACGAATTTTTAAGGATCCAATAATTTGTAATGAAAATGAAAAACAATAAATATGACATTAACCCGTATTGCTATGCCCTTACGGGGTACATATATTGAGACAATACAAGATGTTGACTTTTAAGAACTATGTAACATAATTATATGATGTAATTAACGATTGAATATGAATATTGTGTTGTTACATTTGTTAAGCAATACGTTCACACTTTACTAGGTTTTTTTTTTAGGAATAACTCGCTTTGGGGTTCAAAAATTGGTTACTTCTTTTTTTTCCACTTTATTTTTTTATAGGCGTCTCTCCCTTATAGGCATCTCTCTTAGGTTTACCCTACATAAACTCAATTCAAACAAAATACATAGACAGATTTACTTATATTTTTTTATACTCCTAATGCACATATTATTATACAATAGTTTTTCTTTTTTATTCTCGATAGGCACGCATTTGACCACTATCTCACCTGATGGGAGTGACGATGTGGTCGGCAAAAGACCATGCCTGCCTAGAAGATACCTGTTCACTCGAGATTTAAAGACTCCTAGATTGTACTTATAGGGTACTACTATAAGTACAATCTAGGAGTCTTTAAATCTCACACAGACTGGGCAAAGAATTTAATGTATTGTTATAATGATTTGATTACTTAATATATTGAGGGGATATATTATCTTCATATAATAAAACATATCGTATATAATAATATTCGATTTTCACCAGAAGAGGCATCTGCATAAACTCCGAATATCTGTCGTATTGACGTCATATCGATAAAAAATATTGAAGTTCGATGATCAGCATCGAAAAAAAAAACAAAGTCTGCCGCCAAGCCAAATACGGTGTTCCGGCAGTTATCCTTGAGAGCCTGCGTATTTCAGGTCTAGTGTGTTTACCAGCTTCGATCACATCGTCACTTACCATCAGGTGATATAGTAGTCAAACACTAGCCTGTCACAAAAAAAAAAAAAAACTCGTGAATACAAATACGTTTGCACGGCCAATCGGGATACATACGAGTATCAAGAACCACCATGATTTGTGAAAAAAAAAGCAGTCTATATATTTTTAATTTAATTATTTTTACTATATACAAATACTAAACATTTCTAAAACATAGGACTTTCTTCTTTATGAATGTATAAGTAAATAAAACAAATGTTAAGTTCCAGTTTTTTTCAATTTGAATATATAACATATCATAAAGCGGACTGAACAATCTAGCTTCAGCTTCTATTTTTTTTAGATTTGCTTTATGAATTGTAGCGATTATTAAAATAATTTATTACAAAAGTTTTAACCCTATTTTATTATAAATGGCCTGAAGACACGTTTAAACACTACTTTGAGTTATGGTGACCTGAACAAACAAAAATATTAATTGTGTGTGTGAACGCCACTTGATACGTGCTAAGATATAACATTGCTAGAAGAGATTTTAATTAAAGTGCGAAATCGATTAAATCTAAGCAATTAAGCATTTTTTTTCGTAATGTCACAATATCACGTAGACAATACTATGTTAACAGAGACCACAAGATATTCTGTGCAAAATTAATATCAACTTCAATAAGAAAGTTCTGAGTATCATGCTCATTTTAATATACCGATTGCTACAATATAAATTTATTTATTTGGGTCATTTCCCGTACGTCCATCGGGTGTAGACGGTTTGTTTGCTTGACAAGTTTGTTGAGGGGGAATTAATGAATACCGCTATACCCGCTATATAAAAAGTTTAAAATTATTTTCTAGATTTAACCCGTAGTTCTTCTCACAATATAATTAGGATTAAATCCATACCTTTTTCCCGTATTTGTAAGGTCTAGAAACTCACCAAATGTAATTTAAATCTATCAGAGATACTGCATTTCAAACATATCTTAATTGCTCACACAAACTATTAATTTTAAACATTAGTGTGATAGTGTAATTAGATACATTAATTTTAGGCTACAATGTTTAGAGCATCAAATGTAGCTTTTGGGCTAATTAAAATTGCACAACACATGATTATAATTTTGTAGCCTTCAATATAATTTCTAGTTCACAAAACTTGTAAATATTTATATTTAGCAAACCACCCCAACCGTCAGTTATTACCCGACTGCGACGCAGAGAAGGATAATGTGTTTATCAGCCTATGTATGTATGTATTTTTCATCTTTTATGGCGTTCTAGAAACCGAACGCGTGGGCAGATTTTGATGATATTTACGGCAATCTATATATGTCATTTTATTTCCTATCTCTATGATTTGAATTTATCTATATTTATATTTTATATATTACAGTTATCTATATTCAATATGGCGACATCCAGACGCCATATTGTAAAAATAAAAAAATTAAGTCAGCAAACTGGTATAAATGCTATCATTGAATAGGTATTTAAATCATTATTAGGTTTCTTTTACGATTTTTTATTTTGAATGAACATTTTGGATCTATAATCATTCAAAGTTGGTCAGCAATAATTATCACTTAAATTTTAATTGTTTGTAATAAAGCTGTGTATGGGACTTGATATTACAAAGCAGCCGGGGCACGCAGCCAAGCGGCGGCGGCGGCGTTTTGTGTATCAAGTCCCTATGTATCAAGTTTTGTCCAGTTTCAGTTCATTTTATACGCAGTCAGATTTTTGTTTTTTTTTTGTTATCTAAGTACTTAAACTTTGTTATTTAATAAAGTTTAACACTTCGATACTGTCTAGTATGTTTTACTTACATCATTCGTATGAAAACCTGGCGAGTTTGTCTAATGACAGGGGTCGCTCATAACGGCAAGTAGTGACCTCAAATAATTTATGGTTAATTAACCTTCCAGTAAAATCACGGATCTGTGATACTACCCTCGTCGCTAAAATGTGGCAAGTGTAGCCGTGTACACAAAGGAGCTAATTGTTTGCAGTGAGACGGGCATGAGTAAACATGCCAACACCGTGGAACACGGCTGTTTGTTTTTTGTTAAACAAGATTAAAATCATTTTGTTTACATTATTGGTATACAAGTATTGATGAAATTTCGAAGGGTTGTGGTTATCTCGTTGATCTCGTTCCTGAATAATTCTGAACTCGTTTTGTTCGTTGTTTTTACATAACATAAACATACCTCAACATTTTTGAAATATAATTTTATGTGAAAAAACGGCTAAATATAGCAAAGAACACTCGCGATCAAGTCCCGATATTGATTTAGTTTTTTTTTTTGTTGCCTAACCCGATTTTATTTTTTTGTTTTGTTTGTTCTTATAAACTGAATCAAAGTTGGTTTTACCGTATGATACACTTGATTCACACTACAAAACTGTAAAACCTCTTTTTTCGGTGTTTAAAATTGGATCACGAAGTTTCTTTGAAATGTTGAATTTGAAATTTGATGAGGTATGGCTATCAAATAATCCTCGCTAACTCAATATTGATTAATAATGCCAAATCCTGATTATGAGATTGTTATTACTTTGCCACGATTTCTAAGTGAAGACAGATTTTGACTGCTCGTGCTATTTATTTCTTGACTGCAATCGACTTAATTCCTTTTTTGAAATCTTTCTACCGTTATTCTTTTTTACGTTCTGTTATATCCTTTTTTTAAAGTGTTATGTTTAAAACATCGGTTATGTTTATTATTTTTTTATCATTATATATGTTTTGAATCAGTGTGCGATATATAACCGTCTTATATATTTAATTAAAGAGACCAATAAAAATATCGGGCAATTCTTGTTTAAATGTAATATAATCTGAATCTCGGTAACGGCTCCAACGATTTTAGTGAAATTTTGTATACAGGGGGTTTCGGGGGCGATAATTCGATCTAGCTAGGCTTCATTTTTAGAATACGTCGTTTTAACGAGCAAAGCTCGGTCATCCAGGTGCTAATATCATTATTAGAGCAATAAGGCATAGCACCCTATGGCCGCGGGTTCAATTCCTGCCTCGAGGACAATTTTTCCATCCTAATTTTACTCCTATAGATAATGCATTATGGCTTACACTTAAATAAACAAAACAATTAATAGTTTGCATACAAAGCAACTTCTTCCTAATTAAAATGATTTCATTTTAAACACCTCTCATGGAACCATGCCAATGTTACAATGTAAAAATTGTGAACTACAAAATAATGAGATTATTATTGCAATTCAATTATCGCTGAGTGTTTAATTAATTTTGTTTATTATATCCAGATTTTTATTTGCTAGTTCATCCCAGGGCATAGCCGTGGGGTGTTCTCCCAAATTCTTGCGTACATTGAAAGGAAAGTTTATTTATCGGACTAAATTGTGAATCTTAAATTCATTTTTGATTTCACCTGAACACACAAAACATTTCATAAAAATCGGCCAGTCGTTAAGGAGGAGTTTAGTCATATCATTGTACACACGTACAGAAGAATCAAATAATTATAATAAATAATTGTAATGTATCTTTCATCACAAATAATAGTGTTTAAAGAAAACAAATTAATGAAATTTTCATGTAACAAACATCAAACACTCAACATATTTATTTTTCAATAAATAAAATATCAAAGAAATTGGTTCCAAATACATTTGTTTCATGCTTATCGATTATATAGTTTCTCTTCATAATAAAGTTATAATTAAGTTACAAAATACCTACTACTTCAGGTGGAAAATTCAGTGGATTTAGAGCAGATTAATAAATTCACGTTTCACCACCTACAAGTTAGGGTCCGGCAGCTACAATAAATTTTCATCGCTATAATTAGGGTAAAGAAAGACAAATGACTCTCTTGGTTGGGACCTTGTGTTGTCCCCCTAAGTTATCAAGTGCACTCGTCGACCAAATAAGTAATAGCGTAGTTTGGGTTTTTTGTAGATATATAGATACCTTCCTCGGTAGATTGATAGTTATTTATTTTTTACCGACTTCCCAAAGGAGGAGGTACTCAAGTCGACTGTATTTTTTTTTATGTGTGTTTCCTCATAACTTCTCTCCACTTGTGCCGATTTCGATTTTTTTTTAGTTTGAAAGATGTTGTTTTCTAATTGGTACCATTTAAATTTGATCAAGATCTGATCAAGTAGTTCTTGAAATATCGTCAATAATGCATATTTTGTGGTGTACTTCAAAAGTTACCTCATAATTTCTTTCGTTGTGAGCAGATTTTGGTAATTATTTTTTTATTTGAAAGCTGTGCTTTTCACGTGGTCTCGTTGAAATTTGTTTAAGATTTGATCTCTAGTTTTTGAGTTATAGTCAATAATGCGTGTTTAATACATTAAATATGATCAAGGTTCCGAAGATAAAGCGGTGAAGTCTGTTTTTTTTAAGCTTTGCTTGCGTTTAATTATTTTGTTTTCCATCATAAATACCTACAAAGAAAGAGATTGCTAAAATAAGTTTACTTTCATGATCGTTTCCTGCTTTCCTGCCATATCCTCATGGTAACTTTAACAAGTAGATATTTTTTGTAAATGTTGTTCCTTTTTATACACCTTATATTATTAGCTTCACTTGTATGTAACTAATCAATTAAGTATGTTTTTAAATCATTCAAGGCGACGAACCTACTTCTTATTGTGGTATCGATTTGAAACTTTGCAACTATGTTTATCATTTTATGAAGGCAGTGAACACTTTTAATTTTGCTTATGAGGATTGCACTCTTTGGTTTCTATTAAGGCTTTGCTAGAACAAAAGTGTGTTTTCCAGTTCTTATAAATTACCTGTAGTCATTGGTAGATAGTGGTTATCAGTTGTGATACAAGTACCTACTTAAAATTTCATAAGCTGCACCAGAAACTGGCATGCGGAATTCAAATGGACTAACTTTTTTAATATGCAAAATCTAAATAATATAAATGACGTCACATCTACAACCACCTCATGTAAAATATGCCTACGTTACAAAATAATGACGTAAAATATTGTTTATAATCATAAAAATAAATTATAAGATATTTGGATTCAACACCAACCATGTCAGTCTGTACAGTCAGATAAGTCGTTATTCTCATTCATATTTAAACTACATCACACAAAAAATATACCTTAGGTATGTACGTATGTTTTCCTCACCATACAGCTTCGGCGACTTTTTGTGGCGTACGTCAAACAATAATTATAACCGTAAATATAAATACTACAGTATCTATGTACTAGCAAGCTCCAAAGCTAATACCGTGCTCTGCCAAATTCAATAAAGCTATCTATAATTTTAAACTGTTTAATTTCAATGCTGGTAAAATCTCTACAACAGATTTATTTTAAAACTTAAAAATATTGGTTCCAAACTCAAACTAACCTCTTTAGATCACTTAGTTAATTTTACAAAGTTGGTAGACAGCAAGCGATAACTTTAATCAAGATGACCTCAAACTTTGCCACTAAACCAAATCTATTGCTTTTTCTTTAGAGAATCCTAATTCATTTTAGATTAAAAGGTTGTAAGTCTTTACGATTGGGTAAGTCATGAAGTCTTCGGCATTCCCTTGAGGTATTGGAGACTTGGGTAGCACGTAGAGCGTAGTAACGTACTACCGTGAAAGGTTCACGTAGTTCTTACGTTGTTTTGTATCCCGACCCGCTTCTTTATCACACGTATTAACACCTAAATGGGATCCAAGTTAGGTTTAGATACGTGGAGGGCCTGTAAAGAGTGATGGTAAAAGGCTGCGTTGAGCGCGAAATTTACGAGCGTAAACGGCTGTTTTGCTAAACGCGTGTGACAAACTGGCACGTGTTAACATGCCATAAAGATAAAAAAATATCTCGTTCAGTTATTAGGCATATTAGTTTATAGGAGCCATGTCACCGTACAGTGCAAACGCACTGGGTCTGAAACGCAGATACTTTTGCGTCAAAACAATAAAATAGTTTATTCGATATTTGGCAATTTTAAGCGCGGTTCTAACTACTAACTAGCATCCATTACATAACTCTAAGTTAAGATAGAAAAAACAATTTATTGGCAACCGATAAATCATTTACATTTCCGTTCAAATTTGTTAAATTAGATAAATAACAATCCTATGATAACAAATAATTTTGGTTCACCCATTATGACCGTCAATTAAGTATTTATTTCGGGGGATTTGTAAATATAGTAGCGTATACTACCTAATCCCGGTCACCGACGTAAGGTAGCAAGCCTATCGGTATTCTATCGCTTACATTTTGGAGAGTGAGCTCGGGAATTACATGATATAACTCCTCCATGCCCCTTTTACCATCAAACAACAAAACAAACTGTCAAACGTCAACCAATTATGGTTGATATACCCCCAGTTCGCTCGAAGCGTTTCGCTTCTACGTTTATCATCAGTAAAACAAAGGAGTGGAACTCATTGCCTGCGTCTTTGTTCCCTAAACGGTATAATCTAGGTTTCGTCAAGTTTAGAAATAGCTACCTTCTAGGCAAGCATGTTTCATCTTCGGCCGCATCGTCACTTTTCATCAGGTGAGATAGCGGTCAAATGCTTGCCTATGTGGCATAGAAAAATCTTAATCTGATGAAAACACATAAAACAGTATTCATCACAATCACATCATAATGTAAAATTACCTTTGAACCCAATACATTATTTAGAGTACAACCCGGAATAGGTTGCTTAATAGCTTTAAGCAATATGCTTGGACTTGGAACCAATGAAGCATCATAATGGGAATTGCCTTGTGATGATAAATGTAGTGAAATAGGAGCGGATAATATGTAATGCAATCCATACAAATAGAAAACACTCATTTATTAATATAGTACTAATTGGCTTTTACCGTGTCAATTTTAAGTTAAAAGTAGGTACTCTTTATCATAATGCAGATATTATGCTCAAAGAAAATAAATCAAAATCCTTTATTCACATGAACTCCAAAGAGGCACTCATGAAAGTTAATAAAACTCTACTTCCAGATTCGCAAGATGACTGCCATTTCGAGATAAATTCTTCTGTGCATTTTATCAATATTTAATTTAAAATAATTCTTAAACACTTATACATGAATTATATGTATAAACCATATTATGTAGTTGCTAGAAAGCGCTTGTGAGTTTGCTTCCATGCATCCTTGTCATTAATGTTGTCAATCGTTTTATAATAAGCTTTCATAATTAGTCATATTGAAACAATGGTAAAAAATTTTTTACCAACAAGACAAATTGTCAAACATTTAAATAGGGTTTTTCTAAGTAAGCATGTTACATTTACGACCGCATCATCATTACGAGTACAATCAAAAACGTTGCAATTTGTTTGTTATATGCTGCTTTAGCAAATACTTAAGTTACCTACAAGATATCGAGCTTATAAGTAATTAAAAAGTGCTCAAGCCCTACTCTCTGAATTGCAATGCTAATACGTTGTGCCAAATACATTTACAACACATTCGAGAAATAATAAATGGTTATATAATTTATATGCGTTAAAAACCTCTCATAACATACACACGCACAATATCGTGTATACTATAATTATTATTAAACCTGTGCCTTGAAAAACAAAAACGTTAATTCCCTATAACGCTTAGGTACTACGGATTTCCAGAAGGGTTCCCACCCTCAGCTAAATTGGGTACCCTTCCAGATTAAATTGGGTATCATAGATATTGTCATATGCCGTTTTAAATGGCGACAGTCTGTTTTTGCAAAAATATCACGTACATAGTTATCCTGTCAGACCTTTAGGCCCAAATGGTAGGATAAATATCCAACCTAAATAAACGGTCAAAATTCTGTGAAATAGGGTAGAACCTGATGTAACAAAATAATCGGTAAAAATGTTTACTATAAAGAGTAATCGAATGAATTAAGGTACCTAAATAATTGACCAGTCACAAAGAACTTATAACTCAGTAATTGTATTTTAGTTTGGTCAATTAATTCAAAATATGTTTAAAGTAGTATTTTTACATTCCTATTAAATATATCTGGCTAATTGACGATGTAGTTATATACGAGTATGTATAGTTACCATTAAAAATCCATGTACAAAATGAAACTATTATCTTGTAGGTGTCTTCTATATACCTAAATCTAGCGTTTTGCTACCACATTTAATATACGTACTGCTAAGGAATGGAATTCTTTGCCCGAGTCAGTGTTTCCCGTTAAGTACAATCTAGGAGTCTTTAAATCTCGAGTGAACAGGTATCTTCTAGGCAAGCATGCTCCATCTTCGACCATATCGTCACTTTCCATCATGTGAGATAGTGGTCAAATGCTTGCCTATCGAGAAATAAAAAAAAAACAGTTTTGGAGTTGAGATGGTAATTTTAGAAGGTTTTGTTAATTTTTGAATTCAAAAACCACAGTATCACTGTAGTCGTAAGAAGCAGGCTTGCCACTTACAATCAGGCAAGTGAGATGTTTGTCTCTTATTTTACTAGCATTAATAAAAAGTTCATATACTTACGTTGGGTAAGTATTGCGTAAGATAAAAAAATAAGGGCTAAAAAATTAGAAAGCCACAGGTAGTAAGATAAGTTATATTTCGTACTACAATATCACCGGTGGTAAATTGAGAAGTTGTGCCATTTGACCTTAAAGGTGAATTGGGAATGAATTGATCCCATGTAACCACTGGTGCTGATATAATTGAAAGTGTAATTTTGAATCATGTTATTTTATTTTTTCTATATTCAATCTCTCTATAACCTTAACAGCACAGGATTAGCCATATTTAAAGTTCCCTAAGGCATACACACAGAGAACGTGTTACTGTAAATAGATTCCCATAAGATAGGCTCAAACAGAGATGTACTCGTAGATATAAGACTAAAGCTAGATAGCATATTCAGGTATCCGTTACAGGTATCACACATAACGTTCTGAGGTTTATCGAATACAATGTCTGGGATGTAATCCCCGCTCAAACTGCGAGCTTTGATATAAACTGTCGGTATTTGGTATCGATATCTAATACTGAGAGATGCTTGTTTCAGATAAAGACAAGTGAAGTGTACCATATCGATTATATATTTCTATATGTAATTGAGAGTCTAGAGCAAATCGCTCGTTTTATGGTAAGCGTCATGCTTGCCCTTTGCTGTTCAGTGTCACCTAGAGCTTTTAAATTAAGTACCAAAGCACTGCGCTCGTCAATCAAAAACATTAAATGTTAAACCTCTTTCTAGCAAGTAATTTAACTGAAAACCTTGTCTTTTAATCGTAAAATATCCGGATGACTCGGTTTTTTGTTTTTGGTAGAATGTGTTTGAATTTGTAGCCTCAGAAAGCTCCATCTAGTGTCGAGTAGAAACATTTTTTTACATCGGTCATGGCGTAATAGATGGCGCTGATAATTTCTTAAACCCGGTTTTTCAAATGCAGTTTGGGAACCGAGCATTTCTCGAACCTGGAACGTTGATAAATCGATTCCTTGGGCCGAAAAGCCCCTAATCTGTAACTTTCATGAAAATTATTGGAGCCGATTCCGAGATCCTGATTACACATATATATATATATATATATATATATATACAAAAATTGGTCGTTTTAAGATATTATATATAGTCGTACACAAAATATCCTATAATCTAAATATCAAGTCTCCAACCAACAAAGGTTTTAGAGAATTCCTATCAAGTTTAAATGTAGTTACGCTATGGGGTGAATGAAACACACTCTTTAAATTCGAGATTTATGATATTACTTAAGATAATTTATTATGAAAAAACAAACTTTCACTCTAATAATAATAAATTAAACTTAAAACTAACCTAAAATAACTATAACTAGATAAAAATATGTACAAAACTTAATCTAATAGACCGCTGCCAGTTGGCAAAGTACCCAAAATACTGGCAGTATTACCGCGTTACATGGCAATGACTGTCTCTGTCCAAAATATTTGCCAGCATTTTGGTATGAAATAGTAAGAACTATTTATACAATAATTTTCCTAAGCGTTTTTACAAACAAATTGGCATATAATATTTATGAAAAAGAGAAAAGTAGTGAGACTTCATAATCTGGGAGTCTTCATGAATAGTACCTACCTAGAAAATACCTATACACTCTAGAATGAATAGCAATTTTCTAAGTAGGTATACTAGGAACGTTTTCAGCCGCGTTGTTGATTTTCACCAGATGAGCCAAGAAAGAAGTTCCTTCCTATCGTAAATAAAAATGGCAATTAAAGTAGTATTTGATAAAAAAAAAAAGTATTGTTATCCAATACTATTTGCTTTGAATTAACAGTCTGGATTCATCCATTTTAAATAACCGCTGACGTCTTTTGATGCACGAGTTTTATAGAAACTATCAGAACAATAAAGCCAATAAATGGGTAATTACAGCCTTACGAGTCTATTGTTCCCAGCAGAAGAGAAAATTGACTGCAATAAAACTATATCCCAGGTTCCCACAGAGAACTATTTTCTATCATCAGAGATACGACACTGTTGGAAAACTTTTTCGATCTTCCGAATGGTGCGACCTACGTGCCACATAAACGGTGCAGGCCAGGGATGTTACGAATGTTTCCATTCGTATGTGTTAAGTATCGTGAAGCAATACTTTGTCAACTTTATTACATTTAAACTACAATATAGTATAGTTATGTTACAGGCGGGAGGAATATGGTTGTGATTGTGTGTGTGTGGTGTGAATGTGACTCCCACTACTCAAGGCAACTTAGTGTGGGACTGTGAGTGTGAAAGCGCTAAAAACATATGCAGTTAAAGGTCATTTGACTTTTACTGCATCAAACATTTCATTTGCAATTCTTATTAAAATTGTGGTTCATTGATATTAATAACTTTTAATTTTATCGCGAGTTTAATTTATAGTTTTAGTTTAGTTTTAGAAAATATAGGCAATTGGCCCGTAGTTTGAATATGGATAAAAATAATTACAAATATATTATACATATAGTCACGCCTATTTTCCATTGGGGTAGGCAAAGACCACATCTCTCCACAATCCTGACACATTTCTCGCTTCTTCTACACGCAGGAATCTTTTTAAACGTTATTATTTGCGTTTTAAAGAAAGACCCAGGTCAAAAGTACCAGACTTTTGACCTGGGTCTTTCTTTAAAACGTCTAAATCGATCCTTACCAATTTGCGCATATTTTACATTATTTTTATTCATGAAGTTACAAGGAATACATGTCACATCTTCAGCCATATCGTGACTTTCTATAAGGAAAGGTAGAGGTCAAATGATGGCCTATTAAAAAAAAAACTTTCAATAGATTGAAATAATAAAATGGAGTATATTAAGTATTATAATACAGTAATTATGTGTTCGAGGGTGGTAGACCGGCTAGGCTTAACATGACTGTTTCTACTGTCTCTAAATGATAGCTGTCAAAACGTAAACAAATAAAAAAATCAATTACGTTTAAAATCTAAAAAATATAAACCTTAAATCAAGCGCAGCAACCCTGCTGCAGATAGCTGGGCCTTATCATTCCCCACACAAACGCTAAGACAAGCTAAACGATTTTATTGAGACGCCTAATACATTTAAATTGATTGCTACGCTCAGACGAAACTCGTATAAACGTTTACAGGAGCAACGTTTATGGATTGTTGACTTATCATTTCCCCACTGTTTGATTCCACTTTGAATTTTCGTTGTTAGGCTGACGTAGATGTTACGCGTTATCATAACATTGACACGGAAAGACTAACTGTCAAAGGCAAGATTGATGTGTGTGTTAATGTGTAATATTAATGACGTATTTTACTCGTACTTAAATGTGTTTAGTTAAGTATATTTTCTCTGTTTTGACTGTCTTGATGATTCATTGTTATAAGTTTGACTTCATAGGAATTATTAGTACCAAATTTACAAATATAAAAGTATTTAACATTGACAAAAAGTTAAAAATAGTTTACACACTTGATGCATCGTCTAATTATTAATATCTTAATGTAAATGCACCTCCTCCACCAAATATTGCACCAAGTGCCAATTAATAATCTAAATTTTGGCTTGACGGATTTTGGTAAAATTAATATGAGACCTCTGAAGTTAAGTTATACTCTACCAAACAAAAAAAACACCAAAATCGATTCATAATTGGCGAAAATATCGCGTGACATACATACAAAAAAAACGTACAGTCGAATTGAGAACCTCCTTTTTTAAAGTCGGTTGAAAATAGTAGAGGATTGCTCCGTTTTAGTTCTGAAAATATCTACAAGAAACGACAAGCAAGTCATGTCTGGTTGGAACACTCTTTGTAATTAAACAAATAAATATCCTTGAATGTCAATGCTTAGCGCGTTTACTATCCTCGACCACATCATCACTTACCTTTAGGTGAGATAGTAGCCTAATGCTAACTTAAAAAAAAAGTAAAATAAATGTTTAATAATACTTTGATAAATCTTTAACGTCTGTAGTTAAAGACGCAGAATAGGCACCTAAAATATATTTGACTAAAATAAACCATTCGAAAGCTTTGACTTTACAGAAATGTGAATTATTGAATAGTGTTTAGCATGTCAATTATGTAACGTCAAGTTTTGCGAGAATGTGCGTGCTAGTGTTATCCATCTATAGACATGTACCTATTCGTGTATGTGTTGTGTAACGTCACGCATGTTACAGTTGCATGACTAGCTTTGCAGATCTATTACAAGTTTTATGATCGATTTGTTGGAATGAAATATGGCTACAGACCGGGTGATGGAATGTTTTGCATTTACTGGTTTACATAGCTATTTGTAATAGGAACTAAATAAATTATTTTCTTGTTTTATAGCATTAGCGGTGCTAGGCAGAACTATAGATGTAAATTTAGATAAGAAAAATATACCTTGAGGCAAGGATTGAACATTTCATATTGCTTTAACCGCTTAGCTACTCAAACCCTGCCTTAAGCGACGAAATTATCCTTTTATTTATCCTTATCACTATGAGATGCTAATATTAGTCGCACGTCCCTACATGTGATGCCATCTATCATATTAGTTTGAAGTTACTTCGCGAAATACTCATTGGCCGTAGCCAATGAGTATAACATTGCAACTAGCTACACGTTGTATTGATCACGTCCACCCAAATAATTTTATCTATAAAGCACGAGACCGTATGAACGTGTGTTCAATAACCGTAACGTGCGTTTTTTTCTTTATGAATTAACAGCTTATTCTATTCAATGGTCACATTTGGGAATAGAAAGTACATTTAAAACTGTACACATTTAGCAGTTTTTGTTTTGATGTTCAGAGGGACCGTTCTAAAACCAGGCAGACGACGTACAAAAAAAGGCAAAACTGCAATATAAAGTCCCAGATGGCTCTTTTACCTTTTCCTAATCCACAAAATGCCATATAATCAGTGCAAAAAATCTACTGACCGCAAACCCGGAACCGATTCCAAAAATCTCTACAAAATCAGACACATTCAGAAAAAAGCGAAATCTCTTCACAATATCGCATTATAGGCCGTAAAGTAAGATGTTTCATTCTAAACCTTACCTTTGGGGTACCGTTGTTCTTGGGGAATGCCGAGTTAGTGGATGCCGCCGTTTTGAAACCCACTGGCGCAAATAACATTAGCATAGTTATCGAACGCGTTGGGATGAGACCTTCGTAAGGGTCCCAACGGGGCTGGGCAGGCTCTTAAACCCGCTTTCTCGATAATGACTATCGATGATTCGCCTCGAATGCGGGCCCGAGCACAATATTATTACGTAGTTTGGCCGTTGCGGGGAATTGCGAAATATAACATGGCTGGTATTCAGTTATTTGCGTTTAGGAATTTTAGTGTATGTGCCATTTGGCGTTTACCTACAATATTGGGATCTTTGATCTTTGCTTACACGTTCTCAAACGAACGTCAAGGTATTGCTTTTAACGTAGTAGCTTATAAACCTGTATAGTTTGGAAACATATATCGTACGACACGATAATAATTATGGATATCTTTATGATATTATTGTCCCAAAGACTATAATTTATGAATATACTCATTAATTATATGTTCTACCAATGCCAATATATCAATAGAGCCTTCATTATATCCACCTGCAATATTTCAAAACGACGCTATTGTAGTTATTTCATTGAAATAAAAATTAAGGTTTCATATATTTTATTCTGTATAACAATTAAATTCAAATTTGTTTATTCACATAGGCCCGCCCTCAAGAGGCACACATGAAAGTCAATTCGCAAAATTACAGTCGTCGTCTCGAAAAGAGCCCGGCAAAAAACTCGGTGGATTTGAAACTATAATGTTTATATGGGTACTTCCCAACGGATCATAGTATCAGATTTTCACATTAATTGATCATAACTGTTGTTCCCATCTATACCGAAGATAAATGAGACTAAAATTGAGTTTTTATTTAACTATGGCGAAGTATAAAGAAGGTGTATGATATTATTATGTAAATAAACATACATTATATGTTAATCTATATATTTTCCTAAGTTCTAAAAACTGATTGTAATTTATAGGAATTCGTCTTATAGAGTAGGTTTTCCGGCGTTAATACTCCATAAAGTAGTGACAATAATTATATAAATATGTAGTTTAATACCATTGTGGTGTGTGTCAAATAAAAGAGCAGTAGCATTTCAATAATATGTAACACTTGAGGTGATAAGGTGTAAATAAACATTTTTTTCGATTTCAAACTATCGTTTTGTTCAGATAACAGGTTTTTTAAAGTCTTTGAGACGCTTCCTGATGGTGAACGTCACTCTTGCCAATTATAGTTCAGTGCCACCCAGAGATTTTTTAATTTATATAATTCGAACTCCTTCACGACAAAGCACTGCGCTCGTCAACTTGAAAACTATCTAACAAGATGTTAAAACTTTTTAAGCTCTGTAATTTCACTTACCTTACTTCAATCCACTGTAATGTTTGCATATTACTGCTTGGTTGAATGTCTGGTAATGGTGTGGTACTGCCCCAAGCGGACTCTCCAAAAGAGTCCTACCACTACATAAAATAAATCAGTAAACAACGCGAAATTTTTGTATTACACAGAAACATTTTAACTATTCATTACAAACATTACCGCCACCACTTATCGTTATAAGAAAAGGTTGCAAATCTGAATTTTTAATTCCAAAAACAAAAAAAAATCACATCAAAAACAGGGCGTGTCGTAAAGACGCGATAAATGAAAAACTTTGGTATTATAGGGAAATATTTTGATTATTCATCGGTGAATACCACCATGACTTTTTGTCACACAAAAAGGTTGCGGATCAGAATTTCAAAGCCCCCTCCATCCCCATACCATTCAGCCAAATCAGATCCGACGATACACAAAAAGACTACACCAAGACTACTGGGCAACTATAAAGGAATAAAGATAGTCAAAGGAGGCATTCCCGGAGTGAAATCCCAGATACTCCAGAAAACTGCTCAACCTAAAACGGGACAAACTTCGACTCAGTTCTGAGGCCGCCATGCACGGAAACGGCTGCGCATGTACTCCTAGAGTGTAGTAGCGTGGCAAACCAGCGAAGGACACTCCTAGGCACACCGACGATGCGGGAGGCCTGCGCCGGCGCCAGCGAGCTCTGGCCTTCCTTGCTGACATCGATCGGGTGGCTGGACTAGTCCAACCAACCAACACGCAAAAAGAGTCGACATACGGCCTAGTAGCGGAAAATTGCCCGCGCACCAAGTACCAAGGCTTCCTTTAAAAAGTTTCAGTTAAAAAAATAATGCCAACGTGAAGGCATTATTTTACAAATATTTTCAGAAAGCAAACAAAATTGAGTACAATTTCATAAAATATTTCAATGCGGGACGGGCCCTCGCAATCCGTTGATCACGGCGATTACGCAAACAAACACAAAACCATTCCGGAGCATTTATCAATGAATAAAACAAAACATCTGCTCCTAAACAGTTAGAAGTTGGAAAATTTTCGATTAATAATCTTTTCTCGCATTAGGGGAGGCGATGAAATAAAGGATTGAACAGGCATGAGATTCAATTTGTTACAATCCTTCAGGAAACGTTTTCAAATGAAACATTTTGTGTCGGCGGCGAAGTTAAATTGTATTTCTTACAAGACCTCGCTTTGGCTTGTTTGTATTGAGGAAACTTAAAGTAAGCCGCTATAATGCCAAATAAATACCTACTAAGGATTACGTTTCTAAAACCGATACATTAAATGAAAATGTTTTGGTTCCTTAATGATAATGTGTTTGTTTTTGCTTGACATTTTATACCTTTGTCCATAAAAATAAAATATGACGGGTTTTAAACTTAGAAGTATTTAAAACATTTTAAAACTGAAAGCTTATAGTGTTTGCCTATAAAACATAAAAAATAAGTATTAAACTTTAATGCGACGTAAAAGTAGCTATTTACTCAAATGTTTTTGCAAAAAAATACCTTACTTTTTTTACTATTAAGTAGGTATTCTGTGACTATAATGTGTACTTCTAAAGTATATCATCACAAATGGCCAGTGCAAGCTAGGCTCTCGCTATTGTGCGGCACGGGACCCTCATTAAGAGAGGGCTCGTACATAGCCGGTTTTTTTTTTCAAATATTTTGAACCTTATCACAAAACATAAACGAGGTATGAAACACGGAATCACGGCACTCGTTCGACGACTCGTTTGATTAAAATGCGAACACATTTGCGATTCAAATCTTTCTTTTTACTGATCATAAAATATTCAAATGCTCGAGTTAATATTTCCGACACGTAGACAAGCGGTGTGGTGGCATTTTTTTACTAGACTGAGAGCCAACTGCTCTAAGCAATCAGGTAGCTTTAGTATATGAAACTCAGATTTCATACAATACTTTTCCTTGCTAAATGCTCTCTTCCAGACAACCTTTGGCTAAAAACTTAAAAAAACCTTGGAAATATAATTAAATAAAATAACAATACTTCTTCTTCTTATAAAATAACAATACTTTCTTCTTTGATATACTATAATTTTTAGGATAAAATTTTATGTTTTAGAATGTGTAATTATATCATTTTTAAGATTTCGTACATCTGATGATAGAACGGAAGCCTTATAGGACTGCTGTCGTGTATGTCTATCCATCTGTAACAGTTTATTTTCGTTGAATATATTTGTTAAAATATGGTATATAATTAGTTAATATAGTAAACATTTTCTGATTTATAAGGTTAATTTAAGTTTAAAAAAAAATAATAAGTGCGTCGATTTGACAAAGCAAACGAATATGTTTGTTAAGATATATATACTACATATTATGTCTATGCCTGCTCACCGTACAGGGATTCTAGATGAATCATTTAGAGTAGTTGCAGTACGTCTATGAAACCTATTCCGATAAATATTAAAAAATCACCGTCAAAACAAGTCTTTAAACGACAGGTGCGAGAGTACTACCTAAAACAGATAAGCACTGATATTACATCTTAACTACCATACGTTATTTTTAAGTACATATTATATTTATTTATGTATTGTATATATCAATATTATTGAATATTTTTATATGTATATATTATATATATATATAAGCCATATAATATTATATGTAATAAATAATATATTATAAATTATAATTATAGTTTAAATTATTGTCAATACACTGTTCTGATGCACGCTTTACTCTTGTTCCTACCATTGCTGGATGACTGGTAGAAAATGCTCTTAGAATTAAGTCCTCCAATTGTACATTGTTTTTGTTGAGCAATAAAGTATAAATAAATAAATAAAATATTTCTTTTTTCTTAAGATAAACCAAATTTACACGACTCTAGTACTAACCCTAGATTATGATACAGATATTTATTTGTGTAGGTAGTCATGAGCAAAATATTGATTTAAGAATTTAAAACTATAGCTAGCGATGTGTCTAACGATACATTTTCACTCATTGCACCAAAAGAAAGTCCACATTGGGAGTTCCTTAAGCTCAGTATTTTTACAGGACAATCCATCTGACCAATGCACTCATTCTGACACCATCTGGTTCAACCGCATCTATCTAATACTATAAAAAATATTGTCCCGACATACTGAGCGACTGACTAAGAAACAACGCACAGCCTAAGCCGCTGGTCGTTAAATGAGGTGAAAACGTTTGTATGAAAGTTCTTTGTTTCTAAACTTTAAGTGATGAAAATTGGTATTTAAGTAGTTCATTTAATAATAATAATAAAGTTATCAATATGTTTTTGCCATGGGTTGCAATGGGGGATAAATGTCCAAAGTTCTTTATTTGGAAGTAAAGTTTAAGAAAATTGTTCATTTAAAATAGAATAATATGTTATCAATATGTTTCGCCAGGGGTGCATAAAGGTGGTGCAATGTGAAATAAAAGGTTCATTATGGAAAGGTTTTCATTTATGAAGTTAAAGTGATATAAATTGTATCAAAGTTATAAAATGAAAGGTAATTTTATTAATATGTCATTATAGTTGCTTAGAAATAACTACTCTAACATTGTAGTTAACTCTATTATAATTAATTACACTAATATTATAGATCCAAAACTTTGTGTGTAAATGTCTTAGTGTGTAATTATGTTTGTATCCGTCTCTTAACGTTGTAACGGCTTAACTGATTTAACTAAAATTTTCAATGTACATAGCTTATACTCAGGATTAATACTAAGGCTGCTTATTAAAGCGGGCGAAGCCGCGAGACACAGCTTGTTACAAATATTTTCGGGGATCTTTTACACATTTCATACAATCTTAACTTATAAACAAATTTAAAAGGTGTGAAATAAACTATTCATATTTTCACATCCCCGCTATGCACTAAGTTCAATAAAACTTTTATTGCGGGCGTTGGAAACATTTACATCACTGAAACACAATTTCAGCCATACTGTAGAATAAAAAAGTTTAAGATTAAATAACTAAAAATTCTAAGAGAGTTCTGCCGTCAGCTCCCAGACTAATCTATATTTTTTGTTCCAACACTGAACGGTCGCGCATGATTTATTCCTGTGCAAAGATTCATTCTATGCTTTAGAGGTTTTAATACCTGCGGGATTGGATATATGAAAAATGGTGTCAAATAAACTGCACGACTACGTAAAAACATTAATGTATTCGTAATGGCATCGTATGTACTCTAAAAAAGTAATCTGCGTTATCGATAACATATTTCATTACATTTTTTAGTTAAACTAATCCAGTGATCTTATTTAAATGCTTAAAAATGCTTTCATACTCACAGCCCCACACTAAGTTCAATGAATTGTGTCGACGAGGGTGCCAGTAACTTTTACGTCACACCCACAATCAGAAACACAAATTTCCCTTGAGAAAAAAACTTGTGTTCCCGCTGGAAATCGAACCCGATATATCTACAGCGGACGCCCACTCAAATAAGTACCTAAACATAGACGTAATTTTTTGTTCTATTTTAGATATTTATCAATAATAGTGTAGACAAATAATAATATATTTATATATATAATTGTTTTCCTGTCACAGTTGTTCAGTATTGTTTTTTCGTGTGCGACGTCACCTGCCGTTCTCAACGGAAGACCAGCGCTGGTTTTTTAAACCAGCATTATGCCGAGTTGAGGACGGTTTGTGGTAAATAAGTAAAAAAAAAAAAAACTATTTGTACACTTTTATCAATAGATTTTTTTTGCCACAAATAAATATATGTCTTTATTTCTTTACATAAAATGTCAATCATTATCTCACCCATAAGAAGCCCGCTGCTGGATATAAGCCTTCCCCATAAGTTACCAAAAATAACGAAGCGACCAACATTCACCTATTTCTTAACAATGATAGTCATAAGTAGGTACATGCCACTTTCAATGAAAAAAAATACTTACCTTACTATTATGTAACACGGGTCTAATAAAACTTTTAATCCTTTTGCCATACCTACATGTGTAAACATTTCAATAACAAATAAAATGTATAAACGTATTTTACTAGTCCCCATATAAACATGTTATCGAGTTTTGGTTAATTATTTCCAGATTTATCTAAATGTAAATCCTAATCATTTTCAACTGACTTCAAAAAAGGAGGTTCTCAATTCGACTGTAGGTTTTCTTGTTTGTATGTATGTTACGCAATATCTCCGCCAATTATGAATCGATTTTGATGATATTTTTTATTTGGTTAAGGTGGTCCCATATACATTTTATCGAAATCGGTCTAGCCAAAACCAAAATATAAGCGATGAAGTCGTTTTTTTAAAGCTTCGCTTGCGTTTCAGTTATGTTTCGAAAGTTCACTATGCGGATGTCACTTTATTTAGAGAAACAAATGCAATAGCTCTCAAGTAAGCACGCACTCGGAGGTTATTGCTACCCAGTTCTACAAAGTGACGTGGGCAGTACATGAGCTTCAGTATAATTCTTTGGAACGGTCAGGTATCTCTGTGTTTTAGTTTTGTAAAGCAAACTAAATTTGATACAATTTGAGCTGAACCAAAGTACTCTAGCTTCATTGATTGCACAGAGTAGATAAGTTACATTGCTGAGGATGGTAACACTTAAAATATATTATTGCTACAATATAACTACACGACACAAGTCATAGAACTTTGTGTGGGGACGTGACTGTGAAAGCGTTTATGCACTTGTCACCCTGAGATATATGACATAAATTTCTTTACGTCCTGTATTTCACTGGAAACATATCTATGGGCCTATTTGTTATAGAATTGCCTATTTCCTAAAGCTGAACTAAAACACACGTCAACACGTTAAGCTTAGAATAACCGGCTCGATCTTAAGTATAGCTGTTGGAACACTATTTAAATCATGGCGACCGATAATAAATGTATTAAATAAATGTTAAGTTGAATCGTTAAGCTTTAGACACGTTTTATATCAGCTGTAATATAATATTTTGTAATATTTGTTGATCTCTGTATAGCATTTTCAATTAGTTATGAAGGCTAGGGAAAAATCCTAAATGTATGAATAAACCCCAAAATTGATTGTTATGTGACGGTGTATAGTACCTATAAATACAAGCATTAAGAGCCTCGAACAAACAGCGAGCATTTTTATTGTGTTTGCGACGTACAAACTAACAAGATCTGCGTATTATGGAAAATTACGTCACTTGACAGAAACGCATTGAATTTCAAATTTGTCGCATCTCTGTCAAATGACGTAATTACTCAAATACTCATTTATTCTATTTATTACTGTAAGGTCTTAAATGAGATTCTTAATTAAAAATACAATAATAAAATGTAATTATACATTTATTTTCAACCGACTTCAAAAAAGGAGGTTCTCAATTGGACTGTATGTTTTTTGTTTGTATGTATGTTACGCGGTATCTCCACCAATTATGATCGATTTTCATGTTTTTTTTATGTTTGGTAGATTATACTTTAAATATCATATACATTTTATCGAAATCGATCCAGCCAAAACCAAAATATAAGCGTTGAAGTCGGTTTAATAAGCTTTGCTTGCGTTTAAAGGCTTTAAAGGCTACTAGTATGAGAGCACCGACTAAATGAAGCTCATATTCGACAAAAGTAGACTATTGTAGGTAGTCGTGTCAGGATTTTTGGGCCACCTGAAAGTGTCTCGCATGATTTAGTAGGCTTTTTGACGGTTACTACTCAGTTCAAAACTCACTAAGAGCTCTTCCGACTTACTTAGAGCCGTAGATAATGTAGCTAATCTTTGCTAATGGGTAAAAAACAGGGTTTGTTGTAAAGACACACGATAGAAGTGAAACATTTGTATGACAGGGAAACATTTTAATTATTCATCACAGTGTTTACTCCATAACTTTTCGTCACTCAGAAATATCAGAATTTCAAATCCCTTCCATAAGAAGTTTAACTTTTTTTTGGAACGAAAGTTCCTTATCGCGCGTTGTGAAAGGGGGCTAGACGGAAAAAATTTAAACCAAAAGTTGTAACGACACTTTTTGCTATAGTTGTAAGCCATACCACGTTCTCGTCCGATCACCGAAGTTAAGCAACGTCGGGCGCGGTCAGTACTTGGATGAGTGACCGCCTGGGAACACCGCGTGATGTTGGTTTTTGCGTGTTTCTTTTAATTTTGGAACGAAAGTTCCTTATCGCGCGTTGCGAAAGGGGGCTAGACGGAAATTGAACTTCGTTCCATCCAGGTATCCCTTGACACGTCTCAAGTTTTTTTTTATTTGTTATTCTGTGTCCTCAGTCAATATGTAGAAAGCTAGCACTCTGCCTTTTAAGAATAACTAGAACTGTACTCCCTTCCCTTCTCACCGTGACCCCTCTACCTCACATCCGATGAATATGGCCCGAAGGAAATGATGAAAGTGGTTTGTCCGCTCGGGGTGCGACGTAATATCATCACAACGTCATCGCCGTTGCCTTGGGGCGATGAACCAAGCAGATTATGGCACGGTGTGAATGAAAATAAAAATCAGGATATGCACGTACGAGTATATCGCATAGGGTGAAGTAATATTGAATAATATTCTCATACCTTATACATACCTTCATATCCAGTACATAGTGTCGCAAATAGTTAGGTTATTGCATCGGAAATTCTACGACAGAAATTTTCTGATTATATAGAATCCGCAAGCTGTGAGTCGCGGCTTTATTCATATATAAATATTATATTCCTTTTTTTGTATTGAACCAATAATTACTGTATCCCCAAAAATATTATTTAAGCCGGTCAGCTTACTGAAACAAAACATAGAATAGTAAAAAACAAAGATGTATATTTATATATTTTCTGATGAGTACAATATGGGAGTTTTCAAGTCGCGAGTGAATAGGTATCTTCTAGACTAGCTTGCTCCATCGACGACCACATCGTCGCTTACGATCAAAAGTTTGCCTATATTGAATGAAAAAAAATAGAAGGAAATTCTGTCAAGTTTAAAGGGTTTTAAAATAAGCCTCAAAACAATATAAAATTCTTATGGTATGCTTCTTGTGTAATTTGCAGCTTATATATTAAAGTATTATGGTTTGTTCCCGGTCATATATTACATTAAACTAAAAACTAAATTAAAATTAAACAAAAAAATAAAATAAACTAGAATTAGAGATACGAGTAAATATGTACAAAACTTAATCTAATAGACCGCTACCAGTAGGCAAAGTACCCAAAATGTAAATAAATTGGCAATATGCTTACTTGCCTTATTTTAAATAGATATAAACATTTAGACGTGAATCTGGTCTTATTATCTCGGTTAAGAGATCGAGTTAGAGAAAGAGAAAGTTTTTTAATCATCTGAAGAAAGTACTTAAATATAAATGTTATGTGTTCATTTTTAAGAGCTGGTGTAAGAACTATATACAACTATATACAGGTTTCCTAGGACTCAACTTTAAAAAATAATTCTTTCAAGAAAACGTTCACTAATCATATTTTCAGGATTTTATTTTCAGATTATGCCCTCAAGTATATATTATTCAAATATGAAAGCAGATTTTTTATTGTAACTGAATACAGCTTAATTTTAGCGGCTCAAAAAAGTTGAATAGCATTTTAAGAACATTCAAAAGTTACCCGAGCACACTATTCTGTAGCAGCCTACGATATCGTAGCAGCACGCTGCCGCTGCTGTCGTAGCTGCTATGAAAACGAACCTCTACGCTGCAGTGTAGAGTTTCTATTTTTAGAGTTCTGCAGAATCGAAAAAGTCAATCGACTAGTTTTAAATAACTCTGGTAAATTTTACACAAATGTCATTTCTGCTTGTAACATAATTATGTGCATGTTTCATAATAATTGACTCTAATTCCGCTATAAATGCACAGTTCGTCGAGCTCAATATGGAGATGGTTCCGAGTATCAAATTAGCAAAGTCTTGCTGCTATAATTAAACGTTTCCTCACCGAGTGCAAAACCAATACATAATTACGCAGTAGTTCAATTTCACAGAAAAAAATAATACTGTAAGATATATGAAAATTTCAACTATCGTGAGTATTATACATAATTTATGTTGTATACGGCACACATTAACTGTAAAACGTAGTTCTACTAAAATAAATGACTAAGTAATTATGTATTTAAAGATGTTTTAAATGAAAAAAAAAACAGTCATGTATATTTTAACAGCTTGGAACTTACGACTTGGTAGGTATCTGGTTCTGGGAGTAATTATGTATGCCACTCAGTGAATGTTTCCGGCACCCATGATACAAATCATCTAACTTAATGTGGGGCTATAAGTGTGAAAGTTAAGTTATGTTATGTTATCATATTAAGGATACAAAAAGATTAGATATATTTTTAGTGTAATCTTATGAAGAAAAAAGCATTCTCAGTCATCAGTGAATGCGGATAAAACAGTATTATCTTAACATTTGTAAAGAACCCATACTGTTTTTAAATCATATTGGTTTTGGAAGTAAAGGAGCTGCGTTCGAATAGTTCAAATTAAACTTGGTTATAGGAACGAATTAACGTAAGCAAACTAGTAACTTATTCACCTTTGACGAGTTACCTACAGTAACAGGTGTATTCAATAATACAAAGGACTGTTCATTCCCGCCTTCTAAATGTGTCGTCATACTGGTACCGTTTTTAAAGTTGATGGATAATAATTAAACGCAAGCAAAGCTTAAAAAAACCGACTTCACCGCTTTGCGGAACCTGGATCAGATTTAATGTATTGCACACGCATTATTGACGATAACTCAAAAACTAGAAATCAGATCTTGATTAAATTTCAATGGGACCACATGAAAAGCACCAGCTTTCAAATAAAAAAAATATCATCAAAATCGATTGACAACGAAAGAAGTTAAGAGGTAACTCTTGAAGTCGGTCAAAAACGAGAACTTCGTTAAAGTAGTCCACAGAATACGCATTATTGACGATATTTCAAGAACTACTGATCCGATCTTGATCAAATTTAAATGGGACCAATTGGAAAGCAACATCATTCGAACAAAAAAAAATATTTCGAAAGCTGTTCACGTGGAAAGAAGTTATGAGGTAACACACATAAAAAAAAAGTTGTCTTGTGTACCTCCTTCTATTTTGGGAAGTCGGTAAAAATAAGCAGTCAAAAATGTCAAAATTAAGATAAAAATAAAACATTTAATCATAAACGCTTTCACACTTACAGCCCCACTCTAAGTTTGTAAACTTGTTTAGTAAATGCCAGTAACATTCACATTACCTACACAATCATACCCAAAACCAGGAAC
Source organism: Lomographa bimaculata (assembly GCA_948107665.1). NCBI lineage: Eukaryota > Metazoa > Arthropoda > Insecta > Lepidoptera > Geometridae > Lomographa > Lomographa bimaculata. Next base: position 9,319,522 of record OX403603.1, read on the forward strand.
AGTTTCTCTTGGGGAGAAATCTAGCATTTCCACCGGCAATTGAACCCAATACCCTCTGCTGGGAATGAATATAATTATACTTACATTACACTAAGATTCAAACACTAAGATTCGACATTATTTACGTGATCATATAGATAATAATTACTAGATACAATACGTGAGGTAACACACAATTATATAAATATCAAATAAGTAGAAAACGTCACTTCTTTACATAGGTAAATCCCCGAAAACATATTATATCTCCTTTGTAATTCTTCTTCTTAACCTTTTTGCTAAATACTTAGCGATGCAAACAGCATTCGGCCTAGCTTCGTAAAAGTATTTTTCTGTACAAGAACTATGGCTTGATAGTAAATTTGCCATAGTTTGTAGACGTTCAGTTCAGTTATTAATCATCATTATAGTATATTTCTACTTGCCTTTGTTTATTTCTCGAATTTTAATCTAAAGTAACAAAAAAAGTAAACCAATTACTTGAACAATTATCATACCTTGTGATTTGCATAAACATTAATTACCTTACCACTGCAATATTGTAAACACGCAGTTAATTTAAATAAGGTAAATAATCAAAAATGGCAATTAAACTACTGATTCTGATACGAAAAGTGTTTACATTAACATTCCATAACCAATAACCGAATCTTTTATGATTTAATTCAGCAAGTTATAGCATGATGGGAACGCTTCCCACTGGTAGTGGGCTTGAGCACTTGACTTACATGTAAACTGGGTGCCTTTTTGGTAACTTGGGTATCTGTGATATGGATGTATATTGTTTTATTTTAGTTAAAGGAAATGTAGGAATTTGGCCGAAATCAAATCAAAATCGTTTATTCACATGGGCTGCAAAGAGGCACTCATGAAAGTTAATGTCTCTACTGCCAGATTCGCAAAATAGCAGTCATCTCGAAAATAATCAAGAAATTCGGCGGCGCATTTTTTTTCGTTAATTTTTTTAATCATTCTTAAACACTAATACCTAATAAGATTAACCTAGGTGTATCTATTGATTTTGTTTAAATAGCATTAGTCATGCTAGGCAGAACTATAGTGATAAATTTAGAAAGGAAAAATTATCGCTTGAGGCGGGATTTGAACCCGCGGCCATAGGGTCTCATGCCCTGTTGCTCTAACCGCTGAGCTACTCAAGCCCCGCCTGAAGCGACAAAATTAACCTTTCCTTATTATTAACGTCTTACGGGGACATAAAACGTTAACTATACTAATTTTTCCTTACTAAATTTATCACTATAGGTGTATCTATATTATGTAGTCGCTAGAAAGATATAGATCAGGCATAACGCAATCTCAGTTTAAGTTATGTAATTATGTTCATTAACATAATACAATTTTACACCAGCCACACATATTCAGAATCATCCCTCTTCTAACTGCCCGTTGACTTAGTTAAAAGCAAGTTCGCCTTCTAAGCATATCAGGGTTTTGTTATGCTTTAAACACAGACATTTGACATCACCTTACCTGATGGAAAGTGACGATGCGGCTGAAGATGTGTGGCCTCACTCCATATGTGAGTGGCATATTCAAGAAGTTCGCCTTTTGACCGGTTCTGGCGAAACCCAAAGCCGGTCACTCAGAAGGTCATTTGCTTCAAGATAGCCAAAGAGTTTCTTGTTCAGTACACGTTCTATTGTCTTACAGAGAATGGACGTGACTGAGATCGGCCTGTAGTGGGCAGGGTCGGCGCGACTTCCTTTTTTGGGTTGGATTCCCGGTGGGAACACAAATTTTCTAGGTTCTAGCACCCACGACACAAGTCATTGAATATGTGTGGGGCTGTGAGGATAAAGCGTTATTTATATATTATTGTCATAGTCAAATCTTGCAATGGTCAATGTAAGGATTGATTTTTAGCGACATCCACCCATTGTGTTATATGAATGTGTTTGTCAATCATACAAGACTATGAAATTAAAAGTGTAGGGCTTTGAGTTTGAATTCGTTTTCATTGAGTTTAATGTATTAGCAGCCACAAAACATTGTCGCGAAACATCCCGTTGTTGGCACCACTGAGCTATCTCATATTTCGTTAAATCAGTTGTTAGTATTATATATTATAGTTATTTATAATGATTTTGTAACCAGTCTATGTCTTTCATCTAGTCTACATTTTATTGTTGTTCAACAAAACTTGAAAATGAGCCAATCTTGATTAAGCCCCGCGAACTCTAGAAGAAGAGAAATAACGCGACCGAAACATCCATCCTCTTGTGTTTGTGAGTACCGTTCATAAAATGCCCAAACAACTCGCATAAAACCCACATCTTCACATAAAATTTTATGGCTTTTCTGTATTAACAGCGTATGCTTGCTAAGGTGTGTTGTCCAAAGTATCTTCATGTCAAAATGAGTATTTTACATAGCCAAATACGATTTAGCAATCATTCCTAGGTGAAGAAAATACGCAGAACTTCTGTTTACATGGTAGTAGAGTATTTTCAATGCTACCATTAACTTTTATAGTATTGTCCCCTTATATAAAAAGTTGAAAAGAGCTATAAAAATATGAAAGGATATAAAGGAGATATATTTGTGTTTCTGGTTTTGGTTGTGATCGTGTGTTATGTGAATATTTCCGGCACCACGACACAAGTCATCTAACAAAGTGTGGGGCTGTGAGTCTGAAAGCGTTTATCTTATAAACGAGTTAACCTACAATATTTAAAATATGTTTTTTCTTATTTTGACTGATGTTAAAAGTCACGCGCATGAAAGTAATAATTTACTTATAAGTATTCGCATCATGGTCACGCATCAAAATAAGTAAATCCTCTTTATATATAATTATAAGTACATAGTAGGTTTCTTGAATGTTTAATTAGAATCATCAAACGGTACAACCCATGAGATGTAAATAATATTGTTGAATTAAAAACTAATTACGATCGCTACTATATCTACGAATACTGTTTAGCATATGTGAATATCAAATAATCCCAATAAAATCGTTATTTTAACATTGTTTTAAGCAGTATTATAACACGGCAAAATTAACTGTAATGCTCACGATCTTAACTTAAAATATGTATTTTTTGAAGTGAAATCTTCTTTAGCGGCGTTTTGCACTTTTTGGGATGGTAAATTCGTAAGACGGAGGGAGAGTAGACCGCTGCGGGCGCGGCGTAGGAGAGGAAGTAATTAATATCCGACTCTCTTTCTGCCGCTCGGGGAAAATCTATGCCTGCTCCTGCTGTTTACAACGTTAATGTTCAAGTTTTCACTTCTGCCGGCACTCCCGAAATGCAACCCGATGTTTATTATTATAAATTTTGGGTTGTTGCAGAGTCACAATGAGATTTAATAGCTGTTGTCGAAATATTATGTCATGAAAAGTAAAAACTCACTCTTTTCAATCAAGAAAATCAAGAGATTTCTCGTTTCCCTAATAATAATAAATAAATTGTTTATATTAGCGTTTACAATTTGACTCGGCAGTCGGCACACAAGGTCAGTATAAAAGTCAACCGGGTGTAACAGTTTTGGAAGTTACAGCAAATCTTGGTCCTTTGGGCGGCCGAGCAGCAAAAGCTTTGATAACATTCTGAAGGCTTCACGTTAATTTGAATAAATCAAATCTGCAATTTAGAAGGTTCAAGAGAGCTAAGAAGTTTGTGGGTTAGGTTAGAATATCCATTTATACAGGGTTATAGATGGTAATCGGTAACTCGCCTCATTATTTATTAGTTCTGATAGGCTAGCGTATGAACACAATCTTACCTAATGGTAAGTGATGATATGGTCGAGGATGGTATATACGCTAAGTTTGGAATGACTGACTCATAAGGATAACTGCAGGGACATTCATTTTAGGGGTTTTTCAAGAAAAAGATGGGTCAAAGTTGGCGCATACTGATTTAACTTCCACTGTTTCACGGAGAAATAAAAATTAGACATCTACCAAAGTACTAGTCGCTCCGATCTGAGACCTCGTGCCTACACTTTGCCTAATAGAAAAAAAACTTTACGTAAATTTCAGTTTTAAATTCGTAGCCTATATTGAGATAGACCCTTGTACAACAAGTATGGGTCTAAAAACAGTTTGGTGTCTTACATAAACTATTTTTGTGCACCATAGTTTTTTTTAAATCGGTTTTGTACCTACTCTACTTGCTAAGTTCTTTAATAGATCCCACACGGGCAGAAAACAATTGTTGCCCTTGCTTACGTGTTCCCCTTTATTTACATTTAACATTTTAACTGCCACTTCTTACTTCGGGCCACAGTTTTACATTAACTCTGGGAATTTGAAGTCATTCGCTTGAACGGCTTAGACGCTAAATGCCTCTGGTAGACGGATGGACAGACAAAGTGCTGAACCAACCCAAATTAACACGCTCGATCAATTAGTTGTTTGTATTAATGCAACATTAAACTTATTTAATAAAAGATCCGCTTGATCAATCAATCTTGACCTTCGTAAAATTTAAGCTTTTAACCATCGAGAGTGCAGGCGAAACAATTTGCGTGACGCTTGACCCACACGCGAAATTATTATGTCGGTTATATGATGCAAAGATCTAGAATTGGGGCCTTTCGCCCAGTTATTGGTGTTATAATGCCGCAAGATAAACTATGACAAAACATGATCTACCACTGGCTTACGATGGATGACGTTTTTGAGCGTCTGGGTAGTGAAGCGTAGACACCACCAAAAAGCTTTTAGTACGATATTATAAATAAAAAAAAATTATGATTGTAACTTTTAAGCTTTCGCGATTGGAACACATAGTTAATGTAATATATCGGAACTTAATCGCGCTAAAAAACTATTTTTATTTACCTCGACGTTTCGATCAAGTTGCATTAGCCATGGTATCGAGATGGTGAAGTCTCATGTCTTCTCGTGACATGAGACTACTACTCAGGCGCTCAAAAATGTTATCCATCGTTAGCCAGTAGTAGATCATGTTATGTCATAATTTATCTTGCGGCATATTTATAAATAAAAATATTATTTTAGCGCCGATTAAGTTCCGAGATATAAGATAAACTATAATTATGATTGTACAATTATATAATTATAAACATGCAGGGAGAAGCTTGCAAGCGATTGACATAAAGTACATGATTAGAGATGCTGGTCTAGACTGGTCTAGAAACATATGAGAGTGCACTGATGCTAGTTCAGCACTTCAACCATTCAAGTTATCAGTTTTTTGTTTGCCAACCGTAGCAGCTCAGTAGCATCCTGTATTGTTTTGTTCAGGCACCGCCAGGATTGCTACTTATAACGTACGTTGAAATCATCAAAATAAGATATACGATAAATTGAAAATCCCAAAGAAACAAATTAATCCGGCTATCTCACAATCAGAACATAGAAAACCTATCCTATACGATGCGAGTGGTGTATTCTCGAAGTCTGTTTTCTTTTGGTACATGTATTTGTTTATCTCTCTATATCATCCTAGGAAGACTATACTAAGACTATAAAATAAGATCCGGCGTTCAATTTATCTCAATAAGTCTTTGGACTCTTTGGCCGTAGAATGTGAGACGTGTACATTTATGCCATTCAAATAGTTCTCTTTTTCTCTTTCGTAGTTATATATATATTTCGCTAGTTTTCTTTTGTTACAAATGAAGTACTATTTTATTTAGGCGTTGACGTCCAATAGATCTTTAGGTTGATAAGTAAACAAGTACAGTTTTTAAGCTAACATAGTCACATTCATAGATATAATTATAGTTTGATACATGATATTAAGTTCGGTATTTGGTACGGTTACAAGTGCAAAATGTACATAGTTAACATGCTATATCAAACATATGGGATAAAGTTCAAATAAATAATTATATATCTTTTAATATATAAACATCTCTTGTCACGGTGTTTTTGGTCACACTCCTTCGAAACGGGTGACCGATTTGTGTTTGTGGTCACACTCCTTCGAAACGGGTGACCGATTTTAATAAAATTGTTTTTGTGCATTTGGTAGGTATGAAAATTTGTCGTCAAGTATTTTTGTTGCCGCAAAGTATCTCACATGAATAAGGCTCAGGTGGGAATGTAGCGCGTAGAGAATAGAATCACGTAAAATATGATTTCGTCGAACGTGTCTTGCAGTCGCGGTGTTCCACCGGCTTGCAAGTGAAATGCAGTTGCAGTCACGTCTGCACTGTAGTTACGGTTTTGAAGAACACAATTGAAGCATTGTGTAATTCGTTGCTTTTTATATTGAGCTATCATTATAGATAGTAGAGATCATGTTAATAAACTCAGATTAATAAATACTTTCACAGTCACGCTTACAGCCCCACACTAAGTTTGATGGCTTGTTTCGTGGGTGCCGGAAACATTTACATCATACATAAAATCACAATCAGAACCATAAACACAAACTTTCATTGGAAAGGAAACTTGTGTTTCCGCAGGTAACCGAACCCGATATTCCTGCTTTAAAGGCAAAAGCGCGCCCAACTAAGCTAATGGGCAGTTACAGTACTAATAATATGTTACTAGAAGTAATGATAAACGTGTGCCTTTGAACTGTTATCGATTAATAATAAATTCAGAAACAATCTATCGTTACACTTATAATAAATACCTAATGGAATTTAATCTACATCAATAAATGTGGGTAACTTACACAAGTATTTCTATAGAACAATTATTTTGTGTAAACTTGGAGCAAACATTATACTGACTCGGCGATACTATCTAAGTATTAATTGGAAGTCAGAAACTTGGTTCAGTGTTTAGTGGTAGTTTATCTTCTAAAATATGATGGTTAATTAATAAAAGGTTATTGGTTTTGTTTCTGTAAAAGCAATTAACGTTTGAAACATGCTGTTGAAAGTTATGAGAGCCTGACCTACATCAAACTTTTGACTGGTTGTGGAATCGGGCATCTAGAATTAGTTACAAATTTGTTATTATTGTCTAACTAGCTAAAAAAACAACTTTGTTACCGACGTGAAAGCTTTTCAAGGTCTTTCTGTCTTTTTATTAGCTATATGCAAATGAAAGTAACACTAAAATCACTAAAAATAATATCAATTGCGTATCTCATACATTATAATGTCACTTTATGATTTGTTTTTAAACTATTTATTAATAATATAATTAACGTCTACGTGTTTTTTATTTTTTAGTTATATTTAACATAATTATGTTTATAAGTGGAAATTTTTAAATGGCTTTCCTGACGTATCAGTTTATCTATATTTTGTAACTAGCTGTAAGTTTTCCTACAATTAATAAATAAAATAAAATAAAAATAATATATATGGATGAAAAATATACAGAAGCATTCAGTAAGGTAAATAACATAGTACAATGTGTAATGAAGGCAAAAGTTTGACGTTAATGATTTTCTAAATTATGTTATTTATTATAATACGAAAAAATATATTACATTAAACTAATAACTAAATTAAAATTAAACAAAAAAAACTATAATTAGATATAAATATGTACAAAACTTAAGTCTAATAAATAAAAAAAAAATATATAATAATAAATAAATAATATATAATACATTTTCTAAATTATTTTAAACTATTACACCTGCACCCAAATGGTTCAACGTAATTATGTCTGTTGACCTCACATATTCATTAGATAAAACTGTTTGTAACTGTTTACTCGCACACATATTGCCCGTAAAAAACTACTTTACTATGCAGAGTTAAAAAACTCAAACAAATGAAAGTTAGGAAAAAAATCTCTAAAGCATATTATAAATATTAGTACAAATACCTAAACCTTTTCCGCACAAAAGTATTTGCACATTTTTATGCTTTCGACTTTAAAATATCCTAACAAAAAGCAATCTCCACAATCCCTCACTCAAATCGAAAAAAGTAAATCAAATAAATTATTTACCGATCGCGGTAAACGATGGAATTCGGAGGCGTCGAACAACAGTCTACAGGTGTTAAAAGTATTGACAACATTAGTAAACTTCTTACGACACGTCCTACGGAGAAAATACTTCGGCAGAGATAAAAAAACAGTAGGTTTCTCCCTGATTGAATTGTACAGCTGTTGGAAGTCCTTGACGAAATTATTTCTATTGGAGCATTTTGTTCGGCGACAAAGTTAAATTGGATTTCTTATGGTGGAAGTGTCTTGCGAAAGTGGCAAAGGAGCGGTTGAGTTTTATTCAGCTGAAGTTGTTTTAGGTTATCACAATAGGTCTTTATTGCATGACATTGAGACGAAACGTTGGGATTATTGGATTATTGCCTTTTATTAGCTGTATCATGTTACGGTATCATCTGAAATGGCCAAAATTAATGCTGTAGCGAATGGCGTATAAAAATACTGTTACTTTGATGATGGTAACTCGTCTTGCGTAATGGTCGACAGATTGAAATTTATAGTTATTACAATCGTTAATTAATATTATAAAATATACATACGCTTGCTGTGTTGCTCGGTTTTTCCCATGTTCGTGATGATTATGATAATTAATCAAGTAATATGTACTATGATATATATTATTCTATGATTTAAGCTACGATTACTTATATAAAAGTTTGGCGAAGAATTTTAGATAATGTCGGTTAAGTAGTAAAGTTAAGCCGTGAAAATTATGGAACAGATAATTAATTACTATTATAGTTGTAATAAGTATGAAATAATATGTGCAATTATAATATAAAATGTTTAATTGTTCATAAAACGCATCTTTCGTTAGTTTGATATGAACTTTAACTATATTAAAAACCCCTTAGACAAAACTTATCAAATGAATTAATAAAATAATTTAAAAAGAGCTTAGCCACCTAGATTACACACGCTTACCTAGATGTTAAAAATGTAAACGAAATCTTGTTTTTCTTTCACGGCAAAGAATACTGTACACAATAGAATATTTTATTATTTATTTCTTTACCGGGAAAGAAAAATATACTAAACAGTTATTTGAGAAAATCTCGTTTCTTCTCGTCTTGAATTTTCTGAACACAAGTGTACCATGTACATTTACATGAAAATAGTTAAAATCCACGGCACCTTCACAGCGTAAAGTTAAAGTATGTCAAAATTAAAATACCTACCACGTTCGGCATAGCGCCTTCTCTTGATTTTTTAGTCTTCTTATTCAAACAGCTCACACCTCGGCTATTATAAAAGAACCATTTAATTTAACAAGTGAGAGATTTCTTTCCGTACATGGTGCGCAATATTTCATGTAAGTTGGAGCTCCTTGGCGCTGTTAAAGCTGGTATCACGTAGTATATGAATTCGCTAAGGTACGGGCTGACTCGTAGACTATTTGCTAGCTTTACGGTTTCAATTCACGTGCCTAAGACTAGCTACGTTCTGACATGAAACAACGCGGTGAAGAACAAGGTTTAAAGTTAAGACTTTGATATATATTAATTTAGAGTGTTTTTCTGTCTGGCAATTTTGTGTTGGTCTCTCATTCGTTGGTGAGCAAAAAAATAAACTACATGCCTGGTTAGAAATTATCCTCGTTCGTAGGACGTGGGGTTAATTTTGCTATAGCAACGGGACATACCGTTTCCCTTCTTATCCACCGTGGATAATATATCCACCAATGCTTCCATGCTCAGAGCGAGGAAAGTATTACAGAGGGGAAATGATTTTTATCTACTCCTCAGGGAAAAGTATCCACCCACCATGCTAGTAGGCCTAGCTGGCTAGGCTACCTGTGAGCGGCCCTTAGCATGAGTGTACCAGGATGACCTCGAATAGAAATAGATGGTGAGAAATCGTGAAGCGAGTGCTCAATACGAAATGACGACTACAACCGCTCTGCCAAGAGAAAAACGAATAAGAAGAAGTAAAAATATAAAGAAGAAGTAGATTTTTTTAATCATACTAATTTATAAAAATAAAAAATTACAATTAGTGTAAGAGACAAGACATTGGACAAAACTTAACAAATTATTTAACCGTGTTTCAATAATTTTACTTACATTTGATTGATGGATATTATACAGACTGAAAGATGTGGACAAAGTTTTTTATTTTTCAAGTCACAATGAAATTAAAATTTTGTTTTTATTGCCAAGGATGGCTGATAGAAGCAGCTACTAACAAAAAAATCACAAAAGCTACTGTACATAATACACGTATTGTTTAAAACGCTGAATTTTTTAAACAATGGAATCACTCACGAAATAGAACAACGAATTACGAGCTCGTTTGTACTTATCTAGGTCAGTAAAATAATAATAACAATTTAAGAATTATTCCTGCTATTCTATTACTAGAGAACATCTGGATCATAATGACATACTTGTATTTATTTCTACTTCAACAATGTTACTTTGTTAAGAGATAATATGCTTCGCAAACGAACTGGTATTTCATAATATTCTCGAATAAACAGCCAGCTTGTCTCGCAGGAGAGCCTAATTTACAGACTTGGCAACACAAAAGAGCAAATGTTCTGAAAATTTGCCGGATTACCAGTTAATACATACTCCGGGCTTTAACGAATAGCAACCTTCGTCACAGGATCCGACCAAAATGTGTACAATTTAATCCATCCAATTTCAACGCATGTCTCGCATTAAAACGAATCCGTTGATGTTACTACAAATATTTCAGATTTGGTTAAATAACTCACAAACTTTAGATAAAGGGTGCTGTAATAGCTGTATCAACCCAGCCTCGTGATTTAATTAGATTTTCTGAAGTGGAATTTCACGAATGACTTTTGTATTTACATGTTATGTCAGGTCGAAAATAATACACATTCGTTGTTTGGGTCAAAATAGTATAAATGCCTACCTCTGTCATCTAAGAAATAAACGTAACGAAATATAGGGTCTCGGTAGATTTGCAATAATATTTAACAACTATTAATTATTATAAACACGTGTGTATGAAATATATGTGAAACGGTATAAAATAAACAAACAAAAAACATTCATCTGGTACTTCACATACTGGATTTGTATTCTCATATCTTATATTTTTCTTGTTAACTTAAATTTACTTGAAGTTTTGGGAATGAGACTATATAAGAAATTAATATATTCTATAACTGTTCCACTCCGGCAACAAAAGGAGTAAAAACAATTTATTTTTCAAGTCTCGTTTTAAATAAAAATATGATTATGGACATCAACGTACCACATAAAACTGCCTTGTCCAATAAATTTGTTTTATTTTTGTTATTTAATGTAACTTACTCTCTGTAATACAAACTTACGATTACACTGAAAGGCATCGGAGTGCAGGAGAAGTTATCAGAAACAGGTTTAAGTAGTACTAGATACTTACAATTTTATATAAGTCGTAGGTCGGTAAAGTACCCAATAACCTAATTTATAATTTAGGTAATAAATTTCACGAGACTTAATTGCACTAAAATTATTTTACATTAAAAATGTATAACTTACTAGTTGTGACCGGCGCATTCGCCCGCATTAATCAAATTAAAATGAAAAGTCCTATATATCTATCTACCTACGTTCCAAAGCTAAATCAGTTCAGTAGTTTGACCTGATTGGATAACAACTATCTAAACTTGTTATTTATAGTAGTGAGATGAGATAGGATAAGTCATTGTCTGATAAAGAGCACCATCCACACTCCAAAATTAAACATAATTAAACGCAAGCAAAGCTTAAAAAAACCGACTTCACCGCTTTATCTTCGTAACTTTGATCAGATTAGATGTACTAAACACGCATTATTGACGATATTTCAAGAACTACTGATCAGATCTTGATCAAATTAAATGGGATCAATTGGAAAGCAACATCTTTCAAACAAAAAAAATCTCAATCGGTTCACGAAGAACGAAGTTATGAAGTAACAAACATTTTAAAAAAATACAGTCGACTTGAGTACCTCCTCCTTTTTGTTCAGTCGGTAGAAAAACAATTACCATAGCCAGTAGGGACCATCATTTTGGACGGGTAATGTAAAATAAGTAACGAATTCGTACGGCTTTGAGCGAACTTTGACTACAACAATTTTGGTATCGAACACATGCGCTGACCCTGTGCTTTATAATTGTTAGCCTATTGAGGGGAATTAAATAAACGTCAGCGAAATTCGCGAAGTTTTAATTACTTCTCATTCTGTTTTAGCCTGATTCGGTGGAGTTCAATTTTGGAGGGATTTTCATTGGTCGTGGCTGGGGTTCATAGCCGTTTGATCTTTTTTGTTTTTCTAATGCTTTATTGTATTCATAAGACTCGTCGACTCGCATTTCAGTTTAGTGAATAGTTCGTGAAAATATATTTGTATGTGATATGAAGGTTTGAAAAGTTTATTAAATAGGTAATTTTGTAGATATTACTTTCTTGCGTTCTTTGAATTTAGTATTGCCATCAAAGAAGCTAAATTAATAAGGTAAACTAGTGATTTTGCAATAAAATGCCAAGAATTTTTTAATATAATTCTTGACAAGCGATTTTTGGACCTCATCTTACCTGATAGATTGGAATCTGGTAAATGATGCAAGTCAATTACCATTATCACACAAAGCCTACTAGCTCCTACCGATAGCTACTCGTATACCAATAGACATAATAAAGAGTAAGATTTTCTACTAATTGAAAATAGTACCTAAATCGAGTACAGTCGTATACTCGAAGTACTGGTAGAGTGGCAGGCAGCTAAGGTTGCAATAAAACCTATCTCTGATAGGTCTAATAAGCATTTGACCACTCTCTCGCCATTGTTAGTTGACGGCAAGTCTCTGCCCTCTACGCCGGAGGTTCTGAGTTCGATTCCCGGCAGGAGCACAAATTTCCTAACCAAGGAAGATTTGTGCTTTTAGTTCTGGGTGTGAATGTGTACGTAATATGTAAATGTTTCCAGCAGTCGTGATACATGGGTTTTTTTAAGTATCGGGCTGTGAGTGTGAATGAGTTTTTTGTTTTTGTTGTTGGTATGTAATGGTGTGATCAAGGATGGTGAACACGCCGGGTGGTCTAGAGTGTGACTGACTCCCAAGTGATGCCTGGTTTTGACAGCATTCGCAGGATAAAAAGAGTTAAACCTGCTATTATGACTAACCCACGGAAAGTAATATTGAATTGTGGCATAGGATAGCACTTATTACTTTTATTTTGAAACACGTTAAACCTGTTTATATCCCTTGCTACTTCAAATATTCTACAAAAACTTAAAGAAAGAAAAATTTAAAAATCTTCGCTTAAACGAAAGTTAAATAATACGAAAAATCTTTGTAACTTCCGTGATAATTATACTTAATTGCGTGCTGTCAGCGCGCCAGGGCTCGAAGATACGAAGCTGTTTTTGACTATTTAACTTATACTGACAATTAGTTATGTTTCCAATTAGTGAAAGTTTCTTGAGCACTGCTTTGGCACAATCTAAGTACATCATTTCCGTACATACCTAATCTGTGCGAGCGAATTCGGTGAGAATTAGCTCATTAGTGCGAGTGATTGCATCAACGATAAAATATTATTAATTATGCTTTATATTTTTAACCGACAACGGAAAAATAAGATGGAGGTTATCATTCAATCAGCGTATGTACGTATGTTTGTTCATTTATAGTACCTAAACTAACAAACTGATTTCACAACTATGATATAAATATATATATTAATAAAGAAGATAGTTATGCATTCTGCGCTGCAGGTTATAAACCTATTAGATCCAGCTAGACCACTGGCATCGCGTCTTGTTTCTGGGTGGCATGAAATCTCCATAAACATGATGTTACTCTTAACGAAACGTTCTCTTTTCTACTAAACGGAGTATGTCATTTAGCTAAGACGTACCTATAGCTCTGTTAATTTTATTATTTAATTCGTTTTTGAAAACACTACTCAAGTTTTCTTAAAGTTGATTACATGTATAACGTAAAAAATATGTTTAGGGTAAAAAATATGAAGTCGATTATTTAATAGACTGGTTATACTGTCTAATTTTTGTCTTGTTTTTAGATTAATAAAGCAAGAAAAAATAATGTAACAAAAATTAGGTACAATATTATATTTTTACTTAACCTAAACCTATGCTAAAATTTAGATCGCCTCAAATGCATGGATGTGTATATTGCACCTAAAATATACTATTATCAAAAGAGATAGTAAAATGTGTGTTATTTTTTAGCTTTAAATCAAGAGTGAATAGGTATCTTCTAGGCAAGCAAGATGCGACACATCTTCACACACATCACTTTCCTTCAGGTGAGATAGTGGTCAAATGCTTGCCTATTTAGCATAAAAAACCTTAAATGTATTTAGCGTGGCCACCTGAAAAATATTATTAAGCTATTGCATAGCTTCTATCGCGGGCCTTGAGCGTGGAGACCAAATCCAGAAATTCCGTAACGAAAATAACCTAACACCCCCCACTCCGACCGGCACAGCGGTGATACTTTTTAATTTTGCCATCTATCGATGAATAGCAGAACTTTTAATGACTTTTTGAAATATCACGCTTGTCTCTTTAGTTCAGCAATTCACCTCTAGGTGGCAGGAAAAAAAATACTGAATTAATAAAATAAATAAATAATTATAATTGCATAAGTTGATAAAAAATGCTATGCAATAGCTTTACCGCGGCAGTCCCCGAGTGCCACACGTCTTTTTTTTATTATTTTATGTATTGTATATATCATAGTACTGAAGTTATTACGCCACGTAATATTTGTCACAATTGATCGCTTGGCACCTGAATAATCACATCGTAGTCACTTTCTCCGCTTAGATGTATTTCATTAAGCGAACAGAAAACGGCAGGGCATCGCGTTTAGAATTTTAATGAGGATGTCCGAAGAGCAATTACAGCGACATGCGTAATGAGTATAGACAATGACGTGGAATTAAAATAAATTGGTGTTGTAAATTATTCGTTCCAAAAAGAAACTTGGTATTCTTCGTTTTTGATTTCCTTGATTTATTCTTCTGATTCGGCCTATTACTTATACTACGGCAGATTATTTTATACTTCATAACCATACACTAAAGATTCCGCAATAAATATTAACAACTTCAAGAAATCAATTATAGTTCAATCAACTATCGTTTATTCTGATAATTAAAAGCAAGGACATATCTCTAGACTATATCAAATAGGTTTAAACTGTCATGGTCACTCACATTACATTTGTTTCTATTTCTGGGTGTGATTGTGTATTTGATGTAAATGTTTCCACCACCCACGATACAAGTCTTGGAACTTTGTGTGAGGTTGTGAACGTGAATGCGTTTGTTTGTTTTTTTAAACTTAGAAACGGAATGTTGGTACTTGGAATATTAGCACTTCTACAAACAATATGGATGACCACGACAATAGGGTTTTTGAAAAAAAAAAATTATATGTATTTTTAAACTTTATTATTAATAATATTGATATTTAATGCAAAAAAAAATAAAAAACAAATTTACAAAATCCCAATTAAAGAACATGCGTTGTTGCTGATCTCTTCCTTACCTATTTTGATAACAGGGACTCTAGAAATAACTATTTATTTTTTCTAACATAAGCCCTAATATGGCTTGTTAGACCAAAATAGCTGGATATCTATAAAAAGTACTAATAATTATAAAGGTGTTTTGAATGTGTTAAGTCAACCCTTACATTTAAATCTCCATTTAACATAAATAATCTTATAGTATAACATGGATTAGTTAATTACTGAAAAATATCAATGTTCAAACGTTTAAAGCTACATTTCTTGCTAACTGTATGTAAGAAGGTAAATAATTTTAAAACTCTCAAATTATACCATTTAGTACAGTGACGCAGGCGATGAGTTTCACTCTGTCACTGGACAAATTACCAACCTATATTCAAAACGTTTAGAGCGTAATAAGATCTAAGCAAAACAATTTGGTAGCAAACCTTTATACCGGCAATACGATCACAAACGTATCACTTGAACATTGGCACGCTTGCAATCGTCAAGTCTGCCTCG
This sequence comes from Lomographa bimaculata, assembly GCA_948107665.1. Classification (NCBI taxonomy): domain Eukaryota; kingdom Metazoa; phylum Arthropoda; class Insecta; order Lepidoptera; family Geometridae; genus Lomographa; species Lomographa bimaculata. The sequence goes on from OX403603.1 coordinate 9,335,388, forward strand.
GATCCGCAGCCACTTGTCCTGGCCACTCCTGATGGGCGGATGATACGGCACGCCACGACCCGAGTAAGATGAATGTTCGGTGATACGAGTCGCCTTGGCGGTGAAATGTTTTATGTGTATGGTATCAAAACCAGCTCTAACGTTGGTTGATTAAATGCTGAATACTGAAAACATTTTAAGCTTTTAACATAAATAAATTGTTTAACAAGCATAGAGCGTAGACAAAAGCTGATGAGATCATTGTTGCAGTTGTATGACTAATCTCTAAGAGATATTTTTATCAGAAGCATCCGCAGCGCTGTGATTGCTTCTAATTAGTAAACATTGCGCTAAAGGATTAAACTTTGTTGTATTCTAAGTATATACTTACCTTATATTATAAATGTGACTATTTAGTTAAGTGTTAGGTTACGATTAAACACGTGTCGAACAAGGCTTGGCGAGAGCATAGGCTACGGAGTTCGCATTGTACTAATACTAATGTTCTAACCCTAATAATAATTAATAACAGTAACTTTAACGTTCGGGCTGGGTGAAATGTGCATCCTATTTATAGCCTAGCAATATAATTGGAATATGGATTTGTGAAAACTAACACACAATTGTTGTGTTTCAGTAGGTTTCAACATTAAAAATATACACTATCCTTGACTTAGTTTGCATTTGTAGTATTGCAATGAATGGTAAAAATGTAAGCCTTCAATTGTTTCATAAAAAAAGTCCAGGACAGCATATATCTAGAATGTATATATTATAGCCCAGCACAAAATACTTTTCTTTGTTAAAAATAAAGAAAAAGCGGCGTCTTTTTTCATATATAGCTATAGGTTATAACTTATTTTTGAACTTCGAACTGCCCACTGGCGTAGTTATATGTGCGTTCGCCTTTAATGCACCGGGTTCAATCCCCGGTCGAAACACAAGTTTTCTCCTTACGGAAAAATGTGTTTCCAATTCTGTGTTTGATGTAATATATTGTTAGTGTGTGGTCATATAAAGTAAAATTTTACTGACCCACGGCTCAAGTAATTGAACTTGGTGTTGAGCGTGAAAATTATTGTGTATGTTTTACATTTTAACCCGGGCAACGCTGGGCGGGTCAGGTAGTTATTAAATAAAAATAAAATACAATGCTAAAGTACAATCGTACAATAAACTTTGAAAATAAAAAGGAATACCAATTAATTTAATTTAATTAATTAAATTAATTGGTTAAAGAGTAATTTTTGTTCTCGTTCATATGAACACAAATTCAACGCTTATATTATATTGGACACCTGACATTATTGTACACAACTGAGTGGTATCAAGAAAACTGACACTTCAGGCGAAATATTCCTTATTGCTGCCCGATACTGATACAATCCCGACTCAAAGATTATATAGACTCAGTCCATGGTTGAGGCACAAATAAAAAAACCAGCCAAGTTCGATTCGGACTCGCGCACGCAGGTTTCCGTACCATTATCGTTAAAAACGGCAAAAAAATCGCGTTTGTTGCATGGGGGCTCCCTTTAAATATTTATTTTATTCTGTTTTTTAGTATTTGTTGTTATAGCGGCAACAGAAATACACCATCTGTGAAAATTTTAACTGTCTAACTATCACGGTTCATGAGATACAGCCTGGTGAAAGACGGACGGACAGCGGAGTCTTAGTAATAAGGTCCCGTTTTACCCTTCGGGTATGGAACCCTAAAAGACAGTCGTATTCAACATGGCGACGTATAACCTTGCGTAGAAAAAGAAAAGCCTATTAGCTGAAGAAACAGCAAAATAAAAAATGGTCTCGTACGTCAAATGTAACATCTAGTCTCAGGTAACGTAGAACGACAATTTACATGTCTGTGCAACAAGGTAACGGCGATACCGCCTAACGGCTCACACGCGTAACGAGCTGACTAATGAGCACTGCGCGATATACGAGCCTTATTACGTGATAACTGGGAATATGAAGAATTACAGAGTTGGGCATATTAAAATGAAAAATATATATGTGTAGTCTGATTTGCCGCTTGGTTACCTTCCTTTCTATCACATGAGATAGCCTACCACACTAATCCTACTGTGTGTAGGTGTAAATAATAAAAAAGTTTGAGACAAGGTCTCTGAAACGGTTGGACGGATTTGGAAAAACGTTGCAGATGGAAAGACTAATCACTGGAACATGACAGTATAGGCGATGAATCTTAAAATAATTAATAACAATTGGCTAAAAAGTTAAGTTAAAATATCAATTTTATAAGCAGTCGGGTGACTGCTTAAAAAGTGAACTTTAAATTAATGGAAAAACAAGTCTAGTAAGTGTATAATTATGTTGCGTAATCTTAGAATATAGAACAAAACTACGTAATATTTGATAGCTACATCATTATAAGCCTAGCTAACCCTCTTCCACTAGTTTGTAACCAAAGAAAAAAGTATCATTTGTTACACAAATTTTAAGTTTTTATACTCTTTTTATTACGGTACATGCTTAACAAGCTATCTGTTTCGGTGTGATAAATTAATAAAACAAAAATTAGTTACACTTTATTCGTTTTATTATGATTTTTTTTTTAATATGAATTAGGATAATAAAAACTCATAAGTGTATTGGTGTGGTAAAAAATTAAGAAAGAGCTTTTTGAACCGGCCGCCTGCCAAAAGTCAATTCTTCATGGGAATGCTTTAGTATAAATAGTATGTATTCTTTATACTATAATTTAAACGTAAGCAAAGCTTAAAAAAACCGACTTCACCGGTTATATTTAGATTTTGGCTTGATCGATTTCTATAAAATTTATATGGGACCACCTATGAAGTATAATCTACCAAATAAAAAAGAATTTCGAGAATATGTCCACAAATGGGGGAGAAATCAGTGAAAATACATTAAAAAAATACATTCAGTCAAACATAGAACCTCCTCCATTTTTGAAGTCGTTTAAAAACCAAAGAATATGTACTCGTACGATTAAATACTAGGAAATATAATTAGGTATTATACGAGATTTACTGTTGTGTCAGAGATAAATATTTACAAAAAACAGGGTGTGTCGATAAGACATACGATAGAAACGAAACTTTTGTATTACAGGGAAACGTTTTTATTATACATCACAGCGTTTATCCCCACAACTTTACGTCACACAAAAAGTTTGCGGATCAGATATTCACTTCAAAAATCGTGGAATCCCACTTTAATAAAATGATAACGATGTAAAAAGTAATTTTTCAATATTAAAAGTTAATGCATTCGGCAATTAATCTTAACGAACGCTTCCTTTTGCCTGCAATTGGAAGTTAAGATCTTTGTCCACTCAAAGACTGTATCTAGCTTTCGAGAGCGTTCAAGAGTCGGTAATAACTCTTTACAACTGAATTTAATGCACGAGTAGCATAGCTTGAGTTAGCACTTTCATAATAAATACAAATCTTGCTTGAAATGCTCAAATTTTAATACCTTTGAGGACCTTAAATCGTACATGCATACGAAGTGCAATACTTCCACTTTAATAATACGCTATGAAATAGAGTGGAATTATTAGGTATGTTCCCAGATAAGTACAATCTTAGAGTATATCAAGTCAATAATTAACCTTCTAGATAAGTGTAGACAAGTGTACTGAGTGAGTTTAGATGGCTATCTAAACTGAATGAGTACACTCTGTATCAAAGTGGTTTAATGTTTGACTTTATCCTAGTTACTTCGTGCTATGGTTCTCTGATTTAACGTCCTTCCTTTTACATTTTTCTAATAGACTGGGTTTGACATGTATACGATAACAATAGGTTAAGGCAGATCACAAATAAATGATACTAGTTAAATTAAATACCTGCATATGCTCTAATCTAAATAATCTAGTTGTAGTTCAATGACTTGTGCTTTCCAGCACAAGTCACATTCACATCACACACAATCACAACCAGAACCAGAAATACAAATTTTCCTTGGGTAGAACTTGTGTTTCCGCTGGGAATCGAACACGATACCCTACTTAGAAGGCGAATGCTCACCTAACTAAGCCAACGGGCAGTACAGCAATATTTTAGGAGATCCCAATTTTACAAATAACTTTGGAAAACAAACGGCTTCGGGTTAATTGTCCTCTAATTAAAACTTTTGATTTAAAACTCTATTATATCAATCGATAGAACATAAATTTCTGATTCGGTGGACTCTAAAGAACTCTTCGTAATGTGACGTGACCTCTTTTCACAACCTCGCAACTTTCAATGGAAACCTTTCTTTACAAACGTTCGATGTCCAGACATGCAAGGCAAGCAGAAATGCACTATTACTTTGTCCTTAGTGGCAAATAAAAGAACAGCTTTCACGCTAAGTTCAGGTTTTATTTTTAATTGCTTTTAATACCATTCAGCGTTTGTTGTAGAATCTTCGTATTCGTTTTGGATTTTCAGTTCAGCTTTCTTAATGTAATGTAAGATGATGATTTCTTTTTAAATACTATTCATTATTTTAAAATTAGAAACTTTAGCAACAATGAGTACAAAATATAGTCTTACTGAATAAAAACTGTTAGATTCGGTATCTTGTATACTTTTATATGGGGCTGGGGCTGCTTTCAGCTGCACACTGCAATAAGACCTATCAATATCATGACTCTGAATGTCAATAATGGGTTGCAGTAAAGTACTCAAGATTTAATAAAACAAAGCGTAATTCCAATCTTCTTCTCTTCTCTATCTATATCTATCTATACCAAATGTTTAGGCTTTGTTCGGACTATTTAGTAGATGGTTTATGTGAAGTTTGCACAAAATCTGTCGAGCGGTTCTTCATTTATCACACCCGGGCAAGTAGTATATAATATAAATTATTAAATATTCAAATTAAGTTTAAAGTGCACTGAAAACATGAATCATTAGTTTTTGTATAATTGTTCGCCAACAGATGGGATAAAAAGTAAGGATGACCACTCAAAAAGTAGCATTTCTCCAGACGGTAAGTGATATTGTGGTGGTGGTAAAAATGATTAGAATGACTGACTTTATAAAAAAATCTCTAATACAACCATAGTATACTAATTAGATTTTGGAGAATGTACACTCGAATCACACCAGACCCCCTATTATCTATCTCTGTTTCAAACGGTTTCAATACGAAATTGGCAAAACTCCTAAGAAATAAGGTTCATTTATGCTTAATTCAAATAGAAACCGCGTGCAACAAAGATACGTAATACGGGGGCAGTTGTTTCCCCCATTTCTTTTCTATCATCGAACCACAAGATAAACTGACCATCATACGAAGTCTGTTTTCTAATCAATAATTCATCCATTTTATTTTGATTTATATCCGCTTGAATCGTTTAGCTCTTACATTTAACATCCGTACAGAAAAGGATTGGAACAAAAAAAACTTTATTTCTCTATTACATTTCCATTAAAACCTAAACCACAGACCTCCAAACCCCATTTCCAGATTTCAGAGAATCAAAAACCGCTGACACCAGACGTTCATAAACTGAATATACGACAATCATTAAGGGTCATAATCAGGCGCGCATGTCTACGCGCGTCTAATAATCCCCCTGTGAGGCGGTAAAGTCGCGCAAGTGAGAAATGGTCCCTCCGCGACTCTGAGAAGGAGCCAGCGATTTTTCTCTAGAGATAGGCTCGCGTATATCTCGGGGACTGCAGATAACGTCGGGGTACGCTGAGACAGCTGTTTTAAGGATGGAGATAACAGCCTCTATGTGTATGCGGTTTTTGATTGTGAGGATCGTATCGTAATTAGCTTTTGTTTCAGAGATTAGAATGGTAACGTAACAAGACTATTTTTTATTTACAATTGTACGACGTATAAAGGTAGAAGAGGAATCATTGCCAGCGTCTTTGTGTCCTGAGTATATGTTATGGGAGTCTTCTAGTTTTATAGTTAATAGGTATATTATATAGTCTCGGTATTATATTGGATATATTTCAAAGAATGTGCTATGGAATTACACGATCTAATTCCTCCATCTCCATTCCATCATAGAACCACCAGGCAGACTGCATTGCGACACCGATATTTATGGTGGATATTCCTCAAATGCGCACGAAGAGTTTTGCTTCCACGTTCATTATGCGCACTGCAAAGAAGTGGAACTCCTTGCCAGAGTCTATATGCCCAGATAAGTACAATCTTGGAGTCTTCAAGTCGAGAGGGAATAGGTATTTTCTAGGCAAACGTGCTCCATCATCGACCGCATCGTCACTTAACATCAGGTGAAATAGTGGTCAAATGTTTGCCTAAAACAGATATAAAAAAAAACAAAAAATATATATACCTACTACATTTTTGGCAGCATCATCACTTTTCACCAGACGAGATTAGTCAAATGTTTGCCTACCAACGTCTTGTTCCCACCGCGGAGATGCTTGCCTTAAATAAAAAAAACTGTGTGTTCACCACGCCCACGATGACAAAGCTATGCACTACTTAGATTCTCTATCATTATAAAGTGTAATAATTTCAAAATATAGAACAAATATTACTTGCAAAGATTTGATGTAACTCTAACATTCTGTTTAAGAAGAATGTAAAAATTAACTTATAGAACTATTATTATAAAAATTACTTATAATATAAAAATAAACATGGAAAAAATCACACATTTCTGTTTTAGATCGTCAATATACCTGTTAAAGGACTCACTACAAATATGTAACTACTAGTTGACATAAAAAACGCTTTCACACTCACAGTCTCACACTAAGTTCAATGACTTATTTTGTGGGTGCCGGAAACATTGACATCACAGACACAACCACACTCAGAATCAGAAACACACATTTCCCATGGGGAGAACCCGATACAATAGAATGGACAGTCATTATATTTCAGATTGAATTTTATTTGTAAATAGTAAATGAAACAGTTATATTGTTTGATATTATAAACGCAAACACCCATTTTAGAACACAATAAAGAATTTTTAGTACACATTTTTGCAAAAATGTATCCCAAAAAAAGATTGCCTCCACCATAATTTTAATATAACAATTACAGTTACTTAGTAAGTAAATAATGACATAAGTTTTAATATCTAGCCGCCTAATCGCAATATAAACACAATTCCTTATACTTCAATCACGAAGATTTTCCCTACCTCTAGTTATAGGTATTGTCCTGCAAAAGGCAGTGTCTGTGTGTGTGAACTGCGCTTTGAACCACTGGAACGAACGTTCTTTAATAAGCACCACGTGCAGGTGACTAAGGCGGCTTATTTTTGTCTCTATCAACTAAGTACTTATTATCTTAAATTAAATCGCAGCACATCGTAACATAAACGTTCATTACATATCACACTTCATAGTTAATCCGAGACAATTCAAACAATAAGCACCTGTTCCTAAAATACGGTAAAAGTTTGAAATGTGTTACGAACAATGTAACAGTACTCAACTAGCGTGAAAAGGGGCCCACTTAGCGTAAGATGGAAATAACTTTATTTGAATGTTAGATTTTTGCTTGCTTCAGCTATGGTGAGACAAAGAAAAATGTCTTACGTTTTATCTATCGTTTTTTGGTCGCTTCGTTGTCGGTTTCATGCGTTTTTGTTGTTGTACTGTGATCGCTAGATTATGGGATATATTTTGGTTATTTTCAGTAGCCAATGTTATGATAGAGGAGCCAATGATAAGTTCAGAAGTTAATAGATTTTTATTCAACAGAAATTAAATCTTTGCGTTACTAATAAATTCGCTCACATAATTCATCACAAAAAATGTCTCATTTAAGGGTAAGTAGGCTCATCATTAAGGATAAGCAGGGTAAGCGCCTAGTTAGTGTAGAGAATATAACCTAGGTGCCAAATTTCATCCAAAAATTGTCCAGCCGTTACTAAGGTAATTCTAAACATAAATTCGCATACATTTTAAAATATAATAATAGTGTGAAAGGTTCTTAGCGTTCTAGTAGCTAACCAAGCCAATTTGATTATATATCATTCTCAAATATTAAACAACATTAACAGTAAGTTCGTCAAACCCCAAAAGTATTGGAACTTTTCTACTTAAACTTTTTCAATCCTTACACAAAGTTATCAATCTAGTTCACGAAGGGTGACCTCTGGCATGAAATATTCTATTCACTTGAAGCCGTGTTTTGAGCGTATTTCCATTTTATCACGAATATAAAAACCAAATGCAATAAACACTAGCATATTCCCCACCAAATAGGAGACCAGAGTGTTCTACTGAGAATTAAAATCAATCATCTTTCCCCGTGTATATCGAGTTAGTGCTCATTGCATTATCTTTTATCAATGATGGATGAGCCGTTACTTGTAAAAAACACATACTAAGGTCTAGACTATCATATACAGAAATAGATCATTTCAAACCTGGCAGACATTATAAAGTAAGAGTAATAAATGTTTTATTGTTATGTTATGTTTTACTTGTTTAAAAAAGTCAATGTACTGAAAATTTAAAAAACCCGACTGTTTAAAAAAATTACCTCCATTATTTTAGATTTTATGTAATATCCATTTAATTTCCTTGATACCCTACTTGATAGGTATGGTAAATTTTTTTTAGAAGCGTATTACGCCAAAAATCTGCCATTTTGCTGTTTTTTTTTTAACACGAATATATACGTTCGCCGTCGAAATCCACTTTTGTAGACTATATATAATCTCTCTAAATAGATCATTTCAAACCTGGCAGACATTATAAAGTAAGAGTAATAAATGTTTTATTGTTATGTTATGTTTTACTTGTTTAAAAAAGTCAATATACTGAAAATTTAAAAAACCCGACTGTTTAAAAAAATTACCTCCATTATTTTAGATTTTATGTAATATCCATTTAATTTCCTTGATACCCTACTTGATAGGTATGGTAAATTTTTTTTAGAAGCGTATTACGCCAAAAATCTGCCATTTTGCTGTTTTTTTTTTAACACGAATATATACGTTCGCCGTCGAAATCCACCCAAGCAGGCATTGGAAGATACGAGGTAACAAATAAATTTACAAATATTAAAATTTTGAAATTTACATACAAATCACGCGCGAAAAACGCTTCGTTGGCAGTCGGGCAATAAGGTTTCAAATTAAACTAAAATTTGTGAATATTTTATATTTTAAAATGAAAAGAAGATAGCCATTGAAGATTATTGTAACACTTCGTTTCACTTTGAGTAAAATAAACGATAAACAAACGCGTTCACACTCGAACCACCACACTAAGTTAAAACTTCTACTGTTTGTGCCGGTAACATTCATAAAAAGATGGAAACAGGCGCTTTAGTTTGAAGGTCCTCGCTAATATCTGCCAAAGTGAGGCCACGATCGTGCCTTATCTCCGCACTCAAAACAAAGCTGGAATTCTCCTATATCTTGTGTAATTTATAGTCGCTATTATAATTTTGTTAAATATTTTAAGGTAAAATATCTGGGCCAAATTAGCTTGGAGTTGTTATTTATCAAGTGGGTTTAGCGTATTAGGTCGCTATTAAAATAATTATTATTAATGTATTTGAAATTAAGTATAAGCTAATTTTAGCAGTCAACTCAAAGAACTCAACTCTCACAAAACAGTTTTTCACAAGTTTATTATTCCTGGAGATAGAGAACTCGTTAGAAAAGCGCTCCATTGGACATTACTCGTACACCATTTCAAATGTTCTCGAGTCTACAAAAATCTTCGCCCGGTTTGCAACACGCCGCAAAGCTGGTACTCAGTGTCCTGCGAGGATGAAGACGGCCTTCATGTAATCTTTTTCTCACATTACAGTTTGGTTGCCCATTAACAGTTGGTGATTAAAGCCATTGAACCATTTGAATAGCCGTAACATTGAGTTGGCGATATTTAGTAGAGACCGTTATCTATTAAAAATCGTCAAAATCTTGAAGAAAAAAAGAGCGGAAACCCTTCTGTTTGAATGCCATTCCACAACGTCTGCCGTGATACTGTAACGTGACCACAACTTGGAGATCACGTTTTTTCAGGTTCGTAGAGAGTGAGCAACCACGAATTGGATAGCGCCAGCTTCCAAATCACCTACGGATGTAATCTGTTTTTCCCAGGTACTTCTCTTGTTACACGACGACATGTTATAATAAATAGTCACACATTTTTAGTTTGAAAAAATGTGCTAACGCTTTTCATTTACAAAAACTGCGCTATAAAATTTTAACAACTAATTAACTTTGCAAAAGCCATATTTGAATCATCTACCATACTTTTGTTTATTACGATTTGTATTTTATTTCTGTATTATATTTATTGATTATATTTATTTCTGTGGACTAAAGATATTATATACTATAAATGGATATTATACATAATATACTTTGGCTAGCGACGATGTGTATATATTTCTGAAACATTTTTTTACATTTTGTATGTAGTTTTTTTATTTATGTAAGTAAACACATTCAATAATATAAACTATTTTATACATTTCCACAAGCAACAAAGACCCAAACATACATTTTGAAGCGTACAGTTTTTCATTTTTGTACCCTCAGTACAATCCGGTATTTCATTAAATTTGGTCGGTTAACGGGTCAAGACCTAAATTCCTTTTGTGATACGATATGATGAGCTAGTCTTACAAACCGCAGGATTACCGTATGACTATCTGAAATTCTAGGATGAACTCTAGTCTCATAGTAAATGAAGGCATATTTTACCTACGTAGTATATTACCAACTTTGAATATATTAATGGCGGTGTCTGGGCCTAGAATTCCAGATGCTGTATACCTACGCCATCCATCACTTGATATAAAAACTACTCTAGAATTAATGGTTGTGTTTAAACCAAACGAAAGCATTCGCCGTGATATTCAACTAGGTGAAATAGGTGGTTTAATGAAGGGATTTAATGATCAACATCAAGATTTTTAAATTCGCAATATTGTCTTGACGATCTAAAATATTAGGCAAAGTGCCCCAATATAACGACTGCAAGAGTATCTACCGAGTAATTTGTAAAATACTAAAAACTAATTTAATGATTTTTCAAATGAATTTTAATATACATAGTACATTATATATTATCATCTCTGTTCAAGTTCTAAGTCTAAAGTGTCAAATATCAACTAGTGTTGGCGTCTCTTACAGAAAATATAAAATTCAGAAAAAGGTCGTAAACCTAAATGATCGACGAAGATTAGAACAAGAATCAGGGATAGAACGCTTTTAGGTATTTTACAAATAACCCTGTACATATTATATAAATATACCCTAATGCTCAGTACTAAATAATATATTTAATGTATTCTATATATATGAGTAATACCTATCTTTTGAGTAAGACTTTGATCATAGTCTATGGGATGCTTTACAAAGAGAATACTGGAGGGAATCGATGTGCTCCAGATAATGCTTACAATTAAAAGAAATACTTTTATTAACTTAAAAATTATAATCCTTAAAACTAAAACTTAATAATGAAATAAACGAAATGATCAAAATAAATCATAACGGGTCGGCAATGTTCCCAAAATGATGACTGCGTTGCCCCGCTGTATATAGCAATACTTAAGCGCTGTGCAAAATATAGACCAGCATTATGGCCACGAGTCGACTCTATCAATCGTCCAGCCAAATCTTTGTACATTTCTAGAGCACACGGTCCGTTTCCACCTCAAATGACACAAATATGAAGCCTCTATCGTTGTTTGAATAATTGCGCAATAATTGTTAGATAGATAGATAGATAGATAACGCTTTATTGTCACACCTTACATGAATCACTTACAAAACATTTTAGACCTTAAATTAAAGTGTACAATCGGCGGTCTTATCGCTAAAAGCGATCTCTTCCAGACAACCTTTGGATGGAGAAGATTTTAATAATTCGGTGAAACGGGGGTGTAAATACAAGTTATGAGAAAATAAAAATATATATTAAGGTATATATATATATACATACTTAAACAAAATAAATTCTATAGGGCAATAATAATACATACATAATGTTTATAATATAAATGCATAAATACAAAATATTATAATAAAGTAAGGATATTTGTTACAGCTTGAATCATATTATGATATAAAGTAGCATTGTTAGTAATGCACGAGCTAATTATTTAAAACAAATTAAACAATCGCATTCACACTCACAGCCCCACACTAAATTGTATCAATATTGATTAATTAATACCAAAATTATAACCAAGATAAGATATCTATACAGTAGGAATTAACTTTCTTTGGGGCCAATTCCAATAAATTATTTTGAATATGAATACACCTAATAACATGATAAATAAATAAAAAATGCCAAATGCCAATCGTCCATATCGTCATAATTTTTATTACCAATAGGTATCCTATAGGTATGCTAGTAAGTGCTAGCTTATCTAAAAATTATAAAATCACAATTTAAGATATTGTAATTATGTTTCACCTTCTAATCTCGTGATTCAGGTAAAAAATATGATCAATTAGATAAAAAGAACCAAGTTTAAAAAAAATATATAAGGTATTATTTTCTAATGATCTGAATCAGATAAATTCTACATAGCAACAAATCCCAACAACTAAGCTTTTAATAATCTTGACCTATATAGATTGTAACTAACGACTTGATTCTTTTGGAGGAAATGTACAACATAATATATGTGGTTCAGTTACACATGAAGTAATCCTAGACTGTGTGTAATACAAAAAAATAATAAAAAGTCCAACGCACAAAACCTTTTCCTTATAATAAAAATATCTAATAAAATTAACAATAAATTCCACGAGTTATAAATCAGTATAATCTCTAAATGTCAAAATGGAGTTTTGTAAAAGCAGTCAGGTTGTCAAACATTTTGATTAAACTTTTATCAAACTTCATCACATTTGCGCGGGCCTGTGAAAATTATAAGCTTAGAGCTGGTCCGGACACTTTTTGGAGCACCAGAAACAAGCAAATTTAATTACGACGAAGGTAAACCTGTACCTATCGGAAATCGGAAAATTGAACACGTGTAAACCAAATTAAAGTTAAAAATGTTTTATAAGCTAACTTTCATGTTTACACAATAATATTAACTTTTGACTCAAATTAAATTTCTACTCGATTGATCTTTTGTACTCTGTCAACTGTTTTATTGCTATAGAAGTATTTACTTCTATTATACAGTACACGGACACGTACAGTAAGTTTTTAGTTTAAAAATTAATGAATGCATAAAACATTTATTTGGCACTATAAACAAAATAAAATATAACATAAATAGACAACAAAAACAGCTTAGAAATATACATAAGAATGATAATTAAACAAAACATAATTGAAAGCTAAGAAAAACCGACTTCATCGCTTATATTTCGGTTTTGGCTTGACCGATTTAGATAAAATTCATATGGTACCTCTGAAGTATACTCTACCAAACAAAAAAAAAACATCAAAATCGATTCATAATGTGCGGAGATATCGCGTATGATACAATCAATAAAAAACATACAATCGAATTGAGAACTTCCTTTTTTGAAGTCAGTTGAAAAAGTGCTAAATGGGTCGTGACTCAGCATTTTTGCCAAGTGTAACACTAAATGTGTTTTCCGATTAGTATGCATAGCTTTTGTTTTTAAAAAGAGGCAAAATAATAATTTTGAAAATACTACCAACGCTTTTTCTGGAAAGGGTTGCACCGATTTTCACCTAACATAACTAAGAACACTCGCTAGTAAGTCACTTTTCGAGCAAAGCACTAAATTGTTCTTAACTACTTGGAAGCTACGACGGCACAAACAAACACACAAATACACCCGCGAAACATGCAATGCCCCTCTTTGCGTCTCTGTTAATAAAACCAACTTTGTCCACTCTGTTGATCGCATCGTCACCATGTATTACGGGTCGGTCTGGATGTTTATATATATTTTTTTGATTAAAAGTATCCAAATGGAATCAAATTCGATGATTTATAAGAGTTAGCCGGCCAAAAAAATGCGCTATCCTCTATTTGATACCAAATAGTATCAAAAGGTTTTAGTTGCTACTAAGAGCTTAGTGACAAGTTACTCATAAAAACAATCCAAATTAGTTCAAACTTATTTTTTTTTACTTAAGTAAAATACAATAAATTTAATATATACATATACATACAAATCTTAATAGAATGTTCCTTTTCAAGGGAAATTTGTGTTTCTGGTTCTGGGTGTGATTGTGTGCGTGTGATGCACGATAAGTCTTTGTACTTAGTGTGGGCTATGAGTGTTTGTTTTTTGAATGTGTTTGTTTTTTGATAATAAAAAGCTAAGCTACGGGGTGTAAAAAGCAGTTTTTATTATAGTGATCAATAAATTAGTAATACAACCCTCTATATAATAATATGTGTGTATACATATCAATAGAACAAGTAGGATGAAATAAAATTGTACTGCAATATAGTGTTATAACGTTATTGCTACGTAGCAATACTATGATAACTACGGCGTAGCGTATGCTATATTCTCTATAACCATAACATAATAACTGACAAACGTTTGATTACTATTGTATGTTGAATGATATGCAGTGACGATGCAATCGGCGTTGGGCCGCCTTTACAACAAGCGATAGCGGCCTTTTCACAAAAAAAATGTATATTTTTATGTTATACAAGAATTTTTAGAGACTTATATTTTTTTTCATATTATAAAGCGTTAAAAAATGTTGTTTTGAGTTTCATAAAAAATTACACGGGTGTTGTGCAAAATGAACATTTTATAGAAAAATACTTATAAACTTTCACCATTCATTGCTTAAATTTTATTTTTATATATATTCTTTTTGTGTTTACTTTTAGTTATTTTAATATTTTTTTGCAGGAACTTTATAGTAAATGCGTTTGCGGGTATCGTTTTTATATCTAAGTCACATAATTCATATTGCTTAAGGCGCCTTGGTATCGAGTTGGCTGACTGGAGCCAAACTGTAGCCTTGTAGAATTGCCTGTATAGTCAGCGTGCGCGATTTCATATATTTTTTTAATTATACATACCCTTTTACAAAAAATATGAGTTCACGACAAGGTTTGAATATTTGTTGGGATTACACCCAATATTTATTGTAAAAAATATCTTTTATAGAAACAGATTAAAGTTTAATCATTCCACTGACGGGAACGGGAAATTTGGTGTTTTTTAGTAAAGTTTTTTTTTTTTTGTATCCAGCCAAATTTATTCAATCGTGTATCGCTGAACATATCCGAATAAAATATTTTGTGAACATTTATTACACATAAAAAAATTCTGTTAATCGACCGTTTTTAAAGGTCATATCTTTAATATTCGTGAGGATGAATCGTCCAATTTGGAGCCTAGGTACTTCACCTTAAGACTGTTTATTGGTAAATAATGGTTTTGATAAAATATAATTAACCAATATAAAAATTTTACTAATCTACTTAAGTAATACATAAATCAAACATAAACATAAACGTAAACGCGTTCACACTCACAACCCCACACTAAATTCGATGACTTGTGTCGTAGGTGCCGGAAACATTCACATCACACACACAATCACAACCAGAACCAGAAACAATTTTTTTCTTAGATGAGAAAACTTGTGTTCCCGCCGGGAATTGAACCCGATACCGCCGCTTAGAAGGCGAATGACACCCAACTAAGCCAACGGGCAGTTCATACAAAAGTCATTTTTCGACAGTGTGCCCAAAATGCTGGCTACGCTACCTCGTTGTACAGCGGATTCATATTGCTTAGAAATATACATAAGAATATAAAAATAACCAAATAATTATAATCATATATATTGAAAATAATTCATATCGTAGAACAAATAATAGTAATATCATACATTATATTGCTAGTATTAAAGTACAAATTGTAATTAGTCAAATCTCCATAAAACACAAGGTTAACGAAAGCTTTTCGAAGCGTTTTTATTTTAAACGTCAACGTAAAACATTAGAAGAAATACAAAATACATGCTTCTAACATCTGGTAGAACTTGCCTCTTTTGCCGGGCTTCTGCCGTATCAATTAGACATTTTTCTATTTATTCGTGAAAATATGAAATTCTTTGCTCACAATCGAAACGGGATGAGTAAGCCGACAGGAGCCGAGAGAGACCGAGGGTGTACGAAATCCTCACCTTTGGAAAACATCGTCCAATGCCGAATCAGTGCTCGTTCGCCGTTCGACGTGGATGGTCGTACGGTCGGTCGGTGGATCGCGACGCGCGTATCAAACACCAAACCAAATAATCGACTAATAATCTGTGATGTGACGTAAATACTGTTGAACTTGTTGATCCCGATGCTTTGATATGGTAACATTATCTTAAATGAGAAGTGATTAATTAACTTTTTGGGTATTTTTAAAACAATTAATTAGGCATATTATGGACTGTTAAAAAGATGCGCGTGGTTTGTAGGTAATGTATAAAATATTGTTATTAAACATATTTATAAAAAACAATAACATTATAAAAATATAAATGTATGTTAACGCAACGACTGAGCTGATTTGGGTCAAATTTGGAATGAACATAGTTTTTCTGTCTCGAATTCTAGCTACTTATAATGTGAATGAAGCCGCAACGCGCACTTAGTAACTATATAATATCAAACCTTGCATTACAAAGATCAATAACTTTGTAGATTAGACATCAATCATGTTGAAGGGATTGTTATTTCCTGGTTAACTTTTTCCATTCTATAGATGCTTATAAATACATTGTTTGTATCTATATGAATTGCCGCGGACTAAAAGGTGAGAAAAATTCAGTCACAATATTTCACGTGTCTGGAAACGAGGTAGCTCGGTATCAAGATAGACTTTTTAAAATGAATTTTTCATATACATCCATTTTTTGTTCTGGTAAATAGGCAAGCGTTTAACCACTATCTAACCCATTAATTTTATTTCAGCATCTGCTTTGCGCTACATTTTTGTATGGAGAATAGTATAGCGTAACGTTATTCTATACTTATATGTATATAATATTATTTTATATATTATGATGATGATATATTTTCCACGTATGCATATAATAACGTAACTATATACAAAAATGTTTCGAAAAGTTAAAGCAGAATTTAAAATAGTCATCTTAAAAAAAAAAACTCTTATAAAAAAAGTCTTGTTCAACATTCTGTTCAATTCAAATTTAAGTCTTTTTAGTTTTTCCAATGTGTTATTGTTTTAAAGCATTCACCATTTTTTTACCCGATTACGGCGAAGCTTAAGTGGGTTATGTTTTACCGGTATGTGTGTATGTATGTTCATCTGTTCCCTCATAACTTCTAAACTAAATATCATAATTTGACAAATAAGGTGTCATTGGAAGCGTATTGTTGGATGAATAAAAGGGGCGTTGTTTAAATATATTCAGAGCAAATCTAAATTTTTTATCGACATACTAAAATTAAATGAATAATACCATTTTAAAAACAGCTCAATATCAAGCTTAATTGTAATCTAAAGATTCTAATTCTCTCAAATTTTCTCAAGCCTACGCTTTAATATTGATTTTACAATTTTCCACCTCACTTCAAGGCTTTTAAGAGTATATTGTTTGATAAAGTTAAAGGTTTTACCAGCTTTTTCTCGGGAACAAGTTTACTGATCTATCGCCAGTTGTATTGTTAGTTGAGTTTAATTTCCAATGTTGTTTATATTGTTTATTATTATACTTTGATGTTTAATTATTATTTGTCTTAATATTTTTTTGAGCTGTGTTTATTTTCATAATGCATTTACAGCTTTGTGATACACAAACATTCTTATCATTATATTTTGAAGTCTTTATAGAGATAACGGTTTTGTAAGTGATCTAAATAAAAACAAGTTAATTTTACAATCTATTGCTGACAATTGTAAACAATTTTTATAATACTAATATACATTACTACGATTTTAGTCAGCTGACATCTAAACTAGCGGTCATCTTGTATCTTATTCTAAGTGGTAGCGCCCCCGTTATAATTGTTTTAAAATAAAATAAAAGATACAAAAGGTTCGAATTACTAAATACCGGCTAAGGACATAACGCTTATTTAATCGGGTGCTGGGGATTACATGATGGGTAGCTGACAAAATCAAACGTCATCACATGCACCGGTGTTTGACAATTAAAACTTAAGGGACGAGTCAAGTAACGGAGCGTTGATTTAAGTTGAAGAACTCGGGCCTTAATTGGTACTCTTACCCTACAAGAAATAAAATAAAATATAATGATATGTATTGAGCTTTAATAAGCTTTTTATTTCATGTTAATAGTAGATGAGTTTGATTAACGAAATTTGATACATGTTCGCACGGTTTTTTAGTATATCAACTCCTACAAGTGCAGTACAGTAGATTTTTTTAACGAGACTTGTTAGGCTCTACCGCTTACAATGCTTGTTTTTAACGATAAGTAACGAGTATACTTCAGATGTGGTCCCATATAAATTTTATCAAAATCGTTCCAGCCGAAACCGAAATATATGCGATGAAGTCGGTTTTTTAAGCTTTGCTTGCGTTTCAATTATCTTAAAACGTTTTGTTCGTAACTGATTAATAAATCATAGGTCTCGAGGACCAGCAAACAAGATCTCTGACTATTTAAAGTGTAACAACAGAGGTTAAATATACTAGCTTCAGTTGTAAAAGTAAAATTACTATAAAAACATGACGCAACCGATTTTTTTGCAGCAGTGTTCGTGTTTCCAATTGCAACACAGTCAAAACGTACAAATGGTAGTTTTAAATTTGTATTTTACAAATATTTTTTGGTGGCAATTGATACTTCAGTACTCTTAAAAACACAAACAGCTAGATATGGTTCAGCGTTGTCGATATGTAAATTTAACAAAAACATTGAAACATTTGTTTAACATAAGGTTTCATTTGTGAGTTTATAAATGAAGTATATCAGCGAAGCGTGGTTATTAAGTTAATTGTAGTATATTAAGTAACGGTTGTGAATAATTATTGTAATTTAGAAGGCTATAAACACTTAAACTATAGGATAGAAGAAGAAGGCTTTAATAGCTTTTTCACTTACAGACCCACTCTAAGTACCATGACTTGTATAGTGGGTGCCGGAAACGTTAACATCACACACACAATCACACCCAAAAGCAGAAACACGAATTTGGCTTGGGGGGAATACTTGTGTTCCCGGCGAACGCTAACCCAACTAAGCCTACAGGCAGTTTGCTAAGCCAACAGGCAGCTCGATAAGCCAACAGACAGTTCGCTGAGCCAACAGGCAGTTCACTAAACCAACAGGCAGTTCTTAGCCAACAGGCAGTTCACTAAACCAACAGGCAGTTCTAAACCAACAGGCAGTTCACTAAACCAACAGGCAGTTCTAAGCCAACAGGCAGTTCACTAAACCAACAGGCAGTTCAAAGCCAACAGGCAGTTCACTAAGCCAACAGGCAGTTCTAAGCCAACAGGCAGTTCACTAAACCAACAGGCAGTTCGATAAGCCAACAGACAGTTCGCTGAGCCAACAGGCAGTTCACTAGACCAACAGGCAGTTCTAAGGCAACAGGCAGTTTACTAAACCAACAGGCAGTTTAAATTTTTTTTGAGAATGAGCATCTCTTGAACGCTTTTGTAGTATTGTCTTATTGAAAATTACAATACGTGTGGGGAGTTCTAATGAAAATATAATATGATTTGCTACATCAGGCAAGACAAGAAGAAGAGAGATAATGAAAGTAGAAGCCGCTTAAGCTTGTTTTGCCTATTAGGTTGCCTGAAAGAGACGGTTTGGACGGACATAGTTAAAGCTTTATAACACTATTGTAATTTAAGGAAGTGTCATTGAACTGCCCGCTGGCGTAGTTGGTTGCGCGTTATCTGAGCACAAGTTTTCTTCCTAAACTTAATTTGCGTTTTTTTATTTATCTATAGATAGAGCAATTTATCCGCCTATTTCAACTTTCATCATAATAATTAAACGCACGCTTTTATCTTCGGAACCTTGAACAGATTGAATGCATTGAAGACGCATTATAGACCGAATCTGATCTTAATCAAATTTAAAAGGGGCCACATGGAAAGCACCAGCTTTCAAACAAAAAATAAATCATCAAAATCGGCGCACAACGAAAAAAGTTATGAGGTAACTTTTGAAGTCGGTTAAAAACGAGAACACCATCAATGTAGTCCACAGAATACGCATTATTGATGATAGCTCAAAAACTACTAGTCAGGTCTTGATCAAATTTAAATGGGACTACATGGAAAGCACCAGTTTTCAAATAAAAATATAATCATCAAGCTAACAACAAAAGAAGTTACAAGGTTATATACATAAAAAAACAGTCATATTGAGAACTTCCTCGAAGAACTCTCCTCAGAAGAACTCTCTTTAGAAAAAAGATAAACAAAAAATGTGGGATAAGCGAACGGACTTGAAAAATACAAAAGCCGTTATTCCGAAAACATTTTACTTACAACATGTAATTAAAATAATTATTACATCTTGCCTTTCCAAGCAATTAAAATATAATTTTTGCAGTAATAGTTTCCTTGTAAGTACTTTCTGTGCTATTCATAAACTATCAGACATGATGCAGCTTGAAGGCAATGCCTTTTATCAGATGGAGACTTAAAATTATATCTTAAATTTCTAGATCGACATAAGTGAATAAAGATAAGTTTAAAAAAAACTCAACTACTAATACGAAATGGTTTCTTGCAGTTTAATATCAAACATGTCCCACGTGTCGAATGACAACATGTCGAATGCATCGTCGCTTTCCATCAGGTGAGATCGCGGTCAAATAATTGCCAATTGATAATAAATAAAAACGTCTAATTGTCAATATATTTTTGTCTCAACTATATGAAGCACTACGGACGCTTATTGTTTTTTATTTTAAAAAACATAGCCTATGGCACCCGGAAAATTGAGACAAATTAAAAACAACGCGTTTGTTAGTTGTTGTTGTTGTTTGTTATTTTTTTTGCAATGAATCATGTAATTTTCTTCATTCTGTAGATCGCTGAAATTTATCGAAAAATATTTTTTTTGAGGCACTATTTTCTATTACATCCATTTGAAATAATAACATAATACAATAGTAATTAAAAAAGTCCATATATTGAGTACATCTCCACTCAGCGAAATCAGTTATTCGGCGATATTTCCAGAGCTTTTTTGCCGTTAAAAAGTCTTAAAATGTCAATAACGCGCCAGTAGTATTCAGAGTCAAGAATATTTTACAGTTACAGATGCCTGTACATTTTGTGATTAAGTCTATTTGATGCCTTAGACATGAAAATACGTGCTCGTCCAAGACGTACTCCTTTAGAAAAAAAATTTTAAGTCTGTCCAGTGGACGAACTCAATAGGTATTTTAAGTATCATTATCTGGATAAGTTGAAAATCTAAGTGTGTCGGTTGTAACGATGGACATGCGTGACAAGATCCGTGTGTCTAGTTGATATTAACCATTTTGGTGTATAGAATACTCGGTCCAAGAATCATTCATAAAAAAATTAAGTCTGTCCAGTAGACGAATTCAAAAAGTATTTTAAGTATCAACATCTGCATAACTTGAAAATCTAAGTGTGTCGGTTGTAACGATGGATATGCGTATCAAGATCCGTGTGTCTAGTTGATAATTAACAATTTTGGCGTATATAATACTCGGTCCAAGAATCATTCATAAGCAGCGGTGACGCCAATTCTTTTTTTTTTATACCGGGTGCGAAGGCCCGGCCTGTGTATCGCGTCTCTGACATTTCATATCTACAGTTTTATTATATTTAATACAGTAATTCTTAATCTAGTAAAAACACTCCATTTCTTATAACGTGAGTTGTCGTCATCGATTAGTGTTGAACTAAATATCAGTTATATATTAAAGAAATACAACTATAGAAAACAGGTCATAGCCAGCGATTAAATAATTCGAACCCCTATTGTTCTGATGTACTTATTACGAAGCTGAATGGTTAAATGATTTTCGAACAAAGGCTTATCTATTTGCTTTTACGCTGACGACCTCGATTAGAGTCCAAGCTTTTAGGTTTCCACTACCTATCATAATACTAATAAAGATATTAATTTAGACATGGTATTGTTGTTAGTTTTGGTATAAACTGTCATTTGACCTGTGTGATTGTTTCGTTAATATATCGCTCCGATTCATTGTACCATTCAAATGTTTGTGTGTGAGCATATTTTGATGCTATTTTTAATTTTAATTTTAATTCGAGACAATAAGCGTTTAAATAACGTAGTTCAGTTATATGATGGAATATTGCATATTATTATAGTGAAGCAAAGTTTACCACAACACTGTAATTTAAGAAATTAGGAATCGCGTCTATGTCATTGTTGCCCTAAAAGTTTTATTTAATAATTAAACGCAAGCAAAGCTTAAAAAAACC
Source organism: Lomographa bimaculata (assembly GCA_948107665.1). Taxonomy (NCBI): domain Eukaryota; kingdom Metazoa; phylum Arthropoda; class Insecta; order Lepidoptera; family Geometridae; genus Lomographa; species Lomographa bimaculata. The sequence continues at coordinate 9,357,679 of OX403603.1, forward strand.
GATTTCACCGCTTTATCTTCGGAACCTTAATCAGATTAGATGTACTGAACACGTATTATTGACGATATTTCAAGAACTACTGATCAGATCTTGATCAAATTTAAATGGGACCAATTGGAAAGCAACGTCTTTCAAACAAAAAAAAAATAATTCAAAATCGGTTCAAGTGGAAAGAATTTCAGGTGACAAACAAAAAAAAAGTAACAGTCGACTTGAGTAGTCCTTTTTGTGGACAGCACAGTAAACTAGCATGCTTTTCTTAACTATCAATTGACTGTTACCTCAGTTATTGTCATTGTAATCCTGGATTACGATTTTATTTTAATCTAATATATCTTAAACAGTTTGTAATATTCTAATTGTACTATAATATTGGCCTGCTTAAATAAAAGTAATCTATTTTCTTATGTTATTTAAGTTACTTTCTATCGTTAAAATACAAATATAAATAACTTTAAGCATAAATAGTTATTTATGTTAAGTCTATAGGCTCCTGAACTAGTCTAAACTGTCTTTCTGGAGCCAGTATCTTCTCCCATATTCGCCTGTAGAATTAAATTAAGATAATTATTATTAACCTATAAAAAACTTATTATGTGATACATTTTATTATTTATCAATAATAACAAGAATATTTTATTAATATATATATTTTTTTATTATTTGTGACAGGCTAGTGTTTGACCACTATCTCACCTGATGGTAAGTGACGACGTGATCGAAGCTGGTAAACACACTAGACCTGGAATACGCAGGCTCCTTTTGATAATTGACTTTTCACAAAATCTAAATTGGACAAGAAATTGGGTTACAAATATATATTACCATTTGTTGCATTATTTTAGAATGATATTATTAATCAATTGTATATAACTATAATATTGTGGCATAAAAAACTTAGTTATTCAAAAAAAGTTTTTAATCTCTGATAGGATAGCGTTTCACCAATATTTCACCTATTGCTACGTCATATGACCGAGGGTGGTGAAGGCAACAGTAATTTCACGTTGTTCAAGAGTTGAATGGTAGGAACATAATCAATCAAAATGTAATGACACCTAAATGTATCTATCAATACCCTAACTATAACCACGATTACAAGACAATTACTATTAGTGGCTTTCTGGTTTCCATTAGTTAACATTGTAATTAGCAGTAACAAACACTAACGGTCTGGTACATTTCGGGACACAACTGCAAACAGAAGCAAGCTTTAATTAGTATGTCTTCATTAACATTTGCAATGATTCTCATTTATTATGTAAATATGATTTGGTTGGAGCTATATTTGAATGGAATTGAGTTTGAAGAGATATATTATAAAAGTACTTCAAATATGTATGATACTTACTTATAATATGAATGCGAAAGTAACTCTGTCTGTTACGCTTTCACTCCTAAACTGCAGCACTGAATTTGTTGAAATTTGGTACAGAGATAGACTAGAACCTAGGACAGGATATCATAATTATCCCGAAAGTCCCACGGTACTTACGCGGGTAAAACCACGGGGCACAGCTAGTAATTAAATAAATTATAAGTTAATGAGACATAATGCTGGAATCTGTTAAAGTAGTACGTTCAGAAAGGAAAAATATCGTTTGTGGCGGGGTTTGCCGCGGCCATAGGATATCATGCCAAGCCGCTGAGCTACCCAAGCTTTATCTCAAGTGACTCAATTATCCTTTATTTATTATTAGCCTTTTCGGGACCTGTAACGCCATCTACCGGAACAGCTTGACATTAGTAACAACGGCCAACAAGTCTAAGTTTTATTGATATACAGCTAGTGAGAAATATAGTTTTAGACGAATTAAGAGTACAGTGAATTTATATATATTTATATACAGTTATTGTTGTTTTTAGAGTTAGTGCCAGAAAACCTGGTGCCTTTTCATCTTATTAATATTTTTTAGCTAATTTTATTAGTGCTTTTACATTTTAAATATCATGTCCAAATCATAATCAAATAATTACAAATAGCCAAAGTTACTTACTAAGTTTGTACTTAATTGTTAACAACATATATACGCCTTATCAAAACTTATTTAAAGTTATGAAAAGGTTTTAAAAAAAGAGAGGTCCAAGAAACTGCAAGAAAGGAATAGAATTTATAGGTATAATCTGGGAGTCTTCAAGTCAAGAGTAAATAGGTACCTTCTAGGCAAGCATGTTATATCTTCGGCCGCATCGTCACTTTCAATCAGGTGAGATTGTGTTCAAATGATTACCTATCAGGCATAAAAAAAATTTTGGCAAACCCATAAAAAAAGCCAAGAAAATTGCTATTTAAATTTGAATTACTAAAGTTTGAATTTAAGTAATTGTTAACAAAATAATATAAGTACGCGTTGTCATAATTTTTTATAACAAATAAAATGTAAAAAAAAAACCATAAGACTCCAAGAAAATTAAAAGGATTGGACTATGGCGAAACAATAAAGTAACGAAACATAATGCTTATTCAATTCAATATAGTTTTTTTTAATCAAGTCGTGGCTATCTACGCGCGAATTGCCTATACCTATTTCCAAAACTAAACTAAAATTATGTACATCTAAAAAGCAAATAGCCAAATGACCTACAAGGCATCGAGCTTATAGGTAACTAAAGCGCTCAAGCCCACTACCGTTGAGTAGCGTACAGTTTTGTTTATTAACTTAAACCAATTAGTACAGCAGCCACAAAAGTTAATAATTCCTTCCTTGTTACAATCTTTAATCGACAATTTATTACATAGGTAAAAACGAAGCAATAAACCGCAATAAACTGTACCTCAGTCGATAAATTCAATTTCAGCTTTATAAAAACGATTTGATAAGCCGTTTCGAGACACACACAAAAAATATCGCCCGCCCCAACCCTCTTGAGGTAGGAGACAAAATAATAAGTTTTCTTTAAGCTCCGGGAAAAACGATATTGGCTCAGAACCAAGGCAGCGGTGCTTGTGTTTAATGTGTGCTATTTTTCATGAACTATTTCTTTATAATGTTGCTGAAACTATGAAAAGTATACCTGAATAACTTTTGGATATTTAGTAGGTATAAAAGATTTCACCATATATCCAAATCGATGACTATAGTTATTGCTTTGAAATGTGAATGTGAAAGCGTTTATAATAACAAACAAGTAATTGCATTCACACTAACAACCCCAATACTAAGTTCGAAGACTTGTATCGTGGGTGCTGAAAAAAATTACATGATAATTACAATCAAAATCAGAAGCAGAAATGTCCCATTGTAAGGAAAGTTATGCCCCTGCCGGTAAACGAACCCAAGAACTAGACGTAGAAAGCAACGATTTGCCCAGGTCGTTCAAAACAGCTACACTTATATTGAACGATGTTTTTGTTGCGGTTGAATGGATGCGAGAGAATGCAATTTGGGCTACTCACTTGACTTCTTTTAATAATATCATAACATAGAGATTTGATTAATACACAATATTTTCTTTTTACCGACTTCCCAAAAAAGGAGGAGGTAATCCGGTCGATTGTTTTTTTTCTTCTCCATTTTTTTTTTGTTTCCTCATAACTTCTCTTCACGTGAGCCGATTTCGAAATTTTTTTTAGTTTGAAAGATGTTACTTTCTAATTGGTCCCATTTAAATTTGATCAAGATCTGATCAATAGTTCTTGCAATATCGTTAATAATGCGTATTTTGTGACGAAAAATGCGTACTTTGACGATGTTCTCGTTTACCTGACTTTAAAAGTTACCGTATAACTTCTTTCTTTGTGAACCGATTTTGATGATTCTTTTTTTATTTGAAAGCTGGTGCTTTTCATGTGGTCCCATTGAAATTTGATCAAGATCTGATGTCTAGTTTTTGAGTTATAGTCAATAATGCGTATTTATACATTAAATCTGATCAAGGTTCCGAAGATAAAGAGTGAAGTCGGTTTTTTTAAGCTTTGCTTGCGTTTAATTATTTAGCATTAATTTTAAGTATACCTTAAATTCCGTAGGCATATATCTAAATAGTAGAACAACTTTTATATATAAGCCATTACTTTCACAGAAACTCATTTCCGAATGCCGTGTATAAAATTGCCACAAAAATAAAACAAAAGAGAAAGCATTTTAAAAGCTACGAATCTTTTTTCAAACAGTTTAAAATGAAATAAAAGTTGCACCTTTTTTCAATACCTGGCCTCACTTCGCTTGTACCCAGTACGTATATTACCTATACATTGCACTTGCTATGAATACGACACAGTAAAAGTAGTATGGGCACTGGATATTTTGAAATAGTTCTAATAAACTTTAATAGGCAACGATGAGTCACGAAACAATAATGTGCTTTTTGACATGATTTGAAACTTAAAAAGCTGAGATAAGGAAAATTTTCAGATTTATTTGTCAGTATTAGCAAGGTTTGATAAATAATTGGGGGGATACTGTCGATTGTCATAAAAATATTTTTCATTTATTTTTTACATAACTCATTTTAATTAATGTACATATTCATAATTGTTTAAATACAAAAAAAAAGGTTCATAATTTATTATACTATTACTATTTATATCCTATAATACTAATTAGTATACCAGTTGTAGTGTATTATAGCAAAAAATATGACAAACATATTTTTTGATACATTTGTTAATTTTGATAATTATTTTTATCATATTTTTTTTATCAATAGTATTATCATATTTACTATAATTTTATCATATTTACTATTCATACATTTAATAACAATCAAACTGCATTTTATTGTTTTATAATTTACTAGCCGCGCCCCGCGGCTTCGCCCGCTATTATCAAGTTAAAAAGTAGCCTATGTGTTAATCCTAGGTATAATCTATGTACATTCCAAATTTCATCCAAATCCGTTCAGCCGTTAAAGCGTGAAGAGGGAACAAACATACTTACACACTTACACACAAACTTTCGGATTTATAATATTAGTAGGATAGGATTAACTCATAAAGCTATTATCAAACTACTAAAGTTCTTGTTTTAGTTCATAATTTTGTCAATGAATAAAATGAATTCAAATCATTGTTGTAGTAGGTATAATATTGTTGCAACTGAATGGTTTTCTATTACAGAACAGAGTTGGATAACAGTAGGTTAAATTACTTTTTTATATATTAGCCCAGAAACCTACACCTGCACAAAATGATATATAATTCGAAGCCAACTAGCTTGCTTAATCAGCCGTTTGATTTGCTTAGCCGTTTTTAGGGTTCCGTACCCAAAGGGTAAAACGGGAACCTATTACTAAGACTCCGCTGTCCGTCCGTCTGTCACCAGGCTGTATCTCATGAACTGTGATAGTTAGACAGTTGAAATTTTCACAGGTGATTTATTTCTGTTGCCGCTATAAAAGCAAAATGAAATACTAAAAAATATAATAAAATATGGTAGGCCTTATAACAGATCACTGTAACCTCAACTTCCACCTACACAAAATAGGGGTCACAGATAGCCCTTTGTGTAGGGGATGTATGGAGGAAAACAAAACCGTAGAACACGTAATAGCTCAGTGTGCTGTCACTGAAGAAATTAGAGTCAACACTGGAATGCTAGAGCAACATTCCACAAAACATAAAGACTCACAGAATTCAATTACAAATACAACAACTTTATCACTGGAACAGTTATGCCAGCACCCAAAAACCACACTCCGTTATTTTAAGGAGCTGGGGTGGATGGGGTAGTTCCTGGCAGGGGAAAATGCACAATACACCCCAAGCGGGACGTCAGTGCAGGCCTTAACGCCCCCATATTGAATAAGAATAAGAATAATAAATTATGTTTAAGGGGGTTCCCATACAACAGACGTGATTTTTTTGTTCGATATTGATAACGGCAACAGGTACTCGCTTGAAATATTCACAGAATATTTAATTATATATTCACTTTAAAAATAAATAGTAATATTAAAATAAAACAAATTTTTATGGGGGCACCTATTCAACAAACGTGATTTTTTGCCGTTTTTATAGATTATAGTAAGGAATCCTTCGTGCACGAGTCCGACTCGCACTCCATTTATATTGAGTATTTCACCACCTCTATTTGTTTTAAATATTTCACAAGATTATCCAACATTATATTGAAATAGTGCTTACAAAGTGTACAACACCAAACACCAGTATTACGCTATTAAAAACATATTTTTCTAGTTACCCACTATTACAATACATTGTTTGTTCACAGTAGTTCACACAACATAACACTTTTAAAGTAGACTAATGAAGAGAAAGTGGTCTTAACGGGTTTTTTTTAAATTCGATTTGTTCAGGATAACAAAATTCTAAACAATAAATACTTAATAAAGTTTCATGGGTATTTTCATTTATGGTGAAAAACATTATAGATTTTAAGCTTTACGTATTATTATGGTTCAGAAATTTAAATGTTATTAGTTTTAATATTTTAGAATTTTGACATTATTTAAAAAAGTAGATATTTTAAAAGTATGTATTGTAAAGAATAAAAATATGTTTTTGTACAGAATTTTTAATAGTATCAAAATTATGAAGATTAATTATTTTGTTTTTCGATAGTGAACCTGATAATTGACAATGCCAATTTGACTAAGAAGAGTTTAAGCTTAGAGTGTGGTGAATAAACGAATAAGTAGAGTATATATGAAGAATATGATCATTAGCACTTTAAATAGTGACTGTTTTGTTTTGGAATCATTGTATTTTGTATAAGTATGGTTTAACCCTGAGAAAAGTTCTGATATTTTTGAGGAATAACCCATAAATCAATACCGTAAGTCCATTTTGGATACAAACATCCAACTTTACTTTCTGAACCGTTTTTTCTTTCTGAACATCGAGCAAATACCTCACATCCGACAGTTAAACCGAACCGCAAAGCTTACTAAGTACAACGGGCAAATAGAGTAGTTCCACACAGTTCAATTTGTCGACATCCAGCACAAAAACAGCAATAAGTCAACGCTGTGAGTCACGACTGTATCGGGAAATTCGGATTGGAAGAACGGTTGGCGGGCAAACAGCGTGTAGAGAAACGTAATTATCTGACTTTGCCTCCTTTTGGATAATGTTTTATCGTTCTAGATACTGAAAACTGCTTCGATTTATTCCCACTCTTATGTCATGCACGGAGAAAAAAAAAAGGTATATAGCACTAGAATGTTAGTAGCAGCAACGAGGCATATTCTAGTCTCAAATCAAAATCAAAATCAATCAAAATCAAAATCGTTTATTCACATGGGCCCCAAAGAGGCACTCATGAAAGTTAATGAATCTATTGCCAGATTCGCAAAATTACATCCATCTCGAGAAGAACCTGGCAAGAAACTCGGCGGCGCATTTTTTTTTTCATTAATTTTTTGAAAATAATTTTTAATCTCTAATACATAATTATGGTATAGCATAACCTAGGTTAACCATAATAACACCTAGGTGTTATTATGGTAGTCGCTAGAAAGAGCCTGTGCAGTTTGCCTCCATGCATCCTTGTCATTAATATAGTCTGTGGTTTTATAGTAAGCTTTCTTAATTAATGCCCGTTTTATTACAGATTTGAACTTTGTGTTTGTGTGTGTGTGTTAATTCACAAGTGTGGGTTTGCAGTCATATAATTTTTTGACATTTTAACCGACTTCAAAAAAGAGTAGGTTCTCAATTCGTTTTTTTTATTTTGTACCCCAGAACTTTTTTGTAGGTGAACCGATTTCGGTAAATTGTTTTTGTTTGTTTAAAAGCTGGTGCATTCTATGTGATTCCATATAATTTGATCAAGATCTGACCAGCTTTTGAGTTATCCTCAATAATGTGTATTTGATCTGATCAAGGATTCCGAAGATAAAGCGGTGAAGTCAGTTTTTAAGCTTTGCTTGCGTTTAAATTATTTCTGTACGATACACGTGAATTTAAATAAGCTCGGTTAATACTTTACCCACACTTAAATGATGTAAACTAATCATAAATGGCTACCGTATTTTAATTGTTATTTATTATTATTTTTAATTATGTACGTATGTATAATTTTTTTTTTCCATTCTAATCTTGCACCTTTCTGAATTTTGTTATGTTAAAACATCGACGTCCAACTTTGTTGCGTAATTACTCTCCATCCAAAGGTTGTCTGGAAGAGACCGTTTTTAGCGATAAGACCGCCTATTGTTACACTTATTTTGAAGTTAGTCATTAGTTTCTATTCTGTTTCGTCACAAATATGGTGTTCAATAAAGAGTTTATCTATCTATCAATCTACTATTTTAAAACAGTTATTTAATTATAATTTAACCTTGAAAATCTATTTGAGATAAGGAATCTGCTTTGAATTTGGGTGCCATAACGCAGATTAAATCTAATTACACCTCAAATAGCTAAACAAACAAATTAATCTTCTCAATTTAATCTCAACTGAACCGATAATTTAAAATTTATTAAAATGAAATCGTCACCAAGAGCTTTAATAAGCCGAGGTTTTAAACAAAATCCGCTGAGTTTTTCTCAAAATGAAATTAGCCGAAAAAGGCTCGCCATTAAAATTACATTAGCATAAATAAGTGGGATGCTAATCTAAGGAAAATAAATCTTGGACGAGAAATAAAAATAATCCTGGTGGTCGGTTTAATGACACCATGACAGATTCGCTTCGAATTGCGTCGTTGGTCCACTTAGAATATTGGAATTTATTAAAAACTCAGATAAGAATAAATCAACAATGGAATCTTCAAAGGTATTTAATTTTTTTATCTCTTCTTCTATTTCTTTATATGTATGTAATCGCTCGGAAATGGAGTTGTAATAAACAATTCTCTATATAACCCTTTCTTGTCTCTGTATTTTGAAATTCAGTATCCTGGATGTATTTTTTTATACCTCTAAATGTATATTTTACGTTTTTATTAGAAAATTTAAAATATATTCACATGGAACCTAACTCACTGCCCGCGTCCTTGTTCCCCAAACAGTATAATCTGGGAGTCTTCAATTCTAGAAGGTATCTTCTAGGTAAGCATGCTTCATCTTCGGCCGCATCATCACTTTGTATCAGGTGAGATAGCGGCCAAATGCGTATCTATCTGTCATAAAAAAGTCCTACATTAAAGTGACTCTTATTACCAGATTCTTAATATTGCAAGAAAACCTTTTTTCTTAAAAATAAATAAAACTAATCTCACCCCTATGGCATGAGGTAAAAAGAGACTCGATTTCTCATTTCAAAAAACATGATTGTAGATCGCGATAAACAAGTAATACTTTAAAAAGTTTTTTAAATTTAAGGTTTTACCTACCAGTTGTAAATAAAAAAGGACTAAAACTTATGTAACCATCGAACTGGTCAAGACAAATCAAACATGCCCAAACTAGATAGGTTTAACTTATTTAGTTCAGAAGTTCCTGTGCCATCTGACAATGACCATCATCCGTCTCCATCATCAGATCAACTCCTATGTACCATATCATTGTATTGTCACCAAAGACACATAAGAACACAACATTTGAGGACATCGGACCGATAGTAAGAAAAAGGGACAGATAAAACAAATTGAAGCTTGTAATAATAAATAATACCATACGTATATGTCTGAAACCTGGTTTCTGTCTATAGTCATATGTATTTCTACTCTTATTATTATTACAAACCGTCACGATAATTTTCATACTAAAAGCATTATAAATAGCAATCATCACAGACTGTCACTAGGCGAAGCACTCCCACGAGATTTCGATGTTGCAAAAGCGCTGCCCAAAACCGTCCATCAGTTATGCGGAAGTTTAACACTCTTTTATTCTAATTAGTCCGTAGAGAGAAAACTCAGTGGGACCGAGAGGCACAGGATAGGAAACATTGCTACATTCCATAGGGACACCCGCTTAATTTGCAGGGTTATAACATTTTCAGTACAGTTTGGGACAGTAACAAAATTTAAGACCAGAATGAATTAATATAGGTTAGGAATAATGATTTTAGCAATATCCTAGTTGAGATTTGCGGCTTAATATTGGACCTTAATCTAGACTATCTACATCTAATCCAAACCCACATAGAAGTTACAAAGATACATGGTTACAAATATACCTAGACGCTGACATATGCACATACACATACATTTCCGGTTGATAGAAGAGGTAGTTAGTATATTAGTTTAATAAAACACTTTTCTTCTTAATCTTCATAAATATGGAAGTAGGAAGTAGTTGTACGCAGAACCTCCTATTTTCATGTAAATATTACGATTATGTGTATGGCTTGTGTGACCTCATATACTGTGAGTTCATAATCCAGGTTATTCAAAAGTTTCCTGCTCACACTGAATTGCCTAGAGCAAAAATTATATACCTACGCTTTAACTCGCATGCTGCTTTAAACTATTTATACGGGTTCACTAAGGCATTTCTTAAAACGTTTCGTTTATTGTGGTTTTCCAGCTTTGACGTTAAAAAAATCTAGCAAAAGGTGTATTTCGTCCTATAATTTCATAACTTACATTTAATTATAACCGTCTAAATTATTTATTTATTAAATAATGCACACATGAACAATAGTTATTTACATACTTGGACGTAAGCTAATGACATGTAGGTACCCTGTATAAAAGGGTGTAGCAAAATACATATACAGCATTTTTTCTTATTATATAACGCTTATATATATCACTTAGATATTAACTATATAAATACTTCATGTTTACAAGATAACTTATCACTCGTAGATATAAGAACTATTTTATATCTTCCATATATTCACTTAGGGTATAATAACATTGCTAAACTAAAACTATGTACAGCAAAGAACTAAGTTACCTACAAGACATCGAGCTTATAGGTAACTCAAGTGCTCAAGCCCACTACCAGTGGGTAGCGTAGTGGTAGGCATGGAAAAAAAAATAACATTGCTTTATTTAAAATTGACTTTTTTTATATGCTCTGGGAATTATTGTACGTAACAAAATTGTTAGCTCATTTCATTCCTACAGCTGAGACTCGACGCTTACTTACTCTTACTGAGAGTGAGTCTATTTCATCGATATAGGAGACAAATATGTTTCAGCTGCAAAATCCTTGGCCATTGGTCTATAATATCATCACGTAAGCGAAGAGCGGCCTGACGGATGACACATGTCATTGATTTTTTGCTGATACTTGGATTTGCCGATTTTCTCACGTATTTCTTTTTTGAGAGAATGTAAATTTCTGACATAACTTAGAAAGTCGTAGGCACTGATTCTTACAAGAATGCGTACAATTTGAAATGGTGCTGATAACGCTGAACAATAGTATATCTTCTGAACAAAGCCAACAAAGACTTTATAATTTGGATAGACAAAATTGAAACAATAAGTTCCTGTTTTGCTTTCAAACACGTGTTTCCATATATACATTGTTATGCCGTATAAGTATCTGTATGATACTCAACGTAAAACAAGGAGGCAATAATTATTTTAGCTTAGGTTTTAAATAATACGAAAAGATATTCAAATCAACAAACTATTACAAATCACGCACTGCGAACCTTTTTTTCGCGTTTGAAAGTGTCACCTTTCAGTTTGTTGAACACGAAACAATTACCAAACATCGCGTAAATAAAACTTCATTCGGCCTAACGTAGTTTTCTCAATTTCAATCAATTTGCCGACTAGAACAAACACTCCGTTAGTGACGTTGCAAAAACCCATAAAAGTGAGATACATAACTGCGTTACAAAAAATTGATGATACCAGTTTGTGTTATTCGCTGCGTCCGCCAATTTTCTGTCGCACTGCGTGGTAAAATGGAAAAATTACAGTAAGGACTATACGTACAGATATAATAGGTAACGTTACTAATAATGTAACATAATAACATTCAACCATTCTACTATGCAGTCATAGAAGCACCTGATTAGTTAATTCAACAAATTAGCACACCTTATTCTTGAAGAATAGGCATGCAATACTCACCAATTTCATAAGACAGGTAATGGTTAAAACACAGTTTTGGATACCAAAATAAAGAAAATTTCACTGATGCTAACCAACTCATTAGACCATTAGATTTTTTTATTGAATTCTCTGTTAGGATCTGCCTACGTTAAGCTCCATGTTCGATTTATGTACAAAGTTTCGAAATGTGTTGTTTGGGAAACCATATTCTTAAACAAATCACTGATGCTCGTTATATGAATCGCAGTTTAGTGTAGCAGAAGATTTTAGTTTGAAGTTTTGTTAGCAAGAGTGTTAGTCCTTACTGAGGTATTGTCAGTGCAAACGGCACGTTACGATCCAAATTCAATTAGAACCTTTCAGATATATTCCACGTGTTCTAAAATAGTCGATCCGAGACGAAGAGGATCGATGAAACTACGCCCTAGAAAAGATGGCGTAATATCACAACAGATGTCGACGACGGTTATGTCAACTGGGCGTCCATTCACGAAACTAATAAAAGATTCAGCATTGTCGTTTGGGCCGAAAGAGGGTCCTTCCGAAGCATTGGCGCCCATTCCAGACCGTGTGTGTAAGGTTTTGAGGTCGTACCGGACTTGGACCGTGCCGTTATCGTCGTGGTTTACAATGAGCATGGACCGTAATCTCTCTCTTTATCCACTTTTTTGCGAATACCTTATTTGCGTTTTTTGCAAAACGTATGAGGTGCGAATTATAAATGCAATTTGTAAGCGTGATTATTATTCGACGGTTTGTCCTTTTTAGGCCCTAATAAATTAAAGACGGGTTTCATATTTTTCGCGTGAACATTTTGGCCATCTGTTTTTCATTGTTTTTGTTAATTCGGTATTTTACAGTAAGAAATAATAAACATATTTTCTTTCTATGATTTTGCCTGTAATAAGGATAAAGTTTATGTTTTATGCCCCTGGGTCCATTTCACTCATCCACACAAGGAGAATATGACTTAGACAAATAGTTTTATTATACTAGTGTGATTATCAGTAGCTGTCATTAAGGGCTCAGATAAGATCGTATATATATATTACTATTACACTGTACATGCACTTAATGCATATTAAGAGTCAAAAATAAAAAAATATTATGAGTAGCACAGCCACATCATACATATTATAATTAAAGGTACAATAAAGAAATTTTCTGATATGCATGACTATGTAACATTGTGATGTATTCTATAGTGATAGATGCCGAAATAAAGTCGTAGTCTAACATTGAAAGCCAAAACATATCTAATTCCAAGCGTGTGTGATCGTGGTAAACGATGGAAAATATCATCACCTCCACCGATAGGTGAAATAATAATGAAACGTTAACCTATCAGAGATAAAAATACTCCAACCAAAAATAAACGCACAAAACAGTACAATCCATAAATAATAAAGGATGTCTGAGTATAAACTAATAAGTTAAACGAAAACTGTATTAAAGTTCATCTATAATATAAGTAAGTACTAACAAACTTGAAACTATACCTTAAAATTGACATGATACAAATTATTTCATATGGAATGATAGAACATGAAACCTAAAAAATTACCGACTACTTTAGCAGATTGTCTGCATAATACACAAGCTATATCTAAATCAGATACAAAAAACATTCAATCATGTTAAAACAAAGAAAAACGTAAGAAATATGAGATCGAAAAGTTACAACATAAAGTATGTATCAAATAGCAATTGGCAATTCGGGATAGGAAAGGTTCGCCCTATAAAGAACGTGAAGCGGTCAAAAACAAACTTGTGCAATAAATAACCAGATCGGATAAGAGAAAGGTACGCACTCGGCCATTTTATATTCAATAAAAAATGAGATAAACTAAATTGTCTTACGATACAGTCGCCTGAGAGATTTATGAGACAGACGAATTACTTGGACCATAAAATTAATAAAAAGTTAATTTATTGTCTAACTTTTTGGTTACCTGGCTATTCGAGCCACCTAAACGAAAATGTACTAATTATTTAAGTTACCTACACTTTCTTTGGGTTAGAACTAATAATTTACACTTATTTTTTTATCAAAATCTAGAACGAAATAATTCACCATAAAACAAAATTCAATAATATACTCAAAGGATTAACATGCTGAAGTGGCAGCGGGCTGGTCACATCTGCTGCAGGACTGACAGTTGTTGGAGTAGATGAGTTCTGGAGTGAAGATGGAATCGGTAAGCCCTGCAGAGGACGTCCTGTGACCATGTGGAACTAGCCTATACGTTTCCAATCAGTACAAGTAGATACTGACTGGAAAAGAAAAGACGAATATCGGACTACTGGATCGCGCTATTCGGGAGAGGCATATTTTCAACATGATGATTATTGATAGCTTAGCCTTTAACTAATTTTAACTTAAGCGTCAATTTATCAAGCTTTATTTAAAAACAAACTATTCAAAACCATAATCCTTTGCAGACTACCCTTCCTTACGAACATATTCACACGTTCACATAATATACAATACAACAATAAAAAGACACAAACTTTCAGTTTTCTCAAGAGGACCATCCAATCCTTTCTCATAATTATCTAAACTTACAAGCTACCATAATGGACGTCCGTGCAGAAAATAGGTATTCGAAAATTGGGTTTGTAACACGAATAATTCGTATTCAACCTTATCACTCTCGTTTCGGGCCTACGCATTCTCGTTTCCATCTGACCGAACATTATACAACATAATCGAGAAATAAATTTTGCGTTACTGTTCGTAACCTTTCTGGGAACTTTTTATTCCCCTGGATAAGGGTCCACCGATTCAGTAGAGATTAAAAGACATTATTTACCCGTGCATGAGCGTAACCAACCGTCAAAGTTTTATATTTCTGACAAGGGCCAAAAGGTTTGGCCCTTTGGACATGTGTTATTCGGAGTACCAATGTGTTTATATGCGGAACCATTCTCTTTGTGGTTCACTGACGTCCTTTAATTAATAAGAGATACATTGAAGGCCAACGGCAAGCCACTAATTATGAGACCGTAGCTGGTATTTAGAATACGAATACTTAATAGCTTCGGTTTTATACTGGTAATTATTAAGACTATGACTATAATACAATGCTTACAAGATAAATAATATAAGGTTGGGAAACGAAATCTTCATCTGACTGACTGACTGACATAGTGATCTATCAACGCACAGCCCAAACCACTAGACGGATCGGGCTGAAATTTGGCATGCAGGTAGATGTTATGACGTAGGCATCCGCTACGAAAGGATTTTGATTAATTCTACCCCCAAGGAGATAAAATAGGGGATGAAAGTTTGTTGTACTTCTTAACGCGAGCGAAGCCTCGGGCAAAAGCTATTTAAATAAATAAAAACAAAAACAAACCCAAAAATAAAAATTATAAGGATTGTTTAGTTTCTTCATAATTATAAATAAGTAGATTGCCCTGTGTCAGGATTTTTCAGGTCGCCCACTCAAATGCTTCAGATGAAGCTATAAAAGTAAAATTAAAATCAAATATAGTGAGTAAAATACGCGTTGAACTCATAATGTCGCAAAATTAAATGTATATTATCAAAGTACGTTTAAAAATTGTTTATAAGCTCTATCACAATGAACTCACAGGATTTTATGTTGATTATGCGTCTATTAATAATAACTCTATAATTATTATACGTGCTGTCGAAAGTACTATAGGCAATTGCCTGAACCATGATAGTTTGGACCACGCTACCATACTACTATTAGTTATAGGAACATATTTTTATTTTATTATTATAATTTTTAATGCACTACCATGACTTTTTTGCATCTGCTTGAATTCATCATCATCATCGTCTCAGCCGCAAGAAGTCCACTGCTGGATATATGCCTCCCCCAAAGATCTCAAAAAGAACGGTTGTTAGCGGCCTGCATCCAGCGTATTCCTGCGCCTTCTATGTCGTCCGTCCACCTTGTGGGCGGTCTTCCGACACTACGCTTGCCAGTCCGTGGCCTCCATTCTAGAACCTTTCGGCCCCATCGGCCAACCGTTCTACGTACTATGTGCCCTGCCCATTGCCACTTCAACTTGCTAATCCGCCGGGCTATCTCGGTGACTTTCATTCGTCTACGGGTCTCCTCATTCCTGATTCGATCTCGTAGAGAAACCCCGAGCATAGCCCTTGCCATAGCTCGTTATGTGACTTTGAGCTTATTTATAAGAACCGCAGCTGCTTGAATTGAATCTGTTATATTAATAACGATTCGACAAAATAGTTGACGTAACTCCTAACTAGATAGACAAATTGTTTGGGTCTCAGGACGTAATAGCACTATGAACTATTTTATTTACCGTGACCTTTCGACAATAGATAGACAAATTCTGTAACAATATGAATATGTTTTTAAACAATTAAATAATAGATAGTTGTCAAACGTTAGCCTTAAAAAATACTAATAAAAAAATGGTTGTCTGTACAGTCGGTTTACGGACGATAATTTTACGTGATAATAAAACATCGAAGTTTAGGCAAACCGTGCCTCTCTATCGCTTGTTCCACTCTCGCTTGCACGCTCAGGCTCAGGCGGAACGTGACACTTTTTCGTGCGTCGGCTGCACGCGTGTTCATTGATTTATAAGACGATAAAACGTCAAAAAAAAATACACCATCTCGTAAAAATATCGTTACATGACAAAACGCAGTTATTTTTTTATAAATTATTTAATTTCCTTGATAGTGCAACTTAATTATTAAGTATTAACCGTTTAAATTTCAGAAATTATTGAATAAAATCAAATCAAAAAGTACGAATGTAATGCATATAAATAATTCCATATCAAAATTTAATTGAAAACAAACTAGTACAATGAAAAGCCGGTTACATCGTCGAGTGAACAGTGGAAAAACTAGAACTGAAACATAGTGGTAAAACTAGATATAAAGTGAAAATGTAATAAGTAGAAGTGACAATGTGTTCTGTAAAGTGGGTGCTGGTGATGGTGATGCTGGCTGCATGCTGGGCTCAGGAAGGCGAGTGGAGTGAAGATGCGGAAGACCTTGGTAAGTTTGGCATTGTTTTTCACTCAAAGTAGTTTATTATAGCCTCCAATCCGAACTACCCGTTGGCTAAGTTGGGTGCGCGTTATAGTCTAAGATCTTAAGTAACATCGACCTTCACCCATCTGTTTACCGAATGAAAAATATATTTAGCGTATGTGTAGCTAAGCACATACCAATAGGGTTGCTTAAAAAAATATGGTGAAGGATATAAATTTTTTTTCGGTAAACAGATGAGTGAAGGTCGATGTTACTTGGAATCCTCTACTATTAGCCTTCTAAGTATGGATATTGGTTTCGATTCCCAGCGAAAACACAAGGAGAATTTGTGTTTCTGGTTCTGGTTGTAATTGTTCGTGTTATGTGAATATTTACGGTGCCCAAGATAAAAGTCATCGAACTTAGTGTGGGGCTGCAAAAAAAAGATCCCGCATCCTGCAGTTGGTTTTAAGACATAAATCGACGATATCAGCAGAATTGACAAAATGTGACTTCTCAAAGTAATTGGGTGAGGACGACCGAGAATAATCCTATCATAATATTTGTTATATTTATTTATAAACATGACGAGGACAAGCTACTTCTTGACAGTTGCAATTTAAGAACTGTACTAAGTTACAACTTGCAAATCAATTGGATGACAAAAAATTGTGAGGCAATCGACTGTTGTACAACAATATTGATATCATTATCCTAGAGAAAATTATCGAAACCATATTTTAGGGACATGACATACAAAGCGCCTGAGGCGCGCGCCCCGGGCGCTGCGAAGATGAAATGTATAGCGCCTAAGGGATCTTGACATACAAAGCGCTCGCGACACTTCCCCCCGGGCTCCGCGCTGTCATTTTGTATACTGCCGTCATAAAGGAAAAAAGATGTATCTGACATATTTGATAACATTAAGTTATATATAAGTCTAAAAAAAAAATTTTGTCTCATCGACTTGGATTTTTTTATTTTAAAATATTCAAACGCAACCTTATAACTCTTACTTTTAATTTAGACGCATCTGCTACACATAACATATACTAAACAGTAAGAACATTTCTGATGTATATAACTCAATTTTGTCAAAAATTACAAATATGTCTTTTTTCCTTATGACGGCAGAACAAAATATACAACCCGAGGCGCGCGTACAGCGTTTTGTATGTCAAGTTTTAGGGATTTGTACAAGTTAAAAGTTTACGTCTAGTTTGATATGAATAGAAAATAAATGTCTCTAGTTTATTAAATGTTAGCAAACTCTTGCAGCATCAAAACTATTCGAGCTGTGAATTAATATTTATCATCAAATTTTTAATCGTTGTGAAATAGACCGGATATGGAATGACTTTTTTTTGCCCACTCGCTGCCACACCTCCACATGAATCGTTGAAGCGATCAAATGAAACAAAATCGAACAAACTCAAGTGGGAATCGCGCGCAACCCATTAAACGCAATTGCTTGTCGAAAATCAAAATGGGGAAATATATTTTCGTTTGTTCGTCGTTATTCCATGTTTTTTTGTCTGATTTTCATGCAATCCATCGGGAGCTGCGTTTACACGCGGCGAATTGCTCACGTTGATTGAGTGTTTGGGAAGCTTTTCACTGTAATTTTGTATTAAAATCATGTCTCGCAGTGAACTGATATTTAATTGAGAACCTCATTGTTGTCTGTGCAAACAATCACTTATGGATACAAGCTTAAGTAATATCAGTTAACTTGTAAATAAGTTGTGCGAGTTCAAGTTTTGTTAATTCTTCGAGAACAGTGACCGCGAGGTTTCAAACAAAACTTTTACTTATTTAGCTCCTTAGTAATACTAATCCAAGTATCGACATGGTACTAATGTCGAAAAAGTAAAGAGAACTTGCTCAAGTTCGATTTCTCGTTTGGATGCCCGCGAAAGGAGCAAAAAGAGCGACCCAATTAAAAAGTGTTCATGCATGGGTGGGTCTATTCGGCTCCAATTTTATTGAACGATTAATTTTATTGCGAAAATTTCTGGACAGCGGAACGAATGGAAAACGAGAGTCGGCCGACGTGGTTTCACCGACCTTTGTGGGTGTGCGATGGATGGTTTGTTCGTTGCCGAATCTAATCAATGGGCATATAGCCGAAAAAAGTGTCATTGGTATTGTGAGCGTGATGAATGAATTGAAATTTTAATGTAATTGGAAACCGTTGATGATCGAGCGCTTCCAATAGCGGTGCGGCGATAATAAATATCCGTCGGCCGGATGTATTGGCTTGGTACTGATCGTTTATTTAATTTTTATTCCTCTTCTCCGCTTTCTCAGTCTTGTTAAGACTTCGATTGCTATTTATCTGACTGTAAGCGTTTGTTCAACAGAACGTTTGCTAATGTATTTTTTCTTTCCTAACAATTTTCTGCAAACATTTCACTATTAAATTTAGCCCTTATATATATTTGGTTAATAATGCATCTGATTCTGACAAGAATACGCATGAGTCTATAGCAACTACTTATCTCTGATCTAATACCTAATACCCTGATGTCTATTTTTTTATCCTTATTAATGTGCTTGATGCCGCAGAGTATTGCAAGCAGAGATACCTATAGTTGTACTGTCGACCGCACATAACTTACTCCAACTACTCCACACCAGAACAATAATTAAGGTTATGACTCTCACGTGGTTTGCTCAGAAGCAACAGTATGTATGCAGTAATAAATAATTGGGTTAATTAACGGCAAACAGTCTCGCAAGAGCGTAAATCACCACTACGAATGCAAAATATGCACGTTATTGAAATCAACCGGTGACAAATTAAGTACCCGTGAAATGAATATCATTTTAATATTGATATATTATATTTGCAAAACATGCCTCAATGCCTACAATGCAACATCTGAACGACAACTGACATAAACGAAGCTTCCCCTTTTGGATTCGCAGTTGCAGAGTTCTGGGCGAAAAAGATTTAGAGGCAAGGACATCCGAAAAACTATAAAAATATACTTTGAACCGTCGACACGATGAAGAAGATTGCAAATCACTAGATTGTTTTCTATGTGAGCTTGATAAGCTAATTATACCTTGCCCCAGTTATGCTCGGTTGTAATTTAACCGTACACCACATTTTTTTATTACTGCAACGAATGTGTTTTTTTTTTCAATTGCTCTATCTCAATAAGTATTTCCTAATAGTTGTCAAAAATGATTAATCGTGACCGTCATGGGGTGATCCTTGAAATGTGTGATGCTATTTCGTAAGCGAATAGTTAGTGTCGATGGTGGTGGCACAAGGAATATTAGTAAATTTTTCCCATTTACTAGTTCAAAATCTTCGAAGGTACAAAGAAATAGACAAAGTTTTACTTCAATATATTGGTAATATTTTTTAATAAAGAGACTATTTTAGGAAGCTAGCTCAAGAAGGTAGTTTAGTTTAGGTTTTTTCTTCTTTGTTCTTTTACGGCCGCATGTTCACTTTCCATTAGGTGTGATACTTAGTGATCAAATGCTTGCCTATCTAGCACAACACAAAAGAATACGTCTCGTATTTTTAGACTTGAATAAAACATAACATAAATGCTTTCGCACTCACATCCCCACACTCAATTCGATGACTTGTGTCGTGGGTGCTAGAAGCATTCACATAACACACAATCACAACCAGAATCGGAAACAAAAAAATTCCTTGCAGAGATAGCTTGTGTTCCCGAAGGGAATCGAACCCAATAACCCTGCTTAGTAGGCGAACGCTTACCTAACTAGCCAAAGGGCACTTTGAACTGAACTATTTAGCGCTTATTATAGATTATCGCTTACCCATTATCTTCAGTTGCCGGTGAACATCAACCGACATAGATATATATAAATATATTGCTAAACAAAACCGATAGACAGAACCCTTCGACTTCTTTAAAAATGACTGTGAAAGTGAGGATCATCATTTGGCAAGCCTAGAAGACACAATTAATTTAAAAACATTGAAAAATAATAATAGAAAATATATACAACCTCGTCTTATCTTAAAATTATTACTGATTTTACAACACGTTCACGACTCGGAAGTACGTTGCTGCGGTACGCCACTAACAAATGTGCATAGGAGTGTAGGTCAGACGCCCGACGTGTCTTCACAATAATTTTATTAATATTACCCCCGGAAGCCTGTCACGCGCGAAACCAAGCTCGTATATCTTCTCCGAGAAAAAATATGATATATTGAGAGGACGAGAGACATAAGAGCTTTCCACAGCTTCCCTTCACATGGTTTAGCGTCTTTTTAGTACACTTAAGCGTGTTAGGGAGGATATACATGAAACGATGAGATATCGTGCTATGTTAGTGTATTTTCTTGTATCGCTTGTAATATGGCTCGACTCTTTTTTTTAGTTGCGCAATGTAAAGACTTTGCGAAATTCAATTCAAATTCCAATGTTTATTTATCATTACAGTCTTAGTTCTGACATTTATAACATTACTAGCCGTGCCCGCGTTTATCATGTTTCTCTTCGTTCTTAAAGAATCAAGTAACACTGTAGTACACTATGTTTATTTATAAAATAATATATATACGGAGATGTTTATCAAATACCAGAAACCTCTTGGGTCATCATTCCAACCATCTGAGACCAACGACTTTTATGGTACGGCTATTGCAAATTCTGTTTCTTTTTTTAAATATATTATTTATCTCTTCTGTTAAATCTAAGGTGTTAAGTGCCGACTAGGAACAAGAGATTATGTATAGTACAACATTATTAATTATTACGGCAAATATAGCATTCACATGAAAGTAGTGGAACTACTGAGGAAACTGAGGGTAGAATAGGAATCAGGGTATATTAGTATTGATTTTTTATATACCCCTGTATAATAAAAAAATGCTATAGTGAGTACATACAAAAATTAAAAGAATTTTTTAGTTGAAAAGTGGCAGCCGTATCTGAAATCTATATTATGATATATCGGCTTGAAAATCTATATCATCATGCTTGAATAATTGTTACTATGTAAAAAAATATCTTTACAATGATGCTATTAGGTGAAATCAGCCTTATTTTTGCTTTTTTTGTAAGAAGATATTGTTTAAAGGTGGTTATTTTCTGTGATTTTTGTTTCTCGGGAAGAAAACTTGTGTTCCTGCCGGAATTTGAAACCGCTAAGAAAGCGGACGCGCACCTTACAGACGGGCAATTCTAATTTCTTCTTTCTTTCAACTCTTGCCTTTGCATTAATTAATTAATTACAACCACGTAATATTTTAATTTCCCAATACAATGGTTTATGAAAATCCAATCAAACGTACATTCTAGTAATTAATTATCCCACACGATGCTTTAATCCTGAGATACTCGCACTACAATGATATACGAGGACAAAGCGAGGAAGATTACACGGTAGAGCACAATGTAGGACTAGACAGTGATCGAGTTACCTACATACAAATAGATATTTACAAGCTTCTCTAAATCCAACATGGCGGACCGCCCAAAATGGCGGACTAGTTATTTTTTTGTAATGCATTCCTACAGTATGGATACAGCACAGTAGTACATATAACAGTATTAACTGAAAAGACTTGCTGAAAATAGAATAAATCGAAAAATAAAAAAACGTCTCCCTAAATCCAATATGGCGGACTAACAGCTTTTTTTATGTTTTTTAAATATATTAATATTTTTACTAAGTTATCTATACTTTTAATACAATTGTAATGTTATACGATTATCAAATGTTTTTAGCGCTGATTGTTTATTTCAGAAAAGAAAGTAATTTTCTAACTTTAAACAAAACCATTTAAACGGCAGCACAAGTCAATGTACTAAAAATCCTAAAACTCGACTGCGAAAAATGTGAACCTACTTTTTACGTAATTTCATGAAATTCTCTTTAGATTTCCTTTATTTTGTTACCCTACTCGATAGGTATGGTTATTTTTTTTATAGCGTATTACTACTTTGCGCCGTAGAATGAAAAGTTTTCTTTTTCAACAATGTTTGAGTGTGATCTTATCAGTGTATGATTTTAGTGCATTTGTAGCAATGATAAGCGATACTGAGGTTGACAGCCGATCTGGTGGTTGTAGGTATATAAAGAGGTTAGATCCTATAGAGAGCTTTAACATAAAAATAGATATAAATCATAAACACTTTCGTACTCACAGCAACACACTAAATTCGATGACTTGCGTCGTGGGTGCCGAAAAAAAACTTATCACATACACAATCACATATTTCAACACAAATTTCCCTTGGGGAGAAAATTTATGTCTCATCGGGAATCGAACCCGATACCCTCTGTTTAGAAGGCGGACGCGAACCGGATCAAGCCAACTGGCAGTTCAAGCGGTAAAGGTAGCATTGTAATGAATTTCTAGTATATATAATTCTTTAATATTTGGTTTCTGATATGTCACTCTAGCTAAAGACTCTTTGACAAGAAATTCGTTGTGAGCTAAATCTCTGTCTCGATGACTAGCATTCTTACCGTTCTCGACCGACCGCAACACATGAACAGGTGAGATTGTGGTCAAACGATAGCTTCGCTGGCAACACTCAACGGATTTTATTACAATCGCAACGAAATTAACGGTACTGAATACAGCAATTTGTTTTATCCCTGGATTATTCCAGTGCTTCATTTTTACGTTTTCTATCAATTAATAACAGACGATATCAATTGCTTACCAAGACTAGCAAATGAACCTGTGATGACCAAAAAATAAGAGGATTATATCAGATTTAATCAGAAACAGAATAAAATAAAAAATGTGTAAAATACTCTGTGGGCGTAAGGGATTTAAATATCTGGACTGCATACCGGGAATAATTTCTAAGAGTAGTTTTTTTTATATTATGGTAGATAATATAGTATCGTGCTCACCTGTCCTGTACCTAAATACAGTAGTAATTCATAAACTTCAAGTAAAATAATCGAAAGCGTAGCACTAGCGGTGTTACTTAAGAGCCTTATTTGTTAGTTAAAATGTGATGTGATTAAAGTGCTGATCAAACACTATCCTATCATAGATAAAATAAGCACATTTTTTATGGTTAACACCCGTATCGCCCGTATCAAACATAAATGCCAATAATTAATGTGACCATGTTGGCTTTAAACGCCTTCCCAAATAATGGAATATAATATATTATATTTCGTAAGGACCACACATGGCTTAAAAAAAACATGAACGCTTTCACACTCACAGCCTCAAACTAAAATCGATGACATGTGTCGTGGGTGTCGGAAACATTCACATCACACACACACAATTACAATTTGAACCAGAAACATAAATTTTCTTTGGAGAGAAAACTTGTGTTCCCACCGGGAATCGAACCAGATAGGTTAGAAGGCCCAACTTAGGTAACTTGCAGTGCTTTGAACTTAATGTGCTGTCAAATACAAGGTGTGCTCCACTGTGCCAGCGGTTAAACTGTTTCTTATTTTCAACTTTTTTTTGAGCCAGAAACACATTGCACCCAAATTATTGCTATTTTCGAGTTATTGCGAGACTAACGCACGGATATTGATTTATGTATATAATTATAATATTTATTTTTAGACTGTAATGTTTTGCTTATTAATCATTTTTAGCAGCAATAAGTGTTAAGTTACTGCCACTATCAATAAAATCATCTTTATTCTAACTAATAATGTAATACATAAAGTAAAATTAACAATTACTCAGGAAACAGTCACATAATTTTAGCTACAATTAAACAACTGGAGCATTTGTGTAATTGTAGCTAAAATTATGTGACTGTTTCCTGTATTTAAATACAATTTTCAATTCCAAGTTCCTTGAAACTTAAAACTTACAATTACTGAAAAACTTCATATTTACACAGTAAAAATATTTACAACTTATTCAAAATAAATGAACACACACATTCGCAACCATAAGCAATCGTACTACAACGCACAACATAATTCAACTAACTAGTTCCCATCAGCAACACATTCAGATTAGGCAGCGAAATAAAACAGATAATGTTCCTACACTTTCTCGTAGGAATGTCCCATCGAGTGTCACTAGGTTTGAGCATATAAATAGCCCAGAATAAAAGATATATACTCAATAGTAACATTACAAAAGTCTATAATCTCTATATGCTCACGCACATCGCCGCTCTTGGCTCTAACAGCGTGCAGCAATACATACACTACTCGCAACCATACCTGCACGTAATATACGACTACACATGAAATATTCCAATGAATTGGGTCACCCTTTCCCCGAACACATTTTGTAACTGTGGGTGTTTTTATCCCGAGAAATCGGCTACAGTTTCCGATGCCCGACGTTTCTAAGTCAGCAGGAATTGATCAAAGGTTAGGTTGGATAAAGGTGAGGGAGGATACAAGGGTCTTTTGAGGTGATTTCGAACCTATCAGACTGGCGTACTGGCGCAGGGTAGAAATGTTTGAATGTGATGAGATGGTACTTTATGGTGTGTATTTTAAGTTACGTGCATGAGTTAATAAAAAGCCTCATAAACTTATATGACAAACCATAACATTCATAAACGCATATTATATTATCTTTCTGGGCATGAGCACTTGAGTTACCTATAAGCTCGATGTCTTATATATATAACTTCTTTAGGTCTTTCTATAGGGTCTTTGCTGTAAGTATATATTTTAGGAAGTATAGGCAATTGGCCCGTAGATACAATGTAAAAACAATCCTTTATGATACCTACAAATTTATATTTCAGTCCGCGTCAAACTGTATTCGTGAGATAATTTACCGAAATGCTAAAACTTACAAAATAACAGTCATTACATTTTTGAGCCGTTTGGTGTTGGTTTGATAGAGTGCGGGAGCTCATTTTAGTTTCAAAAATTGATTTTTTATCAGGCCTATAAATCCATTTAGTACAGAAATTAAAAAACAGAATAGAAACGAGATTTATTAAATTATTTTCATTATCGATGAGTTTTGTTGACTATGGAATGTGTGGAGTTGTACCCAGAAATACATTTAGGGTAACAACGACACCCCTGAACGGTTTCACCGTTACCTGCACGGGTAAACCATAGCAATAACCACAATACATTTACGCCAGGATCAGACTAAATTGATACACGAGCGCCGCAGAGAGACCAGAACAATCCGTCTTTATTAGACCAGTCGTCGCGGGTAAATTGAAAATACCTCCTAA
Organism: Lomographa bimaculata; assembly: GCA_948107665.1. Lineage (NCBI taxonomy): Eukaryota > Metazoa > Arthropoda > Insecta > Lepidoptera > Geometridae > Lomographa > Lomographa bimaculata. Next base: position 9,383,701 of record OX403603.1, read on the forward strand.
GTATGAGTGATGGTGTACATTACTTGCCCTGAAACTGTGACAGTTCTCCCTTTAAGAAAAGAGGATTATTTCTCCGGTGTGGAAACGGTTTTAATATTGCGACTATTTATATTCATGGTCGCTTTGAGGAAAGCCAGGAATCATAACGATGTAAGTACAGAATAACAGCGATATTCACTTAGGCGTTTTTTGTTCACGATTATGCTAAAACGGAGTTGGCCTGTTATGAGATGGGGGAGGATTTTGTCGACGAATCGGAACATGGCTCTCGGATGAAGTTAAACGAATTCGTTTATAGATATTTGATGGTGTATTACTTTTTAAGATGTAATTCACGTATACAAACATTTATTATAACTTTGTAAAGTAATGGGAAAAAAGCAAAACCGGCAATAGCAAACCCGTGTATGACCGCGTAACCCGTGTCACTTAAGGGTCAGGTCACCTAAACAACATTTAAAAGGAAGAAAGGAAATCACATTCTATCCCACGTCACACTAATATTATAAAGGTGAAAGTTTGTGTGTTTGTTATTTTTCCACGCTTAGACCAATTTATCGTAATTTGGTATCCTGGATTAACACATAGGCTACTTTTTATCCCGTTGTTTCCGTAGGTCCGGGATCAACGCGGGTAAAACCGCGGGGTGCAGCTAGTCAATTTATAAAGTTAGCGTTAATAATATTTCATTTCAAATTTATATATTCTATGTCGAAATTTCGTCTATATTCAACAAATGCACTTATTACTTAAACTTTACTTTGAACTGCTCGTTGGCTTAGTCGGGTGGTGTTCGCCTTCTAAGCAGAGGTATCGGTTTTGTTCCCGGCGGAAACACAAGTTTTTTTCTCAAGGAAAATTTGTGTTTCTGGTTCTGGTTGTGATTGTGTATGTTATGTAAATGTTTCCGGCACCCACGACACAAGTCATCGAACTTAGTGTTGGGCTGTGAGTGTGAAAAGCGTTTATGTTTATATTAATATTTAATAAAATTACACACATTTATTTAACATCAGAATATAAAGTGAATGCTGATTTAACGAACTGATTTATCATAAACCTTGTATCCTTGAAATTATTCCCTCAATTTACAGGGCTTAGAGTACCTTAGGACCCGTAGAACCCTCTAAAGACATAATACAGTAATACGACATGACTGTTAAAACATCTCAGCTAAGATATACAACTCCGTTATAGCTAATAACGTTAGCGTATACGTTATCCTAGTGTTCGTTAAACTGCTAACTTATACGGCATAGTAACATAATGTAAGAAATATGGACGGGCTTAGCTTTGAATACGATACCCCTGCGATTAAGGGTTTAAGTATTAACACCGTCACTAGATCATAATGTTGTCTAATAAAACTCATAAAGTTTTAAGTAGGTTAGCTACAATTTACGGTTATGAGAAAATATTTACGGTAAATTTGAAAGCAGGTTGTAATGGAAATTTGAGACCCAATTTCAAGCCTGATTCTAGAACTCTGTTTTACTCCGTACATGGGTTTATAAATTGAGCTTTTGAAGAAACGTCACTGAAGATAAGTAGATAGATTTAGACCTATGCCGTTTAATTGAAATGTACTGAGTCGATATTTCCTGATAAGTACAATATTAGAGTCTTCAAGTCACGATAGGTATCTTTTAGGTAGCTTGCCCTATAGTCAACCACATCGTCGCTTACCATTAGGTGAGATGGTGGTCAAAAGTTTGCCTATCAATAATCCCTACTTCCCTACTATATTATAATATTATAAATGTGAGTATGTAAGTACACACAAACATTCGGATTTATAATATTAGTAGGATATCAAACTATGCTATTTAAATCGATACACACAATTTTGTCATCATTGTTTCCGTAATTATTTTTACCAATAATAACTAGTTTTACATACAACAACAAATATTTTACTTATTGTCATTTGCTATGGCAAGTTTTCCTTGTTATTGTTTGATATAATGGGGTGACAAGTCATAATTCGTGGTATTTAGCACCGCAGAGAGGTGAGTCAACAATAGCGGAGTATCATTATATACGCACTTTCAACAATCCAATGTCATACACATTTGCATGAATTTAGTATAAGTATACTAAGAATGTAGCCGTGATATAATAAGAACGGTTTCGAAGGCAATCAGAGCATCATCATCAAGTGTGGGTGCGGTGTGATGGTACGATTCTCCACTTGATGATGAGGTACTATTTGCTTTCGAAAACCGGTCATAACTTGTCCGGTTATATCCTTATTATAAGTACAAACCATATGTTTTTTTTTCCATAATTAACTATCTATACGCTAAGATATAAGAAACGTGGGGTCTTCAAAGCATTTTTTTTTTTTATTTCCCTTGCTTCGCCTTTTTTAATGTTATGTATTTAAAAAAAAGAACGTATTCCTATACGTAACCAAAGCAGCAGTTTTTATGCAATCATTCAAAGGCAGGCAACCATAGGTACCTACCGGTCACTCTCATGATTTTTATGTTTATATAGATTATTAATATTCTTGTTTCAGTATCAACAGTGGATGTGGATGCAGTGCTGGGCCGAAAGGCATCGTTGCCGTGTGACGTCACACCTGACGCGGCAGAAGACCGTGTTTACATGGTGTTGTGGTTCCGAGCTGGGAAGGCCACCGGTGGGAAGCCCATATACAGGTGCATATAAATTGTTCTTGATTAATATTAGATTACTGGTTTTGCTTTTAAGAGTCATGTAGTTATTCCGTCCTCTTCATGGGCTTTTTTAATTTTTAAAATGTCTGAGAGCCATCACGATTTCGTCCAGACTGACTTCTGGCAGTTCTTCTGTATAGTAATGGCTTAATGTGGCTCTCTGATCCTCGCTGTCAGTTTCGGGTGTTAGTTATAAATAAATATGTAAGTAGTATACAATTTTGTATGTCGTATTTAATTTAATATGTATAATTTGTATTCTACATTTATTCTAGTTTATTCTAAAATCTCATTTTTTATATACGAGTATCTTTTAGCTGTACGCCCAAATACTTTTCTTACACGCCCAGGAAAGCTAGAAGATAATGCTTCATAGCATTAAGCTTATTCCTTGTTTACTGTTTTGTTTTACTCTATTAAATCAATAAATAAATCTGTATAAGCAACTGTAGAAATCTACAACTTCCTCAAAAATCTTTAAGCAACTACTCCCGTTAGATGTAGTTAGCTTCAATGAACATATCAAACCGGGACCGATTGCTATCAACAGCATCGATCTCAACGTTGTTCAGGAATATGTTTACCTGGGGCGAATATTACAATTAGGTAGGAGCTGGGCTGGGCGGCATTTGGAAAACTTTGTTGAGTCTTTACGTCGCCAATACCACAAAGCCTAAAGACAAAAGTCTTTAATGAGTAATGACGTATGAAGCCGAAACGTAGACCCTCACGGTTATCCACCACTTTAAAGTCACTCAGCGAGCTATTATGAGGATTATGCTAGAAGTTTCTTTGAAGGATAGAATTCAAAACGAAGTGATTTGGCAAAGAACTAAAGTTATCGATATAGCCCACAGGATTAGCAAGCTGAAGTGGCAGTGGGCTGGTCATATTTACCGTAGAACTGATAACCGATGGGGTAGACGTATTCTAGAGTGGAGACCGCGTCTTGGCAAAGGTCGAGAAATCGAGCTCAGTGGACATATACATAGACCTCTCTCATTGAGAGAGGCTTATGTCCAGCTTAAGATGAATACAGGCTGATGATGATGATGATGACTGGTTTAACTCCGTCTTATAAGAAATTCTATAAGGATTAAAGTAGCCTTTTTTTTAATAGTGATTCTAGTGAAGCGTTGATAGCTGCGTCATAGTAATCACACTTCCGACAGCTTGGTCGCGGTTTCAAATCCAACCATGGGCTTGAGTTGCTGGTAAAATTCATGGCGGTAAAGTTTTTTTCATGTCACCTGGCTAACTGCAAAAACTTATAATTAAAAGCTTTCATACTCTCAGTCCCTCACAAAGGCGATGACTTGTGTCGTGGGTGCCGGAAACATTCACATCACACACAAAATCACAACCTGAGTTAGAAACATATATTTTCCTTGTTTAGAAAACTTTTGTTCCCGCCGGTAATCAAACCCGATACCCCTGCTTATACGACGAACGTTCAATCGATTAAGCCAAAGGGCCGGTCTATAAATGAATAGTTTGGCTACCCAACACTCCCAAGCAAATTTGATGCTAAATTCTTAAAAAATATTTTTTTGGAAGCTATTCTTAAATGCCAGTATTAACCTCGACCAAATTTACACCTATCAATATATGGTGATATATTGCTCAAACGCTAGCCTAACAAATATTAAAATAAATATGGTCTACAGATTATTACAATCAGTATAGCGATGTTTTCGCAGAAGATGATATAAGAATATATTTGGCACAAAATCATTAAATGCATGAAGTAACTCTTTAAAAACACAGTGTTTACTCCTCATATTAATGAAACATCGTTAGAGTTACTTTTAGTTAAAGTAAGTTAATCAAAACTGAAACAAAGTTCAGACTACCCCTCCAAAACTATATTATTATCATTTCGTAAACATTTTACATGGCCAACTTTCTCTAGAGTGGTAAGCCTCAAGCGCTCCCTAGACATCCCACTATATTATTGCTACAATACAACGCTAGTCAAATACCAACAATCCGAATAACCCTTAAAACTTCGTAGCCGTAAAGCGTAGCACTTTTCGTAGCTCGTAGCATAGTTCGTAGACTTCGCTACGCTCGTTATTGTATGCAAAGTTCGGCATGAGTTATGCTGTGTCTATGGAAAATACTGGTGATTCTGAGAGGAATGCGGAATCTGTCTTCAAGATCAATAGCTTGAAATGAAGTATCTCCTAACAATCTAATATGTTTTTAGTATCAGCGCACAAGTTTTGTGGTTCTCGTTAGCGTAGTTGAGTGCGCGTTCTGTGATGTGAATGTTTCCTTCAACTAAGATTAGTCTTCAAATTTAGTGTAGGGCTTTATTATTAGATGAGTTGATTGATGATATATTAATTAGTCAAATGAAGATGTACGCTACTGTAAAAATTTTACATTTTTTTTAATTTGAAGTAGTAAAAAATATACATATTTGTATTTTATATAAATAATTAAAGTAAACTAAATTTAAAAAGTTAATAACAATCCAACAATAATAAACTTGCTCCTATTTCATTTCTGAGCATACAATAAAAAACACTTTTAAAGTAGTTATGAAGTGAGATAACATTCAAAAAGCTGCCTTAAAAATATGAAAAATACTATACTCTCTTAATCATATCTTAAAAATTCTTGATCAGAACCTGCATGCGCTCTTATCGTACAAAATAAATGAACTGTAACACTCCCAGTTCTGTAATCGGACAAACAAGCCTGTATATTGAATCATGTGAACCGTTAATTATCTGGTATAGTTAACGTGCGTGATAGTGAAGCCAGCTGTAAGCTATCGCGGCTACATCCAATTACATTGTTACCGTTTATTCTATTTACACTGGTTTACCTACTCCTGTTTATCACGAATGCTAATTTATAACATCAACTGACGCTACACCAAAAATGACTAAATACGAGCCCAGAGTCATACATCTGAATATTTACAACTCAAAGGTGACTGACTGACTGACATAGTGATCTATCAACGCACAGCCCAAACCACTGGACGGATCGGGTTGAAATTTGGCATGCAGGTAAATGTTATGACGTAGGCATCCGTTAAGAAAGGATTTTGATTAATTCTATCTCCAAGGGGATAAAATAGGGGATGAAAGTTTGTATTAAACTATGTCAATTTTAAAATAATACTTCTTAACGCGAGCGAAGCCGCGGGCAAAAGCTAGTACAAGATATATTTACATCCCGGAGCAATAAAATATTTATTGTTTCGAACAGAGGTTGCAATGGCTATTTAACCTCTAACATTTGGTATCTGGCCGCCAATTCTGGGGATGTTTTATGAAAAATTGTTAGATCAACGAATATTTTTGAAGTCACTGTGGAGATGGTGAACAATATCGTAACAAAATCTATGATTTATAGCACTATATCTTTGCACATTTATTGTAAGGACCTATACAACTCTGTATTATAAGTCTTGTTTAATAGTTAGACTTTGAATCAATTTTTCACTATTGAGTTTCTGAGCACGTCGTTAATCATTGCTTGATTCAGCCCATTTGAACGTATACTTAGCAATGTGTTATTTATACACAAATTGAATAAATTTATTAGTTGTATCTCGAGATTTATTCGTAATAATAAAAATAAGAAGAAGCTTTTGCAATTATCTATGCTCTACCAAATTATTTGTAACAAACCATTACAAACTATAAATACATTGTTTCTATAATACCTAAGATTAAATATAAATATGTTAGTCGATGTAGCTGAAGAAGTAAAGCCAAAAAGAATACATTAAAAAAACAACATAAAGAACACGAGTATAAAACAGCCCAAAACCATAAAATATTTGTTATTATAATCGATTCCTTCTTTCTATATCACTAATAAATATCCCTTTCAGAATAATCCCAAAAACAACGTCCAATAAGACCGATACACTTTTCTGTACATCTTCATAAAATATGGAAAATGTACCTGTTACATTTACGATGTGATCCCCGACCAATACTTCAATCCACTTCAATTGCTGCTACATGATTATGACCTTGGATACGAATGAAATATGGCTCAAATTCGTATGTGTTTACCCAAATCCTCTCAGGTCACTATGTACACGTATAGCGGACGTACCGGATCTCCGGCCACCGAAGGCTACAGTAAATCAATCCTCCATTTTTGCTCTCACATTTCATATTTATTTAGACATTAGTGTGTGTCTATATTATGCTTATTTGGTGGGACTTCCGTAACATAATCCGTATGAGAAAAGTCAGCACGATTTTCTCATCGTTCTGTTATTCATGGCATGTGCCGCTTACGCGCGGTTTTTATTAATGTTTTATTCGAATCACATGGCTGGTTAAGATGGTTTTTATGGACGAAAGAATTCGGGTCAATGGTTAATGTATTGGATGAGTTATATTCATACGAGTGTATAAAAGTTGGAATGATCGAACCGCTTTCGTAGGCAAGGTTGGCTCCTAATGTGGAAGTAAATATGACTCAAATAGTGCTTAAGCTACGGGACTTTCTCATTTTTGGTTTACTCTTACTAGTTTCAATGATACATATTCTATTGAACTTTTATGATATTTTCATTCCACTTGTTTTACATTTGTTATGTAGATTAAATCTATAGAAGGTCACCAATCACTTATTTTTCAAATAATTATATTAGGCACTGTGATTTGATAGTACTTGCCGCGTTGAATGTCAGTATAAAGCTGATGAATCATGAAGCGTAACATAATATTTTAAATGACTATCTAGTTAAAAATGTATTTAGGCAAAACAGCAGCTAACTAAAGGACATGAAACGAGTGTGTATATTTTTTAACAATACAATGTACTAAAAATCCAAGGAACCCGACTTCAAAAATGTGAACCTACTTTTTATATATTATGTAATTTTATGTAATAATCGCTTTTTCCTTTATTTTGATACCCTAGCTGATAAATTTGATTTTTTTTTTTTTTTTTTATTAGCATATTAATATGTAACTATACCTTTACTGTCGAATACATCCAGCCGTTTGGAAGATATGAGGTTATAGAGAAATTGACAAATATACATACATAAATGCATATATGCATACATACATACAACACATTTACACACAAACGTTCGGATTTCTAATATTAGTGTAATTATAATATAGTTAACTACGTGTTACGGTAATTATTTCTAATTTACTGTAATGAGTTTTTTATATAATTACTTTTCATTTTACTTCTCAAATACAATTTTCATCAATTTAACTTCATAAATAAAGAACTTATGACTTGAACTTTGATCCCCCATTACACCACCTTACGGCACCCTTGGTAAAAAAATATTGACAGCTTAATTTTTATTATTAAATGTCAATATCAACTCAAATACCAATTTTCATCGCTATAAGTTAAAAAACAAAAAACTTTCATACAAATGTTTTCACCCCATTTAACCCTATTAGGGGTAGAATTTCCAAAATCTTTTCTTAGTAGACCTTTACGTACTAAGACAAATATACCCTCCGAATTTCAAGTCTCTACAACCAGCGCTTAGGCTGTGCGTTGCCTCTAACTCAGTCAGTCTGTCAGTCAGTCAGAGAATCAGTATGTAAGGACAAAGATTCTTATAATAATAGATTCGCGCGAAATACAACATTATAATATATCTTTTCTAATTTAAATACCGAAGCGCGATTTAAAAATGCTGCTAACCAATAGAATTTAGCCCTCTTTTTACCGACTTCCCAAAAAAGGAAGAGGTACTCAAGTCGACTGTATTTTTTTATTTATTTGTGTTACCTCATAACTTCTCTCCACGTGAGCCGTTTTCGAAAATTATTTTTTAGTTTGTAAGATGTTGCTTTTTAATTGGTCCCATTCAAATTTGATCAAGATCTGATCAGTAGTTCTTGAAATATCTTCAATAATGCCCATTTTGTGACGAATGTGGTCTCATTGAAATAGTTTTTGAGTTAAAGTCAATAATGCGTGTTGAATACGTTAAATCTGATCAAGGTTCCGAAGATAAAGCGGTGAAGTCGGTATTTTTAAGCTTTGCTTGCGTTAATTATTCTTATATTATTTGCCCACAAAACACCGTTCTAAGCTAGTTAGTTATGTGCAGACAAAACCTGTTGTATATTGCTACGTCCGGCATTGAAATCACATAAATTTGTCAAGAAATGATTAATGATTCAAGTTATGGCTTATCGCTGACTGCAGGCGATGTTTCGCCACTGGCCTGTGCGATTAATCAAGAATAGTTTGCACATTGATTCTGTCAACTTGATCCAAAGATTGTATACCTCTGAGATTTATCTTACATACGTACATTACACAAAAGCTAAATGACTGGCTGATTGACTATAAGAAAAAATTGTAGCAAGAATATCAGTACAAAGTTGAGTTAATCTATATATATACTAGCTGACCCGGCAAACTTTGTTTTGCCATATACATTATTTCAAGGAAATATTTTTTGTGTTCAATAAAAAACTAAGGGTTGATCGTAGAAGGGTGAAAAATTAGGGTGGTATGTATTTTTCAATGCTGAATCATAAAAAAAAACTGTCCGAAAAATAAAAAATATTTTTTGCCGTGGGCCACGCTTATCACTTAAGGGGATGAAAAATAGATAACAACCTAAGACCTACCAAGTGTGAATATAAAACTTAATAAAAATCGGTCGAGCCTTTTTGGATAAGCTTGGTAACGAGAATGTTATATATATATGATAAATTAATTGACGTTTGTTATTCTCAAAAAAACTCAGAGATAACGGCTGAGCCGATTTGCCTAATTTTGGTTTCGAAATATTTGTAGAAGTCCAAGTAAGGTTTAAAAGGTGAGAAAATAAAATGAAATATATTCATAAAAAAAACGTACATAAATAAACAATCCGCACCGGCGACGCCGGGCGGGTCAGTTAGTACATTAATAAATAATACTTTATTGCACATACCAAGTACAAATAACAACAAGAAAAAGACTACTATTAATATTATGTGTGACAATTAGTGGCTTTATTGTTAAAAGCGATATGTTTAACAACTTTTTTTAGAACTAAGTTATAATGTAGCTTCACAAAAATCAAAAAATATTTTTTTAATGTCTTTAAAATGTATTAATTATTTAAATATGTAAGTGATTCGCAGTTATTACACATATATTGTGAAGGTGAAAGTTTGTTAATGTGTTTATATGTTTGTTTCTTCGTCTCGCTCAAACGGCTGGAATGGCAAGTTTTATGAAATTTCGTACGGACGTAGTTGAAATCCTGGAGTAAAACACATACTTTTATCCTGAATTCCCGCGGGTCCGGGGCTTACACAGGTAAAACCACGGGGCGCAGCTAGTTGAGCATAATATTTAAGAGATGTAACATCTTAATCCTTTGGGAGGGGAGCGCATTGCAGTATCACGTGAAATTTTATTCAAAACTTAGACCACTAACTTCGACAATGTCGCTTGTTATCAGGCAAGAAACTTCCCAGAGTTCTTTCTAGCGTTCTTTATTAAAACCGAATGCGTAAAAGCTACGATGCTACGAACTTGCGCCACAACAGTGCTACGGACCTACGCTGCTACAGTACAACGGCTACGGGCTACGTCATTAATCACTTGCTCCGTTTAGCCCTATTATTAGGGTAACTGCCGACGGCTTTTAAATATCTGCGCCCTAGCCCATAAACCATTGACGGCGATAACTGAGTCCAGATTGAACACAAATTGAAGTTTCGTAAATGGAACGTTCGTTACTAGGAAGTCGTTTTGTATGTAATTGACGTTATGGTCGTAAAGATAATGTTGCTTGAGCTTGATGGGGTAAAGTTTTAATTCGGTATTAATGAAAATAATGAAATGGAAATGCCAAATTAAATATAATTGTCTTATTATAAATTTGCCCTAACGTTTGCAACATAGGTAGTTTTTCATTGTGTCTCTATTTTTCGCGTTGTTAAACGCCATTTTAACATTAAATGTTATTAATTTATGCAACAAAGTAAATATATCCTTTATACCACATTACGGTGAAGCAAAAAAGTGGGTTATAATGTTAGTGCTGTATCGTATGATTGAATATATATGTATGTTCGTTTGTTGTTTTTTCCACTTACAAATAACCTACTGTAGCATAGAGGGTATCGTTTAATTCGTCTCAACTTTCCGGTGTCATAGGATAGTTTTTATTTTAATAAACAAAATGGCACCCAATAAAAAATTAAGGATTCCCATTCAAATATAACTGCATTTCCAGACAGAGTAGCAATCCTGGCGAGCCTAAAAATATCCAAGTTCTACGAGTTGCATGTTATTTAAATTTAACACGAAAAAAATTTAAAGAATAGATCTTTCCCGACTATTAAAATTGGTTGATAATAATATGTGAGTACACAATTTATTCGGAAACAAATAAACGCCAGAAGATAGATAAAAGACTTTGGTAAATGAGTTCTGACTCGGATCTTTTGATAAAAACAGAAAAGATACTTTAATATTAAAATAACAGGAAATCAAAGAAATAAATGGATACTATAGCGATCTTATCATAATCGATACCGGAACAAACTATTGGTCAAACGAATATTGAATCCGTTGTGTACTTAGAGATATTAATCTTAGTTTCGTAACATTTGTTTGTCAAGCTTGCTAATATCAAACTTCTACATATTAGTTTTCCACTTTAATTTTGCAAACTTTGTATTACTGCTAACAATAAAATAGAACATAACGAAGCATCTACGTGCCAATTGTCTTTATTTCCTAAAACTATTTACATATATGAAATCAGAAGACCTTATAGTTACCTACAGGCGCACTAAAAGCCCGGTAGCTTAAAGGTAATTTCTTTGTTCAAGCTTACTACCAGTGGGAAGCATCTGTCATGCTGGCGGCATTACCTTTCTGAATCGTTATGATAATACGCTGTTTATAAATACCTACCAGCATTTTTCAAACACGGAGCCTTATCCAAGCGCTCTGTTTTTTTTGAAATGGCTGTTGATCCCCCCGGGCCAACTGACTTCAAATGAAATTGTGTTTGATAATTGTTGTCACAATTACTTTTTTGTCAGGAAAAGGTAAGCAAATGTGAATTACAACAATGTTTTTATAAGAGGCTTGCAATTGATCACTATCTCTGTTGGTTAATGATGTGGTAAACACGCTGGGCCTAGAATATCTTGGACCTCTCGAATGTTATCTGGAAAAGTTTACTCTTGGATATAGCTTAAAGTAATCACTTTTGATTATTTCATATGTTTTCTGTGTAACTGCTCGAAAGCTTAGTCGAATACGTGTACGCCTTCTAAGCAGGGGTATCGGGTTGGATTCTCGGCGGGAACACACATTTTCTACCCATGGAAAATTTGTTTCTGGTTCTGTATGTGATTGTGTGATGTGAATGTTTCCGGCACCCACGACACAAGTAATCGAACTTAGTGTGGGGAGTGAGTGTGAAAGCGTCAAAAACTGAAATTGAATGTATATAATGACTTTTTACGCTGGAAAGCGATGATGCGGCCGAAGATGTAGCATGCTTGCATAGAAGATACCTATTTACTCTTAACTTGAAGACTCCCAGATTTACGGCTATCAAATAATGCTACAAATATATGCAAGTAAATAAAAAAATATCATTTTGTACAATAGCACGGAGAATATAGTCTAGATAGAGATAAAAAATATGAAATGATCGCGTTGCCTTAAAAGCGATAACACTTTTCTGTTTTATAATGCAGTTTCCCATAGTATCAAGCAGGTACACATTCAAACTTGATTTAAACACGTGTCCTGATTAAAGAGGTAAATGTTCCTGTTTATTTGCATTAGCAATTTACAGCCATGCTTAAGTTAACAAGTTTGAGGTACACTTACTGTACAGTTGAAGTTACGAGTAGAGTGAGCATCCGCACCTTGGCTACGTTGTAACAGTAAGCAATCTTTCAACAAAATCAAAATTTATTTAAGATTTATCTAAAATCTAATAAGGTTCATGGTCGCTCAGATAGACAAGTGATTAAGACTTTGAGTCAGTGGTCGTAAGACGCATGATCGAATCTCACTTCAAGCGAAATTATTTATTTCTTATTTCTGAAGATAGTCATCATTATTATGAGCCTGTATCGACCCGGAGGAGACTTATAAGCCTCGTCTCCCTTGTGCCACTCTTCTCTCTTTTGCGCTGTTCGCATCCAGGTGTTTCCTGCGATCACCACTATATCGTTAACTATTTACAAATTTTAAAAATCATTCCATATTGTATTTATTATTGAAAAACAGGATATAACGGACGCTATACGTAAGTTTTATAGCTTTACGTATTCTCAGAGAATTTGCAGTTTTTCGCTAGTATGGCTTAAACGCTAAATGCCTCTGATAAACGGACGGACGAAGTCCAGAACTACCCGAGTCAACTTCGCTCGATCAAGTATGGGTAGTTTTGGTTTGATCTCAGTTTTAATTGGTTCTATTTGAAATGATCAAAATTACATTTCTGTTAACATTTTCAAAACCATTGACTTTAAATACTGTTTACATTAAGTATCGCACCTAAACTGAAGTCTGCAAATAAATAAGTTGTGTCTAACTTTAGCAAGGGAAGATTTAGTACGGAGCTTGTCTTCAGATTTCACGGAGCGGGGAGAACATTCAGTTACTAAGTTGGTTAAAAGGTTCACTGCAGCTTGGTATATTGATACGATAGAAGCTCCATATCAGAGTATAGTTTGAAGATGTATCTTTATTTTATGTAACGTTTTTAGAGTTTCGTTTCACTGACTGTAGAGCGATATATTTTAGAAACGTGTACAATTACAGCTGAAATTTAACACCAGAGTATATACTATTGTTATGCATTGTGAACTGCTAGTTTGCTCAGTCGGTTATGCTTTTAAGCAGTATTGGGTTCGATTCCTGGGAACACAAGATTTCTGCCTTAAGAAAATTTGCGTTTCGGATTTTTTTTTAATCTAGATAGGAAACCTTTTAACTTCTATACCATCTGATGATAAGCCACGATGAAGTAAGCTTGCCAAGAAGTTACCTACTCACTCGTGACTTGAAGACTCCAATATATACTCATTAGGAAGCACCGACACAGACAAGGAGTTTCATTCCTTTGCGGTTCGCACAATGAAGTTGGAGGCAAAACGCTTCGTTCGCATTTGTGGAATGTCTTCCATATAGAGGTGTCGCTTAGCAGTTTGTCTGCTTGTCCGAAGATAGAACGAGGTTGGGGGAACTAGATCGTGCAGTTCCTTGGCACACTTCGAAGTGTATCCGATAAAAAACACGTAGCTAGCTACCGTGCGGCGATGACTTTGAATTAGTCAGCTGCACACTACCAATAAACTGCTACCTCTCACTTACCTCTGGACGTGATTGTGTGTGTGATGGAAATGTTTCCGGTCCAACTCAAATCATCGGACTTAGTGTGGGACTGTGAGTGTGAAAGCGTTTGTTTTGTTTATTGCAGAAGAATTATTGTATTGCTACAATATTTTTCTTTGGATTTTGTGTAGGTACAATATAGTTTATACCGAAAATAAAATAAACCAACTTATCATGTTTTAGATTATTTAATTTTACTTAATTATCCTAACTAAAAGTAAAGATGTAAAGTTTCCACAAAATTTGAGAATATCTGTAATGATACTTTAAAACATATTAAGATACTATAAAAAAACACTCGTTTAAAAATTTACTAAACCAATTAATTTAAAACTTATTTGACCCTTAAATCATACTCAATGGCACATAAAAGTCAAAGTGTTGAAACTTCTTACGCTGCCAAATGACTTCGTAGACAAAGATAGTTAAGTATTAAGATATCGAAATTTACTTAGCAGCCTTTTAAATAATGGTAAAATAATGATTATGCTTAATTATTATAACATTAACGAACTAACAAAACTACATAAATTATCCAAGCGTAAGTTCATAGTAGACTTTCATTTTATCGTTGTAATTTTCAACGCGCTCCGTAAGTGTTGCCATAAAAATCTCGGCGTATTTAATATTGCCATTATTATGGCAGCAATTATCCATCTTCCGCCCTTTAATGAGAAACTATAAAATAGCAATTAACTAAGCAATTTCTCAAAGTATATGGTGCCCCGTGTAATTTTAGTTCTACTGCATAATATATATTAGTGAAACGACTCCCACACACAAAATTCTTTCATTTTTATTGTTGAATTATCGTACGAGATCTTGTACTATAACTCTGATATTGTTTTGTCGCGTGTTGTATGGAATTAAGATTCAATTACATGTTTGAATGTATTAAGTTAACCAGGTTTCAATACCATGTAATTAAGCTCATGATATTGTTCACCTTTTGTTTGTGTTTAGATGTAATTATTTGCTTCTTGTAAAAGGCATAGGCACTTATAAAACGGATTTGGATGAAACTTTATTACTAAGATCACAGTCCACGTAATATGGTCTACTATAGCATTGACATAAGTTTTGTACAACCAGGTACACAAAATTTTAAAATGTGTAATTAATGCAGGCTAAAACAGTTTCGTACTCTACTATATATTAAAGTATATAATAAAGTTTATTCCCAAAGAAACACGAGCATAAAAAAATAGTATGTTGAACCCCCAATTACGAGGGGGCCTCCTTAGTATATTCATTTACATCTCTTCAATTGACATTTTTGAGTTTGGTTCATAGCCCAAAAAACATGGTAAGAATATGTAAAGCTATGGCTTGTATGGTTTAATTTTTAAATGCCTCTGACAAATAGATGGACAGCCAGACA
This sequence comes from Lomographa bimaculata, assembly GCA_948107665.1. Classification (NCBI taxonomy): domain Eukaryota; kingdom Metazoa; phylum Arthropoda; class Insecta; order Lepidoptera; family Geometridae; genus Lomographa; species Lomographa bimaculata. Next base: position 9,399,103 of record OX403603.1, read on the forward strand.
AATGGATGGGCGGACGGAAAAAATGCTAAACCACCCCAGTCGACTTCGAGATTTTGCTTCACTCGCTCACATCAATAAACATCAAGTCCACGAAATCAAAATTGATTGAAAATGTTATTGTTCACAGCTTCGACGTCCGTGGGCGGTCATTCAACAAAGCCCTGCAGTGGTCGGACCCTAACGCTTTCGGACCTAGGGCGGATTTCATTACCATTGCTCGTCCAGCTGCTCTGACCTTGGAAACAGTGCAGCTGGATGATGAAGGTGTCTATCGCTGCAGAGTCGACTTCAAGAACTCCCCCACAAGAAATTTTCAGATAAGACTAGCTGTTATAGGTAAGAGACTTTATATAATTTATTGTCACTGGACTTAATCCCGTTAATTAGCTGGTTAGGCTCAAAGCATGCCACGAAGGATAGCGTTATTAGGGTCAAATATTAGTAATAGTATCGTTAAACCTCCACCAAAGCTTCTGTGCTCGCCGAACCCTGTTCGGCACGTGTTCACCTCTGCTTGAGGAACTGTTGATTCGCCAAACGCTAAAACAAAAGTGAATCACGCAATTTTTTTTTTTCGAACGGACTACATGCTGGCGACTACGTCGCTACATAGGCTACCCACAGGTAGCCTATGAAGCGACGCCTGGCGGAGTGAATCACGCGAGTAGGAAACCGTTCTTATATATACTTGCTCGGCTGAAGCCATCTGTCCGAAAAGTATTACTTTATATACCACTTACCCACCTCGGCTTCGCCTGGGTATACTTAACTTCGTCACTGCAGGTATTGGTATGGATGATAAATATGGTAATGTGGATAGAAAACTTGTGTCGCGGGTACCGAAAAAATACTTCACATGCATAATCACAATGGTTATTATTTGTTGAAAATTTGACATCTATTTGGGTAGATGACTAATTTTCCACAAATGATATACAAAATAGTTTGTAATCAAAAAGTGATTGTGTGTTGAAGGTCTCGGTGAAAGCGCAAATAATTTATAAAGTTTTGACTGTTTCCTGGGACAAAATCTGCAATTTTTTAAATAAATGTAGCCTGTCTGTACGGGATTCTATGTACAATATTTTGTGTAAATTGATCCAGTGATTTCAACGTGATGAAGATACAAATAAACACACAAAGTTTAACATTTATATAGTATAAGATTAAGCAGGATAAGCGAAACAAACCGGAATCAACCAAGGTCTGTGACAAAGATAGTACTTGTAAAATTATTAATAGGACGGCAGTAGTAGGTACCTCAATTAATCCCATAATTAAAATAAGAAAATGACCATCAAAATGCGCATAGACTGCTGATGCTGCTAGGACTCGGAATCAAAATCAAAACTCAAAATCAAAAACGTTCATTTATATGGACTCCAAAGACTCATGCAAGTAAGACTCTACTGTCAGATTCGCGGGGCACAGCTAATCAATTAAAAAATTATAAAATTTGTTTCTTTTCTTGTGCCCGAAGACTTTCTTCGTGCCTAACAACAAACTATAATATACACAAAGAATATTAGAGGTTTTGAGGGGTTAGTGCGTTTAGTACAGCAATAAGTTACGGAAGGTCAAATAACTATTTTGTTGAGGCCTTGAACTATGATATTAGCTTCAAGTCCGGAAACGGGTAGGTAATACATATACAGACGGACAACGGAATAATTACACGAGTATATCGAACCTGACTTTACATTAGGAGGCGTGACTATTAAAAGAAAACAATGCAAGTCACTAAGAATGTATGTGATTAGTCTTGGGTCAAGTGTCAAAGTTTTTTTTTATTTCTCTTTTATTTTTGAATCTAGATAGGCAAGCATTTGACCTGATCTCACCTGATGAAAAGTGATGTGCGGCCAAAGATGGAACATGCTTGTCTAGAAGATACCTATTTACTATAGACTTGAAGACACCCAGAATATACCGTTCGGCTAACAAAGACGAGGGCAATGAGTTCTACTCCTTCGCAGATGTTTTTTTTTTATGCTTAATAGTCAATCATTTGACCACTATCTCACCTGATGGAAAGTGATGATGCAGCCGAAGATGTGACATGCTTGCCTAGAAGATGTATACTACCACTATATATTATACCTATTCACTTAAGACTTGAAGACTCCCAGATTATACCGTTCGGGGAACAAAGACGCAGGCAATGAGTTCCACATTTTCTTTCATTCTAGTTTAATGTAAGAAGTAAAATTGTTATATTGTTTTGTAGTTCAGGGTTTAGACAGATGTGTGTAGCCCCATTTTTTATTAGTCTTGAACTTAAAATCTGACGACGCAAATTTAGCTTAGTTCAAGAAACCGTCTAAACCCGTCGTCGCTTCAGTAAATTTCTGACGATAATTTCACTTTAGTTAGACAAAAAAAAATACCCAAACGACATTTCACTGAGTTATTCATATTCATTTTATATTTCATTGCTTTTACAATACACTTTTACAGTCCCTTTTTAGTTTGAATACTTGTATTTTGGGTGCGGCAAATATTCACATCACACAATCAATCACACCCAGTAACACAATTTTCTTTTCCTTATAACTATAATGTATAAAAATCTCAAATAAAATCGATTTGCTGCATTGTTGCAAAATAAAATCTTTGCATTTTAATAAATACGCTTTAAAAATATAAAATTAAGAGGCCACCATTGTATTAAAAGGCATTTAAGAGCATTTGGTCGCACCTAGCGCTTATTAGCTGCGTCGCTAAAGACTATAAAGTCCAGTTAATGCGCCAAATGGAGCTTTTCCAGCCCGAAGCCAAGTATATTTACATTTTCAATTACGTACACTCAAAATATAATTGGCCCCATAACGAGTGGAACGGTTTTCGCAAATAACTTCGCCACAAACGTCGACCCTCGAAACTAGAATGGGAATCGCGGCAGCTGTTCACGTTCCCGCAGTGAAAAACTTTAGCGCAAAATGTCTGCTCTACGCTGAAAATTTATAAGAGAACCTTATCTAAAAAGCCAGCCTTTCAGCGGCTTTCGTGGAGCGAGCGATGCAAAACAAAGCTTTGTTAGAGCTCCTTTGAATTTCGGTAAGGAATATGAGAGGTTACACACGAGCTCTAGCCCGTCAAAGAAGCCCCCAAGTGCTGTTATTATAATAATGTACTGAGATATCTCGTTTGGAGTAGAGATACTTGCTGACGGACGCTGGCAGGCCACTCTACCTCTCTTCTGTCTAGTGCGGTAGTTATCAAAGAACTTGGAAAGTTTGAGAGTAATAGTGGCATATAAATAAAAATTTACGGATATTTTTTTTAAAAAAAAAAGCTTCATCTAATATTTAAAATTTTATTTACGAAAATATACAATATACTTTGTTTAAAGAAGCAACAGCCGTTTATATTTTTTTTGAGGTCAACTCAATAACTACTAGTCAGATCTTGATCAAATTTAAATGGAACCAAATAAAAAGCACAAGCATTCAAATCAAGAAAAAATAAGTTCACCTAGAAAAAACGAATGTAGTAACATATAAAAAAATAAATTAAAAAATACAGTCAAATTGAGAACACCTCCTATTTTTAAAGTCGGTTAAAGATATAAGCTAGCAAACCTACTAATAAAACTAATACATAAGTATACAGCAACTTAATTTGCTACAAGCCTTTAAATGAACAGTATGTCTATGCAAGCTGACGGTATTGCTACATTGTATCACGTAACATGTATTTCTTATTTATAAAATTAACACTCATTCTATTTCAATTTTAATATACAGTGAAACTTAATTTCACGGTCACTTTTTTCCATGTAGAGACGGTACAATACTTCCACTGGCCAAAAGTCCGATGAGAGTATGTGAAGAGGGTAACATTATATTAGCTACCTGAAACGACGGCAATGTACGCGAAAATTTGAGAATCTGCAACCGAAAATGTACCCAGCAATTTGTCGTTATTTATGTTCCCGACCGAAAACATGTTTGTTGTTCCCTAATTTGCCTATATTTCATCGAATACCTCGGAGGATTATATCGATCACGGAGTACAGACGATACGAAAATAAATAGCGCTTATTCAGCTGAGTTCCCAATCTGTCATACCCTCGTGGATTCATATAACTAATTTGTTTCGGTTTTGCTTATGTCACTCTCTCACATGGGATTTAAGAGATGCTGATTTACGTAATTTTTTCAACATTTTATGAATTTGACAGGATTTATATAAATACAAATGGATGTCTCCTGAGGCACCTTTGTTATAACAAAGATGCTTGCAACTTAATTATTAACTGAAACAATCAAGGCCACGCCAACATAATAATGTCAGTATGTGTACGTAGTATTTTTACATAGTAATTTTAAAGCTAAAACTATAAATTTGGTCTTGTCGTTCTTAATCGCTAAATTAATGTTGATTATGACTCCGTTAAATTATGAGCATAAGTAATATGGTACTGTATTTCTTGCAAGCTATGAGCCTTTGCCAGTGTTTGGATTGGTTGGATGAAAAATAACCTTGAAACAATTCCATAGTTTAAACTTATAATCTACATATATAATTTCATCTAAATGGACAGATTTAAAAGTTATATAAGTAGATACCTTTTTTCAAACATTCTCACACAAACTTTCGGATAAGTGTTACGATAAGTTTATGTTATAGGTATGAAGAATTATTTAGAGTTGTTAATGTAAACAATGTTAATTTGATGGTAAAAAATTCTACCTAAAGTAAAAACTCGTATTTTTTAACATTCTTTCCCAACATTTAACAATCTAAACGAATCGACCCCGTATCGAAAAGGCTTCGTATAAACAGGGTGAAAAGGCAAAATTGACTTACAAAGTGATTTTTATTAACTCCAGTGCCCGCTGCTTGTGCCGGTGGAACCTTCTAGCTAGAGAATTTATTATGCCTACCTAATCTGCATATGTTTATCGCAATTTTTAAATTGTAAACGAGCTCAATTTGCATTCTGTTGTTACGGCAACAAATTTTGTTGCAGTTGATATTATATGCTATATTAAATACAGTGTCTAAGCCCCCAGGTTTATTTAGTTTCACCTATCCCGGTATCTGTCTATAATCAAATCTTGCAATTTAAATTTGACCCACTTTTCGGTTTTTGATTAAGCTGAAATTTTGCATGCATATTATTATGTTAATCGGATGACAATGCGATATATTCTTATGACATAGAGCTGATCTGATGACGGAGCAAGAAGGTAGCTAATAAATAAAACGACGCAACCTCGAGTTTGGACCAATTCTCCGGTTCTTTAAATGTCCTTTTTTATAACAACTAACAAATACTTTAAAAGTACTTAGACAAATGGCTGGTTTTTAATATATAAGGGGTATTGATACTAAAATATCTTATAGATTTCTCCGATTTACATTTCTTTTCCTCCGATTTATATTTGTTTTTCTGTGCTGGGTTCAGTGCTAATCAGTATTTTCCTCTCAACTCACTGGTCGACGTAGGAGTCTTGAGTGATTCCTCTTCTATCCAATGGCGGGTGTAGATAACGCCCCCCTGCACTCCCCTTCAAATCACTGGTGGGTGAAGCCAGTGGCTGCACGGGACATGACCCGTCTGTTTAAATATTTGTAAAGTATGAATAACTTGTTTTGCTAGAGGGCAGACATAAAACGTTCTATAATTGGCATTAATAAATTAAAAACATGGAGCGTTGCACTGTGCTGACCGCGTATCATTACAATTTTATTATTTCTGTATTTAAGCAGTTTAATTCTGTGTAACTGCATTAATCATGAGCTAGCGGCGGACCGCAATCCACTACCATGTACGTACTCGTTTTTCCACTTTGAATTTTGGAGCTATTTATTTGTACGCCGATTTTGCATTGTGGGGAACTATTCTATGAGGTCAGTCTGTGAGTCATTACCTCGACGAGCTATTTGAGGCAACTAACGGAATGTTTGTATATAAATGTAAACATTTGAAATATTTTATTTTCTCTCGCTTTAACTAAAGAAGAGTTTTCAAAGATGACCAGTGCGCGAGTCGTAAGTTTAAATTAGCAAATTCGTTTTTGAACGTGCTATAGAATAATACTTTTGTATAGTTTTAGGATATATCTACAGTGTGTGTACTAAGTTAACAAATATCTTTTAATAATAAACATATAACACAAATGAAAAATATAAGCTGTACGCAGTGTGACGTAAAAGTACGGTATTATTTTTTAATACCGTAATAATAAAGCATTTAACCACTATTATAATTTTTTTGTACTTTATTGCACAATAATAGTGTACAAAAGGAGGACTTAATGATAAAAGCATTCTCTAAAAGTCATCCCGCGGTGGAAATGGACATGAGGCGTGCCTCAATAAAGGAATATGTCAATATATATAAGATAATAACTATAGATAAAAGAAATTTACATTGTATTGTATTGTATTGTATATACATATAAAATACTTAAGAATATACATACATATTTCAAAATATAAGACAAAAATAATATATATACTAATACACTATCTCCTCGGCCAATGGAAAGTGATGATGCTGTCAAAGATGTATCTTTGCCTAGAAGATACAATTTAACCAACATAAATTATTTAAACACATTTGACCCAAGTAAAGAGTAATAAAAAAATATTTGAAAAGGTTTTTCGTACACTAGGAATATCGGTTACAGTGAGGTGCAATTTATGATACTAGTGTAATGAGTCTACATTGGCTCAAGTCGACGACCCGCTGTACTTCCGGGGGTAATTCTTTCACAGCCCAGTTTGAGTTAAGTGAGGCAATACGTAACGGATAAGTGAGGGTTGCAGCTAGTAATCTTAAGTCATCGCCCTGTAGCGGCTTGTTGCCAGTAATAAACTATAATAATATTGCTAATGCGTCATAGCAAACATTTTTTAAAAGAAAAACAATACCTTTTTGATTCAATATGGAATACGCATAATTGTTTCCATGCTTCTAATCATCAAGACAAACCTACGGTTACCTACACAATCCTTGTTTTAAATCGATTATATATTTAAATTAAAAATATGACAAAAAAAGCAACGCGGCTATTTTGGCGCTCTCTCTGTAACGCATAGAGATAGTAAACAAACCTACGATTACTATAGCTTCTTATGCTTCATCCTTGCTGTAACTTCAGAGTTATACGTCACAGTGACTGCCGTGTATATTAATTTCACGTTCAATAACATCACGTTCATTGATATCAAAAACGCGGATAATAATGTCACAAATCAGTCTTGCTGATTCCATACATTTTGGTATATTGTCACTTTTACTATTTAAAATTAAGTACTTATATATAGATGTAATTCTATAAATATTAAGATTTGAAAAATGCTTAACATATATTTCAATCTCACACTTACAAACAATTAACTAATTAATCATCTATATATTTAGGGAGGAAGACACTAAATTCCACAACACAGGGAACCCTAGTCTGCCATTCAGGGATCGTCAACCTATATCTATGAGAAATTTTTAAAAACAAAAATAGTTTAAGATATTGTGTAAATCCTTAACGCCTTTAGTTTTTCTGTCCAACAAACTATTAACATAATATTGACAGCTATTATAATTTGTAGCTCATATAAATATGATTTTATCTTAGTCGACATTGCTGATTGCTTTTACTCATGCAAAATCAATTTTAGGGGATTGCAGATTTTGAGCTTAGCTCCTTAGAGCCGGGGTCTTATCCCTGGTAAATTTACTTTCGATCCTTCCATCGAATTGTTATCTTGTTATAATGAGATCATCGAGTGAATTATGTTTGCAAATAACGGGGGTTATGTAATCACAGCCAAAATACCGTCCGAAATTATGGGTAACCCTTTGTTTTTTTTTTGTTACATTGCCCGCACAATTTTCGTCTAGGAAAAAAGTATTTATGCGATAAGGCCGTTATAGTTACTCAAACTTACATTAAGAAGGTAGGTACTAGTAACATTCGAGCACGACGTTTTTTTTGTTTGTGTTTTAAAAAGAGTTTTTGTATTTTTTTTTTATTCAAGTTAGACAAACTTTTGACCACAATCTCACCTGATGGTAAGCGACGATGTGGTCGACAATAGAGCAAGCTTGCCTAGAAGATATCTATTCACTCGTGACTTGAAGACTCCGATATTGTACTCATCGCTTAGCAGTTTGTCTGCTTGTCCGAGTGTTTGTATTTTTCATAATTATTCAAGTAAAAGATCAATATTTTTTGCATATCACAATTTAATATAAGAGGACTTTGCACCTACTAGACGAATCTATCAAAAGTTTACAAGTGCCTGTAATGTAGTGAATTGTGAAATATTATCTATAAGCAATCACTATTTAAATAAAAAAACGTGTCACGGTCGGTCATCGCTCCCAAGTTATTGGTAACTTTGAATCAATCCGCAAAGTACATAAAGCTTATAATAAACAACTATAAAGGGTATACTATAAAAAAATATACACAAGCTCAACTACCATGCTCGCACCTCTCGCTAGCTCAACAACACTCTAAAGTTTGTACTCCGAGAAATGTGATTATGTAGACAACTTTATTACTTTACATGACTTTGCTAAACTTAATTGTTCTAATATAAACGGCTTAGCAGTTAACTTCGCCGTTGTTTGATCAGAGTATAATTAATAATGAAGACACTCTTAGGACCTCGTTCGTAAATGTTTTATGATCGATTATTGTACGATGTATTTCTTACCGCTTAAGATATCTTATATATATATACCATTCTATATTTACCGAAGAAATTTATAAGAACTTTGTCTTAAGTAAATAATCTGTGTAAAAAATATGGAAATAGAAACAATTATTCCAACTAAAACTAACTAACAAACGCATTCACATCGAGTCGGCACACCAAACAAACAAACGCATTAACACTCACAGCCCCAAACTAAGTTCAAAGACTTGTATCTTGGGTGCCGGAAACACAAATACACCCAGAACTCAGAAGCACAAATATCCCTTGGGACGGAATTTGGGCTCCTGCTGGGAATCGAACCCAGAACCCACGGCGCAGAGGGCGGAGACCTGTCTACTGCGCCAATTGGGTCGTCAAATTATACATGTGAATTTATGTTGTTAAAATATATAGCAAGACGTGTTTTACGAACGAAGAAGACACAATAATAATTGAGAAAATTCCTATCAATATAACGAACCGCCTTTCAAACCGCTTCGAGTTAACTCTTGTGCATATAAATCGTATTTGTTCAATGTTGAGTTCGACTCGTGTAGAATGTTATTCTTTACTCAACAATCATCAATTTGAGACTGTAGGCACCAAATCAAAAATTAAGTTACATTGTTTCCGAGTGTCTGACGTAATTACTGGCTATGGAACTATGTTGCCGGAGCTGCGAAACATAACTTGTCAATTACTGAAACCCTTTTGGGGAGTCTCCAGAAAGTTTTACGACAATTTGGAGACGAGATGAATATAAAAAGCATCGGTATAGTCGCGGCTCGACGTTCGCCTGGAACGTTCGGCGTTCGCTTGAATTAATAAGTTCAACACGAAATTTGAATTTAATGAAACAAGTTAGCTGTGAGCAGCTGAGCGTGTATCGATCGTTTTCTCATAATAAGAAATGAAACGATTCCTACACAAAACCGAGTCTCGTTTACTAAATAAGTGTTAACGCGTCGCGTCGTCGAGTCTTTGATGTACATTATTCTCATCATTATTTTGGTATATGAACGCTCGGGTGCTTCGATGTGTTCATTAAAATTTAAGACGATACTTGGTGCTCGTGTCGTTCTAATAAATGGTTTGAGCTAGTGAGAGCAGAGGGCAACTAGGCTTACGTTTCAACGATCAATTACACTTTGATGAAGTTACAATTAAGCTTTTGATCCTAGTATCCAATTTATGTCAAATTCTGAATGGTATTTGAGATTTCTAAATCAACGATGTTTATTAACAGGCAAATAAGAATATCAATACACGATAACTTTTTATTTGGTTTGTTTCCGCAGACTTTGTAGATAGTAACTTTGGTTCTTATATTTGATGAAAGTCAGTTGAGTACGTATTTTATGTTGAATTTTTATTTTTATTTAGGTTTAATTATAGGATAATAATTGAACTAAGAACATACTGTATTCGGAGCAGATTAAATATTTTATTTATTATTATTGTCTTGACGGGAGAAAATGTAAATCATTGTTCCTTAATCACAGAATATGATTTTTACACACGACCATCAAAAGAAAGTGCCAAACCGTGAGTTCTCATATTAGAGTTCTTATACCCCATTATGCACCGAGATAAAAAAAAAATGGAAAGGCATACAGATTTTTTTTGGGAGTTATTTCTACAGAGAAATAACTCCCAAAAATATTAGACCGTGGGCCGGTTGTCGTCAACCCTACCTCATCGAGTACCAAGATGAGACCTATATGAGGGTGTCGTGTGTAAAAAGTTATGCTAAAAAAATCAGGGTTGCCTGTTCCTAGCCTGGAGCATTTTGTGCAGGGGACAAAAAACTGATCCATTTTTTTGGTGAAATTTACCTCATCGAGTACCAAGATGAGACCTATCTGGGGGTGTCGTGTGTAAAAAGTTATGCTAAAAAAATCAGGGTTGCCTGATCCTAGCCTGGAGCATTTTTGGCAGGGGACAAACAACTGATCCATTTTTTTGGTGAAATTTACCTCATCGAGTACCAAGATGTGACATATGCCAATCGATAGCCCCGTTCTTCCTTCTATTAAAAAAATTGGGTTGCCGGCTCTAAACCTGGAGCATTTGTTTTTCGGCCTACTTTAGTGTTCAGGCATCAGAAGTAAGTTTTATGAAAATAGCATCGAAATGATATATTTTAGTTATTTAAACAACAAAATATTGTAGAAAATGATGATGCGCATCATACAATTGACTATTTAGTACTGTCAGAAAGAAAGTGACCTCACAGTGAGCCAAAATCGTGGTGGCGGAGAATACAAAACTTTGTTTTACAATTACAACGAGTTTTGATCGAGCAACAAGATACCATATATGGCGATCGATAGTTCTATTCATCCTTTTACTAAAAAAATTGGGTTGCCTGGTCTGATTTCGAAGCACTTGTTTTTTGGCCTAGTTTAATATTAGGGCGTCAAAAGTAAAGTATTTATCAAAATCACTTCTAAATTACATATTTAAGTAGTGTAAACGACAAAATATTGTAGAAAGCAATAATGAGCAACGTAATTTTGACTTTCAAGTCCAATCAGAAAAGAAGTGAACACGTAGTAAGATAAAACATAAATCACACAGTAAACAAATCATATCGTGCAATTACAACGTCTGTTCATTGAAATGAGATAAATAATGTGTGGCAATTAATAGCTCTACTCATCCTTTCATTAAAAAAATTGGGTTGCCAGGCCTTACATTAGAGTATCAGTTTTTCTGCCAAGTTTAATTTTCAGGCAAAAAATTACCTCATCGAGTACCAAGATAAAACATATGCCAATCGATAGTGCTGGTCTTCCTTATATTAAAAAAAATTGGTTGCCGGCTCTAAACTTGAGCATTTGTTTTTCTGCCTGCTTTAAAGATCAGGAATCAGAAGTAGCCTATATAAAAATGCCTTGTTTAGTTGTTTCAACGACAAAATACTGTACAAAGTAATAACATGAAACATACATTTGACTATTTAGTACAGTCAGCACAAAAGTGAACACGCAGAGAGCAAAAACAGCGATCCACAAAATTGGTATTGTGCACATATTACGAGTTTTGATTGTGTACTAAAATACAATGTATAGCAGTCGAAAGTTCTATTCATCCTTGTATTAAAAAACTTGGGTTGCTTGGCCTAAATGTAAAGCATTTGTTTTTCGGCCTATTAAAATATTCAGGTATAAGCAGTAGTTTTTATGAACAACATGATATCTTTCGATGATTCAAACGACAAAACACTAACGAAAGCGATAAAAAGCATCATACATTTGACTATTTAGTACTGTCAGAAAAAAAGTGAACACAAAATGAGCAAAACAGTAATGACGCCATATACAAAACTATACTATGCACGTGTTACGAATTTTGATTGTGTACTAAAACACAATGTATAGCAGTCGATAGTTCTATTCATCCTTGTATTAAAAAACTTGGGTTGCCTGGCCTAAATGTAAAGCATTTGTTTATCGGCCTATTAAAAAATTCAGGTATAAGGAGTAGTTTTTATGAACGACATGATATCTTTTGATGATCTATAAGTTTTGTTTCATTGTAATATCCATTTAATTCATATAATATATACTACTAAGTGTTTTATTTCTTTCTTTTAACTTCTAATGTAAATATAAGTACATAATACTTTTATTGTAATCATCCATTCAATCATATTTTTTAAATGTACTTTTTTGTTTAAACAGCTGATGAATCTAAATTGATATAGTATCTACTTAATGTAAAATTAACTTGAATTGTATAATTGTTTATTGAAGTATGTACCTATAAAGTATATGTACCTTACTAGACCTTACATTAAGTATTTATTAAATTACTTTATTTTATGTAACAAATAACCTATCCACTACAAATATACCAATTTATGATTTCTTAATTTGAGTATACTGGGAGTGAGTTGAAAACCAGCGTTGCGAGGTTTCTCTTCGCAGCACAATGCTGAACTTACTCCTTTTATGCACAAATTAACAGCATAGCACACGAAGTGTTTCAATGAATTATTTTATTATATTTGTTATATTATTTATTTTTCTGGTTCTGTGTTGTGATTTTGTGTAAATAAACGCATTTTCTTTCTTTCTTTTCTTTCTTTATATGTGCAGTAATATGGCTGGTCCCAAAAAGCCAGTACAAAATATTACAAATATTTTGAGAAAATTATGATCAGTTTTATACAAAACTTTGCCAGCTTTACATGCATACACTATGTGACTACACCGCACGTTTTAGAAGAAAAGGTTAAATTATTAAAAATACTGCAACAAAATAGATCACCAAAAATATCATGTCGTTCATAAAAACTACATCTAATACCTAAATATTAAAATAAGCCAAAAAACAATTGCTTTACATTTAAGATTTTTTTATAAAAAATATGAATAGAACTATCGATTGCTATCCATTGTGTTTTAGTACACAATCGAAACTAGTATTATATGCATAAAATAACGTATTGTATTTGGCGTGATTACTGTTTTGCTCACTATGTAACACTTTTTTTCTGACTGTACTTAATAGTAAAATGTATGATGCTTTTTATCACTTTCGTTAGTGTTTTGGTCGTTAAAATCATCAAAAGATATCATGTCGTTCATAAAAACTACTCCTAATACCTGAATATTTTAAAAGGCCGAAAAACAAATGCTTTACATTTAGGCCAGGCAACCCAAGTTTTTTAATACAAGGATGAATAGAACTATCGACTGCTATACATTGTGTTTTAGTATACAATCAAAATTCGTAACACGTGCATAGTATAGTTTTGTATATGGCGTAATTACTGTTTTACTCACTATGTGTTCACTTTTTTTCTGACAGTACTAAATAGTCAAATGTATGATGCTTTTTATCGCTTTCGTTAGTGTTTTGTCGTTTGAATCATCAAAAGATATCATGTCGTTCATAAAAACTACTCCTTATACCTGAATTTTTTAATAGGCCGATAAACAAATGCTTTACATTTAGGCCAGGCAACCCAAGTTTTTTAATACAAGGATGAATAGAACTATCGACTGCTATACATTGTGTTTTAGTACACAATCAAAACTCGTAATATGTGCACAATACCAATTTTGTGGATCGCTGTTTTTGCTCTCTGCGTGTTCACTTTTGTGCTGACTGTACTAAATAGTCAAATGTATGTTTCATGTTATTACTTTGTACAGTATTTTGTCGTTGAAACAACTAAACAAGGCATTTTTATATAGGCTACTTCTGATTCCTGATCTTTAAAGCAGGCAGAAAAACAAATGCTCAAGTTTAGAGCCGGCAACCAATTTTTTTTAATATAAGGAAGACCAGCACTATCGATTGGCATATGTTTTATCTTGGTACTCGATGAGGTAATTTTTTGCCTGAAAATTAAACTTGGCAGAAAAACTGATACTCTAATGTAAGGCCTGGCAACCCAATTTTTTTAATGAAAGGATGAGTAGAGCTATTAATTGCCACACATTATTTATCTCATTTCAATGAACAGACGTTGTAATTGCACGATATGATTTGTTTACTGTGTGATTTATGTTTTATCTTACTACGTGTTCACTTCTTTTCTGATTGGACTTGAAAGTCAAAATTACGTTGCTCATTATTGCTTTCTACAATATTTTGTCGTTTACACTACTTAAATATGTAATTTAGAAGTGATTTTGATAAATACTTTACTTTTGACGCCCTAATATTAAACTAGGCCAAAAAACAAGTGCTTCGAAATCAGACCAGGCAACCCAATTTTTTTAGTAAAAGGATGAATAGAACTATCGATCGCCATATATGGTATCTTGTTGCTCGATCAAAACTCGTTGTAATTGTAAAACAAAGTTTTGTATTCTCCGCCACCACGATTTTGGCTCACTGTGAGGTCACTTTCTTTCTGACAGTACTAAATAGTCAATTGTATGATGCGCATCATCATTTTCTACAATATTTTGTTGTTTAAATAACTAAAATATATCATTTCGATGCTATTTTCATAAAACTTACTTCTGATGCCTGAACACTAAAGTAGGCCGAAAAACAAATGCTCCAGGTTTAGAGCCGGCAACCCAATTTTTTTAATAGAAGGAAGAACGGGGCTATCGATTGGCATATGTCACATCTTGGTACTCGATGAGGTAAATTTCACCAAAAAAATGGATCAGTTGTTTGTCCCCTGCCAAAAATGCTCCAGGCTAGGATCAGGCAACCCTGATTTTTTTAGCATAACTTTTTACACACGACACCCCCAGATAGGTCTCATCTTGGTACTCGATGAGGTAAATTTCACCAAAAAAATGGATCAGTTTTTTGTCCCCTGCACAAAATGCTCCAGGCTAGGAACAGGCAACCCTGATTTTTTTAGCATAACTTTTTACACACGACACCCTCATATAGGTCTCATCTTGGTACTCGATGAGGTAGGGTTGACGACAACCGGCCCACGGTCTATATGGATCAATCTCGATTACCTCTTCAGTCACGATATGGGATCAAATAAAATAGTTAGCTATATTTTAACATTATACATAATAACTAATATGAACTCAGCAAATGAGCTTTTTATAATCCACAAGTCAGATGAAAGTGTTCGAACCCACAATCAATAGGAAACGTGCCCATTATGCTGACAGCGTTTCCTCTTAAAATCGCAATGCCTGATCGCGCATTTTCTCAACCCGGCCTTCCGATACATTTTTGTACATAATAATGATCTTAGTTCGTGTCAGATTTCCATATTTTCGTCGCTTGCCTGTTTCACTGACGTTGCCGCGATGCCTCAACCACATTTCGCGTTTTAAAAATGTAATGGCGCAGGTTCAACACAAGTTGCATCCCCCACTCGAGCTTGTCCCATCATCAAAAGAATTAAAGTAAATTCGTCAGTCCTTTAAGATTTCAAGACTATATAGCCTATAGTTCTATTTAAAATGTCTAGTAAAAATAAAATAGCTAAATAAGGATATTTAGCTAAGTATTTTATCCCGTTTACTAAAATATCCAAGACACAGTAAAAGCGTTTATCCTCATTTAACGAATTTAAATCCGAGGACGTTTGCCATCCAACTATCTGGCAACATAAAAATACATCGCAATTTTATGACAGCTTAAGGCAAGGAGCGAAAAGTCCATCTAAACGGGATTCTTGAAAATCGGATGTCGTAAAGCAGAGTCGGTTTTAAGTTATAGCCCGTACCGTATGTACAAATTCTCTGGTAATATTAAGCAGAAAAGCCGTAAATTCTATAGTGTACTCGTAACGTGAACTAGCAATAAAGTGGCGCTTATTTGCGTACAGTCGAGTGGGAAATTGCAAGTATGGTTGCATGTTCGAGCGGATATCTCGACCTTCTGGTTTCGGCTCTCTGTGTACAAACACACAGAAAATTAAAGGATCGTTTTCTTTGTAGTAAATATTTTAAATCATTGCTATCATAGGACTTTCTGTTATTTTAAATGTTCTAGCACCCTAAGACACTTTTTTAAGTTCAACACAGTCTTTATATTTACTTCACATACTAAACTTTATTCATATTCGTTCATCAAAATCAAAAATCAAAATCATTTAGTCACATGGGCCCCAAAAAGTCACTCATGAAAGTTATGACTTCACTGACAGATTCGCACAATTACAGCCATTTCGAGAAGAACCTGGCAAGAAACTTCGCGGCGCTTTCAAAAAAATTTTTTTTAAACACTTTGAAATTACTAATATAAAAAATACATCGTTAATATCTTTACCATAGATAGTCACAAACTTACCAACATTTTAATTTATATTTATAGTGTGTGTTCTTTTATTCCTTCTGTCTCTCTCTCTGCTTAATAATACAATATCGTAGAAATTTCTACATACCGGTTATAGCTACCTAATCGTTGTTTATGAATATGTGCAACATTTCGATGCTTCCGACTCTGAATAAATTTGCTTTTGGCTCATAATTGCCTTGGTTAATGAATTTTCGCTTGCTTGTTATTAAGCTAATCGCTAGCTAAGCAGCGAGTATCAGGTTCGATTCCCGGTGGGAATACAAGTTTTCTCCTCAAGGGGTATATATGTTTCTGTTTTTGAATATGATTGTATGAGTGATGTGAATGTTTCCAGCACCCATGATACAAGTCATCATACTTAGTGCCACAACTGTGAGTTTTAAAGCGTTTATATTATTGGATTTCTAATAATTCCACACCAGATTTTAAACAATTTTATTATATAACTTTCACATACACACGACCCAGTTGGCGCAGTGGATAGGTGTCCGCCTTCTGAGCCGTGGGCCTTGGTTTCGATTCCCGGCAGGAGCACAAATTCCTTTTCAAGGCATATTTGTGCTTCTGGTTCTGGGTGTAATGTATATGTGACGTGAATGTTTCCGGCACCCACGATACAAGTCATTGAACTTAGTGTGGGGCTGTGAGTGTTAATGCGTTTGTTTTTTGTTACATACAAAACAACACTACGCAGTAGATGCAGTGTTCTAAACCGAACGGAATTACTTAGCAATACGTTCATAAATATTTTCTTATTTTGTTGTTTATCTAGTGTAAATACCAAGGTACTTCACCTTGTTATTTACTCTAGGGACTTAAAAATCAATTCTTCTAAAATTCAACCGTTCCAAATGTATGATGTAGATGCTAGAGTTCTTCGGTTTTAAAGTTTCTATTGATTCAATTTACTTTAACAGAAAATTATACGATAAACTTCAACATGATAACATTTATAATTGACTAGCGATCCGTCCCGGCATTGCGCGGGTGCAACTTTCAGTGGATTAAAAAAAATATATACATAAACTTTGCCCTGACAATTACGAACACAACAAAAAATTATATAGCCAAATCGGTCTGCCATTTTCAAGTTTTTGCGAGACTAACGCACAGCAATGGATATTTATCCTACTAATATTATAAATCCGTAAGTTTGTGTAAGTATGTTTGTTTCTTCACGCTTTAACGGCTGAACGGATTTGGATGATGTTTGGAATGTACATAGATTATACCTAGGATTAACACAAAGGCTACTTTTTAACTTGATAATAGCGGGCGCAGCCGCGGGGCACGGCTAAAATATTATATAGATTATCCGCTTTACACTATTAACACTTTTTACATTGTCATGTATAAAAAATTGCCATGGCTTTTTGTACAGAAATCCCAACAGAACTTCCTAAATCAGATAACCATATATTTAATATAAATACCAGCATTTCTTGATATGAGTAAGTTCTATCCAAAGTAATAGACTATATACATAATTTACCTTCGCAAGATTGATGAGAGGGTATGAAAATTAGTCGGTTTACACCGACAAATTTTGATACCCCTTATAACTTTGGCTCATGTTATAGTTATAGAACTTAGACAATGAAATACCTATTGAACAATACGTCAGCAACGTATCCTTACGATAACGCGTTTGATGCGACAATAAATCTCAAAGACCGAGACCAGGTTGGAATTATTGCTCCTGAATAATGCATTAACTACGGCGCTGGTTGTAAAACTGCGTTGCTGGTTGTTGGACGCCGATGAAACGGACCGAAATTATATTAGTTGTTGTTATAGGTTATGTACATACGTGGACAGTACCTATATAGTTTGTTTTAAAACATGATATATAGTAAGATTTAAATCCATCCATGCTGCAAGAACGTAGTTACTCTTAAAAAGTTTGATACAAAGCATTAATAATCTTCGGAAATTTGCCTAAACTAAGGTGCATATCTTCGGCCGCATCGTCACTTTTAATCAGGGGATATAGTATTCAACTGTTTGTCTATAAAGCATTAAAAAAAAAGCTAGTTTTAGCTAGCTACAACTAACGATGTGGTCGCTAGCCAGCAATCAGGGTAAACTGCGTCTTATTGTAGGGACAATAACTTATTTCTAGTTAGAAAATAAAAATAACTATAAAAACCTTTGTCTTCGCAGTAAAAGCGAAAACCAAACTCTCGCTTTAGCATTCAACCCCGATCCTAAATGAAAATGAATCCGACCCTGATTGATTACAACAAAATAGGCTAACATATAGTTTTAGTCAAATACTATCGCCTATACCTAGCTTTGGCTGAAAATAAATAATATACCTACGTAAATCTAAGTTCGTCAAAGTATCCTCTTTCTATCAGACTAAGGAGTGTAACGTACAACGGACTTTACTCGTACCTTTTAGTCGTGACATATCAACTTAACAAAATACATCTCGCTACAAACTTTATTTTGGAACTACCAATTTAAATTAAGGATATTACACGATTTCACTCACGTTTGTTTTCTTGCATTGTTACGAGACTAGTTTCGGAACAATCGGTGCTCTTTCATCAGTCGAGTATGCGCGTAGATCATCCAGCGTCTCGGCTTGTACTAAAACTATTCTAGTAACTATGCAAGAAAACAACCGTGAGTGAAATCGAATACGAATCTTACAATTTACCATTTTATGTCTATGCTTGCACAGTCATTTCAGCATGCGCTATACACCAAGCCGATTGATTA
Source organism: Lomographa bimaculata (assembly GCA_948107665.1). Lineage (NCBI taxonomy): Eukaryota > Metazoa > Arthropoda > Insecta > Lepidoptera > Geometridae > Lomographa > Lomographa bimaculata. The sequence goes on from OX403603.1 coordinate 9,418,234, forward strand.
CAAACTAAAATTCTACATTATAAAATTCCAGAAAAACACAGCGCAGAGCTCAACCAGCAACTTCGCATAAAGATTTCCCAGTCTAAACCGCAAAACACAAACAAATCCATTTAATTAACTACGACAATGACCCGAACCCAAATTGGTTTCAAGTCGTGAGCATCGAGAGGCCAACAAACGGCCTTTGTTTAATCGCCGTCTATGAAATTCGCTTGAAATCGGTTGTTGTTTCGCCTAGAGGAACGACTTGCGGCTTTGTAATGACTACTAACTAGCTTGGTGGCCATATTGGCCTTCGGTCCCCGGGCGCTACGGGAGTGGGTAGAGAATGTACCTACGTTTTAGTTGAGGGTATTTCTTTTAGGTATAATATAATTTGATGTATGTTGCTATGCGAGGTAAATTCTACTGAAACCTTTTTTTTTTTTTATTTGTGACAGGCTAGTGTTTGACCACTATCTCACCTGATGGTAAGTGACGATGTGATCGAAGCTGGTAAACACACTAGACCTGGAATACGCAGGCTCTCAAAGATAACTGCCGGAACACCGTATTTGGCTTGGCGGCAGACTTTCAACTTGATGGTGGTAAGCTACTTTGGTAGCAAGCCAGGCGAGCAACTCACAAAATGCTCTACCACCTCTCAAATGTCACCTGATTAGCACCACCCGGGGACCACGTGTAAGGAGTCCGACTTAAGGAGTATCCTCCTACGGACGTGGGTGACTATATAAAAAAACCTATAAAAAAATATTATTTCCTGAATGAAATAGGTATTTGAGTAGAAATGCCTTTGATTCAGTATATTTTTAAGTGTATAATATAAATATTAACTATGCTCACTGGCCTTCAAATATAGTAACACAAACCCAGGGTAATTTGTTTAGAGCCCTCCCTAGTTGTCGACTTTGTGGCTCGCTGAACATTAATAGTTGAAATGAAACGTTCAAGACAATGTTGTGGAACTCAAGCAGCGAAGCGATTTCCTGTTTTGAGTTTACTCAAAAGCAATGCCTAATTTAAACCGTTATAGTTTATGTCACATACGATAGTGTGCTCAGGAATTACATGATATAATTCCTCCATGCCCGTTTTACTATCAAACAACAAGACAAACTGAAAAACGTCAACCATTTATGGTTGACATACCTCCAGTTCGCTCGAAACGCTTTGCTTCTACGTTCATTATCCATACAGCGAAGGAGTGGAACTCATTGCCTGTGTCTTTGTTCCCTGAACAGTATAATCTGGGTGGTGGTAAGTCTAGAGTGAATAGGTACCTTCTAGGTAAGCATGTTCCATCTTTGGCCGCATCGTCACTTTCCATCAAATACTTGCCTATCCAGTACAAAAAAAAAAAGTTTGTATTTTTTATCAAGAAAAGCAATAAGGTCAAGATTAAAAATGAACGTTGAAGCCGGAATTTACCACCAAAGTGTCGAAACACGGGCCTGTGTTTCGTCAAGCAAGTATAGGTGTGCCAGTAAAAAAAATCGAATAAGTAGTGACGTCAAATATTATATACATACTACCCACAATCCATTTCATTCAAATCCATCCGTACATATACATCTTACACACACTAGCGCACACTTGTAGTAGTAAGTACTAATACCAAAAGTAATTCACAGCAATAATTACTACAACATCTTGAAGTTGAACGTTTCGGGCAACATTGAGGTACGTTGAGGTCACTTTTGTTACCGATACGGGGCTCGTAATTTGGTCAGGTCGGGTCGCCACGAAACTATTGCTTTGTTTCCTCTACCGTAATTAGTGACGTTGGTTATTGTGATTGAAAATGGCTTGGTAACATGTTAACGCGTAGAAACCTTCCGGAGTCATCAACTGGCACAGTTTCAGCTTTCAATATAATTTACAGGCTTTGAATATAAATAAATGTTTATTAATTTAGGGTGTTGTTGATATTTATTGGTTGGTAACAAGAGTGTACAGCCCGTTTGTTTGTTTAATGTTTGAACTGCCTTTTAACTAAGATGGCTACACGTCGCCTAATAAGCAGCGGGTTCGATTCCCGGTAGAAACTCAATTTTTCACCCCATGGGAAAATTATGTTTCTGGTTCTGGGTGTGATTGTGTCTGTGATGTGAATGTTACCAGCACCCACAACACATGTCATTGAACTTAGTGTGAGGCTGTAAGTGTGAAGCCATTTATAATCTATTGTTTTGGTTTTCAACTTATGTGCTTTAAGAGATTTATTCTTTTTTTGTATTCCCTCTGGCTCGCACAGCAACGATATTTTTAATAAATACAATTATATACTTGTGTTTTCGAAAATGATTTTAACTAACTATATGGACATTAATAAAATAACGTTTCAAACTTCTTTTTGCTATCATATCCTTCAATAAGATGAGAAAAAACAGAATTTCCAAATTTCAATGTGTTTTTCACGCTTTCTTCGTTTTACTTAAAGATATGAAAAGCGAATTGATTGTATTAATGTCCATATTGGTTGAAAACATTTTCAAAAACACACGTAGCTAATTGGATTTATAAAAAATATTGAAATGTGCGAGCGAGAGAGAAGACAAAAGAAATAAATCCTCCTAAAAGTCGAATAATATAATATAGCTCGTGCAACTTTATCGAATCCCGCTTGGTAACATGATACATGACACTTGACACTGGCTAAATGCACAAAGATTGCGCAGCCAAAAACAATAAACAACCTACTTTAGAACATAAATATGTATAACAGACTAGTTTTATATAACATAATTAAGTCGAACCAATAATACACGCCGTTTCGACGTTTTTATTTTCGTTTCTTAGTAGTTATAGATCTGAAAAAGTTAATTATTTGGACATACAATACAGAAATTATATTAACCTAGGTAATACTAGGTATATATCTGTAGGTACTATGTAGTTGCTAGAAAGTGCTTGTGAATCCTCCATGCATCCTTGTCATTAATGTAGTCACTCGTTTTATAATAAGCTCTCTTAACACGTTGAGCGGCATATGTATCCTTCCGGAAACACACAGTACCACTTTCTGAGGCCGCGTGTTTCCTTAAGGAACAGGTAGAGCTTTGTTTAGAGGCCTATGTTTCTACCAAAAAACATTGTGTTCTTACATTTTATTGTGGATTCTGATACCTACTGGCCACCACGATTATTCGATCCGAGTCGGTTCTCTGTGCGACTTTTTTGAAGAAAATTATGACTAAAAATACAACACATTTATGTTTACATTTATCAGTTGACGACGAGTCAAAACAAAAGACGACGAATATCAGTTGAGCACGCAAATAAACATTAAAAATTATATTAAAAAGTGAAACTTATCTAATTTTCATTAGTAAAGTTTTTCAATGCACTCTTAAGTCTCGGAATATGGAGCAAATTTTGCTTGTCTGTTTTGCAAATTCTCTATAATTTTATATCTTAGTCATCTATCTAATTAAAGCTCATCCCTTAAAGATACCTTCATCAAATAAATCCCGAATCAAGCCGCACTAACAATTACTACGCGACTACCCCCAAAGCGTAATGTTTTTGTCACACAAAGCCGCCCCGGCTCAAAGCCTCTATTGTGTTGACACGTTACGTGCATTATTCAATTGGCTACACGATAGTATACAAGATGTTTGTGGAAGAAATGGGTCGTAGGTATAATGGTAAATCGAATGTGTTGGAAGGAGGTTCGATTTGTTCTTTAGATATACCCAAATTTTAACTTAGGTTGCAGACGGTTGTTCGCACCAAAGAAAGATGATTTATTCCACCCAGCTATAATATTTAACGTTCTTTTTTTTGACCAGAATACTTTAGTAGTAATTTACTATACCTAATAGTTTAAAACACTATCACAAATAAAATCAAATATTAGCTTAAATTGAAGAACAAAAATGCTTTATATTTGAATTTATATTTATAATTGAAAGTTATTTTAACTGTAGGTATATACAATGGCATTCCACGGTGGTTTTACCATAATAACACGATTTGTATATGTGATAGGTTAATTGAGATCTATCTTATTATGTTGATAAATCCTACTAATATTATAAATCCGAAAGTTTGTGTGTAAGTGAGCAAGTATGTTTGTTCCCTCTTCACGCTTTAGCGGCTGAACGGATTTGGATGAAATTTGGAATGTACATAGATTATACCTAGGATTAACACATAGGCTACTTTTTAACATGATAATAGCGGGGGAAGCTGCGGGGCACAGCTAGTATTAATATAATAATACACACTAGGTGACTTAATGGGCACTCGCATTCTGGTCATCTAACGTCACTTATAGAAGTTAGTTATTATAATATTCACTGGTAGACGATTTTAAAATCAACTCACCATATCACACTCGCAATATTTTTTTTCTTAAGTGTGGTGTACTATGAATATTTTATAACGGTGCTGTAGTAGCAACCTAGGCGAGCATTAGCCACATATTAGTCACCATTGTTTGTTCACTATAGCTAGTTTAATTTTTGATCAAATAGAAACGTTAAAGTCACATACCTGTAGAACTTTTTCTCGTAGGAATATTCCATTGACGTTTGCATAATGATTACTGTCCTTTCCCATCTTACGGCCTCATAACGTTCAGCGTTATGACCATTGCCACAGAATATGTAACAGAGGAAACCGTTATTTCTCTTGATGTTCCCATCGGGTATGATTTAGGACTATTATTCTTGCATTACTGTCTTCCGCCAAGTCAAGATATTGAAAAAGTTATTTGAGCTATAATGTTGAACGGAGTATTATAATATTTATAGGACATAGATGTAAAGTAGATAATCTCGAGTAGGAGTCAAAATCCAGTCATAGTCAAGTCATGCCCTAGTAAAGTGGTAGATACTTTTCTAGAACTTCTATTGGAATTTTGGAGCGAAAGCGAAACGAACGTTGTGTGATTTTACTATTGTTACACATTTACCACTTGAAAAATCACTAGTTTTGTAAAAAAAATACAAAATTAACAACGACATTTATTCACTTTCACGGCAAAACTTCCTTTTAAAAGTCATTGCTGACAAAATTTTGTAACTTTTTTGTAATCATGTAAATGATTTATTTTTAGGGAACCGCACCATAAAAAAAAAATCTTTATAAATAGTATCACTTCGTTGTCCACCTATCTGTCAAGACCTTTTTTCTTAAAAGCGCGTGAAACTATCTAGTTGAAATAATATCGAATACTTAGGTCTACGGTCCCTTAAAAATATACTTTTTTTGGTGGTACCCATACGCCGCTTGGTATCCTACTAATATTATAAATCCGAAAGTTTGTGGTGTAAGTGTGTAAGTATGTTTGTTCCCTCTTCACGCTTAAACGTCTGAATGGATTTGGATGACATTTGGAACGTACATAGATTATACCTGGGATTAAAACATAGGCTAGGCACGGCTAGCATATTATAAATCCGAAAGTTTGTGGGTAAGTATGATTTTTCACGTTTTAATGGCTGTATGAATTTGGATGAAATTTGGAATGTACATAGCTGAAACCTAGGACTAACACATAGGCTACTTTTTAACTTGATAATAGTGGGCGAAGCCGCGGAACGCGGCTAGTAAAACTAGGTAAATCGACCACGAAATCTTTAAAAATCTGTGTTTAACCCATTAATAAAAAACAATCATTACAAACTCGTTTGGTTTAAGGTATAATATCTTAAAATAAAAGATACTTTTCAAAAACACTTATAATTAGACTAAATAATTTGTATTTGACTACTAATAGTACAAGTTTCCTTTACATGTGTTCAAATTCTCAAATAGTTACTAAGGATAAGTCAAATTATACTGTTTGATTACAGGATGTAAGCCATCCAACCTACATTTTTGTTAAAATCCTTGTCTTTTTATGTTTTAATACCTCTTTCATATTATAGTTTTGCTGTGTATAGTGGCAATGGCCGGCATAGCACCCTGCCTGTATCTATACCATCTCCAGGCTATAAAGAATATATAAGATGAATATTAAAATAAAATTACTCAAAAAGTTAGCATCTCCACATGGAAAGCGTGGAGGAAGTCCTCCACCCCACGTCCTTCCCCCTTCCTTTACCCTCCCCCTTTCCCTCAAAAGTGAAAGCACACCAATCCTGGCACCGTATTAGCGCAACCGATGGCCTGCTTATGATGTTACTATTATTTAACCTATACTAGCGTCTGAGCACAGGGTTATTAGTGCGCGTTAAGGTGTTTTAAATATTATAATAGAACTACAGAGGGCACAAATGGGCCGCGAGCCCCAATCTGGAAGCGTTACCCATACATTGTAGGTCCTCTAGATCCACGTTATGTATGTGTCGTGGCCGACCCAAATATCCCAAATATTCTTAGGCATCTCAGGGTACCAGTGTTAATAGCATATGGCATACGCGGCAATCATCGAACGTGTCGCCAAAAGAAACTGACTATTTTTCATTTTTTATGGTCTTGATTATTTTGAATCAGTAATTTTATAAAGAATCGTGCTTCATGTACTTGTATAATATCCTCTCTTCTTAAGTTTATGTCATGATTCCAACATTTTCTTCTTTTAATTTTTTTGTACATGTAGGACGCATGTAACGTCGCATCGCGTCGGTCGCCTCCCATCGCGTAATGTGCATACGAAGCTCACACTTGTATGACGTCTCAGATATGTATGAGAGTAACGTAGTTTTCGCTTTGATCGTCTTTGTTTAATCTAAAGCTTGTAATATTAACATGTCAATATAAATAATAAAATGTTTCTACTTGTTACAGTCCCACCACATCAGCTGATCTTGTACGACAAGTCGGGTCGCGACGTGTCCGGCGTTGTCGGCCCTCTAGAAGAAGGCAACGAGCTAGTTCTTGTATGCGAAGTAAGAGGAGGTACGTCACTTAGTTTATAAAAAAAACTGTTTTATACCAGCAACCTTCAGCTAGCAATGAATCAGGGTTTTAATCCGAATTTCCAGAGGTGATATTTAATAGCTGACGGCTTATGTAATCTAAAATATGTATATATTAATGTTATTTCATTTTGAAACACTCTTAAAACTAAGTACAGTGCGTGAAATCAATTGATTTCATAGTTTCACCTATACATGTTCCTTAGGGCAACAAACTAGTTTAGGCCTGTGTCTTGGAAACAGTAACTAAATTATTACTGCTCCGGGCTTCAAAGAACGTCAAAAACGCGACACTAGTTGATTTGAGTAGGAATCCTTAAATTTTGTCTAATGTGCATGTCTGCGAATGAATTTTTTTAACCTTATAATCGAATCGATTTCATAAGGTTTTGAAGGGAAACTTTTATGGGAGGCTTTGAAATTCTGATCCGTAATCCTAATAAAATCCTTTTTTGTGTGACGAAAAGAAGTGGGGGTAAACAATGTGACGAAGAAATAAAATGTTTCCCTGTAATACAAAAGTTTCATTTCTATCGATTTGTGCCTCGCTCGTCCCACAGAGTCTCGTCCCACCGTCTGTCTTTTCGACACGCTCTGTTTTTTTTTTATTCAATGTAATTTTATACTAATCACCAGCCCTAGCTTCGCGATAATGCAATTTTCGGTGGATTTTCTAAAAAAATCTTTCATACAAACCATGTTCTGAAAATTACGAACACAACAAAATAATGATTAAAATGAAATAGCAGATTCATTCATGCGAAAATTAGGTTATATTATATACTCGTATATATATATATGTGTGTGTATATATATATATATATATATATACTTAACTAAAAAATTATAATAGCAATGTCAGATAAGATATATATTAGGTTATTGGTTTAAATAATAAAGAAAACAAATTTCATAGATTTATTTCACTGAATAACAAATACGTAAGTCTATAATTAAGTATCGTTAACTAATAACAATTGCATAAGTTATTACCCTTCTGTTTATAGACATATCTTCTATTCATAATTTAAACAAAAACAACTAAAATGTTGTTATGATAAGTTAGATAGATAGTTTAATTAGCTAAGAGATGTAGATAAAACTAATATGATTTCTAATTTCTTATCTTTGCCTGTTAGGGTTAAAAGGGTCTATTTTTGTATTGAATATGTAATATTACACTCGGCGCTGGCTAGCCAGTTACTTTGCTTGAACTCGGCTTGACGCGCTGCCGCGTGTCTAGATTCTAGAGCAACTGTGTTTTAATTTAATACGAATTTAGTGCAAACAATAAACTACTAAACTCTGTCCTTCTGTTATGTCTCGTTTCGATGGACAGGTTATAAATAGACAATCTTATATTTAATATGCAAAGCATATAAATAGAGACAGCTTCTTTATATTATTTCATTTCTATATAAATATTTGCATTGACACATTTCACATTCCCTTAAACATAAAACATTTCATTTTATTTGTAGGTAACCGTCAATTGTATATCGTTTTGTTATCTGCACTACAGTGATAAATATTTATTACCCACCCTTTCATTTAAATACAAGACTTCAAAAGGAAAAACATCCCACGCGAAACATCTCGAAATAAAATAAGAAATTGTAGTTTATACATCCACTTATACGACTTTACAACCTGGTATAACTCAACTCTCTGAGCCCTTTTTCTACGTCTACGTTAGGAACCTTAGGAGTAAAGAGGAAAACAATAAAAACATGACAGAGTAAAATAAAAGTTACTTTGGCTTGCTTTTGCCATCGAATTTTGTGCCTACAAAGGAAAGCGTTTGTAGGCATTACATTGGCGTTAGACAGTTTATTGATGCCTCTCTAGAGGCTCGTATAAGAAACTTTGAATACGTTTACATGTGTAGGTAAGCCGAAATATCTCTTTTATGAATTTGATCGCCGAAATGTTGCCCCTGACTGTGAAAAAGATGTCCACAAATGTAGATTTTCTTGTGGCTTGTCAAGTTCACTTGTGTTTAGTTATATATTTACAGATTGATATTAAATTTTATATTAAATACCTTAGCTTCATAATACTTGACAAGATACACAGAGATTACGTGAGTTTTTTTAACTGACTTCAACAAAAGAAGGAGGTTTTCTATTCAACTGGTTTTTTAATTTGTGTAACCTCATAACTTCTTTCGTTGTGAACCGATTTTTATAATATTTTTTTTATTTGAAGGCTTGTGCTTTCCATGTGGTCCCACTTAAATTGATCAAGATCAGATTACTAGTTTTTAAGTAATCGCCGATAATTCGTGTTTAATACATTAAATCTGATCAAGGTTCCGAAGATAAAGCGGTGAAGTCGGTTTTTTTAAGCTTTACTTGCGTTTAAATTATTTATTTAAAAGCTGGTGCTTCCCATAGAATATCACTAGTTCTCAAATTTTGCTGTTTGGACACAGTTGGCGACAGATTTTTCTTCTAAAGGTTAATTAACTACGACTTTACTAAACAGTATACATAATAGATGATAATTAGAAAATACCTCGCAAATTTCATCACAATATTGTTTTGATCAAGAGTTCAAAACTATCATAAGATACAAAACCGCCATTGAAGACCGGGGGACAGAAAGACTATCACTGTGCTTCAACCTCTATAATAATTAAACGCAAGGAAAACTAAAAAAAACCGACTTCACCGCTTTATATTTGGAACCTTGATCAGATTTAATGTAATAAACACGCATTATTGACAATAACTCAAAAAATTGAAATCAGATCTTAATCAAATTTCAATGGAACCACATGAAAAGCACCAGCTTTCAAATAAAAAAATAATCATCAAAATCGGCTCACAATGAAAGAAGTTATGAGGTAACTTTTGAAGTCGGTTAAACGAGAACATCGACAAAGTAGTCCACAAAATAGGCATTATTGACGATATTTTAAGAACTACTGATCAGATCTTGACCAAATTAAATGGGTCCAATTAGAAAGCAACATCTTTCAAACTAAACATTTTTCGAAATCGGCTTACGTGGAGAGAAGTTATGAAGTAACACACATAAAAAAAATACAGTCGACTTGAGTACCTCCTCCTTTTTTGGGAAGTCGGTAAAAATCGGAGAATTGAGTGTTTTAAACTAGCCTTTAATGTTTCCCTGATGCCTACATTATTATCAGCACGCTGAAACACCTAACTTAAACATGTTAACTAACTCTCCTTGCTCAAACCTTGTTATCTCCTCAATAACCAAACGAGCAGCGCACTATATATTCGAGAAATAAGCATAGCTTATACCTCCCCAACTGGGAGATGAGAAATTAAAGCGATTACTTTGATATATCGCTCTTAAACTTACCGATAAGTCACTCTGTGAGATCGGCTCGCAATGGCACCCGCTGTAAAGTTATCCATCGCTTCAAGAAAGGGGGTGGGAGGATCACAACTCAAACACAAAATTAGACGCTCCACTAGAAATGGCCGTCTTTCAAAGTTTATATTAAGTTTAAATTATCAACGGTCACTCGAAGTCACGGTTGAATTCACTTTAAGAACAGTTAGGACGGCACTGAAGTAATATAATAGTTTGAATGTGTTTATACAGGTGAAGCTGGGTCATATTTTTAGACACGGTTTTCATGAACTTTGCTACAGGATGGAATAACTGATGACAGTGCTATCGTTTTGTTTAAAATATAAGTAGAATGGTTATTATAGACACGATAAGTTTATTACATCTATCTACTGCCCATTGGCTTAGTTGGGTGAGCGTTCGCCTTCAGGGGTGAAGGGTTCGATTCCCCGCGGGAACACAAGTTTTCTCTCCAAGGAAAATTTGTGTTTTTATATGTTTTGTTTTTTTTTTCTTCTGTGTGTTATTGTGTGTGTGATGTGAATGTTTCCGGCACCGACGAATCACGCCATTGACTAAGTTCACACTAAGGTGTGGGGCTGTGATTGTTAAAAAGTTTATGTTATGTCATTGTACTTAACGAAAAAAGCCCAATTACAATAAAAATACATAAAGAAATAGGGATGTGAGAAGTCGTTTGGGTCACGAAACATTTTTCAAAATGTATGTGATAAAATCATACTATGTTTGTTTGCTAAAAAAATCAACGAATTTACTATCTGATAACCCTGTTAGGGCAGTGAGCAAGTCTTTTGACTGCGTGACAGAAAGTATTGAAGAAGGAATGTTGAAAGTCACTAAGTCCCCACATTAGAATTTATTTGACTTGTTTTATACAGTCAGGTTTTATGCTTTATTAATTTATTGTTTATTTTACCTAAGTGTTTGCATACTGAGCGCAATTCCGGGAAGGAACAATAATTATGGAGGTTCGAACTTACAAGTTTGATTTTTTTCCTGAATTTCGCTTACCATCAAGTGAGATGGTGGTCAAAGTTTGCCTATCTTGAATAAAAAAAAAGTATTGCGCGGTTTTAATCTATGAGGTATATTGTTGTAACTATTATGACTTCGTTTTAAGGTTTACCACAAACTTGAAGAAATGTTCCGATCGCGTGTTGACCAAATATTTTCAGGGCTGTCCAAAGTTGCAAGCCTTGAATAAACCTCTGTTAATCCTCCGAAGCGCTTAATGTTTCGAGTTGGAATTATGCATAGCCCAAGGGATTAGCGGGTTGTCATCCCGTGTCTCTTCCAAAACGACTTTGTTGGATCATTTTCATGGTCCAATGTTTGGACAAATAGCTAACCTAAAGGGAAACCATTTTTGCCCCAAGGTTCGTTGGCTACTTTGTAGTGGGTCTTTTACGGTCGAATTGGTTTTGTTTGTGTCGAAGAGGTTTACCCCTTACGATTATAAATATTGTTATTTTTTTCATATATAAATAGGTCCGAGAAGTTTATTCTTGCTATAAGCCTCATACTTTTGGACGCTTTCTATTTTTATATTTAAATCTCTAGTATTTTTTCCGACGTTTAAGTTTTTACGGACCATAAAATGGGGGTCATAAATATATAATAATTGAAGTTGAACTCTTCTCATTCCGTGGGTGCCTCCAGAACAGGCAAAGTGAAGTTAAGATATCATTAGTAGATAAACTATAGCGTGTAGTTATGTACCTAGGTAATGTACCGGTAGGTAAATTTGTTCATAATCGCGTGGTTATGTGTATGAGTGGTAGGGCACTTTTAATGTTAACTTGGCTTACTACTCGTCTATCAGTGACATAGTTATTGTGATGCTTCAAAGAGAAAATTTGTCACCAAAAGGGTCTCCAGGTAACAAATTAACTCCAAGTGATCTAGGTGACTACTTAGGCATAGCTCATCACTCTCGACCACATCATCGTCTCCTAATGAATAGTAGCCAACGTTTGCCTATCAATTATATTACTACTAGTTGTGCTCCGCGGCTTCACCCCCGTTCAATTAGTTTATAAGCTTATTTTCTTTCATACAAACCTTGTCCTGAAAATTACGAACACATCAATAAAAAAACCATCCGAATTGGTCGAGCTGTTGAAATTTTTTCGATGTTAATAGTTATTTTGCTAATCTAGGTAGAGGCAAAATCATAAAAATCGGACCATCTGTTCTTAAGTTATAAATGGTGTAACTAACCCGACTTTGTTTTATATATTTGTAACTTATTTATATCTAATCTTAATTATATCTTAATATATAACTAATTTAAACAACAAGTATAATAAATAAATTATCACCAACATTATATTATACCTTTAAACGAGCATTCTTGTACATATGTATATATATAATCTGAATCTCAGAAACAGCTCCAACGATTTTCACGAAATTTAGTATAATCCTAGGGGGTTTCAGGGCCGATAAATCGATATAGCTAGGTTTCATTTTTAGAAAACTTCGTTTAAAATTTAAAACAAAAACCGAGAAAAGCTCGATCATCCAGGTACTTTGTATTAAATAGTATACTTACAAAAGCTTAGTATGTCGTGCCTCTGTTTTCTAATTCATATTCTATCAAAACATTAGTAATCCTTTCGAGCCCCATAAAACCAGAAAGCCTAATAAATCATTTCAAATTTAATTACACCGTAATGGAAGCATCCAATTTATTTCGACTTCCCAAACTAAAAATGGATTGCGGAACGGCGTGACTGAATGAATTTTAAGTAGCTTTTCTATTTACCTTCCCGCTTCGAATTATTTATCAGCAGGTACCAGTATAAGACAGATTCACTTCATCTCGGCAACTTCTTGAAAACTAATCAACAAAGTTTAGACGAGTACGAACGAACACAAATAAGAAGCTAAAGTGTGAAAGAGAAATAATACAAAAGTTACCTCACCTTTATTATTATGTCAAAGTCGTAATAGCTAATGTAAGTTGTTTGGTCTGAAAATAAGATAGGCTTTGAAAAGTTGTACTAACAGTACATTATGATAACATTTACTTTTTTCTCTATCTGCTGATATCTGCGCTGGAATGTTACTGGATATGACGATATGAAAATATGAGCACGGATAATTTTAGTATTGATGGCGCCGTGGTAATGGAAGTATTCTCGGATAAGGTTATCGTGGTTTTGAACCTTGCCACGGGCTTGACCTACAAGCAATTAAACACTTTTTTATCAGTGAAAATATATGAATTGCGGTTCTACTAAACCTAGAGAACAAACTCAAACGGTTCCATTATTTTAAATAATTTAGAGTCAAATGTTTGAATGGGCGTGAAAAGCCCCTCGATTCTTGTTCTTTGTAAAAAGATAAGATTTTTAGTTAAGAAGATCTATAATAAGTGATCCCTATACCTTTTACATCTTCATCTCCAACCTAAACTTATTTAAAACTCTGGTCGTAATACTTTTCATGTTCCTGAAGCTACATTATACGCATCCAGTTAGTTGTTACGGACCAAATCACGAACATCCCCGACAAAAATTTCACAGGAGTGGAAGAAATTTCTCATTATACAAAATACAGGCTCAATTTTGACAAACAATAATAGCCGTGTCGGCGGCTGTTCTTTAGGGAGTTGGTTGAACAAGTAAGTTTGTTGAAATAAGTGACGTGGAATGATCAATATTGCCGAGGTTCAACATACGACTAAAAAACAGTATATAAGATTTAAAAATTATAATCCAAACTCATTACAAACCACTTCTTAATAGAAGTGAAGTCATAAAAGTTTATTATTAAATTATTCTTTTTCACAATTTAGCTGTAGACGGAGGACTTACTGCATTATTCTAATTTATCTGCAGCTTATTTGCTAACCATCATACATAAAATATGTAAATTTTCGAATCTGGCAGTAGAGTCATTAACTTTCATGAGTGCCTCTTTGGGGCCCATATGAATAAACGATTTTGATTTTTGAAAAACAGTGCTCGTTACACAGTACCTTGTTGCATGCATTTGGTTATTCCTTTGGTGTTTATTAGACGGGCATATTTAGCACCGCCCTTCCTTATCGAAAATGGTTGGGTACAAAGCAAGAGATTTGGTTTCTCAATGATAAATTTTAAATTTTCAAGTTTTAGTAAATAAATAAAAAATAGTTAAGCTCAAATTTTACTTACATGAGGGTGCGCGCATTTAGCAATTTGCCGATCGCATACACCGGGTGGCAACAAGTCTGGGCAGTAATTAGGGCAATTATGATGATGTTTTATCTCTTATTAATGTACGGTGTAAAAAACGGACTAGCTTTAATCAAGCTAGGCCAATTATTAACACCTCCGGCTAAAATTAATATGTATATTATGTTAATTAGTAAGTGTGTGAGACCCTAAGTCTCTTCCATTTTTATTTGTACTGATTTGAAAGTTTATAACATACCAAGTGAATCTTCAGTACTGTCTATGTAAATACAGTGTGAAGACGGGGGGCGCGATAACGTAATTACTGCCTCGCCCAAGACACGGCCCAAACTTGCCCAGACCGCCTACACCGTTCCATTTACCTAGTTATCTTGTGAAACATTCCATGAAATTTTCATTCTTCGGATTTGGGGTGCTTAGCTGATGCTTTTAACTTTTTTTCAGTTATTGAACCGCCCGTTGGCTAAGTTGGGCGAGCGTTCGCCTTCTACCTATGGGGTACCTATTGGGTTCAATTACCGGCGGGAACACAAGTTTTCTCCTCAAGGAAAACTTGTGTTTCTGGTTCTGGTTGTGATTGTGTGTGTGATGTGAATGTTTCCGGCACCCACGACACAAGTCATCGAACTTAGTGTTCGGCTGTGAGTGTGAAAGCGTTTATGTTATGTTTATGTTTGAACCTATTTACCTGTATGATTATTCATAGTACCAATAATAAAAGGAAATTGGTTGAGGCTTGAGCGTTATTGGTACTTAGTGTAGCGTACATTTGATTATTTAATACCTCTAAGAAATGGAGAGTAAAGAAGGCGCGTCATGTTATTTTTTAACTTAGTGAAGAATACAACTTCTAATTTATTAGCTTATGCGTCACAGCTTTGTTTCAATTAATAGAAGTAGTGTTGTACGTGGTTCAGTGTTTCTTTTTTCGTCCAACTCTCTTTTTATGATTCCGTACAGCAAAAGGATTTAAAAAACTTTAACAAAATCTCTTCGAATTCCATCCGTCTGGCCCCCTTTTCAAACTCAAACTCAAACATTTATTGTCAGAATGTAGGTAATACAGAAGGTGTAGTGGAAGATTCAGTGATCCTTACAAACTACCCTGTTTAAGGGTGTACAAATACTATTTACCGTTCATGTTTTCATTAATTTAATTAGTGTATTTTTCTCAGCAAATCGTAGAGGTATAATGTTGAAATTATTTTTAAGTACTTAGGTCTACGGTCCCTGTAAAAAAATCAAGCTTTTGAATCGACACAATACAAAAATGGTCATTTACGTTGCATTTTTAATACTCGCAAATAAATCGAAAATTATTTATATAGCGTACTTGCCATTGACCTACAATCCCCAATTTCGCAAGAAGCAAGATCTCACAGCACAATTAAAGGAAAAAATCCGAAAGTCATTATTTAGTAGTATCACGCTAAAATTATAAAGGCAAAAGTTTGTATTTATGTTTGCATGTTTTTTACTTCTTCAAGCTCAAACGGCTGGACCAATTTTGATGAAATTTGGTGTAGAGATAGCACCTTAAATTGACACTGAAATTTAAAATGTAGATAGTTTAGGTTCCGGTTTTTTTTTACTATTATAGATCACGATGGTGTGTTCTCTATTTTTGTTACAATCTAGCCAAGATTAGGCTAATAAGTAGCTTAAATTTAACTTATTCTGCTAGATATAAAATATCCAATTATAACGGTTTCAAAATAACACATAGGCTACTTTTTAACTTAATGAACGCGGCCAAGCCGCGGGGCACGACAAGTTTTTTTATAAATACATCTACTAATGTTATTATTGTCGTGCTAAACAATTTGAAGAATCTATAGCAATAATAAATAACTTATTACTCACTGTCAGAAAGAGAAAATGTTGTGCCCAATATTATCTTTGTGTGCCCACCACAATCATTGGGAAAAGGGAAGAGAGATAATGATGATAATGATTGTAATGATTACATTATAAGCTACGTTTGCTATTTATCTGATACTGGCTCGGTGGTTAAATGTCAAAGTTTAATAATTTCGCGTGATATCAAAATAAACATAGTAGGCTAATAATATAAGTTACGGCTTCGATGATTATCTCGAATTTTACGATCAGACCTTGACTTTTGGGTCAAGTGCGTTACTACTCTTTACAACCATTCTAATCTAGATTTATTGTTATAGCATATTTTCATTCATTCATCAAAATAAGCGGTTTTGTTTTTATGAAAGCTGATTTCTTATATCACGCAACGTGTTCGATTGTTGAGATAACACAACGACTCGCTCCAACATAAGACTCACATTTAATATAAGATTGTATTATTTAAGTCTGTACGATTGCATTATTACCTACTTTCATTATAATTATATACTTATACTTGAGAGTGGTAATAAGCTGTAATGTTTTGGTAAAAACTAGCTACGAGTATCTTGGTGAGCGCGAAAAAATTCCATACAGCCATGGATTTCATAGGAAACAAAGCCCAAGCATGTCGTTGGATTCGCATACCTACATCATATTACCATTTTATACACCTTCTTATGTTTCTTTGCAAGCTGTTTTTGCTGTCCATTTCATGTTATGTTTATCTTATTTATAGTGTCAAATAATTATTTCATTCATTCATTCATTATTATCAGAAGGCGCAACATTGCAAACCAGATATCACCATATGCATTATAGATGCCTTGTAGCACTGCATATGTAATGCAGTGCATTTCTAACTTTTCTTTTACTGAAGTCGTGATGGAATCTTCGCATCATGCCCGCCTTCTAATCGAGGGTCGTAGTTTCACATCCTACGATGCTTAAGCTTCTAGTGAAGTTAACATCGTGATGAAATCCATGATGGTCCACACTTTCCAGTGATTCAACGAAATACAGTCGTAGTTCATCACCATCAGTTATCCTTAAGGGCCAGTCATTCTAGGTCTAGCCTGCTTACTATCCTCGAACACATCACCACTTACCATCAGGTTCGGTAGTGGTCAAACGCTAGCCTATTTATGTTTATATATATAAATATATATATATAAACATTAATAGGCTAGCGTTTGACCACTTATACATTTACATTGACATTATTATATAATATGATAGATCAATTCTTCTGCGTTAGTCTCGCAAAAACTCGAGAACGGCTCGACCGATTTGGCTGATTATTTTTTCTTGTGTTCGTAATTATCAAGGCAAGGTACGTAATTAGTAAGCAAAAAAAATTTTATCCACCGGAAATTGCACCCGTTCGAAGACGGGGCGGATCTCAAATCAGAGATAAAAAAGATGTGAGTGCACATACACATTTCAAATCTTGTTTCTTTTCTCCAGGAAGACCGGCTCCTACGGTCCTGTGGTTGATTGATGGCACCCCAGCTCCACAATACATCGGAGAGAAGACTGATACTCACGTTGTTGTCAATAGGCTCGAAGTGGCACATGTGAAGCGAAGTAACCTGAATACAACATTCAAATGTCGAGCCTCGAATACCAATCTCGTCAGTCCGCAAGAGAAGACTGTCAGGCTTGAGATGAACCGTGAGTTGAATAGAATATAACAATGATTATTGTGGCTTTAACTTTCGCGATTTGAACGCTTAGTTCAATTTGGCCGAAACGTTGAGGTAAATCAAAATTTGTTTGTTGCGCGATTAAGTCCCGTGACATTACTTAAACTATATTTGATTATTGTTTTCTTGTCCACCTAAGGGCGTTTTACGTCTGCTTTGGATTAATAAGGAACCATAAAACACTTTAGTCCCACATAAGTGTATGTAAATTATAAAATTTACAAATGATTTTTGACGTCTTGGACTTTACGAAAAGAGGTTTTTGTTGGTACAACCATTCGCACCGACTCGCATTGTTTGGCTATTACTTGTTTACTAGAATTGAATCACTAGTATTTTTAAACTTAAAAAAGGGTAACCAGTTAATTTTGCCGTTAAATCCTTCAGCTATGAATTTGTATGAATGACATATAAAATAACAAACATATACAATGAATATAGAAATTATACATGCAGTCCAAACCTATCATTTGTAACTACATCCAGTGTCCAGTGTTAACAAGGCAACTTCCCGCAGTGAAGCCGAACATGGTCGAGATCCTGAACAAGCCGGAGACGTTATCATCAGAGCGATTCGTCAACCTGATGTGCGTGTCGGAAGGCAGCCGCCCGCCCGCCCAGCTCACCTGGTTCAAGGATAATAGGAAATTCAAGAGAGGCAAGGTAATAGATAGTTTGCTCCTTTTATTTGTTTTGTTGGTATGTTAATATATTACAATGTGAAAACTCATATGTTTATAAATAATATTAGTCATTGTTTGAAAGAAATATTCATATCAGACATATTTAAGGCTACCTGTGCCCCGCGACTTCGCCCGCTATTATCAACTTAAAAAGTAGCCTATAATTATGTTAATCCTAGGTATAATCTATGTACATTCCAAATTTCATCCTAATCCGCTCAGTAGTTAAAACGTGAAGAGGGAATATATATATTATTATTAAAACTATAGTGAGTCGTATTCATGTTGATTTAGTTCCGGTTGTAGTACTCACGTTATTTTTTATTTAATCGAGAATCTCGACCGGTGTTCGAGCGATATAGACGCTCATCCTCGGGAGCATGCGCTGTACGCGCCGAAATATATATACTTATACATTTACACACAAACTTTCGGATTTATAATATTAGAAGGATTTAACGATTTCACGAACGGTTGGTTTCTTGCATTGTATTTACTGTACAGGTAATCCTAGTGTGGGGTACAGAGTTTCACCCGAGGGTTACTATTGTTGTGTTCTTCTGCCATTATCTATGTAAACGACACTTAACACCAATGGTGTGCCTTATTGAATGCCTTTCTATGTACCAATAAACGATATTATTATCATTATTGTTGTGAGTTAAGTTTCGGAACAGTTGGCGTCTCGGCGTGTACACGCGAGAAACCAACTGTGAGTGTAATCATTAAATGGCAAAAAAGTCATAAATATATGACTTTTTTGTTTTATTTTCCTTTTGTAGTCTTATCTGACATTGCTTTTATTATTTATTAGTTGAGTAGTGTAAAATAAATATGAAGAGTGTAAAATTTTTAGTTTAGTGTCAAAATTATTATTAACTAGCCGTGCCTCACGGCTTTGTCCACTATTATCAAGTTGAAAAGTAGCCTATGTGTTAATCCTAGATATAAGTTACATTCCAAATTTCATCAAAATCCGTTCCGCTGTTATAACGTGAAGAGGGAACAAACACACTTACGCAAAAACTTTCGGATTTATAATATTAGTAGGATATAATTTAGTTTATCTTATTGTTATTTAAGTTGTACATAGAAATTTTTGTTGATATTCATTGTAACAATATGACATGTCCAGTGTAACAATATTACATTAATGTCTGATTAAACATATATATATCTTCTATAACATTAGTATAGAAATTCATAACTCTGGGTAGCACTGAACTAATGGGCTAGCGTGACGCTTACCATCAGGCGAGCAACTTGCTAGTCTAGTCACTCAAAAACATATAAAATACTAGCGATTCGCCCCAGCTTCGCCCGGGTGTGATAAATGAAGAACCGCTCGACCAATATGCAAACTTCACATAAACCATCTACTAAATAGTCCGAACAAAGCCTAAACATTTGGTTTGGATAGGTGAGCCCGTTCTTGAGTTATAAAATTACAACGAAAAGTGGCATTGATTTTTATACATATATATATATATATATATATATAATCAACCTTTAACGGTAAATGCTGATCCAGTGAGAAGTTAGAACAATTGTTGATCCGCCTATTTTACTTGTTTACTCAGCTCCGCGTCGCGCAAACTGATATACTTTGATCCGTCCTTCATGCGCGTGTGACGTCGGTGGATCTGCACTAACAGGTTTTCAACATGCTCGTCAGCGATTCGACCAACATTTGTTGATCCATCAACGGTCGAAAAAATCATACGGAATATGATTTCTTAGATCCAGTGTATATTTAACTTATATGCGACATTTACTTAGACTAAGTGGATCCGGAGCCAAATTTGACTAATAGGTACTCGAACAAAAAGCGGCAACGTCGCATTCTGCGTGTGATAGAGAACCTAGTAGACTACTTCGTTAGAGTAATAAGGTAAAAAAGATGCGTTAGTTACGAGCGAATTTGTGTTATTTTGTTCATTTGTCATGGACAAATCAGAAGATGATGGTGAGTTTTTTATTAACCATATCCATATTTGATTATTTAACTATTCAGAAACTTGATATTATGTGGGTGTTATTGTATGGTATTGTATTAATGAGTTAATCCGGCCGGATGTGATCGGCTCACATGAAGGGGGCGTATTAGAGACCGCTTCAGAGGAAACGCGCTACCTCATTCATAATCGATACATATGGTAATAAATAGATATTCACTTTAATAAGGACTTACTTAAATACCTAGTACCTAGCTAAAAGTTTTTAACCTCAGACGAAAAAAGAGTTGTGATTGTGTTTAAGTATGTGTACGTAGTACCTACTTACTATGTGTTTCAAATAACAAAAGGACCAGCAAAAACGCCATCATTTCACCAGTGCTGCCTGCCAGAAGCTGAATCAGAATAATAAAAATAGATAACCAACAATTTGATTAGCCTTTTGGCTCTGTGGTCAGTCTCACTCTATGGCAGCTCTAAATGTGGATCCTGAGGTCGTGGGTTCGATTTCTAACCATGGCAGACATTTGTGTGACGAACACGAATATTTGCTTTGTGTCTTGGTCTTAAACAACTACCTAATTATCTATGTATTTCTCAGGCCTCCATTCCTAGTACATTAGGCTTTGCCTAGTTTGAGATCAGGGACTACATAAGTGTGAAATGTCCAGGATATTTATTTATTTTATTTTATTTTAGTAAGTACCTAAAAAGACCAAAAATTTCAGAAGTTTTGATTCCAGCTCAATCAAAATAATATTTAAGATTCCAGCTCAATCAAAATAATACAACACTTGCACGAAGTTTCGTAGCTGTAATCGATACGTGATAATGTGATTTAGACCGGGAGACCGGATTAGGATTAAGACCGCATCGAATAAAACGCTTTAAACGCTTTCACAATCACAGCCCCACACTAAGTTCGATGACTTGTGTCGTGGGTGCCGGCAACATTCACATCACACACACAAATACAACCAGAACCAGAAACATAAATTTTCCTTGGGGAGAAAACTTGTGCTCCCGCCGGGAATCGAACCCGATAGTTGGTTGGCGTTTGCCTTCTAAGCCCCTGCTTAGAAGGCAAACGCCACGCAACTAAGCCAACGAGCAGTTCACAACAGCCCCGCTTGTCCTCACGCGTTCCCCCTACTGCACTGCACACCAGTGCATCCACCACTACCTCCGCTGCCTCCACCTCCACCATCACCAACCATCCTCCAACCTCCACCATCTCCACCACTGTCTCCGTTGGTGAAGACAGTGGTGGAGGTGGAGAGCAGAGTCTGTGCATGATGGAGGTGGAGGCGGAAGCAGCGGAGGTGGTGGTGGTATCGTACCAAGCTCCTCGACTACATTTATGTGTAGTTATTTCTAGTTCATATTTATTTTCATATGGGCTGGCATTCAATTTGACCACCATAAATTCGGTACAAGTCGTGGCGTTGTCGAATTGTTAAGTTATCCGTTCAATCTGTAGCTTGTGACGGACAAAGATACGAAACGGCAACGTCGCGGCTGCTTTCAGCCAATCTTATCGTTTGCTGTGCTCTGATTGGCTTATTTAAATCGGATCAACGTTTTCCGTAACTATCGCAAGGTGGATTTGTATATCGGATCAACTTCGGCGAACGCTAGTAAGCAGTCCCGTGAGTGTAGATGTTGATCCGGTCGGAGCCACATTTGTAACCAAAGATGCATATTGGATCAACAAAAGGCGCCGGATCAACATTAATTTTTGGATCAACAAATTGCACGCGTGAAGTCGCGTCAGATCAACATTTACCGTAAAGGGATATCTATATATATATATATATATATATATATATATATATATATATATATATATATATATATATATATATATATATATATAGATATATATATGCTTTTCCATCAAGTGAGAAAACTGCCAAATGCTCGCAAATCCAAATTTTTAAAATACTTTTCTAATTCGTTCGCTTAAAACCTTACACAGACAATAGGGTGGCACTAAATCTTCATATTTTTACCTTTTTAGACATAGCGTGTATACCACCTTCGACCACATCATCATTTACCAGCAAGTGTGAAATTGGTCATATGCTAGTTGATTAGTGATAGAAAGACTTTTACTGCCTAAATAAATGAAGAGTCTCATTTATTTAGGCAGTAAAAGTCTTTCTCTAGTAGTGTTTACTAAAGCTTTCATCATACAAGTTTTTGCATATGTATGCGTGCCTATTAATGTTACTTATGTGTTGTATGTACCATGTTAGTTCCGTTCTTATCAATACAAATATTACACATATTTTGAACTATCCATTGGCTAAGTTGGGTGAGCATTTGCTTTGCAGGGATATCGGGTTCGATTTCCGGCGGGAACACAAGTTTTCTCCCTAGGATTAGTTTTTCTGGTTCTAAGTGTGATCGTGTATGTGATGTGAATGTTTCCGGCACACACAACACAAGTCATCGAACTTAGAGTGAGGCTGTGAATGTGAAAGCGTTTATGTTACGTTTATATAGGTATTTATATTTAAAAAAATAAGATCTCATTATTCATTCTAGATATCGGAAGCGCTGAATGAAACATGGGTGAGCAGTCAGATACAATTCATGCCACTTCCAGAGGATGATGGGGTCCAGATCAAGTGCCAATCGGACAATAGTGCGCTTCCCGGACATAGCATTGACGACTCCTTCAAACTAGATGTCGTTTGTAAGTAGATGTTATATATTTTCTAGTTTTTTTCTTATATTTCAAATTTGGTTTCATCTTGAATAAGATTAACTCCCCAAATTGTGAATTATGTGGAACATTGGAAGATGTCTACCACTTGTTGATGGAGTGTGACAGAACAAAATAATAAGGGAAGTCGTTTGTGCAAAAATATAAAACAGGAATAATATGAAACGGAAATTACATTGATATTATAACAGAGCTACTGGTGAGGCACTTTCTCTGTACCGTGTAAATTTGCACAGAGGGTATGATGGAGCTGGCATATGTAAGTAAAATACCCAAAAAACTTTTTTTTTAAATGTATAATCCATCTGTGTCCCACCGTTTAGTTTGTTAACTTTATGATGATAAATCAGAATAGACCTAAAATGGACCGTCTTAGCAATTGAAAAGTAAAATTTTAAAGTTGAACCGAATTTTGTGCACTGTTTCACTTTTCTTTTTCTGTTTTATTTGCCTGACAACCTATGCATTTAGAAAGAAAAAAAGAAAATACATTAATTTATGACACACAACATTACACTAAAAAAACAGCAAAATAACAAACAAACGCATTCACACTCACAGCCCCTCACTAAGTTCAAAGACTTGTATCGTGGGTGCCGGAAACATTCACATCACACACACATTACACCCAGAACCAGAAGCACAAATATCCCTTGGGAAGAAATTTGTGCTCCTGCCGGGAATCGAACCCAGGACCCACGGCGCAGAGGGCGGGCACCTGTCCACTGCGCCAACTGAGTCGTCGAAAAATAAATAAAAAAGACAAAAATATAAGTATATATAAATAATGGAATATAGAACAAGTAAGTAAAAGAAGTGTGATGTTGTGAGTGTCATGAATATAGGTCACGACTCAGCATACGACTATGGCTAGAAAGGTCTAACTAACCATAGTCACTGATTTCAATCGTAACCCATAGTCATGACTTCACGAACTTTAGCCAGTCAAGTGATAAAATATAAGTGTTTAGTTTCAGTTTTCAAAACTAGGCACCAGTCATAGTCAAAGTCAATTGAAAGAGTCACAGTCAAGTCATGCGCTAGTAAAGTATTAGAAGCTATAGCTACTAGAACGTTGAAGTGAAAGCCAAAAATACGTTTTTCTACTTTGTATGATCTGCATACATTCATACTAAATTTAGGAATTATAAGCGGTAAATAATCCACAATTAGTACACATTAAAACTCAAACAACTTAAAAAAAATACCAAATGAACTACATCGTGTTTTTTTTTTGCGGCGAAACTAATTACATCAATGATACCAATAAAAATAAATGCCATTATATATTTTTTTGATCTCATGGATCGATGATCTTATTAATTTAATGGATACATAATAACATATTTTTAATAATTTTAATTAATCCCTAAAATTATAATAATTAGACAAAGAAAAAATAGGATATTGTAGTTATTTTATGCTTATCTTATTTACATATTACCTGAGGGTGAAATATAAAAACCTAGATTAATTTAAATAAAACAAATTTGGCACGTCTAGCCGAGGAAAAATCCTTTCTTAAACTTTTTCCAGACTTAAGTACAATATTCAAGTGTCAAGGCTAAGATTTTCTCAAGAACTCTCATTTTTCTCGGACGGGTCTCATTATGGAAATTGCGAAACATTGTAAATACGAAAAACGTGTGACGGAATTTTGGTGTATCCGAGTTGAAATCTAACTGTGAAAGCGTATATATTCCTCACTCGATGCGCGCTCGAAATGATACCACCCAGAAAGGGATTGGCAAGATGTCACAAGATATTAAGAGAACGGGAATATTGTCGGCAGTTCATATTTAGATATGTAAACGAGGCGTAATTGTTTGTTCAAATCAAGCGCCCCGTCTCGAGCGTAGCTATGACGCAATTAGCGAAACTTCTTAATTCGACAACTCATTCCCTAAACGAATATTGCTACAAAAGGAGGGCTCAGTTTAACCAGTCCTCACATCTCTAACATCGTCGAGCTTAATTATCGCTGCTACTTAAGCACTCTTCAGCACATCTCCCGGGGCTTATGACACGCGGCCCATTCGCGAGACACTCTAAAACAATGATGATAATGATCAAATTAAACAAAGCTTTGCTCCGCTCACATGAGATTTAATTTACTCATTAAAAATTAACACAAGTTGACGATCCTTAAGTACATTAAAGAGACAACTGCTAGGGTATTGTTTAACTTTTTAACTACCTTAACGAGCGCGGCTGAGATGACTTCAAACTTTGATTAAGTTTTAGTTTCTTTGATCCCTGTGGAGTTCTTTTCATAAATAATTTATTAGACAAATAAGGGGAGAATAAAAGCACAGTTTAATAACAGCAACAAATACGAAAATTTTGAACAATTTACTGGGGATTTGGAGTTTATCGACTTCGTTTAAGTTTATTATACTACGTTTTCAGACCGGCTTTCAGGTAAGTACCTTGAAAATGAGTTGCGTTGTAATGTGCGGCCATAAAGAGAAACACTTTGTACATTCTTAATTAAGGGGTTACAATTGAAACATGCGTCGCCTAACATATTGTAATTAAGTTTATATTGCTACGTAATTTCTAACTTATTTTAATGTAGAATGGGTAAAAATAGAAATTAGTCTTGCAACAGCAATTTCTTTAGAAAAAAGTAGCTATTTAATGGTGTATTAAACTACGGATAATGTTATGTTAGAATTTATGGAGGTTCAAAAATATAACAGTAATAATAAATAATAAATTAAACGATAAAATCTATTTTATCCATTAACATATGCAGAGCCCTGGTCACAGACGTATGTATATGACCGTGGCAATCTGGACTTAGCCTATTAGAATTAGCTTATTATCGCCAATGAGTATTTTTGCTCGTCGGTCAATAGACTCAATACCTTTAAGCTGTTACTTTGTGGATCCATCCCAGCGATGACCACAGTACTCCATACATGATCGGACTTGCGCTTGATATAAATTGAGAAGCTGGCGAGGTGTGAAGTACTACCGGATCTTGGCGAGGATACCATGCTTCTTTGCGGCGAGTTTAGCTCTGGCTTCACTGTAAGTGCCAAAGTAAAGATTTGATGATAAGGTAACCCTAAAAACCTCGAGTTTGTTTGCTATCGGTATTGGTACATCTTGAAAGGTCAAAGATAGGTCAAACGGACTCCGTTTGGCGGAGAAGAGACACGCTTGTGTTTTGGACGCATTAAATCGAACCAAGTTAGCATCGCCCTAATCGGACACCGCCAACAAGCTCAAATTCAAACGCCCAATCATTGCCTCTCTTAGAGACTGCTCATAACCAGTTGTGGGTTTAGTTTCAATTCATGATAAGTTGAATAAAAGCAGCAAATAGAATTTCCAGTAGTATTCCTATTACCTAGTCTAACGCTTCCAGGGTTTCATGGAAACAGTCTCGCTTGGAAACCTATTTACAGCCAACCCCACTTCCAACTACGCTTATCTAACAAGTCGGTAAACCGGGAGCTTCCGCAAACAACGCCGGCGGTCGACACTCGCCAAACTGCATGCTGCTTGGCCGATGCGTTACCAGTACGGTCCGGCTCTGGCAAACGGAACTTTCCACTGACAGTTTATCCGATGCCATGGACTTGTTTCAAACTAATTCCGTCTAATTTAGTCTGCGGTGGCTGGACTCAGACGCACGGCTCAGACCGCCTCTCGACTGACACCTTCCTGTCTGAAGGATTTATTTGGCTTTGTCTGTCTCAGTTCTGCTTAAGCGTTTGACACGGTACGTTTGCTTTACCGCTACATCGGTGATTGCGTAGCGAGACGGCCAGCCCCCTTAGCCATAAACCACGCGTACAATTCTATTCGAAAATTCGAATAGAGAGATTGCTCTATTCTCTCGGTAGAATAGAGAAAAAAGATCGGTAGCCATAAGCCACATTTACGCTAACGCCTATTCTACTTTCTAAGTTGTAAAAAGTTGGAACTTTGTCTATGGTAGCGCATGGAAACGTCAAATTCATCAAATGAGTAGGAATGCCTAGGCTAAATAAATATACACTCGATTTGACTCGATTAATTTCATGGCCATGGAAACAGAGCCCTTCTACGAGTCATTAACAAATGGAAATAGTGTTGAAAACAAGTCAATGAACAACAGAAAATTCAAATAATCCGACTGCGAATTTTTTACATGTTTTTTATGTGTTATGTAATTTTATGGAATCCCGTTTTAATATCCCTCATTTTGGTATCCAACTTGATTGGTTTGGTTATTTTTTTTATTAAAGTATTACTATTTTGTATCAATAATCCATTTGTGGACACATGGGTTTTAGGACGAATATATATGGGTATTTCTCATGAAATTGCGAAATTTGAGATATCATTGAAGTTTTTTTTTTTTGATAAACTTAGATTTTTTTGCAGATATCAAAAATATTTTTTTAGGAGATCTATGAAGAAGTATTGGTCTTCCATATTTTTAGTATATTATCTATAAAAAATAAGGTATTAAAAAATAAATAAATGAGGAAATCTTTAATAGAGTGAGAGAATGATTGATTATTATATTATAATAAAAAACATGAAAAAAATATAGGAAATTATGTAATTTTAATTGAATTAAACTATGAAATATCATATTCTAAAGAAAAAACTCAACTTTTGTACTTAGTCAATACAAATATATTATATAAACACGGAAAATAAAAATAAACACTATTATAGAGGTAACAATTAATGTAATTTTTTTTTTCTGCATCACTCAAATTCTTTGGTCGTGTCATTTTACCTGTTTGAAATTAAATACCATTTTGCAAAAAATCAATAAAAATCTAAAATAACTGTAGAATACTGTATAAATCATTCTCTCACTCCTAAATGCAGTGAGGGAATGACTGTGAGGGAATGACGAATTTTAACTAAAGCTACAAAACACCGGCACATAATCTCAAATTGCTTGCTACATTTCGAATATAGATTTTACTCCCAAAAACGCATAAAATGAACAAATAATATACATATATACTAAAATGCTTAATGCATACATGTAACGTGAGGATGATAATGATCGCAATAAATGTCACTCCTAAATTTTTTTTACATATCATGTTTTTGCACAAACTCACCTACGGTTGAGAAGAAATCGCCGGTTTGAATCATTTGAGAGTGTTGCCAGGTACTAAAAATTTTAGGTTGTGTTCCTAAATATCGTTCGATACGTTTAGAAATCGAAAATTCGTGAATGATTTTTTTTTCGGGACATTTAAAATCGAGATATCGTTTTTATAAATTCGTCGTTGTGAGCTTTTATAGACAATAACAAACATATTTCTAATATATTAGCATTTTTTTTTATTAAGAATATTGATATATTTGAGATGATTTCTAACAATAGTGGTGTAGACAGCAAACATTGAAATCAAAAAAGACTTACCTATTTAGTTAATGCATATGACTCGGCACTAATGACCCGGGAATCAAATTTCGAAATTTGATAAGAAATACCCATGTAACGATATCTTAATTGTCGAAATCCATCCAAAGATATGAGGGGTTAAAAAGTTGCTAAAAACATCACGTGATTTAAGGACGACCCCAAAGCCGTTATTGTTATAGTTAGTCCCCTGAATAAAATATATAACAATTTATTGCCATTTTTGTCGCTTATTTTAGTTGCCTTATTTTAATTGCCATTTTTGGCTTAGGGCAACCGTTTCATGTTATTTGAGAATTCAAGTGATATTAATGGTTTAGAAGCTAAATGCCTTTAACAGACGGATGGACGGGCAATGTACTGAATCACCAAATTAACTTTATAGACCTCGCTTCGCTCGATGAACAAGACAGTGTAAATTGAAGTCATTAGCTTGTTTGGTTTAGATGCTAAATGCCAATGGACAGATGGACAAAACGCCGAGTATGACGTATAGTGAAAAAAAAATCGATTGAGAACTCGATGATTGAAATTGACATAAGTAAACAAAAAATACGGCGGAATTATTGTACTCTCTGTGGTCTGCGATTGTTTTCTAAAAATCTATTAATTTGTTTCCTTTATTTCAAGATCTAGGCAAACTTATAAGAATCATCTTGAATCATGTTAGACAGAAGACGCAAGCAGGGAACCTGTGATTCCATCCCTAGGGCAGATAATTAAAGATCTATTCGAAAAACTATCGTCGACTGTGCATGTACAAATCTATGAATTGTCTTGTTCAAGTGAAGGATAAAAAAGCCCATGCATCGAACACAAATGTAACTAATCAAGCGTTCCAAACAGAAATATAAGGAAAACAATCGCGAAGTCAGAAGTGCTCATTTCTACCAAGAGGATAACATAGAAGTTACCATATGCCGTACTGTCAATTAATGTATTAATAATAACTGCGGCTTTGTATCACCTTTCATCAGGAAATGTGCTGTCACAAAATACGCTACAGGAAAACTTATTAGAATCTGGAGCATAAATAAATAGCCATATGTATAAGACTGGTGCCACTGATGTCGTGGCTGCCTGCGGGAGAATGAAACTGGAAAACGTGATGTTGCACTGTGAGGCCACAAAAAAAATATGATCCAAAATTGGGATAAGTACATGAACATTCCAACGCAACAGAGTCGACATCATGCAGACTTACATTACCACTGGAACAATTGAGCCAGCACTCCAATATATGAAGGAGTTGGGGTGGCTGGCAGGGGGAAATGCACATTACACCCACCAGCAAGACATCAGTGCAGGCCTTATCACCACCAGTTAGAATTTGAATTACATGGAAAATCATTGGAATATAACCAATCTATTAAGTGTTCATTTCAACTGAGAAACTACAATCTGTCAATAAATAATAAGGGCCTACATGTGCTGCAATGGCTTGTCTCTCTTGATGACCTACTTTAAATGTAATTATATAATCATAGTATTACTTATTATTAGTGATAAATTGTATTAAGTAAATATAATTTTAAAAAGGTTTGATTAAATATAATAAAACTACAATAACTTTTAATTATTTTTATTACCTTATCTTTAGGGCATAAAGCTGTCACATGTTAGAGTGGTTACACAGTTAAATAAGTATTAATCTCCGGTACCCAAATTCTACTTATAGGAAGCTAAATTATGCATGAGTGTTTAGGTTATTTTTATTGAGTACTATATATTTAATTGATTCCACAAAATCATTTACACTCAGCCCGACACTAAGACAAGTGAAGTAAAATGTGAAAAAGTTATTGTATTATTAACAAACATGCGGTACATTTTAATAAATATAGGTGTTATGTGATCTGCCTTTGTGATTCTCTGTGACCAGCGCTAGGTCTGCTAAGTGCCTGTATAGCTGGATTATAGAGACACTCGCCAGTAACAATTTGTGTAATTTATAGTATTAAATAAAACCACAAGAATTTTATTTTATTTTTATTAAATTACATACTGGAAAATAACATAAGTAAGTCATAGATTGTAAGGTGAAATTTCATTTGTGAAACCTGAAACAGAAGACATTATTGTGAAACATTATAAATGATTGACATGATATTCTATCATTAAGATGGTTTATAGAACACTTAATGGTGTATTATAGGAGGATGTTCAGAACACACATACACACACCTGTCTCTTAGTAAAAGGTAACTCTGAATCTACTGGTCCTGTTGAGAATCGAGCCCTGGGATCCGACTTGCTAAGAGGGTTATCATCATACTTTTTAGAATCATATCTCCACATCATCATAATTTAAGGTGATCATTATAGGAGTGAATGGTAAGAAATTAAATAGAAATCAACGAATTAGTCAACCGGACTAATAGCCCAATTATTACAAAAAGGATTTTGAGTCTGAACTTATTAGATACTGTTGTATATATATATATATATATAAGTTCATTTATTACATACATACACACTACTTGATTTAATTATGAACTAGCTATTTTACAAGCTTTTATTTAGTTTCACCTGTCCCGATGTTTGTCAGCAAATCTTGCAAATTAAATTTGATCCACTTCCTGGTTACTGATTGACCTGAAATTTTGCATACATGTGTAAATCGCGTGACAATGCAATATAATGATGACATGGTGCTGATTTAATGATGGAGCTAGGAGGTGGCCAAAGGAACTTCACAATGAAACGACACAACCTCATCAAGTTTGGGCTTACTTGAATCGTCTTGACGAGTAGTTTGTCTTTCAGTGGTAACCAAGGTCTGATGATGGAGCTGGAAGATGGCCATAGGAACTTCTGAACTAAACAAGATAAACCTATCGAGTATGGGCTTGTTGGATTCATCTTGACAAATTCTCTGATTATATACCGTTTTAATATTTTTTTATTTTAAGGAAGAAGCTTGAAATAAAAAAACTTTCATAAGTATTATACTTGTTTTTAATATATTGATAACCCATTGTTTCAATATAGCATACACTAAACTACTTAAATTGAACAAATATGTTTTATGCAATTTGTATTTCTTTAATGACATTTAATTGCTTGTTATAAATAAAAACTCCTCTATGGATAGTCATATTGAAATATTTTAACAAATTAACTTAGTACTCACCTTGTACTCTATCTGTTTTATTTAATGTGTAGGTATATAACTTGTTTGATGTCTGGACGAGCATATTATTTCTTGAAATGATAGGCTTCTAGAATCTTGCACAGCATCTGGGTACAAAGATACAAACATCAATTTATAGGTAAGAAGTATGTTAATTCATTTTCTTACTTGGTTAGGCAATAAGGGTGGGTGTTACTTATACTAAATGTAAAGAGTTTGTACTCTTACCTTTGATTTTATAAAATCCATTTTTTGGGTTCTACACTGCGTTTTCACATCATTAAAAACCTTTGAAAGAAAGGTTCATAGCCGTTTACCGTCATTAATATTGTATTTTCGCCTGTGTACACATTTAATATTATAATTGTATGACACTTCCCGTACGTTCGAAAACAGCTGACCAAAACAGACGCCATTTTTATTGTCGTCTTTCGTGAACGCCTGTCAAATAGTGGTTTATGGCTACCGTTTTTAGATATTTGTATGGGAATTTTTCGTATTCGTTAAACTTTTACGAAAAGTTTCGTTTTTTCGACACGCTATCTTGGTTTATGGCTAGCACTTAGCTATTCTATCAAACTTTACGCTTGAAATGTCATTTTCATACATTTCTAGCGTTTCTCCGAGCGTTGTCGAAAGTAGAATTGGTTTATGGCTACGGCCCCAAGGTGGTTTCCCGATACAGATGCGACTGTACTACAATTACTACAAACATCAATATCTATTCCCTAACATACATACATTGTTTAATGCTTTTCCATTGTTTACGTGTCGGTTAAAAACTATTATAATAAAAAAAAAGTTTAGAAAATCTATTCAGGTTTGAGCAATTTTAAACCCGGCTATTTTGGCATTATATCTGTGACGTCATAGTTCATGAACCAGTGGCTGCGTTGAAGGAAAGTTGGTAGATCATTGCCATCAAACGTTCAAACGTGCACGCTGTTGGCACGAATTAGTCTAGAAAATAGCATGCGTTTTGCTATATTCAAATTTCCTATGCAAGTATTATCACATATTATTTTTTAAACCATTTAAACAAGAATTGTAAATACAATAATAACCTACAAATAAATCTCATGCATATTCCCTATTGGACTCCAATCTGCTAAAAAATCTAGTTCCCAACATGAATAACGTTTCAAAAATTGCCTACCTCTGTATCTCGTTCAAACTTTGCAAACGATATAAATAAATAAACCTCGGACGTTTACTACGGAAAGTAATAAAATTACGCAGCTACTTTGTAGAAAATATCAGCACAACGAAACCCAAAGAGTAATTACAAAGGATACCGGTTTTGTGTAACTACAAACAGTAACATGAAAATTATCAACATTGTAAAAGACAACCTTTATATAACGATATTAAAAGCTTGCATGCGCCGACGGAACCCAGTAAAACGTAATTAAAAGCTTGTTAGTGTTCGAGACTACACAACATCAACACTTTACATCCGTTGAGGAGAGGCCAAAAACTAATTCTGACTAGTGGGTAGTGGGTAGGGCCGTTCCCACACCCGTGCTTCGGATAAGTATAGCAAAACACTCGATGGAATTAAACTCGACTTAGCAGCGCGTTTACATTCACCGGCTAAAATTTTAACTGTCCATGAATTAGTGATACAATATGATGATCATGGCTCCTAAATATAATATTCATGACTTGACTTAAATTTGCAAGACCACACCTATAAACATTCTAGAATATTAATCGGTGTATTACACATCATCTTGTGTAAAATATACAATTGGCAGAGATGTTATAGTTTTCCCTTAGTCGTATTTATTTTTGTTAGTCATTAAGTTAAATTGTAACGTGAAATGCCTAGACTAATTACTATGACAGAAAAAGAATAAATAATCTGAATCTATTGATTTTTGTACAAATATTATCTTAGATATAACTTTTAAACATTCTCGATTCCAATATATAGCTTAGTCAAAATATCTCGGGACTTAATCGCGCTAAATTCTATTTTTTATTTACCTCGACGTGTCGACTAAGTTGCATTTGTTGCGGACAGTGCGGTCTCGAGAAGACTGCAATTGCCTAAACTATAATCTCAGTCGTTCATTCCGCAAGTCTAAGTATCATTTAATGATCTCATAGAAAAAAAAAATGTCGTTTATCATTTCAAAAATCTCAAACACAACTTCTTTTAGAGAACGCTAAATGGATTCGTCAACGTGCCGGTCATCAATCGAAATGCGCAAAGCGGCACGCTGACTCTATTACGACGGCAAAATTAATTTTCAAATATAAATAAATTCTATTTACTTGTGCTCGGCGAACCGTTACGCATTTAGAGCGGGGAGAAATTCACCGCCTCCCGGCGCGAATCGTTTTGGCAACAATTTAAGCGTTGGATTCGTAAATGTTTATTTAGAGAACGGGTGTTTCCTCCGGCCGCGGGGCGACGTCGTTATAGGTCTTTAATGGCCAATAAAGTGTCAGCGCCCGCTCCTAGCCGCAGATAAGTGTTCACCTGAAGTAGCACTGCCCCATTGCAAATAAAAGATGGAATCTAATGTGACCGTCTTTACCCCGAGGGTATTGTTAATGCAGTTTTCACAGCTTGATAATGGTTGCGTAACCAAGATTCTCGTAGCTTCTGCAGTAATCATCTGTTTGAGGGTTTGTAAATGTGCCTTAGGAGTTAAGTATTATAATACCAAATTCTCCGAGACTAACTGTGGTTGTGAACTAATAATGGTAACTAAATTGTGGATATATTCTGTTTTTTATTGCATTGAGCCACGATAGGCATCCTGTTGTTGACAGATAAATTCTTTATTTACACACCTAAAAAGAACACTTACAAAGAAATCTTAAATTTAACATAGGAGTACAAAGGGCGCTCTTATAGTTCAAAGCGATTTCTTCCAGACAACCAAAATGTTGATTGGTTTTAATTTGCCTGTTTATTGGTACCGTCATTTCATTTCAAACATAACACTAAACTGCCCGCTGGCGCAGCAGGTATCGGGCTTTTTAAGTTTTTCCAAGGGAAATTAGTGCCTCTGATTCTGGGTGTAATTGTGTGTATTTGAATGTTTTCGACACCCATAACACAAGTCGACGAACTTAGTGTAGCGCTATGAGTGTGAAAACGTGTATTTATAAATTGCAGATGGTCCCAGTAAACTGAAAAAAATAATTAAGTGAATGATACAGGCAAATAACCGCGGTTCTGCTTTCAAAATTTTAGAGGTAATCTGGTTCCTTTAAAACAAGCCAGAAGTGGTCCCAATCACTTATACACTCATATTTTATTTTATACCTAGGGCCTGCGGCTTAGCCCGCATTTATCAAGTATAAAAAATAGCATATGTTTAAATATAACATTCATAATTTCACTCTATATCTTTTTAATGCAACAAAAACATGGAGCCAACTAAATAAAATGACCTAGGCGTGACGATTAATGATAAAAATTTAATTTTGATTGTACTCGTAATATATAATTTTATTTTGTCCTCCTCCCTTCTAATATTAATATTGCTATGCCTACCAGGAACTAATAACTTTATATATGCTATAAAATATACGCTTTCACACTCACAGCCCCACATTAAGTTCGATCACTTGTGTCGTGGGTGCCGGAAACATTCACATTACACACACGATCACAACCAGAACCAGAAACATAAATTTTCCATATGGAGGCGGGAAAACTCCCGCCGGAAATCGAACCCGATAAGTACCTACTCCTGTTTAGAATTTAAGACGTCTGCTCGCCCAACTGAGCCAACGGGAAGTTCAAAAAAATATAAATTACTGAATAATGTTTTTATCTGTTACAGCGCGAAGAGAAAACAAACATACTTACACAAAACTTTTGGATTCATAATACTAGTGTGATGTTTGCAGGTAGAGCTAATATGACATACAACTTTTGACCACAACGTAGATAAAAATAGTTGCCTATCAAAACACACTGTATTATTCCGACCAGCTGTTACTATTATGATAGTATAACATAAATATTATATGGAGGGTCATACAATATTTTCGTACAACCTCTGGCCATAAGGAAAATGTTTATAAAGGCAAATGAATATCCATTACGTTCGTAAGCCGAACATTACCCCAATGTGAAAGCACTATGATGGAATTCCTGTGTATTTTTTCTTTGATATTCCTAAGCTTTATTACTTGTCAGCCAGAAAGGAAGTTTCTAGAGGCCCCTTCCGTAATGAAAGCTTTCAAAAACTTGGCTTATTCTTTGAAATAAGGTTTCTGGAAGTCGAATTTTCATCAATTTCCTTAATCTTGTCATTTGGCCGGTGATGATTTCTTTGATGGTTTGATAACAATTTTATTTATGTTATCAACGTCTTATAAATGCTTTACTCTTCGTAAATTTCATAAATAGCCATTTTTTTCTTAATTTTCCTGGAAACGGATTTAATGAATACGTGAATAATATCAAAGTGACATAAATCTATTCACGTAACGTGTGTTACTTAACTGCTCGTGTCGATTTTTTCAATTAACATATCCAATGATCTTCTGTTTTAAAATGCACGTAAACTTAACCTTCTGCGACTGAAGTGTTGGTTGGTGGCGGAGTCTCTCAGACACCACAAAACAAAAAAGCGTTGTCAGATCGTAACATCGCGTGATCTTGCTCAGTAGTTTCCTAAAATGGTTCCATCTATCGGACAGTCAAGCGCGGACTCATATTTGCTGCTACACTCACATAATAGCTGGGTTATTAAATTAAAAATACAAGATAGCGATAGAATGATCTATCGCAATATCTGACAGACTACACGTCAGTAAATTTTTTACAACAAAGTCACCTCAGTCGCAGAAGGTTAAATAAAATTGCTTGGTATGCATTAACTCTACTAGCTTTAACTAAAAATCACTGAAGGTCTTAAAACATCTAGGCGTTTGTAGCGTCTATCAGAATGTTATAGGCATTGCTCTTTCCAATTACAATGCTAATATAATAACAATTAATAATCACAGAAATAAAGACACGTATTTAATTGTGTATTATAGGACCATCCTATAATTAAAATGTAGGTTTTTTTTTTGTTGCTTCAAATCATTTACACTTCGTAAATGATGTGAAGCGCCAAAAAAATAATAGAGACATTAGAGAGAGTACATAAATAAACGCAAGCAAAGACTTGAATACCTCCTCCTTTTTTTTGGAGTCGGTAGAAAAAGTGTTTTTGGACACATTCTAAGTATACTAATCTACTTATTTGCAAGATGTACAATACGTAAATGATTTTATTTTTCATAATACGACATTATGTTAAACATTTATACTGATGTGCACTAGTATGTGTGTGTACTAGTTTATATCGGAATAAGAAATATATCAAAACAATAAAATGCTTTGGACACTTAACTAGTGGATATAAAACCTTTCGTATATAGCAAACGAGTATGTGATAGTCAACTACATGAACCGCGTTATTGGCTGCCGTGACCGCTAATGGCGTCACACTACGTTTTTATGTAACCGCCTGTAAAGCCTCGGTCTATAATGCTTTTACCCCACTGTGCGACGCAAAGGAGTCTTTAAATTATCATCTTTAGCTTTCTTTTATCATTTTTCAATTCGAATAACTTTTAAGGATATATAACGATTCAAAGTTGGGTAAAATTTTAGGTAAGCAACCATTCTCATTTAAATTTCCAATTCTTATACTAAAGCTGTGTTCTTATAATATTTCAGGTGACTAGTACATTTTTTTGTCGCGTAAGATTTTAACCTATATTAGTTCATAACTCTGGGTAGCACTGAACTGTAATAGTATAGTAGAAACAGAAAAATATGTTATCTTTATAGAGTGGTACCAAACGTGGCTTGTATGTGTGCACGGCCGTATACACGTGCCTCAGGACGTTTCTCGGCTGATGATATTACCATAGGGAAAAGGCGAGCGTGACGCTTACCATCAGTCGAGCGACTTGTTAGTCTAGTCACTCAATACCATAAAAAAAAAGACGTGTGGCACTCGGGGACTGCAAGCTATTGCATAGCGTATTTTTTTTCCTGCCACCTAAAGGCAAGTTGCTAAACTAAAGAGACAAGCATGATATTTCAAAAAAGTCATTAAAAGTTCTGTTATTCATCGATAGATGGCAAAACTAAAAAGTATCACCGCTGTGCCGGTCGGAGTGGGGGGTGTTAGGTTATTTTCGTTACGGAATTTCTGGATTCGGTCTCCACGCTCAAGGCCCGCGATAGAAGCTATGCAATAGCTTAATATACATGATTGGTTTGACGTAGTTTGTTAACGATATATATTAATTATATAGTTGAGACTATTACAACACACAACTTTAGCAGCATTTAATTTTAACAAAGCTTTCAACAAGTTGAACCGTTCGCACATTGAAATATCAGACTAAAAGATGAGTATTAGTTTCTGGAAATAAAACCACTCGGAGCATCCCAGAGTAAACTAGTGGACTGCACTAAACCGCGTTATTGGCCGCCGTAACCACAAGTTTTTATAGAACCGTCTGTATAGCTATACAACCGCAGTGTTCAGTGATTATAAACCAGAATTGTTTCACGACTTGATATGAAAATAACATTAATTTTATTACTTGCTGAGCATCGCCTTTTTGTCCGTCATAATCGGGTTGAAAGTGTTATTCGGGTGACCTTTCTAACATATTTAAAAGTTTGCGGCAGATCCTGCACATGCCATATATATTATCATAATATTATTGCTTTGTAATCTATCGATATATTTGTGACGACCCAGTTGGCGCAGTGGACAGGTGTCCGCCCTCTGTGCCGTGGGTCCTGGGTTCGATTCCCGGCAGAAGTATAAATTCCTTCCCAAGGGATATATGTGCTTCTGGTTCTGGGTGTAATGTGGCTGTGATGTGAATGTTTCCGGCACCCACGATACAAGTCTTTGAATTTAGTGTGGGGCTGTGAGTGTGAATGCGTATATGCGTATATATGCGTATATACACAAATTAGGTATCAAAGTATTAGACAACTACTCTAAAAACTAAATCACATGTTGTTAAACTTACTAATTAAAGGGTATAATTTAGACGGCCACCAAAAATTCTAAACGGTTACCAAAATGGATAAATGGTCACCAAATTACGTTTCCTAAAATAAAATTTCCTGTGACAGAACCGAATCGGATAATAGTAGTTTAAGGTTATTTTTTTTAAATATAATTAATACTAAAATATCTATAATACGAAAAAAAATATTTATTTCATAATATTTTGGTGACCATTTATCCATTTTGGTAACCGTTAAGAATTTTTTTGGTTGTAAAATAGGGACCTACTTTTTTGGTCGATGTTTAAACACAAGCCAGATAATTAAATATGCCTCTAGTTTTACTGTAATAATATGGAAGAAAATATCAAATGTTTAAACTAAATGGCATAACTTTGAGTTTAACCGCGGGAAAGCTATGGTGACCTGTAATAAAGGTTCTATTTGAACTTACCGCGGGCTCTAGTCAAGCACCAAACGGTGCTCCGGTAACTTTAGAAGCCAAACATTATTCAGCTGGGAGACTCTAGGTTAAGATACAAAATTATATGTTGCAGAAACCAAATTCTAATCTACCAAAAATGAGAATGATTCACCGTAATAAGTATTATCATATCATCCTTCAGCAACAGATGAGTTAGGGGTCACGATTTGGTTTTTCTGATATTTAAATACCTACGTAGGTATCATCAAAGGAGTTTAGCCGCGAAAGTGAAAAATGGCGTTGTTGATTCTGTATTATTTTTCAAAAAATCTTTGAGTGTTAATAAAATAATGGTTACCGTGAATATTTAAATGAGTGTAGACAAACCAAAGTGAAACACGTGATTATTTGCTTTCGCTCCAAAACTCCAATAGAAGTGGTGATAAAGTTTCTACCACTTTATTAGGGCATGATTTGACTACGGGGCTTTGACTTTTTCACTTGACTTACTTGACACTGGCATAATGCACAAGATTGCGGAACCAACATTTAACAAAAAAAAACTGAGTGTGTCGTAAAGACATACGATAGAAGTGAAATTTTTGTATTACAGGGAAATACCACTTTCCGCCGCACAAAAAAGTAGCGGATCAGAATTTCAAAGCCATATAAAGTTTCGCTTAAAAAAAAACACTTTGCAGTATAGTTTTCAATTTTGTATATTTTAGACTAGCCAGTATACTGTAGGCACGTTTTTTATCAAGGTTTTTTATTCCAGACCCGCCAGTGGTGTCGCTGTCACTAGGCAGCACATTGAATCCGCACGACATCAAAGAAGGCGATGACGTGTACTTCGAGTGTTCAGTGAAAGCCAACCCCAGGGAGCATAGGATATCGTGGTACCATAATGTGAGTAAGATACTGTGTTGGTTTTGTCAAAAGCCGGTTGCTTTTAAGAAATGTTTATAAAAATCTTTAAATCAGTAGCAAATTTCTGATTTTGTATGGGTCGACCACGGCCGATGCAATATGATCGAAACGCCGTCGAAATTTTATCATTATAGTAGTTGCGTGTGAAAACATTTAATTAGTATAGTATCTTTGGACGTCCATAGCCTTAGTCAAGAAGCCGGAAGCTTTGATTACCAGCGGGAAAGCAAGTTGCTCTACTCAAAGAAAAAAATGTGTTTTTGTTTCTGTTTGTGAATTTGTGTGTGGTTTGAAAGTTTCCATCGCCCACGATAAGTACAAGTCATAACTTAGAGCTGTGAGTGTGAAAGCGTTTATTTTTTAATTTGTACAGGATAAACCAGTCCTACAAAACGTGGTATCAGGCGTGATCGTCAGCACGAAGTCCCTCGTGCTACAAAAAGTGACTCGGGACCACGGTGGTGAATACTCATGCCGGGCCACAAACGCGCTCGGTGAAACTGCCAGTGAAGCTAGTCATCTTAGCATACAGTGTAAGTAATATTTTTTACACAAAGTTTCAGAAAAAGTTTGAAACATAAGTAGTAAACACCATATTATTATGCTACAGAGCTACGACCAAATAGTAACATTTATGTTTTTTTTTGTTTGGCAAATATTGGAGAAGATAACAGTGAATTTAAACGTCATTCTCATTAATTTTGTTTTTCAAATATACGAACGAAATAACTCATTAAAATGTAACAACAAACAAGTTGTCGTAAGTTGTGACGCAATAACAAAAAACCCTATCGTTGAATCATAAGGACCATTTCCAAAATTTTATCGCACGGTACTGAAACATTTGGTCTACCTATCTATTAGAGCAAGTTTTTAAACAATATTATAAATTGTCCTTTTTTCAATACCAATTGCTGAAAACAGAAAACCTTACATTTATTACAATTTGCTGAGTCTTTTCATTTTTCAACTTAATACCTTCCTTTCTGGAAGTTAATCAATAAGGCTCATTTTAATCTGCTCATAGATAATTGACTATTTGCTTGACATGAAATGAAATTGTGAAGTTAAGAACTAATGAGAACATAATCAATAATTTCATTTTATAAGTGCTAGTCATAAATCACAATCAAAGTCAAGTAAAAGAGTCAAGCTCCAATCGTAGTCAAGTCATGCAGTAGTCAAGTGGTAGAAACTTTACCAGAATTTCTTGTATTCGTCATTTGTAGTTTTGGAGCGAAGGCTAAAATCACGATTTTCAACTTTGTATGATTTGCCTACACTTATGCACGTTCACTAAGTATTAACCGTTAATAATTCACCATTATTACATATTAACACTCGAAGAATCAGAGGTTTTTGTAAATTATACAAAATTAACAATACCATCACTTCCGCAGCAAAACTCCGATCATCTTCTAATATATAAAAAAATCTCGTGTCACGGTGTTTTGTGGTTGAAATCCTCCGAAACAGCTCGACAAATTTTTATTATATTTTTTTTGTATATTTGGTAGGTATGAGAATAGGTAGTAAAGTATTTTAAGCCCTCCTACCCCACCCCTATATTTTAATTGTGATTTTTGTATGACAAATATCGAATAAGTTTTTAGTATGGTACTAAAGTACT
This sequence comes from Lomographa bimaculata, assembly GCA_948107665.1. Taxonomy (NCBI): domain Eukaryota; kingdom Metazoa; phylum Arthropoda; class Insecta; order Lepidoptera; family Geometridae; genus Lomographa; species Lomographa bimaculata. Next base: position 9,460,082 of record OX403603.1, read on the forward strand.
GACCATAAACGTGAAAGAGATAAAACACTTTTACTAAACATGACAGCAATGCCAGGTACAGCTAGTAATATAAGTGTAACTCTATATCTGTAGAGATACAAAAACGAATAAGTACCTAACATATATTTCAATCTCATGCATATCTCACGCTTACAGTGACCGAGTTAAATGCAATTGACTTTAAACGAAAAATAAAACTGTTCTTTGAAGAAAATCCACTATACTCGCTTAATGAATTTATGGACATGCGTATATCGGCAACAACATTTTAAATTAAGAGTATTGACATGTCAGAAAATAATTTAAATTTATTGGATATTGATTGTAACAATATGACTTGCCCAGTGTAACAATCTTTGTTATAAGGCTAATAAATAATTCTATTCTTTTCTATTATCATTAAATAAACGACGATAATAACAATGTTGATGAAATCATATCATAAGGCCTTCAAGGAATGAGAATCAAGGAAACTCGTATTTATAATGCCAAATAAAAGCGTCAATAAGTTAATTGTCACAAAAATGACTTCCGTTTAGAGTAGGGGAAGTCTTTGTTCACCATTATAAACAGTGTTAATAAATTACATTTCATTTCGGGGGCTTTCGTCGGCCTTCGGAGTATCAATCATCCTCACTGGGATCTCAACGAAGATTTGTTACACTCAACGGGGAGAGAGGAAATGTATTGAATAGAATGATGTCTTCTTATAAACTTAAGCTACCAGTGATAAAAGAAATGTTTGTATTATGTCATGTCTCTCAGTGTCCATAGAAAATGCTCAACGGGGTAATGTGGTTGTGATTTATTCTATAGAATTCTTCAAAGGTATCTCAAATAGAATTGCTCTTTACTCTAGTTCTGTGTCTACTTAAAGTCACTAAAAATTTTTCAGTCACAAAAAAAATCGTTTGAACTTATCTTGATAGAAAGATAGATAGATAGATAGATAGATAAACTCTTTATTGAACACCATATTTGTGACAAAACATAATAGAAAATAATTACATACAAAATAAGTGTAACAATAGGCGGTCTTATCGCTAAAAGCGATCTCTTCCAGACAACCTTTGGATGGAGAGGAATTACGCAACAAAGTTGGACGTCGGTGTTTTAACATAACAAGATTCAGAAAGATGCAAGATTAAAAAAAAAAAATATAATGTAAATTATAATATACCTACTTAATTATAAATAATGATATATAACAATTAAAATACACTATTATATATACCTTTGTACAATTATGACCTAATATAAATACATATTATTACACATTATAATATAATACGTAAACTACATAATATAAGTACATAAATATAAATACCAATATCATGAATAAAGAATGGATTTAATGGGACAGATTACAACATAATTTAATTATTTTCAGCGAGATAGTGAGCTTTAACTTGTTCCTTAAATATGGGCAGCGACTGAGCTCGCTTTATTTCCATGGGAAGCGCATTCCACAGTCGAACGGCTTCGACAGTGAATGAGTTGCCATAGAACGAGGTGGTGTGTGGTGGCATTTTGAGCTTGAGGTTCTCCGACGACCTCAACCCTAACGAGTTAGAGAGGTTAAAAAACTTAAAACGTTCCTGGAGGTAACGAGGAGAGGAAGGGTTGAAGAGAATATTGAAAAGGAGAGATAGAATGTGAGTATTCCTTCGAGCGCGAATGGGAAGCCACTTGAGCTTGGAGCGAAATTCGGAAATGTGGTCATATTTGCGCAAGCCAAATATAAACCTGATAGAGAAATTTTGAAGTCGCTCAAGTTTGTTTAGCTGGTCCTCCGTAAGATCTATATAACAGGCATCAGCATAGTCAAGAATAGGAAGAAGGAGAGATTGTGCAAGCGTAACTTTAGTTGCCGTAGAAAGAAAGTTCCGGATTCTTCTTAAAGAGCTAGCAGATGCATACATTTTCCGACTGACTGCTGAGATGAACATGATAGCAAAAAAACTATAGATTAATTAAAAATTATTCACACCTATGGAAGTTAGTATTCACAAATCAATCAGTACGTATGTTTTTTTAAAGTAAGGGACGATGAGTAAATCCCTTTTTGTTAAAATTTGAGCCACTTAAGTTATGCTAAGAATAATTAAATTAATCAAAAATATCTAAGCGTGAATCAAAACGTTTAGAAATACACCGTTACTAACTACTGATACCTAAACAGTTATGACATATCTGTGAAGTGATATTGTCGCTTATTTATATGGATTATTTTTAGTCGCATACTTAATTTCGTTGTCGTATAAAATCTCGGTGTTACAATTAAATATATGTACTCGTATATATATTTTTATTATTACCTGCTAATGATATGAATAGATTCAATTACTCAACTTACCTAGTTCAAACAATCTTGCATATTGTTAAAAAAATACTTTTCATAGAGAAGGGAGAAACTACACTCAGTCAAGTTTTGAGACACCCGGCGGCAAACATCAATCATAAGGGAAGCTAGAGATTTACGTCGTACAGTCAGAAGGCACCGGATTTGCTATAATAAATATGTATATTCGGGAACAGAACTAGAAGTGATTATCTTATGTGTCTAATATATGTATACATTATGTTACTACTAACTACTATAATAATATCACTTTCTATCAACGAATTCTTGCAATATGCGATAGTATTGCTTTATGACTCAGCTCTATTCTTTTTTTATCAATAACTTGCTGCACCCGGCAACTTAAAGATATAAGTATTTTACCTCTGTCGCGTAATGGTTGGCTAGTACTTTATTACCTCATTATTAACTTAATTACTTAATTATTTGCACAGTATTTTACTTAGTCTGACAAATGTAATCGTATCCAAAATTTAAAAAAAAGTTTTGCATCTTTTTAATTTTTCTTGGTCCGAGACTTTCACCAGCTTATGCAGAACAAATCAGCAAAATTTCATCACAATCGGCTGAACGGTATGACAAGTGAAACAAACATTGAATTTTACAAATATTTTTTAAAGATCTTGTAAACTATAAGTTTACATTATATCTTGATTACATTAATTCATCGGTTTCCCACAGTGTAATTTTATATACATTCGACACCAAGCGTTCATTACCTTAACTCCTTACCATGTAACTGAATTAAATTATTTTATCGTCAATTATTTAAAAATCTTGCAACCTTATATCTTCATCGCGGCAGTGCATCGGACTTGGAAGTTTTATTTATTTATACATTTGACAGCAAGCGTACCTTACCTTATCCCCTTACCATTCTCCACCTAAGCTCGTTTGTTTCACTTTTGTACATTCCCAGTCGACAGTTTGTTCCCGTTGTTCCATTTTATTGAACCTGATCCAGTACCGTCACAAATCTAAGGTGAAGAAATGCCGGCTGTTATACGCACGTGGTGCGATCGCTGCCTCTGGCTTTAACATTAATCTGTGTATATTTTCATAAAGTTGAGGTTATTGGGGCGGGATTGTTTGGTGGATCTGGGGGATTTATAGCCAAATAAATGGTAACATTTTTTTACGGAGGGAATTAAAGAATGTTGTTGTAGTATTTCCTCTGGTCTGGTTTTTATGATACAAGATAATCAATTATTTGCCTTTTCCCATCGAAAACAGACTGTATATTGAAGCGTACATATACTTTTAGACCCTGAATGAAAAATAATGATGCAATGATGTACTAGTAAGAAAATACACATACATCATCATCATCTCAGCCGCAAGAAGTCCACTGCTGGACATAGGCCTCGCCCAAAAAGAACGGTTGTTAACGGCCGGCATCCAGCGTCTTCCTGCGACATTCACTATGTTGTCCGTCCGCCTTGTGGGCGGTCTTCCGACACTGCGCTTGCCAGTCCGTGGCCTCCATTCTAGAACCTTTCGGCCACATCGGCCATCCATTCCGTGTACTATGTGCCCGGCCCATTGCCACTTCAACTTGCTAACATCAATTAACAAAAACCAGAAGCAATTACTTGGCGATAACATTTCATACCGTAACATGTTTAAAATATGTTCTTCAACTATTTGTAAATTTTGTAAAAGCACAAGACAGCACTTTCGGCACAAACGCTAGTCGGCTTGTGACTGATGAGGCAAATTGTATGCATTGCACCTCAATTATATTACTATCCATATCCTAGTCACATACCCACTTTTAATAATATCATTGAATCCATGCACAGTTTTTCATTTTTGACTTATTATACTTGCCTTTATTACCGATTATCTTAGATTCATTGGTGACAAACAAATCAGTGGATAACAATAATCTATAATGATACGATCGATTTAAATACTGTGTAATTCTCTGCTTTTTCAATGTTTCAGTATTTCTAAACTTTTTACATGGAATTATCCTCACAGAAATGCCAATAAAATTACCTAATAACCTTACACAAAAATGTCAACAAAACTCTTCTCAGATTATATTAATAATAACTTTTTGCTCTTTCCAGCCTATTGAATCTTATTACTGTAAGTGAAATTCCCTCAAAGGGGTTACCCTCGCGCTCAAATATTTGAGGTCTTAATGAAAATCTAAGGCGGTTGGAGCGCAGTTCTCGAGACACCTAAATGAATCACGGCTAGGGACTGAGGCGAAACTTTGAGAAATGTATCGATGTAGGAGCAACTTCTCATAATTATCGACTTGATTTTGATAATATGCTCTTTCGGCGCATAGGACGTAGTTTCCTGTGAAACTATTAACTAAATTTAAAAATATTTACTACTATATTAAAACCAAATTTCCTAAGAAAATATTTTTTTTATGCAGAATTGCCAAGCATTTGACCATTATCTCGCCTGATGGAAAGATATTAGAGTTTCAAAGTGGGTCTTTAAAACTAATTTTTTTGGAGAAAACTTTCACCAATTTATAACAACCTGTATTATGTTATATTTTAAGGTATACCTATAGTTCAATTTTTTTTTGAAGTGAAATCTTCTTTAGCGGCTTTTTGCATTTTTTTTGGGATGGGTAAAAAATTTTACGTTTTGCCGTTATCTGTATTGCCCTAAAGGTACAATTTTGGTGTGTTCAAAAGAAAAGTGAATAGGTATTTACTGAGCTAGCGTGCTCCACCTTGGACTACATCGTCACTTTCCATCAGGTGTGATTGTAGTCGAACGTTTGCTTAGTTAAGTTACTTAACAACGGGAAATAATTGTGTTAGAGCACTTGGAGCGAAGTTTTGTATTGTTTCAAAATCAAAATCGTTTTTTTACATGGGCCCCAAAGAGGCACTCATGAAAGTTAATGACTCAGTAGAGTCATAAACTCTCATCTGGCAGTAGCCAGATTCGCAAAATTACGGCCATCTCGAGACGAACCTGGCTAGAATCTCGGCGGCGCATTTTTTTCATTAATTTTTTCATAATTTTTAATCTCTAATACATAATTATATTAGCCTAGGTGTACCTATATTATGTAGTCGCTAGAAAGCGTTTGTGCAGTCTGCCTCCATGCATCCTTGTAATTCGTTGTTTTCTCATCAAAATCTGATAATAGGAACATTAGGATATCAGTTGATATTGATAGAGTAGGAATAATGTAAATTACACTGAATACATCAACATTGTGGTAACAACAAACGTTTAAACCTTTGCGAGTACATTATTTCCGAGTTCAAAATTTGTTCTAACCGCAAATGGTTTTAGTGGCAATCAAATATTTGAATTCAAATTATTATTACTGAGCGTACTGGAATTCATTACACAGTAATGTCGGTTTTAAATATGGTTTTCAGTGTTAAAACCTGGTAATAGTATTTATGGAACATACCTGCGTCAGTTTAATGGTAACATATCTTGCTTTTTCTTATTTAACTATAAGAAATTTATACATAAAATAATAATTAAACGGAAGCAAAGCTTAAAAAAACTGACTTCACCGCTTTATCTTCAAAACCTTGTTCAAATTTAATGTATTAAACACGCATTATTGATGATAACTCAAAAACTAGAGATCAGAACTTGATCAAATTTCACTGGGACCAGATGAACTGGGCTTTCAATTAAAAAAATAATCATCAAAATCGGCTTACAACGAAAGAAGTTATGAGGTAACTTTTAAGTCGGTTAGAAACGAGAACATCGTCATTGTAGTTCACAGAATACGCATTATTGGCGATATTTCAAGAACTACTGATCAGATCTTGATCAAATTTAAATGGGACCAATTAGAAAGTAACATCTATTAAACTAAAAAAATATTTCGAAATCGTTTCATGTGGAAAGAAGGTAAGAGGTAACACACATTAAAAAAAATACAGTCGTCTTGAGTACCTCCTCCGTTTTTGTGAAGTCGGTAATAAATCAGTGGCATTTGTGTAAAAAACAAATGACAAAATCTAAATTTGGAAATACCCACGACGCCTTTTTTGGTAAACAGCTACATCGATTGATTGATTTCACCATACATTGCCAACACTACTCTCAAAAGAGTCACCTTTCAAACAAAAATATACTAAATCGGTTAAGACGTTAAGAAGCTACGATGTAAAAGAATATAAGTTAATCTTTTGATATAATTTTTTGCGTCGAGGGTTAAAAACAGAGAGCAAAATCATTTCTGGAGGCGGAATAATAGCTTTTCTTGTACTGCTAGAAAATAAAAAAATCAGAGAGAAGTGATTTAAAACAATATTATATCATTGATAGCCGGTTCACAAGGAATAGCAACGCGATAATTTTCATACTAAAAATATTCTATTATCATTACACATTAATTAAAAAACATACAATTTGTTGCTAGTATATACTCTACCCATCACTCAACAGACCTCTGGCTATTAAATAATAGGTATTATTTATCTACTTAACATGACTGTATTACAGCATTGATTAAAACTAGTCTTTACAATATCACGACATCTTAACGCGGCCTTTTTTTATGCTGATAACACTGAGCTAACATTACTACATACGTAGTAATGTTAGCTCAGTGCGATCTGCGAAAGCTACACAACCAAGGCCTATTACTTACTTTCTTATTTTAGGGTAGAATTCATCAAGACAAGTACACGTTCCGTTGCTTAATTTTTCAGTTGAGTCTTCATAATGTCAGTTTACATTCCACGTTGATTCTGTCAAAATTAAACGGTTATATTATTCAACACTAGCGATCAGCCCCGGCTTTGCCCGAGTGCAATTTCTGGTGAATTAAAAAAAATATTACATACAAACCTTGCCCTGACAATTACAAACACAGCAAAAAAGAATCAGCCAAATCGGTCGAGCAATATCTGTGAGACTAACGCAGAACAATTGATTTATATATATATAAAGATTTCATAGCCATCTTACCGAACTTTGGAAACCTTAACGCTGTAATACTTTTAGCTCAAACTGAATCCTGCATATTACTCTAAAACAGATGCCCCCGTCTGCACGCATCCGTCACCCCAAGTTCTCGGCGCTCAAATAGAAGAAGCATTGAGGGTCCGATGTTCCGTCACAGCGAATCCTCCAGATGTGACGTTTTTCTGGCAGTTTAACAATAGCGGAGAAAGCCTGGATGTATCCCCTCTCAAGTTTGGTAAGTGAAATATAGAAAGACTTGACTGCTTATATTTTGGTTTTGGCTTCATCGATTTCAATAAAATTTACATGGGACCACCTCTGAAGTACCTATATTCTACCAAACAAAAAAAAACATCAAAATCGATTCATAATTGGTGGAATTATCGCGTAACATACAAAAAACAGACAGCCGAGTTGAGAAACTCATTTTTTGAAGTCGGTTTATAAATAAAATCAAAATCAGCTCATGTAGTACTTTTTAAATCTTGATAGACAAGCATTTGACCACAAAAATAAGTCATGTGTCATACAATAAAAAATAGACTTCCTTCACACATGTGTCATTTATTCTCTATTCTTCATGATTTCTTGCAGATAGCGAGTCGAGTAATATTGCGATGTAAACATAGTAATTTTAAACCGATTAAAATGAATAATGCATAATTAAACTCACATTAAGTCGTCGCCGCGTTCGAGAGGCTTTCAAAGAAGGCTCATTCTAAGCTACCTACCAGGTGGCACCAAATTTAAATAAAGACGTGGGTATAAACTGTTTTGAATGTCTAAGATCCTAAACTTATACATTGCTTATTATTTTTAGCAATATAATATACCTAAAATTTCATATTTACATATTTGAGATTGAATTGTAATCAACCACAGTTTTCGATATGGAAAATAATTTGAAATGTGACGATATTGTTGTGGCTTTGAAATTTATACAATAAACTATTATTATTATTATATAGAGATTACAATTTCTCATGTGTATACTAGACTCTATTTTTTTCACATGAAATAACTAGTCGTTCTTGCCGAACTGAGATCTCGCGACAACATTTTAGCCTACATGTAGTGAAACATTTTTGAGGTTCAATGCTTATCACTTTTTTCTTTAAAATTATTGTTTGATTTCTGTATCTATTGTTCAAATACTTTACTCTTGTACTTGAACAATCCATCCTTATAATGCATATTGTACGTAAATTTCAGCTTTAAGTGTGAAGCCGTTTTTGAGTAAGACCCCGGGACAAAATAGGTCTAAAACAGTGACTTTGGTGGCCTACCAAATTTTTATTCTCCTACATACTTTTTATTTTAAACCGGTTTTGTACTCTACTTGCAGAGCTCTTTTCAACTATACCTACAAGGGTGGATAAAAAAATGAATGTTATTTTGCTTCCCGCTTACGTGTATGTGTGTGCCCTTAAAATTTTCATTGACATCATTTTAATTACAATTTCTGGCTTTGGGCCATAGCTTTACATATTCTCTGAGAATTTGAAGTTATTCGCTTGTATAGTTTAAAAGCTAGATGTCTCAGACTGACGGACAGACAAAGTGCTGAACCACCCTAGTGAATTAGAGATCTCGCTTTGCTCGATCAATTAATGTCTCTACTATTATGGAATACAAGTCTGAAAAATCTGTATTTGTAATAACTAAAAAAAAATATTGCGTGTAACCAGACGGCATGTTTTAGTTATTTGTTGTCATCGCAAGCTATGTACATTTAGCCAACACTAAGTTATAAATATTTTTCAAGTTAGGTATTTCATCGAACCAGTCCTAGTTACGAGTCACAGTCAAGGTCAAGTAAGAGAGTCATAGTCCATTCAGAGTTAACGCATGTCCTAAACAAGTGGTAGGAACTTTACTAGAATATGACGACCCAGTTGGCGCAGTGGACAGGTGTCCGCCCTCTGCGCCGTGGGTCCTGGATTCGACTCCCGGCAGGAGCACAAATTCCTTCCCAAGGGATATTTGTGCTTCTGGTTCTGGGTGTAATGTGTGTGTGATGTGAATGTTTCCGGCACCCACGATACAAGTCTTTGAACTTAGTGTGGCTGTGAGTGTGAAAGCGTTTTTTTTTTTTTGTTATCTATTGGAGTTGTAGAAGGAAAACGAAAACCTCGTATTTCATCTTTGTTTGATTTGCCTACATTCTACTATTAACTATTAATAAACCATCACACAATGGTGCTAATTCTGTTGAGCACCGAACTAACCTAAACTAAACTAAAAATAAACCGAACTAACCTAAACTAAACTAATTTTAAGCACCGAACTAACCTAAACTAAACTAAAAATGAACTAATTTTAGTCAAAGAATACCTAAACGCTATTCTTTCAAGTATAAGATCACATTAAAAATAATCCAGATCCTTTTCATGCAGACTAATTTGAGTTAATTTTTTTTATTTTTAGTCTTAATTTGACGTAAAACATGTACATCAGAATAAGAATTTGGTAATTTTCACTAAATAGAGTAACTAAACTAACTTAGTCCTGTCAAACTTAATTTTAGTCTAATCTTGCATTTTCTGAATATGTTTTGGACTAAAGCAGGACTAAAACTAATTTTAGGCTAGTTTAGTCTAATTCTGGACAACAGAATCGGCACCATTACCTACACCATCACTATTGCACATTAAATCAAAAGTTTTGGAAAATAAGACTAAACCAAAAACGACATATTTCACTTTTACACTCTTTTGGTTACTTTAATATCAATTATGTTTTTGTTAAGGTACAGCAAACGGCAGTACAAGTGAGCTGAGCTACAAACCTCAGAGTGAAAGAGACTACGGTACTCTCAGCTGTCGAGGTTCCAACACTGTTGGAAGGCAGCTAGAGCCCTGCGTCTTCCAAATCGTTCCAGCTGGTAAGTAAATACCTAAATAAAAAATGAACTACTCGTTGGCTTAGTTGGATGAGCGTTCGCCTTTTAAGCAGAAATATCGGGTTCGATTCGCGGCAGGAACGTAAGTTTTCTTCCCAAAGAAAATTTGGGATGAAAATTGTGATTGTTTGTGTGATGTGAATGTTAGCGGCGCCCGCGACACAAGTCATCAAACTTATTGAGGGACTGTGAGAGTGAAAGCGTTTAAAATAAATTGTAATTTAAAACCATAAACGTAAAACCCATAAGCATACAAACATTTCACTTCGAACATGTTTCGAACAGCCAATCACGACCCTCCGAACATTTGAACAACATTAATAGGATTAAATCCAACGCTCATGACAAAATATGGATATGCAAAAAAGCCGCGACGCCCGCTCCCACCGCACGGACGCAATAAAACGACGAAAATATTCCAATAATACAAGTTCCAGAAGCCCAGACGGAATGAACAGTCCAATAAAAGCATTAATAAAACCACGTGCATACAATTTGAATCAACATCGCGAAGCCGACTCTGAGCACGTTTTATAATTTCGGGTTGCGGCTTTCACTGGTTGCTATACGCTGAATCTCATAACTCTTCAATGCAGATGTTTTGCTCTCTGGATGTGACTGGACTGAAATCAAATTTTGAATGGCATACGTGAATTGCGTTTTCGAGCTTATGCAGTTGTTGCGCGACAATTGAAACTGTGGCTAATTTTTGGGTGGCGTTTGAGTTGTAAAGGCGCATCGTGCCTTTACGTCACTATGGTAGAGAGTTTAAATCTAACGTGAAGCTTGCTGTATGTAATATCTTGCTAGGAAAAACTAGGAAAAGTACGTGTTCAATTGTTGTTTTTGTGTTTTTACATGACTGATCTTTTTTAACTAGTAATTTACAAATAATATCGATTGCCATCGGCTAAAAACCGCGCCCTGATCGCCACATTTGCCAGCCGGCAATCTACGGCAAAAACTTTTTCTAAGACAATACTAAAAAAATGCTGCGGGTAGTTTTACTTTATCTATAATAACCTTAAGTTACCATTTACATATACCTCCAAAATATTTTAACAAGTTTCCGCACGATATTTTTTTTACTTTTTCACGTACCTAAATTTTTTCAAATGTTAAGTGTTTAGGCACTATCCCATTTTTTTTACAGTGCCCCTTTCGCGTTGAAAGAAACAGTATGATTTCGGACCATGCTTACTTTGTATTGATACTTACATGTAATATAATTCTTTGGATTTTTACGTAAACAAGACGTTTGGGCAACCGCTGTTTACTTCCGATAAAGCAAAGTTATTGCTAACAGTATTAAATAACAAATTGTTACCAAGTTTAGAATATTTGCCCATATCAAGTAGTTCTAAAAAATAGTTTTAAACGTAAAAGGCGTTGTTATACCTCTGCGAGACTGCAAGGAGGCAAAATATGAGCTAGCCAGCCAACACTGCAGCGAAATATGTCCCAACCCACAACGTTTAATTTCGTCGCAGTTTGTTATAATATATAACACAGCATGTTAAATTGTCACAGCTGTAATTCACGGTAAGTTATTAGAAAATGTAGCTTTCTGCTTAATTTTCGTAACGTACACGCACCGATTAGATTAGGTGGAATAATAACGGTCAAAGGTATACCAGCTATTTGCTGTTCCAATTTTACGTAGCTTAGTGTTCCAGGAATCACGGGTAAAATCAATGTTTTCCGATGAGGCAGTAACCTTATCGTATTTAAGGAAATGTTAGTTTTAAGGTGTGACTGACTCGCATTTGGGCGAGTTCCACGAATCGCACAAATGTTTTGGAATGCTGAGTTCATTTCATGGAAAATGTTGGCATTTGCTGAAACGAAATTCAGACGTCATTTCTGGTGGTTAGCGAGCCCGTTTTAAGGAATTCGGAATAACTTCATTAATAAAAGCGAATTTCTTTATATTTCTAACAGTTTGTACTATTTGATATTTAATTTTGTAAAATGACGATTTGCTCTTACTCTGCGATCTTTTCTAATAATTTATTCATTGAAACTTAATAATTATAACACAAAAACATAACAATTACTTATAATGTCTGGTGAGCCCTGAATCCCACACTAGGATGAGTCCTGTGTCGTGGGATTCAGTCCCTTTCAATATTGTTTATGCAAATTTTATAGTTAAATACATTAATAATAGATTACATATCTAGTAAGTATATTGACACAATTAATAAATACCGCTTCTAGGTATATATTATGTTTTAGTTTTTCCAAATATCGTGTACACTTACTCCTGTATGAGAGATTACAGATACTGAAATTTTTACCTAAATGCAAAATATGTTGAATATGAAATTCGTCATATTGTAACGTCTGACGTCATTATAATAAAATAAAATATAATTGTTATACTTGCATTAGACTGCTGTGACTTTCTTTCTTCAATCCGATAAGTTATTGCCCAAACATAATAATATATCACCTTTTGTTTTCTACATTAATAGTCCAATTATGGTTAAGTGTTGATCCTTTAGTCGCTACAGTACAACATGATTTTCTGCATGTATCCATACACACATACTAATACAGCTAAATAGATAAGGAGCGTTGTAGCCTATTGAGACCAGCCTGTCATTAAATTAACTGAGTATTGCAACCAGGCAGGACCAAACAGACCAAAAGAGTTTTTTACAACCGACTTCAAAAAGGAGGCTCAATCGTCAATTCGACTATGTTTTTTTCCTATGTATGTTACGCGATAAATCTGTCGATTATGAATCGATCTTGATTTTTTTTGTTTACAAATAAAATTTTATCGAAATCGATCAATCCGAAACCAAAGTATAAGCGTTGAAGTCGGTTCTTTTAAGCTTTGCTTGAATTTAATTATAATTATGTATTAAAACTGTCCGTTAGCTTGGTTGGGTAAACGTTCGCTTTCTAAGCCCCTGCTTAGAAGGTGGCTTCTACAGTATCGGGTTCGATTCCCGGCGGGAACACACGTTTTCTCTCCAAGGAAAATGTGTTTGCTCTGGTTGTGATTTTTTGTGTGATGTGAACGTTTCTGGCAACCACGACACAAGTAATCGAACTCAGTATGGGGCTGTGAGAGTGAAAGTCCGCATCTTCGCTTACCATTAGGTGAGATAGTGCTCAAACGCTGGCCTATTTTTAATTAAAAAAAATTATTGTATTATGACACTAATATGAGTGTATATATCTAATATCTTTAAACGAGCAATTCTTGTATATATGATATATGTGTAATCTGGATATCGGAAACGGCTCCAACGATTTTCATGAAAGTTACAGATTAGGGGTTTTTCGGCCCAAGGAATTGATTTATCAACGTTCCAGGTTCGAGGAATGCTGATAGTGTCTTAAACCGGGTTTAAGAAACTATCAGCGCCATCTATTACGCCATGACCGATGTAAAAAACTGTTTCTACTCGACACTAGATGGAGGTTTCTGAGGCTACAAATTCAAACACATTCTAACAAAAACAAAAAACCGAGCAAAGCTCGGTCATCCGGATATTCATACCTTAAACCTCCATTCCTACAGCCCGTCCGACAGCTCCTCGAAACTGCTCTCTCCACGCGGGGAACAACACTATAGAAGGTTCGTCCAGCTGGCTTCGGGTGCGCTGCGTTGCTGGCTACGATGGCGGCTTGCCCCAGTCCTTCATCTTGGAGGCGCTAGATCCTGTAACAGGAAACACTAGGTTCAACGGGAAAGTGAATGAAACAGGTAAGCGTTTAATCTTAATTAGAGTATTGCAACAAGATGGGTATGATCTCATTTCCTACGAAACCTTTTTTGTTTCAAATTGTTAACATATATTTAGTAGCCTCAAAATAAGCACCGTGTGTATCTTGAACATGCATATAATGCAAGTTATCTTATATCTTACATCCATTAGAAGCTTTTATTTAACTTGCATTGTAGGTATATGTTTGTCCGGATGGAATCATGCAACTGAATTTTAAATCAGTAGTCTTTAACCGATTCAGCTGAAATTTGATATACACGCTTATTTTGGATGCCAATGCATGTTTAGTCTATCTATGGGACGTCATTCAAATTCCAATATGGCGGGATCTTTAAGATGGCTGACAAGTTATATTATGAATTACTACAATATGGGTATTAAATAAAAGGGCTTGCTAAGGAATAACTCGAAAAATAAAGTGATTCTAAATACAATATGGCGGACTTCTAAAACCTGTTTTTAAAAAGAATTGTAACAAGTACTTAGCTTATTTCCTATTATCTTACTATTTACATTTATCGTAATTATTATAGTTAACTTGTTTGTAGGGTTAACCCATACATGATAAATTGTCTAAACAGACGTTTATTTTACAATTATTCTACCTCTCATGCTTATTTTTTTGATATTATTCTTTATAGATTATATACGAATAAATCTAGGTAATTTGTAAAATACCAGAAACCTCTATTCCTACCATTGTCTTTCGTAGAACGACTATAGTTGGGGAGCCCAAGCGGGGATTTCGGGATTTACTCAAGCGCGGCAGATTAATATACAGGGGGATACCTTGTACCCGGTTAAGTACCTCCACCAAATATGAGCACCATATATATGGCCGCACGTCAAGGATAAAGGATCAGATTAGTAAAAAAAAATTGATCATCAGAAAATTTCGAGCGCGTCAGATTAAGGTAGGGTGAGTTAATTACATGCTAAAAAGTGTATATTCCACTAATCTGACAATTTGAGAGTGACGTAAAGAAAGAGGAGGGCTAAAAAGTTGTAAAAAAAAAACGTCATCTCGACATTCTCGTGCGTGGCTAATTTTTTTTTTATTTTTAAGGAAATAATTCAAGGTTAACGAAAAATATATAATCTGACCATTTCAACAAGCCGAAGTACCAAAAATTTGTCGATAAAGTTTAATGCGTGCAGCTGCATGATACCTATATTCCCCTCTCCGCGTTTCTATTCTCCTCTCCCTCTTTCTCTATATATTACTCTCTTACTCCGTCCCTACTCTGGTTTCGGTTGCCATGACGCCATCACAGCTGATGACAAAAGGTTTTAAAAAAAAAAAAATTTTTTGTCAGTTTAGGCGAAACCCTCTAGGTAATGGTCAGATTATGAGACAGCATGTCTAGGACATAAAGATGAACCATATATATCTTAATCTGACGCGCTTGAGTATTTCAAAATGGCGAATTTTTTTTACACATTGTAATAATGGCCACGAGTTTGCGTCACATCAAAATCGTCAGATTATTGAATTAGAGCTTTTTTTAGGTACAGTTAACACCCCATTAGAAAATCTGACGCGCTCGACAAAATTTTTTTTTTTTTCGTTTTCAACCCTTAAGTACGACCACCCCCATCATGAAAACGATCAGATTAACATATGTACATTATTAAAAATACGTAGGACATTGATGCTATCAATATCTGACGCGCTCGAGTATGCCCATGCAACAGTATTTTTTTACATTTTTGAAAATTTATAGCCGCTCCCCCCACCGATGAAAAGGTATACATATATAACATTTTTTTCTTCTTATCATCTAAGCTTTCCAACCCAATAGGTCTCTATGACGCTCGAGTAAATCCCCATTTAGCATCGTGGGCTCCCCTACTACTATCACAAATAGAGTTTTATGATTTTCCAATTAAATTTTAAAATATACTATTTTTATATATACTACTACATTTATTCGTAGTTTAGCTTCTCTGTTAAGTGTGTGATAGATAAACTCTTTACTGAACACCTTAATTAAGACAATAAAGTGTAACAATAGGCAGTCTTATCGCTAAAAGCGATCTCTTCCAGACAACCTTTGGATGGACAGGAATTACGCAATAGAGTTGAATATGAAATGTTAAGTAATGTTAAGTGCTAGAACAAGAATCAGGGTCGCTTAGCTTTCTGGTATTTAAAAAACAACCCTCTAAATACGTTGTTATATGTTTCAATATATGTTTGTATATATGTTTTAAAATGCAATTAAAAATCCAAGCCATGCAACTTCTCAAACAGATGGCTTAGCCGTATTCAAACTGGATCTTTCCCAACTCACGGTCACTGGAGACAGCGAAGGCGCTACATTCAATTTGCTCATCTACGCGAGGAACCTCAAGGGAGAGTCGGAAAAAACCTTACTAGAAAATATCGCCTTCAACGACGCCGCCAGGAGAACAGGTAAACTAATATTACGTACATAAACTTGGTCAAATAAAAGCCTTTTTCTCAACAAATCTGCTATTTAAAACATAGTTTAAACTAACATATTTAACAAACAGCTTAGTAACCTTACTTTTAGTTTAGTAAGATTTTAACGACGAAAAATTACGACTTTTATACTCGAGTTAGTCCAATTTAACTGAAAAATCGTAGGTAACCTTCGTATAGTGAATATAATTTTATATTAAACGTGTTGTAGTTTTAGGGTTTGTAGTTAAAAGATGTACATTTCTTCGGAGTTCTTGAAGCATCCGGTACTGATTGTCTACAAGTAGGTTTGCTTTATTTCATTAAATCAATCGAATCAATTAATTTCAATGAATTTAACATTTCATAAATGTATAAATAAACATGTAAGAATAAATATATACAAATTATCTTAGAAACATGACTTATGTAGACTTAGGTAGTTTACCCTTCAATTGAGCTGCGGAACTTATTTTACTTATATAAACTGTAAAAAAAATTTCTTATAATTTCAAAATAACGCTAGATTTAAATTTTATTTTGTCTTGTTTCTTAATCTAATTTTTCAATGTTTTAACGACCTAGATAAGAAGTACTTAATAAAATGTTCACCTTAGGAAGGAACTAATTACCAAGATACGGGTGTTACTCACACCCAGTATGGTAACTAGGGCCGCAATTTGTAGAATGTACAATAATTTATGAAATAAACAATTTTTACTTTAACTTATTTAATTAATTCAAAATTATTTTCAGACGAAAAATTAATGTTGAGGGTGGATTTTATTACCTTGTATCTGTATGAGATGATTGAAACTATACGCCTTGTGATGTTTATACACCCACAAATTGTGTGGGTGGGTTTTTTTATATCATATAAGTAGACACATACAAACAAAGTTTGAGTAATGCTTAAATTTAACTATTAAAAGGACAAATTTTCTATGGAAACAACGCCCATACCTGTTGTGATACACCAACACCAACTAATCTTTTGTAGCAAATATTTTCGAGACCGTTTGTTTTTTCAGTTATTCTTGTAGCATTAAAATTACCTCACAAACTCCCAAAATGATAAATTCAACGTTTATTAAAACTGTCTCAAGTAATTTTCCTGTTACTCTCAGAGCAAAATAAAACCAGACCCTCAATATCAATAAAAACACGGACACAAAATTTATTGAGACAAGTTTTTAAATTACTTCTGTTACGACTGTTCTGGGGCTTTGCATCCAGATTCATGGCTTACAGAAAACTCAGGTCGATGCCAATAAAGTAGTCATAGTTCTCAGCGTCTCCAAGTTTAGCAATACACCTTGCTTGTATTGCCCGCTCGTAAACTACCTAGTTTATTTGGATATGGTGAACAGATGTTTCGGCACTAAACATTTTTACTGGCTCATATTGATTCGTACAAACGACAAACGGGGTTTTAGCACAACACACAAAAGTCCCAGTTTTTCATGGACCCTTAACAATCGTTTGTCTCGTCCATTTTCAGTGTTTTTTTACTAATTTTCATATTTTAGCTCTGAGACCTAATTTAAGCTCAAATTTACTTTTCATTCCCACTCTGTTGAAAACTTTGTACAAGTTTCGGTCCAAGTTTTAGTTAAATTATTAGTACCTTAATAGAAACTAAAAAAAAACACGTTTAAATTAAACTTTAATTAAACTAGTCCTAGTTTTACACTATAAATATTTAAATAAAAAAAAAGTTAAAGATGGTTTAGACAATCTTTAATGTTCGGCAAAGTGCCCAAAATGTTGAATCTAAATAGAATTACAAATTTCATAAATTATAAAGTAAAAAGGTATAAAATGCCTTTATAAAACTAAATGAATATTATACTAAATTTATAAGCCTGAATGTCTATGTGTGTGTGTTTGTGTGTTATTAAATGTTCAATAAGCTATATAATCTACAAAGAATGGACTGATTTAAATTATATTAGAAATAACATGGGCTCCTTTTTATCTTGACGAACATGCGCAAAGCCATAAAGCACAGACATTATAGTAACTTCTAAAGTTATAGTAATATTAAAAGTATTTTTTTACAAGTGAGCTAACTCTGATACCACATTTGAAATTAAACATCTCTGCAACAATGTGACTGATTCGGGTGACATTTTAGTCTTATGGTACATATAGTCTATTCCTTGGAAAAAGCCGCAGAGCCTGTTGCTTCTATTATAGTTATATTATCGATTTCTTCAACAGATGGCAAGAGTGCAATAGGCGGGGTGACTTTGGGCGTAGTAGTGGCAGCGGCTCTAGCTGCTGCAATCGCCACTGGAGGAATAATCTTCGCGGCTCTATGTGCTCGAAGGAAACGAAACCAACCACCTCACAAACATCCACCGGGAGACAAGCTTGAAGTCAGCGAAGGCAGAAGATACGTAGTCGCGTATACGATCAAACCATCGCCGGAATCAAAAACACCTGATCCGCAACCGGATATATTGAATGCGCCAGGTATGATTTTTTATGTATCATTTTACTTTTTAGGGTAAGACTGATTTCGTTTATATTTTTTTTTTTTTTATTTGTGACAGACTAGTGTTTGACCACTATCTCACCTGATGGTAAGTGACGATGTGATCGAAGCTGGTAAACACACTAGACCTGGAATACGCAGGCTCTCAAGGATAACTGCCGGAACACCGTATTTGGCTTGGCGGCAGACTTTCAACTTGATGGTGGTAAGCTACTTTGGTAGCAAGCCAGGCGAGCAACTCACAAAATGCTCTACCACCTCTCAAATGTCACCTGATTAGCACCACCCGGGGACCACGTGTAGGGAGTCAGACTTAAGGGGTATCCTCCTACGGACGTGGGTGACTCAGCCCCCAATATTATACAAGTTTCTGGTTTTATTGAACTCCTTAGATGCAAAGTGTATGCAAGTATTCCATAAACTGTTTTGTAGTATTTTTACTGCATAAATAAAACAATATAGTCAATGACTTTCTGCCAAAGAGAAGAAACGTTTATTATTATTGTATTTAGGTACTTGCGTTTACTAACTTTATGTCACCTGATGAATGTGGGCAAGAATGTATTCTCGTGTATTCAACTTTAGGGTTGAAAATTCTCGTTTTTTTTCTTAACCCGGTAGCAGAAGCGACTGTAATGAGTTCTTTGCCCTCGCTCACTCATTTCACTAATGGGTGCAAAAGGGTTCTTATTACTAAGTCGACACTGAATGTCAATCATCACCGTTAGTCCGGTGAACCCTAATATAGCCGAGTAGGTTTTTCATCACAATAATAGTATCATTAGTATACGGATATCCTAACAAATAAAAAAAGCAAATACCAAAAGAAACTGTAATGTTATCAAACCTTTTTTTTAGCTGTATTTTGACCGCTATCTCACCTGATTAGAAAGTGATGATGCGGCCGAAGATGGCATATGCTTGCCTAGAAGGTACCTATTCACTCTATATTTGAAGACGCCCAGATTTTACCGTTCAGGGAACAAAGATGCAGGCAATAAGTTCCACTCCTTCACTTTACGGATAATGAACGTAGAAGCGAAACGCTTCGAGTGAACTGGAAGTATGTCAAGATGGATGACGTTTGACAGTATTTTTATGTTACCTGGTGAAAAGGGCATAGAGTAATAATTATATCATGTAATTCCTGAGCGCACTTTCCAAAATATAACTATTGTCAAATCGTGGTGGTACCTAAATCACAGTGTGCGAGTTCTACTCATAACAGCCGATTTTATTCAATGAGATTTACTGTCACTTCTAGCATAGTAGAAATATTATAAAACAAAAAAACAAAACAAACGCATCCACACTCACAGCCCCACACTAAGTTCAAAGACTTGTATCGTGGGTGCCGGAAACATTCACATCACACATACATTACACCCAGAACCAGAAGCACAAATATCCCTTGGGAAGGAATTTGTGCTCCTGCCGGGAATCGAACCCAGGACCCACGGCGCAAAGGGCGTTATTATTATTATATATATATTAATACTATTATATATATATTAATTATGCTTCTAGACACGTTTTAATTACACCTTAATAAGACTAGATTTGAACTGCCGTTTGCTTAGTTGGGTGCGCGTATGCCTTCTAAGAACGCGTTCGATTCCTGGCGGGAACAAAAGTTTTCCCCGCAAGGGAAATTGTGGGTTGTATGTATGACATGAATATTTCCAGCACCCACGACACAAGTCATTGAAGTTAGTGTAGGGCTGTGAATGCGAAATCTTTTAGCGTTTATTAGTTTTTGTTACAGAATTAATAATAATATGCTTTTGCTCTGTACTTAGGCATGTCATGGTATTTTGGTAACATATTGCTAAACAGATTTTCTGTTGCAGATTCTGAGAACCAAATGTCTGCGCCTTCCATAGAAGAAGCTGATGAGTGGCCCAGTATGAAAGAAGTTAGAGGTAATTTTGTTTCCTGTTATGACTCTTTCATTTCACTTTGTACTTACTTATAGGTACATTCTTTTTTTTATCAGGAGATTGGAGTAAAGTTGGAGCAGTATTTTCAGCAGAAGATCTCGCTCTCTTAGACTCAACAGGGCGACCACCACAGGTATAAATTTATGTTATTATTTTTTTACAAACGCATTCACACACATCCCACATTAAGTTGAACTCTTATATTGTGGGTGCCGGAAATATTTACATATCACACACACGATCATATCGAGAAACATAAGCACAAATTGTCTTGTTGAAATAAGCGCAGATGGCAAAGACTTACCAACTAGGTCTTTTAACCCCAAAAACAAACTATCGTAACGACTGTTTAAAATTTTGGTAATTAGGAAGTGCACAACATATTAGAACAATACTTTTTTTTGCTTACTGCCTACTACCAATTACCTATATTTCCTAAAACTAAACTAAAACTATGTACAGCAAAGAACTAAGTTACCTACAAGACATCGATCTTATAGGTAACTCAAGTGCTCAAGCCCACTACCAGTGGGTAGCGTTCCCATCATGCTGGCGGCATTGCCTCTCTGAATTGCGATGCTAATACGAATAATACTAATGCACATTGAACTATCCGCTGGCGTAGTTGGTTGCGCGTCTGTCTTTTAAGCAGCGGGTATTTGGTTTAATTCCCAGTGGAAACACACGTTTTCTTCCCAACGGAAATTTGTGTTTCTGGTTCTGGTTGCGGTTTTGTACGTGATGTGAATGTTTCAGGCACCGACGATACAAGTTTTCGAACCCAGTGTGGGTTTAGGATTTATTAAACCATGAAATTTGCTAAAGCCACAACTCATTCCCTCATTTGTGTATTCTGAGAATTTTCCTTAATTAGCACAGCCAGTTATAGACATTTCAGTGAACTTTGTTTTACAGCTGACACCAGGCAGCGACCTGCCCAGCAGACAGGAGGACGTTCTTAACCAGAACCTGCCTCAGCCAGTGATATCAACTAACTTTAGGCCTAACTACGTAGTTTCTAACAGCCCGACTTTGGGAAGTCCTAACTTTGTGTGCCCTAATGGCAATTTAAACTCTCCATTCGGAAGTCAAAGCTTGACGCTCAGTGGGCCAACTTTAAGCTCGGGCAGTCTTGCCACCTCAACGTTACATAGGACGAAGGGGAAGGGCAATGCGAGGAGAAGAGAACACGTCTTAGCGGAAAACCTGCCAGGGCCAGAGAGTTGTGTTTAGTCTTCGCTTGCAGATCCGATGTTATTATTACAAGATTTTATCTGTTCAATAGGTACTGGAATAAAATTCATATAGCATTTTTTTAACTTTCGCGAACTACAATCATGATTTTATGAGAAATCCAAGTCCTTCCAAGCTTTTATTTATTTTGATAAACCTCGTCGGCAGGGTTGCGCCGGCCGTGAGAACGGTCACGAGAGATGGTCAGTGTGGTATAAAAATAAAATTCATATACTCGACTACTGATGATAATTTGATTAAAAGTTTCAGAGTTTTCTGGGTTAATAGTTAATTCATACAGCCCTGAACGTTCAGTTAACCTGGGTTTTGGTTATTCTAAAAAGTCGTGTTTATATCTCATGAAATATTACTTAATTATTGGCCAGCCCTGATTAAGCACGGAAGCATCATAGGTATACGATCTATGTCTGCTACACACGATGCATTTGATGCGATTGGATCAGCATGGATACCGATAGGGCAAGCGCAGGCACCTGTACGGATACGCATCTGTACGGACCCGCATCCCCGCATGTCATCCGATCGAGCCAAGTGTATCCAGTGTGCGGCAGCCATAACATTGTACTTGCTGCAATCTGTCAGAGCAAAACCTACAAATTCTTCCATAAATATACTTTTTTTGCTTATGTACCTATATAAATACAGAAGTAAAAAATCAGTGGTATATCTCGTACAAAGATTTCGCAATACAACGGATATATTTAACCCATTGCAGAGATGGAAGTGGCGGCAGTGTTATTTCAGTCCTCATGCAAAATTTAGTAAGTGTAGTTTACGAATCCAGTATTTAATTATGTTCTATTTGTTAGTTTAGAAGTGTTATTTCAATCACGCACTAGATTTATCGAGAAAAGCGTTATCTTGTTAACTTGTTTTTCTTTATTGTACTTCAGCTTTAGTTCCTTTATGCTAACATTGAATGAAGATGACCGACAGCAAAACAAAAATACAAACTAACAAAAAAAATAACAAAAGATGAATAAAATCTTGTAATAAAAACAACTTTACTGTATATTTTCACTTATTTGGTTACAAAGATCAGGTTAACTATTAGCGTAGGTTTTTTAATATAATATTTTCTGAATAGCTACCATCGTGGTCCATTCTATGAAGAGATTGTTAAAGAATTTATAAAGTGTATTTTATTGTGTAATTGTTTTGCCAAAGCTACTCAATTTGTTGGTGTGACAATATCTGTAAATAAAATTGATTAGTGAATTAATAAAATACAGTTATATCGTATGATATTTTCTTCTGTGAATTTGGTGTATTCCTAAAATAAAGACTTTTTGTAAATACATCCATTAATTATTACTTCCGTAGAGTATTCTGCTGTTGCTCAAATATAAATTGTATCATAACTTTACGAACTTATACTTCTTATGTTCCATGTATGTAATGTACCAATTAGGAGCCAATAATGGAAAATACCCTACTGGAATAAATGTGAACATTTATAATAAATATATAATTATTTTTTTTATAAAATCAGTGTGTTTGATTTAGATCATAACGACATTAATTAAAACTAATGCAATCGTAAAATAACTCAATATTCATGGAAATATATTGACTAAATTATAGCAGAAGTTCATACGAAAGACATGTGTTGCCGTTATGTTTTAGCATGTTTGAAAATTGCTATGGTAATAAAACTTCAAATGGACATAATAATGTATCAAACGATAGATAACTTGAATAGTTGAAAAATACTACGAAAGCTCTTTAATTACGTTATTTATTTAGATAAAATAAAACTGGGCCTAGGCATAAAAACGTTGTCTGAAACTAGTCAAGATAAACTGTAAGTAGTGTTAATGTAAGTAAAAAAGCTTGTAGAGGCTCCTATTTATTTTAATAAACTTGGTTGTGTGATGTAAATAAAATTAGGAGTAAAAAGGAAAAATGTATAGAATAGGTAAATGTAATTTTATTAAGACGCTTTCGTTGTCATTTTTATGTGAAAATGTTCTAGTGAATTGTAAATACTGGGTTAGATAGTAATATTATCTGAGTTACTGTAACTTACAACGTACGCTATAATTTAGTACTCAAAGTACGAAAGTAGTTGATTTGATGTTGATGTAATTAATGTTTACTTTACAAAAGTTTCATTTCGCGTATTTAATTGGATAATCAATCGTTATACGTTACAGTAATATTATAAAGTAGTGCCATTGAATAGCAATTGTATGTTTCAATTTTGCGTTAATTCTATCGAATAGAGTTTATGATTATTGTAATTGTAATGGATGTAAAATGTATAAATGACCTACGATTGAACCGTTGTAGCTCTTAATTTTTTGTGGTCCTAACGGTATGGCGATTTTATATTTAATTAATAAATAATTTACATAAAATTTAACTTTTATTTTTATCTCATTAAATGCGGAAATTTGCATAACGAAGGCACGCGCGCTTTCTGGGCTCCAAGGATGAATTCTAAATAATATTTAATATCATTGAATAGATAAAATTCTACGAAAAATAAAACATCATGAAATGCTATCTCCAATAAGTTACAGGCCGGCGTGAAACATTGAGTTATCTTACTTGTTTTTGAAATATCAAAAACAAGTAAATAATAAACTATGAACAGAAGCATTGAAAGGTTGGAAGCGTCGCGTCGTCGGCACACCGCTCGGATTGGAAACAAATAATATATACTATATACCGCCATGGGTAAGTAGTGCACAATACTGCAGGGGGTGGTTTGGGATAGATAACTGAGCAAAAAAAAAAAAAAAAATTTTTTTTTTTCAATTTTTAATCGTCTGACCTGCAGGCAGTTCTGTAGTGATTGTCAAGTTAAGTATGGCACTCCGTAGACAGCCGCTACAACAATAGCTTCCCAAGTAGGTGAGTGCTACGAGTGCTACGGGGTCATTGAACTAACATGTGACGAGAGGTCACATTTCAGTGTGACCTCTCGGTGGTTCAGGAATTAATTACCTCATAATAACTAGGACCGACTAAATAAATAACGATTATCATAACTGAAACGGAAGCTTTTTTATGCTAAATAATAATAATAATAATTTGCCATTCTCTTAACAAGTTGGTTGGTTCTCGTAATTCCTGAACCGCCTTTCAGTGTGACCTCTTGTCACATGTTAGTTCAATGACCCCGTAGCACTCGTAGCACTCACCTACTCTGGAAGCTATTGTTGTAGCGGCTGTCTACGGAGGGCCATACTTTACTTGACAATTACTACTGAACTGCCTGCAGGTCAGTCGATAAAAAATTAAAAAAAAAAAAAAAAATTGTTTGCTCAGTTGTCGATTCCAAACCACCGCAGTATTTTGCACTACTTACCCATGGCGGTATATACCTATTGGTTACTAGATGGGCTTCGCGGCATCGCCTGATTTACTAATAGTAATGATGGATTAGGATACAAATACCCTATAGTATGTTCATTTGATGGCTCTTCCAGGTACCAGCTTGAAGCTCTTGAAGCTCTTGGATCAACAAGCCAAAATACTCATTGGTGATAGTTAACGAGTCGAGCTAGTTGAGATAATATACGACTTAATTTTCCTATGCCCTTATTAGCATATAACAACAACCAAACTATGAATGTCAACCATTTATTGTTAACATTCCTCCACTTCACGCGAAACGTTTTGCTTCTACGTTTAACATTAGTACAGTGAAGGAGAGGAACATATTGCTAGTTCTTTGTTTCTTGAGCGGTATAATCTGAGAGTATTCAAGTGAAAAGGTATCTTCTAGGCAAGCATGCTATATCTTAGACCGCATAATCAGTTTCCTTCTTGTAATAAAGTGGAGAAATGCTGGCTTATCCAGCGCAAAACAAACAACTCCGTCACGTTTCCAGCACGCATCTGTCTTCGTTTTCTTTGTATTCTTTTCCACAAACCCGTACTTAGTGACATGTAATACTAAAACGATCACTGTAAAAAAATCTATCAAAACTAGTCAAAATAACACACAGTTATGGACATTTAATTTCGGATTAGATATAAGAGTGAGAATAAAAAAAAATAGTACATGTTTTGGAGTACGTAAAAAAGCACTGGTAATCAAACCTCAAACACACGCTCAGCATGTCTTCGATTTCCAGAAATAAAAGGACTTGTTTGGTCGTATATCGTACAGTTGAAGCAAATAATACACTACTTTAATATATCTCTGGACGTTGGTTGAACAATCTAATAAAACTACCCCTTCCTACCTGTCTTGTGCCCCTGTAGTCTGGTTACTTAGCTTTCTATATCGGATTAGTGGGCTTATTTGACGCCAAGGAATAGAGCTTCGTCTAGACATAGCTTATACAGTACCTAGGTACCTGACAGTTGTTTCGCGTGTTTGTTTTTACGTTGTTCTTTTATTCTGACACGTTGCGTATACATTTTATCGAAATCGATCAAGCAAAACCAAAATATAAGCGTGAAGTCAATTCTTTAAGCTTTGCTTGCGTTTCAATTATTTGGATTTACTAAGTCAAATCAAACAAATTATATCTAATTATTACTTTTGAACTGCCTGTTGGCTCAGATGGGTGAGCGTTCGCCTTCTAAGCAGGTAAGCAGGGTATAGGGGTCGATTCCCGACGGGAGGAATACAAGCTTTCTCCCCAAGGAATATTTGTGTTTCTGGTTCTGGTTGTGATTGTGTGTGTGTGAAGTGAATGTTTCCGGCACCCACGACACAAGTCATCGAACTTAGTGTGGGGTTGTGAGTGTGAAAGTGTTTATTACATTATAACATTGCAACTGTTATTTTAATATACCGCCCTATTGTGACAGTTATTACTAAGCCTAATGGCTCGACTACATAATAATTTACAATCAGGTGAGATACAGGTCAAACGCTATCCGATCAGAGATCTATACTTTAAAGTAGATAAAATCTGTCTAGAAAAAGCACCGAGCGATCTTCCAGCAAGCTATCCTTAAGAGCCGTCACATTATATACAAGCTGCGCCCCGCGGTTTTACCCGCGTAAGTCCCGGACCCGCAGGAATTGCGGGAAAAAGTAACATATGTGTTAATCCAGGGTGTCAGCTACTTCCATACCAAATTGTATAAAATTGATCCAGCCGTATGAGCGTATAGACGCAACAAACATACAAACACACCCACAAACTTTCGCTTTTATAACATTAGTGTGATTATCATCTCTGACCAGCCATTAATTACCAACAGTTGAGCTAGTGGCATGGCCACTATCTCAACTGATATAGATAAGAGCCTACTCAGCTATCTGATATAGAAAAAAGATCAAGATGCATATAAAGCATTCTTATAAACAGAAAACTTACCTTCAATGCAAGAATATGCTTGTTTATAGATCGAACAAATATGTCGTTCTCTTGATGGCACATTCGTCTCCTGCTTTTAACAAATGCTAAAAACAGAGTATGTGACGTCGTTGTTTTAATCCTACTGTGCGACAATTCATAACTACAAACATAGTAATTAGTATATATAGGTTCTAGTCAAACAATAAAACATACTACTAAATACTAGTTTACTAAACTTCAAATGTTTACCAAACAAGAATAACTTAGCTGAAAGTCTTTAGTAGTCGCCGCAAACTAAATATTGACAATAAACTAACAAATCGACTACCAAGACCTGGGTAATAACTCCATAAACATCGCCATAATACTGGCTGATGAATAATGCAAGACTCTGACGATACGGTTTCTTTGAAATTAGAATGCGCAAACCGACTCTTTATATTTGCAATTTTAAGTTTAACAAAATAATATACCAATAATGTTAGATAAAGGCTTGTGAATATTTACTTAATTATTTTTTTATGCTCGATACGCTAGCTTTTGATCACTATCTCACCTGATGGAAAGTGGAGATACGGCTGAAGTACCATGCTTGCATAGAAGATATCCCAGATTAAACCAAACAAACAAAAAAAAACAAAGAGTTCAACTCACTTTTTTATAATAATACAGTGATGATGCGGCCGAGGATGTAGCCTGCTTGCCTAGAAGGTACCTATTCACTCTTGACTTCAATACTCCCAGATTATACTGTTCGGGGAACAAAGATGAGGGCAATGAGTTCCACTCCTTTGATGTACGGATGATTAACGTAGAAGCGAAACGCTTGAAGCGAACTGGAGGTATGTCAACCATATATGGATGATGTTTGACCGTTTGTCTTGTTGTTGGTATGGGGGAATTAGCTCGTGTAAATCCTGCGCACACTCCACCGCGGCAACACAAGTTTTCTCCCCAAAGAATATGTGTTTCTTGTTCTGGTTGTGATTGCGTATGTGATGTGAATATCTAGTGTTATTTATTTTAATGTGTTTCACATACACCCCAGTCATATTAGGAAAACGTTCTACAGCGAAATCATGTTGATTAGTAACAAACCATTATTTCCCCACCTTCCTATGTAAAGCTTTGGTGGTCTGTGGTTCCGCTGTTCGCAGAAATTGCTGGACGCCTTGTGCATCCAGTATGATAATGTGTTCAGGATGTTGTTGAAGCGATTTTGCAGTGCCTCCGGCATGTTTGCTCAAACCCACATTGACGGCTTCCATGCCGTCATCAGGAAAATAGTAGCGTCGCTGGTTTGGAGCATTCGAGGCGAGTAGCAACAATATCCTGAATGTTGAGGCCGATGACCCGAAAGCGCCTGTACTGAGGCATCTAGTGCGGACAATGATACCTCACAGGATGCTTCGTAATTACATGAAGCATTAATTTTAATTTTAATTGTATTTTATATTTGATCATTTTTGTGTACTAACCCAATATCTTGTAGGCCTTATTTTATAAAAAAAAATCTAACTTTTTTTTATGGATCCTTTGTTGTTCTGAACAAAACATTTTTGAATTTGAATAACAAGATACAGTCATTTAAAACGGTCTTTTCGCTGCTTGCGGGTTTCTGATTTTGTCTTTTATTCAGGCCATTAATACAAATTGTGGATCTTTGCCCTCATTTTCAAATCCTGTAGCAAAGAGTCTCCGTTTCAGCTTCAGCAAAAATGCTTTCGTATGTCCGGCTGTTCTCCTATACAGGTCGCATTTCTCAACCGATTCTCGTGAAATATTGAGAGTTTAGATAATTATATGGAATTCTGATGTCCGTTCAGTTTTCGGAAATTTTAAAATGGCGGAGATACGTTACGGTTTAAAATGTACGGGTTGAAAACAAACAAACATTAACAAACGCATTCACACAAAATTCAAAGACTTGTATCGTGGGTGCCGGAAACATTTACATCACACTCATTATATCAGAACCAGAAGCACAAATATCCCTTAGGAAGGAATTTGGGATCCTGCCGTGAATCGAACACAAAACGTTAAAAAATTATGTTTCTTTAGAAGTCTTCAGCTGAAAAAGCCTCTAGTTATATTTGTTTTAAGAATTCGTAGTTTTACTGGGGTAATTTACCGCTTGAAAATGTTGAAGGAGTGTTGTATCTTAGTCCTAGGAATTCTTTGCAAGGCCAAATGTTCAGACCTTACCAAAATTATACTTACCCTTCTTGTAAAATAATTAAATTGTGCTACTGTCTTTAACTAAAAAGCCTTCTAGGCTAGAATTGTATAGTAATTTAATTTACCAGCATAGACACAACTAACTACGTACGTGTACTTTGTTTAGCTACGTCTAAAATTAGGCTACAAAATGAGCTAAGCAATATACCGTTAGGCGGCCGTTAGGTCATCCTAGGGTAAGGAGGTCAGGTTACACAGACTTAAACCTTCATAATGGGCTTATTAGGTACTCCGGCCCGGAACACGTCGATGTAACACACTGATATTTGGCAAGCTATTGAAGCTATGATAGCTTAGTCCGTATAAAACGAAGTGTTTACATTATCTTTGTTTAGCCCAGGCTACGGGTCTATCATTATTACACATACATTTTAATTGTTTGTGAAAAGATTTTTCTGCACTATCTAAAATATTGTTTGCTAAAAAAAACTATATATATAAAAATCAATTGTTCTGAGTTCTGATTCCGATTCTTGTTTGGTTTTGTGCGTAATTGTCAGGGCTAAGTTTTTATGGTTGTTTTGTTTGTATTTATTTTTAATTCCATCGGAAATTGCACCCGCGCGAAGCCGGGGCGAAAAGCTAGTCATAAATAAATACTTATGCTGCATTAAGCATTACTACTATTCCAGTTTCTAAATTTCAAAACTTAGAACGCAACAAACTGCTTGTTGGCTTAGTTGGGTGGCGTTCTATGCAAGGGTATCGGATTCGATTCCCGGCTGGAACACAAGTTTTCTTTCCAAGAAAAAAATGTGTTTCTGGTCCTGGCTGTGTTTGTGTGTGAGATGTGAATGTTTCCGCCACCCACGACACAAGTCATCGAACTTAATGTGGGGCTGTGAGTGTGTTAGCGTTTAGAATTTCAGTCACGCTGTTAGAGGTATAAAAGACGTTCTGAAGATTCTGATGAAAATAGCATCGTAATAAAATCCACAATGATAGTCTGGTAGGGCATTCTTGCCTGGCTAACTGATTTAATATTTTACTACGCCGTTTGATATAAGATCTAAGCACTCAGGTCCACAGAAACTATCACTGACAATCTGTTTACTAACATTAAATATAAATAAACTGTAACGGCGAAAATACGGAAACATTGGCAGTGGTTACAAGTTTTTTTTTCTTCTAATTTAGGCTCCGTAATGTTGTGTTTTTAGCCAGTGTCGAGTAGGTACCTATATATATTTCAACCTATATTCATTTCATGTTTCATATTAGAAGTCCTAGTCAAAAGTCAAAGTTAAGTAAAAGTTACAGTCCATTCATAGTCAAATCATGCCATTATAAAGTGGTAGAAAACTTTTCTAGAACATTGCAGAAATGGACGAAGGTGAAAATCACGTATTTCAACTTTGTATCATTTGCTTACACTTATGCACGTTTACTAAGCATTAGCGGTAAATAATTCACCATTATTAGATTACACATTCATACTCGAAGAATTAGAGGTTTTGGACTTGAATGAATACAAAATCAATTACGCCATTTTTTACTTTCGCAGCATAACTCTAGACACGTTTGAGCCAATTGGTTGAGGCACGTGGGGACCAGGAGCTCATTCTGTTTTCAAAAATGTATCAAAGCTGGTTGAGGCGACTCGTGATATTTTTATTTTTTATGCCTGTTTGGTTCGCTCTTTCGTTCTTGTGGTCAAATGCTTGATTTGATCACAAGAACGAAAGAGCGAACGAAAAAAAAGACATTGTCTATCAGGTGAGACCTGATGGAAAGATATGATGCGGCCGAAGATGTAGCAGGATTGCCTTTCTAGGCAAGCCTGCTCTATTTACCTTGACTTGAAGACTCCCAGATTATACCGTTCGGGGAACAAAGACGAGGACAATGAGTTCCACTCCTTCGCAAAAAACTTCTTCTAAACGCACTTATATTTTGGCATAAATCATTAGCATTGCAATACAGAAGCAATGCCGCCAGCATAATGGGAGCTACGGTGGCTTGTAGGTAAATTGATAGATGTAGGTTTATAGTTTTAATTTAGTTTTACAAAATATAGGGTCCATAGATGGAAAGGATGTAAGTGGGTACATGACATTTAGCCGGACACCCCTATGATGAGCAAATAGATAATTAAACGTGCAATATTCTACTAAGATTATCACTAAAAGCTGAAGGTAACCTAGTTTCGTCTTAGCTGGGATATCTACGAATAGGTTACGTAAGAATATAAATTGTAATTTCAAGTAAACTTAGCTATTTTTTGTTAGTCTTTTTGGTATTAGGTTGATATAACGAAGTTCAAACATAGCGAGAACCATATTATAATAAATGTTGTTTTTGTATGTGTGTGGAAAATGTGGAATGAAAAGGAATGGCCACCGACCAAGGCATGATTTACTTTGTTAATTATTATTATTTCATGTTACTACTTTCGCCAGCTGGATACACCTGTGTCCAAATTTACGTGTCCAATTGGTGCTAAGCCGTTATAAGCTTTCGATAATAACATTAACATCTGTTCAATTCCAGAAAACTTTTTCATAAAACCTAAAGTTACTTAATAGAGGACTAATTTGCTTATTAGACGTACTGCGTTTTGTATATAACTGTAAATTACAGTCACATAATTTGTAACGATAATATTTTAATTTGATTATTTTTACGATAATTTTTCCAATTAGTAACTTAAGTTACAACTATTGTACGTCCGAAGAGGACAAACTTTTTTGTCAAATTGTATATTTAACATCTGCTTTTGTACACAGTTATAACAATAAAATTTTCTTATTCTTATTCTCAAACTACTATATAACTAACTAATATATGGTAAATCCACAAATGCGGACGAAAATGTATGCTTCCACATTCATTGTTAGTTCCGCAAAGTGAAACTCCTTCATGTCCCGATACGTACAATATTCGAGGGTGCTCCATCCTCGACCGCATGGTCACTTAAGTTCAGGTAAAGTAGCGAAACGTTTTTTCTATTCGGATATAAAAAAAACATTAGTAGATAAATATGCGTGATAACAGTCGGTTATCACATTCGTCCCTCTTATTTATTTAGGCACAATAGAAGATCCCACGCTACGTGAAATAACTCTCGAAGGCTCAAATGAAATTACCCAGAAATTGGCTTATTCCTTCTGATTACTCCTCTCACTGTCAGCTTTGAAGAGCGAATTAAATAAAGTGCCTGAATGTAACATTATTAAGGACTTCAGACACCTTTCACTGAAAGCAAACAAAAGTTTGAGTAAAATCACTACCTCTGAAATCCGTTATTGTTCTCTTACAGATTTTAAGACGAGTTTATGCCTAAGTATATATTTTTATCAGATTCTGAGTATAAAGTCTCTAGAGTTCAAGAAAAATACCACCAAAAAAATTTACGTAGTTCGACATAGGTACATGATTTTTTTATTAATATTCATAACTACGTAGCCCATGTGAATAAGCAATATTGGATTTTTTTAAGTTTACTTGTAAAAAGTTAAAAAAAAAAATTTTTTCAAAAGAGTAACTGATCTTAGTTTACAAGCTTACAGTTTTGTAAACTGTAAACTTGTTAACTTAATAAGATCATATAGTCATACATTATAAGCACATAATACATTTTACATGAATCCAATGCAAAGACTATAAACCAAGACCAGGCTATATGATCTGTAGTCCAATGGAACCGTGGAGAGTAGAACTATTTTATGGCTTCTAGTAAATCCCTCCAGTATGGGTTTTCTGGTTAGTTTTGACAAGTCCAATACATTACGCTTGTTGACGAATATCTGATGATGGAGCCGAAAACTTAAAAATGGAACTTTTCAACGAACTACTTTAAGTTGAAGCTCTTATAAGTTATAATTTTGAATGTAAATGTTTAACTGCTATTGTTTTTCACTTTTTTAAACTATAGAACTGCCCGTTGGCTTAGTTGGGTGGCGTTCGCCTTCTAAGCAGGGGTATCGGGTTCGATTCCCGGCGGGAACACAGGTTTTCTCCCCATGGAAAATTTGTGTTTCTGGTTCTGGTTGTGATTGTGGGTGTGATATGAATGTTTCCGGCACCCACGATATAAGTCATCGAACTTAGTGTGGGGTAGTGAGTGTGAGAGCGTTTACGTTAAAAAAAATAGTTTTACTACTTTTTTATCTCTGATAGGCTGCTTTTGTTCTCACCCGATGGTAAGTGACGATGTGGTCAACTGCAAAATAGTAAGGTATTGGACAAACTTTTAGTAAAACAGAAAAGAAGGTAGGTATATAAATAAAAAAAACAAGCCAAAGAAAACTAACAGCCTAAAATAGAAACATTAACATGAAAATATCAATCAAAGTCACAGCAACCAAACAAAAATAACACTTTAAGTACGAACCCGCAAACTCGAGTCTCGACATCGACAACTCTATCGCACATTCCTGCCGGGAAACTTTTTCCTTGAAATTACTTCCCAAGTTGGCCTTCAATTTACACTTCAATGAAGCAACTTCAGTTCAAATACAAATTCTACTTAAAACTGAGCCAATCAAAACTTTGGAAGGCTGCCACCTGACCTGCTAAAGGCATAATACTGCATGGACACGGCCTCCGTGATACAGACTTTTTCTAGCAACTTTTCTGTATTGCCTTACTACACATACATAATATATCTATCGGTTACATTTTACCATCTAACAACAAGACAAACTGGCAAACGTCATCCATTTATGGTTGACATACCAACGGTTCGCTCGAAGCTTTTTGCTTCTACATTTGTCATCCGTACTGCGAAGGAGTGGAATTCAATGCCCGCGTCTTTGTTCCCCGATCTGTATAATCTGGGACTCTTCAAATCAAGAGTGGATAGGTATCTTCTAGGCAAGCATGCTACATCTTTGGCCGCATCTTCACTTTCCATCAGGTGAGATAGTAGTCAAACGCTTGCCTAACGAAAATAAAAAAAAACCTTCACGCTCACAATGCTCTTTTCCGTTCCAAAAGGCGTGAGCGTCGATGCTGCGATCGCTTACGAGCTATGTAGTTTTGAAACGTGGGATAAGTATACAGCAAATACGGCGGATAAAACAAAACCTGATTACACTAGCACAATGGCTGCCTATACTAAAAAAAAAACTATGACTAGGACGAGATATATCTCGCAAACGGTACGCTTGACAAAAATATGATTTGCCAAACTCTACCTTCAGTTTTTTTTAGTTCTTTACTTCGTGCTCTCTAGAGGACGCCATATTCAAATTAAATGTGACGTCTCATAGCCTACAGGCATGACGCTTCTAACGACACCTCCATTGTCAAATAACGATTAGTAGTTTATAGAGGGAACAAATGGGGTTAAAAACGTAACCCTCCTTTTTGTTTCGCCGTAGTCAGATGAAAATATACACACCAAACTTAGTTACGGAATTCAACTCTCATCGACATAAGACTGAACGGAAACCGCCGATATTTTAGACAATCACATTGTATCCAATCCTGTCGGGCTGTAAGTGAACGTAAGTCCGGCGGTTGGCCGTAAAGCCTTCAAAATCAAACAAGTGTTCGCTACAACCGTTCTCGGTAGCGTTCATCTCATTCTGTGATTCGACCCTTAGGGTAATTTCAAACCAGTGATTATGTTTGTATTTTGTTAAGAACAGTTGCGAAGACGTTACTTAATTATTTTTAAAATACTATAAGCTTTTAGGTTGTCGCAATGTGCTTCTGAACACGGAAAATGGTAGCAGCTAGTCCATGGGAGAACTAATCGAGATCGGGACCATCACGATGCTCGGAGGAGAAAAAGGACAGAAGAATTGTAATTATAGTAAGTTCTCATAGATTATATTATGCAAGAGCTTAATTCGAATATAATCAAATTCAAGAAGGATGTAATAATTAAAAGGTGGTAAATTACGACTCTAGTACAGTGGTATATAAACAAGCATTAGAAAATGTCCCCCCTACCATTATCAAAACCAAAACAAAACAGAATAAACATTTTTTTTAGTAACCCTCACAGCGTTATGGGCACCGAAAACATTTACACATCACACAGACAATCACACCCTGAACCACCAACCACAAATGTCTCTTGCGATGAAAAATTATGCTCCTGCCGGGAACCGAACCAAGGACCCACGGCGCAGAGGGCAGAGACTCACTGCGCCGAACTGCGTAGTTAACTATTATTAGAACGTAATGCAGGTAAATCAAGCGTTTTATTTCATTATTGAAGTAGTTTGCCTTATTTCAGTATATTAACACCCTGCTAAATAAGCTTTAACACTCATAAACGCATAATATAGTCAACCTCAACCCAAAAAAATGAAACTTACCTTTTAAATCGCAGATCGTAAGTTTAAACTGGCCCTTCCGATCCGTGCCGTATACGTACAACCGTTCTCAATTACAGATAAGGCCCTGAATATTTCCCGGTGTTGGCTTCGATGATGAGAAATGCCAATTAGAATTGAAGGGCGGTAAACTGAAGGGCCCTACGGTTTTATAATATTATTGCTTGCTTTGTACTGGACAGGTTGAGGCTTGAGAAATTGTTGAACAGATTAGTCCGACACCAATCAATTCGGTCGATAAATCTAGGCTTTTCTAGATATAGTAGCATAGTAAGGTAGGTATGCCTAGACACCATTAGCTTAGTGTGACAAATAATAGGCAGTCTACTTAATGATAGCCTGCCATTTGAATAATGCCTTGGCTTTAAGTCCATTGCAGTACATTTATGAAAACAGTATCGGCTTTAGGAGTATTCTTTGAGTCGAATAAATACTTACGTGATTTTTATTTGTGCTCAGCCCCGAAGAAGCGGCTATTATAAAAATGACAGGAAAAACGTCACAAAATTTCGTTTGACTCTTGAGTGATGACTTTTGAGTGAACAGGTATCTTCTGGGCAAGCTTGTTTCATCTTCGACTACATTTACCATCAGGTGAGGTAGTGTTCAAACGTTTACGTATAAAATATAAAATAAGTATAAAAGTAAAAAAGCTTTTCCGACATTTATTTGTAATCTGCGCCCATCGTCTTCTCTCTACCAGTTAAGTACACCATAACATTTACTCTTGCTAGAGAAGGAGTAAGAAGGAGAGATGGATTTTTAGGAATTTTCGTTCAGAGTCACACATAGTCAGAATCATTTTGATTTTGAATGGGTTTTATAGTATTGCAGTGATGTCCCGTTTTATGCATTTCTCCCTCCCAGCACTCGCATGAGATATCCCAACTCCTTTATATAACCGCTGTAATGCTGACATGGCTGATCTCAGATGTTAGAAGAGCATGATGGTGATGAACATTCATAACTAACAAAAATAACAAAATTTGAAAAATAATTGTTATTCCAATTATTGTTAGTTAGTTAGTTATTAATGTGAATGATGAGTAAATTCTTCTGTCACAACTAGTAACAAAAAGTTACAAAAACGGAATAATAATTCTTCTCTCACAACTAGTTACTAAACAGCTATATAAAAATCTCTTCCTGTAACTGGTTAGGTAAGTTTCAAATCAAGGTATGGCCCAATAATTGGTGGCGGTTTCAAGAGTGAACGATCTTCTTCGATTAAATTGACTTTGTATGCTTACAGCGAAAGCAGTAGCTAGTTAACATGTGTACCTAATTACGGTTGGTTGCTTGGATGAGGTTGTTAAACCTGTAAAACTAAACAAAAGTTATTATATTAATATATTAACAGAGTTCCAAAATCAGTTAAAATATTCAATTCACAAACACACTACACAAAGCAACTTGATTTTAACAGGTGGCAAGTGTACTTAGTGCTACAGCTTAGCATTACTCTGGCTTTAGCTTGCGGTTGCGGATCCCAAAAGTCCGCCATTTTGTCCGGTTTCCAAGTTCTATGTAAGTCCTGGATTTTCTGTAAATTATGGCGAAAAACGCTAATTCTTTTAAGTGGGAAAGAGGATACAAAGTTATATGGACATCTCGGTGCTTTTCTTTGCGATTGGGTAGTAATCTCCTAGATTTATGTTTAAACAGAATATGTACGCCACTATAAAATTTTAAATATCTGGGTTTACAACTATCCT
Source organism: Lomographa bimaculata (assembly GCA_948107665.1). Taxonomy (NCBI): domain Eukaryota; kingdom Metazoa; phylum Arthropoda; class Insecta; order Lepidoptera; family Geometridae; genus Lomographa; species Lomographa bimaculata. The sequence goes on from OX403603.1 coordinate 9,497,647, forward strand.
TAGGTTAGTGTCTATATAGAGTCGTTAAAATATGAGCCTAACGATATATGTGTCGTAAGTAAATTTGAAAATAAATCGTATCACAGTTTTAATACGTATATGTCTATATTTTCTTTAACTGGCTCTAAATTATAAAGATTATAAGCATCGAGCTTATTGGTGACTTAAGTGCTCAAGCATAGCTGAGCCTTGATCATGCGGTATTGCATCTCTGAATTGCAAAACCGCCACAATTTCAATTGAATACCAACATTTTAATTACGCGTAACCTTACAAGGTGCGCTGATATTTAATAAAAAAATTACCAAAATACTACGCATTTAAAATAATATAAGCAAGATAAATTATAATTTGTTACAATATCACGGGCCAATATTAGTTAACTAAATAGTTTATAAATCGTTTAAAATCGTTTATTTTAGGATAAAAACAAGGTTGTACAGACAAAAATTTTGGTAAAACGATGACACCTGCAGTAGTGTAAAACTGTGTCGCAGCTGCCAACGCCCTCCTCCGAAAAATGTTGATACAATATTCATAATTTCAAACAATTATACTGTTTCAGACAAAGATAAATAATTTTAAGTTACGAATCTATCTAGAAAAGAACTATACATAATATCTAACTTAATTAGGTTACATAGCTAAAACTGTTTTTTTTTTTAAACTGAATATGTGTGTGTGTCTGAGTGTGAATGCGTGTGTCTCTGTGTGTGCGTGTGTGTTTATTTAGTAATTGTTATAAGGATTGTAGGCATTCTTTACATTTTATTTTGCATTTATATGATGGAAGTGAATATATATTGAGTTTTTTGTTAAGCCTATTGTACAGCATCGAGCTGATATAATGATAATGTCGACTTGCAGTCGCCGTACGCCGGTATTCTATGTTGCAGACTTTGTCAGTTCTACGCTTAGTGTTAATTGTGTTTGGATCATAATTAATTTGAGAATGCTTTCTTAGGACAGTTTGAAGGATAAAAAGTTGTCTTACTGAAGGAACATGGCAAAGCGAATATAAATCTGTGGTGGGAAAACGTAACGGTTTATTCAAAATGACTTTAAGAACAGCTCTCTGGGCTCTTTCCAAACGTATCATAGATGATTTTACAGACCCTCCCCAAGACGTTATGCAGTATGATAATACTGATTGGGCAAGAGCAGAATATACTATTTTTAGACTTTGGAAATCCAGAGCTGATCTCAAGCTCTTAAACACAAAAATTAGTTTTCTGAAACGAGAAACTGTTGAATGGATATGTTGCTTCCAGGATAGAGCGCTGTCCAGAGTAACCCCTAAATATTTCAAAGATGTTGTACGTTCCATTATTTGACAGTCACATCTACCGGGACTAATGTCTTGAGGGCATACATGAGCACGAATGCAAAATGAGGAGGATGGCTGAGATGAAACATTGGAAGCAAAGGCAATATATTTTGTTTTATTTAAATTTAAAGTTAGAAGATTAATACAAAGCCACTTCATGACAACTCGCAAATAACATTCTGACAAATCAAAAGCCTCTTTCCAATTTCGCCCATGAACAAGTATCGCTGTATCATCAGCGTATGTAATTATTTTACAATTTGGGAGTGATATTTTACATAATTCATTTATATATATTAGGAATAGGGTTGGACCGAGGACGCTTCCCTGTGGAACACCATAACAGAGCGTTTCTTCATCACTTTTGAAACCATCTATCAGAACTCGTTGTGTACGATTGCTAAGATAACTTTGAAACAAGTCCAGAGCAACACCTCTTATGCCTATGTCCTCCAGCTTGGAAAGAAGGATTGGGATGGAGACAGTGTCGAAAGCTTTAGATAAGTCCAGGAAAATGCCGATTGTTTTAAAGCGTTTGTCGAAGTTTTTGACAACAGTATCAGAAAGTTCTAATACAGCATCTTCCGTGGATCTACCGCGTCTAAAACCAAATTGATTTTTAGAGAGAACATTATTTTTATTTAAAAAATTCAATAATCTTTTATTGATAATCTTCTCAAAAATTTTTGAAATAACTGACAGCACCGAAATCGGTCTGTAGTTTGTAACATTGTCTCCATCGCCATCCTTGAAAATTGGGTGGACGATGGCTTTTTTGAAAACCCTCGGGAAAACGCCAGTAGTGAAGGATAGGTTAAATATATGTTTTAGAAGAGGAACAAGAACGTGTCTGACAGCCCTTAAAACTGAAGTGGAGATACCATCCCAGCCAAGGGCGCACTTCTCCTTTAGATTCAGTATCACTCTCTCAATGTCCTCATCATCTACAATGAATACGGCCATCGAGTGAAGTGGTGCCTGACTTGGCCCGTCAATCGGATAAGCGGAAGAGTTCTGAGAAGAACGGTCGTCACTAACACCTAGTGGAAGGATTTTGGAGGCTAGATTTTTTCCGACATTGGCAAAGTATGAGTTTACTGCATTTACTGACTGGCATGTATTATTTGTTAATTTTAATAAAGAGCTTGCATTACTTTGTTTCCTTTTTAAATTCGCTATTTGATTAATAATATTCCAAGCAGCTTTAGGATTTCTACTAACCTTTTGAAATTCCCTTTGTTCGTATTCGCGTTTTACTTTTTTAAGAAGATTATTACAATGAGTGCGGTATCGGGTGTATATTAATTTAGTATTTACATTATCAGGGACTTTTTTAAATTTCCGGTAGAGCTTGTCCCTGTGGCGAATGCATCTCAAAAGGCCAGACGTAATCCAGGGCTTAATTACACGTTTCCTACTGGCGATGTAGACGGTGCGAGTATGTTTGCCGATACACGTGGAAATCATGTTAATTAGGATTTCAGAAGCTAGCTCGGGATCATCACAAGAAAGAATAGCTGAAAAATCAGTGATGTTAAGCTCCTTAACTACCTCTGGAATGTCTGTACGCTGAGAGTAATAAGATGACTTTACCTTTATTTTATGATTGGTAAAACTAAAAAGAATAGGTGCATGGTCTGTAATTAACGTGTCTAGAACTATAGTTTTGGTGCAGAATGGACTCCGAGCAATAACATGATCTAAGCAATTACTTTCTCTGGTCGGGAATAGGTGAGCTGGAAGTAATGCGTGTGATGCAACTAGATTTAGATATTCATCTGCAGATATATCAGTATTGGTTGGTATAATGTTAATATTTACATCTCCCATAATAGCAACGGATTTAAAACAATGTAATGAACCTAAAATTTTGTCTAAACTGTCAATAAAAGGGGTCAAATTCTTGTATGAAGGAGACCGATACAGGGCAACTACCGCAAGTATGTCCGAGAAATAAAGTAAGAGACAATTTGCTTCATTAAATGTTGGTTTAACCACCTTACAATCGATGTCACGACTGATATACTATATCACTATGAATATAAAATTATACCACGCGTTTCGGCCACGTTAACTATGATAAAAAGCCTGTATACACTGTTCTTCTTATTCTTAGCTATAGAAAAGAATATACTCTACTTAATGCTTAAGCTATGCTTCATCCAAATCTCTTCAGCTATCTATTCTATCGCTTACATTTTGGAGATTGTGTTCAGGAATTACATGATATAATTCCTCCATGCCCTTTTTACCACCAAACATCAAGACATACTGTCAAACGTCATCCATTTATGGTTGACATACCTCCAGTTCGCTCGAAGCGTTTCGTTACTACGTTTATCATCCGTACAGCGAAGGAACTCATTGCCTAAGTCTTTGTTCCCGGAACGGTACAATCTGGGTGTCTTCAAATCTAGAGTGAATAGGTACCTTCAAGGCAAGCATGTTTCATCTTCGGCCGCATCGTCACTTTCCATCGGGTGAGATGGCGGTCAAATGCTTGCCTACCTTACATAAAAAAAGGAGATAAAATTTGAAGAGAAAATAAATTAGTAATTAGTTTAAGCATTTACATAATATTATACTTACATATTATTATATACACATTTATGCACAAATTAACGCATTTTGAATATCAGTGTGAACTTGTGTGTCTTAATGTAAGTGTAATTATAATAAGTGCGACGATATGTCGATCCTAATGCTCCTTTTGACTTATAAGTCAAAAGGAGCACTAGGCGGTGAGCCAAACAGGCAAAGCGAGCGTGTAAAAATGTGCAAACAAATGTAAGAAGACAAGTAAGGTACTAAAATGTTGCATTAGCGGTGACGATTGTGTTGTAGAACCGCCTCGGTCTTACCTTGTAATTCAGTAATGAATAGGTCCTTTCCTGTCTCCACCACAATATAATTACACACAGGCTAGGTCATATCTCAGAGCCTGCGTTGAAGTGGCGCCCAACAATGAACCATTGTCTGGAACCGGAGCGGTTTACAAACTTAGCACTCGAGCCATTAGTTCATTACACAACAATCTTGACCTGGGCCGTTTATAAAGCCGAGGTAGTCCATATTAGAAGCTAGTAGTCATAGCGAATATAATATGAGTGTTTAAAAAGGTTGTGTTTTTTTAAAAAGTTCTTGTGTTGTCTGGTACTTGCACCCAATCTGCTTTTTTTATACGAATGTACTATCACCAATATTATCCACCAGTATTCTTCGATCTATACTTCTTCTATACTCTATACTACTCCGATATATATATATGTGTGTATGATGTGAATGTTTCCGGCACCCACGATACAAGTCTTTGAACTTAGTGTAGAGTCTGAGCTTAGAGTAGAGTGTCTGTGAGTGTGAAAGTGTTCATGTTTTATGTTACAAAACATAAACTTGAATGTTGAATGTTGCCCCATTTTTGGAAACGGCGCACTTTTTTTCCGACTTCGAAAAAGGAGGAGGTTCTCAATTCGTCGGAATCTTTTTTCTCGATTCTTCAATCTTTGATTTGGTTTTTTTTTATGGTAAACATCATTTGTGTTCTCATTTAAATTTGATTTAGATCTGACCAGTAGTCTTCGATTTATCCTTAATAATGCGTATTTAATTTATTTAATTTCATCAAGGGTTATTAATGCCACTTTTGACGTATCTAATACTCATTCTAGAATATGCCTCGTTTTGATGGAAACGCAAAATTTTACTTGTAATAACTATGTTATATATTAGAAAATTAATGATATATTCTACAATGTTGTTAAACATCAGATGTTGATGTTTCGCCTACTATTGGTCTAAAACATTCAAATTTTACTAAACATGTAAATATTAGTTTGAGGATGTATGTTTTCTAAAGGAAAAAATAATCTCAAATAAAACTCCTATATAATACTACGCGAAATGGTCTCTCGACAATACAAAATGTTTACCTTACGTAATAACAGAAAATATATCTGAATTGCGTATAATATAAGAAAAAGATAATGTAATATTTCAGTAAAAAGCTTACGTTGCCTCGGGTCTTCTTAGTTTCGTGACCTGAAAAATCACAATAATATAAAGCTCGTTAGTTTTTATAACATTCAACACAAGGACACAATAGGAAGGCCTATAATTTTACTATGACGTACTAAATATAAGAATAAATTTCAAGTACTTATAACTTTTGTCTTTTTATTATCCTTACTTTAGCTAAATAAAATGTTTCCATTTTAGCTGTTCTTTAAAAGTATTTATTATGTTGGTGGACTGCTTTCTTATCTATTTTATATATATAAAAGAAAGTCGTGTTAGTTACACTATTTATAACTCAAGAATGGCTGAACCGATTTGGCTGATAATTGGTGGGGAGGTAGCTTAGAACTAGGAGACGGACATAGGATTTTTAGGAACGTCACTTTTTTTTTAAATAGATGTATAAAAATCATTTTCTCATACGTCACTCTGATTTGGTAAAGTACTAGGCAAACATAAACATGAAGGAGGTAATAATATAGACACGTGGCATTGTAACGCATGCCGGGTATGGCTTCCTAAGCATGCACATTCATTGACTGTGAGGCGGAACGAAAGTCGCCGGGACAGCTAGTTATGTATAAGTACTGAAGAGTTATCAAAATTTATATCAAAATAAAACTGATGATTATTTATAGAAATTACCTTTTTATATATAGAATATTTTTTTTACAACATTCGACAAATTTCAAAAATCATGACAGCTTAGTAGTGCGAACTACTTTTCCTTAAATCGTAGAATCCAAAGTATCCGAATTACGTCCTAAGCGATCCGCTGTCACGATGCGTAAGGACATCCTCCGACAGTAATGGACTTGGAGAGATAACAGATATAATAACGGGCGATGTTGTCCGAAACAAGATGACGGTACACGGGGAGAAAATAGTGTCAACGGAAGCAGAAATAAGAAGGAACCAATAGCAAAGCTATGTAACTATTAGCTTTGCTACTTAAATTGCGACAATAATGCTTACACTTTATGTAATTAAATTAAAATGCATATGCAATAAAGTTCCAGAAAATCAAAAAATCATAAATTATTCTAAAGAATTAAAAAAAAATAGATATGACGTCACAACGGCGACGCTAAAACAAGTAGCATTGAAACATCTCAGTGTGACGCCCGCTGAGGCCCGCAAGATCGCGTCGTAATGTCTATGGAGGCCAACAGATGGTCCCGCTTCCTCCAGTCATTACCCTTTTGTCTTATATCCACCACCCATCAAACCATTACCAACCCTACCACATCACCACAGATTCCATTATCCCGTAAAAAGACGGCAATCAGCGGCGAACGAGTATATTATTGAGCGGGAAAATGTTTCAGAACTCAAACTGCAGGTTTTATTATCATGCAACTATAACGACGTTGCGATGGTGGGGTGCTTTGTTTTAAAGAAACCGAGGAAAAACTTCTCTAATGTTGGACAGGTAGTTTTATACAAGAAATTTTCTTCTGCATCTACTTGTATTGAAAATGTTTAGAGAACAGAAGAAGGTTTCACAAAGAAAACATTTTGAAATCCTAAATCCAAAGGTTACAAATTAATATTTGTCACAGCCCGTATAATTAAACATAACATTTTTAGTAATCTTACTTCGTTGTTAGCAATGTACAGATACTATACTTGGCCTGTTTGGTGGGATTTTTAACTGAGTATTATTGTTATTTGTTGGCCACATGAAGCAGTTGGTCTCGGTTGTTAATCGTAAGAAAATGTTCTATGAGCCGTGACAGATGCCTTCAGGCAGCTTAAACAACCCTGTCGCCTGGGGGTAAGGATTTGTGTCTTACGACAAAAACAGAAGTAAATCGTTTTGTACAGCAAAAAAACAGCTTACAAATAGAACTCTATATACTGTGTTATAGGTATTATAATTTAGTGTTCATCTTTACTAAGCTCGTTTAGCGTAAAATCAAAGCTCAATTAAACCTGCACAAGGTATAAGTTAATACCCATTTTTAACAGTGTGTTGGCATACATTTACTTGTCAGCTCTTAAGTAAACACGTTAATCTCTTTACGAATTTCTCGGAAACCGACTTTGTATTATTAAACACCAACGCGACATCTTTTGAAGCCCCTGCACCGCCTCACCTTGGCTACATAAACAGCGAAAAACCTCTCTAATTTTCGTAAATAACGTAACCACACGACAAAGTCACGGAGCACATATTCCGTAAACGGTATTTTCGGATTCCGACGCCATAATAAAGGTCCCCAGAGACAGCGACGATGTTCAGAAAACCATTTACCACGTTCCCCTCTAAATGGGTCACATACATGGCGGATATCACTTGAAATTGGTCTAATCTTTAGTTACGGCCTCAAGAGTTTGCCTTTAAATGGATCAGGGGAATAGAGTGTTTATTATGGTACTTTGATGTATGGTTCGCTATACAGAAAACGATACTGCGTTATTGTATTGCCTATTTCAACATCAGTGGATTCTTCTTCAGAATATTATTTGAAGAAACAGCATTTAGAAATAGTTGTTATTGATCATATTTTATAGTACCGAACTACACTCTTTGTGCGACTAATCTATTTACTGACAAAGATAGTTCTCAGTAAAACTTTTTTATATATTATACCCAGTACCTGGATGACCGAGATTTGCTCAGTTTTTTTTTTTGGTAAACTTCGTTTCATATAATTTAAACTTAAGCAAAGCTTAAAAATACCGACTTCACCGCTTACATTTTGGTTTTGGCTTGATTGATTTTGATAAAGTTTATATGAAACCACCTCTGAAGTATAATCTACCAAACAAAAAAGAATTTAGAGAATCGGTCCACAAATGGGGGAGAAATCGGTGAACATTCATAAAAAAAATACATATAGTTGAACATAGAACCTGCTCCTTTTTTGAAGTCGGTTAAAAATGAAACCTATCTAGATCAATTAATCGCCCCCAAAACCTCCTGCTTACTAAATTTCATTAAAATCGTTGGAGCCGTTTCCGAGAATCAAATTATACGTAATATACAATAATTGCTCGTTTAAAGGTATTATATTATATCCATTAGGTAGATCGTGAGAATCATCCTTCGTTATTCGGTGCAGTAAAATAGCTCGACATTATAATTCTTTCGTTTTATGCTAGAGAGAAAAGAGACAATAAATACTCTCGTCTTATGGAAAGTGACAAGGCTGCCTGTGTTAATCTGCAGAAACACGAAACTTTAAATAATTAAGTTCTCCTGAAACAGCAATTACACTGAAAACTCGCTCTTTTAATCATCTCTTCGGCCTTGTGCTTGATTTTCCTAAACTTGCTTGCTTCGTATGGTCTAGTGAGGATGGCGTCAAGTCACCTCAAGATATCCGGCATGGCCTAACGGCTGTTGTCTTACGACAAACGTGTTTTATTACAAGCTTTTATTTAGTTTCAACAGTCCCATTGTCTATCTGTCGTTCTGTAATCAAATCTTGCAAGCTAAATTAGACCCACTTCTCGATGTCCGATTGGACTTAAATTTGGTGTACCTATGTGTCTTCAGTGACAATACAATGATATGGTACGATAGAGAATGACTGGTCTGATGATGGAGACGGAAGATGGCAATAGCAACTTTGGAACTAAACAAGATAAACCTATTAAATTTGGGCTCTTTTGATTCGTCTTGCAAGTTCTCTAGTTATAAACCGTTTTAGTTATTTTTTATTTACAACTGCTAAAAGCTTGATTTTACAAAACTTTTAAAAATATTATATGTTCTATCGTTTTAACTCTTCGGATGTGGCCTCTAAAGAATCATGCCACAACACATGATCAAACACCTGTGGTATTTTATAAGATTTTGAATGATTATTTAGCTTCATCTATTTCTAATTGTTTAATTACGGGCTGGTCTTATGATACTAATTACATATTACGTACGATACATTTTCTCGTTTTCCTGTCGTGAATCTAAACGTAAACAATACGCAAATGTAAACAAAACAATAAGACAGACGGTAAATTATAAAAGCCAAAGCTGTAATTCAGCACATGGGTCTGCGGGGCGCGAGGCATTTTGTCATACGTCGCAAATTGTCGCATGTCGGGTGTGCGATCTCTCGCCTCCGGGGACGTTGCAACAAATGCGATAAGCGAAAATTAGCTACTTGAAGCACAATAATTTTATTATACGTAGACTGTACACTTGTATTATAATAATATGCTAACTATTTGTAGTTTGTGCACTGAGAAAAATGTCTCGTTGCTGTTACTAACGTTCTAGTGATAAGTGCTATGTGACAACTATAACTATTTAGTAATCACAAAATTATTTGGTAATAACTGGCTTATTTTGTAAAAAGGACGTAGTAACTGTAATTTTGTAAAAAATATGTTTTTGAGAACTTTAGTCTAGTTGTCCTAATTTTTTTCACCGTGCATGTATGGAATGAATAAGCTTATTGGAAACGGTTTTTATACTAGTTACTATACGTGGCTGATTTCAATGTTAAATACATGTAAGCTATACTTTATATTACGATGAAAGATTAGAAACTAAAACCCGACCACTAAATACCCACTAAATGGCTTCCCAGTTAGCGATGGGTAAGTTGTTTTGTATTGCAAAAGAATTTTTAGAATCGAATCTGTAGTTAAGACCACTACTATAATTATTTAGTAACACTGGAATGTTAGTAACAGCAACGAGACATTTTTCTCAGCGTGGATAAAAAAAGTTTTCTATCTATTCAACGTTATTATTCTCAAACAACAATGAAACAACGTCAATATAACACCGCATGCTGTTGGAATCCGTATTCCCAACTTTAAAGTGGCAGTAGGCAACCAGGGGATGATTACCATATTCAACGCATTTCCTCGCAGGAGGTAGGCTTCTGAGGAAATTATTTGTCATATTAACGTCACTCTTGCTCGAGTTTCGACGCCGAGATGTTAATATATCGAATTATCAGCGCCCGTTTGCAAGCTTACGCGATATCGATACAAAACTTGAAGATATTTGAGAACGATGTAAGTCTTAACTAACGAGTACGTCAGAGTTGGTTAATAGTTGAGGAATTAATTAGATAGAGGTGCTTTAATAACAAAGAAATAATTTACAGAAGGCGCTTTATCTTAAACTTGCATTGCATTTTAAAGCAAACAGATAATGAGCTGATGGAATGATCATATTTAGGCTAATAAGTAACTAAAATTTAACTTATTCTGCTAGATTCTGAATATCCAAGACACAACACTTTTCTTATCGTCTCTATTAAGACAAAGACACTTGGTTCATGTGTTCTTCATGTGCAGCACTTACAATACACTGCACTAAACCAATACACTAATACTAAACAAGTTCAAACGATTTTGTTCTTTTAAGTCTTCTCGCAATATTAGTATGATCGAGGAGCTGGATGACCTCGACGTTTACATGATAGTGAAGTCCATATTCGTGAGCTTCTGCATATTTTAAATGATTTTGTCAACGATCTTGATACTGAGGTCCTAGTGGAGATCGTCATTTTGGATGTACCAAGGTGCATTCACAATGCCTCGCAATACCTTATTTTGGAAACATTGAATAATTAAAATATTGCTCGGTTTAGTATAGCCCCCAAACCTGTATACCATAAGTCCACACGGGCATCAAAACTGGTTTCTATATCAATATTTTTTCTGGGTTGACAGCTTTGACTCTTGCACAAGCAGCCAATGCATGTTCAGTTCTCAATTGTAAAAAAAGTTAAGAAAATGATTGTTTTATAGCACGCGTCGCTCGATTTAATTATAGCAATTGTTAATTCTGGATCTATGCTATGTATATACAAAACAACAATGCAACGTACAAATACTAATACGAGTTTAGCGATCCGTACCCGAAGGTCAAAGCGGAGCCCTATTTTTGTCACTCTGTCTGTCTGCCCGTCTGTCCGTTCACATGTCACTGGCCTGTAGCTCGTAAATAGAATAAGTTATGTACAAAACTGTTTGAAAATTTTGTTTACTAAATAATTAATAAAATTAGGTATATAAAAAATTAAAGTCGGTGGTTACATATTTGAGTTTGGTATTGAAACTAGCCTCGAAGTGGAACCGGGAGCTCATTCCATTATCAAAATAATATTGGAGCCTCTGATTTGGGTTAAGTTAAATTAGAAAGTTTTAAACCATAATTACACATGTCTTATTTCTGTCAAGAAAATTTTACTCTAGATGTAGAGCCATCTACATCGAGACATCTACATCTATTTTATCATCACCATCATTATCAGCCTGCTATTGGGCTATCACTGTTGGGCAATGAGCATAGGTTTAGTTTAGCCATTCGCCTCTGTCTCTCGCCACTCGCAACCACGTATCGTATCGTATATATCGTATATACACCTTCGATTTAGTGGACAAAAAGAAAAATGTCCGTTCTTTAGTGGTTCGTTGTAGTGGTAAGTTATTCCCTTGGATTCCTGGTGGAAGCACAACTTTTTTTCCGAAGGGAAATTTGTGTGTCAGGTTTGTGGTGTAATTGAGTGTAATTGAGTGAGAGTGTGTGATGTCATTATTAACATTAAACTTAGTTTGAAAGCGTTTACATTATATTATTAAGATTTTTCAGACATGACTTCCATTAATGCAGTTCACTGACCTGATAATCTATCAGAGATTAAAAAAAAATTGCGACAATTTTTTTTCTTTTCAGAGGTTTCAAGAAAAATATAGTTAAATATTCTTAAGATGTACCTACCAACATTTTAATATTTAATAATATTCATAACGAAAGAGAATTTATAATGTTCTCTCGGCTTGGTCCCACTCTACTATATAGTTTGCCACCTTAAAGTAGAAAATATATCGCTCTGCTTTATTTAAATGAAATCCTAACATGACATTATAAGATAATGATAGCGCTGTGTATCGTAAAATGCTTTCATTCTTACAACCCCACACTAAGTTCAATGACTTGCGACGTGGGTACTGGAAAAATCAACATCACACACACAATCACAACCAGAACCAGAAACACAAATTTTCCTTGGGGAGTAAACTTGTGTTCCCGCCGGGAATCGAACCCTATACACCTGCTTAGAGGGCGAACGCCAGCCATCTACGCCAAAGAGCAGTTCATATGATATATGTATATGTAGTAACTAATTACTATACGTACTTAAGTAGTAACAAACAACGATGTTCCAGCTATCCTCGAGAACCAGTACCCAGCCTAGTTCTACCTTTAACCTCATCCTCGATTACCAACAAATGAGATAGTCTTCGAACGCTAGCCAGATCAGAAAATATATCTAATTTATTACTGAAAATGCTAGAAGAATTTCTGTGCGAAAATTCTCACCAAATCCCGCGGCATTACCTGAAGAAACTGAGCTAAATGTTTTTTCAGTTTAATTAAACAGCAGTCGCCACCAAACAAAACCACGAAGCCAACAAATCAATTTTACGTCAGGAAATTACTTTGTAAAGTTGAAAAGGGTTGCGCGATACGCTACCAAATTGAAATTCTTTTGTGTGCCCGCGCTTTTACATGTCCAAAATGTTACCTGACTCGTCGAATCATGGCGTAACGACATTTTTCGATCAAACTTTACAATACACTTTTTAGGTTCTCTAGGTTTAAAACGAAGTTTGAGCATGCTCGTAAAGTAGTCAGTTCCAGCCTTGGTAGCGATTCACAATCTCGTTTTATTTCAAATGGAAGACCATGCAATTGACAGTCATACGGTGGTGGCAACTTGGTTAGTAGATAATAAAACATAGAAAACATTATCAACCTCTTTCTATAAAAGACCGCAACCTATCTTATTAGGATATTTAGTGCTTTCCTCCGAACTGAGATTTCGCGCCTACATTTTATCTTTAGGGATTAAATTTAATAACCACCAAAAAAATAATCGTTGCCCTAAACAGCCTTATCCAAAAAAAATATAATATGTACAAATAAATTTTCATTTATTACCTTCTGTACCAAAATCTTTCGGGCTATTTAAGTCATGCCTGCACTACAAAAACTTTTCATAACCCAAAAAGGCCACGCGTGCACCAAATTTTAACTTGGGGTATAATTTAGATGGCCACCAAAAATAAAATAAAATTTCCTGTGACAGAACCGAATTGGATAACAGTAGGTTAAGGTATTTTTTAATAATTTATACAAAAATATTTATAATACGAAAAAAATTATTTATAGTAACTTATTTGGATGAAATTTTTAAATAAAATGCGAGTAGCTCAGCGATTATTCTGAAGATACTTGCCTTTTTTAGGTAAGCAGACTTTACGTTTATTGGTGATAATTTAATATTAAAATGGAGATTAAATTTTGGTAAGTACTTACGATTTTTTGGGCGTTATATTTCATTATATCTGGTGATTGCTTAAACCTAACCTAACCTTACGTGGCATACACGTAACATCCCTTGATATTTTCATTTACATCATTTTAAAATTGCCATTTCTGGCTTTTGGCTATAGTTTTAACATATTTACTGAAAAAATTAAGTTAATTACTTGTATTAGACGCTAACTGCTGAGAGACGGACGGATGGACAATGATGAACCACCCAAGTAAACTTATAGATCTCGCTTTGTTTGATCGATAATATTATTTGAAATGTTTTTTTTTTTTGTGACAGGCTAGTGTTTGACCACTATCTCACCTGATGGTAAGTGACGATGTGATCGAAGCTGGTAAACACACTAGACCTGGAATACGCAGGCTCTCAAGGATAACTGCCGGAACACCGTATTTGGCTTGCGGCAGACTTTCAACTTGATGGTGGTAAGCTACTTTGGTAGCAAGCCAGGCGAGCAACTCACAAAATGCTCTACCACCTCTCAAATGTCACCTGATTAGCACCACCCGGGGACCACGTGTAGGGAGTCAGACTTAAGGGGTATCCTCCTACGGACGTGGGTGACGGTGGTGTGGGTGCCTAAACATGTAATATAATGGTTCTTGTTTTATAATCTTACTTACTTTTAGCATATAAGTATTATATGTTTAGGCATTCATATCTCCCAGATTTTGTCAAAAATGGTAATAGTGATTTTTATTTTAATTGTGATAGTTATTTTGTGGTCTTAATTTTATTTAATCTTAATATTTATAAAATTTTAATGGTAATAGTAATTTACATTTTTAAAAAGTTTGGGTTTTGAAATCTGTATTAAAACGTTAATAGTAAATAATAAAAGATTATGTATACAAATTCATATTATATTCAGTAAGCATTACACTTTAAATAATTAAACGTAAGCAAAGCTTAAAAAACTGACTTCACCGCTTTATCTTCGGAACCTTGATTAGATTTAATGTATTGCACACGCATTATTAACTATAACTCAAAAACTAGAGATCAGATCTTGATCAAATTTCAATGAGACCACATTAAAAACACCAGCTCAAATTTCTTCAAAAAAAAAAATAATTATCAAAATCGGTTCACAACGAAAGAAGTTATGAGGTAACTTTTGAAGTCGGTCAAAAAACGAGAACATCGTCAATGTAGTCCACAGAATATTCCTTATTGAGGATAACTCAAAAACTACTAGTCAGAAACTACTCGTCAAATTTAAATGGGACCAATTGGAAAGCAACATCTTTCAAACTAAAAACGAAATCAGTTCATGTGGAAAGTTATGAGGTAAAAAACATTAAAAAAAAAATACAGTCGCCTCGAGTACCTCATCCGTTTTTGGGAAGTCGGTAAAAAATACAATATTCTACTGACAAACGCAAAGTTTTGCTGTAATCCGTTAGCCTAAATTAGGCAGCTCATACGGTAGCCTAAATTAGGTCAATAACTCCTAAAATAATCCTCAGCTATTGAAGCAGCATAAAACAAAAAGTTTGAAGCTCTGAAGTTCATTAACTAAATAAGCAATCCGACTAAAAGCTCGGCCCCGCCGAGGTAAGAAGCAATTACCAAGTTATGGAGTGTTCTTAGAGATTATCTCCGTTTTAATGTGAATCGAAAATTTCGGTTACCTTTTCCTATTACCTATTATTTTTCATTCGGGAGCTTAGGGAATATTTTATTAAATTATCTCGATCAATGAACATATTCTGCCACAAATCAGCTAAAATAGATAGATATAATTGAACTGCCCTAGTTGGCTTGGTCGAGCGCGAATTTACCTTTTTTAAGCAGAGAGTTTGATTCAAGGTAGCATTAAGTTTTCTCACCAAGGGAAATTTGTGTTTCTGGTTCTGTTGTGTGTGATGTTAATGCCATGTTAATGCACTCACGACACTTGTCAAACTTAGTGTGGGTTGTGAGTGTGAAAGCGTTTAAATTATCGTATATTTATTTTATTAAAATAAAGATTCAGAGAGGCTTTGCGGCATGTTGCTCACTGATACTTAGTGGTCTAGAGTATTTGCAATAACCTTTAAGCGTAGATTACATATATAGTGCGATTTGTGTTTTATAAAAGCTGTCGATATTTAATAAATATTAAAATTAGAGTAGGTTATTTTAAACGTTATAGTCTATTGATTTTGTTTATATAGCATTAGCCATGCTAGGCAGAACTATAATAAATATTGAATATAATTGTCCCCGTAAGACGTTAATAATAAGGAATGGATAATTTCTTCGCTTCAGGCAGGGCTTGAGTAGTTCAGCGGTTAGAGCAATAGATGCCCTATTGCTCTAACCTATGACACTCTATGGCCGCGGGTTCAAACCCCGCCTCAAGCAATAATTTTTCCTTTCTAAATTTATCAATACGTTATAGTCTAGTTTTTCATAACTATCTAATTTGATGGAAAGTTAATTTGTCAAGAATCTAGCAATTAATTGGTGGTGTTAATTAAGAAGACAATTTTGACGGTCTAGTAGCGATTTTTTTAAATAATATTATAATGTTTTCTATACGCATATTGAGGTCATCAAATTTACGAACTTGTATTCTTTTTTTTTATTTGAACTGTAGAGTGACTCTACATCTTATAGACTTATAGAATCGGGGCACCTCCCGTCCCTTTAGATGGATTTTTTATTGATTGCAATGCATTATTCTTAATATATAAAATTTTTGTTTGGAAATTTTCTAACCATTTTCAGTTAAAATCCATCTGCTTGGCTTAGACAATCATTCACAGAATATTAGAAATCATAGTTACCAAGCTGTATATAGCTTCACTATGATAACATGTATATAAATAAGTTACTCGAGGAAAATAACTCGAGTATTGGTGATACATGTTGGCGTTATGTTATTTCTAGTTACTGACATTTTTTGGTATGTATAGAACCCGTAAATCAGCTAGAATTATCCAACATTTCCATTCGAGACCACTTAATAATATACTTTTAACAAAACGCTCGCTTTCAAAATTTTCCACTAAAGATGAAAACGTTTAATTTGCATTATATATTGCCTTCGGTTCAATGAAACCGTTTAAAGTCAGTAACCACATTTTCTGCGCCATGAAACATCAAACGAAACATGATTACCGTTTACCACTTCACAAATTACGGCTTACAGTCAACGATTAGGAATCACATGAAGCTCAAGCCTATTTATACATAAAAAGGCATCGTCTAATTAATGCCACATGAAAAGAAAATAAAATCAGCTATTTTTACCATTTTCCCTTTATTTCCCCCTGAAAATATTTAAAGCATTAATCAATTGAGCATTAATGCTTTCACACTCACAGCCCCTAACTAAGAACCTCACTAAGTTACCTCATAACTTCTTTCCACCTGAACCGATTTTGAAATATTATTTTATTTGAAAGATGTTGCTTTCCAATTTATATTTGATCAAGATCTGACCAGTTGTTAATAATGCGTGTTTAATACCTCTTATCTGATCAAAGTTCCGAAGGTAAAGCGGTGAAGTCGGTTTTTTAAGCTTTACTTGCGTTTTATTATTACTTATAAATATCCAATTAGTTCTTGACTCACAAAACTCAAGCATATTCCCTATTAATTAGTGAATATTTTCTCAAATCCTACTTAATCAGACACATTACTTATTACAGACAAGATCTCAAGAACTATTTGATTTAGTTAGGGAAGTTCAAGCAGAGGAAACTCTCAATTAGCTGATAATATTTCCTATTTATGGACTAGTAAAGTTCGGGAAAGTCAAGATATATCACGACTTAGCGACATTTCTATGAAGTGGTAATAACAGCTGAACACAGCGGGGGACAATATTGCGGAGTCAATAATTGGAAAATATTGTGCGGAGGTTTACGACGACCCTCGCAGCTGGACGTTTTCAACATGCGATATTGCTGTATACACAGTGTCATGTACTCATGGCCTTATCTCTCGAGCTTGCCAACGTATTTTTCCGTTTAAGAAATCGGTTGATACGTATTACTTAGAAAATAAACGGGATGGTCTTTAATTGACTCGTATGAACGTTGCTGAAAACGTATGGTGAGCACTTTTAAGGATTTGACCACTATCTCACTAAAGTGAAGATGCGGCCAAAGATTTATCATGCTTGCTCACTGATATTCACTGTAGATAGATAGATATACTCTATATTGGACACCTAAAATAACAATGAACACAAATAGAAATGTCAGTAAATAATTATAAAAGTGTAACAATAGGCGGTCTTATCACTGAGAGTGATCAATCCAGAAAACCTTTGGATGAAGAGGAATAACGCAATATAATACGTCGTTCTAAGTTCAGAAAAGTTCAGAACAGTGATAAAAAAACAGAAGATATATAAATTATAAGTTTACCTATACGTAAATAAATACTATATTGTTATAAAATATCACTGTAAGACTTGTAGACACCCAGATTATACCATTCAGGGAACAAAAACGCACGCAATTAGTTCCACTCCTTCGTTGTAAGTACGTATGATACGTAGAAGTGAAACACTTCGAGCAAACTCGACGTATGTCAACCATAAATGGACGATGTTTAACAGTTTGTCTTGTTTTTATCGTAGTGAGGGACTCTACAGGTATATTCATAAGTAAAGTAAGTTAAGGTATATTCTTAGAATATTTTTGTAGCATAAGATCTGACATCACCAAAGTCAGGTTAAAGACAAAACAGTCGGTTAACCGTATAGAGCCTGAATGTAATGTACGAGTGTGTTGTATTTATATGAGTTAATGTGTAGATAGATACTTGTGTCTTATTGCCTTATGAAACCATGTCACCTGATGAAACTTTAATAATAACGTGGTTGGTCTATAAACGGCATTATGAATCTTTAATCAAACAAGTGTCTGCAAATTTACCTCTGCAGCATTAAGCCCGATTCACTTAGCTAAATGCTCCCCTAACCAAACATTGTTCGTGTGTAAGTAAACTACACTAACGATATGCGTGGGCAATTCATCTTCTGTTAGTTAATAATGTCACAGTCAGCTACGCGGAAGGTAACAAGGTTAACAATTTGTGGCAGTAAATTAAACTGTAACTTAAGTTCTGTAATTCAGAGCTTGGATTCTTAACTGACAAGCTAACATCAGACACAATGCTAACGTTAACCACTCAGCTACTTTGCAGGCAAGCCAATCTGCAATGAGCGTACATCGTTTAATACATACAAGCCATGTCTAGGAAAGCTAAATCATTGTACGCACTTAGTTGGCAAAATGTTTTAGTATTGCAATTTAGAGGGACAGTGCTGTTATGAGCAATGTGCAATCATTATCTCTGATTATATACACTGATACTTAAGTTTGGTAACTATACATATAATGAGTATGGTAATGGTACAAAGTAAATTAGGTATGGACTAATATTTCAGTTTAGTTTTAGATACTACTGCATGTAATCACATGAGGCCGTAAATTTATTCTATAAATCTCAACCGCACATTTAACAATTATCATAGTCTGTGGCCTGCTTGCAATCATATTCACTCAACACTTCAAATCAAACCATTTTATTTCATATATTTTTCCATACATATTCAAACTGAAAATGAGAGAGAATTATTTTTGCCGTTGCCGAATATTTAAAGCTAGCTTGTATTCAATTTATTTTAATTAGGCAGGCGCTGCAAAGGAATGGGAACATGTACGAACTACCGGGCTAACTGACAACGCCACCCACTCTGATGCATAGAGGTTGGGAGGTGTAATTTTTCTAGTTAAGGTTAATAATAATATAATCAAATAATAATTAAGTACTGTTACGTACTAACTTAGGTCCTAAAATCATCAACACTAGTCTTAACTAGACATGACATGACTAAATCAGAGAATTAGTCTTAACTAATTCTCTGATTTAGTCATGTCATGCAGTGATGACGTTTGATTTTGACAGCCATTCAACATTAAGTAAGTATTTTAACAGACTTCGTTGATAGTTTATAGTTTCGATAGTTGCCATTAAAATACTGTCAGTTCATTCAGTAAATAGATACCTATTTTAAGCCGTCGCAGTCGCAAGGTATTTTTTTTTATTTGAAAAGGGATTCAAGTTTGCCAAATTTGGTGATGAGAGTCATGTGTCTTGCCTACTGCAGTGCAGTCCTTCCCCCTAGCCATTCTGCAAGCCAAACTTTCTCTATATTTGCGATCGTCTCGCGAGTTATTGTAAAACTTAGCAAAACTAAAGGTCTTTGAATAAAATCTAAAGAATTTTAATTTTAACTATATCTTATTCGCAAAATCCACCATTCCCTAAACTATGACGTGTAAGCATTTACTGCGGCGTAACGAAACTTCTCTTGGTACATAGTTTAAATCTTTAGCACAATGTTATCTGGTCGAAAACAGCAGAAGTCGTGGTAACAAGCTTCCGCTGAATGGAACAACTTGGGCCGAGTCAGCGGAGCTCGCAAATAAGGCCGGGAATCCTTACTTGTCCACTTACAAGTACCTCTGAAGAGTGTACCTCATCAGAAAATCGAAGACGCCGTTAGTTCAAACTACACGGAAATTAAAAACTGCTGGAGGATTGGAAATTGATACTTTCATAGAGAACACTAATTGCTAAACGGCTTGTACTGAGGCACCAACCCGCACTGACCAGCGCGGTGGATTAAGATGGATAACTCCCATCCTGTAAGAGCAGGCTCCAAGTGCCAGCAGTAAGAACATAACGGGCTGCTAACGAATACAATCTACATCACATAATAGGGATAATAGATTGATACCAAAATAAAAGAAAACAATAAATATGTTTGACTACGACAATATTTCTTGATTTATTTTTTGAACAATCATTATTAATTAATGCATTTTTGTCTCAGTTGAAATATTATAAGGCTCTGCTTTTACAGAGAGATTTAACTCTCCCAAAGTAGATACAGTCAGTTTAAAGAATATATACATAATCTAAAATAGTCCATAAGATCTGATTGGCTTCATTTGTATGGACACAGTTGTAACAATAATAATGATGAGAATGGTAAAAAATCATTTGTAACATAGTTTAAAATATCATAAAATGTTGTAGAAATGTTCAATAATACGATAGGGCATAGGATACCTAGACATGATAAGACCTTTCATGTAAGACCAACCTGACATGAAGGTCCTACATTTGACAAATATTCTCTTACAAAATAATTCACTTTATAAATTACATACAATAGATATTGTTTATAGTTCATTAATCTAGGTAATTAGGTATCCTACAGTCTATAATATGTTTAAATTTTAAAAAACTAATGGAATATATTCTGAGCATAGGTTTTCTGCAAAAAAAAATATAGCACCGTTGTCAGTTTAGTCCTTAAATCGTGGTCTATAGGTCGAAACATCTTCTATAAGCGTTTTGGAAATTTTTATGTCATGCTACCTAGCTCTGGGACAAATGCATAGGAGACTTCCCGATTAACCAACTACAATTTCAAACGATCAGTATGCAATAATTACGTCAAATGATCCTGTTAGTTTATAAGTAGTCAGACTGCGTTCATGCCCGTTTTATCTTATCAACCACATCGGATGGTTACATCTATTTGACGCTAACTGTACCTACTGAGAGATAAAAAGTCCCTTCTTGTGAATGCACTTAAGTTTCTTGCTTTAAATGAAGACGCTGCAGCGCATCTACATAATTACAATCTAGGTATGCGTCTTATTACTTCTAATATGAAAGGACTTGATCTTGCGAACTGTTGACTTCTCACTATTGTTGCTTTTATATAAATAAATGTCTCATTTATGTTTTTTTTTTCATTATTTCAGAAACTGTAACCTGAAAGCGCTGTTTGTGAGTAGTTTTTATTAAAGTAACATCGTAACTCGCTCGTAGCTCAACGCTGATCTATTTTCTCATGTTTACGGATATATCTTGTTAACTCCAACACTGATAGACTTTAGCAACTTCGCGCAACGTTTTATAGGTAACAAACAACATTTCCATTAATTGTTAATTAAACTTGCATCGATTTTCCCGCAGAGCGCCAAAGCACTTTTTTATTCCGGTCCTTAATCGAGTTTCCTTTATCCCACCTGAAGACAGTTTCTGAGTTTGTTGTGGCTACCGACTTTTCAAGATAACTTTTATCTCCAGGTTTCTAACAAGGCTTTCGTTTTACAGCGCTCGACGTTCGCTGTTGTCACAGAACTTCACTAAACTTAAATTAGTTGTTATGCGTCAGCCATCGACGTTACCGCATTATGCTGGAAACTTTGCAAAGCGTATAGCGTCACTGTTGTAGTATTGGAGTCATAAATTCTGCTAAGCACTTCATTTTGTAAATATTTATGGCGCCGCCGCCGCCGTCGTAGAAAGCTCCACTTCCAACCGGGGGGCGATTTTGAATCCTACGACGGATTTCAGCATTCAAGGTAACGATCTGATGAAATCCATAGTAGTAATGAATTAACTAGTTCTCTCCTGGTTTCCTACCCTGTTTATTATCCTCCACATATCAACATTTACCATCAGGCCCCCTAGCCTAAACGCTTCGTCCCTATTATATCAAAAGAAACGCTTTCAAATGTAAAAGACCTTAAAACTCGTATACATAAGGTTTAAAATATCTCGACTTGTTATTTAGCGCTCACCGAGATTGCTCAGTTACAGACAAGCAATTTTAAACCCTTTTTCATGAGTTTTTAAGTCGCGTTTTGGTTTTAGGCTAGGGCTATGTGAGAAAGTGATCAAATGATAGCCTATAAGAGATTTTTTTTTAATGTTGGACAACTGCTTAATATATATTTATCATATAGTTATTTATCATATAATAGTTTTGATAATTATTAAGAGATATCAGTTTGTTTGATTATATGTAGTAGGCTCAGACAATTTTTTAAAAGTGGTAATGATTTTACGTTTGTCAGATAGTTGTACTAAAATTTGACTGTCATACGAACTTAAAAATAAAAAAAACAGTAAACATATTACGTGAAGAAGTCGTGGCTTGGAGATTGAGTAACAGTATTATCTGATCCAACAAATCCTACCTTACCAACTGTAACGTTTTTTACATGTTACAAATAAGCCTGATTATAAGGAGCATATATTATATTTCAACGATCCAAATGTCGAAGAAAAGCTGAACGAGTATCAAATACGGACACCGTACGCATCGTCTGTCGTGATGCCTATTATCGAGTGAACAGTTAGAGGAGCTCTGGTAATAGTGGCACTAGATAATAGTGAGGAAGAGGTTAGATAGTGGCACAACCAATCCGCAAAGACAGTCCCAGATCAGTCTCCTGATCATAGTGCTTGTAACTGTGTTGAAATATCGAACTCTCAATCAAAATCAAAATGTGTATAGTACATATCCCGTATCAGCCATAAATATCAATCAAAGCAACCATGCTTACTTAAAAACTTTAAAGTATTGGAATTGGCTATAAAAGACACGAAACAATTTTTTTATCACATAAATTACCTTTATGAACACAAAATACGAACATTCCGAGTAATCTGGCACAATAACGACGACATATTTCATTCTGATAAATAAAAAAGAGTCTTAACAGTTATAACACATACGGGTACAATTCAATACGAATGAACATACACGAGTATGAATGGAGGAAGTAGGATAAAAGGGAATCTGTCGAATTTTAATCAGCAAAGGGGGTGATAATAATCTCCGCCAGGTGTGATCGCATAATCAAAATCGCGAGAGTAATCATTTGTAAAATTAGGATCAAAAAGATACAAATATTCCTACATATAGACAGGTATTTGTATTTTTTGATTCGTACTTTATAGGCTTACTTATATAAATCCCCTACAGTTTATACAATTACCCTTAGAACGATGCAATTTTATACAGAAAGCACAGATCAACGATGCACTACAGATATTGAATTTACTAAATAAAAAATCACAAAATGAAAGTGTTTCATAATTTCTAAATGAATATAATATATATTATAATATATCCGATAACTTTTATTGCGCTACTCGTACCCTGCCATCATCATCTGTCCAAATTGTCAACCGAAGAAACTGTCTTGCACTCCGGATTCCAAATTATAATGTACTGTTACGCTATAGTTTACACCGAGCTGCTAGCTGGTGCCGGTATTTTTAGCCCCTGACGAAAAAGAGGGATGTTAAAAGTTTGTAATGTGTATGTGTGTATCTGTGTCTGTGTCTCCCAAACGACTACACCGATATTGATTTAGTTTTTTTTGTTTGTGACTTTATCCAGTGTTACTATGTTTCGAAAAAAATAAAATCAACTGATAGCTGATTTGAATAAGCAAATCCTATTCAGGAAAATATTGCTGGACTGATCCACCAAGTCATCTACTGACAGACTCTAACCAAATGTTCATACTATACTTAAACGGTTTTACTTTAATTCTTATACTCTTTAATAGATCAGCTTCATAAAACGACTGAACAATTTGTCGTCAGACAGGTTGAACCATGGTTGAACACTAGCCCGAGGCCCGTGATCCGAGTGTAGCGCGACCTTTGTGCTCGATGAAGCACACAATGTATGTAATGGGGGCCATTACGAGTATCTCCTTGTTCAAGCGTGATGTTAGGTTTGTGGCGCTATGCCCTTTTACCACTATAATCTTTTGCCCGCAATGTCACATGCGGTTGCAATTGCAGAAGAGTTTTTAATACGAGCTACATAGGTTAGAATACACATAACCTTTAGCCATTACGTGTTGGCGATTAGATGCCTATGATTGGCTCTTTTCAATTTGTGGTCAATATTGCAATTATAAACATACTAGCCGTGCCCCGCGGCTTCGCCGGCTATTATCAAGTTAAAAAGTAGCCTATGTGTTAATCCTAGATATAATCTATGTACATTCTAAATTTCATCGAAATCCGTTCAGCCGTTAAAGCGTGAAGAGGGAACAAACATACTTACACACTTACACACAAACTTTCGGATTTAGGATATTAGTAGGATTAGTAGGATGCTCATATATTCTGCCATGGGCTTAGTTGGGCGTTCGTGCGTTCTAAGCAGCGGGTATCGGGTTCGATTTCTGGTGGGTACACAAATTTTCTCCTTAAAGGAAATTTGTGTTTCTGGTTCTGGATGTGATTGTGTGTAAGATGTGAATGTTTCCGGCACACACGACACAAGTCATCGAACTTAGTGTTAGGCTGTCAGTGTGAAAGCATGTATGTCAATTCTAATCAAACCGTATTCGACAATATAAAAAGACTAAAACGGCTACTTAAACAGCGTGACAAGTGAAATAAAACTCTCTTCAGAAGAATTCATCAGATCTTTAATTTTAATGGCCAGTTAGATTATACTACAAAAATAAATATTACTACAAACCTAAAGGTAGTATAAACTTAACTCATATTTTCGTCTTTACTGCTTGTTTTTTAACTTTGCTTAATAAATATAAGTATCTAGCTCGACTCTACCATTTAATAATTTAATAATGAGAACTTATATTTCCCCTTTCCCCCGTGGAGTATCCCGTGGCTATTATTTACACGGATAATAACATTTTCGGCTTTTAATACGTTATGTTAAATTCTAGTTTTACGTTTTTTTTTTTTTTATTTGTGACAGGCTAGTGTTTGACCACTATCTCACCTGATGGTAAGTGACGATGTGATCGAAGCTGGTAAACACACTAGACCTGGAATACGCAGGCTCTCAAGGATAACTGCCGGAACACCGTATTTGGCTTGGCGGCGGACTTTCAACTTGATGGTGGTAAGCTACTTTGGTAGCAAGCCAGGCGAGCAACTCACAAAATGCTCTACCACCTCTCAAATGTCACCTGATTAGCACCACCCGGGGACCACGTGTAGGGAGTCAGACTTAAGGGGTATCCTCCTACGGACGTGGGTGACTCAGCCCCCAAAATACGTTTTCTGTAATCTTTTGATCGCTTACATCAGTGCGATATAGATCACGTATAAAACTAATATGTACTCTCATTCAACAGTATTTATTCGTTTCATGAGATCACAACGTCAGCGTTAGGACCCTTTAATAAAGATATTTCAAATAGCACAGAAAACTTTGAATTTCTTCTTGTTATTTACAGATTGCGAATCACGATTCCGAGACCAAATGTGGGCGTATTTACCGACCCGCAGGTAAACTTCGCTTGCAGTTAAAGAGGAACTTGGGAGGTTATATCGCTCGTTAGGGACCTTAAACGATGAGAACGCCCGGACCTTTGTGAAGTACTCTACTAACAACATTAATATTTAAGATGCAATAGTAGAAAGGGCTGATCTTGATGTCGGTTCTAAACTACTCTGGTAGGTTATATAATGAATGAAAATAGGTTCAATTAGAGTCTTAATGTGGTAGGAAAAGTTAACTAGTGTTTTCAAATGCGTTTGCCAGCACGTAAAAGCTATCATTTCATCTGTAAATTCGAAAAATAAAAACTACATCAAAATTGGTCCAGCCGTTTAAAGGAGTTCAGTCACATACACACGTACAGAAAAATTATATTTTTTAAAAATATATGAAGAAAATATTACAGTACGAATATTTAAGTCCTTACCGTACGACGCAGAGTACAATTTTCAGAATTTAGCCGAACAGAATTCTTAGTAAAAATACAGTTGAATTGAAAACCGCCTCATTTTTGTGAAGTCGGTTTAAAATCAGTTTTCAAAACAGATTTCAAAATTAAATTGGAATAGATTCGATCAGTAGCCAAATATGTAGCGGTTGAACCGGACTTTGTGACCTGAGTGCAGAGTGTTTTAGCCACACAGCCACTCGATTGAAGAGCACTCGCCTCGCTAAGAGCCTTGGAACAGTTTGGAATGCCTCTTCACTGTTACTTCATTGACCTGTTTTGTATTACTAAATGGCTTTTGAATTAAATTGAAGTATTATAGGTACCGTGCAAATTGCAAATGGTCGGATTGTAATGAACTTAAAAGCAAAGCTTAAACAAAACGACTTCACCACTTTATCTTCGGAACCTTGATCAAACTCAATGTATTAAACACGCATTATTGACCATAACTCAAAAACTACTGATCACATCTTGACCAAATTTAAATGGGACCAATGGTAATTAATAATACAGTCAAATTGAGTACCTTTTCCTTTTTTGTGAAGTCGGTAGATAATTGGAACTAAAGAGTTATTAACTATAATAATGGTTTTGTTTATTACGGACGACATAATGAAGGTCGCAGGAAGACGCTGGATGCAGGCCGCTAGCAACCGTTTATTTTGGAAATCTT
Organism: Lomographa bimaculata; assembly: GCA_948107665.1. Classification (NCBI taxonomy): domain Eukaryota; kingdom Metazoa; phylum Arthropoda; class Insecta; order Lepidoptera; family Geometridae; genus Lomographa; species Lomographa bimaculata. The sequence continues at coordinate 9,524,521 of OX403603.1, forward strand.
TGGGGGAGGCCTATATCCAGCAGTGGACTTCTTGTGGCTGAGATGATGATGATGACGATGATTATTAATTAGGAGTAATAATTTTTATTTTTTATATTGTATGTGATATCTGACAAAATTGTTTAAAACCAGGTCTTTGGTAAATAAAAAATATATTGTGATGACGCTAGACGCGCTCTCCTATGCCTATGCTCTCAGTAAAAATACATTTTCTATTGATCTTTTGTTTCTATAAAAATAGCCATACTAAGCAGAACTATATAGCCTAGCATGGCTATGTCTTACGAAAAAAAAACTTTTTGTGGACGTTATCAAAACAATGTTTAGCTAAATGCAATGAAAGAGCCAACCGTCTCCCCGCCCCTGCGTCCGCCACTGCTAACAAATATGGATGCTGGCCTCTACAAAAACTAGACGCACATCAAGCATGAATCTCGAAGATTTTATTCTATTTAAAATAATGCTATTTTTCAGTACAAAAAAAACACTGCAAAATAATATACGATTCGCGTGTCAGTATCGTTTAAATGATCACACTCGTATGTAACAGCAACGGCCTTAAAACGAGTAATCGATTTGTAAATGCAATAATAGCAAATCAAAAAACGTTAAATGATAGCTTGCATGCTTCTTGAAGATAGCATGGGTGCTATCTGATTCATCTCTCACCTTTAGACGAACAATAAAGCAAAAAGAGTATTTTCGATCAGACTTCCACTTTTCCAGCACTGACTATCTTGAGTAACTTGGTACATCATTAACTACAAAGCTCAAATGAAAAGTGGACGAAGTGTTTTGCTTCCACACTAATTGTGCAAACCGCAAAGGAATAGAACTCCTTGGCTGAGTTGTGTTTCCTGTTAATATAATATAGAAGTATCTACAGTTCATCGTCAACCTCATCGTCAATAATAACCATCAGTTAAGATAGTGGTATATAAAAAAACTTGCCTAAATCGAATAAAAAAATGGGTAATTGGTTTAAGTCTCGTACAATTGTAGGTATATAAAAATGTAAAATAATTTTGATCCAGTAATCAAGAGGTTTTCTTCTAAATTTACATGTATTTATTGTATGGAAACACCTTTAACATTTTCTATGAAACAAACTAGCAACTTGTGCCCATTGTATATCCCCATCACATCTTCCTGAAACGCAGAAAGAGGTTGACTAAAATTTAGCAGCACTGTAGCATATCCTAGTAGATAATACGTTTGCACAAACCGCAGACCAAAGCCACATGTCACGAATATGGCAAGGTAATACTGTGGTAATACTGCGCATTTAAAAATGCAAGTATCACTTGCTAACATGTTACTAACTGGCTGGTTTGGGCTGGTTACTATTTATGTAGCCACAACAGCACGGATTTGGACTGCGGCCTTCTTATGTTTTAGCTTGAGGTTTATCTTCTGGATTATGCACATGGATATAATAAAAAGCCCGCGAGCATACTTATCGTTTAAAATTTTAGAATTAAAATGTATACCTCCTTCTTGGAACGAATTAAAGTTCTGCTCGTCCCTTTTTACCCGAGTATGGCGAAGTAAAAAGGAAGGTTATGATTTTAGCACAGTATGTATGCAGGTATGTTTGTTTATATCGTTGAATTCGTTTCAATTCTTCGGGTGTCTAGGTTAGGTCTAGGCTAAAAAATACAGTCGAATTGAGTAGCTCCTCCTTTTTAGTGTCAGTAAGTCAGTAGACAAAATGCCGTCTGTCATAAGTCATAAAGTAGTGACTTAATTAGTTAAAATTAACATAACAAAATATTATACATTCAAGATTAGTATGAAATAAAAGAGTTCTAAAATTTGATTTCAAAAATATATAAACCCATGTGGTGATAAAGTAGTTTTTTTTTTTTAAGCTATTGCATAGCTTCTATCGTTGGCCTTGAGCGTGGAGACCGAATCCAGAAATTCCATAACGAAAATAACCTAACACCCCCCACTCCGACCGGCACAGCGGTGATACTTTTTAGTTTTGCCATCTATCGATGAATAGCAGAACTTTTAATGACTTTTTTGAAATATCACGCTTGTCTCTTTAGTTCAGCAACTCGCCTCTAGGTGGCAGGAAAAAAAATACTGCATAAATAAAATAAATAAATAATTATAATTGCACAAGTTGATAAAAAATGCTATGAAATAGCTTTACCGCGGCAGTCCCCGAGTGCCACACGTCTTTTTTAGTTTTAAATAATAGTACTAGTATGTAGATGGGTTTTATTTTTTAAACTTACATCTTGTTTACACGTTATTGTAATATATCATCCATAATATATAATACAGTGTGATGTGAAAGATAATATCTGTATGGGAATAAACCATGGTTTTATAAGCATGGTGGGTAAAATTAGTATAATAGTAGTTACTAGTATCATTTAAGACATCGTAATTCCTTCCTGCTACGGGAGGCTGGGTTCTTATGACCGGTTTCTAACAAGAGTGACATACACCAGCTCTCACAAAGTAGTATCAACTTGATACATAAGTTAAATATTTACTTAACACAAACTTAATTTTAATAGTTTTACTATTATATACCTTTGTGAAGAGAAATTAACTGATTTTCGATTCGAAATTGGGATGAAATTTCATATGTAGATAGTATTGTCGAGAAGACATAAGCTACCTTTTCAGCCTGATTAATGAACTTAAAAGCAAAGCTTAAAAAACCGAATTTACCGCTTTATCTTCGGATAGAACAGATTTAATGTATTAAATACGCATTATTGACGATAACTCATAAACTAGTGATCAGATCTTGATCTAATTTAAATGGGACCAATTGGAGAACAGCTTTCAAACAAAAAGCTTTCAAATAAATTTTCAAAATCGATTCACGATGAAAGAAAGAAGAAAGAAGTTATGAGGTAACACACATAAAAAAATACAGTCGAATTGAGTACCTCGTTTTTTGTGAAGTCGGTAGAAAACCACAGTAAATCTAATTGGCAACACTGTCACTTCATCAATAATAGAATCTTTTTAAGCCCGAACATCCCACCGATAAGCTACTGTCATACGTCGTATAAAGAATACGTTCTTGTTACAAATAAAAGGCTATAAATCATTAATACGCTATTAAAACGTAGCAATTCCCCACCAAAGAGATTGTGTTGAGACATTACGACGGCAGTTAACTGCAACGAGCCATCATTCTGATAGAACCATTACGTTTAAGTTTAATGATTATTTGAAGCTACTCATAATTTTGTGTCATTTATATCTCGCTGGGAATGATGCTCATTAAAGCCGTTACATAAGGCGGCTATCGCAATGCAATTTACGCTTTCCGATGCAAAGTGTTCCTGCTATTGAATTGAACAGCTTTTAACGCAGTTTCGTATAGCATATCTATAACAAAACATTGCAAACATTTTTCGTTTTTTTTTTATGCTAAGTAGGTAAGCATTTGACCACTATCTCACCTGATGGAAAGTGATGATGCGGCCGAAGATATGACATGCTTGCCTAGAAGATACCTATTCACTCTTGACTTAAAGACCTTGACTTGAAGATCCTTTGAACGTTTAATTCAAGGAATAACAATGGCAAACATCAAAGAAATCATTGTTTCACAGCTTACTGAGATCAAAGACTTGTATTACGGGTGCCAAAAATATGTACATCACACAAAATCTCACCCAGAACCAGAATGACAAATGTCCCTTGAAATTATTATTATATTCCTGCGACAGATATGGATTACATTTTGTATGGAAATCTCGGCAGTGGTTACATATTTGAGCCGTTTAGTGTTGAGACACTGGGTCCGTCGGGACCGGGAGCTCATTCTATTTTCAAAATTCTATCAGAGCGCCTGGTTGAGGCGACGCGTGACCAAAATGCTGGCACTTATTTGGCTCAACGTATTAGCATTGCAATTCAGAGAGGCAATGCAGCCAGCATGATGGGAACGCTACCCACTGGTAGTGGGCTTGAGCACTTGAGTTACCTATAGGCTCGATGTCTTGTAGGGAACTTGGTTCTTTGCTGTATTTAGTTTTAGTTTAGTTTTAGGAAATATAGGCAATTGGCCCGTAGATTGATTTTGTATACGTTTTTTTGACATACGAGACTAGCATGTTGCTCCCATATGGTAAACGTTACGCTTGCCTTTTACAGTTCAATGTCATCCAGAGTTTTGGACTTATATAGTTCAACATTCTGCACTGCATAGCACTGTGCTCGTCACTCAGAAATGTTAGATATTAAATCTCTCTATGCCCTTATCACTGGAAACACTGCCCTTCAATCTGAAATACATTAATGCTTGCACACTACTGCTAGCTGTTGAATGTCTGGTGATGGTATGCACTGCCCTTCAAAAGACGATTCTTTAACAGGACTCTACCACTACAAAGAGTTTTACCACTACTAATAGTCTATATACAACATTTTATAGGGTAACCCTGGGATAAGGCATATTTTTCTTATCATCCCTACTGACGTTACATCTGGTGTATCATATACCAAGTTTCTTTTTATCTCGATTAATCCAATGCACATGTTAACTGTAGAGTTATATGTTTCCGCTAGGCTTGAAAACATTGTACCTATATAATCGTTGTCGATACCTATACTCTACTATTTACTGAAATATTTTAAATGCATGACAATTTTATTATTACTCTGGTCTTGCTTTCTCTTCCACGCTGCAAGGAAAATTAATTAAAATAATGAAAAGAAGAGAATGAGAATTATTATTTTCGAGAATGTTCGCTTACGCTTAGTCGCTGCAGGCAGTTTTATTCGTTTAAACACGTTTTCTAGAGCTCGTTTCCTTTCCTAGTTTTTCTTCATAGTTGTACAATGTTTATAAAAGAAAATGTCCGATCAACATGAACACAAGAACAAAATGACCTGCGGCGAGGGTCTGCAAATGCTTCGAGTTAGATACTGTGGAAAGAGTAAGATGAAAAATGCTCCTGGCAAGTAATTATTCGTGTTCAAAAAAAATGATTGGATCCTGTTTGAAACCTAAATAACCAAATAACCTAATAACCCAAAATGTGGGCACATTATCCTTAGAAATATGTAAGAAGTGTTAATAAAAAGAACTAAGTACTTTTTTAACTGATAATCTTCACATCTCTGTCCGTTCGCCGGAGAATTGAATCGAACGTTGTTAGAGATAATGTTGCGATTTATCAGTGCCTGTTTTAAATCCACCGTGGAAGTAAGCATCCGCTGGCAATTCCTTTAGCGCGGACAGAACAATAAGTAACGCTTAGTTCCACGCCCGTGCACTAGGGGGCGCTTTCTACGACCGGACTCTACCCTAATACTGCTATTACTCACAAATCTTGCTGTTACGTTTATAGTTTTTATTGTTACGGTCGCCTTTAGTACCCAAGGAGATGAATGTAGCTCGTAATGTACTCAAATTCGAAATAATGAAACGTTACTTTTAAGTAGGCATTTTGAAATAATTAGAGGTAATAAATAAGCTTTTTGGGTGAGAAGAATGTATATACTCGTATAATATATGGTGGGTGCAGGTAATTTAGGGTGGAATTGATATGATTATAGCAGCCTAGTATTTTTTTTTGGCAAATTTTAAGATTTTGAAGCAGCCGCTTTACCCGACTACAGTGAAGCAAAAAAGATGGTTACGATTTTAGAACTGTATGTGCACAGCGTTCAAATTTATAAACTAATTGCTACGTATGTGGTATCGTTGAACTCATCTCATTTCTACGGGTGTCTTGGGCAAGGTTTTTTTTTATAAAAAACAAACTGTCACCCTTGGCGCACCTTAAAGTAGTGACAAAAAAATAGTCAGACCTGTCATGACTATCAAAAACTCTAAAATCATCTTCAAATTTTTTTTGTGTCATTGAGAGAGGATACTACAAAGTCGTTTGCCTGATGGTAAGCGTCACACTTACCTATTATAGTTTAGTGGCATACAGAGTTTTATAACATTTATATGTCGCTAGTCTGGCATTAAAAAAAAGTATCTATATCGTAGAATTTATATTTTTTGTTATAATTTATAAGAAGTTATTTCTTACTAACAGAATTTCGTTATTTGACTTTCGTCTGGTTATTGCTACATTTTACCACTATCTTATGGATATATATACCTGATGGACAACGACGATTTGGCCGAAAATGTAGCACGATTGTCTGGAAGATACCTATTCACTCTAGATTTAAAGACTAGATTATACAGTTCGAAGAATAAAGACGTATTGGCCTGATTGTATCTGAAACATGTTTCTAAACATGTGTAGCTTAGACGTACTTGGATGATTGAAATGAGGCTGGTCGTATTGGTCAGCCACGTTCGATTATTTTTTACTTCCCTTTGGGACGTACTATTTACATACATCCTTTGACGATTTATAGTCAGCGCTCTGGTCCTCTAACTGTATATTTACTTACATTACACCCCTGTTTTTAAATAGAGTGAGAAACGCGTCCACATATTCGTTATTCTAGTGATTTTTTACCTACTTTCCGTGCGTTTGAGATGAAAATTATTTAATACGTAGAAATTGCTCTTAAGAATGAAATATTTACTGGGAACTTACTGGGCTAAGTACTAGTTACTAGAAACACTTAATTTATGGGGGTTGTTTCAAGATTCATAATATTATATCATCTTTATTGAAGTGTGCGCCGAGTGAGAGACTTGGATATATTCCGATATACCTCTTATTAAAATAAATATATTTTGATAACATCAAATAAATTGGATATTAAGCAATTCCTAGAAGCAAATACAATATTTTGTGAGTATCGGTTTTTTAACAATCTTAGTATCGTAATGACGAAATCTTATATCGATGAATAATTAAACTTTGTAGAGGAAAAACAGGCACCTTTGTCATAATGAGAGTGTCTATTGCCCGAGGCGCTGCACCGCGGTCCGCCATAAATCATCGAGCCACTCTGACCCGCCCTCCCCCCGGATAGTGAAGTGCAATGCATCCGTCATTGTGCTATCGATAGTTTCTTATTTCTTTAGATTACTTAAACTACTAGGTACGTCACTTATGAAAGCGTTGCTGTGGTCTCGAGTTGATGTTTTTAAAGTTTTACTTACATCTTCTGTACAACATCAATATAATATGAAAAAAAAAATTACTAGCTCCGCCCCGCGTTTATTCGCGTATTACCCGCGTAAGCCTCGGACCCGCGAGAATTCCGGGATAAAATTTTCTTTTATAAGAACCTTCTCCTAACAATAATTAACAAAGAATTAGCGATTTTTTTCCATCCTTTCACGCGTGATGCGAACACAAGCTAAATTTATAAGTAAGTAAGTTAACCATTTTCTTACATTTTTAATCTAAGTATTTATACCCATTATGTGGTACTAGCTATGCCTACGGCTAGGCCCTCTTGAATTAGTTAATTAGTAGCCTATATTTTTATACATCTACGTACTAAATTCATTCAGAAGTGTTTGTCATGATTGAGTTACAACTAACTACGATCATAAATTTAATAGCATTATTTAGAAAGAATTCATTATTGTTTTTTTTATTAAGAGACAAATTAACATCGGTAAATATATCGGGCAGCATGTAAACCCGGTGCATAATATTTCTGTTAGTACCCTAATGTTATAAAGGACTTACCGTTAATGGGACAGGGATAAAAAGCCTCAGAATAGAAAACTATAGGTACTACGTTCCTGCGATTAAACAGATTTAGCTAATGTCTATACTTTAGGTATACAAGACAGTAGCATCTAATAATATAGACTATATGCTACTAATAATAGGTGGTTTAAAATTGATGCAATGAACTAACCCAACTGACCGTTGGCGTATTTGGGTGCACGTTCGCCTTTAAATAGCAGGTATCGGATTCAATTCCCGGTGGAAATACGGGTTTTCTCCCATGGATATGATAATCACATCACATTGTGTCATTGTGTTTTTGTGATGTAATTGTTGCGGGCACCGACAATACAAGTCATCGAACATACAGTATGGTGCTGTGAGCGTTTATGTTTATGTTTAATTAATCTGACTGTGGATAAATATATATCAAATCGTTTACTCACTTTTACCCACAGATCTCAATTGAATGCTGTGTCGGATGGTTTTTAATGTTTATCGATATATTTCCTCAGCGTGCCACTCTATACTACCCCTTGGAAGAACATATTTCTACGTCCAGTTGGACTCCTTGCAGTGAAACAACGAGCGGACGTAGAGAAAGAGCGGAACAATAATAATGGCTGCCTGGGTACATTATATTTAGACACGATTGATATCGAATATTGCTATTTAAACAAATACCAACATAAGCAGTAGGTAACTGAAGTTTGTAAGGTTTATGTCTTTTTAATGCTACATAGGCAAACATTTGACCACTATACCTCTTTTTTATGCTAAATAGCCGAGCATTTGACCACTATCTCTCCTGATGGAAAGTGTTGAAACGGGCAAAGACGTCACATGCTTGCCTAGAAGATACCTATTCATGCTTGACTTGAAGACTCCCAGATTATACCCCTCGGGAAACAATGACGCAGGCAATAAATTCCACTCCTTCGCTGTACGGATGATGAACGTAGATGGATTGATGATGCGGTCGAAAATGTAGAAAATGTACCTTGCGGAAGTGAGCACCGTGACCTTCCGTTGTGAACTTGCCTGATGATGGGGACCGGACATCCCCGAAACCTAGGTCGCAAGAGTCGACCTTAAATCGTGAGTCAAGCCGTTTCAATACATAAAGTAATGTGTCAAACTCACGAAAACTATAATAGTAAAATTCATACATATTTAGACATTAGTTGCTCGCCGCGGTTTTACCCTTGTAAGTCCTAGACCCGCGATGTCAACTACCTGCATTCCAAATTTCATCAAATTGGTCCAGCCGTTTGAGCCGTGAAGAAGTAATAAACATACTAACACACTCACAAACTTTCGCCTTTATAATATTAAGTATGATATGCAAACTAGAGTTTCGTTCTTGGAAATAATTTGGCATTAATTTAGTTAGATAAACTAACAACATTTTATTCAGCTTTAAGTGTTTGTAGACTGCATTAATTAAAATTGCTAATTATCTACGGGTCTTAACTTCAATTAAAACGTTTGCTTCTAATAATTACAAAATGCATGTATTATTCATCAAATGATTAATTACAAGCCAATTACGATGTCAATTAAAGTCAAAGTCAACAGTTTATTGAACGAATAAGAACACATCTGAACTAATACTGTTAATATTATAAAGAGGAAAGATATTTTTGTATGTAACGAATAAATTTAAAAACTACTGGACCGATTTCAATAATTCTTTTGCCGTTAGAAAGCTACATTGTGACTGAGTAGCGTAGGCTATATTTATGGCCTGTGTTTAAACACCGCCCAAAATAGTAACTACCTATTTTACAACCAGAAAAATTCTAAACGGTTACCAAAATAAATAAATGATCACCAAATTACGTTGGATAAATGGTCACCAAATTACGTTTCCTAAAATATTATGAAATAAATCATTTTTTTTTCGGATTATAAATATTATTGTAATAATTATTTAAAAAAAACCTTAACTTACTGTTATCCGATTCGGTCCTGTCACAGGAAATTTTATTTTAATAAAACGTAATTGGTGACCATTTATCCATTTTGGTAACCGTTTAGAAGTTTTGGTAGCCGTCTAAATTATACCCTATATTTAATACTAAAAAAAATTAGAGATCCTTAGAAATCCCTAATAAAACCAACCTATGGTGTAAAAAAATTGCCATAAAATGTCTGTTCTATTAAATGTATGTCTACAATATTGTAATACATATCAATATCTACGAAAAATTCGCAAGACAATATTATTATTATTGTTGATACACTGAGCAGCTTATTAAGCTGATACGTGTATATCATTTTTGAGCACTTTTTTTTTTTAATCTTTGTCTAATCTATTTTTAAAAGAGTTTATTGAGGGAGCACTTTTCACTGTCTCTGGTAGCATATTCCACACTCTAGTTATGCGGTTCGGCAGGAAGTGTTTTCGGGGATTGATCCAACTGAAAGAGTTTACTGGAGAGGTCTATGTTATAATGCTCGGTTAAAATCATATGTCTCTATGGTCATATGATTTTAACCGCGAGATAAAGGTCAGCCCTTTGTCTGCGCTGTTCCAAGGTTGTTAAACCAAGTTGTTGAAGTCTATATTCATAGGGGTGATTTTTAAGACCTGGGATCATTTTAGTAGCTCTTCGCTGTACTCTCTCCAGTAAATCAATGTCCTTTTTGAAGTAGGGATTCCATATCTGAAATGCATATTCCAGTAATGGTCGCACATAGCTTTTATACAGTTTCAAAAACAGTTATTTATCAATGTATAGGAATGCTTTGCGTATTATATAGAGAATGCTATTTGTTTTTTTAGTTATTTGTACTATGTGGGTTTCCCATTTGAGATTGGCGGTGATGGTAACTCCCAGGTCCTTTTGGCTGTCAACCACTTCTAGTGGGCTCTGGTTAATGAAGTATGGTATTTTTGGGTTTTTACTACCTACATGCAGAACAGTACATTTTGTTTCATTCAAGGTAAATATGTCCAACTATTGTAGTTATGTCACTACTTTTTTACATTTTGAAAGTTGATAGAAATGCCGATCAAAATCAGACCATGTTATATATTATGAATCCGAAAGTTTGTGTGTATGTTTGTTTTCTCTTCACCCTGTAACGGCTAAACGGATTTGGATGAAATATGGAGTGTGCATAGCGTACTTAGGATTAACACATAGGCTTCTTTTTAACTTGATAAATGCAGTTGAAGCTTGTTGATTTAGTTCCGGTTGTACTTACCTCATTTTTTATTTAATCGAGAGAGTACGCGACAGGCTCTCGTTGCCGCTACGCAGCGCATGCTCCCGACGATGAGCGTCTATATCGCTCGAACACCGGTCGAGTTTCTCGATTAAATTAAAAATAACGTGAGTAAAACCAGAACTAAATCAACATTAATACGACTCACGATAGTTTTAATAATAATATAGCGGGTGAAGCTTGTTAATTAAATCTTAAAATATACGCTTCGACTGACTTTTACTAAACCCACTTAACGATTTCACACTCACAGTCTCACACTAAAATCAATGCCGCGGTTGCCGAAAACATTCCACAACATCCAGAAACAGATAAAATAAGATAAAATAGAACAGCAAGAAACTTTATGGGAAGTCATTTTCTTTTGGTTTGTGAAATCGAATAATTAATTAGATTATCTGAATGCCATAATAAAAACAACGCACATTATATTAGCAGTTCCAGAAACAGATAATGATCAATGCCTGTAACACAAAGACGTACGTTTAAATAGCAAGAGTATGCAAAGTGAACGCAGTATAAACAGTAAAGAATATCTCACATCCGCTCGAAGCATTTTGCTTCTACATTTATCATCCGTACAGCGAAGGAGTGAAACTCGAATGAATAGGTATTTTTAGGTAAGCATGCTACATCTTCGGCCACATCTTCCCTTTCCATCAGGTGAGATACCGGCCAAATGCTTATCTATCTGGCATAAAAATTAAACGCAAGCATAGCTTTAAAAAACTGAATTCACCGCTTTATCTTCGGAACCTTGATCAGATTTAATGTATTAAACACGCATTATTGACGATAACTCAAAAACTAGAGATCAGTACTTGATCAAATTTTAAGTCACAATTCAATCTAGTTAGCGCGACACACCGATATTGTAGGTTAACAGAATACCGTTTTTGACAAAACGAGATCGATACTAGATCCCAACTTGAATTTGACTGTTTTAAAATTACCAGAATTGCCCTTCTGATCTTGATCAAATTTCAATTGATTGAGTAATTGTATTTCTCTTATCTCTTTCGAATAAAACTTCCATACTGAAATCATTATCACCTTGCTTTGAGCGGCGACATGCCCGCACCTCGCATCGCACACTTCCATGCCACAAGGGAACTCGCGTCGTTTTAAATTTCGCGATATCCTTTCGCAGTTGGGAAATTTAAAGTGCGTCGCGAAACGAACGCCAGTGGCACTCTGTCGCATTTCCGCGATATCACCGGATTTACTGGCTCACAGGCTTTGTGGCTCTGAAATAAAACGGCCCGCTGAGAAATCCACCGCATATTATTAGGAGAACGCTAGATTTATATCTTGTATTCAATTTGCGTGAGAGCTATTTGTTTGAGTCTATCTGGGACGTTCTGAGTCGCTTAGCGCAGTTCTTGTGATCAAAAAACGTTATCAGAATGGCAGTATGGACCGATGCGTGCAATTTATCTTCTTTAATGGTCCGACCTTAGGTTGTTTTTTTTTTATACTAGGTACTAGTTTCTTTTCCGCAACTTTGTCTAGGTGATCTAATCACCCACCCAGTACGTTTACGCTTCGTTAGCTTAGTCTAGGTATTTTTTTAATAAATTGCCCGTTGGATTAGTTGGGTGAGCGTTCGTCTTCTTAGTAGGGGGGTATCGGGTGCGATTCCCGATGGGAACACAAGTTTTCTTCTTAAGGTGGCGATACCAAAATTTCATCTAAAACGCGTGTTTTTGTAACCGTTTTACTCGGCGTTTATAATAAATCCAAATAAATAAAAATATGTTTCGTAATCTGTGTGATATGATAAATGATGCCTTCTTCTTTGAATATTCTTAAAGTTTATAAATATAAAGCAAAAAAATATCAAATCTCATGCAAATAACATCAATTTGTATTTTTGTAACCATTTCGTTCCGCCATTTTATATCAAAACACTGTAAAAGTTATTTCATATACGTATATGTTCTAGACAAATGATGCCTTCAGCTTATTTTTTTTATTTTGAGGCGCGTTTTCACGCAATTTCCATAAAACTATAAAAAGTTAAAGATTGGCACGCGTGACCTTGCGTAACCGCCACGATGTCATTCACGCAGTATACACCTTAACGTGCAAAAGTGTAAGGGGGATAATTGGATGTGGTTAAAAAAGGTGCTCGCATTGACGTATACCTGCCCCTTAAGGAAATTTTTTGTTGCTGGTTCTGATTGTGTGTATTGTGTGAATGTTTCCGGCACCCACGAGACAAGTTATAGAATTTAGTCAAAACAGTTAACACAGCCCCACGCTGTGAGTGTGAAACCGTTTATGTTTTATGTTTATGTTATTAAAAATAGTCCACCCGCCCAGGGGCCTAGTATTCGATAAATAGACTGCTGTCTTCAGTTTAGCAACGTCGTCGTTGTGGAGCGCGCCTTTCAGTGATCAAGAGGGCGTCATCCTCGCATTTTTTCCACGCCATTTGCGCGGCCGCACTTTTCTACAGTCAGCATCAAATTTTACAAAATGAAAGTGAACGCACAATATTTGTTTGTTCTAAGAAATGTTTTCTGGATAAAAAAATCTGCACTTACAATCTTGCTCGGGAATGCCCCGATCGCTTTGCCGTTAGGAAGTTTTTGTATCATTGTGATTACCAAATAACCCGAGCCGGCTCAAATACCTTTCTAGCGATTCTTGTTAAAATATTATTAGAGTAATCGAGAGTATAAATGTGCAATGAGGGGAAAAGGCAGCCATAAAAAATGCATGTACGACAAAAAACATGTGTTGGTGAAGTCCATAAAAGTCCATCTATGGTTGTTGTCTCTTCAGTTTGCTAGAAGCGTTTCGCTTTTACGTATATCATCCGTATCTCGGAGTAGTGGAACTCATTGCCTGCGTCTGTTCCCTAAACGGTATAATCCGTAAGCTTTTAAGTCAAGAGTGATTATGTATCTTCTAGGCAACCATGCTATATATACAAGTATATCTATTGGGCAAGCATATATCTGCGGCAACATCATCACTTTCCATCAGGTGAGATGTCAATGCATGCCTAACGAGTATTAGATAGATAGATAGATAATATTATACTATTGCAGACGGTAAATTAGGTATCGCGGAGTGAAATTTCCTCACCTTTTTTTGTCACGTAAGCCGCCAAGGGGAGGTGGCTATTGAGTGACTTGTGGTCTAGGGAAAAGTTGAGAGTACCAGGCGACGAGGAATATCGCCTATGTGGTGGACTGACCAGATGAAAGCGGCAGTAAATGGCTCATCATCACTACACGAATGCAGGAGGAAGGCGGCCATCAGAAGAGTGGCGGCGTATTGTCAAGCTTGCCACCAACACCTTAAGTGATGACCATGACCACTCTGGTAAGAGTGATACCGACAAAGAAGAAGAGTGAAATTAGCGTTATATGGATGTTGCGGTCGATGAATTTGACTGACACTTGGTTTTATTTAAATTACATTTTACTGAAAGAAGTGAACATATTTTTGTAGCCGTGCTTACCAGCGGATAAGAAAACGCCCGTAATATATGTCGGCGAACGGTTAATGCGTTCGCGCCTCACTGGAGATCCAGCGGCAATTTACGCCGACGGCGCTTTTTCTTATCGACGTGTTATTACCTAATTCGACGTTTTCGCACCACATTAGGTCTGCAATCATCGATAAATTTGGCAGAGTGAGTTTCTTGAGTTTACGGTTACTGCTATGGTGATTAAAGTCATCGCGATTTGAACGCACCATCATGCAAGGCTTGATTATGGCGCTCGCGCTTGCAAAGTTCTAGTAACATTTATTTTAATTACTAGAGCATGACTGGACTATAACTGAATCATGATTCTTTTACTTGACTTTATTGGAGACTAGGACTATGTGTATGATGAATTAATTATAAGCTTAAAATGTTTATTAGTACTCTGACCAAATGCGCAGCGGAGACAACACTAAGAAAGATAAAATCTTAACAACACGCATATTGTAATGGGATCATTATAAACAATCATATAAGATAATTGTGAGTAGTAACAAAATACATCATTTACAAAATATTTTTTATATCACCGATGCACTCAACAACATTAAAACAAAAAGCTGAAAAAGGCCATGTATTTATTAACTACATAGTAAAACTTGGTGCACGAGTAGGACTCGCATTTAGCCAGTTTTTATTATCCGGATGATGTACTTAGCTACATTTATGTTCTGACATATATTTAGCAAGCTTTGTCATGGCACATACATGATGTATTTTGGTTACTAGTAAAGCTTAATACTCCGCCTATAGACAAATATACCTACAGAATCAAACAGTGACGTCCAAAGAAAAAAAACGAATGCCTCACTACCGGGTGTATGTGATATTTTATAATTTCGAGATAAAAAATTGCTTATATTATTATTAATATTACCATGTGTTATCCATACATAATATAGGTAAGTAAATTAATTCATAAATAATATATTTGTTTTCGAGTAAGACTATTTAAAATTTAATTTGATAATTTCCGGCCAGAACAGTTGAAACGTTTTTAGAACCGTTTTGGTGGGGTTTTTTTTATCAATATGGTCTCAATGAATTGTACTTTCTGGCATAAAATAATCAGCTTCCTTATAGTAAAGTAATAAGCAATCTGCAATTTTTTTATTGAAAGTAAAGAATCTAAAATATAATCTTGATGAAGTTGAATTTTCAAAATTATTTAACAATCTATAAATAAATAGTCTTTAGTTTCTTATTAATTTTATAATTAGACATTAAGCTTTCATATCAACACTAAAACATTACTAATTAATAGGCTATTATCGGTTAAAATTGGTCTTCAATAATATTCAGGTGAAAATTTCCAAAGTTAGTTATTCGATCAAAGGAAATTATTATTGTCCATTGTTTGATTAGGTGAATTCGGATAAGATATGTCTAAAAATCATTGTAAGAAAAATATGTCTTATGTTTAATTCTATAGCTTTAAAGATTAATTAAAACAATGAATAAATAAATGCAATTATGTATCTTACAAGATAAGTCCACATAACAGTGGTAGATACACTATTACAACTTTCTAAGTTATACGCTATTATCATAGTCATAGGATCTTGTATTGCAAAGACTGGTGCCTTAATTATGCATACACCAAGGATTTTGTAGCAAAGTAATCGTAGGTTTGTTGCCTATCTCGATGGCGTACACAGCCTGTAACACAGGTCACCAAGCCCCACATATCTGTCGTAACCCTAAAATAATAATAGAAAGAATATAATTATAAATATACCTACAAAATAAAAACTTAACTATATATATAGTAACAGAAGAAAAATGTTATTATATCTACTTTGTATTTAACAAAGAAGATATAATAATTTTGAACTTATATCTAATGCAAAAGCCCTTTTATAATCGTGTTATAGAACATCGACTTGACAACATGGAGTAGTAACAAACACACCTCTCGAGGGTAGCGGGTACTAACGACCCCGGCGACAAACGCGCGTTCCGCTCGCTGAAGTGGCGCGAGCGTGTGTAAACCGACGCAAATGACGCGGCACTGATGCTCCACCTAACGATTCCTTGCCTTTTTACACCGGGGGAAATTATTTATGGCTCGAATGCACTGGATTTTTAGGTTCACGGGAGACAGGCGAGACTAGTCTTGCATTTTTACGTGGCTTTTTGGCATTATTGGCGGATAATGAACGAATGAATGAGCTTTTGGAAATATATGCTATTGACCCGTAGATAGAGGACAACTAATACATAGCATTAGATAAGTAATTTTATACTGAAAACATTTTATTTTTTCTTTTAGTCTTGGCTTCGCAATCTTATGCATTTAGCCAGAGTCAAGTAATAATATATTTCATGAATACATTTTATATTTAAAGTATTAGTCATAAGTCACAGTCAAAGTCAAGTAAAAGAGTCAAGGTCCAGTCTTAGTCAAGTCATACCTTAGTAAAGTGGTAGAAACTTTACTAGAACTTCTATATGTGTTTTGGAGCAAAGGCGAAAATCACGTTTTTCAACTTTGTATCGCACGTTTACTTGCATTAACGGTTAATAATCCAGTATAATTACACGCTTACACTCGAAGAATTACAGGTTTAGGAAAATTATACAAAATCAACAACGCCATTTCTTAACTTTCGCGGCAAAACATATTTTTCCAGTGGGAAAGTACGCTAAATAAATTTATTTCTTCCATTTTTGGATGCTAAGCCGACCTTGATAGCCTGCAACCGAAATAGCTCTTTCTATCAAGATAAAACCGCTCAAATTACCCCAAACTTGTCTTGCTTACGTGCGGTCGGGGCAAAGGAGCTGTAAAAATTCTCGTATTCCTTTTTCGGCCTAAACCTGAGAAAAGGTCAAATGTAAATAACATTCCCGACATTGAAAAACGGGATGGGTAATTTAATTTACGGAAGACTTATTTGATAGATATAAGTAGTTCATATCTTATGCGGTGTTTATAATAAACTAGCTGCGCCCCGCGGTTTCACCCGCGTTGATAATGATGAAAAGTGATGATGATGATGATGAAAAATAGATGTTGGCCGATTCTCATAGATACCGGATAAGCACAAAAAATTTCATCAAAATCGGTCAAGCCGTTTCGGAGGAGTATGGCAACGAAAACGGTGACACGAGAATTTTATATATTAGATGACGTAACGTACGCAAATGTTATTCACACTGATGTTATAAATCCGAAAGTTTGTGTGTAAGTGTATAAATTTGTAAATGTGTAAGTTGCATGATCTGATTCCCCCATCCTCCTTTTACCATCGGACAACCAGACAATCAGCCACGCGACATCGGCTTATGGTTGATATTCCAAGGGTGCGTACGAAGCGTTTTGCTTCCACATTTATTATACGTACTGCTAAGGTATAGAATTCTTTGCCCGAGTCCGTGTTTCCCAATAAGTACAATCTAGGAGTCTTTTAATCTCGAGTGAACAGGTATCTTCAAGGCAAGCATGCTCCATCTTCGACCACATCGTCACTTTCCATCAGGTGAGATAGTGGTCAAATGCTTGCCTATCGAGAATTTAAAAAAAAGTATATTTGTATTCCTCACGCTGAAACGGCATAATGGTTTGGATGAAATTTGGAAAGTACATAGTTTATACTTAGGATTAACACATAGGCTTATTTTTAACTTGATAACCGCGGGCGAAGCCTTGAGGCACGGCTTGTCACTCTAATAATATAAATCCGAAAGTTTGTGAGTAATTGTATAAATTTGTAAATGTGTAAGTATATTTTTAATTACTTCTCGCTGTAACGGCTGAGAATAAAAAATAAAATTATTATGCTAGATATACATGTATAATCCTACTAATATTATAAATCCGAGTGTGTTTGTTCCCTCTTCACGCTTTAACGGCTGAACGAATTTGGATGAAATTTGGAATGTACATAGCTTATACCTAGGATTAGCACAAAGGCTACTTTTTAACTTGATAATAGCGGGCGAAGCCGCGGGGCACGGCTAGTATTATATATTTTTATAATTTTACAAATTAAAATAATATTTATACATTTACACATGTTTAAAATGAATAAAATAATTAGCTAAGTTAATAGAATATTTTACCTATATAAGCAAACTACAAAATAAATACATATGATTCCGCTTTAAATGCTATCACATTTGCTGAATATTTAGTACACTATAAAACGTGTTCTATATTCTTATTAATCCTACTAATATTATAAATACGAAAGTTTGTGTGTAAGTGTGCAAGTGTGTAAGTATGTTTGTTCCCTCTTCACGCTTTAACGGCAGAACGGATTTGGATGAAATTTGGAATGTACATGGCTTATAGATAGGATTAGCACATAGGCTACTTTTTAACTTGATAATAGCGGGCAAAGCAGCGGGGCACGGCTAGTATTCTATATCCATCGAGGACTTCGTAAATGCTGACTACAATCAGTTACAAGAAGCAACCCTTGTGATAACTTTCTGTAAATTCCTCTATTATCCAGTAGATTAAGGTTATATAATCAGTAAGTCGTTCTCAAACCGTGATGTGGATGATTGTTCCAAGTCAGAACATATCTCATGGCCCGAGCTCCTTTTGTCGACTAGTAATTAATAACCCCACCCTATTGTGGCGGTGTCAGACGAATCCCAGCCTTTGTCCTTACTAACTAGGGTTTGTAGGATTTCCTAGTCACTAGTACTAAGTTCTAAGATTACATTATACAGTATTAAGTGTAAAGCTGTAACAAACGTATCCACACTTAGTTCAAAGACTTGTAACGTGAGTGCCCGTAAGATTCAAATCACACACACATTACACCCAGAACCAGAAGCACAAATATCCCTAGGGTAGGAATTTTTGCTCCTGCCGGGAATCGAACCCAGGACCCACGGTGCAGAGGTCGGAGACCTCTCGAATACCTTAACCATACATAGCAAGTTATACGGCGCAGATGTTGGAGACCTCTCGTTTATTTCTTTGCCATATAACCAAGTTATGTTTAACAAAATTTACAGATGTATTTTATTATTCATAATTATTATTCATAATTTAAACGTAAGCAAAGCTTAAAAAACCGACTTCACTGCTTATATTTTGTTTTAGGCTTTATCAATTTTGATAAAAATTATATGGGACCATTTCTGAAGTATAATCTACCAAACGAAAAAAAAAACAAAATTGATTCATAATTGGCAGAATTATCGCGTAACATACGTACAAAAAAACATACAGTCGAATTGAGAACCGCCTTTTTGAATTCGGTTGAAAATATTGGATTAACTAGCTGCTTTTAACATGTTATATTATATGTATTGCCCTTAAACCTTTGTCCTGTGCTCCATAGCATTAACCCTAAGCATCAGTTTTCTCCTCAAGGGAAATTTGTGTTTCTGGTTTTGGGTGTGATTGTGTGTGTAATGTTTCTGTTACCGGCACCCTCGACACAAGCTTTGCAACTTAGTGTGAAGCTCTGAATGAAAAAGCGTTTATGTCACATTGTTTTTATAGCATTTCCCATGCGAGGCAGAACATAATTAAACGCAAGCAAAGCTTAAAAAAAACCGACTTCACCGCTTTATCATCGGAACCTTGATCAGATTTAATGTATAAACACAAATTATTGACTATAAATCAAAAACTAGAGATCAGACCTTGATCAAATTTCAATGGGACCACATAAAAAGCACCAGCTTTAAAATAATAAAAGAATCATCAAAATCGGCTCACAACGAAAGAAGTTACGAGGTAACTTTCGAATTCGGGTAAACGAGAACATGGTCAAAGTACGCATTATTCGTCACAAAATAGTCATTTTTCAAGAACTACTGATCAGATCTTGATCAAATTTAAATGGGACCAATTAGAAAGCAACATCTTTCAAACTAAAAAAAATTTTTCGCAATCGGCTCACGTGGAGAGAAGTTATGATGTAACACACATAAAAAAAATAAAAAAAGTACATTCGACTTGATTACCTCCTCCTTTTTTGGGAAGTCGGTTAAAAGTTGTGAATTTAGAAAGGAAAAATTATCGCTTGAAGCGGAGATTGAAATCGCAGCTAAAGGGATATAATCTAACCGTTGAACTACTCAAAATATATTATATTTTGAGTAGTTCAACGGTTAGATCAATTAGGCATGACACCCTATGGTCGCGGGTTCAATCCCCGCCTCAAGCGATAATTTTTCCTTTCTAAATTTACTACTTTACATTATGTATATTAAAATTCTAAAAAATAATATTATGTAAATCCATAATTAGTACATCTCGCATTATCATATTCATATTTTAGAAATAAATGTGGTTGGTGCGAATGCACTTCACTCATTCTACCACAAAGCAAGCTGCAGCCGTAAATTTAATTCCAAGTGCGCATTTATAATTAACATAAAGCAAACGAACTGCACCGCCTTTCTTGAAGACTTATCACGTCAATGTAGGAAATTAAAATTAGCAATGGAATTTCCATCCTTTCGCCTAGGCTATGTTGTAGCAATTTATGATATTCTGTGTTACGTAGCACTAGTGAAATGATGCTGAGGTTCAAAACTAAATGTTGGTGCTTGAGCACTGCTAGTTGCAAAGGCACGGTATAACGCCAAGGCACTGTACGCTGTAACGGCTTGGATGAAATTTGGAATGTACATAGCTAATACCTAGGATTAATCGTTAGGCTACTTATTAACTTGATAAACGCGGCCGAAGCCACGGGGCACGGCTAGTTTTACATATGTACAAGAAGATAGCCATAGATAATTATATAATTTTAGGTTTATATAGAGTAAATAGAGCGCTGACAGCATCTCAGCTTGAAATTAGGTTTTGGCCGGCCGAAGCCTAATGACTTCTTTATCTTTAAGAGTCATTATGTCGTAACGTCCCCGATGTCACCAAAGTACTTGTGTCGGTACGTTTTAGTTAGTTAAATGATGTTTTTATCTATAACAATTAAGTATATCTAATAAATAAGGCTGGTGTTGCGGCTGAATCAGCAGAGAATCTCAAAAGGCGCAAATGTAGTAATCTTGATAGTGGTTATATATTAGTGCCTTTTGGGGTTGATACGTTGGGACCGTGGGGACCGGGAACACATACAATCTTCAAAAAATTATGGGCGTTCGATCGAAGATACTCGTGACCAAAATGCTGGCAAATATTTTGGACAGAGATTAAGCATTGCCATTCAACGTGGCAATGCTGCTAGCATTTTGGGTACCTACTTTGCCAACTGGCAGCGGTCTGTTAAATTAAGTTTTGTACATATTTGTATATAGATCTAGTTATTTTTTGTTAGTTTTAATTTAGTTTTTAGTTTTGGTATATTTGTAGTATGTTATGCTATGTATTTAATAAATACATAGCATTTATGTAGGTATATTTTAAGTCATAAATAATTGTAGCAATATACGTTATATTAATATAAGCTTACTATTTAATATATCTAAAAGATATTTTTGTTCTGTCGCTGTATGAGTCGCTTGTATCGTTATTCACGAGAATTTGTGTATGTGCTGTATATACCTAAATATATATTAATTTATTGATGTTTATAGGATATATCTTTATAATCTAAAATCTATTTGTCACTAATAATGGAACTCTTCTTCAGCACTTAATACTTATGTAACTATAGAATAAAGGTTATTTTTTTTAATGTAATATATAAAAATCAATGTATGCTTGATAGTAGAGATATATGAGCCAATTGCCTATATTTTCTACAATTAACTAAAACTATATACATCTAAACGGCAAAGGCCTACAAGGTACCGAACTTATAGGTATGTTTTTATGATTGTTCATTCAACTTTTATTTATCAATTCGGTCTATATAAATTATCTAAAGCACGGTATCCGAAGACAGACACTTTGCTCTAATGAATTTGTACTTAGTCTTCAACACAGACGCGAACCGCGCAATCAAAACCTCAGCTGCCTCTTTTAAAAGGCTAATGAGAGCTTGCCTGTCTCCATAAAGGCTGAGGATCCGAAGAGGAGCATTAAACTTTGATTGGGTTTTCATAGTCGGAAGCGGCTGAGAGCGCAGTTAACTTTAGTGCGCACATATCGCCCTGTGCCGGCCGAACGCGGGTGTAAAACGGCGAAGAGCCGTTACATGAAGCGGTTAAAGCATCGATTGTAGCACGTATCATATAATCAAAGCGTTGGAGAAATTACTTATTTAGTAAATAATCTATTGA
Organism: Lomographa bimaculata; assembly: GCA_948107665.1. Taxonomy (NCBI): domain Eukaryota; kingdom Metazoa; phylum Arthropoda; class Insecta; order Lepidoptera; family Geometridae; genus Lomographa; species Lomographa bimaculata. The sequence goes on from OX403603.1 coordinate 9,547,003, forward strand.
TTAATTGATTGAAAATTCTTTATTGCACAAACAAAACAAATTGTAGGTACACAGGCGAACTTAACTTACTACTTACTATAAAGCATTATCTTCCAGTTAACCTCGGTGTATCGTGTGAATTTTAAGTGGTAGTGCACATGCTATGGAGAAGTAAATTTATTTATTATTTAAACATATTTAGACATAGAATTATAAGTTTAAAATATTACAGTATTTCCTTATCTACATATAAAATATAAATACATACATCGTATTACATACATAAATATACCTATATAGCAATATACATACATAAACATAATTAAAAAGTTACCAAAATATGGAAAGATTTTGTTGCTCAACTTAATTATTCTGTATCTATCACGAGACATACTATTCTTGTCTATCAATGAAGCGAGTTTATCTTCGAGCAAACTCATCTTTATATGCTTTTTTTTTATTTTTTATGCTGGTAATAGTCAAACATTTAACCACTATCTCATCTGGTGGAATGTGGTAATGCTTGCCTAGAAGATACCTCTCCCCAGATTATACCGTTCTGGGAACAAAGACGCAGGCAATAAGTTCCACACCCTCGCTGTACGGATGATGAAAGTAGAAGAAACGCTTCGAGCGAACTGGAAGCATGTCGACCATAAATGGATGACGTTTGATAGTTTGTCTTATTGTTAGATACTAAAAAGGGCATGGAGGAATTAACTCATGTAATTGTGCACACTCTCCAAAATGTAAGCGATAGAATATTGATAAGCTTGCGGCCATACGTCTATTTGCTATATATATTTGGGGAAAAGGTTACGTAAAAGTCGTGTTATGTAAAGGTCTGAAATAGCAGGGTTAATAGATGTTTCAAAGCAGTTTTACCACTCGTTGTAGTGGACTTCCTCGATCTTACAAGGCGCGGATTACTGCAATGGTTTACGGTTCAGCCAGACGAGGATGCTGGCAATGGTGTGATCTTGAGAAGATCCCGTGCTTTGGCAAATACAATGTGGCGTTTATTTTTCAATTGTAACAATAAAAGGATTTTTAGAGCTGTTACATTTCAAGAGTTGCTTTTAGAATCTTGAGACTAGCTATAATAATAGGATTATATTATTAAATTAAAAATAGTTTTGACAAAGATCTCAAGCAATATATTATTCTTACAACCAGACAAACTATCAAATGTCATCCATTTATGTTTGACATACCTCCAGTTCGCTAGAAGTGTTTTGCATCAACGTTCATCATCCGTACAGCGAAAGAGTGGAATTTATTGCCTGCGTCATTGTTCCCCGAGGGGTTAATCTAGGAGTCTTCAAGTCAAGAGTGAATAGATATTTTCTAGGCAAGCATGTCACATCTTCGGCCGCATCGTCATTTTCCATCAGGTGAGATAGTAGTAAAACGCTTGCCTATTTAGCAAAAAAAAACGAATTACCGACTTCACTCTTCACTTCTACTCCATAATTATTTCGATGTTCTAGTCACACAAAAGTTTACCACACTTTACAGTAGAAGCTTGGCCCTCGGTTGGTGTTCGCAATTTGAAATTGTTCCATGACCTTGAAACCAAAAATAAATTAAAAAGTTAAGTGGAGACTTGACCGCGCGGTCGAGTATTTTCGGTCGAATTAACAACCAACCCATCTAAATATTAAAAATTTTGACTACAATTAACACTCCCAAATAAGAATCATTTAAATCCTTTAACGTACACCAGAATATAAGTTAAAAGGGAACATCCAGAATTGAATTATTATATTTATGAATCCCTTCTTTTTCTTTTAAAAATGTTTTTATTTATATTTGCTTTAAACAATTTGTAAGCAGATTGAGAAATGTTGGGGATTTACAAAATCAGTAATCAGTACCAGTTTAAACAAATATAATGTACCTATAGAATTTTGTAAGCGGCATGCGATAATATATTGTTTAAACAGAGGTATTTATTTAATGGACTTACAAGTACATATTATTAATTACAATAATACAGTGTCATTTATTCAGAGTAATCAATCTTCATATTTAACTACTTCACTAAACAAAATATAGTAACAGAGCTAATATAAACACAAAAAACAATAAAAATTGGGTGATTGGCATGATTCAACATTATCCAAGAGTAAGACACTTCTGTAGACAAATTTCTAGATAGAATATCTTTAATGGTAGAACTAATAATAACCATGTCAATCACAAAGCTTGACTTTCGATATTAGTAGAGTTCTCTAACTTCGTAATGCTCTCTCTAGCTTTTAAGTTATAACTTCCTTTCGCAGTTAGAAAAATGACATGACTGGTGTGCATTAGTGTGAAAGTCAACTTAATTTGATGCAGTTTCAGTGTTTTAACCAAAAGGAAAATGCATACAGAAATTGTGTATTTTTTTAAAAGGTTACTTTAAGGACTTCATATCACTTTGGTGCATTTTGAGAGAGTAGAGTCTTTTGAAAAGATTGTATAAATATTGCCTCTCACGTTTGACATTAACAACGAATTGCTTTTATTCAAGTGTTTATGAAATTGTGATAAGTGAGCAGTTTTTATAATCTTGAGTTAAATCCTACTAATATTATAAATCCGAAAGTTTGTGTGTAAGTGTGTAAGTATGTTTGTTCCCTCTTCACGGTTTAACGGCTGAACGGATTTGGATGAAATTTGGAATGTACATAGCTTATACTTAGGATTAACACATAGGCTACTTTTTAACTTGATAATAGCGGGCGAAGCCGCGGGGCATGGCTAGTGTTATATGCGATACTTGGACAACGCAGTAATAAAGGAGGGTTCCTATTGTTCTCAGTTTGAGATTCTGGTATATATCGGCTCAGCAGTGGGGATGTAATGAAAATGATGAAGCGAAATGGTGCCCTATTTTAAGTAAAACCTCGAGTATTTTAGTACACAGGCTTACATTGTCCTTATATTCAACTTCTTAGGCGACGTCTATATTCAAACCTCGCCATTTTACAATTTTAGCCTGCCGTTATAAAAAGACGTTGATATAACTGGACACGCATGTCCAGTTGATATAGGCGATTATTGCTACATAAATAAATAAACAAAATTCCAATGTATTAAATTATTATAATCAATCAATCAAAATCGTTTATTCACATGGGCCCCAAAGAGGCACTCATGAAAGTTAATGAATCTATTGCCAGATTCGCAAAATTACAGCCATCTCGAGAAGAACCTGGCAAGAAACTCGGCGGCGCATATTTTTTTCAATCATTTTTTTTTTTTTAAACATTCTTAATCTCTAATACATAAGTTTCTTAACCTAGGTGTTATTATGGTAGTCGCTAGAAAGAGCCTGTGCAGTTTGCCTCCATGCATCCTTGTCATTAATGTAGTCTGTGGTTTTATAGTAGGCTTTCTTAATTAATGCCCGTTTTATTACAGATTTGAACTTTCCCAGTGGTAATTCAGTTACGATTTTAGGAATTCTATTGTAAAATCTAACACCATTTGCCATAAAAGATTTATTCGTTTTGCTTAATCTAAATGCGCGCACTGTAATTTTATGCTTATATCTAGTATTAAGATTATGTGCGTCGCTTCTTAATTTATATTTACTAATATTTTTGCGAACATGCATTATATTTTCAAATATGTAAAGCGAAGGCATGGTAAGTATGCCTGTTTCTTTAAAGAATTCCCTGAGCGATTCGCGTGGACTCATATCATATATTGCACGAACTGCTCTCTTTTGGAGAATAAAAATAGTTTCAACATCGGCAGCAGATCCCCATAGCAAGATTCCGTAACTCATCAAACTATGAAAATATGCAAAGTAAACCAGCCTTGCCGTCGCTACATCAGTCTAATTTTACGGACCGCAAAAGCAGCGGAACTCAAGCGACCTGCAAGCACATCAATATGAGGACCCCACTGCAGTTTTGAGTCCATAGTCAGACCTAAGAAAACAGTTTTCTTTACAAGATCTAATTTTTTGTTTTCAAGTGTAACATTTGCATCTACCAAAGGAACATTAGGAAGGGAAAACTTGATACATTTGGTTTTGCTAGCATTTAACAATAAGTAATTAGCAGCAAACCATTTCGATACTAGATCTAATTCATAATTTACTTCATTTAATTCTACGTCTTTCCTATTTGTTTTAAAAATAAGTGACGTGTCATCAGCAAACAAGACAATATCTAATGCTAGCGAAGTTGTCATATAAGGTAAATCATTAATATACACTAAAAATAGGAAGGGTCCCAATATTGAACCTTGAGGCACGCCAATTTTAACTGTAGACCCGTCAGATGTCACACCATTAACGCCTACTTTTTGTTGCCTACCCGATAAATATGAATCTAACAAATCAAGAGCAGTCCCACGTATACCGTAATGGTTTAATTTGCTAATAAGCGTTTTATGGTCCACGCAGTCGAACGCTTTGGAGAGGTCACAAAATACCCCAATTGCATCCTGCGATCCCTCCCAAGCCCCGAGAATGTGTGACACTAACTTAGCACCGGCATCTATTGTAGATCGACATTTAGTAAATCCGAATTGGTGATCATGTAATATTTTATGTTCATTAAAGTGGGAGAGTAGCTGTTCTAGGATAATTTTTTCAAATATTTTACTGAGGGCAGGTAATACAGAAACTGGTCTATAGTTAGAGGGAGTATGTTTACAACCCGATTTGAAAATTGGAGTAATTTTGCTGTGTTTCATGAGATCAGGAAATACTCCTTGATCGACCGAGAGATTGAATACAACGACAAGGTAAGGCGTAATAGTATCTAGTATGGAACCAATAACTTTAACTGAAATACCCCACAAATCTTCAGTGTTTTTTATAGTTATCCTTTTGAATGCCTTTTTTATGGTATTAGCCGTTATGTGACGGAAACAAAAATTTGGAATTTCTTGTGTGAAGTTTTGTTGCAACAGTTTTGCAGCTAATTCGGGAGATGAGTCTAGGGATTTTGTTGCTTCAAGGGGAATTTTTGTAAAAAAAGTATTAAATTCATTGGCTACGTCAGTTTTGTTAGAAATTAATCTATTTCCAATTTTTAGACTGTAATCACAATCTCTATTTTTATTTTTACCAGTTTCTGTGTTAATAATATTCCAGACCGTTTTTATTTTATTATTAGATTTTGAGACTTTATCACTTATGAATTTGGATTTGGCCTGGATGCAAACGCGTTTAAAAATTTTCGAATAATTAGTAACATACTTGTGAAAATGTTCATTAGATGTAAGAGATTTTTTATAGTAAAGCTCGTACATGAAATCTCTACTTTTCCGTATACCATTAGTGGCCCAATCATTAAATTGTAATTTAGTGTTCACTTTTATTAATTTTTTGGGGCATATTTTATTGAATTCATTACAAATGATCGAGTTCAGCATTTGGTGGACATTATTTGGGTCATCAAGTGGAAAACTGGTAAGGGATAGTTTTAAATCGACATTTTCGTTAAGTTTACTCAACTTGTTCTCAGTAAGTGGTCGTATTTCTATATTAGAGTCAAAAGATTGTTTTTTTCTTGATATTGTTACCTTTTGTCCCATGTGGTCTGATCGTATACCACTGATTTGACATTTATTTTTAATTTCAAAATTTACAATAATATTATCGATGCAGGTTGCTGAAGAGTTGGTTATTCTAGTCGGTTCCTTAAATAAAAAAATTAAATTAAAAGATGCAAATAGCGACACAAGTTTTTGTTGATCTGCCGAGTCCTCCAAAATATTTACATTAAGGTCAGCACACACTACCATGCGTTTATTACATTTAAATAGTTTTCTTAAAATTTCTTCCATGACTACAAGAAATTGGGATAAATTGGAAGCAGGTGGCCTATAAATACACAAAATTATATAACCAGCGATTTCTGCACAAGCTACTTCACAGACCCGCTCCACAGAGCAAGTAGCCACGTCATTTCTTTCTTTAAACTTAAGGTTGTTTTTAACAAATATTATTGTACCACCGCCTTCAGCAGACACTCTGTTGAACGTACTAGCGACCACATAATTGTTAACATTGAATGACATTCTATGAGGCTTTAGCCACGTTTCAGAAAAACATAGAACATCTAGGTGATACTTATCTGTAAGCAACTCTACATCTAAAATTTTGCCAGAGAAGCGATTAATATTTTGATGATAAATACATAATTCATTACTTCTAATTTTACAAGTCTTATTCATTGGTTTCGTAGCGGTAGTACACATTGTATTATTTTTTAGACATATATTTATAGCACTGCTGGAAGAACTTTGTATATTTTGATGGAAGGCAGAGAGCTCAACCATTGTCGGTGGTATTCATCAGCTTCCTAAAAGATACTAAGTTAAACAACTAAATGATAGAAAATACTATAGAATTTCTGAACAACGTCTGCCACTACGTTCAAAACACGTGTAAGATTTGTTCATGTCTTTTTGGAATTGTAATATCTGGGCTAGAACAGGTTCTTCTATGAAATATGCCCTTAAATGTTTATAATACAAACTGAAGACTAAAGGTATCGGATTTATAAGATCATACTTCAGGATTTATAAGATTAGTGTAATTCACTACTTTATTTTATGATTTAACTTACAGACTATTCTAAACTAACTTATATACCATTAACGATATTTATGACTTAATATTTGCGTCCTACACCTTACTTTCATAAAAAAATATAGGTTCTAACCAGCACGTACCCAAAAGACCATAATAATGTTAATATTCATAAAAGTAGTCTCTCCCAGTGCCACGGCTCGTAACGTTTTGTTTTACGACGTAATAATAACACAATAACATAAGCAATTTATTATTTTCACACAAAAACGGCTACAAACTTTCACTATATCGTAGTTGACATCGTTTTTATAACGCCGGATTCGATCAAAATCGGAATATTTCGACGAAATTCAGCTTATTGGATATAAATCCGGGATAAAATGGGTTCATACCTATTCAGAGGTTCCCTCTACTATACGGCCCATATGGTACGTTGTTGTACTTGGATTTTTTATACGAAATATCTGTAGCGATATAACCTAAAGCGTTTGAAATGAACAAGCGATTCGCACAATATTTAGTAAACGCGGTACGTTTTGTTATCACCTCATAAGTGTTTATTTTTTAATAACAGGATCAAATTGCCTATATTATATTGTCCTTTGTTGAAAAAGATAAGATCTAGATTGCATAATGATATACATGTACGAAGATGTAATTAATGTGTTACGGTAATCTGTTACAGAAATTACGTAGACAATAAATCAAAGTTTAGTAGGTAATCTATTTCAGAGTTGAACCAGGTTTTCACCTCGCTCCGATTTATTATTTGGGTTAAAACGTCGCTTTTTTACTGAAACCAAAGCTTTTATTTTGTTAATCCTACGCGGCACTTTCTTAATTTAAGTAGCTGTCACGAGAAATTATGGTTCTCAGCTTAGATATTATTAATACAATATTCATCAATTTGCCTTAACGTAATAGTATTGTCCAATATCAAAATTCACACTCAAGTGAACCAACAGCAAATTCATGATATAAATAATATTATACATATATTTATATATGCATAGTTATAATATGAACACATATTATACATATTTTTGTATGTTATAGAACTGACACGCTAATTAATAATTTTATCTGTTAGATTCATAGCAATACAAATTTTAACAAAACTCATCAAGATGAGTGGACTCATCTTTATTCCGTTCATGTTAAGTGGACTATGTACTAGAGCAGTATGCCATTAGACATGCCATCATTAGATGGGCTTATGTACCATCATTATGGTGGTAAGCTCCTGAAGTCAAAGTCAAAAGCTTCAGGAGCTTAAAAAAAAAAAAAAAAAAAGAATATATAAATGTAAATATATCTTAAAACAATTCGAACATTCATTTTTACATAATATAGGTAGTACAGTGTATTTACAGATGTATTTACGGATACAGGCCGAAATCAATCGCTTAACCTGCGTGTGTTACACTTTACTAGCTTTGGTATAAGAACGCGTTGCAATATGAAGGTATACACACAATTTTGACTGCTAGAGTAAAAGGTGCTACTCATCTAATAAATCTATTGCAAAGGAATATGAGCCTCATGGACTAACGATTGAGAGTTCCGTTAGATCAAACGTTTGGTTATTTTGAGTTGAATTATGTAAAGATTACTATTAGCATTGCAATTCAGAGAGGCAATGCAGCCAGCATGATGGGAACGCTACCCACTGGTAGTGGGCTTGAGCACTTGAGCTACCTATAGGCTCGATGTCTTGTAGGTAACTTGGTTCTTTGCTGTATATAGTTTTAGTTTAGTTTTAGGAAATATAGGCAATTGGCCCGTAGATAGATAATCCAGTAAAAAAAAAAATGTATGTATACTATTATGTTTAATCTGAAATTAAATTGAACATAATAATACGTATCTTTTGACAAGTACCTAAAGCATATTTTCAGACGATTGAAGATTTAATAACAAAAAGCACAATTATATAAAAGTGGTTTATATTATTATATTATTGGTTTTTGAAAAGAAACCAATTTTATTTATGTTAAAAAGTAACACAAATGATATTGCTTTTACATATTAGTATAAATGCCTTCATCTCTTTCATTTTCTTAAAGTTTTTTAGTTCTCTTAAAAAAAATTATAATAATAATTACACCTTTCATCCTGTACACTCTAAAAAGAGGTAACAGTAGATGCAGCAAATCATAGTGCTAATTTTGATATTTTTTTTAAAAACGTATTATATTGTATTTTTCAAGTACTGTAAAGTATGTATCTTACTTTATATCAAATATATGTATTTTACTTAATTAAGAAGATTTTGTTTTCTACCCGTGATCTTTGAAAAGAACTTTGTCAGTCAATAAATTTACTGAGTTTACAACAACCACTAAGAACTATAAACACGAAGTTTGTACTATATAACTATCTATATATAGTAATTATATCCGAGTATACAAAACGGGAACGGGTTATTTTATTACCGATTGGTACAAACTAGGCTTTATAATAATAGAAAGGTCTGCTTGATACGCATGACGTGTAAGCAGGTTTATTTGCCTGCACGCCAACGAAATAATCACTCTGTCCAGCTGACGGCCTCCCAATGTTAATTGTACAACCAATAATCATTATGGGGGACCATATTTACACACAGCATGCGAAAACATTCGTTCGACAAACAATTCCGTATTTATATTGCCTAGTGTAAAGATTTGTATACTTCATTTGAGTGCCGTAATTTTCGGATTTTTCGGACATTTTGTGAACAAATTGGATTACTCACAATAATGTACGTGAGAATTTCTTTCGTTGGACAAATTCGAGTTGTTTACCGATGAGGAAGGTCGCGGGTATTCATTTGCTAAGGCGACATCTCATTAGATGTTTATTTCATGCCTACACAATTTGGAGGAGTTTTTTTTACGAGGCTGCGTCGATGAACCCTCTGGTGCTGGGGTGAATTTAGTGTTTTTTTACTTGAGTAATAGACATAAATTAACCTGAAATTTACTGAGGAATTTTCCTCTCTTCACTGACAAAATAGAAGAAAAAGATGTTTAATTTATGAAAAAAAACATTTTCATAATATATTGAGTGAAATATATATATATACTATTCTACCAAACAACTAAACTATTTATACGACGAATATAGATAAAATATAAAATATCCTCACACTACGAGAAATTTCCTTACGTTGAACTATGTCCGATTTTAATCTCCTACTTAAAAAGATGGGTGTTAGGTATAAGTTTCACGTGTGTATCTACCTATATATGTTACTACCAAACGGGACAATCTGGATGTCTTCAAGTCTAGAGTGAAGTGACCTTCTAGGCAAGTTAAATCTTGTCAATGTTAAATCTTCGGCCGCATCAACTAATAAACCGATTTTTATTTAGTTTTTTTCTTGTTTGGTGAAATTTTTGAGAGTATTCATTATAATATAATATATTAGTATACAGCTGCACAAACATATTATGTTTGTGCAGCTGTATACCAAATTGAACATTGGGAAATAATAACATTTTTATTTTGCTACTTGCTTATTACGTATAATATTGAGTACCACATAAGCCAGTACGAGATGAATATAATAATGAAGAAATAACAAAACATAATGTACATAAAATAGCATGTTCTGTTTATTAAACTTTATTCATGAGATATACGTGTAACTATTTAAAATCCATAGAGATAAATGAAGATTTTTTTTAACAACAGAATACCGCAATTTTTTGATTTGCAACCAAATTACAGCTCAAGCCGTAGAAATTGGAGCGTTGCGCAGGTGCAATTCGTGACTTTAAAACCGCTTAATATTATTATGGAGTTCATTTACCAGCGTTTAAAATGCTATTTATTAATCTTTTAGCGTAGCATTAGTTAATGTGTTGTCTTGTTGCGTCACTGTTCTTCTTTGCTTCATTTTTCTATTGAAGGAATATTACTACAATAAGATGTTTGCTTTTTAGGCAGGCGGTCGGTTATAACAATCGAAAGTCAAATCCTATTCATAATATTCAAAAGTAAGAAAGGAACAATTTTTAATGTATCTACGGGCCATATTGCCTTAAACTATACTAAAACGATATACAGCAAAGAACTAAGTTACCTACAAGACATCGAGCTTATAGGCAAAACTCAAGTTCTCAAGCCCACTTCCAGTGGGTAGCGTTCCCATCATGCTGGCGGCACTTCCTTAATTGCAATGCTAATACGTTGAGCCAAATAAGTGCCATACACAATTTCTTATACACTCAGGAAAAAAAAAACTTACGCGTAACTAACTTTCTGCGCTTTTTAGGAGTACATGGTACATGTTTTTTTTTCATTACTCTATATAGACATGGATTTGACCAGTATCTCACCTGATGGAAAGCGATGATGCGGTTGAAAATGTTACATGGTTGCCTAGAAGATACCTTTTAACTCTAGACTTAAATATTTCCAGATTATACCGTTAAGGGACAAAGGCGTTTAATGTATATAAATGTAATGTACGTTGAAGCGAAACACTTGGAGCGAACTGGAGGTATGTGAACCATACGTGGATGACGTTTAATAGTTTGTCTAATAATTATTCATGGTCTTAGCCAGACCCGACTACAATAATATAAGTCTATGCTAATAATGTTTTTATCATAAAATTAATATAAGGTTAATGACATTATAGCCAGTGATGGCGATTCAAGGATTCTGTAGCTAAAGTAATCTTATGTTTGTTTCCTATCTCGATGTGGCGATTATAATATGTTGCATAGCTGTCAAAACCAAAACGTCATTAGATACAACAATAATGGCATTATCTTGATTTGAATTTGATGAATCCCCTATTTGTCTTGCTCTTTTGTCGACCCCTAAAACTCCTAAGCAGACCGCGAAAAGAATTCACAAAACCATACACGTGAATTTCATTGGATCTAGGTAAGTGATACCTCAATTTGTAAGCCTTTTAGCGTATTCGTTTGCCTTACTCTAGTGGATCAGTTCGTCTTCGCCTAGTTATATTCGTGACGGATGGATCTGAGTGAGAACAAAAGCGATTCTTTCGAAGTCGTACGCGACCACGAAACGGCTTACCGGCTGCAATCGTATCTCGGTGGCTTTCTGAGACAAAAACAAATGGAAGTATTACCGGAGACAATCTACATTTAAATGGATCTTTTTCCTCAAATCGTGGGGAGTTTGGTGATAGGTATCGCAACCCTCGATTTATTTGTAGAACATTTACATTTCAGCGCCTTTGTGAAGACGCAGTTGTTGCAGCTGATTCGTCAACTTGTCATCGCAGCTCTTTGTACGTTCGTTGTTGGATTTTTTTATAAAACTTGATTTGCAAGCAAAACGAGAAGGTAAAAATGCGATAAAATAGGGCAGGGCTGGGTTTGTCAGCGTCTTATCAGCATCATCGAATAGATTTCAACAGAACACTTTGTAAAATAGAATATATGTTTATTGTATTGACGACCCAGTTGGCGCAGTGGACAGGTGTCCGCCCTCTGCGCCATGGGTCCTGGGTTCGATTCCCGGCAGGAGCACAAATTCCTTCCCAAGGGATATTTGTGCTTCTGGTTCTGGGTGTAATATGTGTGTGATGTGAATGTTTCCGGCACCCACGATACAAGTCTTTGAACTTAGTGTGGGGCTGTGAGTGTGAATGCGTTTGTTTTTGTTTTGTTTGTTTGTATAAAACTGTGTACAATGTTCTTACATTATAGTATTAATAGTAAATCAACAGTGTGTAGTTGAGCATTATATTCGCAGATGTGAGTGTGTCAGTGTGTAGTTTCCATTCATAGATTTTACTAATATGACAAATGACTTCTATTCTTAGAAGCTATTACAGATTTAATACAATTTCAGCACATGTAAGACAAATGGCCGCATGTCCACAAGTTTTTGGAAGAGCGCGTGTAGGTTACGAACATTTATTGATATCAAGTGCTACGCTTCTACGTAGTCACAAACTACGTCAACGTGCTACGCCTAATCGCGCGGTAAGCATGTCGTACCGAGTGCACAGTGTGATAGAACTAAATTTAATGTCTATCGAGTTACTATTCAATTATTTCATTTTCATAATATTTTCAACCGACTTCAAAAAAAGGAGGTTCTCAATTCGATTGTATGTTTTTTTTTTGTATGTATATTACGCGATATTTCCGCCAATTATGATTCGATTTTGATGTTTTTTTTTTGTTTGACCGATCTTGACCGATTTCAATGAAATTTATATGGGACTATTTATATGGTATACTTTACGTGTACCATATAAATGGCCCCATATAAATTTCATTGAAATCGGTCAAGCCAAAACCGAAATATAAGCGATGAAGTCGGTTTTTTTAACCTTTGCTTGCGTTTCAATTATCTTTATATGTTATCTTTATATATTAATATAATTATCTTTTTTGTATTTTCGTCTTCATCATACTCTTACTATTACTCATTTATTGATAACAAAAATAGTTACATGATGAAAATGTTATTCATCTTCACATCTTCTTGTCTCTCTTAAAAGTTTCAGCTAAAAGTTAACCCAAATAAGACTCAGGTCATTATCATTGGCGGCTGTAGAATGTTTACTAAGGTTGATTATTCTGTAATAATGAAAATTAGTTTTTAAGGCGTCGTCATCCCTTATAGCTGTAAAGTACAAAATTAGGTGTTATTTTAGACAACACATATCATGGGGTCCCCAGCTAGCAGCGCAGCGGTTAGCCGCACGGTGTTTGCTTCGGGTGCTGCATTATGAAGATTACGTATTTTCGTTCCGACTGCTACTAAAGTTATGCTTGTACAATCACTCCTTTTACCTATCGTTGACTATGCCAATGTCTGTAACTTCGATCTTATGGAGGAACAGATGAAAAAACTTGAGCGTCTTCAAAATTATTGCATAGGTTTATTTTTGGTCTTCGAAAATATGACCACATTTCTAGTTTTCGTACAAAACATAAAAATGGCTACCAATTCTCCTTCGCCGGAATACTCATATTCTTTCTCTTCTACATAATATGCTCCACTATCCTATTTCTCCTCTTTGTCTCAAATAACGTTTCGAGTATGTTTATTGTACTCAATCTCTTAACCTCCGATCTTCAGAAAACCTTAGATTGAATATGCCTGTCCATAAAACTGTTTTTTTATCATGCATTCTTTTCTGTGAAGTCAGTGCGTTTATGGTATGGTCTTCCTGTTACAGTCAGGCAAGCTACTTCTTTAACCCTCTTCCAAAACATGGTTAGAATGTTTTATCATCACTCACTACCTAACGATAAACTGGTGTAAGACATTAATTTATATCTGGGTTTTGTTTGTTATATTTGAGTTAATTGATGTAAAATATTGTTTATGTAAGTTTATGTGTATTGTACCGGGAAAGTAATACTGAATGAAATGATAAGAGAATTGATGAAGAAGAAGAGAAGCTTCTACCCTACCTAAAATGGTAGTAAAAAAAATACAAAAGTTAAATTAAAATTAAATATTATTTATTATTTTCTCATAGGTAGGTACCTATCTCAGAAGGAGGGCACATAAATTTATAAGGGGTGGTTCTGAGCCTGAAGATTCTGTGTCTATTTCTGCTTCCGTAGCGAAGCACTCCCCTGATGTGAGTCCGGCTGAAGATGGTAGTTGGGGACCAAAGGGTGACGGAGTAGTGCCGCGTAGTAGGCAATCAGGAGCAGTCCGGGATCCGGGAATTGGTTGGCCTCTGCACTAGAACGCGCAGCCAACCTGTGCGAAGTTCCTGGAATCCACAAAACCAGCGGATTACACACTGATTTAATTACTTCCGTTCCTAGGGTCCACCACGGAATCACGAAGAAAGCAGGTAGGTACTTACGTAGTAGTTTTATAGTCCGTGGTGGTACCAACAATCAGAACAGAGTTTACAATTAATTCAAAAGCTAAAGGCCAAAAGAAAACAGATAAAGCTACGTTAATATTTAAGTTATTAATTAGGTTTCTTGAGAACCGTTACAAAAAAAATAAAAATCAAGGTAGATGAACAAAAATTGAAATGTAATTAAAGATTAATTACATTTCGCACAGTTAAAATAAACAAACTAAATGAGTGCTATTACTACAAGTGAAAAGCTGAAAATGAATGATAGTTAATACACAGTATGAACAAAATAGCAAATCATGATTGTGTTTTGTGTGTCATTCAAAACTTACCCTATATCGGGAAATCACTTCACAACTTTAAAATATAACGACGCGATGTCAGTTGAAGTTATACTATCAATTTTGATGGTAAAAAAGTAAGAATGCACTTATTAATTTAAATTATAGCCGGTTCACGCTTGCTTGCTAGGGCGCAAGACTAGCGTGAAACGGCTAAAAAGTCAGCCTAGCAACGACTGTCGCGAGGCGCGGCCGCAGGCTCGTTTCCTGTCGTCATACCCCTTGCCTCACGCCTCTGCCCGCGACCAGTTCAAAATCTGTGCGTCATCGCTAGCTACAGATATTACTTACTTTAGCTGACAAAACTATAAATGAATAGAAATTACTGAAGCATTATTTTTAACCGACTTGAAAACAGGAGGAGGTTCTCAATTCAACTGTATGTTTTATTTGTAATTATTTTAGTAGTTAATTAATTTGTAAATATGTATATATATTTTTTATTAATTTTTATTAGATTAAGTTATTAAAAAAATACATGTAACGCTTCGTTACAGTATGTATCAATTAATGTATCTAGGTAGGTATATATATTTAAGTTGTATTTATGTGTATGATTGTGTTATTACACCACCGACTTCATTATTTAAAATTATCCCACTCTCCAACCAAAGGTTGACTGGAAGAGATCGCTCTTAGCGATAAGTCCGCCCGATGTACTTTAGTGTCTCTAAGAATACCACTGTAACTAAACTTTATTATTATGGTGTACAATAAAGAATTTTCTATTCTATTTTACTCATCTTTTGTGTTTAGAAAAAAAACTAAACGTACACGTAAGGTAGCTAACCTATCGGTGTTCTATCGCTTAGATTTCGGAGAGTTTTCACTCGAATTGCATCAGTTGAATTCCCCCATGCTCTTTCTATCATCGGACCATAAGATGAACAGACAAACGTCCATTATAAAAAAAAATACATTTATGGTTGATTTACCTCATATCCGCTCGAAGCGTTTTGCTTCTACATTTATCATCCCTACAACGAGGGAGTGGAACTCACTCTCCGCGTTTTTGTACCCCGAACAGCATAATTTAAGTCTTCAAGTCTAGAGGGAGTATCTTCTAGGTAAGCATGCTACATCTTCGGTGCAAATGCTTAAGTACCCGAAAAAAAAGTCATGATATAATATCCCATCATAATAAGCCAAGCGAACACTCTTGAATAAAACTCAATAAATTGCCAAGGAAACGTTATCTACGTGATACTACGCGACTCCCAGTTCAAGAAATCAAGTTGGCTTTCTCTGCTTGGCGGTGGCATTGTCTCACGGGAGTTATTAATTATTCCGATGTGAATGGATGACAAAAGGCATTATCGTGGAAATAATGGCTCTAGGAGACTGAGACTTCCGGCACTGACTGCTCACGGCTGGCAAGTGAGTACTGAGCATTCAAAATAAGTTCACGCGTCTACCGTTACATAAAAACAACGATAAGGTAGTAGACAGATAACAGACGACGTTTTTACCCGACCATGGCAAAGCAAATAGGAGAGTTTTGATTTAGTTACCGAATGTATGTTCGTTTATTTCCTCGTGTCGTCCAAACTAATAAATGTTTTAACGTATAGGGTGTCATTGAATTTGTGTTCATTCTTTAGCATTTTATTAATAAAAAACAAATACTTAAGACAGAAATAATGATGGGCAAATACTATGGAAATAATTATGAAATTATAGAATTCCAAATACCTTATCGACACGACAGTTGTCGGGAATTTTTAAACTTTCGCCTTATTTTACACCTACTGCTATTAATTAACTAGGTATGTATTAAACTTAATTTGCTAGTAATGTGTTAATGTTAATGTTTAATCAGCCCATTTATAAATATTATAGGGCCTTTGCCTTGTCTCAAATTGTAACAATTTAAAGTGCACGAAACTCTTTATATACCCCACCCACAGATTAATGGTTGTATACACTGGTTCTCCTACATATTTTTATTTAATTATTATTAATGAAGTTTTTATCTGTGGGTGTGATTTGATTTGACTTATATATATAACTCGCTGCGCCCCGCGGTTTCACCCGCGTTGATAATGATGAAAAGTGATGATGACGATGATGATGAAAAATAGATGTTGGCCGATTCTCATAGATACCGGATAAGCACAAAAAATTTCATCAAAATCGGTCAAGCCGTTTCGGAGGAGTATGGCAACGAAAACTGTGACACGAGAATTTTATATATTAGATGTTCTAAGTATCTCTCTTATAAAGCAGACAACTGCCCTTCACATCTGCGAATATAATGAAATATTTGAGTTTGAAAACTATTGATTAATATCAGGCATCTAGTATCCAGTAACTTAGAATGGACGGAACATCTCCAACTATTATACATAATATAGTTTAAACATGTTCGAGAAGTACCCCCTAATAACTATCCTAGTTTAATATACTCAATACAACAAGCTATTCAACGTGAAAACGCCGTTCCTCTTTTAGTTTTAAATTTGTATTACAATTTCTTCGTTTTTTCGTTTAACACTGTTAATACAACATATTATTATGTGACGACCCAGTTGGTGCAGGTTTCTGCCATCTGCGACATTGATCTTGGGTTCGAGTCCTGGCAGGTGCACAATTTTACTTCCCAAGGGACATTTTTGCTTCTGGGTTCTGGATAGAGCCAAAATATACGCAGTGTTAAAACATACTTTGCTACCCACTAGTCTTTCTAGGCATATAGTGTTCACCACCTTTGACCTCATCATCACTTACTGACAGGTGAGATAGTGGTCGAACATTTATTGCTAATAACTTTTGAACTCCCCGTTGGCTTAGTTGGGTGATCGTTCGCCTTCTAAGCAGGGGTATCGGGATCGATTACCACAAGTTTTCTCCCCAAGGAAAATTTGCGTTTCTGGTTTTGGTTGTGATTGTTTTTATGATGTGAATGTTTCTTGCAACCACGACATTTATTTTTTAATCAGATATGCCAGATTATAAATCGTTAAATTTATATAGAAAATCGACAACAATTTACTTACGAAACTTCTTCAAGTAAATGCTAACAGGAAAGAGGCTGATAATGGATTTTAGTAACATACAGCTCTCTAGTGTATTGCGTGTATGTATAGTATATTACCATGCCAGAAAGCGAAATAGACTGGGTAATCCGAGCTGGTTCGAAGAACGGAAAAAGAGACTCTAACTCACCGCGCCCAATCATAGTCAAATTAACCCGGAAAGCAAAAAGAGATGAGTTTATCAAGGCTGCCAAACTGAGGCGAAATACGGTGATTACCTCAGCAGACCTTGACCTACTAGGGCCACCTCGAAATGTCTATATCAACGAACATCTTTCTAAAGTGAACAGGATATTATTTCGAGACGCCAGGCTCAGGGCAAAAGAACTCGGCTATCGGTTCTGCTGGATTAATAATTCTAGAATCCATGTTCGTCGCGATGAAGGGAGACCAGCTATTCTCATCAGATCCACCGCGGACTTGGCTCGCTTATCGGCACGTAGTATCCCTGGGGTCAGCAACCCGAGCACCGAAGAGGAAGCGGCCGTTGCAGCATCTTCAACTCGCTCTCTCCATTAACTTTCTACAATATTGTGGTGTTTTCTTGATTACTAACACATATTTTTGGTGTTTTTTAAATATCTTAGCGGGCTCTTTTCTTAGCATCTTAGGCCATTCATACAAGCTCATGTTCTCACTGTCGTCTCACACTTCCCATAATCTTGTCATAATATATAATAAAATACTTTTCATCCTTTTGATTCCAACTCATAACCAAAATCACACACCTTCATCAACTCACAAAACACAAACGCGCATCCATCTAATGTTACACTCACATCTAAAAGAAAAGCTAAAACAATCCGACATTACTACTCCCAAAATAAAGCATTATTTCCCGACATCCATCAAATGTACGGCATTACCAAATTGTTGTCTATTCACCGCAAAACCATTAAACTTTGATAATGGGTAATTTGGATGTCTACAGTAATATTGACGAAACTCTAGAAATAAAATGCCGTACGTTAGACATTCCAGAAAACTGCCAAGGCTTAATTGCACCCTACAACTTTAAAGTTCTTACGTGTAACATAAGAAGTCTGCAACGTAACTTTCTACCTTTCCTAACTGTTCTTAAGCGTTTTGAAACTGATATGGACGCGATTGTCTGCACAGAATGTTGGTGGAACGAGTCTTCACTAATACATCAAATACCAGGTTTTAATGTCTTTCACACAAAGAAATACATTAATAAAAGTGGAGGTGTGACCATATACATAAAAGATAAATGGCCGGCAAGTGCAGAAGAGCCTGTATTTGATGATGCTAATTGTCTGATCGTAAGTGTAGCTGAAACTCTTAAAATTCTAGGAATCTACAGGTCCCCAGGTGTTTCAAATTTAGACAGATTTCTTAACTCTCTTGATTCTACTCTAGACAAATTTAAAAATACTAGAAACGTTGTAGTAACAGGAGACATGAATGTCAACATACTAGATGAGACTCCAAGCAGTGACAACCAGATTTACCAGTGCATAATGGCCGAGCAAGGTCTACTTCCCGCAATAACCAATCCCACGAGAGGCAACGCATGTCTAGACCACGCCTATATCAAAACTAACTGTAAATCTCTCGGCCTAGTGTGCAAAAGTTCTATTACAGACCACGACCTGATACTAGTAGGCATCTCGTTACATAAAGAAATTTCAATAATTAAGAAAAGACTAGTATCAAAAACTAACTACACAGAGGTAATAACAGAGTTAAGCACTACCGATTGGTCTCAGGTTTTATATGAACCTGACGTAAATCACGCAGTTAAGAAATTTACAGACATCATACAGAATTCCATAGAAAAGCACACACAAAAGGTCAAACCTAGTAGATCAAACCTCAACATAAAACCCTGGATAACTCCTGGGCTGATAAGATGTATGCGACATCGTGACAGGCTTCACTTGCAACTCCGAATAGCACCGAAGGATGAAGATCTGAAAAAAATATATACCCGCTACAAGAATTTCTGTAATGATCTTCTCCGCAAAGTCAAATCGCAATATGAAAACAAAAAACTAACAGAGAACCATGATAACCCAAAAAAACTATGGAAAACGATTAAGGAAGTATGTCAATTCCCCCGCCATAACAATGATGCCAATGAGCTCTTGACTGCCGCCAGTGATCCAAGCACTTCCATAAATAACAGTAACTCTCACTTCGCTACTGCGGGGATGAATTTAGCGTCAAAGATTCTAAATAAGTTAAAAACCACCGAAACGGACCTCAGTCAAAACCACTCGTTAAGCAGCAGAAATTCTAATTCCTTCTTCCTTACTCCAACAGAACCTAGCGAAGTATCTGGAATCATCAGAAACCTCAAGACAGATAGCGCTGCGGGAATTGATAATATCTCTCCGATATTACTCAAATATGCTGAGAATGCTATTGTGATTCCTCTAACCTACATCTGCAACCTGAGCATGGAAACTGGCACATTCCCCAAGTACTGGAAAACCGCAATTGTTACTCCAATCCATAAAAGTGGACCTAAGTCTTGTGTAGATAATTATAGGCCAATTTCGCTCCTCTGCATTCTCTCGAAGATTCTAGAAAAACTGGTAAATAAGAGAACTGTAGACTTCCTTGAAAGTTTTGGCCTACTATCTGGACGCCAATATGGGTTTAGACGAGGTAAATCTACCGAGAATGCCGTGGAACTACTAACGGAAACAGTGTCGTCTTATTTGGATAGTGGGCAAAAATGCATCGGAGTATTCCTTGACCTCGCTAAGGCCTTCGATACGGTCTCAATAACTATTCTGCTTAAGAAACTAGAATGTCTTGGCATCAGAGGTGTTGCATTAAATTGGTTTCAGAGTTATTTATCAGATAGACAACAATGCACTCGAATAGGTGACTATGTGAGTAACAAATCCACTATCGCTTTTGGTGTTCCACAGGGTAGTATTTTGGCACCAACTCTGTTTACCGTCTACATGGACGAGATACTCCGGACCGACATTCCAAATGCAGAACTTATATGCTACGCCGATGACACCGTAGCAATTTTCCATGGTGACGATTGGCAAAACACCGTAACAGCCGCAGAAAGAGGAATGGCGCAATTGGCTCGGTGGTTAGAATCTAATTTGCTCACCCTTAACGTTAAGAAAACCAACTTTATAACGTTTCACATAACGAAAGCCACCGAGCCGGACCCGAAATACCTTTACATCCACAACCCAGACTGCGAACGCTCTAAAACGTTGAATTCCCCTTGCTCCTGTATGGCCATCGAAAGATCATATTCTTCAAAATACCTAGGAGTCATATTGGATCCAAACCTTTCGTTTAAACCCCACATATCACACATGTCAAAACGCGCGCGAAAGCTAATATACATAATGAAAATACTACGTCCATCGGCCAAAATAGAAGTCAGAAAATTGGTATATATTTCGTTGTGTCAGTCCCTCCTGCAGTATTGCATTGGTGTCTGGGGGGCTGCAGCTAAGTCACACATGATCGAGCTGGAGCGTGCCCAAAGAGCTGTTCTCAAAGTTATGCTAGGGAAACCACGGCGATACCCTACTGAGAAACTTTATGAAGAAGCAAGGGTATTAAAGGTGCGCCAACTTTTTGTCGCTCGAGTAACAAAAAAAAGACGTGCTCTTCAGCAAGATCTTCATCCATCGGGTAGAAGGAAACGACCTCTTAGACAAAATCTTCCCAGAGTTAGATCTGTCTTTGCTAGCCGCCTACCGAAATATTCGCATATCTTCGTATACAACTCAGTCTGTAAGGCACTGGATATAAAAGACTGCACTTTCTGGGAATTTAGGAAAAAGTTCGGAAAATGGCTTCAATCTCTCTCTTATGACGAAACTGAAAACCTCGTAAAAGCTAACGATGCTTAGGTCTTCACGAGGACAACGCAGATAACTATAAACCACACACACACACTCGCTCCCACACATTCACACACACTCACTACCACACATACACACACTCAATCACACACACGCACACGCATACACATACACACACATTTTTCACACTTCCTTACCTATACCTTCACACACGACAGTCACCCTACATGCACAATCAACCCCAATCAAAATGCTTCTGTCACCGGATTAGTAATGTAGGTACCCGTAGGCTTCTAATTTAAATGTCCTAATTAAATTAATTGAATTGATTTTAATAATTAGTACTATCCGCTAATGGTTGATTATACTTATAAATTTTTGTTATAAATAATTTAAGCAAATAATAATAACCCAATTTAATTACATTATAATTACTGTATATAATTGTCACAAACCATGTCAAACGATGGCTATCTTGGGTGGTGAGGCAGTGGGTAAATATATATATATATATATATATATTTACCACTTATATATATAGTAAGACGTTACCATCGACATAAGGCTTCTATGCTTTATACTTTTCTGATATTCTTCTAATTACACATGGCATGAAATTTTCCACTGGTTCACCACCGCGATGTCATAAACAAACAGTTATTACATGTCCAAGTAACTAATCAGTCACTGATGCGGATCACGTACAGCTCATGTGATAATTCTTTCGATCAACGGGCGCCCAAGATACAGGCTATGCCTAGTTTGGGGCCCATAGAGAATTACTATTTTTGTACTATAATAATACTAACAACATGTTTTGTGTCATATTTTGTTTTACCTGATATCTGAAATAAATATGATTATGATTATGATTATGATTACCGAAGTAAATTTGTGTGAGGTGTGGTAATGTGAATGGGTGAAAATAAAGATATGACAAATACCTACTTATAAAAGTTTTCCTTGTAATATTTTCATCACCTGAAATAAATAATTTTTGTACATGTATATGGATCTTCGTCACTTCAGTGAACACAGTGTCATTTTCGTCAATTATGTATTCAATTGAATAGAGAACCTTCTCCATTTATGGTAGGTCGATTTTAAAATTATTATTCCATTTGATATTTCTTATTTCTTCAATATCTAAAAACCAACATCTTTGCTGCCGTATCGAAATAATTTCGTAACAAAGTAGACAGTAAAAATCTAGTCTATCGTATTTTTTATGCCTTAGTCAATCTTCGCCCCGCGGACAAATGCCACATTTGTCCCACGACAGATTAAAATTCAAACTCTACCTACATATTCAAATATTAGTAGTATTTTAGATTAGTGCCTATGTTATAATTGATGCTTGTTATTGAATTATATTCCTATAGGGACGCATGGTCGTGCCTTGTCTACAGATAATCTCCTCCTTGTAACCCCGCTATGGGAATACATGGTACTAATTTACCTAGATTAGTGTTAAATTCCAGCCTATTATAGGTAGTAAGTACATAACGTAGGCGGCCTACATAACACGTGTGTGTTCTATAATTGATAATAATTGAACGTTGTATGCTCAATATTCAGTACAGACAAGCCCGTTTAGTGATAATAGCAATTAAGTTTGATAATATAATAGAAATGTTGTATATAATTTAGCTGTTATATTATATGTTTTCAATATTGGATCTTGTAGGGTAACAGTTCCCCTTTTGATAGTATTATCATGATTAATATATTGAAACGTAAACACAGCCTCACACTATCTTCGATGACTTGCATCGTGGGTGTTTGAAACATTCTCATCACACATACAAACTCAACCAGAACCAGAAACATCAGTTTTCCTTCGGGATTATTTTCCCGTCGGGAATCGAACTCGATACCCCCCTGCTTAGAAGGCGATGGCGTACTCGACTAAGTCTACGGGAAGTACACTAATAAGTGGGATAATAAGGAGTCTCTTTGTTATTTACTTTTCATTTTTGGCCACATATTTACCAACACTTGGATAAACAACTTGGCATACTACATTTATCCAAATACGTATGCAAACGGCGGCTTATGTCTTGGCTTTTAACACTAAGCTACAGCGACACTGAATCAATTATAACAAATATAATATGACGATAAGGGGTCTGCTCCCTTTCCCCCTACTATTTATTCAAAATACATTTCTTAGTTTTTTTATTTTTTATTTTTATTGACTATTTACATCTAATCTATATAATACTAATATACTTGCTCTAAATTTCCAATTAAATTTAAAACTGTTAATACATGGGCCCCAACGAAGCTCTCACAATTCTTTTTGATTAAATAACTTTTTAATTCTTAATATTATGCAGCACAAAAAAAAAAACATATTCATGGGGGTTAGGGAATCAGACCCCTTACTTACTTACTTACTTACTAACCTACTTATTTATCTACTTGCATGACTGCACGCAGTTGACTCCAACATTCTACTCACAACACATATGCTCACACGGTAACCTTTATATACCACTCCTACATAGACACACGCACTGACACACATAATATTACATAATATGTTTGAGATTACCTGGGATATCTACATTAATTAATTGATCTTTTTTTTTTATATAGCATTAACCATGCTAGACGAATTTATTAATATTAATTATCTAACTAAGCTTCCATATGAACAGATTTCATCATTATTAGGGAGGAAGACACTGAATTCCACAACACAGGGAACCCTAGTGTGGCATTCAGGGATCATCTACCTATGTCTATGAGAAAAATGTAAATAAATATATGTAAAAATAAAAATAGTTTAAGATATTGTATAAATCATAGACTAGCCTTAAGATTTTATGTCCAATAAACCATTATTAAACCATTCGGTGTCAAATTGTCAATTAAAAGTTCTTGGAATGTATTGTTTTGTATTGTAGGTAAAATTACTGACCATGCTGAGTTTACAAAAACACCTGTAAACTCTATCCTAGATAAGATGTTTAAAAACTGGATAATTTCGGCTACGTTGAAACAGCTACTCGAAAGCATAGACATTTGGTACAATCAGCAGCAGAACAGGTATTTCCTTCTACAGGTAAATGTGCATTGTGTCACACAGGTACACGAAAATAATGCCCCGTTACTGAAGTTTTGCTAAATTGCACGTGAAATCGATGATGGAGTATGTCACCGAAATCCGTATTGCGGATGTTCCCGACAAACAAATGGATTGTAATCAATCGTATTATTTGACTACCGCTGTACATCTGGCCAAGTAAATTAATGCAAAATATTCCGTGTAAATTGGATTTATTACTTTAGCAATATGTTGTTATTGTTTGATGCTGTATAATCTGTATTCATGTGATCAATTGGATTGATGTGTGCATTGTAACTGCATTTGAATACTAGATTGATCGTTATTTTTTAACTGCTAATTCAACCGGCTACCATACCCTATAGAAGGTAATATAACGCCACTAAATTCTTATAACACCCCCCTTTTTCGGTTAAAAATAGTAGGATAGAGGAAATTAGAAATGGTAAATTATTACACGTCTACTTGAAACTTGAAACTAAAACTTAACTTTGATCTAAAATCCATTGAAAATCGAAGTCTCTAAAACAATACCTCTCAAATTACAAACACCGTGATTTTTGAGCCATATCAGTTTCCTTTTGATGTCATTCTACTTAAAGCACTTTTTATTTGTTTTTTCCTGTTAAACTGCGGAGGCATTGAAGGAAGGGTCACCGGTCGACACGATTCACGCAAAAGAGCTCCGGGGTTTCGTTTTGTTTACTTTATCAAAGGAGATCGTTTTCATCCACAAACGATCTAATCTCATACCGTTTAATTTTCATTGGTGCTATTATCTGAACGACTTGAGAGTTCTGATAGCTATTAAGCAGACTATAAGTTATTCGTCCTCAATTGGAAATAAGACGCGGCCGAGCGGTCTGGTAGGTACTAGTATAATTTATATCCTCTGCCCTGTCAGAAGTTCTTGAAATGTAAATTCCCCATTTTATGATGTTCCAGTCGCCGGCGGCCATTGACCCGTAATTTGCCAGATGTTCCGTTTCATCACTTAAGTCTTTATTGAATAAAAAGTTTGAGCGAGCTCATACCCCCATAATGTGCATCCGACTCTTCATAATGTTACTAAAGGAGCTAGGGATATAAACTTATTTTTTCCCTTCATAAAGTAAGGCTACATCATCTTTGCTTAAAATATCAGCCGCAGGGTGAGTATAGGCTTTTATGAGTTTTTTCCTTAATGTTTTACAGTTTTTTTTATTGTTCAGTGGACGTTTACTCGACTGTGTAATGAGCGTAAATTCAAACAAATATGAACTTGATACTTCTTTGTTTGTAAGGTACTTTCGAGCGATGTATAACTTCTGAAGTACCTATTGTTACTGACAGGTCTGCCTCTACCGCTGATGCTATTGGAGTAATAAGTCTGGATCAAGTTGAAGTACTTAGTTATGAATATATAGGTATACTATACGTACTAGGATAATATCGGCATACGAAACTATTTCAATAACACTTTGATCATCCAATCATTCAACGTCTAAATTAACTGATATATATTTTGTCATATGAATTTGTTTGATGCATGGATGTATTTCGTTATTAGTTCGCGGAATAATTATTCTATAGTATTACCATTTCAAATTATCACCATTTGTTAGAAATACGATACTAAGAAAACTTTTCATTAATAAATTTTACCATATCGTGTATTTTAATATTTACTTATTTATTGATTTTATTGCCATTGATTAAAAAAAAGATTACCTGGATAGCCGAACTTTGCTCCGTTTTTTATTTTTATTTTAAAAGACGTTTTCTAGAAATGAAACCAAGCTAGATAGATTTATCGCCCCCGAAACCCCCTGCATACTAAATTGCATGAAAATCGTTGGAGTCATTTCCGAGATTTAGATTATATATATACATACATACAAGAATTGCTCGTTTAAAGGTATTAGATATATCGGGGGTTGTTAGTATTCTAACAATATTATGGTAAATTATAGGTATCATCTCGGTTTAAGCGTGTATCTTTAATGGAATATGAAACTCTCAAACATGTACAATAGGACAATATTAATAAAACAAACATATAAAACAGGATGTGTGTTGTAAAGGCAAACGATAGAAATGTAATAAAAAAAATACACGGAACCATTTTAATTATTCATCAGACTGTTTACCTCCACCACTTTTCGTCACACAAAAAGGTTGCGGATTCAAAGCCCTCCCAAAAGAAATCCCACTTCAAAAATTTGGTTCTACGATTAAATTCAGTAAAAGTTATGAGTTTTATCGCAAACTTCCGCAACACACTGGACTGAAGTAAAATATTTCAAAATGCAATTCAAGCGCTGAGTTAGAAGCTCAGCGCTTGAAGCGCATGGTCTATGCGTAATGGAGTCTTTCAAATATCTTACAAAACTCAATAAGTTATAGGTCTACAGAGACGCACAAGCGATTGAACCAACTACGTCAACATTTTAACTGAGCGTTGTCACTGCGGCGCGGCGTAGGGTTGCCAGACGCGTAATGTAATTTTGCATGTGTCAACACGCCACGCGCGTTTTGTCACCCGCAGCACGAAGCATTCACGTTCTCGTAATTATTTGGGTAACATGCATTTTGGTGTGCGGATGTGCTTAGCGAAGACAATCGCGCTTTGAAACTGGATGACAGTCTGACTGTAGGGAATAAACCCTTATTTTTAATATTCTTATTTATTTCGCGTTTAAACGAGATGTATGTTATTAAATTACATCATATGCGGATGAAGTATGCGATCAAGTCGGGCAAAGAATTTGACCTTATTGCCAAATGGAAATGTTTGTGCCCGAGATTTTGGAACGAAAGTTCCTTATCGCGCGTTGCGAAAGGGGGCTAGACGGAAAAAATGAAGACCAAAAGTTGTAACGACACTTTTTGCTATAGTTGTAAGCCATACCACGTTCTCGTCCGATCACCAAAGTTAAGCAACGTCGGGCGCGGTCAGTACTTGGATGGGTGACCGCCTGGGAACACTGTGTAATGTTGGTTTTTGCATGTTTCTTTTAATTTTGGAACGAAAGTTCCTTATCACGCGTTGCGAAAGGGGGCTAGACGGAAATTGAACTTCGTTCCATCCGGGTGTCCCTTGACACCTCTCAAGTTTTTTTAAACTTTCTAGTAACCGCAACTTCTCAGATAATACTCATGAAAGTATCATCTCAGAAGATGTAGATAAGATCAGTATGAACTGATTGTCTCTGGACAATCAGTATGAGATTATCTACTTAATCGTATAGCCATGGTAGCAACCCATATTCCCATTTTACGGGGCGTCCATTAATTTCGCGAGACGTTTAGAAGGGGGGGAGGGGGGGTCGAGCCGAACCTCACCCAATCTCACGTGGGGGAGAAGGGGTGTCTCAGCAAATATCACGTAATATTTTTTGCAAGATACAGTATAAAATTGCGAGAAAACTGGGTTTAATGTCATAAGTTTATAATCATATTAGTAGGGGTTAATCTTAAATAAAAAGAATTGAACAAAATGTGTGTTTAATAAATCTAACGCAATTAAGCACATATTAACTTATTTACATTGAATATACGCAATTTGAAAAATTTCTTGTGAGTTTAGGGGAGGGGGAGGGGGTCGAGCAAAATCTCACGACATCTCACCAAGAGTGAGGGTCGAAAATCGCCAAAATCATCTGCGTAATTAATGGATGCCCCCTTAAAGGTAGCTATTATTTATTTATTTACTCATCATTAACCAATAGTAATAAATGCTTAGTATCCTCATTTCTATCTATAATACTTTATTGTTTTGCTACATAAGAAACAAAGAGTGTACTGGAATATATCACTACAGGCGCGTTACTAAGCGGTTTTTGTTTGGTAGAGTATACTTCAGAGGTCCCATATAAATTATATCGAAATCGGTTAAGCCAAAACCGAAATATAAGCGATGAAGTCGGGTTTTTAACCTTTGCTTGCGTTTCAATTATGTTCTTAAAACTAGTCTATGGGCCAATTTCGTAAACTAAAGTAAAATTGGTATATAGATCTAAAGAGCTCATTACAAGCCACCGACCTTAAAGGTGAACTATATAAATATATAATAAGCACTTGGTCCCATGGGCCCAGTGTCTCAACACCAAACGGCTT
Organism: Lomographa bimaculata; assembly: GCA_948107665.1. Taxonomy (NCBI): domain Eukaryota; kingdom Metazoa; phylum Arthropoda; class Insecta; order Lepidoptera; family Geometridae; genus Lomographa; species Lomographa bimaculata. Next base: position 9,575,698 of record OX403603.1, read on the forward strand.
AAGTATGTTACCATCACTGCCAAGGTTTCCAAAATATGGAATGATGGAATAATACCACTTGCGCTGTTCTGCCGAAATTGTTGTTCTTATTCGTTGACTTTGACATACATTTGTTAGTACAAATTAATAATATAATGTAATAATAATACCTTTAAACGAACAATTCTTGTATATACAATGTGTAACAGAAAGGTGTAGTAATACTCAAGTCACACAACTAGCTAAATATATGGAGTCTAACAGGAACTTCTGCATTCGCGGCAGCAGCATGTATATTGAGTTAGGATTAATGAAAGTTTTAAAAAAATTATGTCATTTGCAACTCTATTTCATCAGCTACCGTTCTACACCACATAGCCTTTGGACGTCTGACAGTGGTGGCCATAACAAAGGTCAAGGTCACGCGCAACAGATATAATCATAGGGTTGGCAAAAAAATATTTTTTAATTTTTGTACGAAACAAATAAATCCGCACTGCCGCACATTTAACTGTAGGGTTGTCAAAAGTATTTGAAAAATATATTTTTTATTTTTTAAGCTATTGCATAGCTTCTATCGCGGGCCTTGAGCGTGGAGACCGAATCCAGAAATTCCGTAACGAAAATAACCTAACACCCTCACTCCGACCGGCACAGCGGTGATACTTTTTAGTTTTGCCATCTATCGATTAATAGCAGAACTTTTAATGACTTTTTTGAAATATCACGCTTGTCTCTTTAGTTCAGCAACTCGCCTCTAGGTGGCAGGAAAAAAATACTGCATAAACAAAATAAATAAATAATTATAATTGCATAAGTTGATAAAAAATGCAATGCAATAGCTTTACCGCGGCAGTCCCCGAGTGCCAGACGTCTTTTTCTTTTGTATGAAAAAAAAATATGTCCGATTTCGACTTCCGTTCTCTGGCAGACGATTCCTGGCACGATACACATACACACCACCAAGTATTACTACACCTTTTTGTTACAGATTGTATATGTGTATATATAATCTGAATCTCGGAAACGGCTCCAACGATTTTCATGAAATGTTGTATGTAGGGGGTTTCGGGGGCGATAAATCGATCTAGCTAGGTTTAATTTTTTACCGACTTCAAAAAAGGAGGAGGTACTATATTCGACTGTATGTATTTTTTGTTATGTATGTTCACCGATTTCTCCCCCATTTGTAAATCGATTCTCAAAATTGTTTTTTGTTTGGTAGATTATACTTCAGAGGTGGTCCCATATACATTTATCGAAATCGATCAAGCTAAAACCGAAATATAAGCGGTGAAGTTGGTTTTTTTTAAAGCTTTATTACGTTTTAATGTATACTATTTTAATGTAATTTTTTTAAAAAAACGTCGTTTTATTCGAGCATAGCTCGTACACCCAGGTATTTATATAAAAAAGCATATATGCAGTATTTATGTAATCCTATAGTTCACGTCTAGTGAGAAACAGTAAAAATCTAAACATAGCGCTTTCTAATGAGCTCCCCAGGGGACCTACTTGCCGCGCGTTCACATGCTATCCAATTCAGCACAAAACTTCAGCCAAGAGACAACATCCTGTATTTTTATAGTTTAAGCTTCTAAAAAAAAACTACATTAGTAAAAGTTTCATTTATTTTATCCGAAAGAGCTTTAATAGTGTAAGTTCTATCTTTCTAGAGAAACCCATAAACATATCGGAGCTACGTAAGAGTTCTCTTCGTAGCTCTTCTCGAGATTCCTGTAATTTTGGGAATCTGGCAGTAGAGTCGTTAACTTGCATGAGTGCCACTTTGGGGCCCATGTGAATAAACAATTTTGAATTTTACGTCGCAAATATTGGGTAGCGATTTTGCTACGTGAAATTCAATTGAACTCCAGCTGACGAAGTTGGTTGAGGTTCTGGGTCTGATTGTGTGTGACCCTCCACACAAGTCATCGAACTTAGTAAGCAGCTGTGAGTGTGAAAGCATTAATTATTTATTTATAAATTTCTGGTATAAAATTTCTTATAATCTTTTCTAGAGTCGGGGAATGAACGTCTCTCCTATTTTGAATATTGTTTCGCCTTCTAAGAAAGGTATGGGGTTCGATTTCCGGCGGGAAGATAAGATCTCTCTCTAAAGAAAATTTGTGTTTCTGGTTTTGCTGTGAGTGTGAAAGCGTTTATTTATTTATTCTCTCTGTTGTGTATAAATTAGTTGTTCGAACTATCTTATTACACTATTGGTCAATATCTGTCTGACAAGTTCTTCTAATTTTAATATTATTTTTTGTAGTTATGTTCTCGAAAAACGTAATTCTTGTATTTGGTGTGTTTATTAATATAAATAATTTCAATTAGTACGCCTTCTTATAATTTTTTCGTTTAAGTACCAAGTGTGTGTTCTATATCTGTTATCTAATACATTAACATGGTATATGTGATCTATGATCATCATTATATATTTTTTGCATGCCACAATGGCGTAATATAGAGCTATTGTTGTCACTCCCACTAGCTAATTGTCTACGCCTGTTTATTATAGCACATTTCACTGAGAAATATCATTTCAAGGAAGTTAGCACTTTAAACACATCTTTACCCTTACGATCTCCGCGTATATTTCGTAGAGTATCACATGGCTCTCAGCCTGCGTAATATTAGCGGCGATAAAATGTTTACACCGTGGCCTGTTTACCTTAATGGATACATAAGACGATAGTGTGCTCTTGAGTGTTTGTGGAGTAATTAGTGATATATGTATCTTTACTATGAAATAAGTCGCTGCTGCCGGAAGTAATAATATACAGAATCACTTTTGGAGCAAAAGTTATAGAGTAAACAGATTTTCTTGATTTTGCGTATAATTTTATTTACAGTTTACGTAAACATCGTTTATAATTTAAATAGTAAAACTTTTAAACGTTTGTTCCATTTTCTTTCTTTTTATTTAGTTAAATGATAAATTAGATATACAATTTTTCTGGCATCTCCTCGGACTGGCAGAAATTATTGATATAATTAATTTCTTAGACAAAGTGCATTTATTTCATTTATTTGTTCATTAAACAGCAATTATTATAAACTTAGCTGCTGAGCAACGCTATGAACATTACTTCATTTATACAGCGTACTGTATAAAGGGGTTTATATGGGAGAAATTGATGGAGTTATGAGACGTCACACTAATATTATAGGTGAAAGTTTGTTAGTGTGTTTGTATGTTCGTTACTTCTTCACGCTCAAACTGCTCGACTAATTTTGGCATGGAGAAAGCTGACCTTGGATTAACATATAAGCTACTTTTAATACCAAGATTTTGATCCCGCGAGTCCGGGACTTACGCGGATAAAACCGAGGAAAATAGTATTTTCTAACATTACAATAGTTTTCTTTTTACATTTCCACGCTAAGTTCAATGTTCGGCTTATGTCGTGGGTACCAGAAACATTCATACCACACACACAATCACAACCAGAACCAGAAACAAAATTATTTTGAGGAAATAATTGTGTTCCCGCCGGGAATCGAAGCCGATACTCCTGCTTAGAATAGATCAACCAATTCACAAGATCAAGATTCACCTCTCGTCATCTTACGGGTGCTTTCAGAACAGGCAAAAGGAAGCCAGGGTATCTGCAAACGAAGGACAAGCGTGGAGGCGCACTGGATACGTTCTTCTTGTGTGTAACTAAATCCTTAGTATTTCTTAACTATCCGACTAAACGATCTCGTTTATAACGTAATGCTTGCCTTGCTTCTGTGAAGTACAGTCGTCACAAATTTAGTACTTTCAACAAGAAATATCCGTCATTAAGTAACAAACTGTGTTCTAGCATCTGTCCTCGAGAGTCAGTTCTTAGTCTAGATAGCCTGGTAGTCTCATTCCCAATAAGTACGCTAGGCCTTAACTATTACTGGCTCAAAAAAATTAACTTAGAAATGTAAAAATATTTACGACTAATATTAAATGTATTTATCCCAAAAATATTGAAATTAAAAGAGACACAAATTTACAGTCCTCGACAATTCAATTGATCGTCAAAGCTATAATCAGCCAATCACAATATAAATATTAATCTATGTAATGAGCGATCAAATTGGAACATTTTATGCATCGTCGCCGTCCCCTCTCCATAAAAATGTATTAACTCCTATAAATTTAGCATCGTCAGCGATTTATGTAGAGCCTCTGCGATACACCCTCGACATCGTAAAGGGAGGGCCCGCGTCTCAAACTCTACAAGTTGTGACACTTTTTTAACGGTAACCTATATATATGAAAAATAGGTAATCAACTATATAAAAAACACACATAAAATAAACGTTTTCACACTCACAGCCCGAGTACGTTCGATGACTTGTGTCGTGGGTGCCGGATACATTCACATAACACACATTTACTACCAGAAACACAAATTTTCCTTGGGGAGAAAACTTGTGTTCCCGCCGGTAATCGAACCTGATGCCTCTGCTTAGAAGGCGAACGCTCATCCAACTAAGGTAACAGGTTGTTGCAATATGTAACAATAGTAAATCTAGAAAGAAAACCATTGATTGGAGCATGGTTTGAACCTACGGCCATAAGGTATAATGCGCTATTGCACAATCCGCTGAGCTACCCAAGCTCTGCTTCAAGGATGTAGAAAGAAAATTAATCTATATGCTAGTTAAAGTAAAGCCAAATTCGTGTAATTTTCAGATCTCTGAGATTAGGCTACTTCGCTCAAGCGAGGAAAGCCACGGGTACGCTTAAGTATAACTAAAATCATAACCCTCTTTTTTGCTTCACCTTATTCGGATAAAAAGTGATACAACCGGTTTTACTAATGATTTGTAAATAGATTTGAAGACCAGAAAATATTCAATATCTGTAAAAGCGTTAATACAGGTTAGAACCTAAAAACAAGTCAGGTTAGTCTATGGTTTTTATTCTTTATTTTCTTTTTTAACCCCCGACAAAAAAGAGGTTATACGTTTGTAGTGTGTATCTATGTGTATGTTGCATCGTAGCTCCGAAACTGCTAGATCAATCATCAAAACCGATTCATAAATAATTGGCGGAGACATCTCGTAACAGGCATACAAAAAAAAACATATAGTCGAATTGAAAACCTGCTTTTTTGAAGTCGGTTGAAAAAACCATTATTTTGACTAACCTCGACGTTTCGGAAAAGTTGCATCGGGTGTGGTCACGAGAGAATGTCGTGGCGTCGAGGTTAGTCAAAATAATGTTCTTTTTTAATAAAAGCACGAAAAGACCCGGTTTCTCATAAAAAAAACATGTTAAGAGCAGACTGCGCATCGGTCCGAGCACGACTGTCATCGCAGATGATTACAGAGCGTTTGACGTAGCATTAATAAGCGCGTTTAGCATTAGGAGTAAAATCTTTACAAATTAAGATATATATATCAAAATCTTGGCTACGTAACGGAACAATGTTTTCTTTTTTTTTGTTTATTTATAGATTAAGTCACTTCAACAATGAATCTAAAAAATCTCAAACAGCATAATTTTCGACGAAGAAATCTTTTTTTTTTATGCTTGATCGGCAGGTATTCAACAACTTTTTGTATTCGAATACACCTGAAGCAACGATTCAAACTCTTAACTTGAAAATTAAATTGGATTTATATAGATTAATTATTCAGTAGAGTCATTAACTTTCATGAGTACCTATCTAGTGCCTTATGTGAATAAACGATTTTGATTTGATTAAAAATAATTCAAACGTTAATGTGGCTAAACGGAAGAGAGAAAATAGTCTGAACAATACTATATCATATTATAATTATATTATGTACCTATCTATAGGATACGATAGACTCAGGAAATGTATAAATGTTTTGGGAGCGTATTCACGAAAGATTTCTTCAGCAGTTTTTGCCCTTGGACGATTAGTGGTTGACGACGCAATAAACAACGATAAACAAGAAAATATTAATAAAATAGGTAGAAAAGATGAATAGGAAACAACTTTCATTCAACAACAGATTGTTGAAAAGAAATGGCGTCGGAATCACTTGACGCACAGTCCATCGCGAATGCAGCTTAGCGATAAACCAATTCCATTCAAACTCTGTTTCGATTTGACGAACGAAACCGTTGGAGCTGGCTCGGCTTTTCCGCAGCTAGTTTTTTGAAAGATTATCTCACTGGTGAAGTTATTAAATATTACAGCTGACGCTTCTTAATAGACTTCAAAAAAAGAGTAGGTTCTTAATTCGACTGTATTTTTTTATGTGTGTAGAAAAAAAATGTGAATTGATATTTTTTCAGAGACGTGCTTACTGAGCCAATTGAAAACATTTAAAAATATTCTAATCGTGCTTTGCTCGAAAAGGCCAATGCCGGTTTTTGTATGGTAGGTGGCGCCTTTATTTTCTCGCGTCCACCATGCATATAATGACAAATAAGTTAAGTTTATTTCACGGTATTGAACTAGAAAAAAGTTAGTAAAAAATACAGTCGAATTACGAACCGCCTCCTTTTTAAGAAGAAAAACAAGATGGTCGTACGAAAAAAATCACAAAAAGACGCCATTTACAGGCATTGGCTTTAAAGACATATTTTTTTAATTTTGCTTGAAACGACGCGACGTAGGTATAAAATACATAGTCTACTACATTTATTTGTGCTTCTACAGTCTAGTACTTTTTAGTACCTGTTTGACATGTACAAAGTTGTTTATTTGCAACAGAGCAGACTAGTAATAGAAAACCGAGCTATACTACTCGAAGACACGACATCGCGTCTTCATTTCCAACATAGCAAGGAAAGCAAACAAATATGAATTTGCATTGATAGATGTTCCATTTGAAAGAAACGGGGACCGTGATCGATGTGTCTGGTAGCCGCTTCGATTTCGATTGACGAAATGCGATACACGTGCATTAGCATTCATGCTGACTCATCGGAAACTCGAGATAATGTATGTACAGAATATGATTAATATGGAAACTACTGAGCTGTACTGAGAAAAACAAATTAATCATTGGGGTGATGATCTTGCATCGCTTGGTGTTCGATCAATCTTCAAAGGATCAGTGGTGTAGGGTGTTATGAAGGGTGAGGATAATTTTATTAATAGGTACACATCAACATAACACTATTGTGCAGTCTATGAGACAATCGCAGAGAACTGCCCGTTGGCTTAGTTAGCTAGGAGCCAGTTGCGCGTTTGCCTTCAACGCAGCGGGTTTGAGTCCCGGCGGGAAAACAAGATTTTACCCCAAAGGATTTTTGTGTTTCTGGTTCTGAGCGTGAATGTGTGTATGATATGAATTTTTCCAGCACCCAAGACTAAAGTCATTAAACTTGACTTAGGGCTGTGAGTGTAAAAGCGTTTATGTTTTTTTGAAAGAACTATAAATCCAGACTACAAAAAATCGGTATAGGAGCGTTTCGTGCCGAGTCATTTCCAAATTACGCGTTACGCGCCATTTCCGAAAGACGAAAAAACATTTTTAAACATAACAGCTGCATCGTTCTAGACAAACATATGTGTATATTAAAAGCTCACATGTATATTCATTATGTTCCTCCATCCGTATCGTATAATAGTTTAGTTTTATTTAAAGTGTTATAAAATCCTCGAAAATGTAAACTGGAAACTAGTAAAATAAATACTGGCTGAAATATGGTGAAGACAATTGTCTCCTCGGTGCCGGATTTGCGAAACTTTAAATTTAAACCGGAGCGAAGTTTCGGGAAAATCTAGAACATAATATCTTTTAGCTAATTATGCAGGTTTTTAATGGAGTTTTGCTAAGGTATGTCGTTGATTTTGGCACGTGTTTCACTTTTGTTTTATAAATAGATTGTGTTTTTTATATACATCAGTTTTTAACTAAACTGTTTAAAAAGTTTTATTATTCGTCTTTACCAATTTCGGGAAAAGTGTTTTCGTTCTCTTCATGCTGCAACGGCTGAACAGATGGAAGGTTTAGAAATTATACATATAGCCTAATCCCAGGATTATTAACAAACAAGCAAACACAAGCGCTTTCGTACTAAAAACATCACATGAAAGTCGAAGACTTGTGTCGCGGGAGCAAGGAAGCATGCACATCACACACACAATTACACCCAGAAACCGAAATTTCCCTTGAGGAGAAAACTTAAGTTCCTATCTGGAATCGAACACAATGCCCGCTGTTTAGATGGCAGACGCTCAGCCAACTACGCCTATAATTCTTCACTCTTATTTGTCCTTTGTGCCGACCTCATTAGGAAAAAGAAAGCTAGAAGATAAAATGGCTTCAAAGTAGAAAACATGTTATATGTCTTACTAATTACAAAATTATTCCAATCTAGATACGTTATAACCACGACGGATACTATTGTACAAGGTTCAATATTCATTATACGACCTTTCGATCGATTGATATCCGAACCAAAGAATCACATCAGTCATCAAGCCCACATTATCCGATCGTGTATTTAAATCACGCAATATTGTCAGGAGTAATGACAAAATAATGTCAGTGGCGGCTGATTGCCGCCAGCGACAGGTGCTCGCCTCGTCTGAATACTAAATACTTCGTATTAATATGTAGAGACAAGTGTTTGCCTTTGGATTCCTTCGCTTGCCTATTAACATTTTGTAAAACGTGTTTCTTCAACATGTCTAACAGTTTTATCGATTTTTAGAATTGACAACATAAAATTGTAGCTAATTTTGGAATATGAATATCTTGAATACTTTCAGAAGTAAATTTAAAATATATCAAGCTCAAGTCCGATCGTGTAAGGAGTACTGCGGTCACCTCTGGGATGGATCCGCCAAGTACCAGTTAGAGGCTCTTGAATCTATTGACTGGCGAGCCAAAAGACTCATTGGCGACGGTAAATTAATCGAGTCCAGGTTGCAAAGTCTTGGTCACCGACGTAAGGTGGCAAGCTTATCGGTATTCTATCGCTTACATTTTGGAGAGTGTGCACAGGAATTACATGACTTAATTCCCCCATGCCCTTTTTACCATCTAACAACAAGACAAACTATTAAACGTCATCCATTTATGGTCGACATACCTCCAGTTCGCTCAAAGCGTTTTGCTTCTACATTCATCATCTGTACAGCGAAGGAGTGGAACTCATTGCCTGCACCTTTGTTCCCCGAACGGTATAATCTGGGAGTCTTCAAGTCTCAAGTGAATGGGTATCTTCTAGGCAGGCATGTCACACCTTCGGCCGCATCATCGCTTTCCATCAGGTGAGATAATGGTCAAATGCTTGCCTATTCAACATAAAAAAAAAGAAAAATATTAAACACATTTGCACGTGTAAAAAACATATGTTCTATGTCCCGGAAGATTATAAAATGACATCGCCAGGGCTAAATTTGATTACCTTTTTTTTACTATAGTTTGCAAAGACACCACATGAAATTATAATTTAAATTTGAAATTGGGCTGAAAAAAAAGTCAAAATCTATAAAACAGTTCTCTATGGTGTCTCTGTGTCATCAAAGATGTCGCTTGAGTTTTGAATTTTAGCTACACCTAACGACTTGCGGCCATAAAATTTAGATTTTTTAAGCAGTGAACATGTTATATTAGTCAAATTACTAGTGCTAAACTACTTGTGTCGCTATTATAATCCAGATTTTTTTTATCATAATACCTCGGGTTACGAGTATCTACGGGCCAATTGCCTATATTTCCTAAAACTAAACTAAAACCATATACAGCAAAGAACTAAGTTACCTACAAGATATCGAGCTTATAGGTAACTCAAGTGCTCAAGCCCATGTATTTTTAGCTTTAATTTAAATACTAGTACTAAAAATGTGTATGTAATGGTATCTTTGCCAGACGAATGAAATTATGATTTAGATGAAATTGGGTATGTCGATAGTCTCTATATAGGCACTCGTAAACGACATAGGATATTATGGAACGCAGGTCAAAACTACTAGTATATTATGCTATAATATTCCGTATTATCACAATTGCAAAGCGTGTGCTTGAATTCTGTATTAAAGCCCAAAGACATTAACGCCTGTAAATGCCCTATAAAGGCGCTTGCCAAAAGCACACTTGCGTCCAAGTACCCTCTATTATATATCTAAGTCTCTGACGCCTATCTTTCGCTTAGCGTATTAACTAATGACCAAAATTATCCATTAGAACAGACTTACCCACCGCTCTATCACAGATTAATATAATAGACAGATAACTAGATACACCTACAAGGTACGTGGTATATGATGCTCGTGCGGGATTCATTAGTCCCCGTTTCATTTCAGCTTTACTGAAACATTAATCTCTATTTGTCTCTACGTCTAATGCGGGGCCCGTAATTGAAAGGTGATTTCGTTTTTCTTTTGCTACGCCTTTCATGGGTGGAGTTTGTGCGAGGGTGATTTTTAAAAGGGAACGAGCACTTTGCCTTTAACTTTATACTTCTTATATGCACTTTTGTATGTATATTGTGTATCCAACAAAAACCTTTGTGCGTAATACAATTTTTTTGATTATTATTTTGATGAGCGTAATCTTATAGATTGTTTTATACTGGAAAAGTGTATATAATCTATATATATAAAAATCAATGCCACTTTTCGTTGTTACTTTATACTCAAGAACGGGTTCACCCATCCAAACTAAATGTTTAGGCTTTGTTCGGACTATTTTGTAGATGGTTTATGTGAAGTTTGCACAAAATCGGTCGAGCGGTTCTTCATTTATCACACCCGGGCGAAGCCGGGGCGGATCGCTAGTATAATATAGATACAGATACTCATATTTTTCTTATTTAATGTAGCACTGCCACATCATACATATTAAAATTAATAGTCTTCGTCGCGATCTCGCGGCGTAAACTCATCCCGAAAAAGAGCATCGTACATGCTCGAAACCTAGGTCAACAAATCGATCAAATGACGTGAGTGATAGCCGTATTTTAATAATATTATATTAAAATTAAAGTTAAAACTAAAGGCACAATAAGGTAATTTTCTGATATACATGACAATTTCGGCGTACCTATAATTTATCAATAATTATGTCAATAAGTGTATATTCAAAAAGTATTCCACCGATTCAGCTTGAACGAAATTAAAGCCAGTAGCTCCAGAGCCCTACAGCTGCGTGACAATCGGCACTTCGCCAAAATGACATGCAGGAACAAGACCGACACTCAGTAAAAACACCCCCGGACATGGCAATAACATAAATTTACCGCCACTAAACTCCTCAGACTCGAATACTTTACCGACAATGGTCGGAGACGAACCGATGCCGACCACTGCCCCAATTTTTGTTGAATCGTAAACCCGTAAGATTTACTGAACGGTCGGACTTTTAACGAGGGACCGTGTCCTGTTACCCTTCTGTACGAAATATAGTTTTACGACTCCAGTGAGCCATTAAGCAATTTTCACGGGTGCCAGTGCATTGTTACAATGTTTGTTCTTTATGTTCTTCTCGTATTCCGTCTCGCTGTTGTCTTGGAGACTTGACTTTGTGGTACATATATGTTGGCTGAGAGCGTGGTCGTTAACGCTACAAATTAATTGAATAGATACTAAGAACTGTAAGGTAGACATAACTGACCTACTCTTAGATATGAACGTTTTATGGGCAGTTGAGTGTTCTTGTTCATTTTGTTGCTAATTATACCTGACTTGACTGCTTAGTTGGATGAGCGTTCGCCTTCTAAGCAGGGGTATCGGGTTCGATTTCGGCGATTCCGGCAGAAACACAAGTTTTCTCCCCATGGAAAATTTGTGTTTCTGGTTCTAATTGTGTGTGTGATGTGAATGTTTCCGGCACCCGCAACACAAGTCATTGAACTTAGTGTGGGGCTGTGAGTGTGAAAGCGTTATTATTATTATTATTATTATTATTATTTATTTATTTGTGCTTCTGGTTCTGGGTGAGATTGTGCGTATTAAATGTTTCCGGCACCCACGATATAAGTCTTTTAACTTAGTGTGAGGCTGTGAGTGTGAATGCGTTTTTGTTTGTTTCTATCCTCTTTCATAAGATGCAATTACATTTCGTTACATTTATTACTTAGTTGCTTTGTCTTCCTATCTACTATCTAAAATGCTGTATAATTTACACATACTGGCGTCCTACTTGGAAACGGAATGTTCGGATTGTATCAGAGTATATGGCTACATGATATGCGAACACGCTGCCTTAACTTATCAACCGATCGCTACATATACCGAATCTTTAAAGTCGTCTCCGTATATACCTAAAGGTTACCACCAAAGTTACCCTTAAGCGGCAAACTCAAGCCCATTTCTTTAAAAAGCTCCACTCATAATGCTATTCATAGTAATAACATTTTTCGTTTAACTCGTTTACAATATATTCGTCATAAGATTCTTACAAAATCTAGTACATTTTATATGTATGTATGTGTATTGTATCTTTTATCTTATATTATATTTATGTATAATGTTATATATTTATATGTTGGTATATTTGTTGTATGTATATATGTAGGTATATTTTAAATCATAAATAATAGCTTATACTGCACTACCACGAATTTTTCTGCACCTTCTCGGTTGACTGGCAGAAAATGCTATCTTAGCATTAAGTCCTCCATGTACATATGTATTGTGCAAAAGAATAAATAAATAAATTTATCATTGAGTTCCAAAAAAACAATATTATAAGTAGCTAGAAATAGACACTGAGCTGGCACCACGATTGTGGCGGAAACGGCTTCAATACATATGTATATGTTCAGTATTCCATTTATATTTACTAACTGGCGTCTGTTTACGCTTGTCCAAATTACACAGTGGAAACAACCAGCTCTGATAGGCAGTGAGGTATGAGTTACAGACGGAAGTGCCGGAACACAAGGGAAGCCGAACCTCGTCTGAGAGTAACGGCTCACTGGCTCCGATGAATTCCACGTACCAAGCTCACTAATTTAGCTTGCAACGTCTGAAACAGACCCTAAATTCTAAAGAAGCGGCTTACTTTATCGGTGCTACCTTTTTATTACAAGCTTTTATTTAACTTGCAATGTATGCATGTTTGTCCGGGTGGAATCATGCAACTGAATTTTAAATTAGTTATCTTTAACCGATTGAATTTTGAATTTACGTTTAGTTTGGATGACAATGCATATTAGTTGTGTTAATTCATTCTAAATCCAACATGGCGGAGCACATAAAATGGCGGACAAGCTATTTTTAATGCACTCCTACAATATGGGTATCAAATGAAAGGGCTTGCTGAGAATAAGTCGGAAAATTAAGTGAAGTCACTTTAAATCTAATATGGCGGAATTCTAAAAGCTTGTCTTTTAAAAAAGTTTTTAACTAGTAGGTATTTTATTAAGTCTGTAGAGTTTGTTATGCAACCTTAGAAAATCCACTTAAGTAGGTATTCCATACTTCTTTTTACTATTTTATCATGAATGTTATATTTGTTATATATATTTACTGCACGTTGACTTAGTTTGGTGAATGTTCGTCTTCTAAGCAGGGTATTGGGTTCGATTCCCGGCGATAACAAAAGTTTTCTCCGCAAGGAAATTTTGTGTTTATGGTTCTGGTTGTGATTGTGTGTGTGATGTGAATGTTTCCGGCACCCACGACACGAGTCATCGAACTTAGTGTGGGACTGTTAGTGTGAAAACGTTAATTTGCGTAGTTTTTAGTTATTATGCTTTACTTTGTTTATGCTAGATAGGCAAGCATTTGACCACTGTCTCACCTGATTGAAAGTAAAGATACGGCCGAAGATGTAACATGCTTGTCTAGAAAATACCTATTCACTTTAGACTTGAAGACAACCAGATTATACCGTTCGGGGAACAAAGACGCAGCAATGAGTACTTTTAAACGCTTTCACACTCACACTTACAGCCCCACACTAAGTTCTATGACTTGTGTCGTGGGTGCCGGAAACATTCACATCACACACACAATCACAACCAGAACCAGAAATACAAATTTTCCTTGCGGAGAAAACTTGTGTTCCCGCCGGGAATCGACAATCATAACTGGAACCAGGTTTAATTAAATTTGAACCCTGCCAGTGCTGCGACCCATTTCCTTTCCCGAATATTTATATCACTGTTATGTAACTAAAATATTACAAAACGGAGTAGATATTTAGTTGAATATCGAAGACAATACTCGAAGTATAAGTACTCGTGACAAAACGGCTGTAGATAGAAACTCTCGTCTGCTACAATACGCTTTGTGTCACTCCAATCGCAAAGGATATTCCAATGTATTGAACTCTAGAGAATTTCACTCACATTGAAGCATTCGACGGAATCTCACGGAAATTCCTTTCGAAATTTTCACATAATCCAACGCGGCTGGATGAGATAGCCTATTGTTTAGAAAAAATGCGGAAATTCTACACGGACCCTCTGTGAAATTTGAGGGTAAGCTGCCCTAAGTCCCATTACTATGTTACCAGAAGTAGAGCATACACGTACTCTTAATACTACTTCTTAACACGTACCTACCTCTTAACACGTACTCTTAATACACTAGAACTGCTCGTTGTCTTAGTTGATTGACGTTCGCCTTCTAATCGGGTTCGATTCCCGGCTGAAGCACATGTTTTCTCCCCAAGGAAAATGTGTGTTTCTGTTTCTAGTTCTGGTTGGGTTTGTGCGTGTGATGTGAATGTTTCCAGCATCCAAGAAACAAACATAAAAAATATTCTTATATTATGTTTGATTGGCAAGCATTTGACCGCTATTTCACCTGATGGAAAGCGACGATGTGGCCGAAAATATAGCATACCGGCCTAGAAGATTCATTCTTTACCCTGTTTACTCTTGAATTGAAGACTCCTAGATTATACAATACAATACAATATAATACAATATTCCTTTATTGAACACCAATAAGCAATTAAAAACAATACCAATAAATAAACGAAAAACAATAATTGTTGTACAATGAGCGGCCTTATTACATTAAGCAATTTCTTACAACCTTTGGATGGACAGAATAGTATACATATTTTGCTGTAGGTGGTGTCATAGTAGAAATATATAATTAAGTTGTCTTCATAGAGTGGTACCAAACGCGGCTTGTATGTGTGCAGGGCCGTACGCACGTGCCTCAGCACGCACACTATGATAACAAACAGACCGGCGAAGCCAACACGAGCCGGGGCAGCCCCGCGTGCCGCGCGAAGCGTTTCCCTCGAATTATGTCTACGTCAAACAATCGAACCTATTGTTGTGTTACTCTACGTGTTTATCCAATTAAATAGCTATGTAGGTTTTTGAAGTAAAAACTTCTTTAGGCGCGTTGAGCACTTTTTGGGTGAACAAAAATCATTGAACTCGCGGCATCGTCACCGATGGCAAATATTTGTTGAGCTCTACGCGCGATAAATATTGCTCATGATCGGGGATCAACTTATAATGGTTATTTATGTTTAATGTGTATATATACATTATATATAGTTTTCACTTCTATCGGCAGTCCCCAAAGACTGCCCCGCATGTTTCTTTTTTAACTTAAGTAAAAGATTACCGGGTCGTAGACTAGTACATGCCACGAACATTGATCTATTGAAGCCTACTTAGATATGATAGTTTTCCTTTTAAATTCGTTATATATACTACTACCGAGATTTCTTTTCACATATGCAAAAAAAAAGTTTTGTTCAAGATTTTGTTTTGACTCTGTCGGCGCGGCGTGGCTAATATGTATATTCATGCCAAATTACAGCTTTCATGCAAATTAAATCGTATTTTTTTTTACCGCCACATTTAATACTATTTTATTGTACCTACTTGTTGGTTTGTTATAATATACATTTTACATATTAAATTTACCTTTAAAAGTCGGAGATAGTGACAACCCTGCGTATTCGGCTAGAGTAGGCATTTGAATCTCCTACGGGTCTCGAGTTATCTTACTGATATATTTCTACTATGGTGGTGTTCTCAACTAATAACGTCTTTACCGTTCGAGACTGAGGGTTGGTTGGCTAAACTGAAGGTTTTAAGATTCTCCGTGTCGCTAGTCTCAGCTCGCAACATATGCTCGTCATATTATTATTAATCCGCCATAATCATATGTCTTATCCCTGTAGTAGGTGGTTATTGGGCATTCTAATTCACTTTTTTCTTAAACGCTCGTTCACTCGCGTTTTTTCTCGAAAAAAGTGAATTAGAATGCCCAATAACATTTTAGATTTTTGCCAATCGCTCATGTTGAAAAAATATTTTAGAATTTCCAATCTTACGTTCGACGTCACTGGTTGGTTCATTCATTTATATATTTAAAAACAAATACAATTTCTTTCACGTTCCATTTTGGATGAAGCCATATTAGACTGAACACTATAAGTTAATCTGCAATGAAGTTTGAAAAACAAGCAATTTCGTTACGATTAGGTGAAATATGTCCGAATCTTACAGAGGGATTAAAACGTCACGGAAATTTGTTACCGAATACGATTCGTTGTATTGTTTGTGGTCCGTCAAATTGTGGGAAGACAAATTTAGTCATAAGTCTTTTATTACATGAAGACGGCCCACGATTTTGTAATTTGTATGTTTATTCTAAATCTTTATACCAACCTAAATACAAATTCTTAGAAGACGTGTTAAATATGGTAAATGATGTTCCATTTTACAAATATAGTCATAATAGTGAGATTTTGAGTCCTCATGAAGCTTCATCAGATTCAATTATTATTTTTGATGATGTAGCATGCGAAAATCAGAATAATATACGAGATTATTTTGCAATGGGTCGACATAAAAACATAGATTGCTTTTACATAAATCAAACATACTCCAAGATCCCAAAACAACTTGTGAGAGATAATTCTAACCTGATAGTTTTGTTCAAACAAGATGATGTTAATTTAAAACATGTTTACGAGGAGCATGTGGGTTCTGACATGTCATGGAATCAGTTCCGGGAAATGTGCTCGATCGTCTGGAATCAACCTTACAGCTACCTTGTGATCAACAAAGACTGTCAGAAAAACCAAGGTTGTTACAGAATGGAATTTGACACGTTTATAACTATAGATTAACATTAATAACTAAGTGATATCTCTATATCAAATCATTTCTACTTCTGATACCAACCGGGTCCAACCACATCAAATATGGAAAAAGATCTTAAAGAAAGGATCGTTAAATCTTCAGAAGCTGTAAAGAAAAAGGTAGAAATGATGAGAGCTGCCAAAGCTATAAATAATCTTACTTTGGAAACTTTATTTAAACCAATAGTAGATCCTCTCAACATAATGTCCAATCAAAATAAATCCGAAAATATAGAAAAAAATAATTTAAAAGGATCGGAATACGCCGTAAGTGAGCATTCTTCTTTTTCAAATGAGGAGTTTGATGAACAAGGTAGCGAAGAAGATAGTTTAGATGAACAAAACACAAAATCAGATGTCACTCTTACAGTTCCCCCTTCTGATGATCTACAAGAGAGCGATGATTCATTTACATCTTTCGGATCTTCACCAGATAAAAAAAATATGTCACTATCTTGGTCAATGTCTTCTGAAGTGATGAATGATGTTCCTTTCGGTGTTAAAATAGATCGAGGAAAAATTATGCTAGGGAATACACCAGTTATCGAGTACGAAGATACATTAAAGATTGGAAATAAAGTAATGAAGAAAACGCCTGGATTGATAGAACTCCTGTTTAAAAGAACACCAAATTTAAAAGTTATTAAGAATATAGATTTACAAAATTATAAAATTCTCCTTACAATGACTAATGCACATCGTCGTAATTGTGACCCGAAAAAACCCATCAACAGCAACAAAGGAATTAAATACATGCAAATAATAAAACCATTGTTTAAAATAGGAAGTATAAAAAATGTTACAGAAGGAAAAGGAATCAATAATTTGAAAATATATAAAAAGAATACAGATTTTATTTATTGGGACGATCCGAACGAATTGGTGGAGAGATTAAAATTACTAATTGCATCACGCGATGCTGGCAACACTGGCTTAGACAACGAAATAATTTCTGTCGTAGAGGAACTTCGCGAGGGAGGGTACATAGATTAAGATATAAGAAATATTTATTAATATTTTACGACAGTCTATCGATGTTAATTTACTCTGCAACATGAATTTAGATAAATTCGGACATCACGTCCATAAACGTTTACGAGTATCTAATTCACTTGATTATGGCTGCATATTAACTAAATCTGATACTGGAGATTACGATTTAAAACTATCAAGACTCAAAGGCTTGAAGACCCCAGATAACTCCGATGAAGCTGTGAACAAAGCGTATGTTGACATTGAAGTGCAATCGTTAAAAGCTGAATTAAAGAAAATACAAAGTAATGTACAAATTTCTCTTAGAAATTTAGAAAAGGTAACAATAAACCATTTAAATACAAGATTTTATTCAAAGTCGGACATTGATCACATGATTAATCAAGTAACCAAATCAAGTAAAAATGAGTAAGCAAAATATTGTTGACGAACTTCATAGAGCTGCTCGGAGAAATTTCCCTCGTCGATCTACAATCATCAAGGGAATAAATGACTTATGGCAAGCTGACCTCATTGATATACAAAATTATGCGCGTTCCAATAAAGGCTATAAATACATATTAGTAGTAATCGATTGTTTTTCGAAATACGTGTGGACTATTCCATTAATCTCAAAAGCCAAAGTTTGTGTCACCAATGCAATGCAACACATATTATCTAACACTAAGCTACGACCGAATAATTTACAAACAGATTTAGGTAAAGAATTTTATAATGAGCCTTTCAAAAATCTAATGAAAAGTTATAAAATCAACCATTATTCTACATTTTCTACAAAAAAAGCATCGATTGTGGAGCGAGTGATCAGAACAATTAAGTCTAAACTTTATAAGTGCTTTAGCTTACATGGACAATATCATTGGCTTGGAAAGAATATAGAATCAGTAGTAAAATCTTATAATAACACTATTCATCGAACTACGAAATTCAAACCTATAGCTGTTGATAAATCCAATGAAATGGTTGTAAAATGTAACATTATCAAATCGCAAAAACGTTCTACAAATCCTAAAAGAAAGTTTAGTGCTGGTGACAGTGTTCGTATAAGCAAATACAAAGGTATTTTTTACAAAGGATATACCCCCAATTGGTCCACAGAAATATTTATCGTAGCAAAAGTTAACAAAACCAATCCTGTAACTTATCTACTAAAAGATAAAAACGATCGTAATATTTTAGGTTCATTTTATGAATACGAGCTGCAAAAAACTAAATATCCTGAAATATATCTTATAGAAAAGGTAATTAAGAGAAAAGGAAATAGGCTTTTTGTGAAATGGTTAGGCTTGGGAGATGAAGAGAACAGTTGGATAAGTAAAAAATCTGTTATGTTGTAAAGAATACATATAAATAAAGTGTTAAAATAAAATCACATGCATTTCATTAAAATCGATGAAGGAAGGAAGTGGTATAATTGATAGTTTAATAAATAACTTACCTGTTGAGCTACATTTACCAGGATATCAATTTTGCGGTCCTGGAACTAAACTCGACAAACGTCTCCAAAGAGGTGAACGAGGCATTAATAAACTGGATGAGGCTTGTATGTATCACGATATCGCGTATACTAATAAAGATCGGAAAACTCGACATAAAGCTGATTTGAGTTGTTGAACATGGCGAAAAAAAGACTTAAGTCAAAAGATTCTGGTAAAGGAGAAAAAGTTGCATCATGGATAGTAAAAAATGCAATGAAAGCTAAACTAAAAACTGGGGCTGGTATTAGTTCATTTAAATCGGTTGTGAAAAAAATATGGTCACAACTGAAGAAAAATAAATCTAAAGATCAAAATACAGCAATAAAAATAGCATATGCAGCTGCAAAAAAAATATTAACTAACAAAAAGAAAATACGTATGCCGCGTCGTATTCCTCTACCTAAAACTGGTGGATTGCTGCCTTTGATACCAATATTTGCTGGACTATCTGCTTTGGGATCATTGGCCGGCGGTGCAGCAGGTATTGCGAAAGCTGTGACTGATTACAAGACTAACCAAAAAAACCTTCACGAATCTATACGGCATAACAGAATGATGGAAGCGGTAGCGCTTGGGAAAGGTTTATATATTAAATCTTACAAAACAGGAGCTGGTTTATATCTAAATCCTTCAAAAAACTGAACAAAAGGCTGCCCAGGAGACCGCTCACAAATATAGATTTATTACAGCATGCTCGTGATATTCCATACTTTCGAGGAGTTTTTATGAGAGATATGTTACCTGCAATAGCAAGAAAAATCGAGTGTGGAATTATAAACCTGGATTCCTCAGATAAATCTGGAACTCATTGGGTAGCCTATGTGAAACACAATAAGTACTGTGAATATTTTGATAGTTTTGGAAATTTAAAACCACCGTTAGAATTAATAAAATATTTAAAAGGTACACCAATTAACTATAATTACGCTCAATACCAAAAGTATGACGCTGTAAACTGTGGTCATCTTTGTTTAAAGTTTCTAAAACATTATTGGAAACGTGTTTAAATATAGTATATGGTATAATATAATCATCAGTCTAAAAATGTCATTCACTGTATCGATAACCGGGCGAGGAGCGTGTTTGACCACAAACTATTCACCAACATTAGAATTACGTGAGGAATATGAATGCGGGCTTCTGTATTTCTCCACATTCAATTCTATTCCTAATATCGACGAAAGGAATGACAAATTTTATTACGGTGAAAATGACGTTATTAATATTCCTGAAGGTTCTTATGAACTACAAGATATATGTGATTATTTAAAAGAAAACATTAAAAGCAATGAGATATTAGAAATATCTTGCAATAATAACACGTTAAAGACTAAGATATTTTGTTCCCAAATTGTTAACTTTGAAAAAAACAATTCTATTGGAAAAATCTTAGGTTTTGGAAAGGAAACTTTGAAAGCAAATATAAACAGTGAATCTCGGTATCCTGTGAGTATTTTATCTACAACCATTGTGCGCATCGAATGTGATGTGGTGAGCGGTTCATATGTAAACGGCATAGCAAGTCACATCATTTACGAATTTGTGCCAAATGTTCCCCCTGGTTACCGAATCATAGAAATACCTAAGAATCTAATTTATTTTCCTGTTAACCAACATTCAATCACTGCCATAAATATAAGATTACTGGACGCTGAAAATAAAGTGATAAATTTACGAGAAGAAGAAGTGCAGCTATATTTACATTTAAGAAAAAAATGTTAAACTTCAGTAATAAAACCCCTGCTTTACCTAGAAACGAAATCAGTATCAAATCAGAATCTCATAAAAGAGGACCTTCTCGTCAAAAGAAAAAATTGACAAAAAATAATATCAAGTTCCTGAAATTAATTGGATTGCTAAAATGAATATTCTTAATGTATCTCAACAAACGCAATACGATAACAGCATCGAAAGTTTTGAATACCATTCGTATAAACCATACGTAACAAGTTTCAACAAGAACGACGAAATACGTATACCTATCAACCAACAGGACTTGTATGTTTTACCTTCACATAGCACGTTGTATATCGAAGGTATAGCATCCGTTTACAAAAATAACCCGAAAGAAAAAGTATCCAGTGTGCATTTTGTTAATAACCCTGCATTGTTTCTATTTCAAGATATTCGATATGAACTAAACGGAGTAGAAATAGACAAAATTAAAAATGCAGGCATTACAACTACAATGAAGTCGTATTTATCTTTAAATGAGCAAGAATCAAAATCTGCACAGGTTTGGGGTTGGTCTATGTCTGGCACAACTAATGTTACAAACGGCATGTTTTCAGCTTCCATTCCATTAAACAAAATATTGGGTTTTGCGGAAGATTATCAAAAAATTCTAATAAATTGCAAACACGAGTTGGTACTATTAAGGAGCAATACTAATTTAAATGCATTAAAGTTAAATACGGGTGAAGTTATAAATGATATAGAAATTAATAAAATTATTTGGCGCGTACCTCAAGTGAAAGTATCTGATCGCGAAAGAATTAATTTATTGAAATGCTTAGAAAAAGATCGTCCATTAACTGTACCTTTTAGAAACTGGGATTTGTATGAATACCCTTTGCTACCTAGAACGCGCAAACATGCGTGGTCTGTAAAAACTTCATCACAAATTGAAAAACCGCGGTTCGTTGTCATTGCATTACAAACGAATAGAAAACATGAAGCTCAAATGTCATCAGCAGAGTTTGATCACTGTAACGTACGTGACATAAGAGTATTTTTGAACTCTACTTACTTTCCATACGAAGGCCTAAATGTTAGCTTTTCTGAGAACAAATTTTCTTTATTATACGAACAGTATGCAAGATTTCAACAGTCATATTACGGACGCCGTGCTGAACCCTTGATGAGCATGAAAGAATTTAAAGACATTGCTCCCCTATTTGTGATCGATTGTTCCCGCCAGCACGAATCATTAAAAGGCTCTGTTGACGTTCGAGTTGAAATTGAAACCGATCAAGACATACCTGACCAGACAGCAGCCTATTGCTTAATACTAAACGACTGCATTTTTGAATACAAACCACTGAGTAGCATTGTGAAGAAAATATCATGAATAAAAATTGCATTTTCTTGGACTTGCAAGGATTCAAAAATCTTAAAAATCAATTTATTATTAAAGAATTTGCTATAGCTAATGACCATACTCAAACATTTTTAATTAAACCTCCATATCCGTTTTCCAAATTGTCTAATGAAGAAAAGCGGCGCGTTCTATGGTTAGAAAGAGAAAGAGGATATCATTGGAGTGAAGGCTACATAGACTATAGAGAATTTCGAAGGATGATTAAACCTCACTTAGAAAATAAAATATTAATTGTAAAAGGTGAAGAAAAAGTTAAATGGGTCCAAGAGTTATGTACTCACGCTAATATCATAGATATAAGTGTCAAGGGATTGCCTAATTTAGAAACATTATATCAGTTATATTGTCCAGAAAAACTTAATTTTAATTGTTTGGCTCATAATAAAATGTGTGCGTTAAGAAATGTTTTATGTGTGAAAAAATGGTGTTTAGAAAATAATGTATCTATTGAATAAAATTGCTCTAAAATTACTATTTGTTTGATAATTTAAAACCTACTCCCCTAACTACCTAATAATATGTTGTAATGACTTATATTTAAATGCTTAAAATGAAACAAAAAATAGAGTCAATCATTTTATTTCATATAACACTAAATCTTTATTACGATCTAAAACTATGTTATAACTATTATAATAATGTAATCTAATTTAGAATATGTTTGACGCAATTCTTATTGTAATTTACCTGTTTTGTGATTTAATAAATAAATTAATAAAATAAATCCAGCACTCACTCGCGTACTTAAATCAATTCTCCGACCAGATTTCGGACATATCCGATGTCCTTCATCCGGGAACTACGTTTACAGGTCCCGGCGTGCGCGTCTAGCTTCAAAACGCAACAGACATTACATTATTTATACACGCTTACATTATTATAATGAATAACTCACACGATAGTTTTTATACTAAGATGCTATAACTAGTTATACTATGTACACTGATTTAATCAAAACCACTTTCACTGCAAAGTTTTTTGGAAATTTTTCTTATTACACGTTCTGTCTCGTCCATAATTTCATCAACACTATCTTTTACTATGTACTGTGCACTAAGAAGAAGGCTGGTATTACTGTCTGAGTCGGAAACGGCTGGCGACGCGGTCAGATCTATGACTTTAATTTTTATAAGCCGTGTACCCCGTCGCGGTTCATTGTTTATCACGTAAGATTTTCCGTGCAGCTTACATTTCTTTTTTCTGACGACAGCATCACGCCGTTGTTTAGGCTTTTTCCCCGTCGGCTTTGTCACTCGCCCGTTTAAAAACATCTCTGGATACAGTTCTTCAAAGGGTTGTGATTGTGATCGCCATGGATCCGGTTGTGCGTACTGGCTGCATGGTATTTCCGTATCAGACATTGTCTGTAACAAGGAAACAAAATATTAGACACTAATATCAACGCCGGTAAATGGTAACAAACATAAGTACTCATTACTTTAGTTTTTATTAGTACTGAAGGACAATAGCTGGAATGAACATAAGGGAACATTATTAAAAACAATATTTTACTTACGATTAAAATGTAGTGAAGTGAGATGGACGTATTCGTCTGCACGTAACAAATTGCAATTTATTTATGACTGAAAATAAATCGAACTAATCATATAGTAGTTTGTGCTGTCGCAATAATAATTGGTGAACCAACATGACACTGATTCGTCATGAGTTCATGCGAGTTCATGTATTTTGCGTCGTCAGCGCATAGCTCTATAGTAAATATGATACGTATTGTACTTGTCTAATCTTGTTTTATTATTAAAGGTTTCTTATTACTAAAGATAAATGAAAACATATTTTAATATTTGATAAGGATAATTTATTCATAAACTTATTTATAAACAGCATATGTATAACTTATTTATTTATTAACACAACACTCGACAAATTATGAATAAAAAACATATTATTTTTATATTCTAAAATATTATAGTCTTAGTATATTAATAAAATAAAATTTAACAAACTAATAGATTTAAGTAGGTAAATTAAATTTAAAGTTAGCGCAATGCTAATTTTGATTAAAACAGGCTGCTCTTATGCCCCCATGCCAGTGTCGATATATTATTTTTTAGTACTATCCGCTTATCATCATTAGACGATAATGCAATTTTATTAACAGACTGCGTAAATATTTCATGTTTTAAAGACTTAAAAACAATATTTGTTTTCCTTATAACGTCATTGTGTTTAAGCACTCTTTTATAATCATTAAAGTGCAAGTCTTTGACGACATTCTTCTTGATTCCCTTAGCTTTTTTAATATCTTTAGTTTCAGTTTTAATGCAATACAGCTTAGACCTTAAGCCAACAAACTCCGTTATAACTTGTCCGCCAAGCTCGTCTTTAAATAACCCTGGTACCTTTTTATTTTTACAAACTATACCATAAATATTGTTTTTGTCATAGTTACTAGTGTCAAAATATGATTGCAAATTATGTTTTATGTCATTGTAAATATCGTTAGTCTGTATTGAGTACAAAAAACTATCCGTGTCGGTATAACAGAGCTGCACATTGGGTCCGTAAAAAGGTTTTATTACAGAATAGTGAAAATCGTACATGTGACTTTTTGATACTTCTAAAACTGTAAACCCAATATAAATTGGTTTGTCTAATTTTATTGATTCTGGTTTCATTTGAACAGCCACGAAATTTTCTGAAAAGACGGAACAACTGTGAAAATTAGGTCTCGCTATGAGTCGCTGAGCGGTGTAACTTTTTTTCGTTTTATTTCTATTATCAACCCATTGATTTACTAATTTTACATCCAGTCTTTTCTCCGGGTCTTCTAAAGTCTTTCCAAATATAGAATTATTCAATAATTTAAAAAAGTCCTGTTCAAAAGTTGAATTAGCTTTTTGCCGCAAGTCTGTATTTAGATCTATATATTGTTTTAAGTAAGCACTTTGTTTAAATTCTATTACTCTATGAATTTTTTTAAGTAACAATCCATGACGTATACATATTTTCAAGTGTACATAGTGTATGACATAATAAAATTTATCATATAAGTTTGGTATTAACTTATTTGTCTTTGAACCAGGAGGAATAAATTTTTGCGGACAAAAAGGTAAATCGTTGTGCGAGTCATGTAACTGATCAGGATATTCTAAATCAACTTCTAAAATATAACCGTATTCAGAATCGTCTGATATTTTTAGAATATTAAGTGATTGAAATTCCGACACTTTGAGCATTCGGAAGTCAGAATGAGGTAAATATGAACACAAACTTTTTCCGTACAAGTTGTTGGAATCCCAGTACATCAAATAACTATCTGGGTATGTTGGATCGTAACTAGATAGATACTTATTATTTGCTTTTGCATGTCTAGTCGAACACAAACAGACTCCACCGCGTATACCTTTCTGTATCATTCTTACTATTTCTAAGTCTTCTATAAGCTGAAGTTTAACTTTTGTTTTAAGAAGCATGGCGTCAAAACTTAAACTTGGGGCGGTTATATAAAAAGCAGGATCTAATTTGTAATTTAATCTGCAAGTAGAGCGAAATTTTTCGAATATATCTGCAAGTAAGAGTACGTCTGATTTTAGATATAGGTCTGTATATTGACCTAAATTTTTAATGTTAAATTTTTTCCATATAATTTTGGCATGATTGTAATCAGACATTGAAACAGTAGAATTAAAAAGAGTGCTGTAAAAACACTCTCTTGGGGGCAAACTTTCCTCATCATATGATTTCCAATCAGTCATGTATTCATATGGATATACACCTTTTCGCGTTAACAAATCAAATTGTTCTTTTTCAGGAAATTGATTAGTTAAATGCAAAAAATCTTTTCTACCTAAATTTACAACAAGTTTTTCCAGGCTTGTGCCTAAAAACTTGAAAGAGTCTACAAAACGAAGAGCCATGTACTGTTGAGGTTCGGTCATAAAAAATTTTGTGAAAGATATATAATTTTCTTTATTTTTTGCTATAACTTTTAATGACCCAGGCATTTGTCCTAGTTGCCGAATAAATAAATGACTATCATATCCTGACAAATTGTGAAAAAATACCGGTATAAACTTTGGTAAGCTAAATTTAAGATTACAAAAACTGTGTGCGGCACCGCGGTACCTGCCCGTTAAATGACAGTGATCTTTTACGCTATCATCAAATAAAGTCTGATTACAAATATGACACAATTTTGCATTTAAAAAAGATTGTGTCTCCTTTGCTGTCAATGGTAGCATAGGCTTAACATTTTTATAAATTTTGGTTATTTTAGATACATCTTTTTGTAGAAATTCAAGAAAAACTTCAACGCAGTCTTCACCCCGGTAAGATACATACCGATTAAGTAAACCATTATATGAACATACTACATAATATGCAAAAGCGGCTGGAACGTGTCTTTGTAATGATGATGTGCAATTAGTTTTGCAACGTTTTTCATCCTTACTAGGTTGCAACAACGATTCAAAGTCCGCGTAAATAACAAAGGGCATATCTTGCATTCTCTCGTAATGTTTGAATTGTATGAAAGTACCAGATTTAGGTAAAATTGTCGCGACTCCACCGCACACGTGATTGTTTAATTTATGTTCGCTATTAAAAAACATTATACAATCATCACAAAACCATACTTTTCCATGATGTTTTGTTATCTGATGCCTTAGTAAGCGACTTAAATTTGATATCAAGCAATAATGACTAACGTTTCCTTTCTCTATGAACAATAAGTTAACATGATGTTTTCTTCTGTTTTGTGTTCGGTATAGCGGACCAACAATGCTCGTTTTGTTTTTAAGACCATAAACATTTATACTAATGCGTGAGTTATTTTTTTCAAACGTCTTGATGTCATTAAAATTTACTGGAAAAGACATATTTTTAGTGTTAAGCAAGGTATTATAGTGTGGATAAGAAGAAGTGCGGTGAGCGTTTTTCTTAGCAGGAAATAATGCTGCTACTATGCACCACAGAAAACAAAATTGATCCCTGTTTTGAATATTTACACATGCTCGTTTAGATCGTAAAGCTTTTGGTAAATTAATAAAACCTGATGCTCTTAAAGGGTTATACTTATTTATATTAATCTCCAAGTACGAACTACCTAAAAAAGACCAACCGCTATCACGTTCTTGGAATTCATCGATGTGAGTTGAAATAATCGAAATAACTTTGGTGAACAATTCATTAAAATCAAAGTTTTGATGAACGACATAATTTTCAGTAGCAAAAGATTTAACTTCCCGCGAGTCTTTCGAAGGCAAAGCAAATTCGGCAAATAATTCGAAGTTTACTTTAATGCTATCAAAAGAGGCTAGCCTTGCATGCAAGAGCTGACTCACTCGTGCGCGCATCCCGTGTAGGAACGCAGCCGGCGACTTGAAACCCTCGTCTACCCCAACATCCCGCACTCTGTATGATGCTATACGACTACGAAATGCGCTACAAATTTTTTCTATTCCGTCATCTACTTCAACTGCACTATTATTTTTATGTACAGTGCTTCTCAGATGGGCTGAGAATGCCGAACTTTTGACAGATACATCGCAAACAGAACAAAATATTTTTCTTGTTGACATTATGACAACCTATCTAAATAAAAACTAAATGGTGATTCTACTTTACTATTAAAAAAATAATCAGGTCTTATAATTAAGTACAAAAATAAGAACTGCCTGAGGGCTTAGTTAAGTGCGCGTTCACCTTCTAAGCAGCGGGTTCGATTCCCGGTGGAAAGTTTTCTCTCCAAAGGAAATTTGTGTTTCTGGTTCTGGACGTAATTTTTTGTGTGATGTGAATGTTTCCGACACCCACGACACAAGTCATCAATATAAGTGTGGGGATGTGAGTCTAAAAGCGTTAAAAGAAAAATAGGTAATTCTATTGATTTATTAATTATCTACCTATTTGAAAAGTAAAAGAATGCCTTTATGTGAATACGATGCCTAGGTATACCTAAACGTTAGCGTTAAAATGATTAAATACCTACCTGATTCATATTACATTTTTCAAATATAAATTAGAATTAAAAATATACTGGGATTTTAGTAATATAAAATCTTTATTGAGCTTTCACAAATAAAAAACAAAAATTTTAAATATTAAAAAACCTAATGCGAAGAGCAAGAAAACAGAAAAGAATAACCAATAAATATAGGTTAAATTAATTTATTTTTTCTTGTCCGCGAAAAAAGTTCCCTCTTCGTGGAACTTCCCTTTAGAGGCTTGTACGAAAGATCGCAAAAACTCCAACTCCTGAGCGTCGGAGTCTACTTGATATTTTAAAGACAAGATCGCCTTCTCCCAGCGCTCCCTAGCATCGACAGCCTGGATATCCTTATAATTATAGAGCCGCAGCTCAACAAACACATCACCCGATAGGTCGGCGGTACGACGTAGAACCCCGTTGGCAACGCGTCTGGTGAGCACCGACTGTAGTGAACTCGACTTTTTCTTTCGGGTCACCTCACGATCCTCGTCGCTGTCGAAGAAGTCAAGGTGCCACCCGCTGCTGTTGCTGGACAAAGACGCCTCCTTTTTCTCTGGGTTAATCTTGCGTTTCGCTGTCTTTTTCATAGGCTTGTTGGCACTGAAATAAAAAAAAGTAAATTAACTAGACGATAAATAACTTCTACATAAGGTTGGGATGTAGGTAAATAGCGAAAGGTTGACCTTTGAACCGACTATTCAAGTAAGTTATACACATTCGAGTTAAACCTAGGTACCTAGTATAATATTAAATAATTTTAAAACGTACCGTTTTGACTTTGGCAACAGCTCGTCTTCGGAATCTTTGTGGTAGCGCTTGGTCTCGTACTCAGAGTCCGACCTGGTAACAAACAAAAGAACAAGCAATTAACATACTACGCATGATGAATGGTCCAGCGGGCTAACAGCCGACTAAAAAAGTCATAAAAATATGTTATAGTAGGTAATAGGAATAAACTTAGTATTAAACTTACGAACATTATTTAAACTGAAGTGAAGTTTGATTCACAACTATGTAGCAGCACGATATTGAGCTCGATGGGACCCTCGCAGCTACGGTCTCGAAGCACACGTTGCAGCAGGTTGTAGCTGAAGCCTCGATGAGCACGTTGGAGCTGCTGGATTCTTGTAGAGCCTCGAGGCTGAGACACTAGTTGTTCCGGGATCTTGAGTTCGTTGAAGCTCGTCGTTGAAATGTGATTCACAGTTCAGGCCCACAAGGTTTTGTGTAAAAAAATAATGTTGATAAGAAGTGGTCAACATTTACGTTCGAATAGATTCGATTATTATTATATAAACTTAGTTTATGTCGATACCTATTAACACTAAAAACAGTTTGGCGTACCTGAATCTTGTTTTCGTATGTCATCAATAATAAATTATTGATAACAATAACAAAAAAATATATATTAGAAATCTAAGCGATAAAATTTAAATAGAGGTCACCGGATGTACAGTCGACGTTAAAAATATCTTTAGCAGAAAACGTGCACTGAAATATAATAATCCACTCACGAATCAATCCATTTACTTTAATTAATCGACTTAAAACCACGATGATGTTTTATGTTTTTTATATGTATGTTCGAGCGTAACGTTTATGTTTAAGAAACACATGAAAGCTCCAAAACATATATTTTATTTTGTTTCAGTTGTTTTTTAAATAGGTACTACTAACTAAATATTTATTCATGTGCGACGGAGCGCAGTTATCATTTGAGAAATGCTAAAGGTAACATATTTATTTTCCAACCAGGTAAGGAGATTAAATCGATACAAAATAATTCTGCATCATCGTACATAACGTAAAGTATTAGTCTTTTAAATATACGTAACATTGGACAGGGATATATGTATTGACATACATTTACATACATATCAATTAATTTTAACACCTGTCTTTGCTGGTCGGTTAAATCACCTAACATGCAGCTAACTGGTGTTGACAGTACTTTTATTGCAGTTTATGCAGAAGTGCATGTGACGTCAATAACATGCGCTATTTAGCAAGGTAGTTGCACAATACTACGAGTACCTATTGATTATTATTTCAACAGGGGCTAGTCATACGAAAAGAAAAACTTTAATACATGTTATGATTAAAGATAACCAGCGGTCAAAAAATAGTTTGTATATTCAACATAACATATTTATTATATAAAATTAAATATAGATTTTTTATTACTTTTTAATAATACTTAAGATATTTATATCAATAATATATATACACTCATAGAATTTGTGTTTTCTGTAGTAAGGTATCTATAGGAACTGAATAATCAACTTATCTATATAAGTATTTAGTTTAAATCATATATTTCTAATTAATGAATAATCAATAATTCTGTGTTTTTTGTAATTATAACATTATTTTATTTATAAAACTAAAGTGACAATGATATCAACAGAGCGTACTTACCGGCCTGAATTATAACCAGTGTTTATAAGCTGTTATAAATCATGCATTGTGAAACATGCCCTATTACTAAGGTACATTGTAATATTATATAAACACTACGTTTCATCCTTTATCATTGATTTATAAGCAGTTGAGGTGACACCACGTTTGACTTAGCTGCCAACTGAAAGTTCCATTTCTAGGTGCCATTTTTTTGGGAAAATTTGGATGAACATGATGAGTTTATCCAAACAGAGTACTAGATTAATGGTACGACGAATCGCGCTAGAATGAACTTTGAGCAATCGGCCGACCGGCGCTGAGTCACGTGAAGTCTAATCGATGTCGCTTAGTAGAAACTCGTAAATGAAACCGGGACAACTTAGTGAAGGTTTGTTTCTAGGTGTCGTTTTGTGTAATAACAGAATGATACGACCAATCGGGCTAGAACAAACTTTGAGCGATCGGCCACTAAGCTTAACGGAATCATTGCGAAGTTCTGGTGGTGTGCATTGAGGTGACACCACGTTTGACTTAGCTGCCAACTGAAAGTTCCATTTCTAGGTGCCATTTTTTTGGGAAAATTTGGATGAACATGATGAGTTTATCCAAACAGAGTACTAGATTAATGGTACGACGAATCGCGCTAGAATGAACTTTGAGCAATCGGCCGACCGGGGCTGAGTCACGTGAAGTCTAATCGATGTCGCTTAGTAGGTACTCGTAAATGAAACCGAGACAACTTAGTGAAGGTTTGTTTCTAGGTGTCGTTTTGTGTAATAACAGAATGATACGACCAATCGGGCTAGAACAAACTTTGAGCGATCGGCCACTAAGCTTAACGGAATCATTGCGAAGTTCTGGTGGTGTGCATTGAGGTGACACCACGTTTGACTTAGCTGCCAACTGAAAGTTCCATTTCTAGGTGCCATTTTTTGGGAAAATTTGGATGAACAGGATGAGTTTATCCAAACAGAGTACTAGATTAATGGTACGACGAATCGCGCTAGAATGAACTTTGAGCAATCGGCCGACCGGGGCTGAGTCACGTGAAGTCTAATCGATGTCGCTTAGTAGGTACTCGTAAATGAAACCGAGACAACTTAGTGAAGGTTTGTTTCTAGGTGTCGTTTTGTGAAATAACAGAATGATACGACCAATCGGGCTAGAACAAACTTTGAGCGATCGGCCACTAAGCTTAACGGAATCATTGCGAAGTTCTGGTGGTGTGCAATGTGTGTTTAATTACCGGAATATACAATGATGATTCACCATGACTGTAATTGAATTGGTAAGTTCAAACGTGCTATTTGACAATCGTAATATACTTTTTGTGTGATCGTGAGTAGAATAACCGAACGGGTATGATCGAACGTAAGATTGGAAATTCTAAAATATTTTTTAACATGAGCGATTGGCAAAAATCAGAAATGTTATTGGGCATTCTAATTCACTTTTTTCGAGAAAAAACGCGAGTGAACGAGCGTTTAAGAAAAAAGTGAATTAGAATGCCCAATAACCACCTACTCCCTGTTTAACTAACAGCAGATGACATGTTCTTAAACGTCTGCCATGAGACTAATGCTTACAAGTGGCTGGCTGTTTACAAGGATCTCGCAAGCAAACCTGTCCCAACGGAGGTTTGTTTAATTAAGATAACTTTCCCACTCGCATTAATGCGCATTTACTCGACGAATGTCGGCCACAATTAAAGCAGAGTAACTGCGATAAAACAAATTCATGAAGAGTTTCCGCCCCTACCGGTACAAGTTGTGGACACTGGCTTAGCGGGAGGTGAGAGCTCATCTGCATTTCATACTTGGATTTCCGCTATGAAGTTGGAGTTTTGAAAAGGTTGGATTTAAATAGGTTTACTTAATTGGTGTCTCTTTAACAAGCTTTTTATTAATGACATGCTAATTTTAGAATAAAGTTAAGGAACAAACTTAAACGCGAAATAAGATAGGAATTGTACGAGTAGGTAGGTATTCAAAATGTTCGATGAAGTTTATGATAAACTGAACTGTTGAATCTATAAATGCTATCTACGGATGTATTGCCTATGTTTCCTATGATTTAAACGCAAGCAAAGCTTAAAAAACGGGCTTCATTGTTTATATTTCGGTTTTGGCTTGACCGATTTCAATAAAATGTATATGGGACCACCTCTAAGGTATACTCTACCAAACAAAAAAAATCATCAAAATCGATTCATAATTGGCGGTGATATCGCGTAACATACATACAAAAAAAAACATACAGTCGAATTGAGAACCTCCTTTTTTGAAGTCCGTTGAAAACTAAACTAAAACTATATTACAGGGCACTTATTTGGCTCAACTTTGCAATTCAGACAGGCAATGCCGGCAGCATGATAGGAACGGTACCCAATGGTAGTGGGTGTGAGCACTTACCTATAGGCTCGATGTCTTGTAGGTAACTTGGTTCTTGCAGTATATAATTGTATTTTAGTTTTAGGAAATATAGGCAATTGGCCCGTAGATAGATCAAGGTATTTGCTAGAAAGATAAAAAAAAAACTATATACATCTATAGAAAAGATCTGTAAATCAACTATTATCTTATCTAAATTAATGAATCTATAATTTAACAATATAATGTATAATGTAAGTATATTGCCAAAGCTTTAACATAATCCTCAAAAATTTGAAATTCTCAAGCTCCAGCATCGAATTTCAACGAAAACGCCATTAGTAGACACCACACAACGATTTTAGTTAGTAATTCTCGCTACTTGTGGCCACTGTTTCTCGCGATACTGGATTTAGTATAACGTTAAACATTTAGTAGTATAAGCCTATATATAGTAGGAAATACCGAATTTTAGGCAGCTAAAAATCTTTAAAAATAACGGTAAAAAAATACAAATTATTATTTAGAGCAAACGTCCTCTGTTTTTGGTCATATAGAAATACGTAGAACGACCCATGGCGTAGTAAATAGCAGGTATCGGGCTCGATCCCGGGGTGAAAACAAGTTTTCTGTCCAAGTGAAATTTGTGATTCTGGTTTTGGGTGTGATAGAAGTATGAATAATTCCGGCACCCACAACTTAGTGAGAACTGTCCGTTAGTTTTATTGGGTACGCGTTCGCCTTCTAAGTAAGGGTCGAGTTCGACATCCGGCGGGAATACAATTTTTCTCCCCAAAGAAAATTTGTGTTTCTGGTTCTGGTTGCTGCTGTGCGTATGTATGTGTGTGCAGCACCCACGATACATATATAAAGTCTTTGAACTTAGTGTGGGGCTATGAGTGTGATTTTGAATGCGTAATAGGAGGTTATGTTACTGCCCCAAGTGTTAAGTCTGTGTGTTCAGAATTCAGATACCACTAGTAGTGATGGTGTGTTGTAAATGTTTCCGGCAACCATGACACAAGTCATCGAACTTAGTGTGGGCTGTGAGTGTGATAGCGTTTTAATTGGTTGTTTTTTTTGTGTCTTAAATAAGCTGTAATTGCAATGGCATCTACAATAATGAGAATCTAATAAGCCTTTTGGAGCTAAGGTAGCGCTCAACCGCGATATCAATTTAACTCCAGATATATCATATATCATATATCACATCAATCATTATCAATAAAGGCCACAAACAACATCAAACGGAAAGTAATTTCAGATGAGGCAGTTCTACAGTAAGCACTTTGCTCAGTTCTTTGTGAAGGCGTAACAATAGCACTTCGTTCAAACATTATTTTCTCATACACCTTTGTTGCTTGGGATGGTCCGGACTACAATTGCTTGCTATTCATGATTCGTTAGCGGAATGCTCGGCTTATCTTTAACGCTGGGAGCAGACGTTATTGTACACATTTTCTGATATATTACATTACGAACACATATCTATTCAGATACTGTAGCGGGCGTTGAAATGTAGTTTTTATGGAGTATTTTGAAGATATCTTTAAACCATAAAAAGATTTGGTCGTGTCATTTTCATGGGAACATCTAGGCACTATAAAAAATCTAAAAGTGATCTAAATTGATTGGCGTACTAACGAGGTAAAATACGTGATGAAGATGAAAATATCCCATGTGTGGTCAATATATATAAGTATGCAGATTTGGCATTATTTAGTAACAAACGTCCAGACTGTTGTATCGTAGATATATAGATAGACTAGCTGACCCGCCCGGCGTTGCCCGGGTAAACAAAAGCTTACATATAAACGCTTTCTCACTCACAGCCCCACTGTAAAAGTACTATAAGTTGTGTCGTGGGGCCGTAAACAATGAACACCACACACACAACATTCACGTCATACCCAGAACCAGAAACATAAACTGCCCGTGGGGAAAAAACTTTTGTTATTGTGTTCCCACCGAGATTCGAACCCGCTGCTTTAAAGACGAACGCGCACTCATCTACGCCAGTGGGTAGTTCAAAGTTCAAAGATTCCCCACCCTGCGTCGCCCGGTTAAAAAATCTACACATAAACACTTCCACATTCACAGCCACACACTAAGTTCAGTGACTTGTTGCGTGGGGCCGTAAACATCCAAGATTCACAACATATTAAAAACCAGGAACACAAATTTCCCGTAGGGAGAAAACTTCTGTTACCACTGCGAATCGATCCCGCTGCTTTGAAGGCAAACGCGCACCCATTTACGCGAGTAGATAGTTCAAAAGATGACCCGCCCGGCGTCGCCCGGTTAAAAAATAATAATACAATTAAAAACACACTTCCACATTCACAGCCCAACACTAAGTTCAATGACTTGTATCGGGGGGCCGTAAACATCCAAGATTCACAAAGTATTCACAACATACTCAAAACCAGGAACACAAATTTATCGTGGAGATAAATTTTCTAGGTAAATTATCACCGGTAATCGAACCCGCTGCTTTGAAGGCGAACGCGCACCCATCTACGCCAGCGAGCAATTCAAAGTTCAGGAACGACCCGCCCGGCGGGGCGTCGGCCGGGTAGTAAATATTAAAAAACATACCCATAAACGCTTTCACATTCACAACCCCACAATAAGTTCAATGACTTGTATCAAAGGGCTGTAAACATCCAAGATTCACACAACATTCACAACATACTCAAAACCAGAAACACAAATTCCCGTGGGAAAACACCTGTGTTCCCACCGGGCATCAAACCCGGTGCTTTAAAGGCAAACGCCCACCTAACTACGCTAGCGGGCAGTTCAAACTTCAATGATAAGACTAAACAAAAAAAAACAGTCGAATTTATATCCCCCTTCTTATGTTAGTCGGTTCAAAACATAGACGTATCCACCGTTTTCACCCTCAAATAAACTTAACGATTTCTCCTAGACTATGGGTTCAAATTATGTGCAGTAAAAAGCAAATTGCATCTACCTGAACTAAGTAAGCCGATGAAATAGGTTTTTTTGATAAGAATTAATATTAAATACTTAAAAAAAGCCAACGAAATAGAAGCCGCTATTTTTTAGTGCAGGAATTCGTAGTACGTTTCTGTACATTTCTGACCCGTCCCGTTCACGGGCGGGCTCCCGTGAAATTAATTTCACGATTTCTCATAGACTATTTATCCAAATCATATGCAGTAAAAAGCAAAATGTATCTACATGAACTACGTAAGACGATGAAATAGTTTATTTTGATAAGGATTAATACTGAATGTCTCAAAAAGCCAACTAAACAGAGGCCGCTTTTTTTTCAGATTTTTAACAAAGAAAAGTATAATTTCTGAGCTATACATACATGTTAGATATATGCTGTCGCGGACTTTTTTGTAAAACTCATGAAGGCCAACATTTTTGCCATACATTGTATTCAACTATGTCTTACCGTTTAGTCAGCGTACGCCGATAAAGCGGAGAGTTAGCAAATTTTTCTCCGACTTGTCTTACGAATATTATTATTTCGAACTGATAACTAACTTCTATCCCGACAAAACATAGCCTATGACACTCAGTGATAGTGTAGAAATCTATTGGTGAAAGAATTTTCAGAATCGGATCAGTAGTTTCAGAGATTACCTTTTACATACAAACAAACAAACAAACAAACAAACAAACTTTACCTCTTTATAATATTAGTATAGATATTAGTATAGATAGATAGATGAACTCTTTATTATACACCAATTTAAAAAGAAAATAACAGCAAAAAATAAAAATAACTTAGGCTAGTACAATGGGCGGTATTATCTCTTAAAGCGATTTCTTTCAGACAACCTTTGGATGGAGAGGAGATAGCATAATTAAACTCAATCAAAGCTTAAAAAACCGACTTCAACGTTTATATCTTGGTTTTGGCCGAATCGATCTCAATAAAGTGTATATGGGACTCCTCTGAAGTTTAATCTACATAATTAGCGGAGATATCACGAAACATACATACAAAAAAAACCCACAGACGAATTAAGAAACTTCCTTTTTTGAAGTGAGTTGAGAATAATGTTGTAGTTGTGGGAAGAGATGGGATCTATTGCATACAATCTAGTATTGTGATTCGGTGGCGCCGCAAATATCTTCCCAATCCTTCGAAGCCCTTTTCAATCATGAAATATGACGTCATTTGGCGGTAACGTGGCGACATTAGTCCTAATTCGAGTCGAGAAACAAACGACATCCCGAAGAATGATAAAATAGTAAATTATGTGGGGGCTGAATACCTGCATAATGCCTCCGTCAATCATACAGCCCCGTGAAATTGAATCTCATGAGCGCAAATCACACACCTTGTATTACCATACGCGTGTCACTCACCTCTCTCGAACGTTGCGAAACACAACCCTATCTGATAAGCAATATAGTCTCATTTCATTTATTTTTATTTAAATTAATAATGTTTATATTTTTCTTAAATGCACGTCTGTTGGTTTTGGATGGAAATGTTTACTGACTTGAGGTTTTGATATTAACTTCGTGACATCACGGGATATAAATCTAAGTAATTATCAATCTCATGATCTTCTTCTTCGTTGTGTCGATGGCCCAAAGTATATTTTTTATAGTTTAACAGATTTTAAGGACATCCAAAAAACCGAGTTTAAAAACAGTTAATAATCCACTATTATTAGTATTATTACACATTAACACTCGAAATATCACAGGTTTTGGACAATTATACAAAATCAACAACGCTATTTTTGCACTTGGGGCAAAACCTCTAAAATGGTTGTTGTTTTAATGTTTTTTTTTATGACATGATAAATGCTGAAATCCATTATAAACACTTTTATTGTTTTACTAGGTCACTAAAGTAATAGTTATCAAATGCTAGCCTATCTGATGTAGCCTATCACCTTTGTAATATTCTTCTCATCTCTGTATTTAGTTCCGAACATTAGCTTATCGTAGATAATTTTTAATTTTCTGAGATTTTTAATCCTACTAATATTATAAATCCGAAAGTTTGTGTGTAAGTGTGTAAGTATGTTTGTTCCCTCTTCACGCTTTAACGCCTGAACGGATTTGGATTAAATTTGGAATGTACATAGATTATACCTAGGAATAACACATAGGCTACTTTTTAACTTGATAATAGCGGGCAAAGCCGCGGGGCACGGATACTTAATAAAATGGTTGTTGTTTTAATGTATTTTTTATGAGATGTTAAATGCTGAAATGCATTATAAACACTTTTTACCCGACTACAGCGAAGCAAAAAGAAGGGGCTTTGTTTTTGACTGGTATGTGTATCTGTATAAATGTATCTGTTCCATCATAACTTCTAAACGACTTTTCATAATTTGACAAATGAAGTGTAGTTGGAAGCGTCTTGTTTCTCTGCTGGTTATAGGTTATTTGTGACGTCACATTAAATTAAAACACCATATTTAATTACCCCTGGGGGGCACGAAGTCAAGCACCAAATATTTTTTATCGCTTCAAGGGTAACAGTGATCTTAAAATGAAGATAGTGTTTGG
The DNA here is from genome assembly GCA_948107665.1 of Lomographa bimaculata. Lineage (NCBI taxonomy): Eukaryota > Metazoa > Arthropoda > Insecta > Lepidoptera > Geometridae > Lomographa > Lomographa bimaculata. Next base: position 9,614,482 of record OX403603.1, read on the forward strand.
TACATCATATTTTTCAATCGACTTCAAAAAAGGAGGTTCTCAATTCGCCTGTATGTTTTTTTTTATATGTGTGTTACGCGATATCTCCGCCAATTATGAATCGATTTTAATGATGTTTTTTGTTTGGTAGAGTATACTTCAGAGTAGGTCCCATATACATTTTATCGAAATCGGTCAAGCCAAAACTGAAATATAAGTGATGAAGTTGGTTTTTTAAGCTTTGCTTGCGTTTCAATTATGTCGAGCGTGCCGTTTGCTAGATTTCCGTATATTCCGTCAAATTAATAAATATTTTTTATTTATTTATAGGAAGCCATTTAGGGCTAGTGTAGTCGGGTTTTAGTTTTCAAACTATCGTTTCTTGTATTAGGTCACTATACTGTTTCATAGAAATACTTTCGCGTTCAAAAACCTTTGCAATAAATTCTACAAATTGCCAACGTCTCGGAGATGTCTTCAATCGGATTGAAGCCGGGATCCGATTGTTCAGAACACTACAACAGAGGAAATTGACAATATGCCCTTCAAGAGACCTGTTGCGAATCCATTCTATTTCATCATTTTGTTTGTCATTTGTTTATACATTTTTGCAATGAGAGAAAAATAAAGTGGCGACTCGACCACGCGGTCGAATATTTAGCGGTCGAGTTAACAATCAACCCGACCGTAACCATTACAATACAATACAATACAATACAATAACGCTTTATTGACACCAAAAGATAATTACAGCTTACAGAGAAACTTATAAAATATAGGTACAATGTGCGGTCTTATCGCTAAGAGCGATCTCTTCCAGACAACCTTTGGATGGAAATATATACAAAAAGTGAAAGTAGGGATGGTGGCGCGATAAAATGAATGAAATAGATTATAATAATAATACGATAGTCGGACCACTGTATTAAACACTAGCCGGGGCCCGCGGCTTCGCCCGTATTAATTAATTTTAAAAGTAGCCTATTTGAATTGAATTGAAGAGTTATTCCGGAACCTAAACTATCTACATTCTAAATCTCATCAAAATCGGTTTATTCTTTACGGAGATACGTTGTAACTAACATTCACGCACACACAAACTTTCGCATTTATTATATTAGTAGGATTATTCAATTAGTTATCCTTCCCAAATTGAAACCTCACAACAACCTTTTAATTTATCAATTGTTTTATTATCTTTGCTTTTTGTACACTAATATTACCTATGCGAAAGTTTGTGTGTAAATGTTTAAGTGTCTAAGTATGTTTGTTTTCTCTTCACGCTGTAAAGGATGAACGGATTTAGATGAAATTTCAAATATCCATAGGTTATACGCAGGATTCATGAATAGGTTACTTTAAAACTGGATTAATGTAGGCGAAGTCGAAAATCATCTGATGAAAGTGATTGTGCGGCCGAAGATGTAGCATGCTTGCCTAGAAGATACCAGTTTACTCATAACTTGAAAACTCAGACTTTTTATTTTTGGAAGAGTCTGTGTTTCCTGATAAATATATAAATTCTTCAACCGCATCTTCTCTTACCATCGCATGAGATAAAGCTCAAATTTTTGATTAAACTTTTTTGATTAAGTGAGTAAACAAATGTAACAAAAACTAACAAATCTTGACCAGACATAGCAATGCTAAAGAATCCTTATGAACGAACCGAAATGAGATCCAAAATAAAAGACTTTTTTCTTTTGAACTTTCACGTTGTCGAGTTGCAAACAATATTCTCGGATCTTATGAAACTGTAGTCAAGACAACTTGCTCTAAATTTTCTCCTAAGGAAGTTTTGCATTTATTTACAGCCAACTTCTAATTATTATAATGTTCGTTGGTTTTTTGTGACTTAGGAACAAAAATTTTTTTTTGCTTGAATTAACTAAATATACACCAATGTACTAATAAACTCATAAACATTTTCACATCCCCACACTAAGTTCGATGACATGTGTCGAGGATGCCGGAAACTCTCACATCACACACACAATCACAACCAGAACAAAAAACACAAATTGCCTTGGGGAGAAAACTTGTATTCCTGCCGGGAATCGAACCCAATACAACACCCCCCCCCGCTCCATTTTTAGAAGTCAACTGGCAGTTCGAAAATGATTTTTCTTTTTTACTTACTTCAAAAAGGAGGGTGCTAAATTCGATTGTATTTATTTCGGGGATTCATATTTTAGATTAGTTGTAGGTTTAGCATATCAATTTATAGCTTTAGTTTGATATATTTTATATTTTAAATTCGTAAGAAGAACTCCATGGTTAGTTAAACTTTAAATTTCCCGCCAAAGAGTCGATACTAAGGATGTCCTATATTCTTCAAGCCCTAAGATAGCTTAAGCAGTACATAAACAAGCATCGTGTAAGACTTACAAATGTTCAACATATTTCCGCAATAAAACCCTTAATAATTCCTCTTTTTCCTGAAAGGTTCCTCTTTTCCCTAGAAAAATAAAAACATCAGAATACCGACAAAGCATTCAAGCATCTTCATATTATGCCAAGCACTCACAATAAATAATTTCAAATTTAATAAGTACTGCGAATTTTTGTATACAATTTTCACTGAAACCCTTTTTAATGGCAACAACTTCAAATAAGAGAGCCTTTGATTCCAAAGTCATTATTTGTGGAAACCCTGGAGATCCTGCTTAATTAAACTGTGAAAAAGATACTTGGTGACATTAAGGGCATGAGATGAGCGTCTCAAGGGTGGGGGTTGCTTTTTTTAAATTCTAGATAGCAAGTATTTTACCACCGTGTAAAATACTTAATCATTAAAATAATTACCAGGTGTCTTCAAGTCTAGAGTGAATAGGTACCTTCTAGACAAGCATATTCCATTTTTGTCTGCATCGTAACTTTCCATCGGGTGTGATAGTGGTCAAATGCTTACCTATCTAGCATAAAAAAACACCATCTCACTCTTTAGGAGGATACATAATGAAATAAACAAAAAATAAATTTATTGCACCAAAAAAAACATATTACAAAAAAATATAAAATCATCTATACTAATATTATAAAGAGGTAGTTTGTGAGGTTGTAGGGGGTAATCTCTGGATCTACTGAACCAATTTTGTTTTTTTTTTTAACCAATAGATTGCCACGTTTTTTGTGTTCATAGTTCATAGGCTATGTTATTTTTCACCCGGGCGACGCCGGGCTAGTAATTAATAAGTAGAACAAGATAGACTGCTTTAGTCCGAGGTGCAATGGAAAAAAGACATTATTTAACATTTATACAATGAATCACTTCCAACGAAATGATGAATAAATCCCAACTAAATGTTTTCTTAGAACTGATTTAAAAGAGGCTTTTAAAAAATCCGTTTAATAATTAATGTAATAAATAAAAGAAACGTGTATTTTTGTTAAATATTCCGTTAGTTTGTTGTAAATAAAGGGACCAATTATAAGCACGGACCTCTCAGATTTCCCCGGCCTATTTGAAGGAGTCACAAGTACTTCGTAGGGCTTTCGTCGTATTTACTCCTCTACGCTGAAACATATCCAAGTGTATGTGTAAACCCGGGAACATTTAAACACAAAACATTAAAACATTCGACATATACAGCGATCACATTTTTTCCATGACATCAGACATGGAAATTGAATTTCTTGAGATCAGAAAATAACCATCTATATACATACTTAACTAACCTACTTACATAATACAAAAAGTCATTGGTCGGCAGTGTACCCGAAATACTGGCTGCGTTACCAGTTAATATAGTAGCATAACACAAAATACGTCGCCCCTAGGGTAGTACCTGTCTTCTCTTCAGTCTAGGTCCTAATGTTTATACGAAGGGTTTAAGGCAAGCTGTTCGTCCGCCGGCGTCGAACCATCTGCATGACAAAGGCTACTCTTTTTAATTAGGCTGCTAGGAGATTTTATAGTCAGCTCGCATACAAATGAACTTAAATCAGTGTGATTTTAGAAGTTTAACTTCTCTTTTGTGTGTTGATATCTATCGCAAAATAAAATCGGGCCAATTGCTTACATAATATTTCCAAAAAATAAACTAAAACGGTATCTATATGTTTGACGACCCAGTTGGCGCCGTGGACAGGTGCCCGCCCTCTGCGCTGTGGGTCTTGGGTTCGATTCCCGGCAGAAGCACAATTCCTTCTCAAGGGATATTTGTGCTTCTGGTTCTGGGTGTAATGTGTGTGTGTGATATGAATGTTTCCAGCACCCACGATACAAGTCTTTGAACTTAGTGTGAATGCGTTTGTTTGTTTGTTTATACTAGTATTATAAAGAGGTAAAGTTTGTTTGTATAAGGTAAATTACCAGAAACTACAGATCCGATTCTAAATATTCTTTCACAAATAGATAGCTACACTATTCCTGAGTGTTTCCAGTATGTTTTATTGGGATGGAAGTTAGTAATAAATTCGAAATAACAATATTCGTAAGACAAGTCGGAAAAAAATAACCAATAGGCTGCTTTACCGGCGTACGCTGACTAAACTGTTAGACATAGGTGAATACAATGTGCAGCGAAATTGTTGGTCTTTATTAGTTTAACAAAAAAGTCCGGAACAGCAAACATCTAACATCTATATTTAGCGCAGAAAAAATACTTTTATTTGTTAAAAATGTAAAAAAAGGGGCGTATGTGTTGTTGGCTTTTTGGTGCATTCAACATTAATCCTTATTAAAAATAAACTATTTCATCTTCTTACGTAGTTGCGCTGCAGGAGTTGCACACGTGCGAAGCCGGGGCGAATCACTAGTGTTGTATGATTATTAAAAGCCGTATTTATACTCTTATACGGAATAAACATTTTATGCAAGACATAGCTAATTTAAATAAAAAACACAAAGTAAGATTTAGACACCGCGTGTAAGATTTGTATTATAAAGAGAGAGAGAAATTAATTTTATATGCTTGTCTATATATATATATATATATATATATATATATATATATATACCTAAATTAAAAAAAGTTGGGTTAGATAGATAAATCTTTATTTGCACACCAAAAGAGAACACTTACGCAGAAATCTTAAATATAATATAGGAGCACTAAGGGCGGTCTTATCGCTCAAAACCTACATAAATAAAAACATATTATACAGATACATAAACTAATATATATGTATATGATTGATAAAGAATATTCTATATAAAGGATATTCTTAGCTTTAAGAGGCCGGGGTAGTCTGTGAAACGATCTATAGGCTGTCTCTGTTTAACTGGCAAACTGTGCCCTTGCTTGATGCGATAGCTCTACCGACCGAACAAATTATGATAGGTGCCGTAATACCAAAAATTATGAATGAAAATGTAATTTTTAGCCATTGTTTTTAGCATTAATAGTACCTTGAAATGATAATCTATGTTCCTGTTGTAATGACAAAAGAAATGTATTAGTTTTTAATACAAAACGAACAAGTTAAAGATGCGATATTGACGTCGTTATAATGTGTGAAAATCAATTGGTTTATATTTCGTTTTAGATAATTATTTTCGAATAAAAACTATCCAGGAACCTAGATTAATACGTTTTAAATCTGAATAATAGCATAGTATGGTGGTAATATGCTTGAATTATAAATAATTTCGGTATTACGATTGTATGGGCAAATCAACCTCCGCAGGCCCCTTAACTTATTTGAGAGTTTACTGATCTTTGATTTGTTGGATTTTTATAGCAGAATAACGATTAAAATATTGTAAGAAAATCACGAAAAAATTTGTAAAACAAAAAGTCTATTTCACTCAACCGGCTTTTTTAAGCATATTTATTATTGTTTCGGAATTCGATAGAACTATCCAAGACAATCTTATTTAGTTTGGACCTCATATTTCTTAGAACACTCACAGCCCCGCAATATATAATCAAACTTCTAAAAATCACTGTATCTGTAAATAAGTATGTTTAAGAATGCTAAATAATAAATGCAGAAAGTTTTTCTGGCGATTCGCCGGCCGTTGCCGCGGCAGTCTCGCATCGCTCGCTCGGCTCCAGCGTTGTGGTCACGGGTCACAAGAAACCTAACACTCCTCCTCGCTTCGCTCGTCGTCGAAATTATTTTTGACTTTGCCCTAGCCTAAATTACAAACGAAATTCAAAAAAAAATACTCATGTTTTCGTTTTCTTTTTGAAAATCTATGAAATTCCTTCCACAAAAAAAAAATCTAAAAATTGACATTTTTCGATTTTCGACTATCGATATCTCGAAAATTAACACTATTTAAAAAAAAAATCCTACTATTCGTCGTATTTTGTCGAGATCTATAAGAATCCGCCGCTCAAATAGCGGCGCCCGCGCCCTGAAGATGATCCCCTTTAATTTGTGTTTGTGTGCGTAGAAACCCGGGGCACAACTAGTATAAAACATTACGACCTAGTTGGCGCAGTGGACAGGTCTCCGCCCTCTGCGCCGTGGGTCCTGGATTCGATTCCCGGCAGGAGCAAAAATTCCTACCCTAAGGATATTTGTGCTCCTGGTTCTGGGTGTAATGGGTCTGTGATGTGAATGTTTCCGGCACCCACGATGTCTTTGAACTTAGTGTGGCGCTGTGAATGTGAATGCGTTTGTTTGTTTTGTTTGTTTATTCTACAATATTGAAAATACTAAAATAATGCTCCACCTGTAGTGCACAAAGCAAAATCGCTTTGAGTTGCTCACCAAATACTCAGTCTCGAAGACTGCGTTCTCTAATAGCGGCCACTTCACTGGCTGAAAGTCCTTATGAGTCCCGTTATAATAGGATAAAATATTCATAATTGTTTCTGAAGCAAGCATGCAGTTCTCGGATACTAAATGGCGGTGCAATGGTTTTGTTGAAATATACACGATGCAATTGAAGTAGGTATTTTCCCGAAATGTATGTACTCAGACCGCGCGAATGGATCTATGGCATTTAATATTATTAGTACATAGCATTTCAACATTTCTGGTTATCGCTAAATGTTTTGTAAACATTTATTTTTAAAAATAATATCTATATATTACCGTGCAGATCGATTGGTCATGGTCTAAGTACATACGTTTCGGGAAAATACTGACTTCAATTGCACCGTGTATAAGTAGAAATATTAAATGATTTACATGTTTTATTTTATTCATTAAATATAGAATATATATATATATATAGCCCAGGGCATATGTAAATATAATATATATATATATATATATATATATATATATAAATAAAAAAAATTCTTCGCTTTCACTCTCACAGCCCCACACTAAGTTCGATGACTTGTGTTGTGGTGCTGATGCCGGAAACATTCACGTCACGTATAAGGGCCTACTTTTAGTTTACGCAAAATAGCGCTGAGCGCACCCTTTACCCCAAACTATTAGGTATTATTATTGTCTGTTATTATATGTATCAAGTCTCGAGTGAATAGGTATCTTCTAGGCAAGCATGTCACTTTCCATCACGTGATATTCTGCATAAAAAAAACGAAAACCTGTTCAAATGATTTATAGATACAGTTCCTACGGTAGAAAGGACAGCCTCTTCGAAAAAGGGCTGCGCCGATTTGCACCAAACATAAACTAAAAGTAAAAACTCTTTCGATTACATTTCAAAAAAAAAAACTAAATTAAAATCGGTCCAGCCGTTTGGGAGCTACGATGCCACAACTTGTCTCGAAACATATACCTACATAACACACACACAATCACAACCAGAACCAGAAACACAAATTGGCACGTAGATAAGGATGAATAAATGTACTTATTTTTTAATGTTCTGAAATATTTGGGATGGGGATGTATTTCTAAAAGCAACTAAATAATACATTTACGAAACCTAGGGTATGTAATCTAGGGTCAAGACACAGTAGACAGCGCCTGGTTGAGGCGAAGCGTGATCAAAATGTACTTATTTGGCTCAGTATTAGCATTGCAATTCAGAGAGGCAATGCCGCCAGCATAATATAATTTTAAACTTCGTATTCAAAGTAGAGCTACTCGTAAAGTAAAGAAGTACCTAATTAAGTAAGGTCAATTTCGCAAGGTTGTAATTCGGCTACTACAAACTAAGATAAAGTAGTAAAAGTTACCAACTGTCATTAAAACTGATGGCTACTAGATGACTAGTAAGGAGTTTAATGAACATTACTCTCATATAATTAAAATCTAGAAACCTACGAATAAATTATAATTTATTCGTAGCTAGAAACCTTTCAAACACGCAATTGCGCTGCGCCACTGAAAAAAATCTATGTAATCGGGGGTCATGGTATCGAATCCTACAACGGGCTTAAGCTTCCGATGACTGTAACATCGAATCATGATTAAATCCATGATGGTAACGCATTTTTCTCCTGCTCGACTGCTAGCTAGGCTTATTGTATTGAAACACAGTCGAAGACCTTCAAGTAGCCAAATCTAGCTGTCGACATAATCACTAAACAATATTTTATGTCAGCTATCCTTGAGTGTCAGTCATTCTAGACCTAGATTATTTACTATCCATGACCACATGATCAATGAGATAGAGGTAAATAGTGGTAATGGTATACAGCTGAGATAAAACGCTAGCCTATCATAGATAGGAAACACCAAATCTATATCAATGCTTTCAATTATTCAGGAAACAAATACCGATTATTTATATTCTGAGTAACATATAATTGCTCTGTGGGTCGAACGCAGTTTTTGTATATAATCTGTGTGTACATATGTCATTCAACCTTTTTGTTACTTTTTTGATTTCTCTGCGCCACCGGATACACGTATTATATAAATTATAATTTTATGATTTCTAATTTCAATAAAACTGCAATTTAAAACAACTTATTAATTGAAAACCTCTCTAAGACGAATTGTGCAGCAAAGATAGAAGTCTAAAATGTTCACTACAATTTGGTGAAATCGGCCATTCACAGCCGATTCATCAACAGCTGATGGCCTCTCATTTCTGTCCTCTTTGATCAGGTACTAACATCAGAAGTGAAATTACTGTCTAGATTAATACCGTGCACAAACATCCAAGCGCAGTCCCGCCCACCACCTAATGAATATCATGCAAATACCCGGTGTCTAATGAAAACCACACTCGCCTCTTTATCGTACAAAGTTTTTGTGGCAGTGGAATATTCAAACTGAATGATGAATAAGGATAAGGTTACGTCTGGAATGACAGATTTGAAAGGAGGTTAGTGAGGTTTTGCCGCGAAAGTGACAAAATGGCGTTGTTGATTTTTCACAAGATTGAGAAGTCAAAATTAAGGAAAGAAAAAGAGTTTAGTAAAGATTATTGCGTTTATTTTACAATAAGGAGAAGCATCGAAGGTACTCTAAACCCAGGTCGACAATTTCGATCTAATGACACGCCCTTAGAGACAAATGAAAGCCGTTTTTTTTATCATTAACGCTTTCGCGTTAATTTCTTACTCAATAAACTTAGTGTGAGTACACTAAATTCAATGACTTGTGTCGTGGATGCCGGAATCACACACGCAATCACACCCAGAACCAGAAACACAAATTTCCCTTGGGGAGAAAAATTGTGTTCCCACCAGGAATCGAATCCGATACCCATCTTAGAAGTCGGATGCCCACCTAACTAAGCCAACGGACAGTTCATTTTGCGCGTGTATCGTGGCGAAAATATCCACATCACACAATCACATCCTGCACGAATTTATCTTGGCAAGGAAATTGTGCTGCTAACGGGAATCGAACCCAGGACCTGCAGCTTAGAGAGCGAAGACATGCCTACTACGCCAAAAGGTATCAAAATTATGTATAACGGTAATTTATTGTAGCAGAATGTGTGCTGATAAAGAAATCGAATCCTGACACATTCGTTTCAATACAGCTTTAATATCATTCCTCAACTATAAGTAGCCAGCTGCGTAAATAATTTAAGGCATGTTCAGAAGTAATGCTGTATATGGGAAGGGCTTTCAAATTCTGATCCGCAACCATTTTGTGTGACGAAAAGTGGTGGGGGTAAACAAACACTACTTTGAATAATTGTATTACGTAACATAAACATAAACGCTTTCACACTCCCAACCAACCCAGCCCCACACTAAGTTCGATGACCTGTGTCGTGGGTGCCGGACACATTCACATCACACACACAATCACAACCAGAATCAGAAACAAAAATTCTCCTTTGGGAGAAAACTTGTGTTTCAGCCGGGAATCGAACCCGATACTCCTGCTTAGAACCTTACGCCTCACTTAAAATATTTCCCTGTAATACAAAAGTTTCACTTCTATTGTGTGTCTTTAAGATACCCTGTTTTTTTTTGGTTCAACGTTACCATACATTTGAAAGAACCTATAAGCGTAAGTGTGGCTATAATTGTTGTTGGACTGTCCAAAGACGCGTCATATACACTACCGGCAATCAGATGGAACCGAGAGGGTTTACGTGTAATCGGCTTCGAACACACCATTAGCATATCCATCGGCAATATGTAAGCAGATCGTCTTGAAACCCTCTTGTGGTTGCGTGGGTAAGTGTTTCATCTGGTATAGGTACCTAAACATATTAAACAACATGTGTTGGAGTTCATAAAAGTCCATTTATGCTTGATATATCTGCAATTCGCTCGAAGCGTTTCACTTTTACGTTCATCATCCGTTTAGCAAAGGAGTAGAAATCATTACCCACGTCTTTGTTACCCAAACGGGAGAATCTTCAAGTCTAGGTTTTAATGTATTCTAGGCATGAATGTTTAGTTTTCAGCCGCATTGTCACTTTCTATCAAGTTATATAGTAGTCAATCGCTAGCAAATAAGAGATAAAACAATATTTTATGGTTATATTATGTTTTATGGTTATATTAATAATTAAATTATTATAAATATTTATTCTGATCTGAAATGCAAAGCTTTTATTATAAAATTTTATTTTTGGCAATACATAATATTAACTTCACTATTGAGGATTTGTATCAAATATTAATTAATCTATTAATAAAAATATATTTTTCTTTTGTTTTTCATTCGAAAGTAAGAAAATAAAATACAGATTTGGCTATGAAGCCAAACTTCTATAAAACAAACATCTACAGAGTATCATTGTAGTCTGACATTAAAACTTGTGTGATGTGTGTATCCTGAGCCAAGAAAAAGTAAATTTACTGCGCGTGCAAGACGGATGAGTGTAGCGGGTCGCCCTGGAAAAACTTTAAAGATTAGAAAGTTGCTGTACATGCGGTCGGTCGCCGCTCGCGCCACAGATAAGTTGCAGAGGCGGAACTCTACCAACTCTCTGTGGGCACATCACGCAGCAAGGTTTACAATAATGCTTAAAAAACCGACTTCATCGCTTTCTCTCAGGAACCCTTATCAGATTAAATGTATTAAACACGCATTATTAAAGATATTTCGAGAACTACTGATCAGATCTTGATCAAATTTAACTGGGAAAGCAACAGCTTTTAAACAAAAAAAAATCAAAATCACGTGGAATTAAGTAATGAGGTAACATACATAAAAAAAAAGAAATAATTAAACGCAAGCAACGCTTTAAAAAACCGACTTCATCGCTTTATCTTCGGAACTTTAATCAGATTAGATGTACTAAACACGCATTATTGAAGATATTACAAGAACTACTGATCAGGTCTTGATCAAATTTAAATGAGACCAATTGGAAAGCAACATACCAAACAAAAAAAATATTCAAAATCGATTCACGTGGAACGAAGTTATGAGTTTACACATAAAAAAATATAGTCGACTTGAGTACCTCCTCCTTTTTTGTGGAGTTGGTAGAAAATAATCGAATTGAGTATCTCCTCCGTTTTTGTGAAGTCGGTAGAAAAAAGACAAAACGTCTTGTCATTCTCTAAGACTGAAAAGTTTCTACGGGAACACTTAACCTGAAGATCGTCGTAACAATAAAATGTAGCTATAACAACTGTTCTTGGAACGAGTCGTATCTTAGAATAAGATATTAGTCCTTTAATGATGAGAATACAAGACTGGAAACATAAATATTGACATAAATATTATTTTCTACCGACTTCACAAAAAAAGAGGATACCTCCTCCTTTTTTGTGTCACTCACGTCGACTGTTTCTTTAAAATGTTTTTTACGTTATAAGGCGATTCCGCCAGCATACATTCCGCTACCCAATGGTAGTGGCCTTGAACACCTATAAAATCGATGTCTTGTAGCTTAGGTCTTTGCTGTATATAGTTTTAGTTTATTTTTAGGAAATATATGCAATAGGCCCGTAGATATTAATACATAACACTAAAACACAATATAAATAAAATAGTTTGTATTGTAATCATGTTATGTTACATAATTAGACATATAAATCCGTACTATACCTAAATTGAGTAAAAATTTGATAAGGGACGCTAAACCTAAATTTGATCAGATTTGATATACTAAACATGCATTAATTAGCAATTAGTATCGCTATTCAACGTAGAAATGTAGCCAGTATTCTAGGCACATTTCCTTTGGCAAGCGGTTTACAAAATTTTTGAGTACTATTTGTTTTAATCCCCTTTTGTAATCTTATCTGACATTGTTATAATAATAATTTATTTTTAAAGAGAAAAAAAAAGACAAAAATACTGAGGTTTAGTAAATTTGAATATTTTTTTAACCGCCAAAATGAACATATTTTCTATGTGTGCTCCATCGAAATTGGAAATAAAAATCATCACTAACACGCATTATTGAAGATATTTCAAGAACTACTGTTCAGATCTTGATCAAATTTAAATGGAACCAATTGGTCAGCAACATCTTTGAAACAAAAAAAATTCAAAATTGGTTCACGTGGAAAGAAGATATGAAGTAACACACATAAAAAACTAAAAAATCTATCGACTTGAGTACCTCCTTTATTGTGAAGTAGGTAGAAAACAGGGTGCGACACACACAAAGACACACGATAGAAGTAAACCTTTTACAGGGAAACGTTTTAATTGATCGAGCGAAGCCAGGTCTCTGAGTTGACTTGGATCGTTTAGCACTTTGTCCTTCTGTCTATCCATCCGTTCGTTAGTCCGTCCGTCCGTCCCTCTGTCAGAGGCATCTAGAGTTTAAACCATATAAGCGAATGACTTCAGAATTCTCATCCCAAAGCCAAAAATAACATTGAAAATTATATAAATGAAAATATTAAGAGTACATTTTTAATTTATAATTTAAAAACGGTCAAGCCATTTTCAACGATTTAATTAAAACATTTTTCTCCCCACTTTCATGTAAGTGGGAAGCAAAAAATTTTTTTTTTTATCTACCTTTGTGGGGTATCGTTGAAAAGGGCTAACCAAGTAGAGTACGAAACCGGTTTAAAAAAATCTATATTTCAATAGAACGATCTGGTAGGCCACCAATATTTTGTCTTGGGGTGTATCTCAAAAACGGCTTCACACTGAACGCTGAAAATTACGTATTATGTCCGTTGTATCCTGTACTTGAAAAACAAGAACAATAATTAAACAATTATTACGTAGAAGAAAAGTTATAAGGATTCAACCTCAAAAGTTTTTCTCTATGAGGCAAAATATAGGCGCGAGATCTCAGTTCGGCGCGAACGACTAGTAATTCACTATAGTGTTTACCCCCAACATTTTCTTCACATATTAAAAGTTTTCGGATTAAAATTTCAAAGCCCTCACATAAAAAGTTTCACTTCAATTAGAGATAATAATAAGATAACCAACCACTTTCCTTCAATAAGTCACAGTTATTTACGACATAACATATGTATGATACTCATTCACGTAACTCTCAAGTCACATTCAATTTCCTTCCTCCATTCTCATGCATGGCACTGTCTTTGTGGAAACAACGATCGTCAAGTGCTCTATAACATGAAATGGACGTCGTAAAGGCTAGATGCTCTAAACAGGCAACGGACAACCACTTCATTTGTTTTTACAAATCGACAACCACCTTCAATACAGGACAAACGACGGGATAAAGCTAAATCTATAATAGATCATTCCTTCTAAAGTAGTTTCAGATTATTAAGAAACATAAAAATAGGTACATATATATATGTACATATTATTACCACACACAGGGTAGTTTTTTAATTACCACTATACTCTCAGACCCTGATTATTCTTCTAGCTCATAGTTTTTTTTATTCAGGATAAAAAAGCATTTGACCACTATCTCATGTGACGATGCGATCGACGATGGAGCATGTTCGCCTAGAAGATACTTGTTTACTCGTGATTATATAAATTATAAATTATATAATCAAGATTAAACTCGGAAAACACAGATTCGGGCTCATTACTCAGAAGACAGCTCGTTTAGTTCTATGACTTTCTTCTGATTCCTATATTTTCCGAAATAATTAATATAATATATTCTATACAATCTTTAATTAATAGTTGTTTAAACTAAACTGTTCCGCAAAGAACGGCATCGCCGCGCTGCACCTCATAATATGCACTCGGAGTGATTACAATATTATCTTTACGCACTTCAACGCCAGATGACACTGACACCATAGACTTAACAGAAAAGATAAAAGATATATGTAAAAACTCATTTGAGAAATCGTAAAATTTGTTTTTATTTTGTTTTAATTTTATTTTGGATTGTGCTTTGTCTTGTTTTTCTTATGTAAATAATATAACGTCGCGTGTTGTCCCGAATAAATGTATTTTCTTTCTTTCTTTTCTTTTCTTTTAAAATAAATAAGTTTTTTTCCTATCTCGATGCATGAAACAGAATTTACTATAGCCGTACCACGAAAAACGTTGGTCTTATTAGTTGCAATGATGTCCCAAGAAATTTCTGGAATTTTACGAACTACCATTTTTTATTCCAGATAATCAAATATATGGATGATATAGCGTCCAAATGCTCGCCTGCATTTGGACGCTATGTCATCCATATATTTGATTTGGCATTTGAAGATATTTTTAACGATATCATATCCTACTAATATGTTATAAATGGTTTGTGGTTCGGACACTGTGAGGGAACTATCTAACATACATAATATATATATCTTCATACATACGGTCCTAAAATCATAATTATATTTGTTTATTTTGTGTATTATTTTCAAGACACATTATTTTTTTATCTATGCCTAAAACAAACTCAACGATATCATATATTATTATGTTTATAATTGGTTTATAGTTTGGACGCTGTGAGGTTACAATCTAACATACTTAAATACCTACCATGCTTACGGTGCCAAAATCATAACCTAATGCTTTGCCGTAGTCCATTTAAGTGGGATATATATATATGGGATATAGTTTTGCCGTACTCCATTTAGAATGCGTGGCAATCTTCATTGTCACACTAATCTTCTTTACATATATAATTATACTGTACGTGTGTATGTCACTGAACTCCGATGACAGATCTGACCGATTTGAATGTTTTTTTTTGTATGCGTTTGGGTGGCGCCCTGGATGGTTTAGATTTACAAATCAACCCGGCAGATGGCGCTGCAGGGGTAGCGGAAATTGCACACGGGCGAAGCCGAGGCGAATCACTAGTAATATTATAAATCCGAAATTAGCTTGGTCAGTCTGTTGATTTTCATGGCTTGATTGATCGTGGTGAAACTTGGTAGGCAGATCCATACAGAGAGAAGGGCATAAGCCACTCGATATCGTGAAAATAACCAATACCACATTACCAAGAGGCACAAATAGGGCTATCATAATAATCGTTATCTATTATACGTATATAGGGCTAAAAATATAATTAATAACACATCGTCCCTATCCCAATAAAATTCCCAAAAAAACTGGATTCCTGTTTAAATACAATAACAATATTAATGATAGCGGTAGACCTGACAATACAATTGTATGTCACTTGTTTCGTTCTTAGTTGTTCCGAGTTTTATTTTGAGGACAATTAAGTTTCTTTAAAGAACAATGATGTGAACAACAAATAAAAAGCAACGCTATTGGTCTACGTTGCATCTTTAGAATCTTGTTACAATGTTCTTATACAAAAAACAGCAATTTTTCCTCCGTTATAACATTTATTCTCAAAGTAAGGGCAGGAGTGACAAACGCCTTTATCTCAAGTTTGG
Organism: Lomographa bimaculata; assembly: GCA_948107665.1. Taxonomy (NCBI): domain Eukaryota; kingdom Metazoa; phylum Arthropoda; class Insecta; order Lepidoptera; family Geometridae; genus Lomographa; species Lomographa bimaculata. The sequence continues at coordinate 9,630,471 of OX403603.1, forward strand.
AAGAATAGGTCCCCGCAGTAATGCGTGTGAGTGCATTTATACGAGATGCGCCACTCGGAGTTTTACGTCCGTCTCGGCTCTACACGCCGACTGGAAAGGAAATGGCGAGGAAGCTTCGTCGCTATTTCACTGCATTGTGCAGAGAACAATCTCTTTTCAATCTCTTTTCTTTTTCAACAGACATTAAATAAGAAAGCATATTATAAAACGATTGACTTCATTAATGACAAGGATGTATGGAGGCAAACTGCACAAGCGCTTTCTAGCGACTACATATATAGATATACCTAGGTTAATATAATTCCTGTATTAAAGAAAATGAATTAAAAAATGAGTTTCTTGCCAGGTTCTTCTCCAGATGGCTTTAATTTTGCGAATCTGGCAGTAGAGTCTTTAAATTTCAAGAGTGCCTCTTTGGGACCCATGTGAATAAACGATTTGGAATTTTGAAGGTTCATTTTAGGTTTAGCGAGGTGTAAATACGGGTAGCCTCTCCGTCTCTTCCTATCACGGATATCATGCTATCGCGCTTGGCGCGCAGCTCTATCTTCATCGTGTATGTGATAAGGCCGCTCATTGCACAACAATTATTATTTTTCGTTTTTAATTGTTATTATTTTACTTACTTTTTGGTGGTAAACACATATGTCACATAACAACAAGATATACTCATAGTAGTTTATAGAGGTCATGACACCTGGCACCATCATAAAACATAAACTTAGACGTTTTCACACTCACAGCCCCACGCTAAGTTTGATGACTGTCGGGAAACACTCACAGAACACATAATATCATCCATGCCGATTTCGGCTACGGCGACTGACTTCTGTTATGTTGAGCTAAGATGACATGCTCTGATGTGGCTTATATAGCCAATTATGGCAGTGAAAGTGCGCGCACAGCGCTCACATGTAAGAATGTCATTTGCAAAGTTATAAGCAATGTTGTAGCTGGTGGTCTGTTCTTGATAACTTCGCGCTTTGCATCCAATTCGCATTTTCGGTTATATTCGAACGCGTCTATAGACCGTTTAAGCAGCCACGCCACTCCGGACGATTCCCAGCCAGTGAACACACAAAAAAAGTGAACACACAGAACACATACAATCACAACCAGAACCAGAAACATGAACTTTCCTTGGAGAAAAAACTTGTGTTCCCGCCGGGAATCGAACCAAACACCCCTGTCTAGAAGGCGAACGCTCACCCAACTAAGCTTACGGGCAGTTCACCCAAGTTTCTTTGGGTAACCCCTAGTTGTGGAGCTTCTGCAGCAAAACTTTTAGGATGGTATTTGTGTGTGCATGAGATTTGAAGCCCTGATAGCGGCGTCGTATTAAGCCCGCCTCCTGATCGTCACAGTTTTGAATCCTAGGAGGTAACAAGTCGAAAAATATGTTGCCACAATCACTAAATTATTGAGTCTCAAGGATAGTTGTCCGAATATATTTGATATTCGGACAACTATCCTTGAGACTCAATAATTCACACCTAACGTGCAAGAGTGAAATGAAATCATAAAAAGTTAAACGTGATTTTGGTTTCTACTCCAAAACTACAATAGAACTTCTAGTAAAAAACTAACTAAGACATGACATGGTACTTTGACCACTATCTCACCTGATGGTAAGCGACGATGTGGTCGACGATGGAGCAAGCTTGCCTAGAAGATACCTATTCACTCGTAACTTGAAGACTCCCATATTGTACTCATCAGGAAACACCGACTCGGGTAAGGAGTTCCATTCTAACTTCCATTCTAATTTCCATTATAACTGGACCGTGACTGGTGTAAGTTTTATGTACTAAAAATAAACTACAAATATAAATAACTTGATTGTGGCTGAATGCATATAAAAAACGAAGCCAAAAATAAAAACAAGACATTCAGTTCAAATTTAAATAAAAATAAAGAATAGATAAGTTTATTGACTGTCTCAATTTCCATAACACGAACTCCTATTTCGACGGCAACTGCGTTTTTATTGTTTCATGCCAATAGTTTTCAAACTTCACAACAGTTTATTGCTGAGATTTTTAAATTCAAAGTTATAAAACAAGTCGAGACGCTATTCGTTAAAGAAAATTTTATATCGATTGATAACTTTTATTTCTTATTTTATTTGTTGAGGTATCTTTCGTGAATAAAGTCGACGTATCAATAGAAAAGTTCTAGCAGCTCTATTTACGTCTATCGACTTTATTAATTACTTTAGACTTAGTGAATAGCAGACCATTACTTAGAGCACAATGATCGAAATAACTATATAGAGTTTATTTCATTGTCCATTAAGCGTATAGAACCTTTGAAATTTTTGATCAAAATATAGAGACTTTAAATCCAAGATACTGATGTATAATTATTATTTTTTCACATATTTTGACTAGAACGTTAAGGATATTGACCACACCTAAATTACTTCTTTATTGAACACCACTAATATAGTTAAGCAACATGATAATCAAAATCAAAATCGTTTATTCACATGGGCCCCAAAGAGGCACTCATGAAAGTTAATGATTATATTGCCAGATTCGCAAAATTACAGCCATCTCGAGAAGAACCTGGCAAGAAACTCGGCGGCGCATTTTTTTTCATTAATTTTTTTTAATATTCTTTATCTCTAATACATCATTTTATTAACCTAGGTGTTATTATGGTAGTCGCTAGAAAGAGCCTGTGCAGTTTGCCTCCATAATAATGATTAAAAAAATAAAAACTTAATAATAATTGTTGTATAATGGGTGGCCTTATCATATAAAGCAATTTCTTACAGGCAACCTTTGGATGGACAGGTTAGTAAGCGATAATTTTTCCTTTCTAAATCTATCAGGATAGTAATAATAGACATATTTTGCGGTCTATGGTGTTCTTAATGAAATACGTTACACATGCATTATAAACAATTTAAATATTACTCACATACAAATAAAATTAATACATAAATAGTAGAACATTATACACTAAATATACGTAAAGTATATGTAGATCATAAGATGCAATCGGTATCCATTGTTAAATATAATATCACATAAATAAGTCTTGAACCCTATATCTATATCATTTTGGCTCATATCTAGGAATATGATACGCACATAGCCCGACATACGGAGGGTTCATTCGTTTTCACACACACAGTTCACTTTGCACTTGCGCACACTGAATTGGATTGAGCGAGGCATTGAAAATAGTACCTACGCGCACTGAGTCCGACTCGTACCACGTAGTTTAACTGTTTCGCCGTTTGCTTTCCACTTTTAACTTTTAATTGCAAACAGCAAGTTTTCCACGTCACTAAGGCATCATCGTCACAATAATCACATAATCTAAAAAATCTCTTGATGTAAATAGTTGAAATTTGGCTGGTAGGTAGTTTATAGGGAGTAGATATCAGGTGAGTTTTTGTCTAGTCGTTATGTAAGTCCGCCCGAGCAATGCTAAGACGGGTCAAATAGTATTAAATAGTTAAATTTAGGGATTAAGTTAGTAAAGGCAATAAGTCCGTATATCATTTCGGCTTACCTATATGTCAGATATTGCTAAAGATATACCTATCTAATTACCTACCATACTAAAACTAATTACCTTCTGTAGGTGTCTAGTTCATGTGGTATGTATCCCAACCATCATAAAGTACTGGAATACTTCTTCTCTTAAAATACGTTAATGTATGGAACACTATTCTCATCTTTGGAACAGTTCAGTTAAATAACAACTTGAGACTCTTGACACCATTGAGTGAAGAGCCAAGGGACTTAGAAAAGTTTCAGAGCTTAGGGCATCGCCGCAAGGAATCGAGTCTCTCGGTATTTTATCGGATACTTTTCGGAGAGTGTGCAAAGGAATTACATGATCTAATTCCCTCATCCCCATTCTATCATCGGACATCCAGACAGACTGCTTAGCACCGTTATATATTATATATAACCGCAAAAAATGGTACTCATTGCCTCGAAGCCTGTGTTTCCTTATATATTACAATATAGGAGTCTTCAACTCGCGAGTGAATAGGCAAACATGCTCCATTATCGACCGCATCGTCATTTAACATCGGGTGAGATAATGTTCAAACGATTGCCTATCATGGATAAAAAACTTGTTTATGTTCAAGCATGAATCGATTTGAAGATGAGGGGTAAACCAGGTGAGACGCGCCACGCACACAGATCCCTTTATCAAATACAAAGTTGGATAAATAATGGTTTCCCCCGGTTTGTCTCGCAGACGACGTTTATTGGTTTGTTTGGAGGAACTGGCGCCGGGCTCCTACCTACCTGCATTTCGCATTATGGAAAGAGCTACGGTTCATACAAGATAAGACATTTGAAACATATGCTTTTAGGATACCTAAAGAAAAACATAGGTATCTTATCTATAAATAAATTATTTTTCTTTCTTTACTTATCTCTTATGTTAAACATTTTCTGCACTTGCTGCATACAATACAAAGTAACTGAAATCATGTTAACATCGTAGAATCAGAATCAGAATATATGTATTGCAGAATATTTTTGCATCACGAATAGCTGTAACTTGAGTAATTAGGTTTTGAAGCCTTAATAGCCCAGGCAAATTAGCGATGCTTTGTATGGGGAGAATGCATTAGCTCATAACCAGCCATTTTTTTCTAAATCTATAGTTTCTCATGCCTGTAATATTTAGTAAAGGAATCCAACTACATTTTGGGACCGTTCGTAACATGCCCGCTTTCTAATCCGGGGTCGTGGTTTCGAATCCTACGATGGACCTGAGCTTCGGGTGAAGGTAAAACAGTGATTACTTTCATGGTGGTAGGGCATTTTATTGTGCCCGCCTGGCTTACTACACTGTACCAAATTACAATCGTAGTTCACCACCTTTAAGCAGAATCTGTCCCAAAATCACTAAAAATTATGTTCCGACAGTAGTCCTAGAGAGCCAGTCTTTGTAGCATTAGTCGTGTTAACCATCCCTCAGTAAAAATGTACAACAGACTGGCATTAGAGTCATTAACTTTCATGAGTGCCTCTATGTGAATAAATTGTGGCTAATAAGTGAATGTCATTATAATTTAAATTAATTATTTAATACCAAATGTATCTTGTTCCCAAATATATTTTCCATGTAGTGGTTCAGTAAAATTAACATTACTTATTTTGTATGAAAGTATTTTATATGTTGAAATATCATTAATTAATAATGTTTAAAACATAGTAACTATTTATTATGTATATATATATATATATATATATTGTTTAAACCAATAAACAAAATTAAAATGTTACCTACGAGTCAATTGCCTATATTTACTAAAACTATATACAGCAAAGACCTAAGTAAACAAAACATCGAGCTTATAGGTAACTCAAGTGCTCAAGCCCACTACTAGTGGGCAGCATTCCCAACATGCTGGCGGCATTGCCTCTAAATTGCAATGCTAAATTAAACCTATATTTATGGAAATACTTTGGTACATTAAGTGCATACATATGTTAACTATTGTACGTCCATATTGGATATGCTGTTGAAACAACATAATTCTTGTACACTACTATCTATGTACTATGTTTAAAGCAATAAAATATTCTGATTTTTTGTTTCTGAAAAAAAAATGAATTTATTAAATAGCTATCTCATAGGTGTCAACATCAAGAGATCCAATTAATTCCTTTTTAAATTTCTACGTAGATTCACTTTACCTCTAGAACTATAAAAGCTAAACTACTGTTATTGAGTAGTTAAACATTAAATTCACAATTTCACTCCTGTACATTATTTCTCTCAGTTTTTCCGTATACAAAAATGTGAGCTCTACTAGAATGCAAATATCTTGCTTTACTATATATTTTCATAGTCAAGCAAGTTCTGGTAAACATATTTTTCAGCAACATTTTAAATAAATAAATTTAAATACGTTAAAGATTTCTTTAAAACGGGTATTATAATATTAAGTAGTCGATCTGGAAACTCGTACGATAAATTATTAGCTGGATATGTGTGTCAAAACTCGCGTATCTAGTTTATACTTAGCCATCATGCAGAATCAATTTGTACGGCCAACTTTTCTCTTATATAAGGCTAAGAAACAAACGTCAAATAGTTATTGCTTTTTTTATTAATTTTGCAACTAACAAGTTGTCTTCATATATACATTGATTCAGTCTACTCATACCATAATTATCAGTGCCTGAACTATAAAAATCATCTTTCACAAATTTCAAGGCAAATATAAACTAATTTTTGAAATAATTAAACGCAAGCAAAGCTTAAATAAACCGTCTTCACCGCTTTATCTTCGGAACCTTGATCAGATTCAACGTATAAAACACGCATTATTGACAATAACTCAAAAACTAGTGATCAAATCTTGACCAAATTTAAAAGGGACCACATGAAAAGAAACACTACAAGAAGAAAGCTTTCAAATAAAAAAATAATCATCAAAATCGGCGCACAATGAAAGAAATTATGAGGTAACATTTGAAGTCGGTTAAAAACGATATAATCGACAATGTAGTCCACAGAATACGCATTATTGAGGATAACTCATAAACTACTAGTCAGATTTTGATCAAATTTAAATGGGACCAATTGGAAAGCAACATCTATCAAACAAAAAAAAATCAAAATCGGTTCACGTGGAACAAAGTTATGAGGTAACACAAATAAAATTTATTTTTTTCAAAAAATATAGGTACAGTCGACTTGAGGACCTCCTCTTTTTATGTGAAGTCGGTAAAAAATGTTTGTCTTGCTGTAAAAAATAAACCAATCACAATAAACTATTATTTCCCTCTTACATAAAACTCCCCATCCCGATGTTATTCCACAAGCCAGCCAACACCGAACACACAAATTAACTTTTATCGATACGAGAACCTCGCCGTAGAAGTGAATAAAGAAGTTAAATAAAATAAGGTTTCCTCTGGGGCGGTGAGTGAGGCGTCCAGAAAGTTCGGCAGGTCGGCGATAAATCGCAATTTATGGGGAGCCAGCGCCGGCCGACGGTGCATAACAAGGTAAAAGCATTGGTGGTTTACTCTAGTGAACACCCGCCCGTGAGGGGGCGTTTAAATAAACTATCCGTGATGTGATGACTCACTTGATAACCCCATATTAAGCGGACTTATACTATTTTTGTTTCAGAACACCGAACGCAGATGCTAGTGAACTGTGAAATGTTATACTCTGCATTTCGGTTGTGGTAGGTATTTTTTTTGTTATAATTTACCACGTTAGTATGCCCCATAAGGGACATGATTTACAAAGCGCCGTTGATCAGATTAGATGTACTAAACACGCATTATTGACGATAACTCAAAAACTAGAAATTAGATCTTGATCAAATGGGACTGCATGTAAAGCACCAGCTTTAAATTGAAAAAATAATCATCAAAATCGGCGACAACGAAAGAAGATATGAGTTAAGACACATAAAAAAAATACTTCGATTTAATACTCCTTTTTTTTAAGCAGGTTAAAAAACGTATTACATTCAATATTAGACTAAAAAGTGTTTAACTTTCAAAATTGCTATTAGAATTGAGTTTGGGTTAAACCTTTTAATTTTTCGTGAGTTTCTAATCTGATATGCAAACCTAACAATTTGTCTGCAGGTTCCACCAGGTTTTGTCAGATCCATCGTCGCAGGGGGCTCAGAAGGTGTTTCATTTTGTGTGTCAGCTTAAGTTAATTTAATTTAGTTACTTTTTTTCCAAGAATTACTTTATTCGCCCTAACGTAAGAACATACAATAGGACCGTCATATTGTTAAAATAAAGGTGCTTAAAAAAAAAAAACCTTACAATTAATACGTAGGCACCATACATTGTTCTATAATGCTGATGAAAAAATTTTATATCTATAATGTTACATTATTTAACTTTTGTTAATTGAAGATTGAATGCGATAAGTATTTATAAATTTTAATTATTAAACACTCATTTACTTATCTTTCTCTTGGGAACAGGTTTTTTTTACAATATTTATATAAAAGTAATAAGCAATAGTACAGGTACTACAACATAAAAATGCTATAAAATCCTAAATCTAGTGTGCCGCCGGCAGCGGGGCAGTGCCTATGCTGTCGGTAGATCAGTGCTGCAGAGTGAGGAACCTTCTAAAATTGCGTGCCGTATGCAGAAGCACAATCCAAACGTTTAGCAAAAGCCTGTTGAGATAATGATAGAGGCCTTAGCACGTTTGCCAAATTAAAAAATATAATATATATGAGTATAATAATAAACCATATTTTTTTTACATTTACTGGTATTGTACAATATTGCAATTTTGTTTTTTATTGTATCATATAATTATGTTATATTAAACTAAAAACTAAATTAAAACTTACCATAACTATATATAAATATGTACAAAACTTAATCTAATAGACCGTTACCAGTTGGTAAAGTACCCAAAATGCTTTGCCACGTTGAAGGGCAAAAAAAAAAAAATCATCTCAACAATATTATTATATATGAATAAACATTCTATCCTATGATACCTAAATAATTAGGAAAATTCAGCGATACCATATATTATTATGTTTTATGTTGCAATCGGTTTGTACATATAAAATATTATATGATCTGCTATAATCATAACCCTTCTTTTTGTTGCCACATATTGCGGTTAAATGTACGATAAATACAATTTTTTTTTTTTACAAACGCATTCACACTCACAGCCCCACACTAAGTTCAGACTTGTATCGTGGGTGCCGGAAACATTCACATCACACACACTTTACACCCAGAACCAGAAGCACAAATATCCCTTGGGAAGGAATTTGTGCTTCTGCCGGGAATCGAACCCAGGACCCACGGCTCAGAGGGCAGACACCTTTCCACTGCGCCAACTGGGTCGTCGTATATATATGTATATTATATTTTCAGGTTAGTCGAAAAAGTTGTTTTCTTAGTGTTTACTCCGTAAAAGTTGCTAAGTGCCTTCTTTGTAAAAGTTTAATAACACAGTATACGTCTTCTTTCTTCGGCTTGTCATCAAAGAGATTAATTAATCGTGTTAAAAAATATTTTTTCGTTATATTTAATTTTATAAGTATTCTCTTAGACAAAGTATTCAAAAAGTTTATCTAATTAATAGCCGAGTTGCCTAGGCGTCTCTCGGACATATATAACATAAACGGCTAAACATAAATCCATTATCAGCTGATCTCTACAAATCTTAACTTTGAACTAACCACCTGCCGAATTTCGGCTTCATAAGTGAAAAAGCTCTACAAATCTTAAATTTGAACTAACCACCTGCCAAATTTCGTCTTCATAAGTAAAAAGTTTTTCGAAAATCTTAAATTTGAACTAACCACCTGCCAAATTTCGGCTTCATAAGTAAAAAGTTTTTCGAAAATCTTAAATTTGAACTAACCACCTGCCAAATTTCGGCTTCATAAGTGAAAAAGTTTTTCGAAATTTCGTCATTATTCAGTTCTAGATTTATTCGATATATTTTTTTTTTTTTTGTATTTGGACTTATACTTAAGAAGAGCCATTAACAAGCCTCTACAGGTAGCAAAAAGTTGGTACATTTATACAATTGAAATAAGTAAATGATGGGATGATTAGTTAGTTAGTACTTATAACGCGTGCATAGCGTTTTCTATTCGATACTCGTAATACGGTAGGGGACTAAATTAGGGGACGTAATACGGTAGGGGACAGGTCTCCGCCCTCTGCGCCGTGGGTCTTGGGTTCGATTCCCGGCAGGAGAGCAAATTCCTTCCCAAGGGATATTTGTGCTTCTGGTTCTGGGTGTAATGTGTGTGTGTGATGTGAATGTTTCCGGCACCCACGATACAAGTCTTTGAACTTAGTGTGGGGATGTGGGTGTAAATGCGTTTGTTAAAAAAAAATATCCCACCAACATTATAAATCCGAAAGTTTGTGTGTAAGTATGTTTGTTCCCTCTTCACGCTTTAACGGCTGAACGGATTTAGATGAAATTTGGAATTATCATAGCTTATACCTAGGAATAACATATAGGCTACTTTTTAACTTGATTAAAGCGGGCGAAGCCGCTTGGCACAGCTATTTATTAATAAATGCTTGGTTAATCGAAGATGGTCGACTGCTATCTTTGTCTATGGTAGCGGAGTGGTTGGGCTACTCGTAGCTTATTAAAAGCTTATTAAATGCTCTATAGGCAAACATTTGACAATTTTCCAATATTGCGGACTTCTAAAAGCTTGTCTTTAAAAAGTTTTTAACAAGTAACTTATAATAATGAAAGTACGTGTACTTAGATGATCATTTGCTGGAACACTATTTGGTGCATGGTGCAAATTTTTCTACTTCAGTAAGATACTGTACTGCAAAGTATTACCTAGCCAGGTCATAAGAAAATGCCCTACCTTTATGGTTTTATCATGATGGCATTACACTGATGGCACAAACAAATTTTTCTTAGATTTTGAACCTAATGTCTACCAAAAAACATCTATCCTTACCACCTCGGAGACATCGTCGCTGTAATAAGCCCTTTATTATTAGGTTCCTCTAGCCGCATAACAGATAGATGCCACCTGCACTTGGTGCCCTTGCTGTTCAATGAAAAGTCCCCGGTATTTTACAATAGCATTCCCAAAGAGGGTTGACTTTAGTTAGGCAGCCGGTCATCAAAACTCAGCCCAAATCATTTACAACTAGGTTTAAAAAGAAAACTGTGCCAGTAAAGCCGATAGTGGAATGATGATTAGTTCCCCTAGAATATTTCTGTTCCCCTAACCTTTCTATACGCCACTAGCACCACAATAAACACTCCCAATATCAACGAATCTAACATCCATGCCCTATATTACAGGCAGTTTACAAACCGTAATATTCGTAGCTACGTAACATATGTAAATTTTTCGTCGTGATTCACACAAACCGAGGTGTTATCCAAGTGTAACTGAGGAAGTTCTTGTTTTATGTATGAGGCCTTTTCAATTCATTTGGACGATACTTGTACCTTTGTCCCTTCCGGGTCAGTTATTTATTGCTGCTTGTATCTCGGATACAGAGTGCGTACTCATGAAACTTAACGTCGCCAATACAAACAATATAGACTTAAGGACTAGGCTTCGGTCTAGGGGTGGTTCGTACCCGATTACTTTGCCGTTTGAAATTGTTCGAATGATTATGATACATCGATTTAGTGATTTTATTATTTATTAGGTAAAAACCTTTTAAACTTAACTAAGCATATCTACATACCATAATATGTATTTAAAAGTTAGCAACTAAGTCTACAAAGTGGGTAGATAAAGTAGGTAGGTATACTAATCTTTGGTGGCCGTGCTATGTCAAACCTGTGTTGCAACCAAAAAGCTCCTATTTTAGTGTTTACAAGATTTAAGTTAGTTATACAAAAGAAAAAGTCCAATCTGATATCAAAAGACCAGACAACATGACTTTAATTCCATAGAAGATGGGACGGCCTTTAGTGTGGGATGCAACTTGTGACAACACTTTAGCTCCGTCACATCTTCCTGAAACAGAATTGGCGTCGCGGCAACTTCGGCAGAGCAGCGCAAACGGCGAAAATATGGAAACCTCGGCAGTGGTTACATATTTGAGCGTTTTTGGTGTTAAGACACTGGGCCCGTGGGGATCGGGAGCTCATTCTCTTTTCAAAAATCTATCAGAGCGCCTCGTTGAGGCGACGTGTGATCTTAATGCTGGCACTTATTTGGCTCAACATATTAGCATTTCAAGGAGAGGCAATGTCGCCAGCATGATGGGAACGCTACCCACTGGTAGTGCGCTTGAGCCTTTGAGTTACCTATAAGCTCGATGTCTTGTCGGTAACTTAGGTCTTTGCTGTATATAGTTTAGTTTTAGGAAATATAAGCAATTGGCCCGTAGATATAAAAAAACATCAACGTAAACGTTAACATAAACGTAAATGACATAATGGGGCTGAGTCATCCACGTCCGTAGGAGGATACCCCTTAAGTCTGACTCCCTACACGTGGTCCCCGGGTGGTGCTAATCAGGTGACATTTGAGAGGTGGTAAAGCATTTTGCGAGTTGCTCGCCTGGCTTGCTACCAAAGTAGCTTACCACCATCAAGTTGAAAGTCTGCCGCCAAGCCAAATACGGTGTTCCGGCAGTTATCCTTGAGAGCCTGCGTATTCCAGATCTAGTGTGTTTACCAGCTTCGATCACATCATCACTTACCATCAGGTGAGATAGTGGTCAAACACTAGCCTGTCACAAATAATAAAAAAAAAAAAAAAAAATGTTAACTAAAAAGTCAGATTTATGATTTTATCCCTACCTCATATTATTATGTATAACCACAGTTTATAAATAGGTTTATAAATACATATGTAGTTAAGTTTGTATAAAGACTACCTATATACTTAAAAATAATATATTTGTATAAGATGTATATGTTTCTTGAAAAAAAAAAAAAAATGATTGATTAAATGATGAAATTCTGATAATCAAGCAAGCACAAGACACATCGGCTTTGTGCTTGCTTAACATTTAGATTGTTTAATATATTTAAACTTTTTACAATACAAAACTAAATTCTTTATTGTACCTATAAAACCAAAAAACAAAAAGATACAAACTTATAACTACGAAATTAATATTATAAGGCAATACAATTGGCGGTCTCATCGCTTTCAGCAATTTCTACCAGACAACCTTTGGATGGAGAGAAATTGTAGTAGCGACTGAGGTCGGTGGAGGTGTAAAAATGATATGTAAAGTTAATAAAATAATTAAAATGATAAAAAGTACAAATAAAATACATATACTAATTAAATACAAGTTATATCATATATTCAAATGGATAAGTAGTTTTATTATGAAAACTATCGCGATTGTTATTCATTGTTATTGTACTAACCGGCTGTTAATCGCGTTATCTAGTGTCGAAATACATCTCGACGAAAATGTCGACTTATTTTGTAGTCAACTAGTTTCGGACAAATTAGTTGTCCTTCATGAGTCAGACGCGCGATACGCGGAGGCGAGCGGCTCGGGCCTCGAGACTACTTGTCCAGAAACTAGTTGACTACAAAGTAAGTCGAAATTATCGTGTTTTAAGCCGGACATAACAAGGTATATTTAAGACTAACATGCTTCATCTTCAGCCACGTCATCATTTTCTATCAGGTGAAATAGTGGTCAAAAGCTTCGCTAGCATATAAAAGGGTAAGTTGGTAACCCTACACTGCCTTGACTTCATTACTAATTCCGTCCTCGGAAAAGGACAAAGAATGAAACAATATGAGATACGGATAGCTAAGAGGGACCTAAGTAGTATTTTTCGATATAGCTAAGACTCACCTTCTCACGCAATGCGTTATGTAAAAGTTACATTTTCAATAGCCAGGTATAAGTGGTATAAGTGCTTGTCACCTTTTATACCCTACGGCGAAGAACAAAGAAGGGTTATGATTTTAGCACCGTAAGCACGTATCTTTGTATGTTCCCTCATAGCGTCCAAATTGATATCCCTATCGTAGCTATACATTTAGAGTATCGTTGAATTCGTTTTAATTGTATAGATTTCATATCTAATGGCTAAGTTTTTTATAAAAAATTTAATGGTTTTCGTAGTACTCCATAAAGTAGTGAAAAAAAAATCAAATCGACATGCCCGAAAATAAAAAAGCACTAAAATTTTTAAATTATATAATAATAAATAAATCATAACGTAGAACATTTTTTAAACAACTTTAAAGATGAAAAACAAAAAAAATAACTGCATTCGAACTTTTGTCTTGTTATTAAATATTCTCAAGAATAACAATGCTGACTCAGTTGACCCCATTGACGACCCAGCTGGCGCAGTGGACAGGTCTCCGCCCTCTGCGCTGTGGGTCCTGGGTTTGATTCCCGGCAGGAGCACAAATTCCTTACCAAGGGATATTTGTGCATCTGGTTCTGGTTGTAATGTGTGTGTGATGTAAATGTTTCCGGCACCCACGATACAAGTCTTTGAACTTAGTGTGGGGCTGTCAGTGTGAATGCGTTTGTTTGTTTATTTGAAATAATTTGTCTCATTAAATAATCAGTCATCAGTGCTCGGTGAAGCTACGAACAACTGTACTCTAGTAGAGGTAGTAGAGAGATGAATATAAAATGGAGTTAAGAATAAATTAAACGTAAGCAAAGCTTAAAAAACTTCACCGCTTATATTTTAGTTTTAGCTTGATCGATTTCGATAAAATGTATATGGGACCAACTCTGAAGTATATACTACCAAACAAAAAAAATTTGAGCATATGTCCACAAATAGGAAAGTAATATCAAAGCTTAAAAAACTTCACCGCTTATATTTTAGTTTTAGCTTGATCGATTTCGATAAAATGTATATGGGACCAACTCTGAAGTATATACTACCAAACAAAAAAAAATTGAGCATATGTCCACAAATAGGAAAGTAATAGGTAAACATACATAAAAAAACATACAGTCGAACATAGTACCTCCGTTTTTTTTTGAGTCGATAAACAATATTCATCAAGTTTTTGTTACAAAATTAGACAGTAAACAGGTTGGGCGCTATTCTTATCACATCAAAACATCAGCTTTGTTAAAATGCCGACCCAAATTCTTGTCCACGACAGTGCACCTCACGCTATACGAAACACATAAAATAGCGCGACGCGCCGCTCCGCCTGCACATAATTTGATATTCATACCACGTGGAGCCGTGAGCGCCGTTCAGCAAAATAGGAAGTATAATAAAATGTTTCAGACTGAAACGCTACCTATAACTTATAAACTGAAATAGAGTGCATGCGCCATAAAATTCAGATTTTACGAGGTCTGGCATTACCTGTCTCTGAGATTTCTTAAGTTATGAAAATGACCGCAGAATTTGCTTATCGACCTTCGCTAATTTAATACATAAAGAAGAATATATTCCCTGCTTTCTGACAAAAACAAAACTACGCATTAATAATAATAAAAACTTTAACAATCATTTTTATTCTCAAAATTAACACAACACAAAAATAGTTGTCTGTAAAGTCGGTTTACGGACCATAATTTCACGTGATAACGTCATAAGACAACGCTTAGTTCGATCGTGCCTCTATCTCTTGTTCCGCGCACTCGCTTGTACGCTTAGGCTCAGGCGGAACGTGACACTTATTCGTGCGTGCAGCCGGTTCATCGATTTATAAGACGTTATCACGTCAAAATATGTATGCACCTAAAGAAAAAACAAAAAGTTATTCTAAGATAACCTTTTTTTTTTTTATTAACTCTAAGCATATACAATCCTCTAGCACGCCACGTGCAATAGCAACATTGTTATCATGTATCCGTTATCACATTAGAGTTTCACATTATGACACCACTTTCTCACCATCATAGACAATTGTCTTGTCTAGCTTAATAAATGTTCAGCGAAAGCACTGCACTAAACGTTGAAAACTAATTATTTCCCAGCAAACGAAACAAGAATGAGAATTAACCTTCTTCTATCCCGATCCCTACACGGATAGCTTATAAAATTAGATACAACAATTGAGAGAAAAATTCCTTGAGCGTAGCTCTTCGTTCCACGTACCATCTAGACTGGGGCATTTCTACGCGACTACTTTATTTGAACAGATGGTACTATACAATACATACTAGGAATGTTGCATCCGAGTAGGCAAACTTCAATCCGGCTGAAGATTTCTTTTGAGCATGGCTCTGCACGTTTACGAGCATCTAGTCTACACTGAAGTATTTTGTATCTGTTTATTTAAAAAAAATATGGTAGGTTCTGCTATTTAATAAGATTCAGTAGGCTTTGTACTCATACTAGAACTCTTTCTCTCTAACAACTTACTTAACAGGTAAAATCCTCAATAATCAAAATTGTAAGTAGGGCTGGTAGTTTTTTTTAAAACGACTGTATTATTTCATATAATGTAACCTACTTACTCATCGCTTCACATATATTAATTCAAATAAAACTTTTCGCACAATTCTTGTAAGAAAATTGCGCAAGTTCGTGCTGCAATTGTATACTTTGTATTAAAAATATGCTAAAAATAATAATTATGCCAAAACATTAGGCGTTTAAAAATTATACGAATAGCATATCCCAGGGGATAAAAATAATAAGGAAAAGTTTTATACGTCCCAATATTATACGACGTCCTGCTTCATTTCAATTAAATTAAAATCATTTAATTATATCCAAATAAAATGTTATAAACCAATTACACCAATTTATACAATATACAACGTCATTAAAAATACAATGGCAAATGATTAAAATTCACAAAATTATATTGGGTTAAATAACCAATATGTTATACAAAAAAATGCAAAACTAAATTTCCTTGCTGTTGCAGGTGAACCATGATGTAGTGGCGTATTATAATTATAATAATATTATTAATTCTGAATCGAATATGCTTTGAATATAGTAGAAGAAGTTGAATGTAGTAAAAGGTTTTTTTTAAATCCTTATAACTATATTTATCAGACCTATGGCGTTATTTTCTAATGTAAACAAGGAATTTGAATTAATAAAAAGTGATAAAATGCATGGGGAATTTAAAATAGCAAACCACACGCTATTAGCTAGACTGATTCGTGACGTCAGTTTTTAGATTTCTGAAGTAGTCAACTTTCCTTTACGGCAGCCATCATTGGATCTTGAATGTCACAGAAAAAAGTCAAAATGGCCGCGTTTAAAATTGCTCATAATTTTCAAATATTTATTTTGATATGAAATGTAATGTTTAAATGAATGAAATTTAATTTTCGGCAACGTTTTAACAATCGTATAAAACAATATCAATATTGCTATATTTTTTTTTATTTCATTATTATTTCAACTGTCGTACCTAAGCTGTATACATTTTATTAGTTATCCGTCCAAATGATAAGATACAGCGCATCACTAACGAATACACGTAACGTAAGGTAAGGATTGCCTTCCCCGCCAATATGTTTCAATTTAAACTAAGCCGCTTGTCGATACGGGCTCGCCTCGGAATATCTTTCGATTCAAACAGGATTCACCGATAACAAAAATAATGTTTTTATAGAAAACTACCAATTCCGCTCAGGTAAACTTATTTGTTTACAAATAAAACTTCCCTTCATTGTAATTTCATTAAAGCTGAGCGCAGTTTAGTCTGGTCTAAGCTTTTAGCAGTTTGGCGCCATAGAACCGTATTTACCAGATATCATAAAAGTAAATGATACCTTTGCTCGAATATTCCTTTGGAGTGAACGCAGCAGCTTATCTAGGCCACTGCAACGGCAATTTGGATCGAAAATAGAATTGTAAAACTGCAAATTCAATACGTACATAAATCCTTTTGGTTGAGTTGTAATCCAAATTCCAATGCGGGCCTTAACGTTGAACTTCGGATATAAAAATTTCGCAGTACAAACAAGCAATCAGTAGCATTTGCGAACTCGTGCTGAGCAAACACGCCAGGCTCCGTCCCTGAAAGTGCTTCTCAAAGACTAGTCCATTGAAATGTTACATGAGCTTTGCATTTTTTAGAGGACGCAATTTTATTTTTGGGACATGTTTGGGGGTTCAATAGAAGCTTAACCTCAAGTTTGTGGGGTCGCCACCCTTGTCCCCCGGCCGCCATCTTGGAAAAAGGGGTGAAAACGCTTTTTTCGCGATATCTCGGAAACTATGCGTCTTACAAAAAATTTGTTAAAACATAATTTGTAGCAAATTGTTTTGCCTACAAATATGTTTATATAACTTTTTGCCCTAAATTAAAAATTAAAGAAGTTATAAGCAAAAAAGAGAGATTTTTTTTATGAAAATTTTCTTTTTTGCTCTGTAACTTGTTTTTCATACATTTTACAAAAAAAATATCCCAGACCAATCTTGTAGATTATCTTTTTAGGAAAATTTTTCCCCATATTTTTTTTTTATTTCATTCATTTAAAACGCTGTTGCAGCGCTCCAAAGTTAACCGGGTTCGTCAATGCTCATGAGAATCCGGTCAAAATGAAATGTTTAACTTATTTTTTTTTTATTATAAATATATTCATACAAAATTCTTGTTAAATTCGTACAACTTTTCTTTTTTCTTTACTTATTCATTCCTAACTCTTTTCCCCACCACCTATGAGGTAGAGGCCTACTCCACGGACATCTAGCTTATAAGGTAATCCTCGACATCACAATATTTTTAATCACTTATTAGTTAGCTACTCTAATCGACTTTTCTTCGATGGTCCAGGCTGTGGTTCAGAATCTAAAACAACGTCAAATGTGAAAGTTTGAAGAATGACAGGAGTTAAAATTGGAGTCTTAGTTGGAAGTTCATCTTCAAATTAATTTTCTTCCATTAACTTTGACATTTCCATAATGTTGCTGCATGTTTCGCCAGAACAATGGAGGCATACTGTATTTCATGAGATCGGGGGGTGCTGGAGGCTTGGAAGCTTGTATTGGCATCCAAATGTTTGCATGCTTTTTCCAGCCCCAATCTTCAGGATTTTGATATCTTCCGAGCCACGACTGGACCTGGTGATATACTCGGAGACTGGAAAAACGAGTAGCATCTTGTGTTGGAGGTAGAGATGATAAATTAAATGAATTTTAGTCACTGTCTTGGCAAATCGTTTGTATCGCAAGCCGTCTAGTGAGTCGTCTTTATTACCGCCGTATAAAGCTATGAAAAAACGTTCGCCAACAAGAGTGAGCAAAGATGGATCGACTTTCTCACTCAGGAATAGCGCGGTACCACCAGCTAATTCAGGATGTTTCTCCATAATTTTTATAAATTTTAATTTCCCCATATTATAGGCTGCTGATGTTGTATCACATCCTGAAAAAGCATGAAGAAACCTTTTCTATTAACTCAAACCTCTTCTACCTGCTTAACCTTCGGTAAGTTAAATTTGGTAAGTTCTATGGTACGGAAAATAATTAGGAATGAATAAGTAAAGCTGTACGAATTTAACAAAAAAATTGTATGAATATATTTATAATAAAAAAATAAGTTAAACATTTCATTTTGACCGGATTCTCATGAGCATTGACGAACCCGGTCAACTTTGGAGCGCTGTAACAGCGTTTTAAATGAATGAAATTAAAAAAATATAAAGGGAAAAAATTTCCTCAAAAGATCATCTACAAGATTGGTTTGGGGTAATGTTTTCGTAAAATGTATTAAAAAAAAGTTAGAGAGCAAAAAAGAATTTTTTATAAAAAAATCTCTCTTTTTTGCTTATAACTTCTTTAATTTTTAATTTAGGGCAAAAAGTTATATAAACATATTTGTAGGCAAAACAATTTGCTACAAATTATGTTTTAACAAATTTTTTGTAAGACGCATAGTTTCCGAGATATCGCGAAAAAAGCGTTTTCACCCCTTTTTCCAAGATGGCGGCCGGGGGACAAGGGTGGCGACCCCACAAACTTGAGGTTAAGCTTCTATTGACCCCCCAAACATGTCCCAAAAATAAAATTGCGTCCTCTAATAAATGCAATATTCGGTCCTTAAATTGTAACATTTCAATGGACTAGACTGCTTCCAATTCATTCAATGTATTTTTTATCCAAATCGCATCGCAACCCCTTTAAAGCACTTTCACAGGTGAGTGTGGGGACAAAATGGCCGCGCATTACCTATATAGCACGGGTTTTAGAGACTCCAAAATTCTGAGATTTTAGTGACTATCTTTGAAATAACGAATTGTTAAGATTTTTTTTTTCTACGCTCGAAAAATTATGTGGAATGTGCCTTTGAACAAAGTATAGAACGTTCGCAATTGGTTAAAGCGATATTAATAACTTTGTTGCTACCATTATATTATACTCAATTTATATTTCGCATAGCATTTTTATTGAACTTGACGACAATAAAGACTAGTTTTATCTATGAAAATAAATTATTATAGATTTTTTATGCTTGATATCTCGCTTAGCTACTCGCAGACAAATGAAAATTGAAATATTGAACAAAATGAAGTGAACTGAGACGATCACATAGCTTTTCAACGTTTGAGCAGTTATATAGAATTCAGAAACACAAAAGATTGTCTATTTCTTTGACTAGTCTGGGAGAAAGTTTGGGAGTTATCGCTGAATTCGGTGAACCAGTCGAGTGGGAGCCATTCATGCGTGAAAGCAAAAAGGATTTGGTAAACAACATATCTGCACATGAGCGTGGAGCTTTATGTTTCGTTACTTTGTAGATATAGCTTTTGAAAGGATTTCAATAGATGTGTTTTCCTTAAACAGTTTAATACGGATACTAAGTATTCAGATTATCACGTATTGCCCATAGTATTTAACTCAAAAATATTAATTCAATTTATTTGTGCAGATATTTAAAATATTTATATTTATATTCTTATATTTTTTTAACTTAATAAATAAAAGAACACGAAAGTGCTTTGCGAAATAATGGTCTGAAATTCTGATCCGCAACCATTTTTTGTGACTGAAAGTGGTGGGGATAAACACTGTGATGAATAATTGAAATGTTTCCCTGTAATACAAAAGTTTCACTATCCTAATCGTCTTTACGGCACATCCTGTTTTTTTGTTTCTCCAAACATTTTATTTTATAAAAATTCTATTCATGAGAATGATGAAACTCTAGATAAAAAAAAATGTATACCTAAGGTTTATGTTTAATACGAGAATGCTTTATATTTATTTATTATAAAATACTAACATTTCATAAATAAATATGACAATATGAGTTGTAAATGTGA
The DNA here is from genome assembly GCA_948107665.1 of Lomographa bimaculata. Taxonomy (NCBI): domain Eukaryota; kingdom Metazoa; phylum Arthropoda; class Insecta; order Lepidoptera; family Geometridae; genus Lomographa; species Lomographa bimaculata. The sequence goes on from OX403603.1 coordinate 9,651,128, forward strand.
CATTTTGATGACTGTGGGAATGACGTAGGTATTAATTAAATTGAAGCAATTCTAGATGAAAAATATAATGGGTCGAGATTATTGAGAAAAGAATTTTATGCTTAACAAGTAGCAAAATCAAAGTAAAACCCCCGACGACATTCTATCTGAAAAACGGCTGCACCGATTTTCACCAAACATAGCTAAGAACACTCCCGACTAATTCACCTTTCAAACAAAATCAATATCTGTTTATATGTTCGGGGGCTTCGATGTCAGAGACAAAAACACACACACACACAGATACGTCAAACTTATAACAACCCGTCGTTTTTGCGTCAGGGGTTAAAAGTTAAAGATTAAAGACTAATAAAGACTTTAATATAAGTCTGTTTTATTGCAATTATCATATTATATTTTTGCAACGGTTGGATTGTACAGAGGCTTCAATCTCCTATAGTAGGCATCTATTCTTGAAGCATTTTTACTGTGAGCTTTCTATCCATCACCGAAGGCATGACTGTGCGCTACTTTTCGAAAGTCGCTAAAAATATAATTTGATTAAAATGTATAAATCTTGTGTTCAAACAAAACAGATACCATCATAGATTAATGATCATGGCTTAAGTATATCAATTATTATTGCCGACAGATTTTTAATGAGTAAGTTACAGAGCTTCATTAAAAAGTGAGGCACTTATCATGAACTTACATAAAATCATACTAACAAACCTTCAAGCGGCCTGAAAAATCCCGACACTAGGACTGCCACAACATAGTCTTTTCTTTTATCACGGTAGGCAAACTATTGACCACCATCTAACCTGACAAACAATACATACAAATAAATACATCTAAATGAAAAGCATGCAAGCTTTTAGGGGGCTGAGTCACCCACGTCCGTAGGAGGATACCCCTTAAGTCTGACTCCCTACACGTGGTCCCCGGGTGGTGCTAATCAGGTGACATTTGAGAGGTGGTAGAGCATTTTGTGAGTTGCTCGCCTGGCTTGCTACCAAAGTAGCTTACCACCATCAAGTTGAAAGTCTGCCGCCAAGCCAAATACGGTGTTCCGGCAGTTATCCTTGAGAGCCTGCGTATTCCAGGTCTAGTGTGTTTACCAGCTTCGATCACATCGTCACTTACCATCAGGTGAGATAGTGGTCAAACACTAGCCTGTCACAAATAAAAAAAAAAAGCAATCATAAACAAAAATTCGTTAAAACTTTTTAAAATTCATCTCTTCGCAGCAATAGGTCTATTTGTAGTTATCGGGTACTTCGTCAATACGTCTTGATACTCGTTCTTATGAAATTACACGCTCTCCTGCAACTTTTATTATTTTATCTGGCCTTTGGAATATCTTTCTGAGAACGCGACATTGCGACGACAAGTCGGCTGGAAAATATCGCCCTAAATTCATCGACGTCTCTAATCCATGCCGCTGTCGATTTCTAGTACGAAAAAATGTAATAGATAACGATTGGATCGGATACAATTTTACCGGCGGTGAGCAGACATCCTACGGCAATGCGTCAAATGGCAATAACGTATTTTTTTCAATTACTGTGCAATTTCCATGAATCATTTTGTGCCGGCGAACATTTTGCGCGCCGCTCGCTGGGAGTTGCTGACCCAGATTGGAAATATTTGAGCATACGTCGTGAAATGCCAATAGGTGCCTCTAAAGAGGATTAATGCCGAAGGTCTCTTTCTAAAAAAAGAATTTTTTCATCTTTATACGACTCGATCTAGTTTTACTAGAGCGAGCGGTTTGACGCTGCCCCAAGGATGTTGTAGAACCGAAGGTTTGTTTCCTATCTCGATGCGCTGCCCACACAGTTTTGACAATAAACGTAAATTTCGCAAGACCCGTCCTGAACCTCACTACAATCACACTTATAAAAGAACCGTTTGCACTGCTCAACATGTGACCGAACGTTTAAAACTAAGTTTGGATTTGCCAGTTACATCAGAGCACTTTCCAGAAAATAACACTAGCCCCTTAGCCAAAACGCTTCGTCTCTATTCTGTCAAAAGAAACGCTTTCTTAATCTAACAGACCTTAAAACTTGTAAACATAAGGTTTAAAATACCTTAACTTGTTATTTAGCACTCACCGAAGTTGCAAAGTTACAGATATACAAGCAATTTGATACCCCACACTAAGTCAGATGACTTGTGTCGTGCCGGAAACATTTACATCACACACACAATCACAACCAGAAACACAAATGTTCAATGGAGAGAAAACTTGTGTTCCCGCCCGGTATCGAACCCGTTACCCTTGCTTAGAAGGTGAACGTTTACCCAACTAAGCCAACAGACATTTAAATGATGAAATAAAACTACAATTAAGGGTTAAAATACTATACGTTTATATGTATTTGATAAAAATTAGCTTAGGAGGTGTGCAAATATGCAATTGTTTGAGCAAGATATAATCCGTTGGCGATGAGAATGGGATGCGACCTTTTGGACCTGAGACGCGGTCCGCCGGCCAGCCGTAGCGTCGGCAAACTCGAGTGGAAGCTGTGTCCTAGTTGTATTTCTGTGTTCTAACGCATTGAAAATGATAACACAGTTATCTATGAATAACGAACCTAGTCATTCAGGAATTATAGTAATAATAATAATATTCATTTAGTTCAAGTTAAAAGGACTCGTAATTATACGACACAATATTTAACACACAAATGAATATTAAAAGGGCAAGACAAATTAATAAAATTAAATTAAATTGAAATAACATAATCTAGACATTAATATTATAGACACAACTAAATTAAATTAGGTAATATAGAAAATAAAAATAAAATTAAAAATGAATCACGTACAACTTACACTTATTACTAATTATGTCGTTGACAGCACTGCCTCATAAAAGGACAGTATACCCGGTCCATTATATTGTCAAGAGATCTTTTTGACGAGGGAATATTATCAAAAGGATTTAAAACATGAAACACTTTTGTGTACTATAGTTCTGCCTAGCATGGCTAATGCTATATAAATAAAATCCACTTTTGTGTATTTTCATAACCCTACGATAGATCGTACAATGTAATTGTAGAATGTTTGTTCAGAACTTTTTTGCTAACGCTACTTGAGAACAGTCATTTTCGATTTACTTCGACAAGGTTCCACCCCATTTTCATCGCGCGCGAATTATATGTCTGAATCCGATATATATGGTCAATCTAGTTAAATCTAACAGTATTATCACTATTTTAATCTTTGTAAGCAATTAAGATGCATTGGATAGATGAGAGAGATTGACCGCCATTACTGCTTTACTGAATGTGCAAGGACCTTTAATCACAACGGGCACTGAAAGACGGCTATCAATCTCCAATCAAAGGTACGAGATCGTTTAATTTTGAAAGGGTCAAAAGCTGTCATTTGTTCATCGCATCACTATGAGTGTAATCTGCGCCTATTAACTCCATCGTGGTTCCGATCCCGGGTTAGATCCCGATTCGTCGGATCCCAAATATTGCTGCCAGCGGCACCCGCCTGATTTATTGAATTAATTTCTCATTTTACCGTCACTTATCTAATCCGAGAGTCAAATTAATTTTGGCAAACAAACCGACGTAAAATCTAAATGCTGTTTCGCTGTTTTGGAATATTTATCAATAATAACTGGTAGTTTGCCCTGAACTGAACATCGCTTATGCGTTTTGGTTAGTGGGAAAAAACTTCAATTAAAAAAACTTCAAATTACATAATGTTAATTCTTTTAATGTCAATTACTCATGCCATTTTCCTTAATTGTTTGTTTTTTGTTATTTGAACTGCCCGTTGGCTAAGTTGGGTGAGCGTTCGCCTTCTAAGCAGAGGTATCGTGTTCAATTCCCGGCGGGAACACTAGTTTTCGCCCCAAGGAAAATGTGTGTTTCTGGTTCTGGTTGTAATTGTGTGTGTGATGCGAATGTTTCCGGCACCCACGACACAAGTCATTGAACTTAGTGTGGGGCTGTAAGTGTGAAAGCGTTTATGCGTTTATGATTACAGGATTTAACTAATATTCTATCTATAAGTTTTAACTTCATCGTTAAGCTAGACCATGGTACAAAATGTTAACTATCTTCTTCGGCTTTGTATATAGATTTACATATTGTGTGAGAATTTAAAGTCACATTAACTTGATTGATTTAGAAGCTAAGCTATGTTAGTATCTGCCAAGCGGATGGACGGACGGACATACAAAGTGCTGAACACCCGAATTAGCTTAGAAACATTTTAGCTGTATTTCAAGTCTAACTCAATCAACTAACTCAGTCACTTCAATCAGTATAGTGATAAATTAGTAGGTTACTACTAATTAAATATGATTCGATTAATAATTCGAAAAAACTTCTTTGCATGAGTGACAATAGATTCAAGCGCACGTGTTCGTTACCGAATAAGAATTATATTCTAGTGCATACATTAAGACCCTATACAAATTTATTGAGCAGCTTATTTAATAAATTAATTTGTCGTATTCTGAAATGACAAAAAAATAAGCTTTCATATTTGGACAATATACTAAAAAATTAAATTTTGAAACAATGGTAAAAGTTTTTTTAAAGTTCGTTTTTTTGAAACTCTAGTATGAGACATAAAATATTTTTAGAACATTCTTTAGATAATTGGAATACCTAAATAAATGGAACCCAAACATTACATCAACTCTTTATCATCCATTTATATATATTATATATTTATTTACTTTTTTATATATTTATATATATTATCTCTTTTTAATGCATAACGAGTTTTTCACTCGCCATGCTTTAAAAAGAGATAAACAGCTTGTCCAATTATTTACACCTTCGGCTAAAATAAATGTGTGTATCGTCTTAATATCTTCTGTGGTATAACTGAGCTCTGGTATTTAACTTGTTTCATTAAATTTAAATTTAGCAGCTCCTAATTAATTCAAAGAAACGCCGCGCCGTTGTCTTTGCGACCGCAGACCGCAGACCGACAAGAAAGAACATCTTACAGTATTAGCATCTCGTTTGGAAATCTTGGTGAAATTATATTTCAACAAATTGAGACGTCAAAGCTGTAATTGTGTTGTATAGAGCGTGACAGTTTTAATTATCTATATCTATACTTATAATAAAATTGTAACAAGCTCATGTCTGTACATTACAGATGTTTAAGAAAAACTAATATGGGGGTCTTTATCAGAGCAACAGACGCCAAAACAACAATTTTTAGAATTATTGTCTGTGTGCATCACGCAAAAATAACTGCATGTAATTGAATGCTGTTTTCACCAATGTATTACCAAAGGTCCAACTTAAAGTATAGGCTCCATTTTACCGCCCTGTCTGGATGTTTGTACGCGCATCACGCAAAAACTACTGCATGGAATCGAATGCTGTTTTCACTTATGTATTAATAAATGTGTAACTTAAAATAAAAGCTTAATTTTACCGCACTGTCTGTCTGGATGTTTATACGCGCATCACGCAAAAAATACTGCATGGAATTAAATCCTGTTTCTACCGATGCTACAGGTCTATTTTAAAATATATGTTCCATTTTACCGCAGAAAATATCTTATTCTCACTGCTTTATTTATTCATTTATTTATTTTATTTATTTCAGAAAATAGTAAGCTTAAATTTAATATTGCCCGGATTTCACGTTCTGTAGAAACTACTAAACATATTTTTATACGGTTTTTACAAGTCGATTAAACTTTGCCTGAAGCGATAAATAAATGTTACTTCAATACGCTTGGATGTGGTAAAGAAAAGCTATCATCATTTTTATAGATCATTGATTCATTCGGCAAGACATAATTTAGTAGCGAATTTCAAACCCAACTTTTTTGTAAGAACTTAATTAATTAATGAACTTTGAACTAATGAACATATAGGATAGGATTGAAGAAAGAAACATGGTGGCTAAAACTTAGGTGGCAACCCCCGCGTGCAAGAATTTTCGGACGTTTTTTTTTCATCGGCGAAGCTTTATTTCCCGAATTGAATGGATTAACTGTACCTGTTTGGCACACAGATAGTTTATTACCGGGGCTAAAACATGAGATGATGACGTTTTACCTATTACGACTAGTAGACACTATACTGTGAAAATAGGTGAATTCGTTACCTCTGCTGGGACTGAGCATCTCTCACAGGGAAGAGAGCCTAGGCCAAAATCCAAAAAACTTAGGTAGAGGTGGAATTTGACGCATATCCTCGATATATTACGCATATCCTCGATATTTTACACATATCTCCGATATTTTTGTATTTCTCGAACGTAACGGTTCCTCGCGATGTTTTCAAAAGGAAGCTTTGCTTATACACGAAGTATAAATTATGACCAGTAGTATCATTAATATGCCCATTTGTTATCAGCAAAAGTGCCTAGACTGGCCAATTAAAACTTCGCTATTGAATTTTGATGTCGATATATTTTTTAAGGAATATAAAAATATTCTTTGTCTCAGAATATAGAACAAACTTAGTTTATCATCGTCAAATAGAACAATCTCTTGCTAAGCTTTCAAATGTAGAATTCACAAAGGTAACGTTTTATTACTGGACAGTGGCTAAATATTTAAAATTTGTGGAGCCAAAGTTAAAAAATACTATCATCGAACTCAAATTGACAGTCAGAATTTTGATGTCAATTTAGGAATCACGTAAGCTATACGCACTACCAATTGTTGTCCTAAGTTGAGATAGCTCTTAAGGTCGTTAGGTTTCTCCTAAAGGTTGGTGAAACGTTTTTAAATAAACTTAAGTCAACTTACTTAAGAAGCATACAAAAAATGACAGCTGTTTAGGAATTACCTAAAACTTTACGCACCGGTGAATCGGTGTTCTAAGCTTAAGTAGTTCCTAAGGTTGTTAGGTAACACGGTAGACGTAACGTTTTTTTTTGTGCTAGATATCTCATTTAGGTGACTCCTAAGGTTGGTGATAATATTGGTTAGATTCACTGTCACATAATACGTCGGGCGCGGTCAGTACTTGGAAGGGTGACCGCCTGGGAACACCGCGTTTTGTTGGTTTTTGCATATTTCTTTTAATTTTGGAACGAAAGTTCTTTATCGCGCGTTGCGAAAGGGGGCTAGATGGAAATTGAACTTCGTTCTATCCGGGTGTCCCTTGACACCTCTCAAGTTTTTTTACACATAATTACAGATAACCAAGTTATACCTCTATATTCTAATATATATATATATAACATAGAATATTAGCACATTTCTATTAATCTCGAAGTTGCAAACGATCGAACCGTGTATACAAAACACCTTCCCGGTTCGTTCTTATCGTGATATGGGATTCGTCGAGTCCCTGTCCCGGATGTTAGTCGTCCCAGATCCGACAACAACAGCTACCCACGATAGCGATCCGGACCGGCCAGCGGCCGCTTGCGTTCAACCGGATGGTTCGGCTCCGGTGTATTACTTGGCCTTACATACATATTGGAAATGTAAATAATATTGTCAAAATTCATCATTAATATACTTCGACCAAATTAGTAACTGAACGGATGATCTGAGAGTATTTAAATCAAGACTGAATATCATCTTCCATGCAAGAGGCGACATCATCGGCCGCATTATCAATTTCTATCAGGTGAGATAGTGATAAAACGTTTGCATATTTTGCATAAAAAAATAGGTAGGTACTCATCTAAAAATATCGACATACATTTTAAGACAGACTTAATATAGACTGACTTATTGTTTTTGTTAAATAGTATAGATGAGCTGGTTAACTACATGGGTTAGTGGCAAAATCTACTTTGGGTACCACCACATCTATTGAGAGTAATCTGAAGTGGCAATTCTTATACTAAATTACGAATTTCGATTATTTGATTTTCGGCTGTAGGTCGATTTTTTCTTGTTTTCTTTTTTTCCTAAATCAACCCCATACTTTAGATGAACAAAATAAATAAAATAAACAGATCGAGACATTTGAGAGTTTTCAGGTGACTAGCGCACAGCAATCGATATTTATTTTTAGTGATTAACAACTTTTTATTGCCAAATAAGGAAAATTAAACACTTGGTAACTGAACTTTCATTAGTAAAATCCCATCAGAGTCTCAAGACACAGGCATCGAGCTTAGTTCGAGACTCAACGTTAATGTATTCTACATATTTAAAGTACATTTCAAATGTGTAATTTATTTTATGTTAATTGTATACCTTTTTGGCAATAAACATTTATTTAATCACATATTATTTTATAAAAATGTAATGTAACTCAGTTTTTCCATAAAAGGCGATTCTTAAAACACATCTAATGGCCATGCACGACTTAGTGCGGAAGTGTCCCGGAAATTGGCTATCCCAGATCCGGCAACCGACGACATATGGGTTTGTTTACCGCCAATCGTTTAGACATATTAAAATGAATAATTGCTTTATTTAGTCCCATTTGAACTATATTGTATTACATGAGTTATTATAGGTATGTATATTCAAGATTATAAGCGCCTATCCTTTTACATATTGTATAATTCTTACCTTCTTTTTCAAGAAAATATAAGTGTTATTAAAACAATATTATTAATTAACGTTAATCACTTGACGATGTCTAAAAACAATGAAATTCAGCACCCGTGTGATATTTTATTTACAAATTTAGTACCATATACATTTGTAGTATAAAACTTAAACTTAAATCTTACGTTAATTAACCTTAATTATAATTGTTTAGTTGTCATAATGCAACCTTTTTGTTGTTCACACATAGTTACGACAACAAGCAGAATGACTCCGCGAATGACAAATGTTTCATTCCGACGCAATAATGACATATTGCATTACAATTAACTCCTGGGTAAATTGCTAGACACCCCAAAAAATTCACTAAAATATCCAAACGCTCGTTTATAGATAACCAAATCAATGTATGATGCGCTTACTTCCCGATTATATATCTATGCACTAATCGCGGCGGCGACTCGGCGCGGAAGTGTCCCGGAAATTGGCTGTCCCAGATCCGGCAGCCAACGACACATCGGTGAGTTTGCCGTTGCGGGTTACAGGGTTAACGATTTGCGAGTGCTATCGGTAACGCTGGCATTCAAATAGATTCAAAAACACGATTCCCTACAGTACGACAGGCGCAAATCGAGTTTTAATTTGTCCTTTGGCTTAGTTGGTTGCGGTCTGCCTTTGAACAGTGAATATCGCGTTTGATTCCCGGTGAGTACACGAGTTTTCTTTCCCAGGGATATTTTTGTTTCTGGTTCTGGATGTGTTTGTTTGGCTGATGTAATTTTTTCTAGCACCCGCGTGTCTTCGAACTTAGTATGGGGTTGTGAATGCGTTCACATTTTAAATTTATATTTTAAAATTATTCTTCGATGTACCTATAAGATGAATGCTGATTACTCACCTGACCTTGGATCCTAAGATATCAACCCTTACAGACGGACAGACTGATAAACAGATACGAGTGTCCTATATGAAGTGCAATGGTTCCATTTTATCATCGTATATACAGAACCCTAAAAAGAAAAAGATATTCGTGACTTACATATGCAGTCGTTACAGAGAGATTTGCACAAACAGCAAAAACGAAAACAAAAACTCAATATTTGTAACGAAATGATAACTCGCTCTTTTTGGAAGTGGGTCAATCAATCGACTACTATTTGCCTACACGCAGTCAGTGAGGACGCATATGTACACACATTATGCGTACGATCGTCGCTAATTTGGCACTAAATCCGCGCCTGTTCGTGCATTCGTCACTAATTATGGTGTCGTTAAGTACGGCAGGTGGTCGTCATTAACCGTTACCATAGCAAAAAGGTAAAAGTAGTTAAACTTTTTATAGTTCGTATATTCGGATGTCCGGATTTCTGGTTGTTCTCCTCTACATGTCGCATTTTTCTACCGATTGACCGTGAAATTTTGTGAGCAGGTTTAACATAGAATTTAATTGTCGATTCTGTTTTTGGAAAATTTTGACGAAGTTGAAAAAAACATATTTCAGCCATTGCGAAAAATACGCGAGGTTTTCATCTCACAGAGCCACTATTTGTATAACTGTGTTTTAAAGAAGATGTAAAAAACATGTTTGGTAGCAACAGCCTGTCCATTTCAGGCGTATAATAATAAATACTTACATATAAATACATTGGATTAGACAATACATACATGACAGTTCAACAGCATGTACATAACGAAGGGATATTTGTGTGGTTCTGTGTGTGTTGCAAATGGTTGCTGCACCCACGATACAAGCGTGTTCCGTCTTCGGTCGCATCGTCACTTTCCATCAGGTGAGATAGCGGTCAAATGCTTGCTATCTAGGATATAAAAAGTCTTAAAGTGGGGCTAAGTGGGGTTAACTTACAGTTTGGAATACGAATTCTATCTCCTGCGATTAAGAGCTGGCAGTCTAAATCAGTCATGGGCCCATTAACAACTATGTTTAATATTTTGTTGTATGAATAAGTTACTATAGAATACTTGAGAAGACCAATTCCACAGATTTTATAGTGATAATTATTATTTGCTAGTGGTATAATCAGTCACGCTTCAGGTACCCGTATAGTTATAATAATGGTAGGTATGCAAAACTAAACAACTTCACCTACTTTTACTATGTTATACTGCGCATGAGCTGCACTGTGACAGGATTAATCATATTTTTGGGGTCTCTGTATTAGATTTCGTATATTAGATTATATATACTGATGTATTTATTGATTATACATATTGTTTTATTTGTTTTTCTTTACCGTTCTTAACCGAAACCACCTTCTAACCAAGGTTAGAAGGTCTGATTTACCGGTATATACATATAGTCACTCCGATACACAGTAGACATATTTCGGGTACTTTGCCAACTGGTAGCGGTCTATTAGATTAAGTTTTGTACATTTTTATATCTAGTTATAGTTATCTTTGTTTTAATTTAGTTTTTAGTTTCATGTAACATAATTATAGGTAGACATATAGTAGCGTATACTATATTGTGTGTACTGTGCCAATACTCCACAGATAAAATGGATTGATATGAAGGGTAATATAAAAATAAATTAATAAATGCCGTCTAACGATGGACAAGAATAATGAAAAAAAACTGTACTGATAAATCTTATAAATTGCACTAAGGGTAGGCAATGATGATGATATTATTAAGTCAAATAACGTTTCTCACGCCTGACTCAAAAAGGTCTCGAGATTGAAGTGAGTGATCATTTTCATTACGTTTAAAACGACTGCTAAATGCAAACTAAAATTGGCCCTCATTAAAACAAAAGGCTTACGAGGGTGCTCGTCTTATTCAATGGAAGCTGGAGTCAAGTGTTTATTTACACCATCGCAAAGACAAACGAACGATTCAACAAGATACACCTATATATAAACGTTGCTATGTGTATAGGTATATATTTTTTCTCCCCTTTTTTCTGAGAGGACATTTATTTATTAATCTATAAAAATGCTGCTAAATTATATCTTTTTTTAACTCATGGTTACCTAAATTTCTGGGAATTAACCTATCCAGGCATATATCTGGTAATCCATCGATATAAATGGAGAGGAGATAGTTAAATGTTATCATGTAGTTCTGTGCCACACTCCGAAATGTAACCAAAAATAAGATACATTATGTATTTGAAAGCTGTACGTTTTTAAACCTTGACGTTGTTGTTTATTCAATGGAAAAGGGAGTATGTCTCTTGCTTTTATTAATACATACGTAAGTTCAATTTATCTGAATATCAAAATACTAGTGCAAATACGTGCTTTTAAAGTATGGATATTGAAACTTTTACAAAAGCGCCATAAAATATAAACGATGAAATACGAACCTAAATTACTTTCGGTCTATACAACCGTGGTTGAAATTGACAGGATTTGTACACGTGGAAATCATAGTTTGAAATCGGGGGGCACGGCAGTGCCCCCGCCAAGTCGAGCGCGAAGCAATAGATATTACTTATTAAATTATAGATAGGTGTGTGTTATTATGTACAGAAATAATAATATTTAAAGTTTTATATTTATGTTATATATTTTGTGGAGGTATATAATTCTTCTGTACGTGTTCCGTATGTGACTGAACTACTCCTAAACGGCCTAATTTGTATGCGATTAGATGGGCTCTAGAATGGTTTAGATTTGATCCGATAAATAATGTTTTTTTAGTATCGGTTCCGATGTACTTTATTTCTGCATATGCATGCTTGCTGTTTCTATGCTTTTTTTGGAATAGACATTCTCACAAACTGTACCACATACTTTATTGCAGAGAACTTAAATATTCTTTTCTTTAATAAAGTGTATAAAGTAGTTAAGTACCTCATCTGATGGGCCACCAGACCACAGAGACTAAAGAGGGTCCTTATTTAAGTAAATTACCCACTCGGCCAGAGCACCAGGCATATGGTAACCAAACGTAAAATTTTCGATTATGCTCCCTTTTAGCCGAGGAATATCTTGACAAATACCCTAATAAAAAGCCTCGCCGCGCACCCCGAACGTTTGGAAAACCATTTACAAGGTTTATCGCCGCCATGGAAATAATAACTGGAGCCGTTATCGTCCTAAATTGATCTAATTTAAAATTATTGTTATCGCGAACCTTTTATTTTTATTAGCAGGGATCATAATATTTTATCTGCGGACACTCGGTATCTTGTGCATGTGTTATCCGATATTAAGCGCAAGTCGTTATATTTTCATTATTGTTTTTACGCCCAATAACATGCATTCGTTTTTATGAGCTACTATATTCGTCGACAGTTCGGTTTATTAGTTTTCGATAATACGATTCAGCCTTTTTTACTGCAAACAATCCTATAGATTCGCGACATGTAGCGCAAAATTATACTTTTAAGTACTTAATCGAACTAAAATTTTATTACACAGTTTCTATCAAGCTTACTGTATTGCACATAATCCATTTTTATGGTGTATACGCAAGCATTTGACCATTATCTCACCGGATGGAAAGTGATGATGCAGTCTGTTATTCACTCTCTAGAGTGAAAATTACAGTCTACTGAGACGCTTGCAATTTGTTCCACTCCTCCGCTATACAAACAGCTATATATAGAAAGAAGTATAATTACTTTTACAAGTAAAACGCTTCCAGCGAACTTGAGGTATGTCAACCATAAATGGATGACGTTTGCCAATTTCTCTTGTAAAATTGAGAATGAGGTGAAAAGTGTAATCTCATTTTTTGTACTTACCTATTAACTTTGTAGTTAGGTAGATATGTCTAAAACATAGTATCATTTTGTGAATCTTTAAAAATAATGCGTATGTATTTAATATGAAAAAAACATGATAAATCGGCCCTTATATTTTGTATAGCCATTAATATGTTGGATAATATTCTTGGTAATTTTCCATTTCCGCAACTGATAGATAAACAATTCCTTCTGCGGAACAAGCGTATTACATTAATAGAAATGATTCGCTTCCCTGTGGAATAACCCTACGCGACGTAACTCTTTTTAACAATAATTGCCTTCAAGACGAGTAGACAGTGCTCTAAGATAAAATAATACTTGTGTGTGACAGCCTCTGAATGTGTACCAGCCATATCTCAAAGACACCCGTTGCACAGCGTGACGCAGTATTGAAACTTTCGATAAATTAAACCCACACCACCGCAGATCGCAAGAGCTGTGAATTCTGGAACACGAATCGGGCATTTCAACATTTTACAATAGTTTTTGATCAAGGTTCTTGTAAATTATACTTTTCCTGATGTATATTAAAAAAATGAACTTTAAAAAAAATATGTGTATTACATTATATGACAAAATGTGTGCCCCAGTGTAGTAAATATCATATCGTATAGTTCTAAAGAGGCCCTTTTTATCTTTTTTAAATTTCCTGCTTTACTTTTACTCTATTGTTTTTAGGGAATATGCACTTCTAACAACATACAAGTCGTTGTGTAAAACCTAATTGTAATGTCATCATATAAATATAGGTAGAGGTCGTCTAATCTAACTCACTGCAGCTCCAATGTACTTACACAATACGCACAAATTGGTCGTCGTTATTGCAATCTGTGACGATAACCAATACAATACCAATATAATATTTACCATTACCATCACCTACTTTAAATAAAGCATAAACACGTTGTAGCAGCAGTCAGTTTTCGATTAGATGATCTATAGGTACTATATACTTCTATAAACATTGCTATTTTCAACCGACTTCAAAAAAGGAGGTTCTCAATTCGACTGTATTTTTTTTGTATTTATGTTACTCAATATCTCCGCCAATTAAATTGATTTTGATGTTTTTTTTTTGGTAACTTCAGATGTGGTCCCATATAAATTTTATCGAAATTAGTCAAGCTGAATCCGAAATAAAAGCGATGAAGTCAGTTTTTTTAAGCTTTGCTTACGTTTCAATTATAATGGACAAAACGTCGACAACGCTATCTGCAGTTCGCGCTTAATATCCATCTCTTTGATTTATTTGAAATGTTACAATTACTCTGTCTAATATTCAACTATTCTGCTCTACCAGCGGCTTATTTGTCTCTATTGTGTTTTATAAAATGAACAAACCATGCCAGCTACTGCACAAGAGCTGACCTGGCCAAGAAAACTCTGTAGTGACTTTAAGCCAAGAGTCAAAAATGCATAATTTTAATTGAATTATCTTATCTTATTTTGTCTAGTTTCACCAACTGGACACGGAGTCCATATGGTACTTAACCGTACCAAAGAGTGAGCCTATGACACAGGCCCGCGTAGACAGATTTTCTCACACTAATGTGTTAATATATCAGGCAGATAATTTTATACAAATTCTGTTCCATTTTTAATTTATCAAATAGCAAGTGACTATCCGTGCGTAAAATTTCTTCTTCTTCTGTGGCTCATCTGCATATTGTGATATAGGTTCTGCGACAACCGTCGATAAAAACTTTATATAGAATAGATTTGTCTGTACAGTGAACTTTTTTTTAAATTCAGTACAGAAAAAAGTTTGATCTTACTTGATGGTAAGCGATAATATGGTCGACGGTGGAGTACGCCTAGAAAATACCTATTAACTCGCGACTTCAAGACTCTCATATTGTATCTATCAGGTAACACCGACTCAGGCAAGGAGTTCCATTCTTCACGTAAAGGCCATCTATTAACATGCGAGCTAGCGTACTCCTAGATAACTGTACCGCGCCCATTGTAATTAAGTAGACAATGAGAGTTCATATTTGGTGGAGGGCGGGTGCGCGGCTATTGTGCACGACCCGTTATCTGCAGACCAGCCTTTTTAGCTTTGCACAACAAAGTGACTGCCTCCCGCGGTTACCTCTGTTACTGTTTATTGGACACGAATTTTCTTATAACAATACTTCAGGGAGATCCCTGGCTTGAAAAAAAGACAAAAGCTACAACAGTATAGGTGTACTGAGAAAGATTATGATTTTAGCCTTATTTGCTTAACTATATACTTTTTTATATCTGCACGGATGCAGACCTTAGAAAAATATAATTAAATTCAGCATATTTACTCATTTTCATTTATAAAAAATAATATGAATAGTAATAATTTATGAACACCAAACATTCAAACCTAAACGTCCGTATAGATCTCAAATCTCTTTCCCTGAAATTAGTTCAAAATGAAAAAAAACATAAAGCATCCGCAGTCACTGAAATAAATTATGCTCAGATAAGATTTTCCAACGAAGCAGCTAATTCAAAAGGAAATAAAAACTTTATTTCTTTCATAAAACAGATACAAAGGGCGAGATTATCCGGATTTTAGGGCCGACATCGATTCAACG
This sequence comes from Lomographa bimaculata, assembly GCA_948107665.1. NCBI lineage: Eukaryota > Metazoa > Arthropoda > Insecta > Lepidoptera > Geometridae > Lomographa > Lomographa bimaculata. Next base: position 9,666,868 of record OX403603.1, read on the forward strand.
GCGCAGAAAGCAAACAATCGTCTTTTGTTGTCCCTAGCTATTGAAGTTTGGGTAATTAATTACACGGTGAAGCCATCATTTTGCAGATTCACTCTATAACGCTTGCGAGATTGACTGATTAGTTCCCTCACACCGACTCGCTTATTAACCCTGAAGCCCCATAATACGCGTAACGAATGCGAGTCAATATGAGCTTATTTATAATCCTATTCTGTATGAGGCTTATGATCACAAGCCCATTCAAGATTACACCTATTTACACGAGGAACTTGTATTTGCGCACAGTTGAGACGGACGAAGTCACTACATGTTGTAACGTAGCGTATATAATATAAATCTACGTTATAGTATATCCTACAACTCTATTAATCTATGCTAATAAGCTTCTTATGTAATTGTAACGAAGTTTGCTACTAAATTACGACACTGACTAATCGGATTTTGTTGCTTGAAGAATGAGATGCTTATCACGTTCAATTCGGGCGAAGCAGTGGGATAAAGTAAAGCATATATTATTTTAATAAATTAAAATGCAACTTCCATAGTAGTAAGTATCCTTTTCTCGCCTTTGTTGGTAACAAATTACATTAAAAAATCTTCAAGCCTTTCAAAATCGAATCAGACTGCTCTTTCTCGATTTAAAAGTATTTCATTCAACTCGCCAAGCTAGATGTTTAAAAGGAAACCGAATATTGAAAAAATAACAAATGGAACATTTCCGAGGCAATACCTCTTTGGTGCAGAAACAAAGTATAATGGTGAGGAGAAAAATTACGAAGGAAGGCGATGCGGTGTGTTAAAAATTAAAGCAAAAGGAAATTGATTCTGATACAATGTGTAGTGAACAGCCGTCGGTTGTAGCTGTATTGTAGTACTACAGATGTAAAATAAACTTAAACTTTAACTTGTCATATTTCTCGTCACAAAAGTGACCAGGTACCAGTTATTACGTACTTACATAGTAATAACGCTTACAGTTTCCAACAAAGTTGGCCGTAATATAGGTAGACAATTCGTTTTATTAATAACTTTGAACAGACGGTGTGCCGAGTTAGCACTTCTAAAGTTTCCTAGACGACATCTGGCCGCTCAGAATGGCCATTAAAGTCCGTTTCCGAACTAAAAATTGGTACCTAGTCCATGATTAGTGCGGCTAAACTTTTAAAGGGTAATAAGTTAAATTGGCTCAGCAAATTGGCGTCCTAGTACTATTGTAAAACGGGACTAAAGGAAGTACCAGTACCTAATTACCACTTTATAAAAAGTGGTACTTACTAATTAAAATTGTTGGTATAACGTAGATACTTTTCAATAATCGTTTTACAGACACGAATTTTTTAAGTCCTAAATAAACTGACGCGTATTTTTTATAACTCATTTCTTATTCACAAAGAGTTAGTGGTTCCTAGAGAAGTTTAAGAAATTATCATTTAGAAATCAAAGGATTAGTTTTCCTTAGTTAAAATAATATTCAAGTTAGTGACTGTGGAGTAGACCTCTTTCTGTCTATACAACGGCAGATATAAGTAGATAAAATTTTGCTGGATCCTTAAACTTATTTAAAGTTATTGTATGGGACCGCGCCAATTATATAACATTATTCATATTTAGGAAATGTTGAAAAATGGCGGAACCTGTTATGTACAACCCATTCTATTCTGCGAGAGACAACCATCCAAATATCGGAAAGTTTATAAAACGCTGATAAACGTTGTCAAGTGTTCAATATAACAAAAAGAAGTAACGTCTGTGGCAGTCGGGTTGGTGAATTTGTTTCTGTCGAAACCGAGAAGGCGCGGCCCACATCAAAACAGATTTGAATAGAACGCAAAATGAAGGCAGAAGTGGCGCGTCCAAGATAACGGCTCTTCAAAAAAGGAAAATGTTGAAAAACAAAATTCAAAAGGGAAAAAGGAAGTAGGCATCTAAGTAAATTATAAAAGTGAGACGGAAGCCTTTTGTTTAGAAGCCGCTACTGTCTGTGCTCGCACTTTCCAGAGACCGCATTTACGAACAGACCGCCAAGTTACGCCTCTAATTTCGCGCCTAAAGATAGCATAGACTTTTTTTTCAGATCTCTTGCGGTTTCGCGAACAATGCAACTTTTTTATCTAGAGTAGTTAAATTTCGGTATTGAAACTTTCGAGATTAAAATTACGGTCCAAATTTGTACTTGTCCATCATTATGAATTTCATTTTATTCGAATAATAAACCCAACCCGCACTACGCTCAATTAAGCCCTTCACGTGCGGGTTAATGATATTAAAATTTAAAAAATCTGTGTGGATATATCCGTCGGAATATAATTCGCTTCTCCATGCGGGTAATCACGGGGATAATCATGCACATATCTGTGTTCGACAAATGAATATGGCTCGCATATAATGTAAGGCTTTCAAGGAGTACATAAACTCGATATAATCTCAAAATATCTTGGAAACATCAACTTTCTTCTAGAGCCTCTGTATTAACGTAGGCCTCTATGTCAACTATTATGGCCGGGAGCTGGGAGTATTTAGTCAAAATATATACCTTGTGATTTGTAAAATACTTATGGCCCGACTACCAAGGAAGAGTTATCATTAGGGCGTTTATACTCACAGCGCCAAACTAAGTTTAAAAGACTTGTATCGTATCGGCCAGGATCACCAACATACAACGTTGTATTTAACGACATCCTCGCTCAGCATTCGGATAAATATTTATTTCACGACAAAGTATACTACTAAGTGCTATTAGCCTGTATGTATGTAAATTTCTATATTAACTCGTATCTTCCAAACGCTGGATGGATTTAGACTGTTAAGATATCGTTATATTTTTCTTAAAAACCCAAGTGTCCTGCCATAGGTCTTTAAAAAAAAACAAAACGGCGTATTTTTGGCGCGAAAAAGTTAATAAAAAAATACCAAACCTATATCGAATAGGATATCAAAATGAAGGAAATTAAAAGAGGATTAGGTACATAAATTTACATAGTACATAAAAAGTAGGATCACATTTTTAACAGGTTTTAGCAATACTTGTTTGACCAAAGAAGGTCTACTCTGGATTATCTTCGTTTACAACATCAATAGGATTTGTGTTGCTTACATTAATCAATCTTAGGTTAAAAAGAGCTTAAAGAAGAAGGTTATTCTCAAAAGTTAGGGAGCTATATATCTAGCCCATGCTTTTTGTTGACGACCCAGTTGGCGCAGTGGACAGGTGTCCGCCCTCTGCGCTGTGGGTCCTGGGTTCGATTCCCGGCAGGAGCACAAATTCCTACCCAAGGGATATTTGTGCTTCTGGTTCTGGGTGTAATGTGTGTGTGATGTTAATGTTTCCGGCACCCACGATACAAGTCTTAGTGTGGGGCTGTGAGTGTGAAAGCGTTTGTTTGTTTTTTTTGTTTTTGTTTTTTTCGCTCCTTTGGTACTGTGATGGTGATACATAGAGCTCATGAAGGCGCGAGTCGTGGCATTGGAGCGGTTTCATTAGGGGTCCCATTTGCATGTTATTCGTTACCTCTCTTTATAATATGTATTTTATGTATACGATTTTTGATGTTTTTGAAATACTGTTTCGAGAATGTTCCACATATTTTATTTTTGAATTGCTTCCAAACGAATTATGGGGTACGGTACCACATACATCTTAAATGTTCACATGAAAATATAATATGTACATTGATTATTTGTATAATAATTTGTATTTTATAAATATATATTTTAATGTCCACGATGTAGAATAAACATGTATGTATGACATGTATAAATTAATATATATTTATAATAAATTCGGTTATTTTGTTTCTGTCGAATACGAATACCCAACGCTTTTCTTTCACGGCCAGGATGGCTTATAGAAAATGCTATTTGGCATTAGGCCATTCCCTGTACTTTGATATATCCAAAATGATTAAATAAATAAACTGTTCGTATACAAAGCGCGAAGTTCAGTATAAGTTTACCTTAAATGCTTATATTATGTTTTCTTTTGTAGCATAAAAATAAATAATTCTTTTCCACTTTCGCCAGGGACTAAGCTCATTTTCAGATAAATCAGAACTATTCAGATTTTTCCGTTCTGTTATTATACATAAAACCTCTTTAGGATCAGAGATGAATAACCTTATATCTAAACTGGTAACGACGCGACGCGGTGCTAAACGGTAAACATGAGATCACCCTCACAACGGAAACAGCTAAATCAATTGTGTTTTTCCAATAGTGCCCGTTGGCTTAGTTGGGAGATCGTTTGCCGTATCGGGTTCGATTCCCGGCGGGAACATAAGTCCTCAAGGAACATTTGTGTTTCTTTATGTATACAATTCTTATGTACGTGTGTATATGACTGAACTCCTCCTAAACGGCTGGACCGAATTCGATGATTTTTTGTTATGTGTTCAAGTGAATTTAAGAATGGTTTACATTCAAGCAGAATAAATATTAATTCACGAAAAAGAATCATGCGATATAAAATATTTTCTGATAGACAGGACATCAATCGGATTTCGTAAAGTACTTGGCAAACATAAGCATGGAGGAGGTAATAATTCGGTCAATTGTCTGGACAAGGTAAATATTTTTTGGAAAAAAATATCAGACAGTGCACCCGTGCAAAAGCCGGGGTGAGTCTATGTCTATGACTAGATGACCCGGTAAACTCTGTACCACGCTATCTATTGAAAGTAATCTGAAGTGGCAATGAATCCCATACAATTGCTTATTTTGTAGCTTTCGGCTAATTTTCTTTTTTAACCGAATTCAAAAAAAGGAGGATGTTCTCAATTCAACCTTTTTTTTGTGTTACCTCATAACTTCTTTCGTTGTGAGCCGATTTTGATGATATTTGAAAGCTAGTGCCTTCCATGTGGTCCCATTTGAATTTGATCAAGATCTGATCACTGGTTTTTGAGTTATCGTCAATGCGTGTTTAATACATTAAATCTGATCAAGGTTCCGAAGATAAAGCGGTGAAGTCGGGTTTTTTTAATCTTTACTTGCGTATAATTATTCCTAAGCGTCCCTGTATTGAGGCAAACATAACAAAAAAAACATTATTGAAATCAGTCGAACAATTTCGGGTGTATACTAACGCATGGTAATTGTTTTTTTTATTTTTATAGATAGATATTTTTGGTCAGATTTAATTTAATTTTTAGCTTAATTTAATCATATTAGTATTTCTATATAAAGTGATTTAGATAGATATTCATAGGCATATCTTAATAAGCTATAAAAGCTTATATAAAGTTCATCGGAGTAAATACATCAAATTAAATTTAAAGAATAAATTATAAGACAAATCCCAAGGCACTCTCGGTACTTAATTTTCGCTATGAACCACAGAGCACCATTTCTACGGTTCTTGTTTCTTTTATGCACGAATACTTCCATTTTTACAAAGAGCTGAATATTACGCTGAGATATAAACTGAATTAATTCACAATTTAGATTTCATAGGGCTTTCGTACAACCATCTTTTCTTATAAATTAAGAAGAATAGGGCTTTGAGGGTTCTTTGAACTCAGTTATGTTAATTTTATAAAAGCGTTGATTTATCTTCACATTAGATTAAGTGACTTGTTTAAAATAGAAATACATAATGTATAAGAGGATGAGGATATACCTATACCTACTACAAGAGCATGACTCATGGTGCTTGGACTCTCTCGAACCTTATCCTTAATCTATATACGTAATTTATAAATCTTCTGTACGTATTTATGTCAATTTAGATAACATTTTTTGTGTATTCATGGGGATTCAAGAATGTTTTAGATTCACAATTCAATCCGATAATTAATGTATTTTTTTATTTAAGCTAGCTAAGCTGCGGAGAATAATGAGTAATATATAGAACTACTAGTGATTCGCCCCGGCTTCGCCCGTGTGCAACCCCTGCAGCGCCATCTGCCGGGCTGATTTGTGAATCTAAACCATCCAGGGCGCCACCAAAACGCATACAAAAAAAAATCATTCAAATCGGTCCAGCCGTTTAGGAGCAGTTCAGTGACATACACACGTACAGTAGAATTTTATATATAAAGATGTACCTACACTTTTATTTCCCTATGATAATTTAATCATCGGAAGATTCGAATAACCGTCATTTCTAAGTATATGGTTAACGTATCTGCTCAAATCGTTTCGCTCTTCACTTCTCACTCATCCTAATCCCAAATAAGTTGAACTCATTGCCAGCGTCTATGTTCCCTGAAAGATATAGTCTTAAATTGGAATTGTTAATATGCCAGCAAAATACTATATCCTCGACCGACAAGAAAAGAGAAGAAGAGACAGTGGCCAGATGCAAGACATGCCGCATGAAAACTGGCTTACAATATAATTATTATTAACAGTAAAAATGGAACCCTGTAATATTATCAGGGATCCAAAGTAAAGCTTAGTTACTTAATGTCCTTTCGTAGATCATAACAAATGAAAGACAGTTGTATCATACATTTGTTATCAAGGTATTACGTTCTTTCGTATTTCATTATAATAAGCAATAATGTATACCCCTTCTAATATTTCACATTTTCTTAGTAATTCCGTACTAAGATTTGTTTTGTCGTGTACAGGTGTTGTTTCAATAAAAATATTTCTTTATTTTGTGATAATATTCAAAATAATACGACATGTCGAATAATTTTCAATGTTAAATAGCCAGTTTAAATGAACAAATAGAAAGTAAAACATTAGTATCTAAATTCTTATTTATAATATATTTACAATGCCATGCAAATCAAATTATTTAAATATCTACCTATATGACATACATTTTTTCATAGTTAGTGACTACCGCCATGTTATAGGATTTTCAATGTTTGGAGAAGACTGACGTGTACTGTGTACAATCATATAAAAATATATTACGAAAGAAATATTAAAATACGCCAAAATAATTATAACACAATAAAAAATAATTTGTGTAAAACATATCTTATATTCATACTACAAACAAAAAAAAAATGTAAAAACGAAAAATGTATAGCTATATCTATCTACTGTTTCAGTTTGTATGTCAACCGCTGCATCATGTGAGATTTCTACTAAAAACAACATGAACGTGAATAACTTATACGAAATTACTTTCAAAGTGCTTTCACATTGAAATCTGCGCTTGCCAGAAATTGCTAGTCGCCAGACCAGATGAGCGCAGGACGCGTCATTCGTCGCTGGAACCGCCATTAAGAATGCAAGCACGCCGGAGCGCGCCAAATGTCCTCGCTCTTTTTAACGTTATTTTGTGCTTTTTACCGTGAATTCTTCAGTGAGACGGTTGTGATACTTGTGAACTGGACTATTAAGCGGCCTGATATCTCGTAATTAATAAAAAACTGGCACTCTGGAGATGCTTTGCTGACGAACTGAGTAACCTGATAAAAGTCTGATTAACAAATACTCATCATGTTCTTATGGAGCTTTTGATATTTTTTTGTCTCCCTCTCTCTACTATTTCGATGCACGCCTACTCCTCTCTTCTCTTCTATTGTCTGGTAGAGAATGCTTATAGCATACAGGATTATTTTTAAAATACCAGAAAGCTGTCAGACCTAGGTAAGAAAATAATTATATAGCCTCCTCGACAGGTTTGGTTAATTTTATTTTTATTGACTATATTACTATTTCGCGCCAAAAAACTGCCATTTTATTTTTCAAACGCTATTCTAAGGACACTTGAGTTTTTAAAACGAATATAACGAAACCTTAAATGTTTGGAGTTTTGCCGCGAAAGTGAAAAAATGGCGTTGTTGATTTTGTAAAATTTTCCGAAACCTGTGATTCTTCGAGTGTTAATGTGTAATAATGGTGGATTATTAACCGTTAATACTTAGTGAACGTGCATAAGTGTAGCCAAATCATACAAACAATCACTGAAAAACGTGATTTTCACCTTCGCTCCAAAACTCCAATAGAAGTTCTAGTAAAGTTTCTACCACTTTACTAGGGCATGACTTGACTACGACTGGACCTTGACTCTTTTACTTGACTTTGACTGTGACTTGTGACTAGGACATTTAATATGAAATACACTTGAAATATATTATTACTTGACACTGGCTAAATGCACAAGATTGCGAAGCCAAAATGAAACAAAAAAAAAACTACCATAACTTAAAACCCCGCTGGCAAGATATATCATGTGAAATGGGTCTTCTTGACACAGGGCAGGCTTCTCGAGCGAATTCTCTGCTTTGTTGATCTTGAACACAGACTGAACTAAAATCACTTTGAAACTTATCATTAACTAACTAAAACTTGTGTGGTTCGAATATCTGGATCATTGTAACACTCTACAAATTTTTACCACTTGCAACATTCAATATTGCTTGCATATACAAATTGGCATTTGGAGAAAATCCTTATACCTAAACTATTTCAGGTCTTTGTTTGCGGTTTCTGAATGTGAAATCGTGGCGGTGAGCCGGAGTGAAGTGAAGTTCAAATATTCAGTGTACTCAGTTATTAGTAGAATTTAATTATTTCGTGAGATCAAGATTAGTTGGCTTTGTTTTCTTGAGTCTCAAATTATTAGAGCAAACCAAAGAACACAGTTGTGGCTTTCTTGTTAAAGTGGGCATCTTAGCAAGCAATCTTCAGACGACTCACTTTGTAGTTTACTTAAGTATACGTGGTACAAAAGATTTATAAAAAGTGCTTACTTTTTTTTTCATTCAATAAAAGCAAACGGTTGACCACTAGCCTGATGGTAAGCCGCGATGCGGTTGACGATGGATTAATGTTATTAATCAGTAAAGTATCTACCGTGACAGACATGCAGGCACTCCAAGATGACTTATCGCGACTAGACTGTTTGACTAATAAACTCGATCTGAATGCCTCTAAGTGCACTATCACCGCCTTTAGTAGAAAACTTAATACTTTAACTCCTACATATTCTTTAAAAGGTCAGTCACTTAAAATTACAAATTCCGTTCGTGATCTGGATGTTATCCATGATAAAAAGCTTTTATTTGACGAGCATGTGTCGCACATAGTGTCAAAAGCCTCGAAAGCTTTAGGTTTCATTATGAGAAGCTCTGTTGGTTTCGAAAAAATTAAAACTTTAAAGATTCTCTACTGTAATTGTGTTCGCAGCATTTTAGAGTATGCGTCACAGATATGGAACCCGCGTTATGACAAATACATCACACGAATTGAGCGAATACAGATGAAGTTCGTTAAATTTTTATGCTTTCGACTGCATATTCCTTATAGGTCTGATAATTACCTACAACTTTGCAAACAATTCCATCTATTACCTCTAAGATTGAGACGTGACATATCTGATATAACATTTCTATTAAAAATAGCATCAAATAGAATAGACTGTTTTGAACTGGTCAGTGGTCTACATCTGAATGTTCCCTCATTTTTTGTTAGATACAACCTTCCTCTCAGTACCCCAATAGTTAATACCAATTATCGTCAAAATTCTTACTTATACAGAGCGAGTAAACACTATAATAACATAATGTAGACATAATAATACGTTAGACCTGTTTTGCACAAGCGTGAACTCAGCGAGGCGGCTGCTTAGTAGCGACTTCTTTGATAATAATTAGACTAAATTGTTTAAATAATTTACAATATTCTGATTATTGTCTTCGTTTGGATATATACTTACTCAATTTTGAAATTTTGTTACGTATTTTCTATTTTTTCTTTGTGTAACGATCCGTTAATGTCATGTTTGCGTTAATTAGTAAAATATTTTCACTGCATGCCTGTCTAGCATAAAAAAAAACCATATCCCATAATACACATTAAGTTCGCCCATGTACCAGTTTTTATAGTGTGAAGAATGCTCTATTTATCTATATAAATAATGCCAATAAATTAATGTAGTCGTTTATTGTCGCTGTTTTTAAAGTTACCATACTAGGTATATAAAATATTTATGAAAAAGCATTCATCGATAAATTTTGCAAGTGATGTTTTTCAGGTTAACAATTTAATCCATTTAAAACATTAACGTTATGAGCCACATATGGCGGGAGTGGCTAATCACTTGAGTTTATTGTTAAACTGGCTCTATAATAATTAACTGGGCGTTTTAATTATCGCTCAATTTTGGTCGCCAGATGTGACCAAATAGTTTTCATTTTATTGAAACATTTTCAGTGCGCGTTATGCTCTACCTTACTTACTTTATACTTACTCCGCTGGCGCAGCGATTCAAAGTGGATCTTGGCCTCTGACACGAGAAAACGCCACCGTTCCAGGTCTTGAGTTGTGTCCCTCCAGTTGGCGTATTGGAGCTCACGCAGATCTGGCTTAACGACCTCCAGCCAGCGATATCTAGACTGACCGACCGGTCGGCGGTCCGTCGGTACTCCAAGATACGCCTTCTCGGCAGAAGGGGTTCTCTCCCATTCTCTGCAGGTGCCCAAGCCAGTGCTTTGCTTAGCCGATAATATTAGGTTCAGCAACTAGCTATGGAAACCCTGGAAACTAACCAGGGTTTTACGGACATTCCAGCTGCCATCCTCTCGCATAACAGGCCCTAAAGTCTTCCGCATGATTTTCGTTTCCGCATGCTACCTAGCTCTACCTTGGGTGAAGTATTGGGAAAATATAAAAAAAAAACAAGATTTTGTTATTAACGATATTATAAAGTACAATCCTAATGGGCCTTAACTTGTGGGATATACTCTAGCAGTCATTCCATTATCTACTGCTCTACAACGATTTATTCTTGCATGTCCTCTGTTGACAACCTAGTTGGCGCAGTGGACAGGTCCCCGCCCTCTGCGCCGTGGGTCCTGGGTTCGATTCCCAGCAGGAGCAAAAATTCCTTCCCTAGGGATATTTATGCTTCTGGTTCTGGGTGTAATGTGTGTGTGATGTGAATGTTTCCGGCACCCACGATACAAGTCTTTGAACTTAGTGTGTGGCTGTGAGTGTGAATGCGTTTCTTTGTTTTTGTTTGTTGACTGGCAGGAAAACTGTTGTATTAGCAATAAGTCTTACGTGTACAGCTAAATTGAGCAAAACAATAAATATATATAAATAAACGAACTCAAACTCGCCACTCTCCAGATCCAGTCAAATTAAGCTTTCATGGCTTAGTTAAAAATATATATAAGCTACTTGCTAAAAACTTTTTAAAGACAAGCTTTTAGAAGTTCGTCATAATGAATCAAGAGTGACGTCACTTTATTTTTCGAGTTATTCTCAACAAGCCCTTTTATTAGATACCCATATTGTAGGAGTGCATTAAAAATAACTTGGTCCGCCATTTTCGATGTTCGGCGATGTTGAATTTAGAATGACGTCACGAGATTCCACCCGAACAAACATAGTTACATATATGGCAAGTTAAATAAAAGCTTGTAAAATATGTAGTTTCGTTTTTCGATCCCTATTGAAAAATTTTAATCCTTTAGAAGCAAATTACAATGAAGTTGCAAGATTTAGTGTGACATAGTGTGATAAATACATACAAGTTATTTTTTATACATAATTTTTAAATTTATACATATCTTTAGACAGGCCAACGTTTAACCACTATCTCATCTGATGTTAAATGAAGACGCGGTCAAGGATAGTTATCACGCAAGACCTAAAATAACATAAAAGTGAAGGTAATACAAGGCATCTTATAACCCTTCTTCTACACAGTCGGGTGTCTTACCTTTAAGTGCAAACACTCGCCTATTAAGCCATCAAAACTTTATAAAGTTAAATAAAAACTCTTTTTAATAAGCTGAAAATGCAAACCCAAAGAACTTTGTTAAATTAACAGCTCAAAGTTGGTAACTTTTAATTGAATCGACGATGCAATTCGCAGCTCGTTATTATCGAGATCAAGGATCGTAATTGCACAGGTGTTAAGTGGTTTTGCGTTGTGCAGCATTATATTTTCCGTTTTATTTTGTTCGGGCAATAAATAACTCCTTATCTCTACATAGTGTAAAACAAAGTCGCTTTCCGCGTCGTCTGTCTGTTTATCCTCTCACTCCTTCTAAACCACGCAACGGATTTTGATGCGGTTTTCACTATCAGATAGATAATTATTATTATAATAAATCCTAATTAAGTTTATATGTAAGCAGAATAAAACAATGTTTTGCAACCAAGTCGCTGAAAAAATAATTTACATGGCTTACAAGGGCTAAACCTTAAGAGATACATAAAAATTATGTACTAGAAAATTTTAGTTCTTCTAAAACCCTAAGAAAACTCTACGATGGAATATCTCTATCAGTTACGGTTGACTGTTACGGTTGACACAGTAACCATTTCTTTAATTTTTTTGTCTAAATTACACCCGTGCGAAGCCGGGCGAGTCACTAGTTACAGTATAATAAATTGTAGATGTAGAGTCACGTATGACCGTCGGCTGTGCTCAGTCAGTGGGCATTATTGAAGTTAAATTTCTTATGGGAGGGCTTTGAAATCCTGTGGTAAAAAGTGTTGGGGTAAACGCTGTGATGAATAAATAATATGTTTCCCTGTAATACAAAAGTTTCACTTTACGACACAACCTGTTTTTTAAAGCTGTTCTTTTGTTATTACCGACTTCAAAAAGGAAGAGGTACTATGTTCAATTGAATTTTTTTTTTATATATGTTTACCGATTTCTCTCCCATTTGTGGATGGATTCTCAATTTTTTTTTTTTGTTTGGTAGATTATACTTCAGAGGTGATCCTAAGTTAAATTTCTTATGGGAGGGCTTTGAAATCCTGTGGTAAAAAGTGTTGGGGTAAACGCTGTGATGAATAAATAATATGTTTCCCTGTAATACAAAAGTTTCACTTTACGACACAACCTGTTTTTTAAAGCTGTTCTTTTGTTATTACCGACTTCAAAAAGGAAGAGGTACTATGTTCAATTGAATTTTTTTTTTTATATATGTTTACCGATTTCTCTCCCATTTGTGGATGGATTCTCAATTTTTTTTTTTTGTTTGGTAGATTATACTTCAGAGGTGATCCTATATAAATTTATCGAAATCGATCAAGCCAAAACTAAAATATATGCGGGGAAGTCGGCTTTTTTAAGCTTTGCTTACTTTTAAATTATTTAAATCTGTTATTTTGTTACACTCTATTGTATTATTGAATAGGTATTTGAAAATCATTTTTAGGATTATTTTAGATTACATTTTTCATTTTTAAAGACCATTTCGTATCTAACTATAACAATTAAAAGTTGGTTAGCAACCAATCTCATTTTAATTTTCAATACTTGTAATAAAGCTTAGAGAATATTTTTACACGATCGCATAATAGATATTATTAACGAAAAAGTTTAAATTATAAATAAAAGGTAGTTCACTATTTACAGCCGGATTAAAAAAAAAATTTATAGGTATATTAACTTGTTCTAAGAATATGTCAACTACGAATGATCTGTGGAATACTACGGCCTACCAGATTTGCATATACATCGCCGGCTAAGTACTAAACCAGGATTGACAGTAAACATGGGTAAGTGCATTCGATTCGGGTACGTTCTGGATGATTTATGCTGTGCAAACAACATGCCGGTTATCGTCGCCTCACACCTGCCTTATCCGAGTAACCGGGACGATGCACCACGAGGCACTGCCGCTCTAAGCGGCTTTGCCTTTGTGATTCATGTGACTAGTCAGCCTTCTTAGCTCAAATCTTAGGGTGCATAATGTAAAGACTACATTTATCACTGCGGAGCGCCACTTTGTTATTATTAACTGGGAGTTTACGATTTTGTTGTGCTGTGATGATTTCTTGAGGCTCTGGGTTGATAAATTCAGTTACTAGGCAAAAGCATTCTTTCATATTTTTGACCTGAGTAATGAAGACTTGTAGCAAGACGAAGATTTCAAAACTAAAACCCGATTACTAGAACGAAATGGCTTCTTATAGTATAAAACAAGAAAAATAGCGTTGAACCTATCTGACACCCAAGTTTGACCCATACCATGATTTTACATTCTGTACATATTTCTTACCCAAAAATTAAATAAAAGTTTAGGGAAAATATCCAACATACACACATTGGTAAGCATTTACATAAAAATATTTTCATTTCATTTTAGTAAGTTAGGTAAGTATTCACATAAAATCATTTTCATCATATACTGCCGAAATGTTTATTTAAATCGACTACGTTGAAATGAATTATTTGTAATAGTCGTATATTTTATTACAAACGATGTATTTTTAGCAATTTTCGTCAGATACTGGTTTTAGCACTAACATAATATTTCACTTACACTTACTATGCAGTTTCGCTATCGCTGAAATCTATTTCAAGTCGAATATCAATGGTTACGCGAAACAATATTATATCACATGACTGCAAATTTGCAACGAATATCCGTAGCTCCGTAGCTCCGTAGCTCCGTAGCCATTATTAATAGCCGCCTCGCGTAGGCTTGTAGCCATCTCGTAGCGTACTATTTTGGTTGTAGGTTATCAATTAATTAGACGTGTTTAGATTTGTTTCTTTTTTACTTACTTTAAAACAAGTAATACTTTAAATTCTAAAAATCAAGCTTTTACTACCAGTTGTAAATAAGACACGGACTAAAAAGTTTATCTTGTTTAGTTCAGAAGTAGGCCTCTTCCGTCTCAATCTTCAGACCAGCTTCATGGTACCATATCATTGTATTGTCACTGAAGATAATTACACCAAATTTTAATCCAATCGGACGTCGGCATACAGGTTATCAAACTGACAGATCGACAACGGGACAGGTGAAACTAAATAATAGCTTGTAATAATTTAAACGCAAGCAAACCTTTAAAAAACCGCTTCTCCGCTTATATTTTGGTTTCGGCTTAATCGATTTCTATAAAATTTATATGGGACCACCTCTACTGGAAAAGTAGAGATCAGATCTTGACCAAATTTAAATGGGACTACATGGAAAGCACCAGCTTTCAAAAATAATCATCAAAATCGCCGCAAATAGAAAGAAGTTATGAGGTAGCTTTTGAAGTCGGTTAAAAACGAGAACATCGTCAATGTAGTCCACAGAATACGAATTAATGAGATTACTCAGAAACTACTAGTCAGATCTTGATCAAATTTAAATGGGACCAATTGGAAAGCAACATCTATCAAACAAAAAAAACAATTCAAAATCGGTTCACCTGGAACGAATTTATGAGGTAAAACACACAAAAAAAATACAGTCGGCTTGAGTTCCTCCTCCTTTTTTGTGAAGTCGGTAAAATCATCATAACCGATTCATAATTGGCGGAATTATCGCAAAAAATACATACTAAAAAGAAACGTACAGTGTTTTTTTTATTCTCGATAGGCAAGCATTTGATCACTATTGAATTTAGAACCTCCTTTTTTGAAGTCGGTTGAAAAGGAGAAGGAAATTAGTTGTTTTCTATGTTTGTTACCTCAGAACTCCGTCATTTATAAACCGATTTGGATTTTATATTTTGAATTTGCTTTCGTGTGACTTTTCAGTGGTGTTCACGGCAAATTTACTAGGACATTAACACACATTTTTTTATCAATGCCAGGAAAACCCGATATTTTTCAAGAAAACTTGTGTTAGCACCGGGAATTGAAACCGACACCCGGTACTTAAAATGCCTTCTATCAAAATAAGTTAGGTAATTACGCCAGCTGACAGTTCGAACAAGCAAAAAACAACTTTAAAAAATAAGAGGACAAAAGAGATAAATAATTTAAGTGAAACCTATCTACTTTTGAGATATACATTTCTATCTACCAAACCAAAAATATCAAACGAACAATACAGAGCTACGTACGAGTACATCAAGCTAATTCAACATTAAACGTGAACTAAACGCAAAACAATTTTCATTTAGAGAAAACTGTGCTACGGAGGATACGAAACGTTTAACGACAGAATAAATAGTCACATACATAGTTAATGTTCGGTCCGAGTAAGGGCGGACTGAATCGCCAGCTGCGTAGCGTCAGCACATTAACGGGACGTGAGACATAGTGCCGTCATAGTGCTGGGACAATACGGATATAAAAATATACTGATTAAAAATTGCATACATTTTTCTACCACCTCTATTTTTTATTATTTGGCTTCGCAATCTTGTGCATTTAGCCAGTGTCAAGTAATAATATATTTGAAGTGTATTTCACATTAAAAGTCCTAGTTACATGTCACAGTCAAAGTCAAGTAAAAGAGTCATCTCATACTCAAATCATGCCCTAGTAAAGTGGTAGAAACTTTACTAGAACTTCTACTGGCGTTTTGGAGCGAAGGTGAAAATAACGTTTTTCAACTTTGTATGATTTGCCTTCACTTATACTGTTAACTAAGTATTAACGGTTAATAATCTACCATTATTACATTTACACTCGAAGAATTATAGGTTTTGGAAAATTATACAAAATCAACAACGCCATTTTTTCACTTTCGCGTCAAAAACCTACCACCCCTTACTTATTATAAATCAGTAGTACGGATATAAAAATAGAATGTAATGTATGTAAAAATGTGGTTAGTATCTATAACGGCAGGACAGAATTGAGACTAGAAATTAATTTCATTTTTTTTTGGTAAATGTGTGACGAAACGAGCAAATCGCTTGCCTGATGGTAAGCGTCACGCTTGCCATTACATTTCAGTGCCACCCAGAGTTTGAACTTAGGTCAAAATCCTGCACACACTGCGTTCGTCACCCTGAGATATTAGATATTAAATTTCGTTATTTTCAATTATTATTAATATTATACATATCTTCTGAGATATAGATCAGACACTCTACTGATTGACTATACGATTCTAAGCACACGCGTAGACGCGTTAGATTATAGCTAAGTTTGAATAGGGATGATGCCTAGGTAAAAAAAAGTAAATTTGTCCGTCAGTTAGATTATCAAAAAATATTGGACATGTATTTTTTATATAACAAATCAATTGAAATAGACAATGAAAGAGCGTCAAAGTTCAATAGTGGAGGCTCGTGACGTGGCTCGTAAAAAGTCTACTGCGGCGTTACGTCACGGGGAATTTCAACGCATTATATCATAGAAAATAATATACTCTACCCCAGCATTATTTCTTCGTAATTTTTTCTTTAAATAATAGGTAATATGATTGACAAATGGAATTTTTCAGGCCTATACCTATTGATGAAAAAAATCAAGCTTTTGGTTATGTTTCCTAACCAAAGTGACATACAGTGGCTCTGAAACGTAACAAAACAAAATTCTGAATATTTACATAATTATTGTTTGATCCGGTATTCGTACTCAATCACCAGCTACATACCGTCTCCCACATATCGATACTTCAGATACAATATCGTTAAGTATAATCTTCCCCAAATATTGAGAACACAGCCACAGAGGATTCTCGTTTAACGACAGAATAAATACTTGCGTAAATACCTTATAGTCTTTCGATTCGATGGCAGATACATAAATGATACTGTAATCTTGTCTATGCCGTGAGAGTAGTTAAGTTGGTATGGTAATATTTCACAAATTATAATTGAATGATCAAAGATGATGAGCTGGCTCTCATCAGTAATAGACATACTGTACTAATGCACTATAACTAGTAATCCTACTAATATTATAAATCCGAAAGTTTGTGTGTAAGTATGTTTGTTCCCTCTTCACGCTTTAACGGCTGAACGCAATTGGATGAAATTCGGATTGTACATAGCTTATACCTAAGATTAACATATAGGCTACTTTTTAACATGATAATAGCGAGCGACGCCGCGGGGCACGGCTAGTGAAGTATAAAGTAAAAGACTGTAGTGATTATACAATATAGGCCTAAGTACCTACTATATATATGTTCTTATGAATGAAATGGAACGATCTTTAATTTGTACTTATTAGAATACGAAAGATTTGATTAATTCATATTCGGTTCCCTACTAATTTTGCCAAAATATATAAATAGATTTCATAATTAAACAGCTGATTTTGCTTTAAGGACTATATTGATCCAATCACAATTCTTTCACGTAAATTCTCGCGCAATAAAACCCGCTTACAGTGTGTTAAAGTATGCCCGAAGTGTCAATCCGTGTCCGTAGTCCGCGAAGCTTTACCCGGATACTGTAAGGCCGATATTTACCATCACTAGCGATACAGTAAATCGAGGTGTAAAGAAAGTTGGCCGGATTACGGCTTCCGAATGAAAACGGTCCGCTAATGAGCAACGCAAGTTAATTGCTGGGGGCACCCGCACTCCGCACCCTCACTTCACACTATTCACTTTGAGCCCTTGAATGCTGATAACAACACAATGGCGGACGCCAACAAACTTCCAAATGAAAAATTTAATTATGTACTCGAGTATTCTAAGAAAGTGAGATTTCTTTAGCGCTCTTCGTAACAAGGTAAATTCTACACTGTCTTATAGAGAGATGTTACAAATTCATGAGTTTTTAGAGGTCATCTCCACACAGATGTTTCAAAGGTTTGCCCACTGAATTGAATAAAATACACATGGTTGTAAGTTATTCATTACAGTTACGAGAAATCGAAATCTATAGGTGTAGTTATGTATGTGTCCACTACATAAATAATATATTATTTACCAAGTATAGTCTGCCCGTCCACTGAAGCGGGGCAAGAGTAAGCGAAGAGGAGCGAGAGAGTAATGCCATAGTGTAATGCGGAGCGGAGTGTTTTTTTTCTTTTAATCTTGGCTTCGCAATCTTGTGCATTTAGCCAGTATCAAGTAATAATATATTTCAAGTGTTTTTTTACATTAAAAGCCCTAGTCACAAGTCACAGTAAAAGGCAAGGTATCAGTCATAGTAAAGTCATGCCCTAGTAAAGCGGTAGAAACTTTACTAGAACTTCTATTGGAGTTTTGGAGCGAAGGCGAAAATCACGTTTTACAACTTTGTATGACTTGCCTACACTTATGCTCGTTTGCTAAGTATTAGCGATAAATAATCCACCATTATGACACATTAACACTAGAATAATCACAGGTTTTGGAAAATTATACAAAATCAACAACGCCATTTTTTTACACTTGATCCACTTCTCCAAAACGGTACAATTTTGGAGACTTCAAGTCAAGAGTGAATATATGTATATAAGTATCTTCTAGTCATACATGGTCTTCGGCTCTTCAGCCGCATCGTCACTTTCCATCAAGTGAGATAGTGTTCAAGTAGTTGCTTATCAAGCATGTTTTATTTATATGTTTTTATTCTGGATAAGCAAGCATTTGACTACTATCTAACCTGAGGGAAAGTGACGATGCGGCCGAACATGGGACATGCTTGCCTAGAACCTAATCGGATGATAAACGTAGAAGCAAAACGCCTCGAGCGAACTGGAGGTATGTCAGCCATAAATGGATGACGTTTGACAGTTTGTCTTGTTGTTTGATGGTGAAAAAGGCATGGAGGAAGAGCTTGGAGAAGTCATTTGAATTGTTCGCAGCGCGCACCCTCCGAACTGCTCCTCTACCGAAGGAACCTTCTTAGTAATGTGCAACCCTTGTATATATAGCTATGTATATTATAGTCGGTACATAGGCATTCGGCAAAAACTCAATACCAAACGAATACCACCCTTAAAATCTTATTACCTAAATTACACGAAACATTCTCCTCATCGCGGAATTCAGTGCCCGTACAGTATATTTCGCACAAACGGTTGCAAAACGCCCAACAAGAAACGATAATGACCGCACAAAATGTTTACGTAAGAAATTGGCATGGCTTCGGCAATGTTTGGCAAATAAGCCCTGCGGCCGGCCCGCCCTGCGTGTGACAGGAAATCTAATAACCCTTGAACGAGTCGCTCGAGCGTGAATTCAGGATGCTGGGGGTGCGAGGTGAGCAGATAAAGTGTCTCCTATTTATATTTTTCTATTTTCATAAGAATTCAATATGTGTAAAGAAAAATTGAAGTAGAAGTCACTTGTATCTAATGTGAGCACGTTTTTTACCGGCTATGTATCACCTGAAGACGCGCAGGTCGATGGAAATTGTTGGAAAGAAAGGGGATCAGTAATTCCCTACGAAAGCATTTCTGCCCAAGCTGAAACGTTTAATCCGCGCGCGATGAGAATGGGATGGAACCTTGTCAAAGTAAATAAAAAATGCCAGTTCGCATGTTGTGTTAGGAAAAAGTTCTGAATTATTAACTACTAGCTGACCCGCCCGGCGTCGCCCGGGTAAACAAAAGCTTACACATAAACGCTTTCACACTCACAGCCCCACTCTAAAAGTACTATAAGTTGTGTCGTGGGGCCGTAAACAATTAACACCACACACACAACATTCACGTCATACCCAGAACCAGAAACATAAACTTCCCGTGGGGTAAAAACTTTTGTTATTGTGTTCCCACCGAGATTCGAATCCGCTGCTTTGAAGACGAACGCGCACTCATCTACCCAGTGGGTAGTTCAAAGTTCAAAGATTCCCCACCCTGCGTCGCCCGATTAAAAAATCTACATATAAACTCTTCCACGTTTACAGCCCCACACTAAGTTCAGTGACTTGTAGCGTGGGGCCGTAAACATCCAAGATTCACAACATATTAAAAACAAAAATTTCCCGTAGGGAGAAAACTTCTGTTACCACCGCGAATCGATCTCGCTGCTTTGAAGGCAAACGCGCACCCATTTACGCGAGTAGATAGTTCAAAGTTCAAAAGATGAGACCCACCGGCGTCGACCGGTTAAAAAATATACAAATAAACACTTCCACATTCACAGCCCCACACTAAGTTTAATGACTTGTATCGGGGGGCCGTAAACATCCAAGATTCACAAAGCATTCACAACATACTCAAAACCAGGAACACAAATTTCCCGTGAAGAGAAATCTTCTAGGTAAATTACCACCGGGAATCGAACCCGCTGCTTTGAAGGCGAACGCGCACCCATCTACACCAGCGAGCAGTTCAAAGTTCAGGAACGACCCGCCCGGCGTCGGCCGGGTAGTAAATATTAAAAAACATACCCATAAACGCTTTCACATTCACAACCCCACACTAAGTTCAATGACTTGTATCGTGGGGCTGTAAACATCCAAGATTCACACAACATTGACAACATACTCAAAACCAGAAACACCCCCGGGAATCAAACCCGGTGTTTTAAAGGCAAACGCCTACCTAACTACTCCAGCGGGCAGTTAAAAGTTCAATGATAAGTTATAACCGACTAAACAAAAAAAAACAGTCGAATTTATATCCTCCTTCTTATGTAAGTCGGTTCAAAACATAGAAGTATGCCGGATTACGCAGTAACTGTTACATTCTGTGATCCACCGTTTTCACCCTCAAATAAACTTAACGATTTCTCCTAGACTATAGGTCCAAATTATATGCAGTGAAGAGCAAATTGCATCTACGTGAACTACGTAAGCCGATGAAATAGGTTTTTTTGATAAGGATTAATATTAAATACTTAAAAAAAAGGCAAAGAAATAGAAGCCGCTATTTTTATGTGCAGGAATACGATACGTGTCGATAAATTTCTGACCCGTCCTGTTCACGGGAGGTCTCCCGTGAAACTAATTTCACGATTTCTCATAGACAATTTATCCAAATCACATGCAGTAAAAAGCAAATTGTATCTACATGAACTACGTAAGACGATGAAGTAGTTTATTTTGATAAGGATTAATACTGAATGTCTCAAAAAGCCAACTAAACATAGGCCGCTTTTTTTTTCAGATTTTTAACAAAGAAAAGTATTTTTTCTGAGCTATATATACATGTTAGATATATGCTGTCGCGGACTTTTTTGTAAAACTCATGAAGGCCAACATTTTTGCTGAACATTGTATTCACCTATGTCTAACTGTTTAGTCAGCGTACGCCGATAAAGCGGAAAGTTAGCAAATTTTTCTCCGACTTGTCTTACGAATATTATTATTTTGATCTGATAACTAACTTCTATCCCAACAAAACATAGCCTATGACACTCACTGATAGTGTAGATATCTATTAGTGAAAGAATTTTTGGAATCGGATCAGTAGTTTCAGAGATTACCTTTTACATACAAACAAACAAACAAACTTTACCTCTTTATAATATTAGTATAGATAAATAAGTTATTTTTACGATTTATCATAGCGTTTTGGAAATGCACAAAAATGTTTCGTGGTTGTTATTCTTTTAATAATAATGCTTAGGTATATTATTTTAGTTAAGTAGGTATACAAATTCTTCAATGCCATTCATAATTATTTGATGGGAATCATCATCAGAGCTTTCCTCATCTTCATAGCCAAAGTGTCATCGTTTTCAATGCGTTAGAACACCGACTTCGTTCTTGATCAAAATATCTACTTTAACTGCCAGAACCGTGATTGACTATTCAAAGTTTTACTCCTTTTTTTCATCATTAATTAATCACTAAAATAATTATAAATCGCGCAAAAATTAAAATCGAGCAGAAATCTACGCGCACAGAAAACGTAACTAGCATATATGCGAGTTTGCCGACGATAAGGCTGGCCGACGGACCGCGCGCGTCTCTGATCCAAAAGGTCGAATCCCATGCTCACCGCGAGCAGATAAAAGACGATTCGCGCTCGCTCGATTACTGAAAGTTATGTAGATTGGGCGATTTTGTATTGGATAAATATTAAAAGTCGTTGACACGTGTAATACATTTATTATTCAACGTGGTCGCTCTAGCTTTAGGCCTAGACTACAGCATTAACTAGATTTTACCTATTATTGTTGTATGTAGTTTTAGAAATATAAGGAATTGGTCCGCAAAGTAGGTATGTACATAAAAAAAATATGTTTAATTTTTTAACGAGATTCATCACATACAGGAACTAGAAGTTGGTAGGCTGCTCTGGCGTCATAAGGAAAAAAGACGTAACTGCATCGAGATAGGAAACAAACCTACACATCCTTGCGTAACTGTAATTTCTGTCAAAATTGAGTTAATATCCTTAATCCGGCCGTTCATCTTACCGGTTTTATTATACTTAAACAAACAGCTCTCATAATCGTCCTTTCATAATTCGTCGACTACATCACAAAGATTAAAATTAAACCATTAACTGCGAATTTTACGTTTAGTGAAAACATAATTCTGCCACTGCACAACACACTGCCATCTGCCTATGGAGTATATAACTTCTTGGGTAGAATTGAAGCTAGGCTCAAATAAATTGAAGCGATCTAAAAAAACAGTTACACAGTAACTCGATAGATGGCGCTAAATATAACGCATATAATTTTAAAAAATAAAAAAGAAAGAGATGGCGAAATCGATTTATTTGAAGTTAGAACGAGAAAAGAATAAATAATTTTCGATCAAATTATAGCTCACGTGACACGTGGCACGGAACAGCTGTACATGGGTGGGCAAACGTCAAATAAACGTCATCGTGACGTCATTCAAAGTTGTAGTTTTCCGTCTATTGCGTTTTTATTAAAAATTATGGCAAATAGTGCATATTTTGGAGAAAACTGCGATGTTTCGGCAATTTTATTCGATTTAGACAACACTTTAATACAGACGAGAAAGGGGGACACCAGAGCTTGCAATAAGGTACGTAAAATTAGCTTTTGTTATTGTGACATTGCCACGGTCATGGATTTGTAGTTCGGAGCGAAGTGCGCGCGCTGTCATGTCATTCGTGAATATCGCCCGCAACGCAGTTTTTTTTATGCTGATTGTTGGAGTTGTTCAAGATACGTTTTCTATGTTCTGCTTATTGCACCCCGCGTGTAAAACGCTCACGTTCCAGCGCGCGATATAAATAGTCATTTCATAGTTGGAGAACGTGAGCTCGCCGTCCAGAATTAGATATTTTGGAAGCGAACTCACGCTAATTATAAACGTGATGTAGATCGAGCCGCTACGGCTATCCTACTGCGGCACTCTCAGTGGAGCGCTAACTACTGCGCTTTCCGATCGCGTACAGTGATTTGTGACAATGGGTGATATATCGGAGCCTATTAAAAAATGCATCATGATACTGAAGGCCGCGAAGAGCGACACGGAGAAATTCGCGGCGCTCTTCATGGTAACCAAACTCGTCAAAGGGAAGGACTGTAACGCTGCAGCAAAGAAAGCTTTGTTTGAAGCCATCGGATTTCAGTTCTTGAAGAAACTACTCACCAACACTGGCTTGGACGATGACTGCCCACCATCCGTATACAAGTCAGTTGCACTCTCTATTCTCACCTGCTTCTGCAATGAACCTGAGTTATCAACACATCCAGAGATGCTTGCTAACATCCCCGTATTCCTGGACATAGTACAGACATCAGACAATGATGACTATGATGATAACCTAATCATCATCAGTGAAGCTTACACATGCCTCCAATGCATCGCTGAACATGAAGCCGGTCAAAAGGCACTTATTGAAGTGGGAGCTATCACAAAAATGTCAGAGATTTATTCACACCAAAGTTTCCAGACTGATGAAGCCCTAAACATCCTCGTGAAACTAGTTAGCAGGTATGGCCCTGTGGCCTGGGGAAATGATCCAAAACCGTTCCATGCATTGGTCAATAAAATCTCTTTGGACTTTGCTACTGACCAATCGGAAAGAAAATTTGAATTAGCTACTGTCCTGAGTGCACTTTTATATAGCTGCAATAAAGCTACTGTGATCCCTGGAGCATCGGATGAAACGTGGCCGCTGAGTATCTACAAAGCCCTTTCTGATATCCTCACCAGTAAGATTGGTAAAAACCAAAGAGACCCAGCGCTCAAATTAGCTGCTAACATCGTAGACCTCCTTGGTATTGAATGGACTTTGAATGATGACGAAAACCCAAAGAAATTCTTCCTACTCTTGTTGCAATTGTGTGCTATAGAAGTAAGAATGCAGCTGGATGACAGAAGTTTCAAACAAGCATTTGCCAATGCAGATTTGGTAACCTCTTGCTTTATTGTATTGGAGCTGTCCATCAACTATATGGCTACCGACCAGCTTGACTTGGAACAGAAGGAAAAACAGTCAGTATACACCAGCCTTAAGGGAGCATTTAACGCTGTGGTGTCCCTCCTAACAAAAGTATCCAACGATAAAAACAAAGATAAGCTACCTGATGCCGAGAAAGTGTTTATTTGTGCTATGGTCAGAGTTTTGGTATCCTGGATTGCTCAAGAGACTACCGCAATGAGGGAACAAATCTATGCACTGCTACCATTCATGTTTTCCCTTGCTAATGACTCATTCCACGCACATAGATCGAGGAAACTAGCCGAGAAAAACAAATCTGCAGGAGAGCCAATGGACATTGAAACAACTCTAATGGGACAAATAGATCTGCTACGCTTGATGTTGCCAGCTCTCTGCCATTTAGTAGTAGAAGACAGAGCCAGGGATATTGTATTAAACTTGAAGCAAGAAGATATCCTCTATGAAGCAATGAATTTCCACTGGTCAATCGTTCATTACAAAAAGCCGCCTATTCCAAAGTCGGAGAGGGGAAAAGCCAGAACTCAACCGGAACCAGAATTAGATCCCCAGCTCCTAGAAGATATGAAGGACTCTAGGGCTGCCATGGTCAGCCTCTGCAATATTTTCATGAACCTTACAGTATTAGCCCCCAAAGTGGTGGAGAACAGCATGTTGTTTAATACTTTGCTGAAGTTTATATTTAACAACTTGCCAGAATTGAAGAATATACCAGAGAACCTTGTACTTCATGGCCATTTGGCAGTCTTAGGACTTTTGCTACTCAAGTCGCAAGCCAGCAAAGTTAAGAAGAATGATTTCTCTATCTGCCGGTACATAACATCCACAATCAGATTCCTGTGGGACGCTTACAATATTGATGAGTCGAATGACCCCACTGCCTTAGTGGTATCGATGGCTTACAAGGAACACTGGAATGAAATTGCTGATTTGTGGTTCCTTGGAATGCAGACAATGAGCGGAGTTCTCACTATTGTGCCATGGATATCCGAGTTTGCCATTGAGAGTGGATGGGCAGAAGGAATTTGCGATATGCTTTCAAAGGTCAAAATCGGAACTCTCCCCCCCAATGTTAAGTCAGCATTTGAGGACTTCCTAAGCAGATTAGTTGATGCCAATGAGAGTGTTATACCAGTCCTTAAAAAAGCAGGAGCTCTGAAGACCTGCAGAAATCACCGGTTAATGGAGTTAGGCAAAAAACTCTTTGGAGACTAAATTCCTATAGATTTATTTTCATTTTATGTAAGTAAGGCATGTCTACATAATTTGGAGTTGTTTGTATACTTACTCTTTTTTTGAACCCGAAGTACTTAATGTATCAGGAGCACAAAATTGTTCAATTTGTTTTTTTGCTGTAAATAGGCAGTTTAATAGGTATTACTCTGTAATATCTCATCATTATAATATAACACTTTTTATATATTCATAATTGGTCCAAATAAACGCTTAATTGTGACGAAAGTTGTAGTTTCTTTTACATAGCTTGTTTAGGTAGTTGCACAGAAAATGCTTATTAGTTAGCAGTGTGGTTTGCCAATGTTAAAGAGCACATGTTGTCGGTTGGTGTCAGTAAGCATTTAAACAGTATCAGCTTTCATTTCAAGAAGCTCTGCCAAGCTTCAGGTGAGTGAACGGCGGCCGATGAACCCAATCTATATCTGGAACACAAGACACTTCCTCACGCAACATTATATAGGGAAAGTATTCAGGCTACGCAACATTTAACTGTTTAGTTTTGCTGCTAAACTAAACCAAGATTACAACACACCACACGGAATCGGGTCGAAAATAGCCTATGTAGGTACAAAATTAATAGATAGGTTACTATAGGTCTTATTACGAGTAAATGAGTAAGTTTATAAATACTTTGGTGACATTACATTACACACCCACATGTGTATAAACGATATTAAGATTCTTTATGACGATGACGCCCGCGCGTCCATCCAGAGCCAGCAGTTACTTACACCTCTCAGAATACAGAATTACGCCTACTCAAAATCATGTCAGTCAGAAGGTAGTATCAATTCAGTAGTTCTACTATTGGGTAGCTTTGTATGTAAAAATATTTGCTATTCGTTCACCATAGCAAATTTTCAGCCGTTTACGCGGAAATACGGCGTTATTTTGAGCGGATGACGTCAGAATAGGCAAAGGGAATCCAGAGCAACAGCAGCAGAAGAATAAACGTAGGTCCATCGCCACATGACTTCAATTGTTTGCCTGGCCTCTACTATAGTTATACTTTATGAAGAATATCTCTCACCAGTCTTAGTGACTACTTGTAGGTACCTACATAGTCGTAGTATACCTTCTAGTAGAAACTCTAACGCCACCAACTACCACCACGTCGTCGCAGGATACGGCTAATATCTATTATACTAGGCGTGCCCTAGTGTACCACAACTTCGCTCGTTTAACTAAAAAACACAAAGTAGACATTTCAACAAATGTACTAACATTTAAACTGCCAGTTGGCTTAGTTTGTAGCGTGTTCGCCTTCTAAGAAACGGGTATCAGATTTGATTCTCGGTGGAAACACAAGTTTTCTCCTTGCGGGAAATTTGTGTTTCTGATTCTGGGTGTTATTGTGGTTTATGCTATGTTTATATACTAGTTACGAGATACAATCTCTAGTAAATCTAGTGTTTTGTTTTTTCCTACTTTTACTTGACAAACACTTTACATAGCTAGCACGATGCACTTTGTACCATGACACTACAAGGATAAGTTTATTAGTACACACTATTTTGCCGCCCAGCTACGAGAACACCGGGTATTTCTACGATGCATCATCATCATATGGTAGGTACCTCAGTAACTAGCTAAGATATTATTTCCACCAATGGGCCATCCACATACCAAGCTTTGGTTGTGGTAACTGCATGTTTCACTTGGTATGGATGGAAGGTGCAGTACTTAAATTAACATCAACAATAATTAATTGCAAAGCGTTTAGTACATATGTACTTTGTTCCCTATAGTTTTGGGATCGTTGTAGAAATATTCTTACTTGCTTAGATACTGTGGAGACTTTTCTCGGTATACCTATAATAATATCATCACCATGGTCTCTGACGTTCTTTTGCATTTACAAGTACTATCATACGACACAATTTATTACACGCCTATTCCTTGTCACGAATGATTAGGCAAGTACACATCGAAAAAAATGGCTGTGCGGCCTCTGAACTCGATTACAAATAAAATTGAATGACGAACAAGGAGCTCAATAGGAATAGATATTTTTAATGTATGTTTTTCTAAACTCTTCAGCTTGTGGAGATCCTCGAGCAGCAATATGGCATGCCTAAAGATGAGGCAGTGGACAGCGGCACAAAGTTCCTGCGTGCCTTCCGCGCGTGCCCTGATGATGAAAGCTACGAGCTGGATGCATGGTCTGAGCTGCTGTGGCGGAATAGCCTGCCAAAGAACTACAGACATATCACCAGTTAGTATTCACGTATAATTGCATGTATCTCGTGGTACTCGTCACAGTATGACGTTCATGGCTACAGTATACCTAGTCACAGTGTGTTTTCGAACGCAGTCATTATATATAAGAGACGTTGAAATGTTATTCTGCGCCCGGCAAGGAGACCAAGTAGGTACTTTAGGAATGCCCTTGTTTTTCATTCGTGTCACGAATACTGAAGGTGAAAATTCTTCGAACTGAGACCAAATTTAAAATATGTATGACAAACTCAGGCATAGGATATACCAAGTCGACAGTTTATTTCATTAGATTCGTATTAGCTTCTCGGAATTTCATCTCATTTAAAAATATCGGTCGATTTGTATTATCAGTTTAAAATCTCTTAATGACTACACCCGCAGAGAAAGCGCGTAGACGAAAGTCTGTGTGGAGGTAATTACAACTTCTCCGAATTAGTTTTCAAAGACTTGGCAGTACGCCTAGAATACTCATGCAAAAGCTGAACACAGGCATGCTTGCTGCGTAACGATGACTACCGAGATTCCAGTGTAATGTGCAGTGAAGCAGGACTTATGACCTGTCATAAAGCTATAAATGTAAAGGATCCGTGTCTACCCAAACGCTCTGTTATATTTTCAACGTTTACATGAACAATCTGGCTCGAGGCAACAGCGTAGGCGTAGATGAAATTTATAAACATCTAAATTCGTTTGACCAACACTGTGAAAAATTAATGGTAGACAACACTTGACTTTGTGATTTGATAATTTATATACGAAAACAAGTTCTAAATAGAAAATGACTAATGTGAGTGACTGACTCGTATGTACCTTTTTCAGAAAATATATCAACCGAATGGATAAAATTGAGATTTCAATGTTTGGCATTGACTAATGATGTAATACACCTACTGGAAACTTTGCGGTATGTTGGTTGAATTTATTCAAATAAATATAAGTAATGTTATGAAGAAATACTCTAATTATGTATGTTATTAAAATATTTCTCCATAATATGAACAATGATATTTCATAATGAAAATAATTAAGGAGTATTTCCTTTGTTTAGTAATGAAGCATTTCGTAAAACAAAGAAATACTATATTTAGAGCACCTTGTACTTGTATTAAATTGTTCTAAGATTGTGAATGGTTGATAAATAACTATGTCAAGGGTCTAACTAGATTTATCTTCTAGAATTGGGTTCATACCTCCTGGCTATTATTCATCTATCTCTTAATCTCAGAACAACTATCTTTTGTTTTATTTTGTGCATGGTGTTATGTGGTACACTAAATTATGTTCTTCATTTTCAGATTTAATTCCATCAGTATTTTATTGTTCACAATTGACCTCACATGTCGTTAAACATTTAGTGTTGGTATTTATTTGTGTTCCATTGGTTTTTGCATGCCACATAATACTATGGATATTCGCGCATTATTGATTTTTGGATTCATTGAGAAGTCACTCCAATTATTTGTGAAGACATTTGATTATTTCTTACTTAAATATTCTTTGAAAACATTGTAATGGTTTCGTAAATGCCTTCTCGAATA
The DNA here is from genome assembly GCA_948107665.1 of Lomographa bimaculata. NCBI lineage: Eukaryota > Metazoa > Arthropoda > Insecta > Lepidoptera > Geometridae > Lomographa > Lomographa bimaculata. Next base: position 9,696,694 of record OX403603.1, read on the forward strand.
TATTGGAGTGAGTTCGAGCGCATGTTGCTAATAAATGACTTGTTTTTCCAACAGTTCAGTTGTTGCTCATCGAGTGACTTAACTCGGGGCGCCGCGTGCGCAACACTTAGGTTTGAATTGTATATGTAAAATATGTGAGGGAGTGCCACACAACGAAGGTAATGCTGTTACCTCAGACTCTACAATAAAACAATGGAGACATTTTACAAAAAAAAAACAAATGGTTTCTTCATATATTATTTTAATTTCCAATATAAAATTCTAAAAGTGTCTCTATTGTCCCACATTTAAAAATTGTGCTATGTTGAGAACACCTAATTTACACATATTCGGACATCAACACGGCACTAATTATAGGTTTAAGTTTTTGATCTTTTCATATACAAATTATAACAGTAACTTGTATGTGAATATATTTAAAATTCTCTTGCACACAAAAAAAATGCTATACACTCTTACAAGCGATTAGATATAAAATATATTTAACGGCGATAAATTCGTCCGAAAAGAGTAAGAGTATTTTAAGTGTGCAAACGTGTGCAAGTTTATTTGGCGTGTTTGTATCGTGCACTGAGTTTCAGTACGAGCAGTGAATAACCAAAAGCTGGTGAATGAATGGCACAGGGAGGATTATCTTCTCGGTTTGATCACGAACGGGCCGTCGCGCGCCCAATGGCAGAAGATCGAGAGGCTCGACCTGCGTAAATACTTCGATTGCGTGCTGGTTTCCGGAGACCTACCGTGGGAGAAGCCGGACCAGCACATCTTCCTCGAGGCCTGCAAGCTGCTCAATGTGGAGCCTAGGGTTTGCATCATGGTTGGAGACAAACTCGAAACTGATATCAGGGTGAGCTCATGGTTTACTAACGCTCTTCTATAGTTGTTTTATTATATCATGTAATACTAAGTTTTTGTGTGTCTGTGTGTGTATAATTTCAAAAGAAGTATCTGTGTAGCGACTGGACCGATTTTTCTTTGTGTTTGTAATTGGGAACGAGACAGACTTCTCGCTCGCCTGATGGTAAGCCTCACGCTTGCCATTACAGTTAAGTCAAAGCCACCCAGAGTGTTTTATTTAAATAGTTTTTAATCTTTCACGGTAAAGCACTGCGCTTTTCAATCTGAGATATTAGGTGTTAAATCTCTTTATGCTCTGTAATGTCTCTGTAAAAATAGTCCTTCAATACGTATACAGTATTGCTTGCAAACTTCTGCTAGCGGTTCAATATCTGGCAGTGGTGTTACTGCCACACTGATGAAAAGCTGATTGCGTTTTAAACATTTACTGCTGTATATAGGCTAGCTAGACTGGAATAAACCAGACGCGGAGCCAGTTGCTAGTCAGTATTTTTTTTTTAATTTTGGCTTCGCAATATTGTGCAATCAGTGTCGAGTAATAAAAAAATTCATGTGTATTTCATAATAAAAGTCACAGTCAGTCAAGTAAAAAAGTCAAGGTACAGTCATAGTCAAGTCATGCCCTAGTAAAGTGGTAGAAACTTTACTAGAACTTCTATTAGTTTTGGAGCGAAAGCCAAAAACACGTTTTTCGTTAGTTTTCTTTGTATGATTTGCCTACACTTATGCACGTTCACTAAGTATTAACGGTTAATAATCCACCATTACTACCCATTCAAACTCGAAGAATCACTTAGAAAATAATCCAAAATCAACAACGCCATTTTTTCACTTTCGCGTCAGAACCCCCTGAATTATGCTATATTATTCGGATTTGTTTTTTTTTATACATACTAGTGTAAGCAATTCAAAATAATTTATTCATGCAATATAAATTTATAGCAAACAGTGTAAACTTTAGCATTTCCAATACACACATTTAATGCTCAAAACACTACGTTCTTGCCAGGTTGATCTATTAATAGGTATAGAATACACAATTCAATAAAAAAGAATGATGTAAGTAATGGATAAATGTGAGATCACTGTTTCCGCTGGAGAAAATAGTGTATTTTGGGATTGTTCAACAAGGCACAAGGGCATCGAGAGTCAGATTAGAAGGTCGTCAGTTTCCATTGACTTTTCAAACTCACTGAACTCTGCACTGCTGGGATATTGACGATCTATGTGTATTGCCGCCGATTGTCAAACCTTCTGTGTATTGTGTGTGCGTGTAGCGTCACGATAAACGAAATTTGTAGGACCTAGGTGCTTTACACGTTTTATATGTGGGGTACGTCCATATTTATTTTAGTCCGTGTTGTTATAATGATTAATTTGGTTTTCAGGGAGGTAAAGAAGCCGAACTTGGGGGCACCGTTTGGATCCCACTGCAAAAGGACGAAGAGGCATCTGACTTGCCCGATTTCACCATAGATAATGTCACAGAACTGCCAGAAGTTCTACCCAACTCCCCTAAACTTAAGCGCTCGGTACAGAAGGATTGTTGACACGATAAAATTAGTACACAATGAGTAAGGAAATCGATCTTATTATACTTGAATATACAGTAAGCGGGTAATGACAATATTACATAATTCAAGACGCACATCTGTAGAGTGCTATTGAAATGAAAGAAAAAACTATTAATAATATTAAATACAGTATTAACTATTTATTTGAACAATGATTCAAATAAATAGATAAAAATTATGACGAAAAAAAAAATGATTTGAAATTAATTTTAAATCATTTTTTTATAATTCAAAATTAAACTTAAAATAAATGTCCTCGTCACAGATGTGATGAATGGAACACTGATTGAAAGAGACAAGAATGAAAATAAAAAAGTCATACTATTTTGCCAAGTATGGCTTAATAATTTCTAAAAAAGAAAAAAAATACAGCTATATAATATTGAGATTATCATTTGCTTGCTGAGCGATCACTTGCTCATTATGATTAGTTTCCAAACGGAGGCTCAATCGGTTTGTGATCTGGTTGTACATTAGAAACGTTTTTGTTTGTTTTTCTTTTCGCTTTTCATGGGAACAGTATTGTTTAAGTACAAATTTTTATTTACAGTACAAAAATGTAGATATTGTTATATTTGGAATGTTGTGTTCATGAAAGTAGTGAGGTGTTACCGACGAGGATAGTTTGTCCAATGATATGACAGCTACGACTGTAGATGTTGCTATTTATTTTGTTGTTATTTTACTTTCGACAAGCGAGGGCTGCAAGTGGTCTATTGAGAATGTATCGAAGGTAAGCGATACTGTATTTTTGTATGGGAATTATCTAATCTATAGTATAAGTAATTTTGGTTGTAATTTTAATGGCATCTCCTATAGACTGTCTTAAATGTGATATTGATAGATTAATAATTTATCTTTCAAATGTTTTTTCTTTGTTTGATAAATATTTATTTAAGAAAAGATTTGAAGCTATTTTGACGCAATCTCTTTAATGCTTAGCTGTAAGGGGAATCTCAACGCCCATGAAATATGTGTGTTAGAAATAGATTTTAGTGCAAGAGGTGATACTTTAAAAAATATTGTTAGTAAATCTTGATGACAAATCAATATTATCCTGCAAAATAAAAAAATAGATTTGTCTTGATCAAAAGATTGCATGTATGACAATATTTGGTCTTGATATCAACATAGTTTTATTTATTTTCTTAGTGGATTTCATCATTCAAAACTACATTCAAATAGTACAGTTCAGGGGTTTTTAATATAAATAATAGACTATGCATATTGAGTACATACAGCAGATATCAATTATTACTCTGATGATAAATCAATCAGTGTATATAAATTTATATATATACAAATATATTTATGTAGATATGCACAGAGAAATATGTAAATGGCGTGTAGAAGCTACTATTTTTACTACCTTATCAGTACTTATTTTATGTTCCTTATTTAACCTTTAGTTCAGTCAATAGAAATTATAGTAATACTAAATTTGACTGTTTAGGTAACATCAGCCAATTCTAGAGTGTAAGGGAATAAAAACATTATTTTGAATAATCTGGATTTTCATTATATTCTATAAATAGTCTACGTACAATACCTAGTAACAAAATAACTACTACAATATTTATATTTACATGAACTATGCCGTTCTCAACATTTTAGCTTCCCTCTTCTCTTGTAAGGCTTTCTTTTGTTCCTCTACTATCCTCTTCCTCTCTTGAAGGAATTCACCATATTCCTGGAAAAAAATTTTATATATTACTCACCTTTATATTTCCGAAGCGAAATATCCACAGGATTTACGTAGTCTAGGTGCTTGGTATTTAGCTTTTTTTTGTACAAGATAGGCAAAACTTTAAACACTTATCGTACCTACATAATACTACATATTATGCTACATCTTCAGCCGCATCATTGCATTCCATCAGGTGAGACAGTGGCCAAATGCTTGCCTATCAATAATAAAAAAAAAACCTGATGGTAAGCGACAATGGGGTATGTTTGCCTATAAGATGACTATTCAAGTGCAACTTAAAGACTCCCATTTAATATTAATCAGGAAACAGATTCTGGCAAGGATTTGCATTCTTTTTATTCCTTAAGGTTCATGATGAGTATGCTAGCGAAGCGCTTCATCCACATTTATTCAGTTTATTCAAAGACCGTTTTTGATCTCATCTATTACTTCACAGTGTCAAAAACTCAGAACAGGGGGTCTATTCTGGGCGTCACGTGACGTCGAAATCGAACGATTTTCTTTTGAACATCGAATCAACTGAAATTTCAACCAATCGACTGTCGTTTCGACGTCGCATCAATGCGAACAATCGTATTTTGACGACCAAAATAGACCTACAGGTTATGACGTAAGATAGTTTCGAGTTTGAACTCAAATGGATCTCTGAAGATAGGCTAAGGCTTTGAATTTCCAACCCATATCATTCACAAAGTCCCCGTTTATCCCATTAACTACAATCAATATGAAAATTTGTCTGATCAACAATTTACCTGAGCATCTAAATCTTTGACAATTTCAATTCCACAAGTTCTGGCAGTTGCTATTAGCATTGTGCAAATCTCCTCCAGCGACTTCCACTCCATTGGAGGATCCTGTTGCTTGATTTTTGCTATCTCATAAAGGTGTTTCAGTGTGATTTTGCCTGAAGTCTCTCTCACTGAAATAATTGAAATTACAGCTTCAATAAACATATTATGCAAACTAACAACTTAGCATTCGAAAGGGCAACCAATGGTCTCATTGTCCTATGTATTTTGTATCTGTTTTTTTAGTACCCTAACAATATAAAATATGGACCAGTTTATCATTGCGCAAATCTGACGATTTTCTAAATTTTTCTATTGAAACTAGGAGATATCTCAAGTCTGAAAACATTCCAGTATGTTAGACTTATTATACTAGAATTGTATCTGTATTATTAAGTTGTAGTTTATCTGATTGTTCGAGTATCACTTAAAAACAGGCCAGTAAAACTTTTTAGTTAGTGCATAAGAAGCTTTACTAGAAAATTCAAGGCCTATGAGGTGAGAGCAATATTTCATACATGATCGGAATTGTGCTTGATTCATGTTCAGCAACTGTCCCAATGGGAAATACTGTTTAAAAAAATATTACAAAGTCCTTTCTAACCTTTATAATTTTTAGGTCTTACCAGGTTCCATAGCACCTCGACTGATTCCAGCAGCTTGCTTTAAAAAGTATGATGCAGGAGGTTGGTGGATGATTAGTTGATAGGACCTGTCTGCATTAACTTTTACTCTAGTCGGTAATGGTACTCCTTGCTTTATTTTTGAGGTCTTCTCATTGAAATCCTTGCAGAAAGCTGCTATATTGATGTTACGCTGAAAGGAAAGACATTTATCTAAGTTTGGAACTGTAATTTTTTTGGTCAGGCTCATCAGTCTTAAACTTCCACCGTGATCTTGGTAAACAACTAATAGAGATAATGCAGGAAACAGGAGGAAAACAAATGTAAGATTTTGTAGAACATATCCCTCCTCTTAATGTATTCTACAAAATGTTAAGTTTGTTTTATAACAATAGTTAGGCACAAAGTCTATAACATAAGCGCCAAGATTCATTGAGATCAGTTTAGTGAGTAAACAGGTAACAAACACAGTTTTCTTCACACTTCTAAAATTCCTTAATTTATGTCCAAGAACTTTCAAAAGAGACTGTTTCCAATTAATTATTTTCTCTACAGTTCAGTACAATCCAACTAAATTTCATCAATATCGGTGCATGAGCTAATGGGCAAAACGTAAACTGTAGATGCCGATAACTGACAAAGAGTTTAGAATATTAGTGTAGTCATAGATGTAGGCCTTTGCATTGATGATGTTAAACATTATAGCACGTACCTGGCCCAGCATAGGGCCTAGAGGAGGTCCAGCAGCAGCCATTCCAGCCGGAATATTAGTCCTCAGCTTGGATGAGTGGTCTAACTTGTCCGCTACCTTCTTCATCGACTTCAGTCGCGCTACAGACTTCGACATCGTGATTCAGGACTTGTATATTATTTACCTATTGGTTAAAAACGACACTTCATTTAATACCTATGGATGAAAATATATAGGTAAACAAAAAACTACAATATCATTTTAGCACAAACCTGACGACGAAACGGATTTTTTTTAGAAGCAATCAAATTAACAACATACTATACGATGCAGTCGTCGTTCAATCTTATTCGATTGAATTGATTCGAAATTAATTTTAAAGATAACCTCAAATGTAACATGACATAAAGTTGGTTGACACTAAAAAGTTCCTCTATGCTTGACACTATCAAAGAGTATAGGTAGGTACCAAAGTTAATGTAATTACTCCGTTTATACAATAACTTCTTAAGAGTTATGTCGTTTTCGAATTGAAATCAATCGCAATAGAGATAGGGTTGAACGATTATCTTCGTTTGCGAGCGGATTCTACTTGAATTATGTATAAATCATATTCTTACACTTTCGAATTGAAACCGATCGTAACAGAGATATATTGTATAGTCATATTTTTGTAATGTCAAATGTCTTAAAGATGTCACTGTCAATCAGTCCAGTCATGTCACCAAATTATTATTTGTGCTGCGAATAAAAAATTAAAAATATTTTATCTCAAACGATTTATGCCAATTTTATTCGCACGCACGTTTACATGCAGCTTTTAAAATACATAGCATTAATTTATAATTGTAAATGGAATTATATTTAGAACCTCTTATGTGCTTTTAATCGTCTAAAAATGTGTATTGTTTTGTGAAGTATGTGTTCAGACTGTAAATAATTTATATACCTATCTACGTAGTGCAAGATGTGGTCGTTTTTCTCGCGGGATCCAACAAAAGACTTCCCCTATGACGTGGGGGATCCAGTGCCTGGATTGGTGGACAAAAGCGTATGGTCTTTGCATAAAGGAAAGAAGAGAGGAACCCAAGATGAAGTGTCGATATTTTTGTTCGATGTCCAGAAAAGTTCCGAGACCCTGTTTGACATAGCAAAGGCCTCTCTCAAGAGACTGAAGACTATGAGACACCCTAGCCTTTTACATTATTTAGATAGCTGTGAAACTGAAAAATTTTTGTATGTAGCTACAGAGTATGTAGAGCCCCTAGCCACTCACATAGAAGATTTAAAATTGGAAGGACAACAGAAAGATTTGTTCCTTGCATGGGGCGTTTTTCAAATTACTGTAAGTAATGTTTTTATTAGTATCCAAGCTTGTTTATTCAAACAAACAAATAAACAATTTGAATAAGAGTGCATTGCTTGTGTGTTTATCAGCAAAACATAAATATTTTTATGACATTCTGATGTGCGATATGCACATTAGGAATGGTTCAAATTGTCTTAAACTAGAAATTTAGTAAGTTGTTAAGTCAGAAGATCCAGGGATTGCCAATTAAAAACAAACTTTACCTTTTTTTATATTAATTTAGGTAAGCTGATACAGCTTTACCTTGGTAAAGTGAACAGCTTGATAGTATTATGCATAAGTATGATAAGTTTAACGTAATCAATTTGCCAGCATATCCGAATGTACTTATTCTCACAGCAAATTACTTGATCTATTGCAAGCCTCATAAACCCAATCATAAAACACCTTATTCGTACAAACGTTATGAAAAATATTGTACATATGTGGCTTGCTTTAAACACTTTAAAAAAGCATATGTTTATAAACTGATAAGTACATTAAAAAAAAAGAATTCTGCATGTTTTGTTCTACAGCTTTAAATATGTAAAGATTGTTTTATGATACACAGTTAAGGTATCCAAGATGCAGGCAAAGATTTACACTTCTCTGTATGGATGATAAACATAGAAGCGAAAGTGATGTACGAAGTAAAAAAAATATATAATTACTAGTTCTTACCAGCGGCTTCACCAGACAGAATTAAAAAAACTGAAGAATAAATCTGATCACACAAAACATTTCATCAAAATCGGTCTAGCTATTTAGGAAGACTACAGTTACATATACACATACAGAACAATTGTATATATAAATTCACACTCACAGAACACATTATTAGTATGCTACTTAGCAATTTTGATCAAAATTAAATTACTTATAAGTCTTAAGGCTAGATCGTTATTCCAATGGCGTACAAAACGATATTGGTTTGTCATTAAAAAAAAACTCATCCATATACAATTTATTAATTTCAGAGAGCATTATCATTTCTAAACAATGATGGGAACATGCGGCACAACAATGTATGCTTATATTCTGTGTTTGTCACACTCGCTGGAGAGTGGAAACTGGGGGGGTTTGAATTTCTCACATCACAGGGACTAGAGAACTCAAACCCTATACCAATAAAGATATTACCAGCACTTGAAATATATGATCCTCCGGAGAAGAAAGATAGTATTAAGTTAAAATCTGTCACTAAGTGGTAAGTCATATGTTGATTTTTCATTTTAAACGCCTAAGCAAATTAGGCTAGTGATTGGCTACAATTGATGATAAAAGTTAATGTGGCTGAAATTAGTTATTGTATTCTATTTTTAGCAATGTTAGTATTTCTATTTACTATTTTTATATTTATTTCATTAATTTTACTGCACCACCATCCCTACATTCACTAATCGTTTACATTTCCATTCAAAGGTTGTCTGGAAGAGATCACTCTTAGTGATAAGACCATTGTACTTATCTCTATAAGTTTCTCTGTAATCTGTATTTATCTTTTGGTGTCAAAGTGTTATTGTATTCTATTGTATAAGTAGCTACCCCACATGGTATCCTTGAGAGACAGTTATTGTAGTTACAGTCAGTGGAAACTTTCCACTGACTACATCGTCACTGGGATAGTGGTTAAATGATCATAAATAAGAAAAATACATTGTCACATGAGAATAAGCACCATATACAGAAACCACTTGGAGTCAAACTAAAACTGCCTCATATCAAAATCTCTTCTGTTGTGACATTGCAAAGTATGATTCAGAGAATAAAGGTCAGGATAGTATAAACGTGAGTATAGAGTATCAAACTGACACTGAATGTTAGAACATTTTTTTAAGTGACAGTTTTTAAGTCTATACTCTTAAAGATTCATGAATATTCAAATCTGGTGAACAAAAATGCTGGCATTGGGTTGCGTTCCTATACTAATCTAATGTTTAAAACATTGCTATTTAAAAAAGCCTTTAGTACAATATGCTTTTCAAATCCACATCTTCACTTTCCATCAGGTGAGATAGTGGTCAAATGCTTGCCTATTGCTTGCCTATGCAGCATAAAGAAACATGACAGTTTTTCCACTTTATATGTATAGTGTCATTACAATTGCACAATGATATATATTGATAAATAACTATTACTGAAAACAGTTGTGTTTGCATTTGAATCACTATGTTATAATTTTGTTTACATCACACATTAACAAAGAGAGATCATAGAATATGTATTTCAAACTATAGTATGAATATACATATAATATAAATGATATGCTAAGGACTACCTAACATAATCCATTACGACTTTTAGAATGAATCATGTCATGATAGTTATCTATGATATTGCTAGTTCATGTTCTGATTTCATTTATCAATAATCTAATCTCTTACATCTTGAGTTGAATGTCAATAATAAGAAAACGTATATGTATACATATATATACAAGCAACATGGGCGGTTTTTTATTTTAATACAATATTTTGTACGAATTTGAATGGGCTATGTTACAATTACTTCTAGTATATTGTTTTAGTAATTAGAGTAAAGTTATAAATACACTGCGATGCAGGAAATGGTAATGAGTGAATCTTATTGAGGTCAGTTTATAATGATTGACTAAATTTAATGAGTCTATCAATGAAACATTTGTATTGTGTCAGGGCACGAACTACCAATATTTAATTGAGACAATTTTCAGCTATTAGTAGCTAGTTGTTATCGATAAATCTACCCTATTACCATAACCTAACTTACTTATTGGAATGGCAAATTGTCTTGTCATTTCACAAAAAATTGTCTGGCAGCAATCCTTGAGAGCCAGTCATTCTAGGCCTAGCGTGGATACCATCAGTTGAGGTAGTTGAGGTTGAGTAATGGTTGTATGGTACCCTTGATTAGTAATCTAGTAATTAACGACTATATCTATTTTTTAATTTATTTCATTTTTTTTGTTGAAACACCATCCCTACATTCACTTTTTGTTTATATTTCAATCCAAAGGTTGTCTGAAAGAGATCACTCTTAGTGATGTGTCAGTATTTTTATAAGTTTTTCTGTGTCGCTATCTTTATAAGTTTCTCTGTAAGCTGTGTTTATCTTTAGGTGTCAATTCAAAGCATTGTATATCTAATAAAACTGGGTGTTCAATGTTTCAATCTTAAGATGACTAAATACAGACTGACTTAACCTAGAGCTAACAAACGAGGAACCATATCTGCCTGCATGCATTCCTACGTTACCTGTATGTGGAAAGTCGTCGCGACAGCGCGTAGGCGTGGATCAGGCTATGCCACTCGTGAGATGTTTAGATAGCTGGAAAGCCTTGGCGATTAGTAGGTGCAGATGATATAACTATCTTGTTAATATTTGGTCTCTAGTTCAACAGACATGTGGGGCCTTGGCTGCCTAATTTGGGAAGCTTTCAATGGACCTCTGAAGACACAACCAGCACTGAAGACTACAGAACACATTCCTAAACAATTAGTCACTTTATATTGTGAATTGGTCAGTGCAAATCCAGCCTCTAGGCCAAACCCTGCCGATATCATTACAAGGTATTATGGTTAATAGTGAAATTTGTATATTTTTTTTCACACAGAGTTTTATGACTTGTGTTGTGGGTGCCGTAAACATTTATATACCAAACACACAACCCACCCAGAACCAGAATCACAAATGTCCCTTGGGATGGAAAATTGTGCTCCTGCCGGGAATCTAACTCCAGGACCCACGGCGCAGAAAGTAGATACTTGCCCACGCGCCAACTGTGAATCCGAAAAGTCTGTATTGTAAACAAGGTATAAAAAAATATTATGCATGACATTTAAAAAATAATAAAAAAACGTGTTCGGTATTGGTAGCAAAAGTCTGACCATTCCGGGCATACAATAACAAATGTTATGGTTAATAGTGATTTTGCATGATTTATTTTATGCTTTGAATCGATTATTTTTGATAACACACACACACACACGACGTTCATATGTATTGTAAATACCTGTTAACTAACCCTTGGCATAATTAAATAGTTTCATGAAAGGAAGAAGACGCTGGTTCTCGAAATACAGTGTAAACTACTTTGGTAACCAGAGGCTTGTATTCTCTAAATTTAAATCAGTAAATGTTTTGATTAATTGATTGATTTATAATACATTGTCTAAAATAAATCATTCATAAAAATATTATTATAAAATATCAAAAAAAATATTTGAAAATGTGGGCAGGTTCGAGCAATAATAGACGCGGCCTTTTGACGTTCCTTTCGCAACATCACGGCTGCCGTCAAGAAAAGTTGACCTATCATCGTCTTTAAAAATGTGTGAACTGACGTCATAAATCATCTAGCCAATAGCGTCCGTTTAGCTAATTTGTATTTCCCTGCATTTTTATCACTGTTTATTAATAAACATTCCAAAATAATGTTATCGGTGCAATTCTATAGCTATAAAGGTTTAAAAAAACTGTGTACTTTAATCACCTGCATATTCCCTTTTGTGAATTAATTAGACTTTTAGAGTCATTTATATTAGTTTTATTTGTATAACTTATGTGGTTTAAATAGTCTTAAACAAATGGTTTCAATTTCCATTAGGTGAGATAGTTGCCTATCTGGCAAATAAAAAACTTCTACATAACAGGCCCATTTTTTTGGCTTCATAGTTGCATAGTTGCTGTCAGGGGGAAATGCAATATACACCCCAAGCGTGACGTCAGTGCAGGCCATATCACCTACCACAAATTAGAATTAAGATGAGTCAGACACGCGATAAGCGGAGGCGAGCGGTTCGGGCTTCTGTGCTTGACTATTTCTTTACTTGCGAACTGTTTTCCCAACAAGCTAACCTTTCCAGATGTCGTAAACTCGGCGGGTACTTCAAAAACGACCTGATAGACACCATGCTGTTCCTCGAAGAGATACAAATCAAGGACAAAATCGAGAAGGGCAAATTCTTTTCCACTCTCAGTGCTTACTTGGATAACTTTCCTGAGCCGGTCTGTGTCCATAAGATACTGCCGCAGATGCTCACCGCATACCATTACGGAGACGCTGGGTCGGCTATATTAATACCTTTGTTTAAGGTATGTTGTGTTATGTTGTATGGAAGAGATCGCTTTGAGCATTAAGACTGTCCATTGTACTACCGCCATAATATGTTATTTGTCAATTCTAGTCCGATCTATCTAATTTTTACAGTACAATACAAAACTTTTTATTGTGTACCAAATATAGAACAACTGATAAATAAAATATTAAAGTCACCGTGGTAGTACAATAGGGGGTCCTATCGCTTGAAGTGATCTCTTCGAGGCAACCTTTGGATGAACAGTAACATATCTTTTTACAGAAACGCGAGAAAATAGTACATAATCTTTTTTGCACTACATGCTAAAAACAGAGTTTGTCGTGAAGACACGCGATGGAACCGAAACTTTTGTATTACAGGGAAATATTTTAATTATTCATCACAGTGTTTACCACTTTTCATGAAGCAAAAAGGTTGCAGAATTTTATAATTAATATTTGGTTGAAATTTACATAAAATTTGGTTATCGTCGTAACATAAAATTTGGTTATCGTCGTAACATAAAATTTGGTTACGTCGTAACATAAAATTTGGTTATCGTCGTAACATCATTTACAGCTAACTTTAACCTTTCAGTTAGGTAAACTACTAGAAGAAGAAGACTACCAAAAACAGATAGTCCCGTGTGTTGTGAAGTTGTTTGCGTCTAACGACAGGACGACGCGGTCGCGGCTACTGCAGCAACTCGATCAGTTTATAATGCATCTACAGAACAACACTGTAAGTATGAGTTTTTTCTACTTTAAATATACCTATGTTTAGGTGAAAAACATTTGAATATTTTCTTAAATATTTGTAAGTGGTGAAAGAGAGAAAGAAATCTCCACAACGAAGGTTGTCCTAGGGATCTAAAGTTTTGTAAACATGTCTTAGTTTTTTTTATGGCTTTATTAGTGTAATACTTCTATTAGTGCTTCTGATTCTGCTTGTCTGTTATGAATGTTTCCGGCACCCGGAATAAAAGTATTAGACCTTAGTTTCGGGCCGTAAGTATCAAAACGTTATGGTTCTGAAGGATAGCCGATGGAAGACCGTTTGGTGCTTCACGACGGATATCTTTACTTGATTGTGCTTCGACTTTGGGCTATAGTAGCAAGTCAGACCACATTCGACCATGAGTGGGACAGCAGTGTAAAAATTATCTACTCGAAGTCATGACGGACATTTAAACCTGACGTTCGAAACCAGCACCTATTTATTTAGCCTTTTGCACAAACTACTGTAACATAGATAAAATATTCATATTTCGTTCAGCAGTTCCTTAAACAGAAGATCGTTTATGTTTCTCTTGATATTAAGAAATATAAAACCCAAGAAACAAGCAACAGTTATCAATCGATTTATCATCGAAGTCGTTAAAATTCTAATCGTAAAAATTCCATATAAACAAACGCTTACGAATTCTGAGAATACTTTGGATAACAATGTGTGCAGTATTTAAGAACTAAATAATGCAAAAGAATGTAGTGTGTTTATCAGGCTATGTATATGTATGTTTGTTCCATGGCGTACTAGAGACTCTTAACTGTACCTACATATTTACCTGGCTCTAACTGTACCTACTTATTTATAATTATTGTTGACATTTACATTCATAATTTGACATAATAATGCTTAATTTATCTTAAAATCTTTAAAATGTATGTATTTTTTAATTGTTATAAATTTAATAAATTCTTTTAATGTTGCACACCTTTGAAGGAGGTAGATTGTATAGTGACTTATTTTAATCTTAACAACTCTGTAATCCTACCTACATTCTAAGCAATAAATGATTTGATTTTATATGAGACAAAGCGCATGGGCCGATTTTGATTATTCTTACGTCAATCAATTCGCCATAATCCTTACTAATATTATAAATGCGAAAGTAACTCTGTCAGTCTGTCTGTCTGTCGCGCTTTCACGCCAAAACTACTGAACATATTTAAATTAAATTTGGCCACAGATAGTCTAGAGCTTGAGAAAGGACATAGGCTACTTTTTAATGCGAATAAAGGGTTGAAAGGGTGGAATGAAAAATTGTATATAAGTATCGTTCACTTTTAGAGTTAGAAGCTTGAAACTTATTTATTAGGCTGTTGATTCGATGTAAATAAATAAGACATTTAAAGTTTGTAAAAGTTTTACAAACTCTGTTTTTTTTTGTATTTATACGTTTCTGTTTTATTTGTAAAATAATTAACCTAAATAATTTAAAATGCTACTCAAAGACACTATTCCACTCGGACGAAGTCGCGGGCACAGCTACTTAATTATAAAATCATGCTCGTATCGTGTGAAAAAAAAAATACGTAAACAAACTATGTCAAGTGGGGTATTATTAAATAGGTAATTAATAAAATAATTTATATTTAATAATTCCATTATGGGATCTATATAACAGTTTATATGTTGGTTAGCAACTATACGCACTTATATTTTCAATACTTCTAATGATGAGATTAGTTAACGTAACTAAGTACAATGACTTGTGTCGTGGGCGCCGGAAACATTCACAAAACACAGTGCACATGCACAACCAGAACCAGAAACACAAATTTCCCTTGGGGAGAAAACTTGTCTATAACATTATACACACTATTACACACACTTGTCTGAAAAATAGACGGGCAAAGAATTCTATTCCTTAGCAGTACGTATAATAAATGTGGAAGCAAAACGCTTCGTACGCACCCTTGGAATATCAACCATAAACCGATGTCGCGTGGCTGATTGTCTGGTTGTCCCATGGAATACAGAAACATATATGTTTTGTAATTGTAATAAAGAATGTGTAAATTTTTGTATCTTTTTTGCTACATTTTCTAATTTAAATGCTTTTTAATGAAAAAGTGATAAAAACACATGAAAATGTTAATGACATGATGAAAATAATTGTGACTATAGTTGCCGATTCCAAACCACCCGCCCGCGAGATTGTATACAACTAACTGCTGACATTATAAACATTTAATTTACATAATTTTCATAGTATACGGCTTAAACACGTAGAAAATTTCAAGCCGTCCTATACAACATAAATTATGTAAATTAAATGTTTATAATAGAAATTTCCACTTACTTTGTGTCGACATTTTCTACGTGTTTCAAGCCGTAAACAACATAAATTATGTAAATTAAATATTTATAATAGAAATTTCGACTTTGTGTCGAAATTTTCTACGTGTTTCAAGCCGTATACTACATAAATTATTTGTAATACTCACGATAGTTTTAATTTTCATATTTAATTTACATTATTATACATATAATAAATGCGTATTCCCTATTATATAATAAACTGAAATTAAATCTTTCAAAATATTTCAGGTAAACGACCAAATATTCCCGCAACTCGTTAACGGCTTCCTAGACACGAACCCTGTGATTCGTGAGCAAACTGTGAAGTCCATTATATTCCTCGCTCCTAAACTCAACTACAACAATATCAATGTAGAAGTGTTGAGACACTTCGCCCGGCTGCAAGCCAAGGATGAACAGGGCGGTATAAGGTACAGTAACATTAGTATCTTAAAATACACAAACTTCTGGAAACTTTCCAGTTGGCGCAGTGGTTTCCGCCCTATGCGCCGTGGGCCCTGGGTTCGATTCCCGGCAGGAGCACAAATTCCCAAGGGATGTTTGTGCTTCTGGTTCCAATGTGTGTGTGATATGAATGTTTCCGGCACCCATGAACTTCATAAGTCTTTGAACTTAGTGTGGAGCTGTGAGTGTGAATGAGTTTTCGTTTGCTATCCTACTTATATTATAAATCGGAGTTTAGAAAGTTTGTGTGTAATTGTGCAAGTGTGTAAGTATGTTTGTTCCCTCTTCACGCTCCAACGGCTGAACGGATTTGGATGAAATTTGGAATGTACATAGCTTATACCTAAGATTAAGACATAGGCTACTTTTTAACTTGATAATAGCGGGCGCAGCCGCGGGGCACGGCTAGTTAAATATACTTATTTGGTACTATGTATATATATACATTATTATACATTCGGAAAACATGACGTCGCTTTTATACATTTCACGTTCACTGAAATCATTTATTTATTTATCTATAAGATCACCAACATAGTGTACATCAAAACATTCACAACAGCAATAATAGTTGAACTATAATTGTTTAGCTTAGTTGTATGACTATAATATCTCGTACGACTATATTGTACGTAACTATATATTTAATGCATAAAAACAAGTGTGATAAAAAATTGTGCATAAAAAATGATACGCTTGTGAATTAATAAATTTAAAAAATAAATACTTTGTGGACTTGTATATCATAAAAAAACAACCGAAACCAAGAAATGAAGCCATCCTTGGACATAATAGCGTTTTCTTGCCGGTGATCGAACCCGCAGTAACACAGTAGGCAAGGAGCTGCGAATCGCCAACAAGATCTCCAACTAATTCGAAATACAGCCACACTTACTAGATCTATGCACTTCTATTTAAATGTATTGACCAAATGATGGTCATAGCAAATAGGACACTTCAATTTAGGTCAACTACTGTTTTTATTGTTTTGCGCCATATCTATTAAGATCATTCACCCGGCTGTTATAATAAATGAATAAACTGATTTGTGGCAGAGACTGATTACAGACTTAAAAAACGTAGGCTGAAAACATTCTTCGCGTGTCGGCCTAATTGCCCACTAAATATGATCTTTAACCTTTAAACGAGCAATTCTTGTATATATGTATATGTATATACATAATCTAAATCTCGGAAACGGCGTCAACGATTTTCATGAAATTTAGTATGCTAATAAATCGATCTAGCTAGGTCTCGTTTTTAGAAAACGTCGTTTTATCCGTGTTTTCAGGCAATAAAAAACTGCTACAATATCATTAGAATACATAGGTAAATCGGGCGGTCCCGAAACCAGAAGACCCCGGTTCGAGTCCAGATGATCTTCTTTCAAATATTTTTTTATCAAAAATATTCCAGGTACTTTCTTAATTTAAATTGAGAAGTTTTTTAGCAAATTTAATAAGCGGCGTGAACAATAAGTCTGCCAATTTTATTCGGACTTCTTGATAATCACATATCTAAGAAAATTAATTAAATATTATCGATGAAATTAATATGGAAGAAACAGTGGTGAATGAATTAGGTTTTTAAATTGGAAATATTCTGTCTACCGTCTTGTGAAAGGTGCATGTTTAACATCCATTGGTATAGTAGAAGGGACCCGGAACACAACTTTTCTCCTCAAGGGAAAATTGTGCTACTGGTACTGGTTGTGATTGTGTGTGTGATGTGAATGTTTCGTCGTCGACACAAGTCATAGAACTTTTTGTAAGGTTGTGAGTGTAAAAGCGTTTTAATTACATCTATCCGTCTAACTAGGTATGTACAGGCAGGTATACATGAGTGCAGGCTATATCATGATGTTCACTACCTGATTTACCTCGCTCGCTCTTCTAAAAGAAACTGGTTATGATCTCGACATTCTGTTTGTTCCAGAACAAACACTACAGTATGTCTCGGTAAGGTTGCAGCACACCTACATCCACAGATCCGACAGAAGGTTCTAGTATCAGCATTTGTCCGAGCGACTCGTGACGCCTTCCCGCCGGCGAGGCAAGCTGGTGTTCTAGCCCTTGCGGCTACCCAGCAGTACTTTTTGCTGGCTGAAGTCGCGAATAGAGTACTGCCAGCTTTATGTCCACTCACTGCTGATCCAGAGAAACAGGTAACACATGTTTTCAGTAACTTCTGGTTATGAGTTTTGCCGCGAAAGTGAAAAAATGCTGTTGTTGATTTTTTTAATTTTCCAAAACCTGTGACTCTTGGAGTGTGTAATAATAGTGGATTATTAACCGTTAATACTTAATGAACGTGCATAAGTGTAGGCAAATCATACATAGTTAAAAAACGATTTTCACCTTCGCTCCAAAACTCCAATAGAAGTGGCATGACTATGACTGGACCTTGACTGTTTTACTTGACTTTGACTGTGACTTGTGACTAGGACTTATAATATGAAATACACTTAAAATATGATATTATTACTTGATACTGGCTAAATGCACAAGATTGCGAAGCCAAAACTAAGAAGAAAAAAAAACTTCTGGTTATACAGGGTAATAGAGTAAGATCCCAGGGCCACCAGACGTCACGTATTTTCTGACGAAGGAAATGTGGACGAATGAGTAGTGTTAGTATGTACTAAGAACGCATGCCTACCTGCTAGCTTGCTTAGACGGCCAATTTTCAGATATCAGATAATTAAGGTACATAAAACATTACTTACCTCACGTAAATTCTCCAAGCAGATTTTTACGTATATTTTAGGCAATATCCTTAAATCGTCTCGATGACATACGCGGATTATATATCTCCTCACTTTGACGTTTGCAGGTTCGCGATGCTGCGTTCAGAACTATAAGGGGCTTCCTTGGCAAGTTAGAAAAAGTTTCAGAAGATCCTAGTCTCAAAGAAGGAATGGGTAAGAGCTTTCTTACTTCTTTCAAATATTTCCAGGACGGACAATTTTTATATTCACTATCTAATCTAGTACCTTAAATCAAGCAATTCTTGTTTTTATATAATCTGAATCTCGGAAACGGCTCCAACGCTTTTATTGACATTTAGTGTGCAGGGGGTTTCGGGGACGATAAATCGATCTAGCTACGTTTTATTATTAGAAAACGTCATATATATTTCGTCCAGATACTAGTATTGATGTACAGAACGGACACTCTCCTGCCTTGCACCTCAATCACGCCGATCAGTGGTCAGATGGGAATGATCTTAGCACGCACACATTTGAAAGAGCGTTTTCTTTATTCGATTTAGACAAACTTTTGACCACCATCTCACCTAATGGTAAGCGACGATGTGGTCAACGATGGAGCAAGCCAGCCCAGTAGATACCTATCCAATCGTGAATTGAGATGACTCCCGTAATGTACCCATCAGGAACACCGACTCTCGCGTATACGGACGATCACTGTTCTTGTGTGACGTTGATATGCAACATTAATTGTATGTAGTGGCCGGGGTTTGCTGCCACATTGCCTCGTCCAAAATAGCGCAGGCATAGTTGCTTGTGTTTTATTGTGTTGTGTACAGACAGCAACACTCACACCGATGCACGATACCAAGAGGACGTGCGCGGGTCACACATTTGTAGAACCGCATTTGAATCTTGTCGGTTATTATTAAAGACTAACGCAGCGAGATGTAATGAATAGATTTATAGACGAATACAATTGCTTTCAAAACTAACTAGAAGCCATAAATGTTTGTATCAATAACGGGATATTTACCATGTATTTCGTTTGTTTTGAGTTTCCGATATTTGATTTCGGCGCTATTACTCTGTGACTATGGTGCTTGCAACAGTGTTGTTGTTGCAACAAATTTTTAAGCAACAATGGTAGCTTAAAAACTTATAAATACGAGTCGCCTATCTACATACCTACGCATGTTTATATGCATTACGCTGCGATCTATTATAATCTCTCACACAAGACATTCTATTCATCTTGCTCATCCATTTCATGGTGAAAATTGTCGCATTAGATAAAAGAAAATTATTTTTTTCTCGGAAGTGCAAGATTAGTAGCGATCAACAATTTCCACAACAGGAAGTTGCCTCGCTCTGCCAGTCCGCTGTCAACGCTCATAATGCTTCGGTCTCATCACATCGGTTTCGGTCAAACTATGTAGTCTAGTTCTTTACAAGTTTTTATTTATGTCGATCTGTAATCAAATATTGCAAGCTAAATTAGACCCACTTCCCGATGTCCGATTGAACTTAAAATCGGTGACAATTCAAAGCTATGGTACCATGGACCTGGTCTGATGATAGAGACGTAAGGTGGCCATAGGAACTACTGAACTAAACAAGATAAACCCATCGAGTTTGAGCTCATTTAACGTCTGGACAAGCTCTCTGGTTATATAAACTTTTTGGTCCTTTTTTTATTTACAACTGGTAAAAGCTTTTTATCATCAAGTTTAAAGTGAATAGGTATCTAGGCAAGCATGTTACATCTTCGGCCGCATCTTCACTCTCCATCAGATAGTGGTCAAATGCTTGCCTATTTAGTATAATATAGTAGTGGTTACTTGACAAGACTTTTTACTGTCTGAAAGGTTTTTTGGAATACTAAATTCGATTGACATCGTAATATTAAAATCAATAACTGTATTTCTACTTAATTCGTTATTATTATTTTTGACATTGTATTTTTTAATTATTTTATTGACATTTAACTATATACTTAATTTAATATCAATAATTATATTGTATATTAATTTTAAATGTTATTTCACATGCCAACACATGGCAAAATAGAAGGACAATTCAACCATGAAGACCAATATTTATACTCTATTTTGTGTGAAATATACTTATTTCATCAAAAGAGGTTGATTTTAAAAATGTTTTAAAAGTATTTCTTGTTTAATGTTCTTGTTGTTTCCGATAGAGGCCGACGTGCACACGGCGACGCCGTCTCTAAGCAACGCCGCGGCCACGTGGGCGGGGTGGGCTGTGAGCGCGGTCACCTCCAAGTTCTACCGCTCGCACTCGGACACGGCTCGCGTCCAGCACCCCAAGTCCATGCTCTCCAAGCCCGGCTCGCTCGGTGAGTACTCACTGTTGAGATAAACTACGATAACTGATAATCTAATACCTATAAACGAGCAATTTTTGTATATATATACAAGAATTGCTCGCAAAAACGTAAAAAAAATCGCGTTTGTTGTATGGGAGCCCCTTAAATATTTATTTTATTGTGTTTTTTAGTATTTGTTGTTATAGCGGCAACGGAAATACATCATCTGTGACTGTCTAACTATCACGGTTCATTAGATACAGCCTGGTGACAGACGGACGGACAGCGAAGTCTTAGTAAAAAAGGAGGAGGTACTCAAGTCGACAGTTTTTTTTTTGTTAGCTCATAACTTCTCTCCACGTGAGCCGATTTCGAAAAATTTTTTTTTAGCTTTTAAGATGTTGCTTTCTAATTGGTCCGATTTCAATTTGAGCAAGATCTGATCAGTAGTTCTTGAAATATCGTCAATAATGACTATTTTGTGGACTACTTTGACGATGTTCTCGTTTACCCGACATCAAAAGTTACCTCATGAAAAATTTGATTAAGATCTAATCTCTAGTTTTTGCGGTGAAGCGGTGAAGTCGGTTTTTTTAAGCTTTGCTTGCGTTTAATTATTACTAATTAAAATTCTTAATCTATGTTGTGGTACACACAACGTCCTCCGCGGGTGAAGGAACTTCAGCATTCGATGTCCTGGGCTTTTGTAACCAGCTTGAGCCAGCCGTTTTTATGATGTCGTCTGTCCATCTTGTGAGCAGTCTTCCCCTGTGGCGTTTGCCACTTGGGCCTC
Source organism: Lomographa bimaculata (assembly GCA_948107665.1). Taxonomy (NCBI): domain Eukaryota; kingdom Metazoa; phylum Arthropoda; class Insecta; order Lepidoptera; family Geometridae; genus Lomographa; species Lomographa bimaculata. The sequence goes on from OX403603.1 coordinate 9,718,722, forward strand.
TCCATTCATCAGATAATAATAGATTATCATATAGACATTTTTATTTTATTACCTACTGTTTTAGATCCGCCACTTCTGGGTTGTGACTGAAAATCAGCGCCTAGTGTCACGCATGTTACACATTACAATGCTGAGTCACCTTTTGGCACTTTTTTTGTTATGTTTAATTACCTTTGTAAGCTGTTTTTGTTGTCTATTTTGTTACAAGCTTTTATTTAGCTTGCACTGTATGTATGTATGTTTGTTCGGGTGGAATCTTGCAACTCAATTTTGAAGCAGATATCTTCAACCGATTGAGCTGAAATTTTGTATTCACGTTTAGTTTGGATGACAATGCATGGTTAGCTGTGTGACGTCATTCTAAGTCCAACATGGCGGAACACACAAAATGGCGGACGAGTAATTTTTAATGCACTCCTACAATATGGGTATCAAATGAAAGGGCTTGCTGAGAATAACTCGAAAAATTAGGTGACGTCACTTTAAATCCAATATGGCGGACTTCTAAAAGCTTGTCTTTAAAAAAGTTTTTAACAAGTAACTTATTATGTTTGTTTATCTTGTTCATAGTGGCAAATAAATGTATTTCATTTCGATCGAGAGTGTATATTCTTAGCTGTTTGGTGAAAATCGATACAGCCGTTTTATATAGATAATAGATAGATCGTCAGGGATATTTACAAAAGGTTGATTTTGCTGCTTTTATTGATACAGAACAACCATCGTCGAGCAGTATGTCCACGACTACGTCATCGGTGACATCGATGACGTCACTAGAGCACAGCGAATCTGCGTCCGATTACGATCCCGAACATTGGGACATGGCAGCTTGGGGTGAAATAGACTCCAGCGCAGGTAAGAATTATAAACGCTTTCACACTTACAGCCCCACACTTAGTACTTGTGTTGTGAGTGCTGAAAACATTCACACCACACACAAACAATCACTAGAACCAGAAACACATTTTCCTTGGGGAAAAGATTAGTGTTCCTGCCGGGAATCGACCCCTGCTTAGAAGGCGACCCTACTTAGCCAATAGGCAGTTCAATGCGTGCGACTTCCATCACAAACATAAACGCTTTCATACTCACAGCCCCACACTAAGTTCGATGACTTGTGTCGTGGGTGCCGGTAACATTCACATCTCACACACACAATCACGACCAGAACCAGAAACACAAATTTTCCTTGTGGAGAATATTTGTGTTCCCGCCGGGATTCGAACCGAATACCCCTGCTTAGAAGTCGAACGCTCACCCAACAAAGCTAACGGGCAGTTCAAATAACTTATCATCAGGTATGATAGTGGTCAAACGAACCTATTAAGTATTAAAAGAAAGTCCGGGTCCGTGAGTGAGAATGTAAACGCTTAAACATAAACGCTTTCACACTCACAGCCCTACACTAAGTTGGATGACAATACAATACAATACAACTCTTTATTAACACCAATAATAAAAAAAACAGAAAATAAATTACTAATAAATAGGTACAATAGGCGGTCTTATCGCTAAGAGCGATCTCTTACAGACAACCTTTGGGTGGAAAAGAATAATATAGATAAGCAGGGATGGTGGTGTGGTAAAACTGAGACTAAGTACTAAACAAACTACATAAACACTACGTATACATATAGGTACACATTTCATTATCCTAATACATATACCATAATAAATATAATACATACACTTGCATAAAAAAATTAATACATACAAAAACACCCATTCAAGTGAGCAAAAAAAATTATACTTATTCTACGCTGTTACGACTTGTGTCGTGAGTGCTGGAAACATTCACATCACACACACAATAACACCAAATACTTAAACATAACGCTTTCACACACAGCCCCACACTACGTTCGACAATTGTGTCGTGGGTGCCGAAAACATTCACATCACACACACAACACCAATTACAACAATGCGTTTGCATTCGTACAGGTACAGGGGCAAGCTTAAAGTCTCCGCCCAGTAGTGGCAGTATTCAAGCGCCGGGGCTGGCGGCGCTTTGTGAAGACGATTGGGACAATGAGGAGTGGGGGACTTTGCAGGAGAATCCGGTATGTGTGCTTGTGAGAGTTTGAGTATGCAATTTTTACACACTTTATATTACCTTCACTTGTATGTTTGTAACCGACTCCTTTAGCCGCGATTTTGACCCACTTTAAACAGATAGGTCAGATTTCATTCAAACTTTGTAGATTTATCAAAGACCGATGACAATACACTAATTTGATAAGATTATTACATTATCCAATTTGCAAAAAAAAAGTTGTTAAAAAAAACTAAAAAACACGCTTTATATAGAAAACCAAACTAAAAAGTAGAAAATAAATTTGAATTAAGAATAGTGTAAAAATGTTTAATAAATATAAATTAATAATAGTGTAAATAAGAAAAAAATATTTTATTAAAAAAAAAGCGTGGAGTGCTTTCTAAGATATTATCGAAATGATAATCCTTCTTCTCATATCTGTCAATGAAATATTGATAACTATTGACACCAAGCACCCCACGCTTTTTAAAAATAAAATATGTTTTTCTTATTTACACTTTTATTAATTTATATTTATTAAAAAAAATTACACTATTCTTAATTCAAATTTATTAAAATTAATGTTTTAATTTGGTTTTCTATAATATAAAACGTGTTTTTTTAGTTTTTTTTTTAACTATTATTTATTCTGTGCTGATGACTAGTCGTATTTAGTAACAACAAAAGATGCAGTTTTCATATTCCGACAATACATACTTAAGTGTCTAATCTAAATTGTTAGAATCTAGAATCGCATCCGCGATCGGACTTTCTACGACGGCGCTATCATGTCTGTATTTAATTTGACTTCCCCGTCGTACCCAGTTATCGCAGTAGACAGTCGCTCTCTGCGCCGTGGGTCCTTGGTTTGATTCCCGGCAGGAGCACACATTCCCTTCCAAGGGAAATTTGTGCTTCTGGTTCTGGGTGTAATGTGTGTGTGATGTGAATGTTTCCGCCACCCACGATACAAGTCTTTGAACTTGGAGTGCTGTGAGCGTGAATGTGTTTGTTTGTTTTTTTGTATGGCTTGAGAAAATGCTAATCATCTCCCCTATTTAATTAAATAAAAATAAATTAGTAAGGCAATTTAATTATATTTAATTAAATTTTGCCAATTTTTATGTTATCTATTACAGAAAATTTGAAAATTGCCCATAATCCGTTACTAGTTTCAATATGACACGTAAATTGTCGATCAGGGCGCCAAAGCGGAACTAGTGAGTCCGTCAGAGACGTGGAACAACTCGCAATGGACGGACCCGACGGTGGCGGTGAACAACGCGAACGCCACGTACGTAAGGAACGTGAGCGGAGCGCGGCTCGAGCATCGACCCGCCGCCCACCAGAACAGCAACGACTCGCTCGGCGGCTGGGAGGACGGGGAGTTCGAACCTATAGAGGAAAACGCAGACGGTAAGGCTTTACCCCACTACCCTCTGCCGGCACTCCGTATACGCGATGGCGCCTAAATAAAGAGACGCAGCTATGCAAGTCATATAGCTGCGTCCCTTTTTATTCAACCAACATCATATATGTGAAGTGCTGGCATCACTACATCATGCGCATTGAACACGCTACTAACCTGTGTTATGGTTGAGGATAGAAAAATGTCGAGTATCCCGCTGAAGGTCTATGAAAAATAGACCGGTTTGGGATTGATTTCAAATCCAATTCGTTTTTCTATCCTAAACTAGAGCATTTTCTATTTCGCTCCGCCCAAATGTTTCTTACTAATGACTCATTCTATCATATAATTTTGTCAATGTTTCTTTAGGCCAGGGATGGCGACAATTAACGAGTGGAACGCAGAGAAATAAAGTCGGCACGCAACAAGTCATGTTGGATACAAATTTTAACATTCATTGAATTTTGTGACCGGGTGAGGATACATTTGAGAGTGCTTAGAGTTAGCGCTCGCTTCGCTCTCGCCTTTGTATGAGATATTGTTGATGTTTATGTATTTAAATCGTGGTTATGATCTGGTATCCTTTATTTTTTATTATCACTAGTCAGACAGAGCTCTGATTTTTGCGCTAGCTTCGCTCGTACCTTTGTACTGTAATTTATTTATGAGCATTAATTTCGATTTCTTTGTGAGCAAGTTTGATGCACCTAGAGTTTGTTTAAAATGATTGTTATAAAATCGGGGTAAAGTATACATTCTCCTATTAAACCCCGACACCTCACTGCTACATTTGTTTAAATATTGTACATTAACATTATAGGGTTCGCTATCCCTGCCCTAGACTGCCCATATTATTATTTAGTAATGACCATCACATTGCAGGGCAAAGAACTAAACACCTACCCTCATACCAAAAAATCTAAAAATGTTTTTAAAATAGTCGTTTTGTCTAGTATCAGTAAACGTAGTCTCAGTAAATGCTTATTGTCTTGCATGAATTTAGCAACCAAACGTAATTAGTTTGCTAGTCATTAACCCCATTTGCACCGCATTCAACCTTAACCTTCAAACTGTTTAGACGTTATTAGAAGTAAATTGTTTCACAGAAAACAACGCTTCAAAAATGGACGAGATGCGGCGAAAGCGAGAAGAGCGAAAGCTTCAAAGACAGCGCGAGATGGAAGCGCGACGCACGGCACGTGGTCAAGGGCCTATGAAGCTAGGGGCCAAGATAGCAGCACCGCCCCCCTTCTAACCCCCACTCTAGTGACGACTTGAGCTCTTCTATTGACGTCTCGTTCCTGAACGGAAGTATTAAATAGTGCTATTCGCTCTTCTGCGGAGGAATAGGAAAATCTCTCGGCTCTCAGCTTCTTTTCTTCTCCAATTGTCAATAGTATCCGAATTGTCTTATATTTTGTCTATCTTTTCAGAATTGTAACACAGCTTCCTGTCGTTTTGTAAAAATCCGAACTCTGCCTGTATTTAATAGCTTACTATTTAATATTTTTAGTCAGACTGCCATTGTTGTCTACCGAAATGCGATGTGAAATTAATCTTATGATTATTGAAATAAAGATTATTAATGAATAATGTCGTATTAGACTGGCGGTTGAGATTGTAAACTAAATTGGTGTTTTTGATATTCTATGGACCTTAATTGTATATCATTCTTATGGCAAAACCATAAAATCTTTCATTGACGTTCCAATGTATTTAGTTGTAAGATACTGGTTTATTTATTTATACACACTCCGATTTATTGTCATTCACATATCTTACTAAGTTGAATAAAGTAAAAGAGATGCAATTTGATATCTTGGTTCGTTTTACTTGTAAGAAACTTACCCTTACTTACACAAAATAAAGAAAAATAGAGATACTACGCATCTCACAATCATCCACTGACATTCGAAGCACGTGGCCGATTGTTAGGTACTGATTGACAAGGCCTGTCAGGGTGACCGTCGGTCTCGGTTGTTAGTCGTAAGACAACAGTCGTTAAGCCATGTCGGACGCCTTCAGGCAGCCTGAAAATCCAGACACTATAGGACTGCCCACTAGTGCACGCAGGTAGCAACCATCAGGGACATTGTACTTTTAGGACTGCCCACTAGTCTACGACTAGTGCACGCAGGTAGCAACCATCTGGGACATTGTTCTTCTTTTAAAAATGTAGTAATAGTGTTTTTGAGTATCATCATCCAATTTAATCGACTTAAAAATCAGTTAGTTTGTTCAAACTGTAGGATCAAACGACTAAAATCTAAAAAGAAGTTGGCTATCACACTTCACACAAATATTATAAATCCGAAAGTTTGTGTATAAGTATGTTTGTTTTCGCATTACGTTATAACGGATCTACGGATATGAATAAATGGAATGTACATATCTACATAGGAAGATATAAGATATGTACATTCCACATCCAGTGTTAATCACAGGATTAACACTTCTTACACGCTGGCGAAGCCGCGGGGCACGGCTAGTTGAATATAAGATTAAGGTTTTGAGAATAGGCATCGTTCCTGATGGTAAACGTCACTTCTACCTATACATATTAAACATTTGCAGCGTCTTACACCGAATGCTCCTCATATTACTTACCTATGCCCGTTTTTTTTTTTATTCGTTATAGACAAGCGTTTGACCACTATCTCACCTGATGGTAAGCGACGATGTGGTCGACGATGGAGCAAGCTTGCCTAGAAGATACCTATTCACTTGTGACTTGAAGACTCCCATATTGTACTCATCTGGAAACACCGACTCAGGGAAGGTGTTCCATTCCTTTGCGTTTCGCATAATAAATGTAGAAGCCTTCCTTTTCGTAAAGTTTACCAACTATTTCACGCCCACAGCCAACACTCGAAGACTTGTATCGCGGTAAGATAGTCACTGTATCGATCGCATGTACCGGTAACATTCACATAACACACACAACTGCAACCAGAAATACGAGTGTCTTTCACAAGTAGAAAGTGTATTCCGACCGGAACCCAACCCGGCACCCACAGTGTAGACGGCGACGTGTAGAACAACTGTACCAGACAGTCATTTGAATAAATACTTGAAAATACTGCCCGTTGGCTTCGATTCCTGCTGGGAACACAAGTTTTCTCTCCAAGGAACATTTGTTTCCGATTCTGTGTATGATTGTGTGTGGTGTGAATGTTTCCGACACCCACGACACAAGGATTTGAACTTAGTAAACTCTCCCCAAGGAATATTTGTTCCTGATTCTAGGTGTGGTGTGAATGTTTCTGGCACCCACGACACAAGGCATTGAACTTAGTGTGGGGCTGTGAGTGTAAAAGCGTTTATGTTAGAGTTTATACTTGTCGTTCGAATAGAAGCTTAAGTAGGTGTACATGAATGAAGTGGTAGTAGGATTAAACAAATGACTTGCGGCAGAGTAAGGGCCAAAACTGCGTTAAGCGGACACTGACGCGGTTCTATACAAAAATGCACGCGCGGGTCCACGCGACGTTGCACTTTTGTATGGAACCGCGCGGGGCGTCCGCTTAACGCAGTTTTGGCCCTAAAATGATTGTGCAATACTACAATACATGGATTTCGGGCGGTGGATGCTCAAGTGTCTACAGAACATAAGATGAATAAACGAAATTTAAGCGACAATTCCGCCGTTCTAAAAACTTCGTAAAGTTAAAATATTGCGTCAGTCGACGCTGCGTACGGTGATACATTGTTGCAAGAAAAAGTAAGCTGTGTAGAATAGAGATAAGACATACATTGTTTTAGTTTGTTTATAATGACGTACATGTATGTTTCCACAATTGTATAGGTTTTAATAGGCACACTTATTTCGTGATGTTTGTGTTAGACCCGAAGTCTATTTTTTTTTAGGTCACTGGTGCATTAGGAATAAAACAAACACATACAAGCAGAAATGTTTAATAAGCTTTCTATGAATGTTAGTTACAAAAACTGCAATATTTAAATACATTAACCCAACAACTTAACAATGAAACGCAACTAAAATATAACATCATTATGTTAGTAACTAGTTATTTTCAAAAACAATAACAAAACTAAAGCTTTACACGTTCGTGTTAAACGTGTAAAGTATATAAAATGTATCTTTAAGTACAATAAAGTAAATCGACGAAGCGAGGCAAATTATAATATTCTAAACTTATGTGCTAGGACATCCATTATCAATTGACCACCCTATCAAATGAAGGTATCAAACAATTTGATGTCTAATTTTGATAGGTAGAAAAATTGACCCTGCAACTGTATTCATACAAACAACCGAGCAGAAATCACAATACATACAAACTTATTTCATAAAAAACTATGAATATTTAAAATGTAATTAAACAATGGATTACTATTTTATTACATATGTATTCGTAATATCAATTTGTTACACATTGAATTTAAAAGATTCAAACGCGCGAAGCCATAAGTGAAAAACAATGCGCGTACGCTGCCTTTTCTATCTACACGCGATTAAAAACAATCCAGCAAATGTTTGTTAACTTTTTTATTACTTTGCAGAAGACAATCAATAAAATGGCTAAAGAATATACATTGTCTGAACACTTATATTTTATTATTGACATATAGCGGTCACAATCACAAGGACTAAATACGAAGTTAGTGATACAAATTCTACTCACAAACCGTGAATTCTATTTATGTTTAAAATTTTATCTATGGCAATGATATTTTGTCTCCACTGTTCTAAACTTCTCTATTCAAAATGTCGAAATTAGAATTGAGTTGCTCTTTTTTTTTTTTGGATTAGCATCCACCAAATAGTAGCGGAACAAGCGGCATCTCGACTGCTTTCGACATTTCCAATTGTACAAAATAAACATGTTAGCTTCGTTCCACTTGTGTCCGTAGATGAGCGGCCAAGTTAAAATAGTTTGTACAGTCCTATAGCTAAGTGTGAAGATGCGATGGCTGGCGAAGGCGGGTGCTGTGATGACGGCTCGGCAGGTCGTGTCTACTTACAGTTTGGAGCGCAGGTCGGACGTCCCAGCGGCTAATTGTCAGGAAGGATCCTCGAACCTAGAATAATAATAAAATTCCTTTAGAACAATGAATAACAGAAGGAGCCACTGGCTCCAGAAACACAATTTCACTAGTTCTGTAAAAAGAAACGTTTACACACTCAGCCCCGCAATTAATACTAATGGCTTGTAATTATTGGGCAGTGTATATAATAGCGGGTGAAAGATACATTCAAATCACAAACACAATCGGGTCTACTGGTGGAGACATTCCCGTTCCTTTCACACTCGCAGCCCCACACTAAGTTCGAAGACGTCGTGTCGTGGTTGCTGTTCTACGCTAAGGCATTATCGATGCCATCTATGATGATAAATAAACAGTAGACAAACTTATTTTTATTTACCTCATGTTCATAGCGTTAGAGTTTCCAGGCTCCATCTTGTAGCCGAGTGTTTCATAGAACTTTATCAGCTTATCCTTGCAATCTAACGACATTTTATAGCATCCCAGCTCTTGGGCTAGCAGTGAAACCGTGACGACGATTCTGTAAATAATAGAATTGGATTTTAAACTTTATTTCTACTGGATAGGGCACATAATGACATAGCATATATAATACTTACAGTTTACCCAGCTGCTTTCCTCTATAGGTGTCGTTGACAACGACATCTTCAAGTCGACCGCGCTGAAAGTTAAAGAAATATTTAATATTTATGTTTATATACTCATTTTTCTAAAGGTTTTCTTCGATTATTGAGTCCCCTGTATGTATTGCTACATTTTTAGCTTTAACCTATTAGTATCTTCTACGCAAGCATAACACATCGTCAACCGCATCATCACTTTCCAGCAGGTGATCAGGGTACGTATATCGGCGCGCAAGAACAAACAAACAAAAGCATTCACACTCTCAGCCCCACACTAAGTTCATAGTGTATCGTGGGTGCCGGAAACATTCAAATCACACACACATTACAGCAACAAATATCCCTATAGGAAGAATTTATTGTTATGTTGTTGAGAAACGGCTTCCATTTAGATCATTTGATCAAAATCATCGAGCCAAGATTTGAGAAGACTAATGTACGCTCTTCGGGATTAATAATTTACGTCGACCAACTTTACGATCAAATTCGCATCAACACTTTAATAGTAAAACGAATCAAATACTTACGACAGAGCAGTTGTGGATGAACTTCTGCTCTATGGTGAGGGTCGCAGCACCGATAAGTTTCGAAATGCGGGTGTCTTCGATCACGGTGACGTAGTAGCCGCCCGACTGCTTCATCTTTGTGAATCGGTCTGAAACAAATCCATTATATACAGTAAAAAAAAAAAAAATCACGACTTTAGATCGATAAAAATGTTCTATTTTAACCGACTTCAAAAAAGGAGGGGGTTCTGTATTTTCAACTGTATTTTTTTTTACATGTGTTACCTCAGAACTTTTTTAGGTAGCCCGATTTTGTGGATTCTTTTTTTTATTTCAAAGCTGGTGCTTCCCATGTTCTCTCAAAATGTCTTTATAGAGTTTGATTCTGTTCATTATAGCATCAGTAGTTCAGCATCATTTTTTGATGTCATTTCCTCGATGCCATCAAGAAGTCAAGTTTTTTTTTTATTGATGATGCGTCATCGCAACATAGTTATTTGTATTATAAAAACGGCACGTTCACCAATAAAGGTTTGCCATCTCTGTCCTAGGCTCTGAATTCTATAGCATCAGTTAGCTGGTCATTATCCATGAGTTTCTTGGTTCGATCGAAACTTTAGAGGTACAGCACGTTTTTTATGCAAGATGAGAGGCATGCAATTGGCCGCTATCTCACATCTGATGTAGATTTACCATGCCGACTGCGCGGGCGTGGTTGTATAGAAGCCTTTTCCATTCCCTCTAAACTTGATCTCAAAATAACAAGACGATGACGTTAGCTACCATCCCTTTGTTTTTTCCTTCCTAAGGGATGGTCGCGTTTCTGGTTCTAGGTGTAATTGTGTAAGTACTTCCGGCACTCATGATACAAGTCTTTGATCTTAGTATAGAACTGGGAGTGTGCACGTGATTGTTTGCTTATAGTGTTATTGTTTTTTTTGTTATCATTGATACGCTAGCGTCACCTGGTGGCAAGTGATATTTTGGTCGAATATGGTAAACACTTAAGACACCAGTAAGTTAAGTACTACCTATTAGTTTTTCGCTAGTCGTAACAATTTTATAGGTAAATGCATTACTGCTTCAAAGTCCTAAGATGTGTGTCACAAAAAGACGACTTAAAAACATTTTGTGAAAGGTATGTTTACCAAGCGTGTTAAAGTTAGCAGACTATGTACAGTTGTGTAACTAAGCATGTCTTGCACCTCTATTACACCTCCTTGAATACAATTACGTTTGTACAAATAGCACCTTACATATTTATATGAAAGATCATCACTTTTGCTCGACCTTTTAAACCTACTTCAAAAAAGGAGGTTTTCAATTCGAATGTATGTTTTTTTATGTGTTTTACGCGATATCTCCGCCAATTATTAATCGATTTTAATGTTTTTTTTTGTTTGGTAGAGTATACTTCGGAGGTGGTCCCGTATAAATTTTATCGAAATCGGTTAAGCCAAAACCGAAACATAAGCGATGAAGTCGGTTTTTTTAAGCTTTCGCTTGCGTTTCAATTTATTATTTGATGTGTTCTGAATTGTCATGACAAAGGTTGTACTTATTATTTTTTATGGAAAATTCACCGGTTATTACACCCGTACGAAGCTAGTGCCGGTAGTAGGTAGCTAGTAGGTAATAAATATGTTGATTCTCGAAGATAGGTATTTTTTAGAATCACGACTCATTTAGGACGTAAAGAGATTTAACATAAACATAACATAACATAAACACTTTCACACTCACAGCTCCACACTAAGTTCGATGACTTGTGTCGTGGGTGCCGGAAACATTCACATCACACACACAATCACAACCAGAACCAGAAACACAAATTATCCTTGGGGAGAAAACTTGTGTTCCCGCCGGGAATCGAACCCGATACCCCTGCTTAGAAGGCGAACGCCACCCAAGTAAGCCAACGGGCAGTTCAAAAAAAGATTTAACATCTAATATCTCAGGGTGAGGACCGCAGTGCTTTGCCGCACAGAAGTTTGACCTATATACGTTCAAAACTTGGAGTGGCACTGTCCTGTAATGGACAAGCGTGACGTTTACCATCAGGGCAAGAGACTTTCTCGTCTCGTCTCTCAATGACCGAAAAAGACTTTCAGCAAAGCGTATCAAACTAGGTACGGCAACGCGATAACGGCAACATTTTATTTATTATAATTATTAATATTATAAATTTTTAGAGTGCCTTGTCAATCAGACATTTCACTGCTAATTCAATCTTGATGTAATTTGGCAGTATATTAGCTGCTGGAAAAACAAGGGCGTGAACTTATTATATAACGACGATTAATGCATTAAATATAGCAGTTAACGTATTGGTAGTTATCACAAAGACCAGGAACGACGAGAAACATAACAGAAAGGTCATTATCACACTGCGCTGGTTTAGCGAAGGTCACCCACATAAATGCCAATATATTTAGCATTCCGCACTCATAACCAGTTTAATGATAATTTTAAACCTTATAGAAACTGGCTACAATCATTTCGTAGTAAAGAAAAAAATATATCCAGAGAGCATTATATGTAGAGTCAATTTTAACGATCTTAATTTAGACATAGTAATAGATTGATCATTCGTAAATATTAGACCTGTAAAGCAATATGTCTAACTGTGATATGTCGTAATACCTATATTAAATGTTATAATTTTTTATTCCCAACATGACACACAACCTTATCCGCACAACCATAGTGTTTAGTGTTCCCGGCCCGCGACACAATTATATATTTTTTCCTTTAAAATTTGGCCTTCGCAATATTGTGAATTTAGCCAGTGTCAAGTAATAATACACATAGAAAAGAATATATTCTACCCGATAATACATGTCAAGTGTATTTCGTATTAAAAGTCCTAGTCACAAGTCAAGTAAAAGAGTATGGTCTAGTCATAGTCAAGTCATTCCCTAGTAAAGTGGTAAAAACTTTACTTGAACTTCTATTGGAGTTTTGGAGCGAAGGAAACTTTGTCTGATTTGCCTACACGTATGCACGTTTACTACGTATTTACGGTTAATAATCCGCCATTATTACACATTAACACTCGAAGAATCACAGGTTTTGGAGAATTTTACAAAATCAACAACGCCATTTTTTCACTTATTATTATAAATATTATTTTCAATTGCTGATTTTCCATACTTTTTTTATATTTGTTAAGTTAACTGTACACTGTAACACTGTACCATCTTTTAGTAAGATAATGTGGTCGAGGATTGAAAGTATAAGTATGTATAGTAAAGCCTAGATTGGACATAAAAACATTTACATAAACATAAAAAACATTTAGACAGACTTATTGGTAGCGAGCAGCTGACTGATTCAAAGCTTCAGAGCTTGGGTCATCGCCGCATGGTAGCCAGTCTCTCAGTTTTTTATCGGATACATTTCGGAGAGTGTGCTAAGGAACTGTACGATCTAGTTCCCCCATCCACGCTCTATCATCGGACAAGCAGACAAACTGCTAAGCCACACCGCTATATGGTGGACATTCCACAAATGCGCACTAAGCGTTGTGCTCCACATTCATTGTGCGAACCGCAAAGGAATGGAACTCCTTACCCGAGTCGGTGTTTCCTGATGAGTACAATATGGGAGTCTTCAAGTCACAAGTGAATAGGTATCTTCTAGGCAAGCTTGCTCCATCGTCGACCACATCGTCGCTTACCATCAGGTGAGATAGTGGTCAAAAGCTTGCCTATATTGAATAAAAAATTCTAATTAATCTATTAAAAAACTCATTACCATGTGCTACCAGTGAACTGAATACTCCTTTGGGTCGCGCAGTCGGGTAAATATATACATAATAATGCATTAAATTTTAAATATACATTTTTAAAATGAATTAAACAGGAGTATAAATAGCTTGAAAACTTTATCGCACAACAATTATTGATGGCTTATTGCATTCATACAATTACTTTATTACATCCAATAAATGTTTGTAATAACGTTTCAATAATGAGCATTTCTAGGTACTATTTTGTGAAAGATTAAATAAAATGGTACCTAGAAATCATCATCTTTAATATATTTATAATAAATGTTGCCTTGATTTAAAAAAAATATGTCAAGTTTTGAAAATTAAAATTCAGTTAGAATAGTTTAGTAAATTACGGATGATAAACGTAGAAGCAAAACGCCTTATATGTAGGTATGTCAACCATATAAGGATGACATTTGACAGTTTGTCTTGTTGTTAAGTGGTAAAAAGGCCACTCTATGACTGAACAGATTTAGATGAAATTTGAAATGTACATAGCTTATATCAAGATTAACACATAGGCTACTAATTTTACTTGATTATCGCAGGGCAACACGGGGCACGCCTAGTAACCAATATTAGACGCGCACGATTTAAGCGAAAACGGTTGTGTTAGTGTTTCCCAAAAACAAAGGTTTTCAAACATCCGGTAACAGAAAAGTGAAATGATCGAATATTATATAGATAGTTCATGCAGCATAGGATGGTTATATTATTATCTTTGAGTATAGATTTAAATAAAATATTTATGATTACATATAAATGTTCCTCAATTTTTTGTAGTATTTGTGTTATTATATTTTAAACCACAGTTGGCGCAATGGACAGGTGTCCGCCCTCTGCGCCGTGGGTCCTGGGTTCGATTCCCGGCAGGAGCACACATTCCTTCCCAATGGATATTTGTGCTTCTGGTTCTGGGTGTAATGTGTGTGTGATGTGAATGTTTCCGGCACCTATGATACAAGTCTTTGAACATAGTGTGGGGCTGTGACTGAATGCGTTTGTTTGTTTAAAGATAATATTTATTAATATTCAACACTATAATAGAGTAACAAAAAAATACAGCTATTTTATTTTCTGTAATATGTTCGAATGAATCATACTTTCTGGCTTTACAAAATCGATCATCAACAGTGCCCCTTTTCCTAAATAATTTATACATATCTCGGGTAAAAAAACACACACACGGAATGTGTGTGTGGGTACAAACATACAGAATGTGTGTGGGTACATATGCATACCTAGAAATACTAAGGATATATTACCGTCAAATTGCTTCCGTGAGACATTTCCAACACTGGTTAGCTGTCCAAGCAGTTGTAGGAAGCCCTTGTCATAGTCGGATCGCTGCAATGGCCTGACCACCATCCAGTCTTCTCCAGGCTCAGCTGCACTGATCTTCGGCTTGAATGTTGCTGGACTCTTGTTGAAGTCCAGACGTTTTAGTACCTCTGGAGGGTAGAGATACTCTGATGGTTTGCCATCCTGAAATAAAATAATATTATTTTACACTGTCTGTGACCCAGCTTCCGAAGACCTATATTGTGGGTACCGGTAACATTAACATCACAGTCACACACACAATCGCACCCTGAACAATAAGAAATTTCCATTTGGGAGAAAACTTGTGTTCTCACTGGAATTTGAACCGATACCTCCTGCTAAGTATTTATTTATTTATTTATAGAGGAGCAACAGGAAGCTGATATGTTTGTTTCCTAAACAGTATAATCTGGGAGTCTTCAAGTCTAGAGTGAATAGGTATCTTCTAGGTAAGCATCAGCTTCATCTTCAGCCCCATCATCACTTTCTATCAGGTGAGATAGCAGTCAAATGCTTATCTAACATAAAAAAAATAATGTCAATATCACACAGTGTTGAAAGTCATAACAGGTAACATTTCTAACAAAGTTTGTTTATTGATTTGCTACCAATTTTCAAGAAGGTAGGTAGGCACAACAAACTTTGCCAGCATTTGCCAGCAAATTCAATCCATTCTAGCATCATAAAACACATACACAACATTATTAATTCAACCAACAATTGCAGTTTTAATGAATTAGTTTTTTGGGAATAATTTTTTTTCTCTTTCGATTCTTGAGTTCATGGCCAAGAACCTTGAGGTAAATGAAAATAGTTTTGAACTTAATTTTATTAAGCCCCATTATATGTACCTACTTAAGTATAAATGTATGTATCTAGAACATTTTACTTGTAGGTATTGTTAATTGTTAGAAAACCTTAATACAATACCGAACACAATAATAAAATAATAACTATTACAGATAACAATCAATTTACACATTTATCAGCAAATGCTTTTACAATATTATCACTTAGAGATCTTTATCTTTTAGATTTACTTGCCTACCTATGCCCGATATATAAATGAAACATATCAAAAAGTTGAATTTTTTTATTAACTGTGATTTGATTTAATAAAAAATGCACAGAATAAAATACATTATCATTACTTGTATCGTAGTCAAATCACAAGCTATTAACATTGCAACTGATAAGCAGGGTCACGATCGCACATCGACGCGGCGATGTCAAGTTTTCGCGCAATATTTCTACATGAAGGTTAACCTCAAGTTTCTCCAGCTCACTGTAACTTCGGCAAGTTAACCTAGCTAGCTAGAAAATCTCTTCCTATAGCTCTTTACTTACCGCACTCACGCTGTTTTTTTCCATTCCCATTTTGCCAAGAATATTGTGGTGATTTATAGAATCATTTTGATTTGTCTAACGCAAATATGTACAGGGTACTCCGAGACACTCACACGCACACGGAATATATTATTAAAGTGGTTTACAGAACAGGCTACCACGCCAGCAAGCCACCAACCAACCCGTAATATTGTTACGTGGCTATCGAAATAGAATGTCGTTGTAAATTGAAAAATAAAGTGAAAGTAATTAGTAAGATCACCTTCCTTCAAGAATACAGCCAGTCAACAACGCTTTTGATTGTGATTGGTTATCATTTTGGTTGACATTTGGTGCCAATCTGCCAATCTTTACATAAGTCAGCTGCCCACAATTGCAAACCGCTGATTTAATAAACAATAAACTAGAATCGATCTCCTCGTAGTCGATTTCTCTCATGAAATCTAATACATCACTAATCTTGTTTTGCTTAATTTTGACAAAATTATATTTTGAGGTTACAATTAAGATTTTCTGCGACAAGATATTAGTTTTTATTGAAAAATATGTGTTAAAACGGTGACAATTACGTGTAAGAGCAATGTTACTATTTAGAAAACACCTATTGATAAATATTCTCAATAAACAACGGCAATTTTCTACTCTAAGTAAAACTGTGAACAAAGATGTTTATACGAGGAATATTTCTCCAGTTCTAACCACTACACATCGATATTTATTTTGGGAAAGACATAGGAAAGGCGGATATAATACTTCAGAGAAGATATCGAACTGGGAACACCTAAAGAATGGATTAAAGGAACTTAAACACGAATTCAAATTATTCGCTAAAGAAACCAAAGAATTATTCGAATCTGACCCAATTTTGATATCCAGACCAGGTAATCATTTCATTATTATTATAGTACCACTACGCTTACGTTATATCATATATATATGACAGACATATAATTATATGTCAGTCATATATAATCAAGATTAATAAAGACAATCAAAAGAAGCTATATTCATTATGAACATATTGTGGATAAATTGATTCAAAACAAGATGCTATTTAAACCTGACATAAGATAATTGATTTTTAGCTACCATAGGACTTTCACTATGGACTGCTTGTAGACTTCTTTTGGTCGTATTCACCTATTAAGCAGTGTGTATTGGGTTCGATTCCCAGTGGGTACACAAGTTTTATTTGCAAGGCAAATTTGTATTTCACATGCTCAGTGTGATTGTGTGTGTAATTTGAATGTTTCTAGCACTCACAACATAAGCTATTAAAGTTCACACTAAGTTTGAGGTGTGATTGTGAAAGCTTTAAAAAATTTTAGGTAAGTTTTAATAATGGGATATTTACCAAACAAAAAACATGGTAAATATTTCATTATTGACACAAATATTTATAATGGCATAGGATACCTTGGATAAAAGAGTAGTTTAACTTTTAATTGAAATGCATGGATGTTCAAAATTTTTTGTTTATGGTAAATTACTATGATTGTAGTAATTGAACTTATACCAAAAACTAGCTCAATTTGCAAGGATGTCACAATTTTATTGCTGTTTTGGCAAACTATTTTACTAAATAATTTAATAAGTCATTTGTAATTTACTAATAACAAATTACTTATCCCTAATTAGATATGCTGCCAAAATATAGTTTTACCAAAAATATAGGTGTAGCTATCTAATGTGGCCACAATAATTTAATTTATATCATTTAAATTGCCATTTTTTGTTTTTGCTCCAATATATAAATAATATAAAAAATGCCCCTAATACTGTTTATGAATATGAACTTATTCACGTATTTAGTTTAGACGCTAAATGCTTCTGACAGACATATTATGATTGGACGGAAAAACAAACTCTTGAACCACCACCATTTTTTTTAACGTGATAACGTTATAAATCGAACAACACGGCTGCATGCACGAAAAAGTGTCACGTTCCGCCTGAGCCTGAGCGTGCAAGCGAGAGCTCGGAACAAGCGAAAGAGAGGCACGATCGGCCTAAACTTCGATGTTTTCTTATGACGTTATCACGTAAAATTATCGTCCGTAAACCGACTTTACAGACAACAATTTTTTTTTAGTTTTAGCCCTTGTGGATTTAATTAAAAAAAAAATATGTTTTAGCAGAATATAAAAACAAAAAAATATCTTAGCAAATTACAATTTGGTAAGACAGTCACAATGTTTTACTTATCTATACTAATATTATAAAGAGGTAAAGTTTGTTTGTTTGTTTGTTTGTTTGTTTGTTTGTTTGTATGTAAAAGGTAATCTCTGAAACTACTGATCCGATTCTGAAAATTCTTTCACCAATAGATAGCTACACTATCACTGAGTGCCATAGGCTATGTTTTGTCGGGATAGAAGTTAGTTCGAAATAATAATATTCGTAAGACAAGTCGGAGAAAAATTTGCTAACTTTCCGCTTTATCGGCGTACGCTGACTAAACGGTAAGACATAGTTGAATACAATGTATGGCAAAAATGTTGGCCTTCATGAGTTTTACAAAAAAGTCCGCGACAGCATATATCTAACATGTATGTATAGCTCAGAAAAAATACTTTTCTTTGTAAAAAATCTGAAAAAAAAGCGGCCTATGTTTAGTTGGCTTTTTGAGACATTCAGTATTAATCCTTATCAAAATAAACTATTTCATCGTCTTACGTAGTTCATGTAGATACATTTTGCTTTTTACTGCATATGATTTGGATAAATAGTCTATGAGAAATCGTGAAATTAGTTTCACGTGAACGGGACGGGTCAGAAATGTACAGAAACGTACTACGAATTCCTGCTCATTAAAAAATAGCGGCTTCTATTTCGTTGGCTTTTTTTAAGTATTTAATATTAATCCTTATCAAAAAAACCTATTTCATCGGCTTACGTAGTTCACGTAGATTTAATTTGCTCTTTACTGCATATAATTTGGACCTATAGTCTAGGAGAAATCGTTAAGTTTATTTGAGGGTGAAAACGGTGGATCACAGAATGGAACAGTTACTGCGTAATCATAACAAAACATAAACATAAACGCTTTCACACTCACAGCCCCACACTAAGTTCAATGACTTGTGTCGTGGGTGCCGGAAACATTCACATCACAGACACAATCACAACCAGAACTAGAAACACAAATTTTCCTTGGGGAGAAAACTTGTGGTCCCGCCGGGAATTGAACCCGATACCCCTGCTTAGAAGGCAAACGCTCACCCAACTTAGCCAACGGGCAGTTCAAAATCCGGCATACGTCTATGTTTTGAACCGACTAACATAAGAAGGGGGATATAAATTCGACTGTTTTTTTTTGTTTAGTCTTATCATTGAACTTTGAACTGCCCGCTAGCGTAGTTAGGTGGGCGTTTGCCTTTAAAGCACCGGGTTTGATGCCCGGTGGGAGCACAGGTGTTTTCCCACGGGAATTTGTGTTCCTGGTTTTGAGTATGTTGTGAATACTTTGTGAATCTTGGGTGTTTACGGCCCCCCGATACAAGTCATTGAACTTAGTGTGGGGCTGTGAATGTGGAAGTGTGTTTATTTGTATATTTTTTAACCGGACGACGCCGGGCGGGTCATCTTTTGAACTATCTACTCGCGTAAATGGGTACGCGTTTGCCTTCAAAGCAGCGGGATCGATTCGCGGTGGTAACAGAAGTTTTCTCCCTACGGGAAATTTGTGTTCCTGGTTTTTAATATGTTGTGAATCTTGGATGTTTACGGCCCCACGCTACAAGTCACTGAACTTAGTGTGGGGCTGTGAATGTGGAAGTGTTTATGTGTAGATTTTTTAACCGGGCGACGCAGGGTGGGGAATCTTTGAACTTTGAACTACCCACTGGCGTAGATGAGTGCGCGTTCGTCTTTAAAGCAGCGGGTTCGAATCTCGGTGGGAACACAATAACAAAAGTTTTTTCCCCACGGGCAGTTTATGTTTCTGGTTCTGGGTATGACGTGAATGTTGTGTGTGTGGTGTTAATTGTATACGGCCCCACGACACAACTTATAGTACTTTTACAGTGGGGCTGTGAGTGAGAAAGCGTTTATTTAGCTTTTGTTTACCCGGGCAACGCCGGGCGGGTCAGCTAGTGTAAAATAAACAAATAAATATAAATTAGAAAACAACAGTAACTAAACAAGTGATAACTTACGCAAGCGTTTTATTTACGGTATATCAGCACATTTAATAATCGAAACATAGTTTCACGTGTGAAATGGAAATATTTTTTTAATATCTCACACCACCAAGGTTGGTGCAAAACGAAGGCATTATACCATTTATTTTGATAAAAATACACGATTATTGTCTTACACCTCCTACTAATAAGTTGTCTCGTATGTCTCCTATAAGCGAATTGTATTCTTTTAGAAATATAAACATCTTAATACTTAATCCGTATTAACAGCGACGTATTGTCGTTTTCGCAAGTGCAAGTTTGGTAGCGATCACGGTAATTACCTTGATCTCTTCTCGTCAATATAAGCTAAAGCACAACTCATTTACAGAAAAATGTTCAAAAACCTTAGATTACAGACATTTTTAAATATGACGTATAACTACTAATGTTCCGTCACATCTATCACGCTAGATGCCCAGGACGTACTTGTAACTGTATATATTATTATATACTATGTGCTTCCAGCATGGCTTTTTTAAGATCAGCTATAAAATCATCTCGCTCTGTACGCTATTCTAAATATTATGCCAGATAGATAGGAGATAGGAGTAGCTGCGCCGTTATAAATACGCAAGCACAAAATCGATAGATCGATACCAAAACATTTAGTCGATTGAGCTCGAAGTGATGTACCCTCCGGCCAACTTGTTTATTACGTCAAAAGTCTATTGTTACCACTTCACCAGTTTAAAAATAAAATGTCCGTTGAAATCGTTGCCTGCGAACCTGGATTAATTATTGCATCTTTTCCGATTTAATTTTGATGTCCGATCTACAAAAATAGTGAACGTGTGAACTAGTTTGAATGCTGCGCTTGTACGTATGCACTGTGTTTTTAAAGAAATAATTTACCGCAAGCAGCTTACAGAACATACGTTCGGATGTTGTCTTCAAATAATTCTAAGGATTCTTCGCTCCGTGATAATAGCAACCTGAAGACCATATACAGCAAATTGCAGAGTTTCCTTGGGCGCGGGTCAATAAGTTACAGTGATCAAAAGGAAGAAAATATCAATATGCTGTCTTCGAGAGCTAGTACCGTCGCTTCCGACGAAAGTTTCGTGACTCCCGTGTCTTCAGTGGGTGACCTCATGGCTTTATCTCCTAAGCGTCGCACGGAGGATCATCCTGACGTCACGAGCGACTTCCTTACTGGTGCAGACTTCGATAGCATATGCGACGTGACCATGCAGGATATACCATCTTATGATGATATGATTATGGATGCGACCAGCCTCGACTACCTCGTGAAGTGTGCAGAATCCAACCGCCATCACAATCTCGTAGACAGAGCCAAGGAAAGCCTTTATGTGAAGTTTGACCCATTGTATGCACAAAAGTTGGAACAAGCTTATTCTCAGACGGAATCTGTCTCAGATTCAACTGAAGGTGATGGGGGATATGAAACTGGTAGTGGGATCTCTGCATTCACTGATGTTGCTCTACCCAAACACACAATGTCTGCTGGGACATTGCATAGTAGTAGTAAAGACAAACCAATGCAAGTTGTACCTCCAGTGGTGAACTCTGAAATGGGGAAATCAGGCACAGGTCAAACTCGCTCCACTCCAGTGCTCATTCGCAGTGTGTCTGCTATTCTCACTCCCACTCAGGTAGCTACTGAAAGACTTATCAGCATCTCTGGTAACACCCCACCCACAGCAGCCCCGAGAAGTCCTCGATATGGGCACCACAGCTCCCAGGAAGTGGACAGACTTCAATCTCTAAGAGTTATTCTACAGAAACAGGACCAAGAAGTCCTGACACTCAGACAGGAAAACAGAGAACTCAAGTCGCTACTCCAAGACGACCAACACAAACATTCTAGGACACTCGAAGAACTACAATGCAAAGTGAAGAAACTAACTGAAGATAATAAGAATTTATTAGAAAGGGAAAACAAGCTTCTTCAAAATATTAATGATAAAAATATCAGCAACAAACAAATGAGTATTGTTATGGAAGAATATGAGAAGACGATTTCTTCTCTAATCGGCGAGCAACAAAGAGACAAGATAACAACACACGAACTGGTGGAAAGGCTAACACATGAAAGAGACCAGGCGTTTAACCACCTCGCCAGTATGGAGAGCTCATTCAATGATCTTCTATCTAAATATGAGAAAGCCAAAAGTGTTATTCTCGAAACTAAAGATAGAGAGAAGGTATTCGAGCAGAAATTAGCGGAATATGAAGCTGGTATGAAAAAGTATGAGTCCTTATTCGACAACTTGAAGGATATCACTACGGATAACTTGGCCAAAGCCAATGAGACTCTTGATGGTCTGAATAAAAACCACAATGTGGAAATAGCTAAGTTGAATGCACAAATCAAAAAGCAAGATATTACTATTGCTTCCCTTCAAGAGTCGGTAACACAGAAGACGAGGGATAATGAAGAATTAACAAGGATATGTGATCAGCTCATAAATACAGTCCGTTAGTCTTATGTTCAGTACATTATCTATGTAATGTTAACTTCTTGCGTAACTGGTGCTTTTTCTATTGTTTTAGAATGTTTTGGGATTAATTTGAATTATAATCTTTTATTATTTATCTAGCTATATGCTTAGATGTCCTGTGATGAATCTCAATTTCCTATGTTTATATTATTTTAGTTGTATGTTGGTACTGACAATTTGCTTCTTGTGTTGTCTCCTATTTTTTGTTTAGTTTCTAAATTAGGTACTCGCTGACATTATAGTGACTTTATATATTTATTAATAATTATGAATAGGACTTCTTTACATATTTTGTTGTATTAGTATTATACTCAGGATAGGCAAATTTAATATGATAATGATGTATTGTCTACTAGAAATTTGTCATACATTTTTATTGGTTGACTTCTTCTAGCAGTACAAATCGCCACAATGTAATGATTAAGTACTTACCCTTTAAAGATTTCTGATATAAATTGAATAGATAAATATTTTTTTGTCGTTAATACAAATATAATACCAGGAGTAGCCATAAATCTGACTGTATTCAAAGTCTAGGAAGAATCCTCTATATCTATCTAATATGTAAACATTAATGTTTGCTTGTTAGTATTTCATGCACTGCTGTACCGTACATTAGATGTTTTTTTAAATCAAAATTAAAGGCGTTTTCGACTCAATGAACATGCCTCCATGGTAGCATTTACAATATTTTGATAAAACAAGCTGGGTGCAAGCTAGAGTAAAAATAGAGATTATCTTATGGACTACACTGACTAATAAGCTTTTAATTAAAATAAAATCATAGCCTGCACAAAAACAACTGTTGAGATCGGGGTCAAACACTAGCATTCCAGATAAAAGATAATTATTCCATAATTATTGGATAGAGTAATAATTGTATCTATATGCAGCTCCCTTCTTAACTCTTGTGAGTTGCTATATTGTATCAAATTAAATTTTGTCTGTATTGGAAGCAACCACACTCAAGAAATCGTGTCCACAAATATATTTCAAAACCTTTAAAAATCATGATTGCAAGGTGATGGAATTAACTTGAATAGGTCATAGTTTCAATTAGTTGGCTACCCCTGTAGGATCTAACCCCCTTTGTTGCAAAGGTTGGTTGTGGCTGTGGTTTCTGTTGTAATTGAGCAAAAATGAACCTTATTTCTTAGCAGTTTTGTCAATTTAGTATTGAAACTGTTGGCAAACAGACAGGTAATAGAGGGTCAGGATCATTATTCATCATATACTTTTTTCTTATTTGTTTTAAAAAGATGAACCACCGAAAATACGATATACTTGCAATTATATTTAAGCAAGTTTCAAGCAGTATTTATATTAAGAATATTAGACTTATTATGTGCCTCGTATGAAAGTAACGAAGGATTTGGATTGAGGAGTAGATATAAGATGGCATTGATTTCAAATATAATTGGCAGCTTAGCAAAATAGTATTAAGTGTTGCCTTTAACATACAAGTATTTGCCATCTTAAAATATGATATAGGCATTTTTAATTGTTACTTTCCCTACTTTAGATGTTTAGACAACTGTATTTGTGAGGACAATAAATTTTAAACTTTTACTTCAATCTGGTTTTTATTGCTCGCGTTAAACTCCGTGACCCAATCTTATTATAGAACAGTGAAATAGGACATCCGGGTATGGAACTAAAACAGGCGTGTTACCATGTGTTACTCAACACGTCTAAAATAATCTCGAATTACGAAAAGTGCGCGTTTTGTCGGACTTCCTGTCGTTATATCCATGTCTTGTCTTCGGATCGGATCTTTGTTATTGTTGTGTCGAATTCAGCATTATACACACAAACGCATTCACACTCACAGCCCCACTTTTAATTCAAAGATCTTGGGTGGCGGAACATTTGCACATCATCACACTCAGAAGCACAAATCAATATTGGAATTTTTCTTCCATCTGTATCTACATTACCGGGTAAATGAGAGAAACCGCCATTAGCCAAATATATTGTAGTTACCTAAGTACTTCGTAATCTATTCGTATTGAATCCGTTTCTTGCACTGCGAAAACTTCAATAGCTTAACACGTAGTAGTTATTTCGGTATGAATAGGTACGTATTAATTTATTCCTTTCAAAACCAATCTAAATTTAGTAACAATAACGTTTAATGTGAATTTCATCAGATTGTGTGTGAGGACGTAAAGTAGTACATTTCCGCATTTCTGTTCTATAAACTATTTCATCTAATATGGAATACCTACACGTTTACATATACTTTGTTTAACACTATCGTGAGTATTACACATTAATAAACTAATGATAAATAAAATAAACCAAAGGAAATCCCTTCTTAATTAAATATGAACTAACTGAAGTAGCGTATTTTTTTTAGTAGTAGAGTATTTTTTTACGCAATAAGGATAGCAGATGCGTTATCTGCGAACCTAACTACGGCTCCAAACACGCAAGGTTCATCCTGTCGAAGGACAACACATTTGTCTGAAACTAGTATACAACACGGACATTCCCAGTTGCCCCCCACATGGATTGCCACCAGGTGGCAATCGGGAATAACAAAGTAAGCCAACGTTTCTTGCGTGTTTTAAACCGTAGGTATATGTAAAAGGCCAAACATAATAAATTAATGTTGTGTATAAATTATTAATAATTTATATATTAATAATTGATCTAGCGAAGTGAGATCTATAAGTTTAATTGGGGGTTCAGCACTTTGTACGTCCGTCTATCAGAGGCAGGGGAGCAATTTTTTTATATGCCTCGTGTGTGATTTTTTGAAATTATTTCTGCAAGTAGAGTAGAGAAATCTTTTTAAAAATCTATTTTGGAATATAACGATGTTGTAGGACATAAAAGTCACTGTTATTAGACCTATTTTGTCCCGGTTCTATATTAAAAACGGCTACATATTTAAATCTGAATACAAGTTTCAGATTCAAATATGTAGCCGTTTTTAAGATAGACCCCGGGACATAATCGTATAATCTCCGTTATGTCTTACTGCTGTTTAGATTAAATTAAAAAATGGCTACCTCCATACGTAATTCCATCAAAATTAGTCCAACCGAACAGCGTGAAGGAGAAACAAACATACAAACACACTCACAAACTTTCGCCTTAATAATATTAGTGTGAAGTGTGAATGGTGCTCTATGCATAGAATATAAATATATAGAGTACTAGCTGACACACCCGGCGTCGTCGCCCGGGTACACATAAATAAATGCTTTCGCAGCCCCACACTAAAAGTACTATGACTTATGTCGTGGGGCCGTAAACATTAACACGATATTAATAAAACATAGCTTATGACACAATGGCGATAGTTTAGCCATCTATTAGTGGAAGAATTTTCAGAATCGGATCAGTACTTTCAGAGATTACTTTTAACAAACAAATAAACCTGCCTGAGAGCCTGCGTATTCCAGGTCTAGTGTGTTTACCAGCTTCGATCACATCGTCACTTACCATCAGGTGAGATAGTGGTCAAACACTAGCCTGTCACAAATAAAAAAAATAAAAAATAAACAACCAAACAAACTTTACCTCTTTATAATATTAGTATAGAGTATATAGATTCCATACATCATCATAGTGCTACATAAGATACAGATTCAAACCAATGAGTTAATGTCAAATGTACACGTAGAAAATTCGCATTTTTTAGTAGCCTATAAAATCAATTAATAACACCTTGCAGGTGAGATCGACGTTCTCTGGCTCTTCGACAAGCCGGAAGCCCTGACTCGGTTCATCACGACCTGCGACAGCGACCACAATGAAGGCTTCAGCACCTGCAAACTGGAAATGAGCAGTGCTGGCCGCGGGCTGTTCCATGGATACCTGGACACGAGGGTGCCTAAGGATGGAAGGATCAAGAATGCCGGGTATGCTGGTATGAGGTCCATTAGGTTACGGGTGAGTATTTCTTTCTATGGTTGTCTTGTTCTATTATATTTCTGGGTTTGTTTACAAGATTGGACTTTTTTATTTGCCACCATATTTTTATACATTCATGTTGAAAGTACCCGTTGGCTTAGTTGGGTGAGCATTCGCCCTTTAAGCAAGGGTATGGGGTTCGATTCCCGGCGGAAACACAAGTTTTCTACTCAAGGAAAATTTGTGTTTCTGGTTCTGGGTGTGATTGTATGTGTGATGTGAATTTTCCCGGCATCCACGACACAAGTCATCGTATTGAGTGTGAAAAAGTTTCTTGTTTTTGCTCTGCAGTCTATGTGCATTTGGCCATTCACAAGATATTCTTATATAAATACTAGCCTTGCCCCGCGGCTGCGCCCGCTATTATCAAGTTAAAAAGTAGCCTATGTGTTAATCCTAGGTATAATCTATGTACATTCCAAATTTCATCCAAATCCGTTCAGCCGTTAAAGCGTGAAGAGGGAACAAACATACTTACACATTTACACACAAACTTTCGGATTTATAATATTACTAGCCGTGCCCCGCGGCTTACGCACGCTATTATCATGTTAAAAAGTAGCATATGTGTTAATCCTAGGTATAATCTATGTACATTCAAAATTTCATCCAAATCTGTTAAGCCGTTAAAGCGTGAAGAGGAAACAAACATACTTACACATATACACACAAACTTTGGATTTATAATATTAATTGCCTTGCCCCGCGGCTTCGCCGGCTATTATCAAGTTAAAAAGTAGCCTATGTGTTAATCCTAGGTATAATCTATGTACATTCCAAATTTCATCCAAATCCGTTCAGCCGTTAAAGCGTGAAGCATGAAGAGTGAACAAACATCCTTACACATTTACACACAAACTTTCGGATTTTTAATATTATAGTAGGATAAGACTAATCTATTTTGTTACCGTTTCAGAAATCATTCAAACGAGCTGCCACCTATGACTGGCACCTATACAACACTCTAGTCGTAAAGGTCAGAGGCGATGGGAGATCGTATCTACTCAACATATCGTGCGAAGGATATCACGATATCACATGGAACGATATCTATCACTACGTACTGTACACCAGAGGCGGGCCTTATTGGCAGATGGCTAAGGTATAATTCAGTATTATTATATTTATTATACTCGATAGTTATGTAAGTTAGATAAGACGCGATCTTATAGCTACTGAATATATCATGCGGAGAAGGATACAACGAGAAACGATATCAATATCCATACGTAGTAACGTGAGTATCACAACATACTGTACACCAGATGCGGGCCTTATTGGCAGATGGCTAAGGTATAATTAAGTATTATTAAATGATTTTTTTATGCTTTAAAGACTAACATTTGACCACAGGGTATAATTGAGTATTATTCTATTTATTATACACGATATTTATGTAAGTTAGAGAACACGCGATCTTATAGCTAATGAATAAATCATGCGGAGAAGGATATCGCGTGAAACGATATCTATCAATACGGACTGTGCACCAGAGGCGGGCCTTATTGGCAGATGGCTAAGGGATAATTCAGTATTATTCTATTTATTATACACGATAGTCATGTAAGTTAGAGAAGACGCGATCTTATAGCTTCAGAATATATTGTGGGGAGAAGGATATCACGTGAAACGATATATATCACTACATACTGTACACCAGACCCGGGCCTTATTGGCAGATGGCTAAGGGATAATTCAGTATTATTCTATTTATTATACACCATAGTCATATAAGTTAAAGAAGACGCGATCTTATAGCTACTGAATATATCGTGCGGAGAAGGATATCACGTGGAACGATATGTATTACTACGAACTGTACAAAAAACGCAAGCCTTATTGGCAGATGGCTAAGGTACAATTAAGTATTATTCTATTTATTTTACTCGATAGTCATGTAAGATAGAAAAGACGCGATCTTATAGCTACTAATTATTTCGTCCGGAGAAGGATATCACGTGGAACGATATCTATCACTACGAACTGTACACTAGAGGCGGGCCCTATTGGCAGATGACTAAGGGATAATTCAGTATTATTCTATTTATTATACACGATAGTCATGTAAGTTAGATAAGACGCGATCTTATAGCTGACTATACTGATTATATCGTCTGGAGAAGGATATCACGATATCACGTGGAACGATATGTATTACTACGTACTGCTACACCAGAGGCGGGCCTCATTGTTTAATAAGGCCCGCTTGTGGTATACTGTACGTAAGGCTATGAATGTAAAAGCGTTTAAGCGTTTGCTTAAACGCTTTCACACTCACGTCCCCACAATAAGTTCGATGACTTGTGTCGTGGGTACCGGAAACATTTACATCTCATACAAAACCACAACCAAAACCAGAAACACACATTTTCCTTGGGAAGAAAACTTGTGTTCCCGCCGGGATTCGAACCCGACTCCTGCTTAGAAGGCGAACGCGCAACTAAGCCAACTTGGCTAAGGTATTGTATTATTCTATTTTTTTAAATGATAGTTAAGTAAATCAGAGGAGACTAGATTATATTATCTACTGAACGTATCGTAACGAAGGATATCACGATATGACATGGAACAATAACTAATTACGTTTTGTACACCAGAGGCGGCCCTTATTGGCAGATGCCTAAGATTTGATTCAGTGTTATTATTTTTATTAACATATTATAGTCACAGTTTTATAATCCATACAGTTGTGAAACGAATGTACTCACGGCCCCCGATCTCGCCTACTTTACGCACTCGAACTTCGAGAGCAGGCACGAATGTGGAAATCGTAAGCGAGTCTAAATCTTTATGTGTCTCTGATAATGTTTTATCTCAATATAGCGATTTTACATAAATCAATATTCATACGTAGTGACGTGGTAACCCGTCCAACCACAGAAACCATTACAAGAAATGTTGATATTAGAATAGATAGAATAACAGTTTGTTGTATATTTTTGGTTCCGAAGGTAAAAGCGGTTTTTTAAGCTTTTCTTGCGTTTTCAAATTATTGTGTATCGGTTAACAAAGCGGCGTTTGTTTTCCAGATTCCATTCTCTAAGTTCGTGCTAGGATCTAAGGGCCGTCTACAGGACAAGCAGAACAGATTCAGATTCGACCGAGTCACGCATTTCGGAATATCATGCGGCGACAAAATAGAGGGTAGATACAACTTGGAGATAGAATATGTTGGTAAGTGTACAACTTAGTACCTATAGAATTATCAGATCGAACTCCTGAATCTATGGCGACTAAAAATGTATACTGAACTGCCTGTTGGCTTAGACGGGTGCGGTCGCCTTCAAAGTAGCGAGTAACGGGTTCGATTCCCGGTGGAAACACAAGTTTTCTCACCGAGGGAAATATGTTTCTGGTTGTAATCGTGCGAGTGTAATGTGAATGTTTCCGGCACCCACAACACAATTATTCGAATTTAGTTTAGGCCGTGAGTTTGAAAGCGTTTATTTATTCATTTTCATCCTTAAAAGAGTATTTTATGTTGAGATATAAGAGTATAGTTGAGAGAGAGCATAATAATTCTTAAGTATCTTGC
This sequence comes from Lomographa bimaculata, assembly GCA_948107665.1. Classification (NCBI taxonomy): domain Eukaryota; kingdom Metazoa; phylum Arthropoda; class Insecta; order Lepidoptera; family Geometridae; genus Lomographa; species Lomographa bimaculata. The sequence continues at coordinate 9,748,857 of OX403603.1, forward strand.
GGGTTATGACTACTCATGACACTGTAAAGTCATGCAGGAATCGTATTTCATTCAAAATGTCCGAATAAATAATATAATTTTGCTTAAATTTGTTGACCATTAATTCGATCAAATTATATGGTAAGAAAGTGGTTTTAGTTAGTGTAAGTTTACAGTTTTGTTCATAGTTGGGTTAAATTGATTGGATAAAACTAGAAACACAAATTTTCCTTGGCGAGAAAACTTGTATCCCCGCCGGGAATCGAACCTGATACCCCGCTAATAATGCTTAAAAGACGCAAGCCTTATTGGCAGATGGCTAAGGTACAATTAATGCTTAGAATGCTTGCTTAGAAGACGAACGCGCACCCAAATAAACCAACGGGCAATTCATTGCATGCGATGTTGTAAAACAAGATATATTTTTGTTTCAGGCTTAGAGTTTGATCCAACGCACGAAGAAGAATTCGCCTACGAAATGTACAAAACTGATAAATTTATCGTTGGTGTCTAAGAATATTACGTTATCTATGTTAGGTGGCTGCTTGAGAGTAATTAAAAAAGAATAATAACAAAGCTGCATTTTCTTTTAACATATCCCGCAGAAGATCAATAATTTATTTCAGTCAATTTTTTGTTTTGTGGCTTTCTGTGGTAACGCCACCACAATTTCGCTAATGTCATGTGAGACCATAGGACGCAAAACAAAATGTTTACATAAGTACTAATAAAGGAAGTGGTTACAAAATAAAACAAATTTTCAGCGAGATTATTGTGTATAATGAGAAGGTGAGAATTTACATGATAATTACAACTTAATTTTATTAGCCACAATATATTTACATAACAAAATTGTAAAGCGGGTGAAAACTAGAGAAAGAAGGTGTTTAAGAGAAATAGAGGTTTGAGGGGGAAGGGAGTAATAGAGAGAAAAGCGCATATTAGGACAGCTAACAAATAAATGGTCTAAATTGCCCGCAGAAGATCGATGCAATGTTACACACACGGTGTGTAACATGCAACAGTTATATAATGTTTTTTTTTTTGTTGCTAAGAACTAATCGCGTTCTATATAGACAAAAGATAATGTTTTTATATTTAAAGTATATTTTCAAGGATTTAATCTAAATAAATAAAAGCCAGAAAAATATCATTAATGGGATATTTTTCATGTATTTCGTTTGTTTCGAGTTTTCGATATTTCGGCACTGTTTATATTGAAGGACATTTATAGTGAAAGTGACCATGGTAGCTTAAAAACTTACATAGCCAGAAAAATGTTTGTGGAACATTCTTTTTAATTGATAGACTACTAGCCGTGCCCGCGGCTTTGCCCGCTAGGTATTACCTATATACATTCTAAATTTCATCCAAATCAGTTCAGCCGTTAAAGCGTGTCGAGGGAACAAACATACTTACACACAATCGGATTTATAATATTAGTAGGATTCATGTTAAGTCGTTTACAACTTAGATTCGTTTGGTTCGTAGGTTACCAGGCAAAATACCTAGGTACATAACAATACAGGCAAAGTACCTGCTGGTAACGCAAATGTATGTATGTCTACCGGGTATTTTTGTGAAAGTAAGTCAATGGTATTAAAAGATATCTATCTATCAAGTTCTATTGGAGACTATACATTAAGTCAAACAAAAAGAACCCTCTAATTCTATAATACTGCGTGCGACGTACTAAGGTATTACATTACATATTCAATAACCAAGTATTGATGTTAATTCGATATACGATTCTTTAGTCGATATTATAAATAACTCGATTAAATCGATTCAAAATTTTTTTTTACCACATCACTCAAAAGGGTCTAACCCTGTTCCAATATAACGTTTCGTGATATTTAGCATACGGAATTACTGATTTTCGTTGTCCTTGTCTGTTTTATAATATGTGAATATAGCTATCCTGTTGTCACTTTGACTGTCAAATTGCTTTTCCAGACGTTTGTGAGGAAAATAGACTTGACTGACTGATGTCATCATCGTGGATCGTGATCATCATTCAGAAATTTATTTTCAATTTGTAGGCAAATGTCGAAATATTTGCGCTAAATTTAACACAATTAATCGTGAAAGATTACAGATTTGGTTGTTTATAATATAAATAATTATATAGTTGATTTTATAGTGCAAAGTGCGCCGAGAACCTTGCGGTATGTACGGTATCTCAACAAAACGCTTAATTCCTTTATTGTTCAAACATCTTCCCTTTGCGTGGGATGTAAATCATTCTACACTAGTGCAATAGATCCACATATTCACTTTCGTTTACGTTAACTCGACCGCATTGTATTACTACTGCACTTTTACCTTATCAGGAAACGGAATGTTGACCTTTAATTACTTCCATATAATTCCATTACCTTGCAAGTTCACTGCCGTATTAAAGTTATGTTCATGAATCCACCTGCATGAATAATTTTGTACTGTGTTAGTCATTGTCAACTTTCCATTTCAGGTGAGACCATGTCAAGAATATTAATTGCAAATCTGTGATTTAAGCCAAGCTACACTAGTGTGCAAGTACCATGTCAGGTACAGAGCAGAATATATTGAACTCCTTGCAACAATTATCTGTACAACCAGGCAACAGTGGTCTTACTGAGAAACCTACACAGGTGGTCACTCCTGCTCTAAATAGGAGTCAGCCATCTACAGCTACTAAAGTAACTCCGGTAAAACCAAACACCGTTTCTCCTGCTATAGCAACAATCGATAGGCTCCTCAGTCTTGGAGCTAATATTCCACCTCCACCCCCAATAATAACAAGGTCTTCCGATATGGACCCACACACTGTGGAACAATTACGAGCGGTTAAAGAGCTACTTACAACACAAGAAGAAGAGGCTCAGAATCTTAGAGACCTCAATCACGATCTCCGCGACAGCTTAGAAGAGTGTGAATCAAAAATAAAAAAACTGACTGAACAAAATGATGAGTATGCTGAAAAAGAGAAAAATCTCTCACAAAGGGTCGCAGAAAAAGTAAGAAACAATAAGCAAATGAGTGTTGTTATGGAAGAATATGAGCGCACAATCTCTTCACTCATTGGAGAAAGAGAGACTGAAGCGAAAAGATGGACAGAAGAGAGGTCCACACTCGTGCGGGAACGAGATGAAGCTGCAGCGCATCTAGCTTCTATGGAACATGCTTTTAATGATGTGCATACAAAATATGAAAGGTGCAAAGTCATCATACAAGGCTATAAAAGCAATGAAGAAACATTAAAGAGGACTGTTGAAGAAAACACAGATGCTATACAGAAGTTAGAGGCAAGATATGAAACTTTAAGACAGCATGCGATGCAGCAGCTTAATAAAGCAAACACCGAACTGGATTCTGTGAAAAAAGTGCATCAAGCTGAAATTCTTAAATTGAATGCCATGCTCAAAAAGAGCGAAGTTCATGCTTCATCACTGCAAGAATCTCTTGCTCAGAAGATTAAAGACAATGAAGAGCTCACAGCCATCTGCGATGAGCTGATTAACAAGGTTGGGTGAAGTAATCTAAGTTATGTTTACTCATATAACTTTAATTTACTAACATGCATTTTATATTTATATGCAGAAGCAGATACATTATCTTGATTATAACAAACATAAGCAATATATGGAACTCGCTGAAATAATCTAAGAAGCGCCAATATACTGTTACCATTTCAATCAATTTCCTATTAAATGTATAATTAATTATCTTATTAATTGTTTGTGCAATCATCTTGTGTCTGTTTTTTTTTACTTTTGTACATTTTTATAATTTTAAGACAAGATTTTTAATGTCTTGCTTGATTATTTTGACTAGTTGTTTGAGATTTTTTATTTTTTGTATGTTTTTCAGTATTCAACGTCATTTGGTGCCTATCCGTTAGTATAAAAAATTGTAAATAACTATGTATGCTTTAATGATTGTCTTGATAAGTAACTAACCAATTTTATAAGCCTATAGGCGCTAAACTATGCTTATTGCCTGTAAGATCTGCAGTTTCCTCGCTATCCGACACTGATATCGGAGGTTCATTTTGCAGTTTTGTTTACACACTTCGGAAAGGAACCCATTAAGATTATTTATTTATCAGTAGTTAGTTAATTAGGACCAGATTCTTATTTGTTTATACTTTTAGTCTTACTTATCACATCCAAAGATATGAGATCGCTGCTGCGTAGTTTCCTATGTATTTATTGAGATTTGGATCTAGCTAAAAAGTTAAGTCTGACGAAACATTTGTATTCTTTGTTATTTTTAAACTAGACCTTAGCTGCCATATGTATTTAATTTTGAACCTTAATTACTTAAATGTTTGTTAAGAAAAATTTTAGTTTATATCTTTAATTTCTGTTATTATTTACAGCTGGTATATATTATTAACTGTGAACTAGCTACCTTGGCATTGCTCCAAATTAGATGTGCAAACCAGCATTGCAATTTTTAGCATGCTATAAAATAGCATGCTAAAAATTGCAATGCTAGCTTTTATAACAAATATGTCATATATTTGCAGGAAAATCATTAAACAAGATGGCCCTATTTATTGTCTCTTGGTTAACAATACAGTCCCTAGTAAAATAATTAATGTAGTACTGACCCTAGACCTTAATTTCAAGTTTTGCTTTATTATTGATAATAAAAAACAATTAATTTAGGTTTTTCATCTAGATATAAGGTCATAGGCAATATCTAACCTTCTAAATTAATTAAAATAAGTATGTATATCTAAAATACCTAACAAAGCTACAAACAAACTTGTTTGTGAATCGAAATGATATTCCCAAGTCGACAAGGAACGAAAATTTTATTTAGTGTAACGCATTTGTACAGGATTTTGTACTAAAACGAAACAAACGATTAAGATCCATAACCAAGAAAATGTATGTAATATTTACTCTCATTATTCATAATTAAAGCATGACATGAAGATGTAGCAACCATGGTTGGAACTTTTGTGTATGACGCACATCATCCAAATTGCTTGGCCTCTAATAGAGCTGTCAAAATTCTCGTCATGCTTTATTTAGAGGGATGTGTCCCTTTAGGACAGTTCATTTACTAATTGTAAATATTATAAAGCATGAATAGTTGAGACTAATTTAATAGACGTGCCTTTCAAAGAAGTTACTCTTCACCATCCATTTACATCAGTCCAATGCACCCTAGATACCATAATGTAGGTTTGTCAACTTCATAGGCATTGCAAGAAAGCAATGTCATGCATGACTGTTTGCACCGACCAATAAAACGCGATATATCAAGTATTACCAACGATTTTGATAGCCTATAATAATTAAAAAAAAATGAGCCTAAATATAGTTTTAATATTTCAATTGTTTGAATATGAATTTTGGAAAAAAAACTAACAATTTTACTAAAACATGTCAGTATTCTTTGCTATTTACCCTAACAAGAAGTCAACATTCCACATTTCATTATTTTTGTAAACCTTTTTGTACCAATTTTATCCTCCAGCGTCATTAAAATAGTCGCCTAAATCATAAGTGCTTAGATAGCAGTACATGTACTCAATACTAAAAATTACATATGTCTAGTTTTCTAAAATTAGACTCCATAAAATGTTTCTGCTAGTTTAAGTATAATTTAGTAATATTACTACATACTTTTTATATCCTTGAATTTTCTTTAAATTATTTGCAATTTATTCATGAATAGAATGAAAAAAATAAACTGTTTCCATTTGTATACAGTAGTATTAATTATTTTTCCTCAAATTTCCTTTTAAATATAACAGAGAGGCTTAGAGTTTCGTCCGTAACTTGGTATTTGATAAGCAAGCCTTGAAATAAAGCTCTTTGAAAAAACAATACTTGATATGGTCAGGATTTTACAAAAAAGCCAAAGTTTTATAATAAATATATTTACATTGAGCATCCAGTTACAAAACATTTCAAAGACATTGAGAACTAAAATGGAAGACTAATAATATGCATTAAAAGAAATAAAAAGTATATATGTTACTCAGGATTTCTTTTTCAAAAACTTGTATGTGTCTTTACTAATTAAATAACTGGCTGCGGAGGCTACTGTTGAGATTGCAGTGACGGCACATAGGGCTTGCATAGCAGGGTGATCGACGTAACCAAATACTGGAGATGCCAATGTGGTACCCACCTGAAAATAGGATAATTTTATGACTTTGGACAATTGATATTGGTAAAATTGAAAATTCTCTCTTAGTAATACAATTCTCTTGCACTTGGCTATTTTGGATATTAACAACGTTATGTGTATATACAAGGTGCATAAGCATAAACAACTGATCTTATCTCTCAAAATGATGAATCAAAACTCAGGTTTGCACAAGTGTACTTTTTTCATGGTCATAATAAAATTAATTAAAATGAAAGGCTAGTTTAATCCTGGATTTAAGCTATCTCCTTTTCAAATTTGATTTGATTACAGTGAATTAGAGGAACAAACAGAATAGATAAATGGATTTTTATAAATGAATAATAAACAAACCCATTCACATCACATACAATCACAACCAGGACTTCCTTTTATGGAGAATTTTCCTTGGTGAGATATCTTGTATTCCCACGGGAAAACAAACCCGATACCCTTGCTAAGAAGACGAATGGGCACCCAACTAAGTCAGCGGGTGGTTCGGCATTCATAGTATTAGTTAGGTATTGATATTACTATAGATCCATTAAACTAGTAACTTAGTACATTATCTGAACAGTGAGTAGTTCCAATAACTCTTGCCTTGTCATAAAAGTTTATGAGTGGGTGGTATTGAGGTCAATATCCAGTTAGTGGTCAACACAAGATTGAAATAGCCAATTAGAAAGTTTTGTTCTATTGTCAAACATCATTAATCAGTTGTACTTACAAATAGGAGTTGGACAGCTGTGTTCACTTTACTTATGAATGTTGGAGCGAGTTGTGCAGTGGCATTCGTCACATCGAAATATCTACTCAATGTTCTCTGAAAGTTAATAAACAAAGATTTGTTTATCACAAACAGAATTAAAACAAAAGCAGTGGTTTATAACAATGACTAGTGATATCATAAATTAAAATATGTATCTTGAACTATTTATAATTATATGTTGGATTGTTTAGATTGATACATTGTATAGATTTGATGGAGATAGAAGAGTTCGCATGGAAGTTGACTGGATAACTAATTTAAATGGGGAGGAAATAAACAATTGAACACACACAAAATAACAGTGTGGGGAAACTAAGACGAAGACTTGAATCACATAAAGAATCATACTCAGAACCAGAGTCATAGAGATATAAAGTAAATTTTTTTTATGGTTTCACACTAAGTTCGATAACTTGAGTAGTGTGAGCCGGAAACATTCACATCCCGCTGGGAATCGAACCCTTAGAAGGTGAATGTGCACCCAACTTAGACAAGTTTTCATTAATATTAATTATTATATATATGAGAAAAACTCACAGGAGGCGGCAGACTCATGTATCTGATGACAAATGCAGCAATCACCAGTAACAAGTCACGTGAAACTATCAGCAGCGTCAGAGGAAGTGGTATCAGGTTTTGATATGTGAGAGATATGAAAAGAGTCGCAACCAGCACTTTGTCTGCCAATGGGTCAAGAAAAGAGCCCATCTTTGTTGATTGTCCTTTCCAAGTACGTGCTATCCAACCATCAAGCTGTCAAAAAGAAAGACGTTAATTATATAGCTTTAACAAGAATTGGTTTGATAAGGGTAGCGAATATTTAAATTGTTCACTTATAAAACTGGATAGATATATGGCTTAAAAAAAACCTAAATCTATAATCAGGTTTTAGTCTTGTGAGTTCAGTTCTTCTATGCTTTGGCATAGATAAAAAACAAAGAAACGTATGTCTTTGGACAACAATTGGGTAATATTGAACTGTCCATCATCTAGGTGATCAGCTTTTTAAGCAGCGGGTTGATACCACTGATAAGCGACAATGTGGTCAATGTTTTCCAGGCAAGCATTTTTGTCACCATCCAGATTGTAGCCAAAAAAACAATAAAATTTTAGTAAAAGATTTTTGATCATGATATTCTTTATACGCCTAATTTATGATTTGCAAGATTACCAATAACTCACCTGATGTTATATGATGAGTGATAATGATAAACAAACTTGATATGCCTAGAATACTGCTTCTCAAGGAAGCTCCTAGAACATTTTATTCATGATTTATGCAACAGTTTCTTCAAAATTAATTTGGGTAACTTTTTTTTTTGTTTTGGTCAAGGCCAACCAGCCAGGTAAATGTCTTCAGCTTCCGCTGAAGGTTGTAGGATTTGACCTTTTTTCCAAAACATGCAATTATTAGCATCTAACTGGGAGCGATAAGGCCTGCACTGACGTCCTGCTGGGGGTGTAATATGCAGGCTTATAAAATATATGCTATTAGCATAAGGGTTACACCAATTTAATTAAAATTTTTTGAATAAAAAAAAATATTCTTAAGTGATAAACAAATATTTTTTTTGTAGATACCTTACCAAATCAGTGACACCAGCAAATACCATTAGTCCAAGGGCAAAGTTGTAATCACTTTGCATTATTACATAGCCCAAATATGGAGACATTACTATCCTAGTGATACACAACACATTTGGTATTGTCAATATATTCTCCTTCTGTAAAAAAAATATGTTCATTAACCTTAGCAGTACACACACTTACCTTAATTTCGCTAACACTGCCACTTTTCATTCGAATAATTGAGGATGGATAAAATATCCATATTCAATTAATCAAATTCAAACTCATTTAATCATATGGGCTCTAAAGAGGCGCTCATGAAAGTTAAAGATTTGAGAGATTCAATTAGAGATTAGAGCTCTAATCAAATTTGAACTGCTTGCTGACTGTTGGGCACACCCAACGGTTAGTTCGAATCTGCATCCATCTTTTAAGCAGTGGGTATTGGGTTCAATTCCCAGTGAAAACAAGGTGTCTCCCTAAGGGAAATTGGTGCTCCTGGTTCTGGGTGTGATAGTGTATGTATAATGTGAATATTTCCGGCACCCACAACGCAAGTCATCACCAACAATGCAGGAGACGTTAGTTGGTTAAACATGATCATTAAAGGTGTCCATTGTGGGCTCCTAACAAGTTGAGATGCTTATTCATTGCATTGGAATAAATGGCGATAAAAATGATTAATACCTCAACAACATCTTCAAACCTCTCTCTAACTTTTGCTTTAGTTTCAAGTATATCTTTGATGAGATGGTCCTTCTTCGCTCTCAAAATTTCACCAGTAATTTCTTTTTGGTGTTTCAAGTTGCTTACGATTTCCTCGCCTCTTAGACGAATCCGTTGTTCGGTATCTTTAATTTGCTCTTTCTTATGCTCAAACGCATCTTTGATTGCATCTGTTTTCTTCTCAAAGGTTATGAAAGGCTTCTTGCTATCCGACGAAAAGGAGCATGTTAAGGACAAACTCCCAAACGGATACCTCACATTCTGTTGCTTATTAGCAAGATCTATCAGTTGGTGTTTGATAGATACGTTGAGACATTGTTTTGTTCCGCGAAGGCCTAGATTTGAAATATATTGTACGAAATAGCATCTTGACAGTAATCTCATGTTTTTGCGAGTTACGATCTTTCGTTCCTGTCCGACTCACATAAATGGAATTTTATTTCATAGAGTACGTAAGAAATTTAAAGAAAGGTAAACAAATAAAACTGCGAAAAAAACTGGTTGAGAAAATTAAGTTTATATTGTAAATTTCGAAACCAACCAATGAAAACCACACGCTCAGACAGTGCGACAAGGATCTTGTGGCACTTGACTGACAGTGACATTTGCAAGGGGGCGTTGTTGTTGCCTCCGACAAAGAGGTTTTATTCTCATAGACTATGGATGCATAGTCCTTCAGTCGAAATATTAAAAAAAATTAACAATTTCTATTTTTCATAATAAAATTCTTAGTCACAGTCAAAGTCAAGTAGTTAGTCATAATCAAGTCATGCTGTAGCAAAATGGTAGAAACTTTACTAGAACTTCTATTGGAGTTATGGAGCGAAGGCGAAAATTACGTTTTTCATCTTTGTATGATTTGCCTACACTTATGCACGTTTACTAAGTATTAACGGTTAATAATCCATCATTATTACACATTAACACTCGAAGAATCACAGGTTTTGGAAAATTTTAAGATTTTGGTATTTGGATGACGGAACTCTGGGAGGTGATGTGAATACTGTCTTAAGTGATTTAAAATTACTAATAGATTAATTTAAAATGATTGGGCTTGAACTAAATTTGTCGAAATGCGAACTTTTTGTTTGCGATAATTGTTTAGATAAATTATCGGTTATACAAAAATTTAACTAATTGGCTTACAATATAAAACTAGTAGACAAGTGTTCACTTCGCCTTTTAGGTTCGCCAATATTAGATGAATCAATTTCACCAAAAAAGAAAAAATCCAAAATTTTAAAAATTCTTCGTGCGCCTGCGTGAACATTTAGTGAGCCATAAAGAGCATAGTGACTGTAGTGAAGTGGAACGTAGCCAAAATATTAGCCAATTTATGTCAATAGCTGTCATTGTCGGGGAAGTCATACTTTGTTTGTTGATTTCGATTGTGATTTTGATTTTAGTTTTTCACTTTGCATTTGCAATTTGCAGTGATTTATAATGTTTATGGTTGTGTAACTTTGTTGTGGATCTGTGTTTTAAGGCGTTAGATACCACTCATGCGAAACTAAACCAGATGTGAGTATTGTGTATATGTATAAAATTCTATTGTTGTCATCGATGTAGTGATTGTTCTACCTTTATTGTTATTTACCACTATCAACGAATGAAATTGTTGGTGACTTTGTAGATATATTGTATATCTTAATTATTTCATTAAAGGTATTATGTCTCTATTTTGAATACTTACCAGCAGTGTTAGGAGTGGTAGTATGGAGTAGGTGTCTTAATCCTGTCGGGTGTAAATCGGTGTCGCAGAGGAGTGATATGGATAACGCCCTTTTAAGATTGGTTTCTTAAATTATTCCTGCATTGGAAGCTTACAACACTTTGAAAAAACATGGCTTAGGTATTATTTTTCTCAAAACTATAATGAACTAATCAAAATCTTGCAAAAGGAGACATGAAGGGAATTATTAGAAAACCTTGATGTAAGTTGTAAGTATGTCTCTAAGCTCTAATAAAAAATAAAGTCGACAAACTATCTTAATTGGGGTATCACTGAATAGGTATGAAAATATAATATAATAATGTAATAAATATTCAGGTTTAGATTATTAGATTAGATTTTGATGACCATTCAGGATTTTAAAGTTGATTAGCAACTATTCTCACTTAAATTACCAATAATTATGATAAAGCTGTGATAAAGTTTTTATTTATCACATAATAATAAAACCATTAATAAAAAGTGTAAAATAAAAAAGTAAGTTCACAATGAAAAACCCACATAGGGTTTTTCATTTTACAATATATTGATGAAGGCTAACTCATGTATTTACATAAAACTACATTGTAGCTAATTGCTTAAGTCAATGACTTATGACATGACCCAGGAATAAATAAGATAAGTTGACATAATTATTTATCTGTTTACTTGAGAAGATAGTGCATTGATTTCTAGCATTACATAAACAGTCTTAAATAATTCTAACAACTTCAATTTTTGAAGTTGAACAGAAACAAATGTTCAGATCCTCAATTTTTTTTATTGTATTTATATCTGTAATTTAGCTATCAGTTTCTTTAACTTGAACTGCCCGTTGGCTCGGTTTTGTGAGCGTTTGCCTTCTAAGCAGCAGTATCAGGTTCGATTCCCGGCGGGAACACAAGTTTTCTCCTCAAAGAAATTTTGTGTTTCTAGTTCTGTTTGTGATTGTGTGTGTGATATAAATGTTTTCGGCACCCAAGACACAAGTCATCTAACTTAGTGTGGGACTGTGTGTGTGAAAGCATTTATATTTATGATTATTATTACACAAATACACATAAACACTCAAAAAATTACTTATAATGTAGATTTATCATGATAGAGACAGTACTAATTTTTTCTTCTTTTAGGAGGATCTATCACAATGGAGGAAAAAGAATTGAAGTACATCCTAAGACTTCTTGATCATTTGACTGAAGAAATATTTGAGGTATATTTTAGAAATATTTACAGCTAAACAGCATTTCAATTGATTTTGTTTTTATAGCATTAGCCATGCTAGGCAGAGCTAAAGAAGTAGATTCAGTAAACAATATATATCTCTTGAGGCGGGGATTGAACTCACATCCATAAGGTCTTACGCCCTATTCCAATATTTAATCTACTGCAACATTTCACTAAACCGAAACATTCACTGAAATTAAATACAACAGCTTCACCACTGGATCTAAGGAGCTGGGATGGATGGGGTAGTTCCTGGCAGGGGAAAATGCACAATACACCCCAAGTGGGACTGCAAAGGCCTTACCTCCCCAAATTGAATAAGAATACTTCTTTAGTGTCTGATTCACTCCTATAGATTTAGTGGGAGTCAGTACAATAATAATTATTCTTCTGACGACTGAACATAATATGAACATTTATAAAGGACTACTAAACTAATGGCATGTTTTTCGAGTGCACATTCCATTCCTATTACATTATTACCAATTAAACCCACAGGATAGTTTTTGCAAGGGCTGCAAAATAAACAATTAAATACTGTTAGATGTGAGTTTTCTACTGTGGAAAAATATTAAAATCCTGAAAATTTGCTGTTTCCTTTAATTTTTATTAACACATTTCTTTGCAAATATAGATCCTTTTAAGCAACAAAATCCATGGGTTCAATAATACAGTGTCTTTTTTTTTTAAATCATTCGGGACAATTTGCTTGAAAAGTATAATAATAAAAAAAATAATCATATGCAGTTATTGTTTTCTTTTAAATCGAGTCTATGACACCTTTCACGACTTTTCTCTAACTCTCGCGGTTTCGGACTTGGCTATCACCCTTCTCAAAAAACCACCCTTTATATATTTCTTAAACATTCTTATGTGTACGAAATATATGCTAGTTTCTATCTGACTTTCAATATTCCAGGAGTTGTTACAGTTTCATTCAAATATTGAAGAATCCAAAGAACTTCAAGAATTTAGCGATGAAACACTCAACTTCTTCAAAGTCAATCTCAGAAGTAATCCGGTCACAACGTCATATATCCTCAACTTTGTACAGAAACATGTTACCAACAAGCAAAACATCAACAAAATACAAGCAATTTATATAGATGTCCTCAAAAACGAGCTGGCGGAAAATAACTGCACCGAAAAATTGATAACATTAATGTCGCTGTTTAAATGGGAAGATAACTTTGTACCACAGTTTGTCAATAATCTTTTGAAGCCTATTACAGAGGAAAATCATAAACAATATAGAAAACAATTTCTTCTAAGTCTTGTGCCTCATGAAAGACCAGAACTTCTACACACCGCAACAGATATGATACATAAGAATGATCCGCAAAAGGAATTCAAACTCACGCCAGAGAATATGCTTGAACTTTGCTATCAAGATAAAACACATTGGCTGATAAAAGCCGCGCAGGTATACAAGAACCAAGTCCACGACATGAAAAACGTAACATTTAAAATCAATAATTTCACAAAACAGATTCTGATTATGGTGCTAATTGATCTCACAAACAGTCCAGAAACTTATGACCTTCCCTCCTTAGTCCATCAACTCACGAATATATTTTCAATACTGGACACATATACAACGCAAGATGAACAGCTCCAATTCTATATATTAGAAGTGAAACGAGAATTGACAATAATAAAGTTCTGTTTAGAAAACAATTGTAAAATCATGACAACATCCATATTTAGTCAAGTACTGGCACAGAGTGCATTAGCTGTGATATCGCAAGTGTGTCGCCTTTCAAAGGTCGACAGGTATAAAGTTTCTAGACTTTTGAATACTAATAATGACTTCATTAGCGAGCTAATGAATTTAAGTCAAGGAGACAATAAGAGGAAATCCACTAATGGTGCTAACTGGGATATATTGACATACAATAGCTACTGTGCTATTACAAAGATAATCGACGCTATATTGAATTCTGCTGAAGGTGTAGAGAACACAGATGAGACATCATCTTCATTAGATGAGATAAAACGTCTAGTGTTGTCTATACAGCCTTTCCAATGTTGCCTTGAAGTCATTGAGAATATCTTTTCGTGTCTCTTTTTGAGATACGAGTATCTTTCATGTCAAGAGCATAACAATCAAGATCTACAGCAATGTGGGGCACATTCAGAGTGCTCCTACTTTTATTCTAAGAAACAAGTTAAAACCTCAAGTATCAACAGCAACAATGCAGGTTTCATGTGCAACTCATTCACGACTCAAGTTGTGCTGAACGCATTAAAGTTGTGCTTGGAAAAGTTGGAAGAGAATGTTAATGTTGAAGATCTGGAGCAAAGTGTGAATTCGAGGTTCAGACACTTAATGAAGGCTGTCAATCATTCCATATGGAAATTGCAACTGGTGTCGACGCTTTCGCCCGATACTTCGCCGCTCCTATTGAAGCTTTGCTTGGACTACGTCGAAGTAGATGATAGCAGTGAAGACGAAACGCGGGAAATAGAAGCAAAACCGGTGAGAAAGAAGCATAAAACGAGACGTCGACATATGAGGCAAGACGTGGAGCAAACCATGCTCGCGTCTACAATATCTGCTACAGACGACAGTAAGTTTTACCGGTGCCTGTATCCTTTAGATTCTGAAATATTAATCTAGATTCTTTCTTATATTATTATTTTTTCTTTTCAGTGTATGTCTCCTCGCCCGGAAGTACCATCGATTTTATATCAATCATGCTGGCGAAACCGACGTGTTTAGTGGCACTGGCGCTTTATCACAACGACTTCCCAAAAGCTAATCAGATTTTAGAGGTAAGGTCCTTTCAAAATCATGGAAAAACACGAAAGTAATAGTCTCATTATATTGTGCTAATTGATGACTCAGGCTGATGTCACACATTATAATAATAACAATCCCTATTAATTGTAAAATTGTGCTATTGTTCCGTTACCAACTACCATTTTTGGGTTGACTCAAACCTCACTATCTAAAATTTTTTTACGAAAGAACTTTTTAAACTTGAACACGAAGAAATCTGTATATAAACACTGCAGATATCCTATTTGGAGATGAGTTAGCTTAATCATACCGCTATGAATTTTTCACATAGAAACAAAATATTTTAAACAAGTGCATAACTCATACAACTGAATAAGGTTACGCGCCTAATGCAATCAAATTGTGAAGATCCTTTACTCGTTTTAATAGTATATGAAACACAAGTTATAAATATTAAACTTATTATAAATGAATTACAAAGTCCTAATGAAATGACCAAATTCTTCGTAGCAGTCTTTTTCGCGTTCAGTTGGTTCGTAATTAATGATGCCGCCATTCTTAGTGATTAGTGTTCCGGGAGGATTGATAACTAGATAATTCTTGGCCTCTTTAATAGTTTCTTGGGGCTTGAAGAATTTACAGCAGAGACAGCAGCAACACCAACCTGTAGTATAAAAAAATAAGGTTATAGATCCATCCTGCCATAGAATAAATATGATCGTAGCTTTTCAAGGCCTTGTAAAGTGAAACCACTTTGACGAAGTTACATTCAGAATAAGACAAAATCTAATGATCCAGTTCTAAATGGCTCGAGAACATGAAACGTACACGTGTAGTTAGTTAAGAATGCGCTTGTAGTCTAATAATGCAGATGTAAATAACACACAAAGATGAATACCTCAAAACAAATTATTACTGACTATTAAATCACTTTTACACAGACGTATATCACGTTTTTGAGAAGACAATTCACATTAGTGAGAAAACTTAAAAGACCTAAACCATTTGAACTAGTGTTATTCTAGTTATTATAAATTAGGGTGTAACACATGCACAAAGTGTCTTACCCTTAAATAGAGACAATAAGATAAGTGTTAATGGACACATTCTTAGTTACAGCAATGTAGCAGTTTAAGTTAAATTACTGATTAGCCATAGTTTGGCTAGATTGTAATTATAATAGGGCACTTTGTAAGAGGTATTCTAAAAGTAAAAAAATAAATAAATCACGTGTAACTATGTATGGCTATTATGACTATTGGAATAAGCCAATGAAAGTAATACACATAGGACTATTACCAATAAAACAAACTTAAGCAAGGTGCTCGCCTGATGCTAAGTGTCATGCTTGCTCATTACAGATCTGTGCCGCCCAGAGTTTATACTGAAATACATAGTTCAAAATCCGACAAAGCAATGCGATCTTGAGCCTGATATATATTACATGTTAAATCTATTTATGCTCAGTAATTTAACTGGAAACATTTCGAACTACAGTAAATTTTGCACACTACTGCTAGCATTTGAATGGCCGGCATTAGTGTGGTAGCTAAGCCGTAGCAGTAGCTACTATACTAATCGATTAGTTGTAGTGTTTACTATACTACTAAACTAATTTTCATTTAGAATATTTACGTTTTATACGCATAACGTGTCTTAGTTTTCCCTAAGGTTGAATGTCTCACCTTTCGTACACCACAATGGTAATGCCACAACAAGATACACACATAGCCAAATAACCGCGATATTCCAGAGGCGGATCGCTAAATATTTATAGGAGTGACGATGTTCTGTATAATCAGTAATCAAGCACTTAATCGCTCTCAGACCAATTCCCTTAGTATCTTCGGCTGAACAGTTCGTGTAGATATCAAAGGAGAAGATTTCTCGTATAGAGTCCATGAATGTAGATTCCGTTTCGAATTTTCCTGAAATACAAAAACTTGTTTGATTTTCGAATACCATAATTGTATGCCAGATAGGTAAGCATTTGATAATAATAATATGTTTATATAAAATAAATCTTTATTGCCAAAAAATGTACAATATTTACGACAGTGTTCTTAAGGGGCCTCCGGTGGTTGATTTGCCCATACAATCGTAATACCGAAATCATTTATAATTCAAGCATATTACCACCATACTGTGCTGTTATTCAGATTAAAAACGTATTCCTGGATAGTTTTTATTCCAAAATATTTACCTAAAACGAAATATAAACCAATTGATGTTCACACATTATTACGACGTAAATGTCGCATCTTTAACTTATTCGTTTTGTATTAAAAACTAACACATTTCTTTTGGCATTACCACAGGAACATAGATAATCATTTCAAGGTACTATTAATGCAAAAAACAATGGCTAAACATTACATTTTCATTCATCATTTTTGGTATTACGGCGCCTATCATAATTTGTTCGGTCGGTAGTGCTATCGCATCAAGCATGGACACAGTTTGCCAGTTAAACAGAGACAGCCATAGACTCGTTTCACAGAGTCCCCCGCGCCTTAAAGGTTAAGTTAGCAATATCGTTGTAGAATATCTGCTGCCGAACTAGGCTCCCAGCGCCCAGCTCAGGCAATTTTTTTTTTTTTTATTATTTATAGATAAACATTTGACCACTATCTCACCTAATGGAAAGTGATGATGCGGCCGAAGATGTGGCATGTTTATCTAGAAGATACCTGTTCACTCTTGACTTGAAGACTCCCAAATTATACCCCTCAGGAAACAAAGACACAGGTAATGAGTTACACTCCTTCGCCGTACGTATATAAATAAAATCAAGACCTAAACCCACCACGCCAAGAAGGCAAGTGGAAGAAACCACGATTATGATGATGATGAACTAGGCTCATCGCCGGTGTTTTAGTGTACAGCGCTCTTCCCACAACTGGATCTACGATGTTAACCAGCACGAATATCTTACACAATCCAGTTACATTTCTACTACATTTAACATGCTTGCCAAGAATTTAGAGTATATTGTTTTTAAAGCTTGGTATTTTCGTCGTAATAAAGTAACGATTTACTTGCCTGATTTTACAGCGTAGTAGACTTTATCTGAATTTGGTTCTCTTTTAGACACAACAGTTACTTCTTTACTTCTTATCGGATACATCTGGAATATAATATTTTAAACATTCGCGAACTGCAATCATGTTTTTGTGACAAATTTTGTGCTTTTATTTTCAAAATACAATATTTTGACTAACCTCGAAGTTTCGGCAGAGTTGAATCGGCCGTGGTCAATAAGAGGCTAGATAATGTTATTTGAAAGATAAAAGCGCAAACAGACCCAGTTTGTACAAATAAAATTCTAGAATATTGTCAAAAATACACGATTTTTCACTTATTGTATCACGAGGTATACTGTACCTAACTTTTTTATTAAGTACCACTAGTTTTATATCATAAATCTGGTTTTTATTATTAATCATGCATACTATTTATCTTCTTTTGGGCTCATATTTGATAAACGCTGTATTTATATAGATATTAGTATATACGGAACGGTTAATACGCATCATTATCGGATGGTTGCGTTTTTAGGGTACCGTACTCAAAGGATAAAACGGTACCCTATTACTAAGACTCTCCTGTCCATCCGTCTGTCTGTCCGTCTGTATATCATGAACCGTGATAGTTAGACAGTTGAAATGTTCACAGATGATGTATTTCTGTTGCCGCTATAATAACGAATGCTAAAAAACAGAATAAAATATCTATAAAAAAATTTTTTGCTCGACTACACTCGATGACGGCAACAGGTAGACGCTTGAAATATTCACAGAATATTTATTTATATATTTACATTAAAAATAAATAATTTAAAATAAAACAAATATTTAACGGGGGCTCCCATACAACAAACGTGATATTTTTGGTCGTTTTTATAGATGCGACCGCGAGTCCGACTCGCATTTTTTAATAATACGATGGGCTTGGGCTTACGTTGAAATCCTGGGTTTAGCATTTTCTCATTCTCGCCTAACTAGCTATTATAAATTATCTTTGTAAACTGTCGTATAAAAAATCAGTCGTCAAGCAACAAATAGTGTACCGGCAGCTATCCTAGAGATAAGCACCCTCGAACTCATCATCAATTACCAACAAATAGGATAGGGTCAAACGCCAACCTATCAGAGATACGTCACACTTTAACTCAAATTGCTTGACATAAGCCTATTAAACTAAAACTTGGCTTCGTAGACGTCAGCTATAAAGGATTTTTGTTCAGTCGTTTAAGATATGTCCATCCAGGCAAAGCCTAATGGAGTGATACCAGATATATGTAAACACTAGCCATCGGCATTAGCTAGTGTTTATAAATATCTAGTATCACAGCTTTGCTAGACAACAGCAACAGCTCATAAGCATTACTCTCCACAGTTATACTGATAGCGTACACATAGGTCAATAACTTCAAATTATTGCGATAAGAACAGATAATTGTACAATTGTTAGTTGTAGTTTTCATTTCCTTAAACAGCTGTTGCTTATATCACATAATTAATAATAGTTGCATGTAACTTATATTTTGTTTCAGTTAATATTCCTTTATTTAGGAAAACCTGATTAGTCTTTAGGAAATCTTACAGGAACGACATGATTTAATGGACTATTTTTGGGCCTAATTCACTGGATAATATGGACGAAATGAAGTTCTTTTTTTTATTATAGGTCACGATAGCGTGTTCCTATTTTTGTTACAACCTAGCCAAGATTAGGTTAATAAGTAACATACATTTAAATTATTCTGCTTCAAAATATCCAAGAATGTGTCGATTTCAAACACTTTTCTTTTTGTCTCTAAGACGGCGAAGACATAGGTTCGTGTGTTGTCTATGAACAGCACTCTAACACTAAACAAGTACAAATAATTATTATACAATATGACCAAAACGTTACATACAGTAAAAGTTTTATTCTTAAATAGGGACTATATAGGGAATATTTTATTAATCTGGTTTAATTATGAATGTCGAATAAAACGGTTACAAAAACACGCGTTTTAGATTAAATTTTGGTGTCGCACCTTAACACTCGTCAATCTTGATTAATTTCGAAAAAATTGACATACTAGCTCATAATAGAGGTACTACTTGAACGCTGAAACTAAACTCTTTTAAAAGTATACATTATACACGCATTGTAAGCTCTTTATTTTCCTATATACCAAGCCTATAAAAACATGATACAAAGTCCTCGCTCACCGATGACATAGTGACTAACTCTGTCGCAACAGTGTTATCAATTACTTCGTCAGTTGGTGTCACCTTCGGCTTCTTTTCTTGAACCCATTGAGGTCCCTTGCAATATGATGATGATAATAATGCTTTCACTTCTTTGTCCACACGTATCATTCTGAATTCAACGAAAAATATTTATCGTTACCTCGTATCATCCTTAATCTCAAAACTGCTCTACATCGTAAGGGAACTATTAAGCTTTATTTTGTTTTTTACTATCTTTATTTGAAAAGGACTTTATAAAATGTGTGTCAAAATAACCATTCCACCCCCATTGCATAATCAACTTTTTAAGCAATTAATGTAACGCTTTGCAATAAAGTTTGATAACCATCTTCGCTTCCTCGGATAATAGGTAAACCGAGTCGCTACACCAGCATCCACATTTATATTAAAAATAATCAAAAAAATCAATACAAGAGTACCGGTTTAATACCTAATTAGTTCTTGAAAGTTTTTCTGCACCAAAAGTTTATTATCCTTGTCCAGTATCTTGTGATTATCAATTTCATCGAACATTTCATAATCGTCGTCATCGATCATAAGGTCGACACTCAAGTCTTCATTTTTATCATCATGCATATGTGTATCGTGCATGTTCTCAAGAATGAAACCATAATTGCATCGATTCAAATTTAAAAATAACACATAACAAAAGCCCACAACATTAATTTTCATTTTTGCAAGGGCAAAAATTAATGATGTTTTAAATATGACAATTCCTGCCAAAAATATCTTCTATAGAAATATAATTATGAAGTTTCTAATTAAAAGAGCCTTATCTATGGTTTGCTTGTTTTTCCCAAAAGCCTCTAGATAGAGGTTTTGCAAAACGAGCCTTGGCCAAATGGCCAAGGCCTGACGTGGCTTGTTCTGCAGATCTAATATTAAGGACAAAATATATTTGTACACACATTGATTTCCATTCCATTTTCCAATTCGCAGATGTTCGATCTAGCCGACTCCGAAATAGCAACCGAAGTCACCTTCACTGAGCAACTACGAAATCTAGTGTCAAAAATAAAGAACATCATCTATTACAGAGACGACACTCGATACCCCACCAAGGAACTATCGGCATTATCAGTAGTGTCCACAGAAGTCATGGGTCTCGTCGAAGGTTTTTTGGCCTCGAACAGAGCGCCAAATTCATTCGATATTATGGAGCTTGGAGCTCGACACCCCCATCTACAACTATACAACCATCAAAATGCGCCATTCGTTAATGCCGTCGATATTCTACTTAGTAGTGGACTCAATCGTGAAATAACTTACGGCCTCATAAACGTAGTAGAAAGAAAACTGGCCGAAGTCAGAGGCTCTACCGATATCGGTGCAGTAAAGAAAACGAACTATATACGTTTCGTCGAAGACGTCGCCAGCGTGACATTTGAGATTTTCGGAAACACTGAGAAGTCGTTTAATTTTGTCGATAATATCTGCGGAATAATCACAGACTGCCGTATACCGATCAAACATAAAGAGTTCTGCAAGTTGAACCAGCTCTCTAAAGAATTGAGACAGTCCTGTGAAGATCTTATAGAAATTGTAAATCCAAGCGAAGTTAATAAGCTTGATCAGAACTTGCTCCAGAAATATCACCAGATTTACATGAATGTCGTTGCTGCGTCGGATAAAGATATATGTAACGTTGGAGAAGTGTCTCGGCAAGGCACGAAGAAAGGTAGAACACCTTATTTGAGAATGTGCTATATGTACTGCAAAACTGTATCACAGTTGGAACAAGAAGACAGTCGTTCTACTGATTCACTTGCTGATTTGCCATATTTTGCAGTATTGGAACGGCAACTTCATGACATTTTTGGAAATATGATCAACAACAAAGAGATTCCAGTGACTCATCTGGAGCCAATTTGTAAAAAGCTGAATGTAAATCTGATACCAAAGCTGATTCTTAACTTCTGTCCGTCGGTAACACTCGTCGGCCCGCACAAAGAAGCCAGTGAATGCAATTTTAACAATCTTCTTCATGTGGTTTATGATTTTAAGAATCCGGAAGAGAATTTGTTCATAGACCCTGTGGCGAATTTTGCTCCATTGCCGCGGTCACCAGATCCCCAATCCTTGACATACGTTGTGCTTCACAACTGGGTGTTGGCCCACATTATAAAAAAGATCCACACGTCTCCAGACGAGAACAGTTTGCAACAAAGCATAGACGCTCGCACTAGATGCCTGAATAACTACATGGACCTAGAAAGATTTGACTGCACAAAAGATTTGTTTGGCAAAAATAAATGTTTGGCTTCGTTACACACTACAGTAGACTTAGACAAGCTGTTTATGTTCATGCCTCAATTGATTGGATCGGGAAAAATTTTGAAGTGCTTGCATATATTGGATTCTTTGTCAGAACGGCAGCTAATATGCAGCGCTAATTTAAACAACTTGAGAGATCTGATCTTGTTTAAGCTTGCGACGAATCCAAAGGTAGCGAACAATTGGAAATATTGCCAATATCTCAAATGCTCCGAGTTGAAAGTGGATCTCATACTAAATAATTTGAGTAGTTGGCCCGCAGAAGGTTCTTTGGAAGTTTTGGATTATCTGAGATTCCTTTTGCACCAAGAGTCTTTGGAAGAAGGCTTATACGAGAGGTGTTCTGATTGGATGATCAAAATCCCGCTTTATGATCAGGTACTTGCTGGGCCACATAATAATGTAAGAAACATTATTATTTGTTACTGTTTTTAAATCATACATAAATATTTACAGATTGCGTCTATCATGGGAGAAAATCATTGGTACTTAGTGTACGAGAAATCGATTGCTAATCCAGAGAACATCATTGAACTGTTAATGGACAGTCAACAGGTAATAACAACAAACGCATCCACACTCACAGCCCCACAGCACTAAGTTCAAAGACTTGTATCGTGGGTGCCGGAATCATTCACATCGCACACACATTACACCCAGAACCAGAAGCACAAATATCCCTTGTGAAGGAATTTGTGCTCCTGCCAGGAATCGAACCCAGGACCCAAGGCACAGAGGGCGGACAGCTGTCCACTGCGCCAACTGGGTCGTGGACCGCTGTCCGCTAATATCTGCAGCTTTAAAATACAAGTATGTTGAATTGAACTTTATTCCTATAAATAACTATTACTTTCTCGGTTACAGTTTAAACTGTGCCTGGAATGGGCTGACGTGCATGAAGTATCAGAAAACATGAAGAATTTGATTGTAATGAATCTCTTGCGACAATTCTTCGAATATACGAATCAGGCGACGCCGATTCTAGTCAAAGAACTCTTACTACGACTGCCCGCTACCCAAGCCATGGACTTGATACGAGACGAGATTGCCAAAGTAAGAGATGTTGAAATCCTCCAAGTCTGCATAGACTTCATAACAGAAAACTCCGTCGACTGGAAGACTTTCGAGAATATCAAAATAGGTCTCCAAATAATGCTCGAAATCGAAACGAACTTGCGAAGTTTGTTCTGGGAGTTAATCGAAAACCCTCTCTTGATGATAGAACAATTTCTAATGAATTCGAAACTGGATACGTTGACGAACATTTTGAACAAAATATCGCCCAGCTTGAAGAACGATCCAAGCGGGGATAAGCTCTACTACAACATTAAGTGCATTGAAAGCGTTGTAATATCTCGTAACGCGGTGGATGCTTTGCTGCGCTTTTATGCAGAAAAGGCTTTGGATATGAAGAATCCGAGAAATGTATGTCCTGTGCCGCCGAAACCGTCCGATGATTCGTTGCTACAATCCATAGATTCGATAAATATTGAAGCAGCGACGCGGCCATTTGTGATGCCGGAACAGGTGCCGCCCAAAGAGCAATGGGCTGAGGATTACTCTGCTGATCGATGTATGATGTGTCATACATCCATATTTTCTATGATAATCAGGAGGCATCATTGTCGTAGATGTGGCAGACTCATATGCCACGCATGCTCTAGACATAGAATGCAGGTAAAATGTCACCTTTTTATATCTCAATGTATATTTACTTTTAAAAATGCAAAAAGCATGAATTATGTCTTTTGGCTTGTATACAATTTTAATAATACAAAAGTATTTATAGTGTAAAGAAAGTCAACCCTAACAATAATTTCACAGATCCCAACGTACCCAAGTGGCGTAAAGTTTCGCGTTTGCGACGACTGTTATACTCAAACAATGAACCGGAAGTCCAAATCATACCAAGACAACCTCATGACAAGCAGTACTTCCGACTCGGCCGGAAGCGGTATCACTTGCCTCGACTGGTGTCTAACCACCAACGCTGTGAAAAACGACGCCGTGAGAGCTGAGTTTAGCTTCGAATTCACGCCCAATGTTACTCTGTGTCTGTCGGTCATGAAGATGCATTCGATCAATTTGGATTATCCGAGGTAAGATCTTTTTCTAATAAAAACAAATACTGTGACGATGGTAGCAAAAGTAGTTTTTAGCAGAAAAACGGGTCTTTCTGAAGTTTGGTGTTCCAAAGAATATGCTCATGCGTGCTAAAAACTCTAAAAAGTTTCGTTGCACGAATTTCAGAGGAGCTATCAATTTGTATTAATGCTAACCTACTATATTTGTGCTGTGTATATTTATTTATTTATTCTTTTGCACGATATAGCTGTACACGGAGGACTTAATGCTAATACAGCATTTTCTACCAGTCATCCGAGAAGATGCAGGATAATTAGCGGTAGTCTAGTACAAGGACTATTAACTATTTATTATTACTTAAAATATACCTTCATATATACATAGTATAACATACTACAAATATATATATATATATATATTTATATTTCGTATATGTATATGATCAGAGAGAGTCGCTGTAACTTAACTATATAGGCTCCAACGAGACCTAGTGTTGGACAGGTTCAAATAGGTACATTTTGTCATATTTCTAAGTTTACTTTTTAATAAGTTGTCTATATACCACTACTGTTTTAAAAAAATAATATTTTCTTTTTATTTTTTCTGTAAAATTGTAGTTTTACTATCAACAGAAACGATGTAAATAGTATAATATCCGAATTTTGTATTTTTTGGCACTCAATGTTTTTCAGTTATGGTTAGAAACTTCCAATAAAAAAGGCCTTGCTGTTCACGGACTTGCTCGTGTTATTTTTCACAAATGGCACATTGGATTCTATGCTTTCCATATCAAATTTCTCCGGTAGCAAAAAATAGGACTTAGAAAGTCACTTTTTATTTCCAGGTTCCTATTAGACCGAAGCGACGAGGTAGCGCGGGAGTTGTCTAACGGTGGCGACGCTCAGCTGTTGGTTCGTGCCAGACGCTCGCTCCTATTGGCCGCCGCGGAACTCTACTCTCGAACTCATCACGAGACCAAGTATGTGTTCTAGTTTTAATTAATGATTACCTTAGTGAGTATAGATACATAGTTCGGAAGTTATGTCTCGATAAAATTCTAGCCTATTCAGAGCGAGTAAACATTTTAATAATTAAAAACATTTTAATAATTACAAACTATTCTTATTATTTTTAGTCTTTATTTGGATGTATACTTAAGTTAAGCATTTTTGTTAGGTATATACTTTTTGTGCAACGATGCGCTTAATGGTATGTTTGTGTTTTTTTTATTTCAAGTTCACAGAACAGCTATAAAAGTAATTGAAATATGTACATAGTAATTAATAGATTGTGGTCAAATGCTTGCCTATCGGACATAAAAAAATAAAATAAAAAAATAATTTAAACGTTATTTTCTTTGCTACTTCCCAGCATTCATATGTGCACATAGCGTTTAATAGTAAAATATTTTTTTTCTAGCCGTGAGGACCAGTAATTGGCTTCGGCTGTTGGTTTGCCTTTTAAATATATTTGATATCTATGGCATATTGTTAATTTCAGCGTTATTTAAAAATCATATTGAATGAATATCAATAAATTGAAAAATAAACATTTAATAATAAATATATAAAGATCTTAGAAATGTGACTTGTAGATTGTAAAGTTTACCCGAAAATTGAGTGGCGGAACTTGTTTTATTTTCATATAATTAAACAAACTTAAGATATATATTCGTTTAATATCATAATAGCGCTTGATTTCAATTTTGTTTGTTAATGTAACTTTTTATTTCAATATTTTATCGACCTAGATAAGAAGTACTAAATAAAATATACCCATAGGAATTACTGTAAGATGCGGGTGTTACTCACACCCAGTTTGGTAACTAGGGCCACAACTTGTAAAATGTACAGTAATTAATTAAATTATCAATTTTACTCTTACTTTCCTTGTAAATTAATAAATAATCTGAGTAGGTAACGTTAGTGGTAATGTTCCAGCGAGTGGGGCTCCAGCGGCGGTCGGTTCGGCGCGGCGGCCGGCGTGGCCGAGGCGGGCGCGGCGCACGCGGCGCGCTGCCTCGCGCACGCGGACGCCATGGCCACGCTCGTCAAGCACCAGGCGCACCACCTCGTGCCGCACCAGGGTGCTCACCCCAGTCAGTACCTACATACTGTTATATAACTCGCGGCCGAAGCGGGCGCGGCGCACGCGGCGCGCTGCCTCGCGCACGCGGACGCCATGGCCACGCTCGTCAAGCACCAGGCGCACCACCTCGTGCCGCACCAGGGTGCTCACCCCAGTCAGTACCTACATACTGTTATATAACTCGCGGCCGAGGCGGGCGCGGCGCACGCGGCGCGCTGCCTCGCGTACGCGGACGCCATGGCCACGCTCGTCAAGCACCAGGCGCACCACCTCGTGCCGCACCAGGGTGCTCACCCCAGTCAGTACCTACATACTGTTATATAACTCGCGGCCGAGGCGGGCGCGGCGCACGCGGCGCGCTGCCTCGCGTACGCGGACGCCATGGCCACGCTCGTCAAGCACCAGGCGCACCACCTCGTGCCGCACCAGGGTGCTCACCCCAGTCAGTACCTACATACTGTTATATAACTCGCGGCCGAGGCGGGCGCGGCGCACGCGGCGCGCTGCCTCGCGTACGCGGACGCCATGGCCACGCTCGTCAAGCACCAGGCGCACCACCTCGTGCCGCACCAGGGTGCTCACCCCAGTCAGTACCTACATACTGTTATATAACTCGCGGCCGAGGCGGGCGCGGCGCACGCGGCGCGCTGCCTCGCTTACGCGGACGCCATGGCCACGCTCGTCAAGCACCAGGCGCACCACCTCGTGCCGCACCATGGTGCTCACCCCAGTCAGTACCTACATACTGTTATATAACTCGCGGCCGAGGCGGGCGCGGCGCAGGAACCTTATCAGATTCGATTCTCCTGCTTAAAAGGCGACCGCACCCATTTAAGCCAATGATAAAATTAAATGCAGTTCAGAATCGAAACAAAGTACTAATAACTTTTAAAACTACCTTCCCAGGTCAAATCATTCGCTGCCTCCTCGAAGCGGAAAAATGGGAGCTGGCTCTAGAGATAGCGACGAAATCGGGACTATCACGGAACAGCGTTTTAGCCGCGTGGGGTAAAGCGTGCCTAAAGGCGGGCTGCTTCAAGCAAGCGCGGGAGAAATTCGCACACTGCTTCAAAAGCGCGCTCAACATTTGCGCTGAGGTTACTGAGGACTATGAGTTCGGGAAGGAAGCATCCGAAAGCCATTATGTTAATAGGTACGTTTTGCTTCTACGTTCACAATCCGTACAACGAAGGAGTGGAACAGCCAGCGTCTTTGTTCCCTGATCGGTATGATCTGGAGGTATTTAAGTCTAAAATGAATAGTTATCTTCTAGGCAAACTTGCTATATTTTCGACCGCATCATTACTTCCATTAGGTAAGATAGTGGTTTAATCTTTATTACTATAGCATAATAGATTTTTTTATACATAGGCTGATCTTTAGTGACGCAAGATTAAAACAAATCGATTGACATAAGAATTATCAAAATCAGGTCCACGCGTTTAGTTTCAAGAACGCCACATGGGAACAAACATCAAAAATAGGCTGATAAACACATTACCTTTATTCGCGCAATCGAGGTAAGAGGGCATGTAAAAATGTTCTCACTGTCTGTGGTCGGTTCTTCATGACTGAAGGTCGTGATCACCAGAAGTTTCTCATAGCGTTGACGGCTGATAAGCCGGAGCTGGAGACATCCAGTGGCTCAAAAAAGCGCCATCACTATCGAAGAACTTGGAACTTTTCGCGAAGCGGCGCTTTAGTCGCGCGGGAGGACCCGGACTCGATGTATAAAAGGTCTTTTATGACGAGGATGCATGGAGACAAAGTGTACAAGCGCTTTCTGGCGACGACATAATAGATATACCTTAATATAATTCCTCTATACATTTAAGAGTGTTTAAAAAATGAATGAAAAAATGCGCCGCCGAGTTTCTTGCCAGGTTCTTTTCGAGATGGCTGTAATTTTGCGAATCTGACAGTAGAGTCAATTATTTTCATGAGTCTTTGTTTCCCATGTGAATAAACGATTTTGAACTTTGGAATTCTGACCTCTTTCCCTCTATGTTCCCAACGATGACCACCTATTCCTAATTTAAAAATTTGTTCTAAACCATTTCTATTTTCTGCAGGAGGTTGCAAAACCTACGTTTCTCCGAGCGATCGAGTTCAATGTCGAGCGTTCAATCTGATGGGCGGCCCCGAACCAACCCGCCGTTACTGAACGAAGTCATTGGCATGCTCGAGAATATCAACTATCCCGTCAATCAGGTCATTCTTCACAAGGCGGAGTCTATAAAGGTACTGAGTCATAAAAACTCACGTCAAACTATAACACAACACGTTTCACGAGTAAGTGAGGAATACTTTCTTCACTCTTACTCTTCGACTAGGAAGAGCTCATGTTGTGCCTAAGCCACTTACGGAAAAATGGGGGAGACGATAAACTGTAACATTTATTTCACATATCAGTTATAAACACAATTTATATTACAGAGTACAAACGAAAAGCTAGCTTCAATGAACACGAGCAAAAAGAAGATCCCGTTAACAGAGCCAGCTCTTAACATCATGCATACACTCGCAAGCGTCAAAAAGATCAAATCCGGTGACTACAGCGACTTCCAAACCGCCGTCGTACAACCAAAGAAAAGCCTAGCGCAGGGTTTGTTGAGAAGGAACAACAACCACGCCGAACCGAAACCAGACTTGACCAAACGTCTCGACTCGTTCTTTTACAGAGAATGCGTGTACTATCTCAGTAACTACGGCTCGTATACGGCCAATATTGCTTTTTACATGAAGCACAGTAATATGAGTGAAGTGATAAAATATTGCTACGAAAATTTGGTGGACAAGGAGACGTTTACGGAAGCGGTTTACATGGAGTGCCTCAAGAAGGACAAAGTTGGGGAGCTGTTTGGTGCGATGAGTGAAATGGATAGCACGCTTGATATGTGGGGGGTGAGTGGAATCTCCTTTCGATCTTATTGCTTTTCAACCGACTTCAAAAAGGAGGTTCTCAATTTGACTAGGTTTTTTTGTATGTATGTTACGCGATAATTCCGTCAATTATGAATCGATTTTGATGTTTTTTTTTTTGTTTGGTAGATTATACTTCAGAGCTATAAATTTTATCGAATTTATCAAGCCAAAACCAAAATATAAGCGGTAAAGTCATTTAAGCTTTGCTTGCGTTTATTAAGTTACCTTTAGAGTTTTACTTGAAAGTTAAATTTTTATTCTAGAAAATATTGTTAAAATATTTTTCTTCAGGCTACTTTCAATATAAAATTTGTTGATTTTTTTACCGACTTAAAAAAAGGAGGATGTTCTCAATTCGTCGGAATCTTTTTTTAATGTATGTTCCCCGATTACTCAAAGACGCTTGGACCGATTTGCAAAAATATTTTTTGTTTAAAAGTGTATACCCAGATGGTCCCATTATAATTTGATCAAGATCTAATGAAGAGTTTCGAAGGTATTAGCGATAGAAGGCGGTTTTATTCGTTTTTTTAAACTCGTATATATTGTGGTCTAGCCTACAGTAACAATGCCCGGTTTAACCGACTTGAAAAATGTTATGGGGTGTTCAATTCGTTGTGATTGAAACATTATTTGTTAACGTTGACACCTATACAATTATTGGTAAAGTTACTTTTGTTGTTGGTCCAATAGAAAGTTGATTAAGTTGTTAGATTTTAAAAAGCATAAAGCTATTAAAATGTAATTATAACTGGTAAAATGGTTATATGAACAATAATTCAACCTGCATTATAAGAGCATGGTGCCTTATGTAGGTTTGTTCGAGAACCTGTATTACAAGTCACCAGGCCTCCACTCCAAGAATACATTTCTTATTTAGTTTGTTGCAGCTTGCAAGATATTAGTGCTAAGTTTTAAAAAATAGGGTAGCATTAAAGCACTGCTATGGGACTAGATAGAAAACTTACAGTATGGGTGAAGAATTATTGATTACTAGCCGTGCCCCGCGGCTTCGCCCGCTATTATCAAGTTAAAAAGTATGTGTTAATCCTAGGTATAATCTATGTACATTTCAAATTTCATCCAAATCCGTTCAGCCGTTTAAAGCTTAAAGAAGGAACAAACATACTTACACACTTACGTGACTTACACACAAACTTTCGGATTTATAATATTAGTAGGATTCTAGATAAGCTTACGTTTGACCACCATCTCACGTAATGGTAAGCGACAATGTGGTCGATGATGGAGCAAGCTTGAAGACTCCCATATTGTACTCATCAGGAAACACCGCCTCAGTTTGTCTGCTTGTCCGATTATAGAGAGTGTTATATTTCCAGGAGTACATAATGCACATCTGCCGCACACTAGAGATCTCTAAGCGGCTGGAAGCGCTTTACGCAGTCCAATGCGGAAGTAACCAGCACGCGCGTGCAGCCGCTACGTGCGCGGTCATGTACTCGCGGCCCACGCGTTCTCGCGGATTCGCCGCGGCGCTTCAGGCGAGACAGCACCATCTAGCGGCCGCCACCGGACATCTGCAGCGCTGTGTACCCGTCGCTAATGCCAACAGTGAGTAGTAGTAACATTGTAGTGTTATGAAGGCACCATCTTAAGAAAAGTCATTATTCTTAACTAAATGTACCATCTTAAAAGAAAAGTATTTATTCTGAACAATTTTTTTTTATACATATATCCTGTCGCGGATATTGTTTGTAAAGCTAATGAAGGCCAACATTTTTGCATTCAATTGTATTCACTTATAGCAAACTATTTAGTAAGTGCATGCCTATAAAGCGGTCAATTAGCTTATTTATCTCTGACTTGTTTTAAGAATTTGGTGATTACTTCTTGAAAACTAAATTACTATAAATATACCGATAGCCTATAACACTGAAGGATAATCTATTTAGCTATTAAAGAAATTCAGAATCGGATCAGCAGTTCCAGAGATTTCCTTTTACAAACAAATAAATATATTTTACCTTGCTATAATATTCGTGTAGATAACTTGAGGTCCGTGCATGGATGACAGTGTTTCTAAAACCGCTGCTTACTTGAAATTGTGGTAACTTAAAAGCGATGTTTCAGAACTATTGCAGCGTTAGTTCCTACTAAGTATGTACCGATGATGTGTATGATCAGAATGTCATAAACGTCTAGTGTATTACTTTGCATTAAACATTTAAATAATTAATTTGAAACACTCTTATGATCCTTTTTTACAAGCTAATGTGTATTAATAAAAACGCAAGATTCACATAACTATGCATCTAAATTAAAAAGGTTATTAAAACTTTAACAAATGTTTGATCCACAGAGACAAACGATACCAAGTCGATCCACTTCAACGTAGATAAGACAACCATAGACAACCTGATGTCGACCATCACTCGCCAGCTCGAAGTCGCCAAGTACTTGGCAGCCTGCGAGTCGACCGGCCGACTCACTGAGAAAGTTCTCGATGAAGTGATGCCCATACAAGGTATTGGACTTTTTAATACATTCACTGCTGAGAACACATATCTCGTATTTTTCTATTGCGACAAGAGGTCAACGCAACACGCATGGCGTGTTATATCCAATGAATGACACAAAATTCTTTTATCAAACCTTGTTTCGTCAGTTACGAACACAGCAAAAAAAAGTTATCCGTATCAGTCGAGCCGTTCTCAAGTTAATTAAATAAGTTTCAATAAAAATTAATCATACATATTTCATGCATGTATGATTAATTTTTATTTATCTATTGTAACTATTGTATTATTTAAGACAAACTGTCAAACGTCATCCTTACATGGGGTTGACATACCTCCGGTTCGCTCGAAGCGTTTGGCTTCTACGTTTATCATCCGTACAGCGAGGGAGTGGAACTCATTGCCTGCGTCTTTGTTTCCTGAACTGAGTGAATAGGTATTTTCTAGGTTTCATCTTCGCTTTCCATCAGGTGAGATAATGGTCAAATGCTTGCCTATCCAGCATTAAAAAAAACGATTAAATGTTTTGACTACTAGCCTTGCCCCGCGGCCTAAACTATATATTTTGTCTATTGTTTGATACCGTAAGGGACGCGTCGAGACCCGGAGAGCGAGGTGATACGGCCGCTGACTCTATTTGGGTCGACGACGGATAAGATCCGGCTTGTCGCGATCATATTAGCCACGGGACAAACTGTCGTCAGCGGATTCGAGTTGGCCCTGAAGTAAGTAGTACCTGAACGATCGAGCTTTGCTCGTTAAAACGACGTTTTGTAAAAATCAAACCTAGCTAGATCGATTTATCGCCCCCAAAACCCAAACTAAATTTCATGAAAATCGTTGGAGCCGTTTTCGAGATTCACATTATATATATATATTTCTATCTAACACATTGTATGTTACAATATAATCTAACACCTTTAAACGCAATTCTTGTATATATATATATATATATATATATAATTATATACCTATACAAGAATTGCGTTTAAAGGTGTTAGATTATATTGTAACATACAATGTGTTAATAGAAATAAATAAATCTCTATACATGTATGTGACACTCTAAAAAGCCCGGATCGTATTTGATGATTTTTTTGTGTATGTTCAGGTGGATTCAAGAATGGTCTAGAAGTTATACACAGATAGTTACAGACTTAGAATTTTTATTATTTCAGGGTCATCACCGAGCATAAACTGGACTCGATGAACATTTACACGCACGTCGCTAGATATTTGGTGCAAACCGACCGATTTATGGAAGTGAAGGCGCTGGCGAAATGTATACGCGGTTCAGAGGAAACTGCTGCAAGGTAAATATAAACATGTTATTTATATTTTCAACCGACTTCAAAAAAGGAGGTTCTCAATTCGACTGTAAGTTTTTTTATGTATGTTACGCGATATCTCCGCCAGTTATGAATTGATTTTGATGATTTTGTCTCTGTTTGGTAGATTATTTGGTATTACTTCGGAGGTGGTCCCATATAAATTGTATCGAAATCGATCCAGCCAAAACCAAAATATAAGCGTTGAAGTCGGTTTTTTTATTTAAGCTTTACTTGCGTTTATTTATTTGTTGTTGGTTCCCCCTGTTTTCCTCAGAATTTTTTTAGCATAATAATATGTTATACAACAAATTCATATTAATTTATTGACATAATTAGATACACTCACTACGTCAATCCATAGGCTCCTGAACTATGGTTAACCCCTGTATTTGAGGTACCAGTGGGCTTTCTCATTAAGGACTTAATCAATTATTTCATAAACGCTTTCACACACAGCCCCACCCTAAGTGCAATGACTTGCGTCGTGGGTGCCGAAAACATTCATAACACACACACACACAATAAGAACCAGAAATACATATTTTTATTTCAAATAAAACTTGTTTTCCCGTCTGGAATCAAAATTCAAATTCAAAATCATTTATTAACATGGGCCCCAACCAGACACTCATGAAAGTTAATGACTACTGCCAGATTGCCAGAGAAATTACAGCCCCGAACCCGATACCCCTGCTTAGGAGGCGAACGCGCATCCAATTAAGCCAACGTCCAGTTAAAGCTTGGTTATTTGCAGTTTTATGTTATAAGTGTTTGTTGTGTGTAGTTTGATGAGTGACCAAGCGCTGGAGGCGGGCGTGCGAGCGGTGGTAACTCGCTGCGAGACGCGCGGCCAATTGTATGACGAGCAGGCTGAGATACTCATCGTGGACATACGCAGCGTCTCCGTCAAGGTAACTACTACCAACCTATTTATAAACGCTTTCACACTCACAGCCCATACTAAGTTCAATGACCTAAGAGTCGTGGGTGCCGGAAACATTTAAAATTTTGTTTATGCTGAATAGGCAAGCATTTGACCACTATCGCACTTGGTGGAAAGTGACGATGTGGCAGAAGATGAGACATGCTTGCCTAGAAGGCACCTACATACACTCAATCACACCCATAACCAGAAACACAAACCCTTGTGGTGAAAACTTGTGCTCCCACCGGGATTCGAATCCGATAACGACAACGGGCAGTTCAAGTTATAAACTTAGTACAATGTTTTTCAGATATCCTGCTACCTTGTATGTCGGAACGTGAGCAGTGCGTACATTCTCGCCGCTAGAAACGACCGCACGAATGACTTGCGTCGCGTGCTTCACGAAGCCGAAAGAATAGGCAACGACCAAGTCAGGAACGCGTGTGTCAAACGACTCACGTCTAAAAATGTTATGTGATCGTTGCGATCGTCTCGAGCCCCGATGACGTCACAAATGACGCTCACGCTACGATCGCGGGTTTGAGGTCGGTCGATGCGGGCGTCTATGTTAGACGACTGTCAAAAATATCGAATTTTGTAAAGGAAAGTCGACAACGACCGTGTTGTTGTTTCGCTACACGCTGGACTATTATCTTTTTTTTATAAGTTACCATCGAATCTAATTTCGAAAGACTATAAAAAATGTTACAAATTTATCGATTGATAATGAAATATCAGAATTACAGCGAAAGAGTGGAACTCATTGCCTGCGTCTTTGTTCCCCGAATGGTATAATCTGGCAAGCATTTGACAACTATCTCACCTGATGGAAAGTGAAGATGCGGCCGAAGATTTGACATGCTTGCCTAGAAGATACCTATTCACTCTAGACTTGAAGACACCCAGATTATACTGTTCGGGAAACAAAGACGCAGGAAATTAGTTCCACTCCCTCGCTGTACATAACATCATCTGAGTTATTTCGTAACATCTTGTCTTGTGATAATTATTGCTGCAGCGGTAAAATCTACCCTCAGCTGGGTCAAGCTTCTGAATCCACCACTGCATATGTGCATATGATATATGCCACTCTGAAGTTTGGATCGTTCGTTGCATTAATCTCCTTTCCGCAATGAAATCCAACATTTCAAACTGCGTACAGCGCAACAGCGTAAAGGCTATCCTTTACGTTTAAATTCTAAGGGGCAAATAAACGTTGCACTGTACCTACTTGGATTGTAACTAAAATTGCCATGTGTCATGTGATTTGTAATGCATCCACTTACTCTAAACCAAGTATTGCAAGTATTTGCCTGCTTATAAACGAATTTAAAGCATATATTATAATCGATGGTTTTACAGCGTTGCTTTTTTTCTAGAGCTTATTTGTACTAAGAAATGTATATAAAATATAATCTCAGTTGAGAATTTGAGAAGTACTCAGTAGATATATCCTGTTAAGTAATTTATATAAAGAAGGCTGAATATAGCTAAATTTGAATTTTATTATTCTGCAGTTGCTGCTTTGCTGGGTTTTATTTGAAAATTGTATGAATAGTGGGTGTAAAATGATGCAGATTGCAATATGTAAGGTCTTCCACAAAGTAACTTAACATAAATATGGTTTTTAGAGAAACGAAGCTTATTGCAGCAAGGAGCTTGTTATTCAATACTCTATTATTCGTTATTATGCTTAGTTTTAATATATTTATATGCCATGCTAGGCAGAACTATAGTTATAAATGTAGAAAGGAAAATTATCGTTTAAGGCGGGGATTGAACCCGCGGCCATAGGGTTTCACGCAAGGCTTGAGTAGCTCAGCGGTTAGAGCAATAGGGCATGACACCAAAGGCCGCGGGTTCAATCCCCGTCTCAAGCGATAATTTTTCTTTTCTAAATTTACTACTATATTTAAGATATCTATGCAATCATGTGACAAACACAAATAGTTTTATGAGTAAGGTTGACATCATTTGTGAAATTATGAGGAAACATTGGAAATTAAATAGTAGTAGAATAGTAGTGGATAACTTGGTTCATGACCTTATGGCAAGAAATCATGCGACGTTTTATCTTTAGTACAAAGCTTCACTTGATTACCTAATTAGGCTGGAGGTGTAGCTAATGGCCTCTACGTAAAACAGATTGGAGACAATATATAAACGTGATCCGTTTCACACCACGAGCCTAAAATATCCGAACACTGTGGTTTACTGTAACAACGATAATATCATTGAAATAATTGGCGACACTGGAACCTATCGTTCAACCCATAAAGTATCATGTAGTAATCAAATTTTTGGAATCACTTCGAAGTATTACGTAAATCGGCCGGAAGGATACTTTTCTAAACAAACACATATTTCATAGAAACATAAAAACAGATTTCAATCGATATTAATTAATGTTAGTGAGACTGTGTGTGACTTCTGCGAGTAATCGATTATTGGAAACGTGCTTCCAAGTGGTAATATAATACCATTCTGCGCAATCACTTGCTGTGTGTCTATTTGTTTTCATTTTTATTCTGGGTAGACAAACAGTTGACCACTATCTCATCCGACGGTAAGTGAAGATGCGAGCCACAATGGTGCATGTTTCAATAGAATATAAGCGAATAAGCTACAATATAAGTGACGCTACTCTAACCAAACGTTGACTATTACAATAATAAAAAATCGCGTTATTTAGATTTTTATGGATACTAATATTTTTATATCATGAGCCTACTGGGAGGCTGAATAAAAAACGCTATTGGTCTACTGGGACCTCTCCCAGTAGGTCCCACTTGCCTGTTATCCTACTAACTTTGTAAGATGTTAGGGGCTGTTCGTTGTTTCTGTTATATATTAAATTCATTTTATTCTTTAAAAATGCCTGATTAACTAAAATCTATTAAGTCACTATTGACTTAAGAATTACGACTAATGTTTCTTCACAGTTTGCATAATCATTATAGTCATCATCCAGTTATCGTTTTGTATTTGAGTATAATACCAGTATTAATTAAGAATATTCATATTATAAATTAATCTTCCTGTGTTGATATTATTAAAATTATGTTATTGGCAGAGTTTAAGTATTTTTATATGTATAATAGTTGGAAGAATCGCTAATTTATGTTGGTCTCATATTGTGATAAAACAAGTTATTCTGAACTTTAGAACTGTACATAAAATGTTTATTAAGTAAATATATCTGTTAAAGCATTTGTCATGTTTTATTTACCCTTGATGATTTAACAAACCCTCTACATACCTACTACCTACATACATATTACCTCATGTTTGACCACTTTCTCACCTGAAAAGGGATGATATGTGGTCAAGGGTGGTAAATAAACTAGAGTGTGAATAGCTCTCTATGATGGCTACAGATTGAATAGGGCTCTGGTCACACTGGTACTTGAAGTGTCAATTGTCAGTGTGTGATGGTGGAACACCATGTCCACCAATTTTTTACACTCATTACTTTATTTTTATTCTGGACCTGCAATCT
Organism: Lomographa bimaculata; assembly: GCA_948107665.1. Taxonomy (NCBI): domain Eukaryota; kingdom Metazoa; phylum Arthropoda; class Insecta; order Lepidoptera; family Geometridae; genus Lomographa; species Lomographa bimaculata. The sequence continues at coordinate 9,786,581 of OX403603.1, forward strand.
TGTGCATTTAGCCAGTGTCAAGTAATAAAATATTTCAAGTGTATTACATATTTCTTAATAGAAGTGCTAGTCAAAGTTTAGCAAAAAGAGTCAAGGTCCAGTCACAGTCAATATTAAAGTTATGCCCTAATAAAGTGGTAGACACTTTTACTAGAACTTCTGTTGGGAGTTTTGGTGGAAAAAATAATTTCTATTTTTTTATGATTTTCCTGCCAATATTAACAATTAACTGTTAATGATCCATTATAATTACACATTAACACTCGATTAATCATAAGTTTTGGAAAATAATACAAAATATTAATCGCCATTTTTTTACTTTAACTGCAAAAATTCTAATATACTTTGTTAACCTGAATTAGTTTAAATAATAAATTGTATGATAAGATACTTTATCACTACATGTAGTAAAAATTTAATATGGGGCAATTGTAATAGGAATACAATCATAGAAAACCACAACAATTTAAACCAACAAAAGAAAATTAAAAAACAAAGATACCAGTTGCCAGCTTAATCTTTATTTATAGGGTTGTAACATAAAATATAAAAAATAAGGTGCATTAGACAGATGGTCAATGACTACAGCGCAGCACTAGCACTGGAAGCACGACTCCAACTCTTCAATCTCTGGATGAGAGAAGAGCACAGTTCAATGGACCTCGTCCTACAGTTAGGACATTCACAGTGGTGTATTCAGCATACAGTCACTCTGTAAATCACACTTGTATTGCGCACATAACATTATCAGTCTTGACACATTGTCACCACTACATAACTTTTACTGAGTAGCCATTGCTTTCTTCTTAGGTTTCTTGAGCCGCTTTAGTCCATTCACGCTTGTTTTTAACAGGTTAGAGTAGGCAGTAGTAAACTTTTCTACTTCTCTTTGCTCCACCACTGTTGATATTTTTTTACTTTTTGATTGTGCTCGCAGTAAGCACTTATATTCAGGGTTTTTTACAGCAGGTGTGCCATCCCGAGGGTGAGGTTTTGTTCGTCCATCGTCTGAAAATTATGTATTGCTATGAGAGAACGCAATGTAGATATAGGATTTATTCATATGAAAGCAGATACTTACATCGTTTCATGGTCATTGTGATAGAGCCAGCAGAGCGAGCTTTTTGAAACAACTTCGTTAGCTCCGCCAAAAACTGAAACAGAGTTCAATTGGTAAAATACATGTTGATGAACTGTTCAATTACAACATGCACAGACACCCCAATTTATTTTTCCATTTACCTCTTCATTTGATAGTAAAACCATGTTTATAATTAGTATAGGTTTTTGCTTATACTATTCATAGGTATTTTGTGAGCTTCTTGAGTTACTTTCTAACATGAATTACACATTTTAAAACCGACTGAACTAAATATAAAATCCTATTCAGCAGAAAACAGGAACACAAAACGGACACGTTCGCTATGACAGTGACATTAAAATGACAGTTAACATGGACGTGTGCAATTTTTGTCATCGATATATTAATGTTCTATTGTGGATTATGATTTGTTAATAGTTCATGAACGTGCTTAGGCAAAGCAAAGAATACAAGGTTAAAAACGTGATTTTCTGTTTCACTCCAAAATAATAATATATAATAATAATCACAAATACAGTTTCTGATTACTAATTTTCTACCACTTTACTAGGGCATGTCTTGTCTATGTCTGGACCTTGACTGTGATTTTTGACTAGGACTAGTTTTATGAAATGATAATATACTTACCATAACTTTAAAAATATTGATTACTTACTTAACAATCAGTAAATGCTCAAAGCAGTGCCAAAATTAGAAAAAATATAACCGTAGACAGATATCTACTTCTAGTATGTGATTTATGGTCTACGACTCTACCCTATATCTATGCCCGAGTCTACGCAGTTGATTAAAGCGTTCGAGAGATTGCGTGCGCGCGTTAATATAGCTATAAGAGAGCTTGCCGACAGGCTTTTGAAGCATGCCGTATTATGGTAAGTAAACGTAGATGTTATGCCCCAGAAATGTACAAAATTTACATAATATGTACAATGTAATACTAATATTACCTACCCACCTAATACTATTTTAGAATCTGATAGCAAGTCAAAATAAGTATAAACTTTTTTACATATATTATCGGTACCTACTCAGATTATAATTGTTTTGATCTCAGAAAAATAAAATATGTTATTTTTTATGAATAATAATCGAGTTGGGCGCAGTTAATGACTGTTTTCTACGCTGCGGGTACCGGGTTCAATTATTATTCTATGAGGGAAAAAAATTTTCTCCACAAGGCAAAATTCCAACATCCGCGATACAAGCCTTCGAACTTAGTGCGGAGCTGTGAGTGTGAAATAGTGTTTATGTAAAAATATTAGATAGATAAATTCTTTATTTGCACACCAAAAAAGAACACTTACAAAGAAATCTTAAATTTAACATAGGAGCACAAAGGGCGGTCTTATCGCTCATAGCCATTTCTAGATAGCCTATATAGGCTAATAAGTTACTTAAATTTAACTTATTCTGCTAGATTTAAAATATCCAAGAATGTGTCCATTAACACTTTTCTTATTGTTTCTATTAAGGCGAAGACACTTAGTTCATATTTTCTCTTTGAGCAGCACTTATAAAACACTACATTACACTAAATTAAAATAATGTAAGGTTTCAACAGTTGCCGGCAGTTTCAGCAGTTTCGGACATTCAATTTAACCTAAGTAATATGACGAACTAGCCGTGCTCCGCGGCTTTGCCCGCTATTATTAAGTTAAAAGGTAGCCACATGGGCTACTTAATGTAAAATGTTAATCCTAGGTACAAGCTATGTACATTCCAAATTTCATCATAATATACGATCAGCCGCTAAAGCGTGGAGAGGGAACAAACATACTCACACACAAACTTTCGGATTTATAATATTATAGTATTAGTAGGATGTCACATATTACTTCTCAAAGGATGCCCCATCTCTATATGATCGTTCGAATTAATTAACCATATTTTTTAGGTTTAATGTTTTAGTTTCGCTAGTAAGCCTTTTTTTTTGTACAGGCGTAAATATAAAATCTTGTACATTCGTGGGATATCGTCGTAGATAACTGAGCCTTGAGGTTCTGCCGCGCCTACGACCCTGCCCGTAGGGTCAAGCTTTAGATTAATTCCATCAATAACATTATATCGTCCAGTCAGAGCTAAGTGTTAGCCATTAAAATCATTACAATACTAATTTCGAACGAAAGTTTGAACCTACTTACAAGAAAGAATAATTCACCTTCATCTTCGAATCTAACCTTCTATTGATATTCTAGATCAGAGCTACACGGCTGCAGCGGTAACCGCTGCAGGCGTCTTAGGCACTGCCTTTGTCGGTTACAAACTCTACCAGGAAGCCCAGAGACCACAACTCCCAACAGTATGGACGGAGGTTGGCACCTTGAAAGATCTCTACGTCTATCCCATCAAGTCAGTCGGTCCTGTCATTATGGAGAAAGCTGAAGTTACTGTTCTGGGACTGAAAAACGGATGGCTCAGGGACAGGTAGGAATGTAGGTGATGGATGATACACCAGTAGCTTTAATAACACATATTTGTCCACGTGCTACTGTGGTTGCACAACTCGCTCACATTTGTGACAATGGAATGATGTCTTATAAAGTCCTACACCAGTTGTACTCCAAGGTGTTACCGTAGTTATCTACGACGGTACTTTCAAACCTGAACTGTTAGTGTTCTATGACGTGGAATTGGAGACTTCAGAGGAATGTGAAGTAATTTTTGGTCGAAGGACGAATATCCGAAACTAAGATTCGATTTTAATTATATTACTACTGTGATTGTTTTATACAATTTTTTTATCGGACTAGGCAGAGTTTAAAAGCGCAGACGGTGTTAAATGTAATGAGTGCTAATTAACTCTAAAACAGGCACTCTGCGCTCGCAATAAATGTTCAGCAAGACAATCGCAGATATAGTATTATTTGTTGATATAACGTAATGTTTTGAACTGAGGTAATTTATGTGCCAGGGTTTTAATGGTGGTAGACGAAAAGTACAACTTCATTACTGCGAGAGGATACCCTGAACTGCTGACCGTACAACCATCAATGAAGAGCTCCGTTCTCACTCTGAAGCAGTCGGAAATGGAGCCATTGAACGTCAATTTAGCAGAGGTAATCGTTCAATAACTGTTCCTAATTTTAACCTTCTCAAGTAATCTCTTTTGCGTGTCCCTCTGAAACTCGAACCTTATTTTGTCCAGTAACAGTAGGTATCTACCTACATTCCATATTTTTCTATATAGAAAACTTCACTAACTAAATATTATTTAGGTATGTAGCTGTAATTCTTTCAATCATTACAGGTCATCGAGTCGGGCACCACACCTAAGACGGCGCGTGTCTGGGGTGTGCCTGTACCTGTTTATGACTGTGGATGGGAAGCCAGCGAATGGTTTTCAAGGTCAGCATCTGCTTAATTTTCATTTAAATTGAGGCCTCATTACCAGTTCACAACAACCTGTGGTAATTAAGAGCGCAGCGTCCAAGCAATCGATGTACTGAACGAAGTCAGAAGTCATTGCAATATACCTTAATTATCCAATTTAGTCTTGAGAGCGTAAATAGCGAAAACAATTGATAGCAATTGGTAATAAACAAAATGTTCTCAAGCTTTCAGCGATCGCTTCCCTCCCTATTTCAATTTCATCTAGTTTTTTAACTTTAAAACGAACGCTCAATGAAAATTTATATAGATAAAAAATATAAGTAGCTTCAGTGCCTCCAATTATTTGAACGATCAACTGATTTGTCAGTATTTTTATGTGTTATAGCTTATTGGTACAAAATATTCCAAGCATGAATAAAACTATAGTCGTTGTCATATTACAGTGTCCCAGACAACTTATATATTTTCCAAAAAAAAACCGACATCATTTCGTCGCAATCCACGACTAACAACCATAAACCCAATACGTAACAAAGTACCTACGTTACATTTCTTGCTTTTCGTTGCAGTCTCACGTCAATCCATTACAGCAGCTATTATCAATAAATGTAAACAAAATAGGTAAACTAATGTATACAACAGCTTTATTGACTCTACGCGACGTTATCAAAGCACGATAAGATTAGTAATGACTTTTTCTCTGTCATTCTATTAGATGTTTTTTAAACTTCTTTAAATGTTTTAAGCGACATCGTTATAACCCTTGTTACGTAAAATGCACTGGGTCACTTTAAGACAAGACAGAACCGGTAGGTACCTACTCTTATGTCTGCATATTACTTCGAGCGCGATAACAAATACCTATTAATAACACTTGGCCTCAATCAGGCACAATATAGGCACGTGTATTTAAAATATTAATTAGTATAGAGGAGTGATCATTTATAAATAATAGGAAATATTTATCTTCTATGCCTTCGATTCACATAGGACATTATCATCGAGAATTTTAGTACAGCTTTGCCTTCTATGCCTTAGATTCACTTATGACGTATTATTATTAGTACCTCGATGACATTTGCTCGTTAAAACGACGTTTTCTAATAATGAAACCTAGCTAGATTGATTTATCGCCCCAAAAACCCTCTGCCAACTAAATTTCATGATAATCGTTGGAGCCGTTTCCGAGATTCAGATTACACACACATATATAATACTAGCTGCGCCCCGCGGTTTCACCCGCGTAAGTTCCGGAGCCGCGGGAATTCCGGGATAAAAAGAAGCCTATGTTCTTTCCCAAGCTCTGGACTATCTGTGTACCAAATTTCATTCAAATCGGTTCAGTAGTTTTGGCGTGAAAGCGTAACAGACAGACAGACAGAGTTACTTTCGTATTTATAATATTATAGTAAGGAAGTAAGGATATACAAGAATTGCTCGTGTAAAGGTATTAGGTAGATAGATTTATAAATAATCTTTAGTATTGGCCAATTTATATTCGTCTGTGTATATGATATTGGGAGTGATTATAGAAGGATTGATTTAATGTCTATTTTCAGATTCATAAATCGTTCTGCTATCGACTTCCGCCTAGTCTACTATGCATCTCAAAAATCACGACCGCTGCGAGGGAACATAACCGCTTACAAATACACCAAAAATGATACGGTAAATTTATGTTCTTCTGGATTTCGTTAAAAGACTAGCGGTATCGATTAGACAAATATACTCAGGAATAAGACATAGATAACCCGATAAAGCAACCTGATTGTCTGTTTTAATTGACTAGAATAGCATACATTGTATTTTTTTATGAAAACTCATCTCTATTAAAATCTGAATTAGCAATTAGCTCTCAGGGATCATGTTAATATTATAAATCAGAAAGTGTGTGTAAATGTGTATGTTTGTTTTCTCTTCACGCTGTAACGGTTCTGAATGGATTTGAATTATATAAGGGATATACATAGCTTATACCTAGGATTAACACATATATCATAGGGAACTTTTTCATAAACGCTATATTTGAATTTAATATTTGACAAACGTGGCAAGGCTTGTACAAAATATTGTGATACAACACGCCCGGACTTGGCCCTTTCATTACTGCGCTATGTGACTATATCAAGGTCCAAGGACGCGAATGAAGTACCTATTGGAGTGTATTATTTGTCTTTATGAGCAAAAAGGAACACAAGTTTTCTCCCCAAGGAAAATGTGTGTTTCTAGTTCTGATTGTGATTGTGTGTCATGTGAATGTTTCCGGCACCCACGAGACAAATCATCGAACTTAGTGTGGAGTTTTGAGTGTGAAAGCGTTTATGATTTAACACATTTACAGTAATATGTATTGGGACTATTCCGTACTAATCGGAAATAAGCATGCACGCTTAATTTCGTTTAATGATTAGTTGTCTGATTCCTAATGAGCTTGATAATAATTTCGATAGAATAAATCAGATAATTATATAACCTTGACATGGTTTAAAACGTGCCTGTTTTTGGTTCCAGGGCGCTCTCCCTGACGAAGTACCCTTCAACCTGATCAATGAAGCATCGGTTGAGGAGCTGAACTCCAGACTGTCAGCGGACTGTCAGGTTACCCACCGCAACTTTAGACCTAACTTCGTCTTGAAGGGCGCTAAGGCTTATGAGGAGGACAATTGGAAGTTTGTCAAAATTGGAGAACACGTCTTTGAAGTAATCAAGCCGTGCACCAGGTGCGTTATTATCAAAGAGATTAATCACACATACCTAATAAGTAGTTAGTGATGTTATGGTTATGTATCGCGCATAACCTGCACGATGCCTGCATGTCTTGACGACGGACATACGTGGAAAAAATATAAAAATTTACTTTAGTCCACACATGTCTTCAGTACCTACTGTACATGAGCGGACGATTTTTATTAACATGCCGTTTTGTGCGGTAATTACATACATAAATAGAAGTCATAAAACCTACAAGGATCATGGCATAATATCACTTAAAAAATCCCTTTTTTAATAATCCCTATTATCAAGATTGTCAATTCGTCGCTCGTTTGAGCTGAGCTCAAATCCGATTGACGCACATTCATCGTGGTTTAATCGTGCGGGTGTAGAGTGCTGACTAGCGGGCGACGATGCACGATGATTTTCATACAAACGAGCCATTTCACTTCCAGTCCTATGCCGTGGTTCTTATGTAGTTCTTTCTAATATTTGCCAACCACGAGATTCGTTTCGGCCGCCATTGAAACCAAAATTCGTGAATAGTTTTTGACGCGTCCCTTTCAGTGCTAAAAATCAGAAGATAACGTGATGTTTTGTTTCAGGTGCATTATGACAACAATCGATCCTGAAACTGGTGTACGGAACAGCAAGTGTGAACCGTTGGAAACACTTAAAAGGTACGTCCTTACCAAGATTTAAATATGAGTGAATTCGTAGCTAATATTTTTTTACGTGGTTGCTCTCTAAGTAGGTACTACTATCAGCCCCGGATCTTGATTTTTGAAGCGGGGCAAAACATATATTGTTCTGTGGTCGAAATCAAAGTCAAAGTTTCGTTATGTATGAGTTATTGTATTCGTCTGCCTAGTTTGAATTTGACGTCATCTAAATTTGGCACCCGGGAGCATGGGTCCTAGTTTGTCCCCACCTAGATCCGCAGCTGATTACAATCAGTGCAAGTTGCTAAAATTAAATGGACTCAATTCAGTCATCACCTCTTATCATATCCAACAAACAAAAAATGCACCAAAACCATAACTTTGGTAAAGCTTGAAATAACAAGATTGCCGATGAGTGCGACCCGGTTTAGTGCCAAATATTGTAACATCATTAGAATTTGGTGTTTAATAGTGTTTTATATATTTTATGTTGTAGCTACCGACAACTGACGCGGCCCGAAGCGCGTCGCACCGCGGGCTCGTCTCCGCGCATGGGGCTGCAAATGGCGCTACGGACACCCCCCGGAGGAAACATCTCGCTCAACGACCATATCTATGTAGCTTAGCTTGAAACGCTCATATCAAAAGAACAAGAGAACGGGCGTTTTTTTAAAAATTCAACCGATTTAAAAATAATTAAACACACGCAAAGATTTAAAAAAACCGACTTCAACGCTTATATTTTGGTTTTGGCTAAATCGATTTCAATAAAATTTATATGGGACCACCTTTTGAAGTATAATCTACCAAACAAACAACATCATCAAAATCTATTCATAACTGGCGAAGATATCACGTACCATACATACAAAAAAAATACTACATTCAGTCGAATTGAGAACCTCCTTTTTTGAAGTCGGTTGAAAACAAGTCAATACGCTAATAAGTAAAAAAATTAGTTTACTGGCATGACCAATTTGAAATTAATTTATTAAAAAAAAACAAATCGGATTATAAATGGATGGAGTTCTGTGGTAACAAAATAAAAAAATACAACACGAATTAAAAAAATCACCTCCTATTTTCAAGTCGGTTAGATTCCATTGAATCGAAAACTGAATCGTCATCATTTATGTTTAATTGTCGTCTTTAATCGCATGAGACCTCTGATGTTTTTTTTATCTCTGTGTTCATATGATAAGCTATCATATGAACACTGTCTCATTTGATGGTAAGTGATAATTTACTCGCGGACTTGTGTTGTATACGCATTACCTAAACATAAGCATAAACATTATGGAGATTTTTAGTTTAAGATGATAAAGGATATTCAATTTTAAGACTTATGTCCGGTTCGGATTATTCCAGTCCAGTAATCCAGCTAGTTAATCCAGTACAGCCCAAACTGGATCAAATAGTCCACATTATTTCAGTCATTCAAAAGCTGTTAAGATCGGTAACACTATGGTGACAATGCTTTGAAGAAAAGAGTTTAGAAATTGTTTTAACTGTTTAATTATTACTGTTAGAAGAAGTAACTGATGTAGTTAAGCACTGGATTGGCCGTTCACACTATTCCAATGGCGCTGGATTGAAAAATAGACCGTTATTCCAGTCAACTGGACTGGATTGATCACTGGAATGGGTTCCAGTGCAGTTCACATTAGTGGCATTCTAGCGCTGGACTGAAATAATGTGAACCAGCATTATGTCGCAGCTAAATGGTTGAAACAGACTGAATTAAATAGGCCGAAAGCCGAATGCACTTTGCCGGCTGAACAAAGCCGCCACGCCGCGCCGGTCGATTTATATTAAGTACAATTTAAGTGACTGATTTAATCCATTTGATTAATGTATCCAATAAATCTAGTTCAGACTATATCGTTAACATCTAAATATAATATGTCTATCAACTGTATATACAAAATTATATTACATAATTAAAGTAACCGTTAAATAATTGCATTTTTTATTTGGTGTTATTAAGAGTTGTAACATATATCTGTATAGGGAGGGTCACATAAAACTCACCTTTTACAACTTGAGAGGACTCGGAGATGTGTACAGTTTAACATAAGAATAATTGGAGTCTGTGTTTCACAATATAGGAATCTTTAAATCGCAAGTGAATAGGCATCATCTATGCAAACGTGCTCCACCGTAGACCGCATCGCCGCTTACCGTGAGATAGTGTAGTTGATAAATAGTTTGACTATCTTGAATAAAAACAAATGTATGTGAAGATGTACATAACACAATTTGTTACTCTTCACTGACATAGCCGTGATTTTCAGTTTATTTTTACATTTAGTGCTTTCGCGTTACTGCACGTCGGAAAAATTTACCATACGAACAGGAGCGGGCTCACTAGTAATAAATTAGTTAAAAAAAACTATTATTTATTTACTACTTTTTTTTGCATATTGAATAATGGAATAATCTTGTCAAATTAGTGTATTGTCATCGGTCCTCGATAAATCTACAAAGTTTGAATGCAATCTGACCGTTTAAAGTGGGTCAAAATCGCGCCCAAAGGAGTCGGTTACAAACATACAAGTGAAGCTAATATAAAGCGTGTTATCATATAGAATTATCGGAAAGGACGTGATAGACGGGTCTAACTACACAAACTAGGATATAATAAAAGATAACATACTTGAGAATTTTTTAATACTTAAGTTAAATGCGTACTATCTGCGCAGCTACGTTCACCTTTTCTTTATCAGCGGATACCAGTACCCGCGCAAAGGTGCCTCCTCCGGTTCCTTTGGTCAAGTGTTCAGGATTCACCACGACGCAGCCGTTTACTTCCTATAAGGAGATTTTGAGATGAATTCCCTGACGACCAAAGATAATCACTCATCTCATCACTCACAAGTCGCTCGTCTGATTGTAAGAGTCAAGCTAGCACATTACAGTTTTAGTTTGCTGTAATATTGAACAGTTCAAAATCCTTTCGGGCCAATGTACAGCACTCTTTACCCTGAGATATTAGATGTTAAATGTATGTCTTGACTCTTGTAATTTCAATGGAAACATTGCCTTTCAATCCGTAATACCTTGTTTGCACAGTAGTACGCAGCTTGGCCGACTTAGTGTGGAGGGAAATGTACTAGCAGGCAATAGGAAGATACATGAGATTCAAGTATAGATCAAGTTTATTTTTAAATCTTTATAGATATCGTTTACACCTGTTTTATCTAAATGCTGTACTGACCATATAAGTGCAGCTTATTATAAGAGAGTTAGCCTACGAACAAATTATAATGTTAGCCAATAGGCCAGCATCACCGCCATCTCACCAGCTGACAACTTGTCTTTTACTTACTTACTTAGACAACCTGTTGAGTCAGTTACCTTGACGAAGTATCTGAAGTTAGAGGGCAGCAGCAACAAGTGTGGCGTGCAAGGCAGCTGCGCGTGAGCAGCCCACAGCGCCGCGTCTACACTGAGTGACGCCGGACACAGCGGGTAGTACGTCTGCTGGGATACCACGTGACCCGCCAGTCGGGACAACTTGTCGCCGCTCGTGCCCCTGGAAACGTCGCAGAAATAAAAAAAATGCTTCGCAAACGATTCAGCATGATTGTACGCAAGGCTCGGAACCTGTTTTAAAATCAACCATTCGCTAAATATTTTTGACAATATATCCTTCGGAACGCGAGCGTTTTAGAAGTTATCAATTATAATTAACCCGTTTAATCCGCGGCGTGGATTACCCTCCTTTCCGTCACGCAGTCGGGTAAGAATAAAACACAATGCTTCTTTATTGTAGTAGGGGAGCCCACGATGCTAAATGGGGATTTACTCGAGCGTCATAGAGACCTATTGGGTTGGAAAGCTTAGATGATAAGAAGAAAAAAATGTTATATATGTATACCTTTTCATCGGTGGGGAGAGCGGCTATAAATTTTCAAAAATGTAAAAAAATACTGTTGCATGGGCATACTCGAGCGCGTCAGATATTGATAGCATCAATGTCCTACGTATTTTTAATAATGTACATATGTTAATCTGATCGTTTTCATGATGGGGGTGGTCGTACTTAAGGGTTGAAAATGAAAAAAAAAAAAATTTTGTCGAGCGCGTCAGATTTTCTAATGGGGTGTTAACTGTACCTAAAAAAAAGCTCTAATTCAATAATCTGACGATTTTGATGTGACGCAAACTCGTGGCCATTATTACAATGTGTAAAAAAAATTCGCCATTTTGAAATACTCAAGCGCGTCAGATTAAGATATATATGGTTCATCTTTATGTCCTAGACATGCTGTCTCATAATCTGACCATTACCTAGAGGGATTCGCCTAAACTGACAAAAAAAAATTTTTTTTTTAAAACCTTGTGTCATCAGCTGTGATGGCGTCATGGCAACCGAAACCAGAGTAGGGACGGAGTAAGAGAGTAATATATAGAGAAAGAGGGAGAGGAGAATAGAAACGCGGAGAGGGGAATATAGGTATCATGCAGCTGCACGCATTAAACTTTATCGACAAATTTTTGGTACTTCGGCTTGTTGAAATGGTCAGATTATATATTTTTCGTTAACCTTGAATTATTTCCTTCAAAATAAAAAAAAATTAGCCACGCTCGAGAATGTCGAGATGACGTTTTTTTTTACAACTTTTTAGCCCTCCCCTTTCCTTACGTCACTCTCAAATTGTCAGATTAGTGGAATATACACTTTTTAGCATGTAATTAACTCACCCTACCTTAATCTGACGCGCTCGAGATTTTCTGATGATCAATTTTTTTTTACTTATCTGATCCTTTATCCTTGACGTGCGGCCATATATATGGAGCTCATATTTGGTGGAGGTACTTAACCGGGTACAAGGTATTCCCCTGTATATTAATCTGCCGCGCTTGAGTAAATCCCGAAATCCCCGCTTGGGCTCCCCTACTATACCAATATATGGATTGCAAAGCTGTGCCTGTAGCCTTTGTTCTTTTGTGCGTAAATATCTCAGGTCTTATAGATGATACAGCCATCTTTTAAACATTTTATTTAGATTTAACAGTTGGTACCATTTGATATACAAAATGTTAAGCTATCTACTACAAATTTTTCCATGTCATTCCGCCAAAGGGAAAACATTAATAAATATGTATAAATCTATTGAGAAACGGCTTATTCTCACGAAAACTTAAATAGTAAATAAATAAATAAATTACGTGGAAATCTCCTCCTGGCTGATGTGCATGAGGATATCAGCGCTGGTGACGCCCAGTACTACTCCATTGATGTTCAGTGTGCTCGGGTCCGGGAGGAAATGTATGTTGGGATGCCTCCGTCTGCTGTGGTACGGTGGGGTGGGGTATATGTTCACGTGGAATGCGTCTTTCATATTCGATACGAGGTAGATTTTAGTGTAAGGGCTGAAATACAAATACCATGAAAAAATTATCAAATTTTGGAACACAAGTTTTCAACTGAAGGCAAATTTGTGTTGTTACATGTGTTTTGGTGAGGCTAACCATCGGTAAAACTTCATTTTTTTTTAAAACTAAGACGTCTCCGTCTTTATCATCAATATCTTTAGAATCTTTTATCCAATTTTGAATAACCTTTTACGGAGCCAACTAGACAGTACACCTATTAAAGAAAAAAAAAACATTAAAATCGGATAATGTAAACACAGAAATTGGTAGAGAAACTGACAAACTATTCATGCATATTCAAATTCAAATTCCACAAAAACACTCACCAAGTAGTATTCAACTCGCCCAAACTATCAACCAGCTTGTCAAAGAATGATCTGAATGTTTCTGCCATAGTGTTGTCCTTTACTTTGGAATGTTCGCTGTCCATGAATGGTCCGGTTAGAATGGCCACATGTGGTTTATGTGTGCTGATGTAGGTGACCAAGTCTTTGAGAGGTTCATACGACATGTTATCTGATGTGGTGTAAGGACCGGCGGCTATTACCATCGATAATGTGCCTGGAAGACGATAAGGGTTCTAATTACAATTCTAATTTGTGGTAGGGGTGATATGGCCTGCACTTACGTCCCGCTTGGGGTGCATTGTGCATTTCACCCCGGCGGGAACTACCCAAGCGATCCCAGCTCCTTTCTATAGGGTAGGATGACTCTGAGTCGCCAGCTAAGCTGTTATAAAGTAGGTTTTTTTAGATGATGTTGATGATATATGCGAAAGTGGTGTCGAATAAGCAGCAGAAGCTGATGCACGAGTTTATGATGCTGAGGGAAGTCAGGTCTTTTCATGATAAGGGTTAATCAGAGAAGTACTTTGAGGTAAACATAGTATCAATTCAATAGTAAGGATTGGTCATTCCGCAACTGTTATATCGGCCGGAAGGTCGGATCGGCCAATATAAGCACGCGTGTTACCTCGTCCTCTTCTGCTGTTTTGAAGGCACATTTGTTATGAAGGAAAATTAGCTGCATGCACTGACTATTGGTTTTATTACCTTTGGGTATTATAGAACGTATTTGTGGACTTTTGCCGCGAAAGTGAAAAAAATAAGTTGTTGATTTTGGATTATTTTCCAAAACTAGTGCTTCTTCGAGTGTTAATGTGTAATAGTGGTGGATTATTAACCGATAACACTTAGTGAACGTGCATGAGTGTAGGCTAATCATATAAAGTTGAAAAACGCTATTTTCGCTTTCGTTAAACTCCAATATAAGTTCTCGTAAAGTTTCTACCACTTTATTAGACCATGACTTGACTGACTGGACCTTGACTATTTTACTTTACTGAGACTGTGACTTGTGACTAGAACATATATTATGATATTTACTTGATACTGGCTAAATGCAAAATTGACCAAAAATAAAAAGGTATTTGTCATACCTGTCAATGTGTTCATGATATCAGCCGTGTGATCGTGCAGCGGCTGACCGGCGTCGCAGAGCACGTCCCTGGCCACGAACCGGTCGCCGCGTGGGTTCACCCCCCGCATCACTACCACTTGCCCCGGGAATAGCGAGTACTGCTTCACGCTAGAAATTATCCCAGTTTTTAAAAGATAGCCGAGGGCGGCATATAGCAAAACACGATTTCACTAAGGCAACTTGGTGCTAAGAAACTGGGTATCCTCGCCAAGGTCAGGCAGTACTTCAGAGCAAGTTTCCCAGCCCCCCGATTACCTATCTTTGTTGCAAACGGTTTCAATACTAAATTGACAAAACTCCTAAGAAATAAGGTTCATTTTTGCTTAATTTTAATTGAAACCGCGTGCAACAAAGATACGTAATAGGGGGTCAGGTATATGTACGTTTTTACATATGTTGTAACTTAGATAATTTATATTAAAAAGCTGTAATAATATGTATGTAAGAGAGGTAGGTAAAACCCGAATAGAGAAGGAAATTCCTAAGTGGAAGTAATATTATATATTTACTTGTCGATGTCAACAGGCACTGCTTGGCTGAGCGACTGCTCCCACGTTCCTTGAAGCACTACACACTTGGGGTTCAATCTGGCATCGGCGTCACACTCTATTCGACCAGCCACTGACACTTCTGTCTGGAATTGTAGACCAGTTTAAATAAATTAATAATTGAACCGCAAAAAAACCGACTCTACCGCATATATTTTGGTTTTGGCTTGATCGATTTCGATAAAATTAATTTGAGACCACCTCTCAAGTTATAATCTAGCAAACAAAAAAAAATCATCAAAATCGATTCATAAATGGCGGAGATATCGCGTAGCATACATACAAAAAAACATACAGTAGCACAGAGATTTGCCGAACGCGATAGAAATGCATCTGATTATAATTAAGGTGGTATGTTACCTGTGATTTATGTCTGACTGATGTGCATTCTGTGATGTTTGCTTTTCTCATAATACACTGTGATAAATATCTGATGTGGCTGTCATAGGTACTGGCTTTTTCGTGCAGAAGCTCAAAGCCAAACCTGAAACATAAAAAGCTTTGTTGTTTAATAAACAGGAAATACTGGCATCTAATCAATCATATCAAAGGTTAACTACAACATAATGCATTACTGTATTTAACGTTAATAAACGCATTCAGCCTAAAGTATGTGACTCGAGTCGTGGGTACCAGAAATATTCACATATGCACACACACAATCACAACCAGAACTAGAAACACGCCGGGTATCGAATCCGATAGTTCTGCTTAGAGGGCGAACGCGGACCCCATAAGAATAAACTTTATTGTAGAACATCAAAATCAAAATAAACTTTATTGTAGAACTGTGTATAAAAGGTGTTACAGATAGGTTGTCACAACAGTTTGCCCGTTTCGGACATACAATAATAATAATAATTTACAGTAAGGTGTTACGAAAAATCACACAAGAATTACAAAATGCCCAGAAATATCAAGATGTATACAAAAATAAACAAGACAATATAAGTTAATTAATTGCAAACAACTTGTTCTGTTTCTACATTGGTAGATGGTAGAAAAAACATAATATTCCTTTTTCTTACATGTTTTTACAATGAACTATTTAAATTGAGACAGAGTCCATTAGGTATTCTTTTACACTGTAAAACGTTTTGCATATGAGCCATTTTTTAATTTTTTATTAAAATGATTTCCTCTTAGTAACTTAAGTTCAAGGGGTAGGTGATTATAAATTTTTATGGCTGTGAAGTAGGAGCTTTTATGATACATAGAATTGTTTGCTTGTGGTATGCATATATTGTATTTGTGTTTGGGGCGTAAATTGTCAGCACGACTTGATTTTATGTCAAAAAAGTATTTTTCATTATTTTTCACGAATATACATATTTCGTATTAGTATATACCAGTCAACGTTAATACATTATTATTTTTGAATATGTATCGCAGGGAATCAGTATTGCGAAGACTATAAATAATGCGCATACATCTCTTCTGAAGTAAAAAAGTGGACTCAACGTCCACCGAGTTGCCCCAGAAGATTATTCCATAGCTTAAGTGAGGGTATACGTAACCGTAATATGCATTCAACGCTATGATTTTAGATGTTGCATTTATGAGTACTGACAGAGCGTAACACAGTTGAGATATTTTAGTGTTTATTTTACAAATATGAGCTTTCCAGTTTAAATTTGTATCAATGTTCAAACTATTACCCTATTTATTCCTGGATAATATAGAGAGAATCTTCCTACAGAGGAATCTATTTTTTTTCATAAAGTATAGGTCTGCTCTAGACGTCATTTTTTCTTCAGCTATCAAAGAAAATATGATCCCCAAAAATCACATAAAATGCAAATTTTACCGCCGTGATCATACTATCAGACAAACTAGAAAAGTTTTTACTTGAATATTAGCTCTAGAAATGTGTATCTTATCTCTTCTTTTGCTGCTCAGTTAATAATCTCGATACTTGTGCAGATACTTTTTTCATGCCGTTCGTTTTCAAGAATACTTTGAAAAACGAGAGAGAATCCTTTGGGTGCAAAGGATTCTCGACAACGAACTGCATCTGCGACAATGATCGGCTAAAATATTATTCATTTTCTAGCGCTTTTTAACGATATCCTATTAAGTTGGGCATCGTTTTTCATTTTCATATTATCGATTCGACTGCATGCATTCAGATGAACTTCCAGAAATTGCGAACTCATATACTTTTGTTACTCTTATTACAAATACGTGAACATCATTACTTTGTGATTACCCCTCGGATATTAAACCTCGAAATGTTAACGTGGCTGCATAGCTTACTTACATAGCTTTGGTGTATACGTCGCCGTCGTCATTTGGCACTTGTGTTATTTTACAATTTACAGCATTGTGTGGACCATTTGGTTCCGATATAACTTGTAATAATTTCTCATCTCCGAAGGAATGTACAACTGTGCCAGCATTGACTCTTGAAGCATATTTTGCTGATGCACTGAAATTATAACAATGCACTATACTATTACATAATCGAGACCAATAAATGAAAACTTATGACAAGCAAATACTATTGGAGATGTATTTGGATTAGTTCTTTACGGACTAAGACGGGCTCAAAATTGCAATCTGTCAGCGGTAGATTAAGTAAATGTACTGGAAAACAAAAGATTAGAAAAAAAAGTAAACGAAATACGAGAAATATAACCAAATTATCCGTTTATATGGCGCCACGCAGGTCTAACCTAACTCGAACGGTTGGCGAGCGGGAACGCGGACTTGGTCGCTTCTCGTACAGAGGTGCCAGCGGCCGCGGCCCCGGTTACCGATCTGTTCGAACCAAATGCGTCGTGTGGCGATTACTCAAATGAAAATAGTCACGCCACAAAATAATAATTGTAGGTTCCAAAATAATAGGTGGACAAAAAAGGTTTAAGAAAGCAATCTACTCGGAAAGCGAGACGGTTAAAGGCAGGAAGACAAAAGAGAAGAGACATTCTTAGAAATATATGGACCAAAATGGAGAAAAAGATTGGAGGTGGGGACACTTAGGGGAAACCTATGCCGCAGAGGCGACTTCTAAATATATCAATTCATTTATTTAAGTACAATTAATTTAAGTATTGTAGTAGAAATATAGATAGACTATTTACTTTTAGTGTTGCGGACGACAAGTAATGGATTCATTATGACAAATGTAACCGTTAAATGGATAAATCAGCTACTCGACTATCTACTGAAATTTTGGCTATTGATAAAATTTAATGACGGAATGGCGTCTAACGGACGCAAAAGGCGCGACGACGAACATCTAGGAGCGAAAATTCGTGAAGATTCTCATCGCCAGAACCAATATTATTTAATTTCTATCAGATAATTTTCGTTTGGCCGTTTCCAATGGGTTAATTTTTAATCTACCAAGATGTTATACATTAAGCACTCGTTGATCCTGTGATAGAAGAAGTCGTTATTGACCAGCCTTATAAGTTATTCGTTTGGTCTCTTGTCACAGATTACATAAATGGATTACTAGGTAAATTGAGGGACTTATTTTGCTAGCGCCTCATTGAAATACCTATATTAAGATCAGGGATGGCGAACCCTATGGCACGCGACAAAATAATTCGCACGCCTTCTTCAGGTACTTGCATGGTTACCAAATTATATTCAAACAAAGAACCAGACGAAGAAAAAGTCTATTAAGAGATTCGGTAATTCATTAATCAATAATTTTCAGCAAGATTTTTACAGTTAAACATTTATTGGACACATTCTTCACATATTAAGACAAGATTCTTTGACGGCACATCGTCATTGCGACATTATTATTGCCCCGAGGCTCCGCCTGCATTAATCTAGTTAAAATGTAACCTTAAATTTGTTCCAGCTATCTATTTATGTTCCAAATTTCAGCCAAATGGTTTCTGTAATTTCTACGTGATTGAGTAAAGCACAGCCCAATTTTCGCATGTAAATAGTAGTGGGATGGCACGTTGACCAGGAAAGGTTCGCCATCCTCGTACTAGGTGTACCAAGTACCATCTAAACTCCATGTCAAAGTAAGCGGACGCGAGATCATCATTATGGTATCGCAAAATTCCATTTTTGTTAAACCATTGCGTCAGTATCTTATGAATACTATACAATTATTTAAAAAAAATATCATTGGTATAAATGTATAAACAATATACTTACACAGTTGGAGAATAAGTGGCTGGGCATAGTTCGTTTTGATTGCTACTGGATTCAATTTCAACTTTTACTCTCTGAAATGTATTGAGAGATAAAATATAATAATATGTTCATATACATACTGAGTAATACAACTATGTACATAGATTCAGAATGAAGGTACTACAAATAGTTGGTTATCAATAATGGGTGTGATACTCTGGTAGTACAACAAATAGAAAATAATGTAGTCACTTGTTATCTAATTAGTAATATTATCTATCTAGGGGTCAATGATGATACTAAAAGTGGGAAGATATCATCATGGTACGCTCTAAATCACGTAAATTACAACTTAGGCGAAGACATGCCATACCACACAATTTGTTTTCGTTCTTAAACTTGTAATAAGCATAGAACAACTTTCCTGCTTGTTTACTAAATTCGAAAGCAATTAATTAATAAAATTGTGTGTGTAGCACCTAATTAATGCAGTCTACGCCCCCTAGGAGGCAGTCACGAATTTATGACATCATTGTAGGTCAAGGTAAGACAAAAAATAATATGTGGAGATTGTCTAATCTAAACCTGAACTGTAGTAGTCAAAGTGGTCGTTAAGAGTACCAATTTCTGTGTAATATATCGTTACACTTAATTTTCATGTGAGCGTAAAATCAGCGACGCGGCGAACAGTTTTAGACAAGATGATCTCTATTGAAGAAAAGATCGCCTGTTCGTTTCAAACATAAACAACTTTTGGATCAATAATATTAGTGTGGTATCATAATAAGATGTTATATATGGCAAGATCCTTTAAATAAAAATATGTTCACTGGACCATGACTCTTTTACTTGACTTTGACTGCGACTGGTTTTAGAAAATACCTAGCTAATATAAAATTATTTATTGACACTGGATAAATGCACATAAAACTAGGAACCAAAACAAAAAAAAGGAAGCATCCTTTGTGGAAGGTTAGCAGGTTTAGTTGATGGCTGCAGACGAGTATGGATCTAGTCATGGAGTTTATAACATGCACTAGAAGCATACTCGCCCACAAATATCATCAAGCAAAGAGTCCATATAGAAGAATCAACTGCAGCATATTCTCCTCTTGCCAGCATTTCCTTGGGCTTATCTCTATTACATATCAAATAACAGACGGTTCTTAATTCTTATCATCAAGCATTTTCATGAAAAAATAAAAGAGAAAATCAAGCCAGTGGATATTACAAGATTAGTCATGGATTTACGACGGCGGTTAATTGGATTCACCATAGCAACAGTTAACCATATGTGATACTTAGAGTAATTCTTGTTTAAATATTGTTAAAAAATATTAACGCTTTTACACTCACAGCCCCTCACTAAGTTCGCTTACTTGTGTTGTAGGTGCTGAAAACATTCACATCACAGAACCAGAAACACCAATTTACCTTGGGGAGAAAACTTGTTTCCATCGGGAATTAAAAGTTGAATGCACACCCAACTAAGCCAACGAGTAGATGTTATTTGGACTGGTCACACACTACATGGGCAAATGGGACAACTACTTCAGTTATCATATAAGGGTAATATAAATTCTCAAACTACCCTTATAACACAAACAAATAACTAAATTATAATTAACATTAGAATACTATTAATCTTAAGTAGAAGCTCTTTTTATTACTTATTTTCACAATATTTATACATTTCAACATTATTGACTAAGCAAACTAAACATACCATTAAAGACATTTTTTAATATCTTCCCACTTATGCTTTATTTCACTCACTGTCAATATAATTATTTTTAATGTGAAAATTGCAATTTTTCATACAGTGAAACAACATCACTACTCGAACAAAAACTAAATGGTATAGGTCTCCACTCAGATATCTGAGGGTAGATCCACACTACATGAACATATACATGATCTGGAGTTGGCCGTGATATGGGTATAATACTTTTAGTAATGTGGCACTTTAATAACAATGCTACAATTAGTGTAGTTAGATGTGGGTAGACTTTTTATAACATATTGGCATATTTTAATAATAATGATGAAAATATTAGAAAGTTGTCCTGGTATCAAGACCTTCCCCCGTCTAATTGGCACATCTTAGTAATACCTACTTCTCTATATGGATCTTCTTGAATACTAGTTTGACTAATTCGAGTTACATATAAATACCACCGTGCACAATATCATAGAACTATTTCTTACAGCTGCTAGCGAGTATGTTTCTGCACATTAAATTCTAATAATGGTACATACAATATGTGACATAATTATCATAGGTACTTGTTATTTTATTCATTGCTTCACTTGTTAGGTTGATAGATGAGGTGTCCGTCTGCAAGTATTCAATGAGTGTAGATCTAGTCACAGATTTTAAAACTGTGCCACTAGACATATACCCATCAAATGCAAGCAGATTTGTTTTCTTGCTTCAGTCCTCTTAATCCAACTTTTGTCTGTTAATTCCAAATCCGTACATATGTAACTGAATTTATCTGGTACTATTTTTTCGCTAACTAAAAACCTTATTATAAAATAACAACAATCTGACATCTCATTCTTAGATAAGAACATTAGTCTTCGTGTAGTACATGAACAGGCAATAACCTTGATAGGTACCTATACCTACAAATGGTAATAACCTTTAATTGTTGTAAATATATTGAAAAATCATACCTTAGGTGTAGCAGCCATATAATTCGAGAGGACTTCATTATCAGGTCTGATTATTGAAAGAATTAAGGCCAATTTTCTAATATAGGTTAATATTACTAGTGAAGCCTTTTCGGTGTTCACAACAAACATGCCGCAAATAACACAACAACGATCATGTTTTTAGCAATAAATCATTCACAATGAAAACACGTGGTATATTTTTGAAAAGGATACTGATCAGTAACCGGCGCTCCATACACCGTCAGGCCTGCGCCGGCGACGGTATCTCTTACTGAAGCGTTGGGTCGGTTCGTCGAACGCTTGGAAAATTCCCGTCTAGCAAATACTTCCAAATTCTCCAAATCTGGTGATGCGCCATTCACATGGTTCAAACTAAATGCCATCCATTGTTCGATGAAAGATTCCGCGTCGATATCATATTCTTCGCACAAACTTACGCCTATTGAAAGAAATAATGAAACAACCTTGAACATTCATTTCAAGCGGCACGACTATCAACGAGATTTCAAGAAGTTTGATTACATTGATATATCAGATAAATTTACTTAAATGACGTTGAAAACTATAATATAAATCGCTACTCACATTTTGATAAAACTTCTTTTTGTACTTCTATACCCAGAAATTGAAATTGCTCAGTCACCAACTCCTCGGTAGCCATTTTCTGTAAAATTGAAAACGAAAGAAAGAAAGAGATCGAACGAAAAAGAGCGCGAACGCATGTTTGTGTCTGTCCATTGTGTCAAGATTTCACCACAGACAAAGAAGACATTTTTAAAGCGCTTGCTCAAACTAGGGGGCCGTTTTTCTTTTTGCGTGGCTCATCTCTGCGTACTCACCCAAACACATAAGAAATTAGTTTTGATCAAGTGCGGCACATAGTTATAAATAGTGACATAGAAACAAAAATAGTGAGACATTATAAATTAAAATAAACCCAAAAAAAATGCAGCTAAAGAAAGCCATAGGTTTGTCTCCTATCTCGATTCTCGAATGGGAGCCCTATGTTCAATGTAGGTACTCGACTTATAGGAATCTGTTGCTTACGAACCATAACAAATACATGTATACCTTATATGCATTTCATATCTGGGCATTTCTATATTTCTTTGTCTAATAGTTTTAAAAAGTATAAAGTTGTCGTTTTGTCATGCATAGTAACTTTGTTTAAGAGCAAGACTTACATTTACGAAATATTAAAGAAAGCCCAAAAATTTACAAATATTTTAGGGGTTCTTTAGCTCTGAATGTAATAAGTTGGAAAAAATGTTTTCTTTGAGAAACAATCTTTGTTTGAGACTATAAACATTCTAAATCATTAAGATATTAATGTTGCAGTTACTTATTATTAAATAATGAGGAATATTATATTATAAAACTAGCGATCCGCCCCGGCTTCTCCCGAACAAAGCCTAAACATTTGGTTTGGATAGGTGAGCCCGTTCTTGAGTTATAAAATAACAACGAAAAGTGGCATTGATTTTTATAGGTATATATAGATAGAAGATAAAAATAAAACACGTGAGAAAACAAAAATATTAGCATGATTAACTCATATTAGAAACGTTTCTAACTGTAAAAACTAAACAATATGAAATCATGTTTAATACCAATTTTAAAGTCTTTTTTAACTTAAAAAATTATATCAATTATTTGTTAAAATTAATTATATCAGTCCAAGAGACAAAATTACAAGGTAAACAATTGGCAAACCAGTTCGATAGACAATTACAGAAAAATTATAACATTGTTACCCAAAAACTGTGGAATTTATTTTTCATAAGATTTTTATACGTTTTGTTTTGAACTTAACAGTTGTATAGTCTAAGAAGATGTTGTGTCATTTCTAATAGGAACTTTTTTTATTTTTTTAAATTATTTCATGACCATGGATGCATAGTCCTTCAGTCGAAATATTAAACAAATAATAACAATTTATATTTTTCATAATAAAAGTCTTAGTCACAAGTCACAGTCAAAGTCAAGTAGTCAGTCATAGTCAAGTCATGCCCTAGTAAAGTGGTAGAAACTTTACTAGAACTTCTATTGGAGTTTTGGAGCGAAGGTGAAAATCACGTTTTTCAACTTTGTATGACTTGCCTACACTTATGCACATTTACTAAGTATTAACGGTTAATAATCCACCATTATTACACATTAACACTCGAAGAATCACAGGTTTTGTAAAATTATACAAAATCAACAACGTCATTTTTTCACTTTCGCGGCAAAAAACAAATCCTCTCTAATAGGAACGTATCGGTGTTAATGCCATTGAAAAATAATTAATAATTGAAAAATAATTATATATTACTAATATTTTATTTACAGTTTTTCTTATGTAAGTTTTAATATTTTAACCGTTAATACCTAGTATTAACCGTTAATACTTAGTAAACGTGCATTAGTGTAGGCATATCATACAAAGTTGAAAAATGAAATTTTTGCCTTCGCTCCAAAATGCAGTAAAGTTTTTACCACTTTACTAGAGCATTTTTATTTATTTCTTTATGCTGAATAGGCAAGCATTTGACCACAGCCTCACTTGATGGAAGGTGAAGATTCGGCCGAAGATGTAGTATGCTTGCATAGTAGATACCTATTCACTCCAGACTTGAAGACACCCAGAATGTACCTTTCATGAAACAAAGACGCAGGCAATGAGCCATTCCCTCGCTGTACGGATGATAAAATTAGAAGCAAAATGCTCCGAGCGAACCGGGGAGGTACACCATCATTAATTGCCATTAGATGGGATGAGCAGCCGTCAACAACTACCCAAATCGATCATTCCCTCAAGAAGTCAGATATACAAATACATAAATCGGGAAGTAAACCATAGCTGCTAACCATAACCATGGCTAGGCTGGAAGCATACCAATACGGCTATCGTGCCAAACTCTGTCAAAAGCCTTGGAAATGTCTAGCGAGACAGCAAGTGCCTCGCCGTGTTTTTCCAAGGCCTCGCTCCATATGTGAGTGGCATACGCAAGAAGGTCACCTGTCTGACCGGTTCTGGCGAAACCATATTGCCGGTCACTCAGGGGGTCATTTGCTTCATGGTAGCCCAGGAGCTTTATGTTCAGTACACCTTCCATTGTCTTACAGAGAACGGTCGTGCGTGACTGATATGGGCCTGTAGTTGGCAGGGTCGGTACGACTTCACTTTTTGTGTACAGGTTGTACGTTAGCAAACTTCCATGCATTCGGCACTTGTCTAGTCTCCAAAGAGAGGTGGAAGAGGCGTGTCAGAATCGGAGTCAACTTCTCAGAACTATAGCTGGCATGCCATCGGGTCCACTGGCTTTATTCAAGTCTAGATTTCGTAGCGGTTTACGAACATTGATCTGTCTAGTATATAAGATTGAGTATTTTTTCTATGCCGTTATCCACCAAAACCAAAATAGAGGAGAAGTAGGAGGAGTAACCTTGAACACCTGAGGTGTTCAAGGTTACGGAGACGCCGATAGCAGATGTCATCGCGAACGTAAACGCAAACACCCGAGCGTGGCTTGAACTTATGCTCAAAGGTGTAGCCCGGGTACGCTAGGTACGACGCGTCAGCTGGACATCTTATCTGCGTCTCCGTGAGAAACAGTAGGTGAGGTTTAGCGGTCTCCAGATGATGATGGACCGGAGAGGCATTAGAGTGCAATCCTCGGATATTGGAGAGGTGCACTTGTAGGGAGAGGACGTGCTTCCGCTTAACTTGACTATGACTGCACCTTGACTCTTTTACTAGACTATGACTGTGACTTGTGATCCTAGCCACAAGTCCAAGTCACTTTTAATATATTTATACTTGAAATATATTATCACTCAAGTGATATTATATTTAATATATTTCAGTGTCAACACTAGCCAAATGCACAAGATTGCGTAGCCAAAATTAAAAGAAAAAAATATTTTCTATGTTACTGTGCCTGGGGGCCTGGCCCCCAAGTCCTCTATTCCAATTGTTTAAAAATTGTTAATGGTTTGTACTATTATTGTCATTTTTGACACTATTGGTAGTCTGTTAACAATTGCTATCTTTCGACTGCATTTCAATTGCGACCATTGACAAACAATAACAAAATCCGTAGTCTGCAAAGCAAATTGTTTATCAATTGCATTGTGCGCCATTACAATTGGTAGTCTACTAACTTTTTGACAGTTCTTTCAATTGCATCATGTCTATGGAAAGACAATTTTTCGACAATAGCTTTTAAATGAATTGTTTGACTGTTGTGTATGTAAAAGTAAACGGAGTAATTACATTATTTTTGTGTAAAAGTATCTAAGACGAGCTTAAAGTTAAGAATATAACAACGAGTGCGATATTACGGTGGCAAATGTTGGAGCTAGCCGACAACATAGATGCGCGACGAAGAAATAGTAGACGGCGCCAGGCTCGAGCGATCCTAAGAAGCGCCACAGACTCCTTCGGCGATCTTACCAACGCAGAGTTTGTCAAGACTTTTCGCCTTGACAAAAAAACAGTAAAGGATCTGGCGAAGGACCTCGTACGATGAAGGTAAAAATATAACTCATTATAACCTCAAAATCTTGTATACCTTTAAATATTCGCATACTTGCTTCCACCAAAACTACTATTTATTTCCAGATCCTGAACGCTCTCGCATTCTATGCCACGGGGTCTTATCAGACATTGGTAGGACAAAGTGCCATACACACTGTGCCCCAAAAGTCTGTGTCCCAGGCAATTAACGAAGTGACAGAGCCAATCAATAAGATATAGGAAAAAATATGTGAGATGGCCTTTACTTCATGAGGAAAGAAATCTCATTAAGGCAAAGTAAGTTTGTATTAGTAGTTGCAATAATGTTTATGAAGTGTTGGTCGACTCTTAGTTGCCTCATAATTTAACATTGTATTGATTCTGGGGAGCAACTACTAATAGGCCACTATACCCAGCCATTCATAAGTTCTTTACTTACTGCTTACATTCACGTTCTAAACTATTTCATTCCTACTTGCCACCCATTTATGTAATGTCTTTTAAACTTATATTTTAACTGTGTAATATTATTCGAATTTAGGTTCTATCAGAAATATAAATTTCCTGGGATGCTGGGTTGCATTGATGGGACACATATGTAAATTTTACGACCCCATATACATGAGGAACCCTATTTCAACATTTTTATTGCCACTTTATCTATTATAACTGTCACTAATTTTACAGATTTGCGATTCAGATCTTAACCTCCTTTGTGTTGATCCCAGTAACCCAGGGTCAGCTCATGACTCCAGTGTATGGAGGAGTCACCCCTCTAATTCCCACTTGAGCGAATTAACAAGCAATAATTATCAGGTGTTATTATAAATTATTTATTATTTTTTGTTGTTTTAGATGCTTGCTTGACCAACAATGGACTGGAGAGGCTGTGCCAGCAACACTATTAATACTAGATATATATAAATTCCAACCTTATTTTTCAATTATTGTATTTTATAAAAATGGAAACAACATTTTTGGTTTTCAATCATTATATTCACCTAGTAATACAGCCTTTAAAAACACAAATTTTCATTTTGCATGCAAACACAGCAGGCAAATCAGTCTTCATGAATCAAGTCTTTCAATTCTGAAACAAAAATAAAATAAACTCAATGGAAGTATAGTTAAGTAGTTTTAATCTAATAATAAATTCTTACCTGTGGCACTCTGTTCAGCTGATTGAGCTTTAATTTCTTTTTAAGTCTTGAATTAATCTCTATTCATTGTAAAACTGAAAACAAAATTAAAAGAAACTTTTTAATTGTTAGGAAATGATTTGTTACTTTTAGTATTTTTTAAATATCATAATAAAGTTCTTACCGTTCTACACATATTTGCTGTTTTTGTTGGGCAGTATCGTCTACTCAAACTTCTGCCCTCTTTACTTTTATTAAAATGACCAAGGGCCAGCTCTGGTTTGCCTTCTAAATAATCCAGAAGCGCCTCAATTTGCTCCATTATAACCATGTTTGAGTTAGAAAGTTTTGTTCCTCGAAAGTTTAACTTCGGGTTTCGTTTCATTCTCGGCTTTTTTAAATTTTTTCACGATTCGATTGACTCGTGTGACATTTGACATTGACATTTGAAGATGTGTCTATGTCGAATAATGCCTAGTCCACACTTATTTGCGTGGTAGTTGTAATTTTTATTATAATGGCTACATTAATTACAATTCTACTAACAAGAGGAAAACGAGACAAGAGCAATGCAAGAGAAAGTGAATTGTTGGTTTAACAGACTACCGATTTTAGCGTAAATTGTCATTGAATTGCTATTGCATGGTTTATCATTGGTTTTTCTTGACAAATACCGGACTTGACGCCCAGCATAAAGTCAGGTGTTAGCCACTTTTCTAACTTTATGCTGAACACATGCACAAGATTGTTTAGCCAAAATTAAAAGGAAAAAAAAGTCAGTAAAATGTCAAAAATAATTGTCAATGTCAATAGTGATAAAAGTCAAAACAAACAGGGAGGTGTTCGATGATTATATCTGATATAAAATATAAATAAAAATCTCACAGTTGTTTAACTCATTGTCAAGAATGGCTGATGATATTGTGTTCGAGCTCCTTCATTCTGAGATCATAAACTATGCACTGGAACAGTCAAAAGACAATAATGATAAGAAGGTTTGAAAACTTTAATTGAGACTTATTCTATCAAAGATCAAACCAAATAAAATCTTTGTATTCCATCATATCTTTGTGCTTCTCCAACTGAGTTTGGCTGCGGAACAATTCACTTGTAAATTGTAAACAGCTTATAAATCCCCAATGTGAGATATTTTGGCTAGTGTGTTTATTATGGCCTCCTGCCTAACGTAGACCATCTTTGTAATGTTATGTTAGGAACACCACGCAAAGATGAATTTGGCTTCGGCATTAATCCTAGGTATAAGGTATGCAAATTCTAAATTTCATCTAAATCTGTTCAGCCGTTACAGCATGAAGAGAATACAAACATACCTGCATATACAAACTTTCGGATTTATAATTTCAGTTTGATGAAGCTCAATTGTTTTGTAGGAAGTGGACTTATCAGCTGTTGAATACATTGGGTTCGCCGCTGGATACAAAATTATGGAAAGGCTTACTAGAGAATGGCCACGATTCAAAGACGAGCTGGACACTATGAAATTTATTTGTACTGATTTCTGGACATGCATTTACAAAAAACAGATTGACAATCTGCGTACAAACCATCAAGGGGTATATGTATTGCAGGATAATGCGTTTCGCTTCCTCACAAATTTTTCCAATGGTCATCAGTATTTGGAGTATGCTCCTAGGGCAAGTATCACCTTGTTATGTTTGTTTAGGGACGGGCTGGGAATTGAGATGGTTTAATTGTATACAGTCACATTGTAAAGCTTGCAATGACCAATCCTAAAATTGCTGACAAGGGGCCGTTCAAGTATTACGTAAGCAGATTTATTACATTTATTTACCCCCCCCATCCCCCTTGTCAGCAAAAGTAAGCAAAGCTCTTCTCCCATGTTTACGTAAAAAAAAATCTATTACCTACTTAATGTATTGTTTCTTTATCGATTCATTAAATTTCTAGGAATAAGAAAATACCTTAAAGTATACATTGTTCGTGGGAATCCCCAAAAATGTGTTTAGTTTTCAAGCATACACAATGTGTGAGTTGCCATATTATCTGTAAAAAAGTAAATAACTACGGATGACGTAATCATCATTTAGACCTATCATCAAAAATAAGCAAAACAAAGACCCCCCTTATGTATGCTTATGTAATACTTGAACGGCCCCTAATGTTGACTCACACTAAGTATTTTTTTATATTATTATATCAGACAACTCAATTTAGAGCTAGCTACCTATTGTTTGACAGCTTGTTGGTTATAGAAAAACCAAAATGTGATTATGGGTTCAACAAGCCATGCCATTTATCTACTTGATGCGTTGCTTGGCGCCTGATTTTTTTCTAATTGATGGTTAAAGGATTCTTTTTTTTTTTTGTTTTATCAGTATAGGCAAACATTTGACCTCTTTACACCTGATGGTAAGTATGATGCCTATCTGAATTGCTATGCTAATATGTATTTTAATTATTTCAGTATGTGGCTTATACATGTGGGCTGATAAGAGGTGGGCTGGCTAACCTGTGCATCAACAGTATAGTGACTGCAGAAGTACAATCAATGCCCTCTTGCAAGTTCCATATACATGTCCAAAGAACTTGATCAGTGTAAGCCATCAATAATAAATTATTATAATGTTAATTGAGTTGTCATTTTTATTTCTATTTTCATTAAATCCCAAAGAATGGCTATGGTTGAGGGTCTGTACATGTCCCCACCTCGGGCGAGGGACTGCTAACGGGGGGGGGGGATTAGTGAAGGCTTTCCTTCACCCCAGGGAAGGAAGGGAAGAACAAGGCATTTTCCCCCCCAATAAAAAAAAAATGGTCTGTACTTGTCCTTGGAGGCAGTCTTGTTTGAGACATCAATTCTGGTAAAGTTTATTGCCATCAACGTACAGGTTGTTCTTATCTCGGCAAACGTCTCTAACCAAATTTTCGGAAGGTAGCTGACAGTTAATTATGTTAACTTCGAAGCTCACAATTTTAATAAATACATTCTATAGCACAGCAAAACGTATGGCAAAATTGCATTTATTCATATCCAGCCAATTTTTTTTTAAATGTTTCTCGTGTATGTAATATGTTTGTACAGGACAACAGTTTTAAATTGAGATAATATTACCTCAATGCAGTTTTAGGGATAATAGATCCAAAAAAGTTGTTTAATTATCTATGCATAAATAATAATGGACGAAATGTGGCACTTGGCACACAAACTGTGTGAAGCAACCAAGATCCTACAATTTCGCTTGTTGTACACGCAGATATGTCAAGGTCCTACAATCGGCGCCATTACGTAGGTTGATGATTTTTTACAGAGGGGTATACTTCTGTTTTACAAGTAAAAAGCGGCAAAAATTTATAAAACATCCTTCCAGACTTTTAGAAGGCGTCGAGGCTTTTTACTAATTTGACGTTCAAAGAGAATCTAAATTATGGATGAATATGGAAGAAGTTATTGTCTATGTGTTATTAATAATAATATGTAAGTTGCATTTTGCCGCGAAAGTGAAAAAATAGCGTTGTTAATTTTGTATAATTTTCCAAAACCTGTAATTTATGGAGTTTTAATGTGTAATATTGGTGGATTATTAACCGTTAATACTTAGCAAACGTGTATAAGTGTAGGTAAATCATACAAAGTTGAAAAACGTGATTTTCGCCTTTGCTCCAAAACTCCAATAGAAGTTCTAGTAAAGTTTCTACTACTTTAATAGGGCATGACTTGACTATGACTTGTAACTAGGACTTTTAATATGAAATATACTTGAAATATATTTTTTTGAAATTTATAATATGTATAATTCACTTTATCACTTGACACTGTCTAAATGCGCAAGATTGCGAAGCCAACATAAAAAAAAGTTAAGTAACATAACATAATAATAAGATGGCGGATTCGTCTCACCGGACGTGCAATAAGTGATACGGATTTGGTCAAATAAAATTGATTTGAACTCGAAGGCAGTAATTAACATCGAGCAACTGTAAGTCATCATTACTTATACGTTTTCATCGATACACCATTGTATTCTTCATCAACATGGAAGAAAAAATCGTAAATACGACAAAAGATGGCGATTTGACGCGTTTCCACAACATTGAAACGCCACCTAAAGGAGATTTAGCGAAACCGAAGCTTGAGGGAACTGTCAGGAAGAAGAGAAGGCGCGGGAAATATAAACGTAAAATAATGAAACCATTCGTTAAAGTACCCTGGCAAGATAAATGGAAAAATGATAAACCCAAGAGAAATAATCGGTTCCGTAAAATTGTGTTAGCTAAAACGCAAGCACCCTTCAATAATAATCAGTTTCTTATGGAAATTCATAAGCCAGAACCAGAGAATACTTTCAATATTATGCGCACTCCATCTGCTCGTACTCGGGATTCCAGTTTTAGCATAGACTCGGACGATAATTACTTTTATTCTCTGCCGGAAGATGAGGAAGAATATCTTACTAAAGAATTTTCTAGTGTTTATGAAGATGCACAAAGTGAACGTTTGTCAAACATGTCAAAAAATGAACTTATTCAAGAGTATCTTCTTCTCGAGGCTAAATATGATAATCTGGTGAAGAGGACTGAGCGTTCTAAAGGGAAACCTATTGAAGATACTTTTGAAAGTGATAAGGAAGCATCTATTACAGACAAAGACAGCATGTTAACAGATAGAGATACTTCAGGAACTTCCGTGGAATCTAGTGTTGTTGAAGATCCAAAGTACTTGGATTTGATGCAGCGAATGAAGGAACAAGAAGAACAACTGTGCGAACTTCAGCTTGCCAATGAAAAGTTAAGGCTCGAAAATGAACACTTACACCAGAGGACCCAAGTGTCTGTCAGTGAAGATTCTGAGAGTGACAGCTCTTCATCATCCGATAGTGATAGCAGCTCCAGTTCAAGTATTGCAGATGTACCAATAGAAGACATTAGTACCAATGAAGGTAATGATGTGCATGCTAATGGCCAAAATGGAGAGACTAATGAATCTAAACCTGAACACACATTGGTCAACGGATTCCATAGCCCAGATGAATAAGCTGTACAGAGAACATAATATATTTAAGCTACATAAAATATCTACATATTGTATCTTCACTTTCCATCAGGTGAGGTAGCGGCCAAATGCTTACGTATCTGGCAAAAAGAAATTAATATATTTTATATTATGTACATAAACAATTTTGTCACAGGAATATTTAAAATAATTTCTCTGACAAAAACGGTTACATAACTTCTTTTTATTTGATGGGATAAAAGAGGAGCATTGCAAATTTTTTTTTAAGTTACCATTGATAATTTAATTCCCCTTCCTATCCATCTTTGATATGAGCAATTGATTAGGGATTTAGTAAGAATCTCTGTTTACATGATATCTTTGAAACATTTTGCATTACATTTACCTTATAAGATAAAGACTTTATATTGTTTTTAATTAGGTTCAAACACTTGGTATGGCACTTTATTTATGCATTTAGTTACTTGCCTTAATTTTTATGATATAATATTAACCTAAACATTTTAGTGTTTCCTGTGAAAATACAAATGTGAGATAATATGGAACTTCAAAAGTCTAACGAATGATGTACATCACAATAGTACGAAAACTTAATATTATTATATAAGATTTACTATTATTACTTTATATTTTTACAGCACTAAAATGTAAGTAGATAGTTATGTGCTTACCTTTTATATATGTTATTTTTTTCTACTTGTGAGAGAGGAGACAAGCAAGACACTCGTGATGGTATGTGACACACCCACTTATTGTATACATCTATATCTCCACCCAGAACTAACTCTGTAATCATAAAATTCCTCAAAAGACTGCAAAGCTTTCCTCTCCTTAAGACTTAATTTATGTATAACAATATTATGTCCAGTGTACTGGCTACACACTCTTCACCAGTAACCAGTCCTGCGTTTAGAATCAGGATGGATCACTTTGGAATCAGGCTATCTGTTATAGGTAGGTAGTATTAAATTTATATTTTTAAGAGTAAATGAGTTGTTTGTGAGTAGATCTTTTGGATATTATTTTATAGTTATTGTTGACGTTGTTAAGTGTTTTGCTGAATTTGAAGCCAAATTGTGTGTGGAATTAGGCTAGCTAGTTTTTAGAATGGGTTTGCCAAAAATTTTATTCAGAGTCTATTCGAGGGTAAAGTGGTATTTTGTCAGTTTTTCTTCATATGCAACTGAATAATAATATTATATATACTTTGAATAAAATATTGAGTGAATCCAACCTTACATACTAAGTTTATAGCAGGGATTTTAAAACATAACTATATGGTGTTATTTGTAACTTTGCCTTTCCCATATTGAAAAAGTAAAATTGTACTTTTAGTCACACATAACAACATATTTGTATGATTCCATGACTAGCAGATAAATAAATATCGATACATACATCATAATTTTTTATTTATTAACTCTTAAATAGTACTATATAAATCAGAGCATGTAGGTAAGTACACACTTATATCAACCTTATAACTATGTTTTTTCTTTCTTTACTTTGGAATCTGGTGCATTAGGATTGGTACCTTTATAAAATTGTTTAAGTAAAGCCATTGCTTCTACAGCTAAAACATTTCCAATCAAGGTATAATTTTGTTCAAAGAAATCACTAACATTTAGAACAGTTTTTCCCCCAAACCTATCATTGGCACATCCATAGATCACCTCTCGTACATTTAAGTTATTAAGAGCAGCAGCACACATTATGCATGGTTCAACAGTTACATAAACAACGATGTTTTGGAAGACAGTTTTGTAGTCAAGTTTATTTGATTGACAATGTTCTAAAACCAAATCGATACAGTTGATTTCTGCGTGCCTTGTTGGGTTATGAGTTGCATTCACACAGTTCCTAGACTCTGCGATTATCTCCCCATTTATAGTAAATACACATCCCACAGGCACTTCTTGGGCAACTAGGGCTTCTGATGCCAATTCGAGAGCTCTTCTCATGAAGTCGCCCATTGTCTAATCAAATTATAATTTCAATGAGCCTAAAGCTGATTAATCTTTTTTTTTTATTAGTCTTTTATTTGAAATATGAGTTATCTTGGATATACACAGTAGATATTAATTGTAGAATTGCATAAGTCCTGAGTCTTCCAAAAACTTTGTTGCTTTTTGTGCCCAATTGTTATTGTTGACAGTTCTTGGACTTGGATGTGGCATGTAGAGTACCTGAAATTGATTGACAATAGTATTATTCTTATAGGTGATATATTTATAATACATTGGCCAGTAGTGATAATATGATGTGTATACCCTATGATAAATGATAAAATCAATCTCCATCTCAAATGATCAGGTTCAGCTGGTAGATAATGCTTCATAGCATTAAGCTATTCCTTGTACACTGTTTTGTACTAAAGTATTAAATAAATAAATAAAATAGTTAACATCCTCACTCATACATATCATTTATCACTACTAGCATATTTTTGATGCTTTTTATCATAACATTTCATATCAATACAAATATTTAATTTAAACTTTTTACCACTATCTCATATGACCACTATATCACCTAATATGCGAGCAGGTTCAAGCAATTACTGCAACTGCTATAAAGTTGACAGATCATTACCATGTAAAATGTGTGAACTTGCGTCATGAATATAAATATAAAAATTATTAATATATTCGTAAATATTTACAATAAAACCATATATGTATTTCAATGTTATTACATTCGATCCTACTACAAGTAACAAAAATACAATTTATAAATTCATACAAAACTGTATAATCAATAGTATAATATCGAAGGTTTTCTTAATTATTCAACTGAAAAATAAGAATGTTTGGCAACACATGTGCCTATGCACCTATTGGTTTATAAACATAGCCATGATAGTGTTTTACCTGTATTTGTTTAGATAGTGGGTATTTCTTCACAACTTTTTGTGCTCTAGTCTCACAGAATTTTCCAACAGCTACTATTTTTTCAACTTCATACAGTTCCAAAATTTTGGCAAAATAAGGGTCGCAAATGTTGTACAGTACTTCGACTTCACTGGCCTGAAAATACAAGTTTCTTTTTGTAATGCTATATGTTCTATAAATACTTACATCTACATTATCTATATATTATTTTACACCTAACAAGATGTAAAGCAGAAAGTTTTAAGTCTTCTTCGTCCATTTCATTGTGTGTTTATTATATTAGTGCCATATTATTTTAGTTTCATTTTTAAAAACCAATTGTGTTCGATATTTTAAATAGATGATTTTCATATTATAACTTATTTTAATAATAATGTATATAGTTATGTTATTAATAACAATATTTTTCAATACAGTCATGAATAGAAGTGAAATCACACTTCATACGTAGAGTACCCATGGAGCTCATGTGAGTATTTTTTTTTTAATTTGATTTAAATAAATCTAGCGAATTAAAGTTTAGTATGAATTAAGTGT
This sequence comes from Lomographa bimaculata, assembly GCA_948107665.1. Classification (NCBI taxonomy): domain Eukaryota; kingdom Metazoa; phylum Arthropoda; class Insecta; order Lepidoptera; family Geometridae; genus Lomographa; species Lomographa bimaculata. The sequence goes on from OX403603.1 coordinate 9,822,640, forward strand.
GAAAATTTAGATGAGTTAGTGAATAAATAACACACTCAGACTTACAGACTTACAGATAGATAAAACCTCCTTTCACATTTATAACTACACAGCGTGCAGGGTAGTGAGAGAACATTTTATTGTGATAAATGTAAGCTTAGCCCTAGAGTACATCTCGTAGTCAATAAAATGCACCTTCAAATCTCCAGGGGTGACATTACAGCCATTGCTCTTCATCCACTGTTGGGGTAAGTAGTTGTAAACGAAACTTGTTTCAAAGAACTTTTCCGGTGTTCCGCACAATTCTTTGAATAGACCCCAGAATCTCTTTCCACTGACCTAAAACAGGAATTCTAGAAATGTACTGAGAAAGTGAGAGACAGTCTCTTTATAAATCTTACCGGATGTTATGTAATTGAAAATAATTGTTTGATATAATGCCACTGTTATATTTATAGACTAGACTGTGACTGTGTTACCTCAGTCCTGTGACATTCAAATCCGTTTACTGGTCTTTCTCGAATTTCCTTTGGTGGTTTGTCTACGGTGCCTTCAATGCCCAACCAATCTCTAACAGAACTCACTTCTCCAAATGGCACCTGAAATTATGTAGTAATGCCTTGAACATCATTTATGGATCTTTAAATCCAATTTACTTATTTATATAGTTCAGTCATGCAAAGCTATGTTAAAGGGTTCTTACACCTGTCTGCGACATCCCCCAAGGTCCAGGATTCATGCCAAAATAAATGATTGGCTTTTTTTTATTGCCATATCTTCTTACATACAACTCAAATGTTTGTCGTGCATAGATTGTGGGATTATAAACACATGCTATAGATACTGGCAATGTAAAGTTTTTCAGAGAATCGTTTAACTCGTCAATTAAATTTAAAAAGTCTTCACTTATATCTCTGGTGTCTTCTTGTTGAGAGGTAGTAAAGAAAGATGAGACAACTTTTGGATTCATATTGATTTTCAATCTATCATGTAGTATTTTTAGAAATTCTTATACAACTGGAAGCACTATAAAAGTGTCTACACACTAAATATATAAAAACACTTAATGCCATATAACGATCTAAAGTCTTGTGAGGACTGTGAGATATTTATAGTTGGTACCTACGTGTAACTGGAACATACTGTTGTTATCTGCAACCACACACACAAATGTGTATGTGTAAATGCATGCTTTGTCTTGATAGACAGTTTGTTGTGTGAGTCAGGTTTGTAATAAAAATTTAATGAATATATTAATGTACTGGCTGTAGCTAACTTCTGATTCACTTGCAGTAGCTCATACAATTGTTGTATGCTTATCAATCTGTATGTGTGCACAATATATCTTGCATACATATACTAGAATTTGTGATGTGAAGTCCAAACGGAGCTAGAAGTTCACTCCATACTCCTTTAATATTACATGCTCATAAATTAAATCACAAATCCTAAGCAAGGTGTGTAGGTATTACAATTAATGTTACATCATATAATATTTAATAGACTAACATAAATCCTTTCACGCTCACAGTCATAATAAATTCGGTTACTTTTGTCTTGGGTGTCGGAAATATTTACATCACGAACAAAATCACAACCAATACTAGAAAAACTAATTTCCCTTGGGGAGAACACTTGTATTAACCGCTAGCAAACCAGATGCCCCTTCTGAGAAAGTGAATGCACACCCAACTTAGCTAACGGGAAGTTTATATATTTATTAGCTATGGTATTCAGTATCAATAATTTAATAATATTAATATACTATATTTTACATGTACTATATTTTAAATAATCATCTGGTAGAGTTTACTGTGCTTAAGATTCAGTAGGTGAAATGTATGATAATGTTAGATATGTACCTACTTTAGGTACTACTGTAGGCGGGTTGTAAAATCTAAATATATTTATATGTATAGCAACTGATTTTATTCTATCCGAGAAAATGTAGAAGTTACTAAAGCCACACAGCCGTATTGCATCAGAGCAACACTATATAGACACTGCACATCAGTGGGCTTCGGATGGAGCTCATGCAGAGGCAGATATAATTATATCCGGGGTTTCAGGTTTGTGTTTAGCACTCATTTTAACAAATGCGCAAATGATTTACATAGAGTATTTGTTTATGATTCTATTCTGTTTTTTCCATTATATACGTACCTATTCTTATTTATTTATGCTATGTTTATTGTTGTAGTGGTACCTAGTAATTTTCTTCATGCATGCCAATGATCACTCTTGTCATTGTCATTTTTGCCAGTGTCAAGTGTTAGTGCCCTTAATGCTGACAGCGTGGATGCCACGATCGCACAAGAATTAGTTTGGAACGCACTAGTGGTTGGTGATCATGTTAAAATAAATATTAATAATTATGTATTACATACCGTCATTGGTACATAAGTAGTGCACAATTCTGTAGGTGGTTTAGAATCGACATCAGCAACTCAAAAATATTAAAATTTTACTTAGGTAGGTACTTCCTGGTAAGTAAATTGTGATCATAATATATATTTTTAATTATATCAAGTGTCACTGAACTCACTGACTAGTCAAATGCTTCAAGGACATCTTATTTTCCCTTGTGGAGAAAACTTGTTTTCTCACGGGAAATCAAACCCGAAAACAGTCTTATAAGATGACAGTTAAAGATGGATAGTAATATTATTAATTAGAATATCTTTTTATTATTTAATTATTTTGTATTTTATAATTAAGAAACTAGCGATATCGATCAAGATTATAATGAATTTGATTAATGATAGAGCAGATCAGATCATGATCGACCGCTTGCTTGATCGATAATTATATATTAGCGTGTTTAGTATGTATAATATACGTCTTTGGAATGGCTTTGCATGAGCATCTAAGATGTAATAGTTTGTTATCACATAAATTTTATAAATCAGAAAATATGTGAGTTCCATACCTCTTCAATATGCAACGGCTAAACGGATTTAGATGATTTTTTTAAATGTTCATAATAAGTTATAACCAGAATTAACATAATTATAGGCTATTTTTTTACATGATTAATGCAGGCACATCTGCATATTTCAACAAGTAGATAACAATAAGTGCTCGCCACTTTATTACTTACCGGTAGAACTAGAAACATAATTTTATAGATTTTTTTGTAATTTAATAGCAAGTACTTAGCCATGTCAAAAAATAATAATGAATACATTTTCGTTAAATACAACCTTAAGCCCAAGTCCTGACACTAAAACGACGACGGTTTTTATTTAACAAGCGACTTGTTTGGAACGCACTCGCGGTCAACGTCAAAGTCGGATTTGGTATGACAGAGTCAGTTTGACATATTGAGGAGAGCCGCGAATGTTTATTTTTCTTTGATCTAGAAGACGGACGTTGTACAAGGAAGACAGCAGATTCAAGAAATTTATGTAAAACATAAAAAATATGTCTGTCCTCAGCGAAGAAATTATTTATTCCATAGTAGGAAAAGCTAGTGTTCCATTGGTGTTCCGCGGCATTGTAAAGGATTGGCCTCATTGTCAATGGAGTGTGGCAAAGTGGACCGACGTGTTTGGTGATAAGATACTCTCATTTCGCTGTATGAAAAAAGACTTTCAGTCTGATGAACCTTGCTGGGAGCGAAAATGCAAAGAAAAGAAAAAGACTTTCAAGCAATTTGTGGAAGAAGCATCATCTAGTGATGAATGGATGTATTTTGATTATAAATATCTTCATGAGGTTTTTACTGGCGGAGATGAACTATACAAGGTATTTTACTAGAATTTTTCTCCACTCAGAGAATTTTAATAGTTGATACTATTTACTTTAACTTATACCTATAATTGAATATACACAACTACATACCATGTGAGTGCTGGCTCCATTATGTAGCACTGTGAGGATCTTGATGCTGTCCCTGGGACTAGTGACCTAGGTTTAGCTCCTTATTTTAATGTGTGATAACAATGAGAATGTGTATTGCCACACCGTGTACCCTGAGCCACTCCCTGATGCTAAATGAGACCTGTCCCCTCAGTTGCCTTAATTGGATAGCTGGTTATAGAGGTGCAAGAGCTAACTACATAATCTCCAAGAGTGGAAATGAAAAATGGTATAACACTTTGCCACCTTACTTGGTACTTTCTTTTTTATAAAAAAATGAGATAAAACAGAGTTGAATTAAGTAGCAATTCTACATTGTAATTTATAAGTATATGGTATAATGTTTGTAATGATCTGTTTCTCTTCAGGCAGTGTCATGGAAACTGTTTGGGTATGCAGACAAAGGAGCAGGCGAGAGCACTCTGTGGGTGGGCAGTGAGGGTGCTCACACTCCTGCTCATCAAGACACATATGGTGTCAACATAGTCACTCAGCTACTTGGAAAGTAAGTATATATTATAAATATATTTAACAATATACAAATCATTGAGATTGGCTAACCAGCTTAGAGATTATTAACACAAAACTTATTATTATATGGCATCATTCTTTGGGGGTCTGCTGTTGATGATCAAAATATTGTTGTTCTACAAAGGAGAGGTTTAAAACGTTCATGAGATGCATCCATATATCTCAGCAGTGTTTTCTCTTCTGATGACTCCATTATTATTCTATATCTAAAGGTAAATTTTATATTAGACAATCATTGAAATTATATGATCATAGTGGGCTATGGGCAGTTGAGATCATTTGATTCATAATTTGTGCCCCAAGTTTGGCTGCAAACAGATTTTGTATATATTTTTAATTTCAGAAAGCGATGGATATTGTTTCCTCCAGAAAGTGGTGGGATGAAGCCCAGTAGAGTACCCTATGAAGAGTCAAGTGTGTACAGTGAATTGAACTTTTACTGTCCTGTCAATGTTCAGGAGTTTCGAGGTAAGCAATCCGGTTTTGATATTTATATAATCAATTCAATACTCAATAGTTTATTTAAAATTTTATGAATAAATTAAAAATTTATACATACTATACTAATAATTAAAAATTTACACACTACCATTGCAATACCTCTCTGTCTTATATATGGAGTAACATATATATATTTAACATCTTCACATGTGATGACCTACATATAAATTTATATAGTTTATATATGTAATATAATATTTATTCATGACATTTTATAAATGTATTTTAATTATATTTATAAAATGTCATGATGAATTTTGGTAGAGGGATAGTTTAGATTATTCCATAAAAAGGAGGTATGATACTTTCTACTATATTTATAATTATTTCTGAGCTAAGTTCCTAACGGCACAACAGCATGTTTCTATACCAGCTGCATTCATAGTAAGGATACTTTCCAGGTCTAACAGGGGCTCGTGTGGTTGACCTATCAGCCGGAGATGCTCTAGTGGTGCCCCACGGATGGTGGCACTATGTGCAAAATGAAGACCCAATCAACATCTCGCTTAACATGTGGCTCCCTCACGTTAGTAAATATCTTTTATATTCTGATGCTCACATCTTAATTGTAGCGAATATATATATAATATATATATGATTTAGCCTTTAATCCATTTTATAAGGGGTGGTCACAGCATTTTTTCCATTATCCATTGATATTCTCATGCCGATTTCGGCAACGGTGACCATTTCTATTACAGAAGTGTTACTGATGCGTCCTCACATGACTGATATAACCAATTTTAGCTGTGAAAGTCCGAAGACAGGTGCTACATGTGAGGACGCCATTTACATAATTGTAGGTAATGTTCGAAGGCGGTTTGTTTTTTTGATGTTCCCGTCGCAAATCCAGATCGCGCCTTCGTGAGTTTTCGAATTCATGAACTCATAACTATAATTTCTGTACTCACTACTGTTTGTGTTATTAGATCCATCGATCTTTTCTTTGGCGTTCTTCTATTACTTTATCTATCCATATTTATACCTAATTATTTTCTTTATACATGACTTTCACCCCTTTCCGTAACATTTAATATCTGCCCAAACTGCCAGCTGACGTAGTTTAGTGCGCGTCCACCTTAGAAGGCGGATACCTGATTCGATTTCTGGTGAGAACAGAAGTTTTCTCCCTAATGGAAATTTGTGTTTCTGTTTCAGTTTGTGAATGTGTGTATTATATTTTATGTTGCCTGCACCTACAATATGAGTCATCGACCTTAGATAGATAGATAGATAACTCTTTATTGTACACCAGAAATAGAGGAAAATACATTTAAGACATTAAAACGAACTTAGGCTAGTACAATGGGCGGTCTTATCGCTTAAAGCGATCTCTTCCAGACGACCTTTGGATGGAGAGGAGATAGCAAAAAGTATTGGGACTCAGGTACATTATTATATGGTTTGCGTAACTATGTGGTACACCACATAGTTACGCAAACCATATAATAATGGATTACTACTATACTAAACAAAATAATTGCTATTGATATACTAAAATAAATAAGTACATTCATAAGATATCATATACATTCTATACATATTATAAATACAATAGAATAAATACATAAACAAAAAGGCAAGCTTAGTGTGGGCTGTGAGTGTGAAAGTGTTTACGACATGTATTTTTTCTTATATGTTAACTTATTATTACTATTTGTGCTAATTTTAAATCTATTATATTTTTTTTGTAAAAATAGTGAACTACATGTTTACATGGAGTTAAGAAAAATCTATAATAATATATTGTAGTAATGGAGAGACATACTGTTTTGTTTTATATTATGTAATTAATTTGTTATGTATTACTGTCCTTGTTGGAATCAGAACAAAGACTAATGCAATAGATAAACAAATGTATTAGTGTGCTCTTTCAATATACACCTTATATTGGTTATGGCTAAGTTGGGTGAGCGATTCCCTTATAGGTTCTATTCCCGGTAGGAACATAAGTTTTCTTCCCAAGAAATAATTGTTTCTGGTTCTGGTTGTGATTAAAGCGTGTGATGTGAAAGTTTCCGGCACCCACGACACAAGTCATCGAACTTAATGTGGGGCTGTGAGCGTAAAAGCGTTTATGTTTGATTGCGAACCTATTTTGTAAAAGTACATGAGTCATGTCAATGTTATAATTACTTGTTTATGACATCATTGCTCGATATGTGGTATAAGTTATTATAAATAATGTTTATAAAGTATATTATGTTTACAGGAAAAAGACAAATCCACTCGACTGACCGAGGCTGCGATAAAAATATTCGTCGCCCAAATATGCAAGGACCTTCCCGAAGCTACTATGAAAATGGTTGTTAACCCTAATGAGGTAAATATAATAATGCAGCCACGGCCAGAAGATATTTTATGTTTATCCATTTAATTTAATAACAACAATTTGAGGATTGATGACACAGTTGGCATTGGTCAGGTCTCTACCCTCTGCGCCGTGGGCCCTGGATTCCATTCCTGGCAGCAAATTTTCTTCCCTAGGGACATTTGCGCTTTTGGTTCTGGGAGTAATGTAAATTTTTCCGGAACCCACCGTACAAGTCTTTAAACTTAGCGTGGGGCTGTGAGTGTGAATGCTTTTATTTAATTAACATTTAAAAAACGATATTTTAAATTAAAACTGGTCGTTGCTTCATTCAATACAAAAGAAAGAATAACATATACTTAGTGATATTTTTTTTTTTTTTTAATTTTTTTTATTTCTGCCTAGCATGGCTAATGCTATATAAATAAAATCAACATATACTTAACACAAAAAGGAACAGGTTAATAATTATTTACTTTAAAATACCCAAAAAGTTATTTACAAAATTTTTGTTTTTGAGAAATTAATCTCTGAATCACTATATGCAGTGGAGTATTAGTTTGTTTCGCTGTTTTTATTTAATAAATTATTGTTTAAAAAAACTTTCATACGAGTATAAATTAGATGACAAACTATTCGGAACAAATTCAGTCCGAAATTTGTTCTATATATTATTCAGCAACTAATTATTTATTAATCAATTATGGAAGGCCGCGAAAAACCGGAAAATTGCACCATTTTTTGTTTATCGATTTATAGTATTAAATAGATCTTTCAGTTTTTTGCTACAAAATCATCAAGAGGATAGGAATTGAAAGAAGAGTATGTCGTAACTGGGTGTCTTCAAGTCTTAAGTGAAACCCTTCTAGGCAAGTATGTTCCATCTTCGGCCGCATCGTAACTTCCATTAGGAGAGATAGCGGTCGAATGCTTGCCTAGCTAGCATAAAAAAAAGAGTTCCCTCTTCCCCTAGGCCGGTTTTAGTTTAGTAAATTAAATTTCTTATGAAGCAATTTTGCGTGATGCTGTCACTATAACCTAGCCTATGATGCTATGCTAGGCACTTTATTGAAAACCAAGTGCTAACTACCATTGCCAAACACTTGAGGCATCAACAAATAATATATCTTACAATAGCAGAAAACCATTACCACAGAGTAATTTATAAAATACTAGCCGTGCCCCGCGGCTTCGCCCGCTATTATCAATTTAAAAAGTAGCCTATGTGTTAATCCTAGGTATAATCTATGTACATTCCAAATTTCATCCAAATCCGTTTAGCCGTTAAAGCGTGAAGAGGGAACAAACATACTTACACACTTACACACAAACTTTCGGATTTATAATATTAGTAGGACTAGAAAGCTCAGATCCTGATTCATGTTCTAACCCTTAGCACATTTATTTCTACGACTTTCTTCTGAATGATATATTTTTCGTCATAAATAACAACGAGCACAGCCCCACAAACTGTTTCTGGTTCTGGTTGTGATTTAGTGTGTTATGTGAATGTTTCCGGCACCCACGACACAAGTCATCGAATTTAGTGTGGGGCTGTGAGTGTGAAAGCGTTTATGTTATGTTAACTGTAATTAATAGTTGTTTAAACTACACTAACCCTCAAAGAACGGTATCGCCGCGTCGCAGTTGCCACAATATGATTATATATAAAGAAATATTAGAAAAATCGAAAAACAGTTTTTTTTTGTAATATTATAGTCGTTCCACGAAAGGCGTTGATCTCTATGGTTGAAAGTATGTCCCAAATTACTTGGTATAAATTGCATTAGAACCGTCTTGCCGAATTTTATGTTCATCTTATGATATTAGTGACGATCTCGCGGTCAATTACAATGACACGGGTGACAGATTTATTATTATGTTTGAATCATTAAGATAAAAATGACGTAAATGCAGATATTGTTATGATGATATCATTTAATATTTTATTGACACTACTACAATAAAAACAAATTGGCTACGCTTGCAGCGTTGCCAATCTGTTTTTATTGTCTACTCAAACGATGCCAATATCACTCCTAAGTCCAGTTTCTGAGTGCACATATTTCTATGCAGTCTGTTAATCTTCCAACTCCAGGTGACCTTAACAATTTATTTGTGGAACTGCATAGATGATCACATATCTGAATCATTTGTGCACCAGATGTACTTGGCATGATCTCATCACACACCGTGATTAACCACAAACAAGCTCACGTATACGACGTGAAGTATCCCTGCTCGTTTTTGTAACTGGCTGCGCCTTGCTTCTCCGTATGGGATACAAGAAAAATGTTTAAATAACTAAAACCCCTAAGCTAGCCACTAGTATACATAAATAATCTGTCAAGAAAGTCTAGAAATGTCGTTTTGCGCTGGAAAATCATGGAGTAGTCGATTTTAATTTACAATCCTTACTAATATTATAAATGCGGAAGCAACTCTGTCTATTTGTCTTTCTGTTTGTCGCGCTTTTACGCCAAAACTACTGAACTGATTTAAATAAAATTTGGTACATAGATAGTCGAAAGTTTGGGAAAAACATAGGCTTCTTTTTATCCCGGAATTCCTGCCGGTCTGGAACTTACGCGGGTAAAACCGCGGGGCGCAGCTAGTTTCATATATAAAAAAAAAACTAATTTATTTAAATTTATTTATTAAGCGTGCTTGTTTCCTGAACGAAAAAATAAAATAAAAATTGAGTTAATAAAATTTGAGAGTTATCGAGTCAAAAGTGAATAGGTATCTTCTAGGAAAGTCTAGAAGATACCTATTCACTTTTGACTCGACTTCGGCAACATCTTCCCTTTCCATCAGGTGAGATGGTGGTCAAATGAATAACAAAGCATATTGAGTTAGTAACTAGATGTGACTAAAAAGCTGCGTCCCTGGCTGGTGTATAGGGGAGCTCCCGTTGCGAGCTCAAACCCGCCAGTAGGAAAATAAAATCCCTCCCGCAGGCCACAAGGCTGGAGACTTGGACAAATGAAATTACGATCACAAACGAGATGCGACTTTTTTCGACTCCGCATGGGGGGAGTACCACCCCATTGCCAAACAGGACTGCTGTACAAAACTGGTACCAGCTGAATGGGTGAGTTGGCAGTGCAAGTATCACTGATTACACTGCTTACTCGTTCTTTCTCACGTTCCCAGGTATATGCCACAGACGAAATAACCAGTTGACTGCTAGTATCTTTCTCCTCTCTCGAAAACGAGTATCCGCAACTGTCGCCGCAACTAACGCTGACATTGTGATTGGCCGATACGCTGTCGTATCGGTAATCACAAACACGGATCCGCCAATCACAAGCATATTTGCCTCATCCTATAACCCCGCTCGCGCTGGTGAATTTTTGTTATGTAGGAAACTTAATCTCTTGCGCTACAAATGGTTTTATAATTTTAGGCCCGGGTTGATATGGATTTAAGAGACGTTTAAGACAATCTCAGTGAGAGTAAAGCATTAAAGTCCCACGCGGATTTATTTTAAGTTATGATTACTCTTTCAGGATGACTTACCGGACACACCGTTGGCAGTGCTATTCTTGCAACTGGAAGCAGCAGCCGACCAGACATTAGACGACAAGCGCAAGTCACGCCGCGTGAAACGACAAAAAACTGAGGACGAAAGCTCTTCCGAGACTGTATACGTAGATTACGATCTCAAGGCACTGTTAGAAAATCCGCTGAACAACATGTCTCTAGTACCTATTATAACCGGTCATGAACTAGTGAAGTTAATAGAAGATACTAAAGAGCGATACGTGGACGCGGCTAGGTCGCCTCGGGACGACGAAGTTGATGGCTCCGGTACGTCTCTTTGCCTAACAAAAGCAGTTATTAATTCGTTTTGTCAAGACAATGTTGTGGAGCTCTTCAAAGAGAATTTGTGCGCTCGAATGAGCTAGCAAGTCTAGCTGCGATATTCGATGTTTGGTAAACCTATATTTATATATTATTATGTTTGTTTTGGAAATTAGACTGATTTTTTAGGATTCTGCTTTAGAGCATGAAGTGAAGCGCGCTTCCGTTTGTGACCTTTATTGTAACAATCGACTATCATATCTCCATTTCGATCTGACGTTGTCATATCGAGTAGAAGCGGTTTAAGAGTCAAAGTGCAGTTAAACCTGACTTCTCTATTGACCCGCCTGGTATACGTAGCGCCTAGTAATCCTCGCGCCAAACACAGTTATGCCAGGTAAACATAAGAGCTAGCTAGCTAGTAGACCTAGCATGCTTTCTACAGTTACTCTCGACCACACTGCAGTGGTTCACGTAGTTTTAGCCGTAGCCCTAGATATTGTACTTGTAAAGGCATTTTATGAGTTATGTGAAACCATTGTCAATGTATCGTAGAAGACCTATTTTTAAAGTTATAATGTAACGTAATTTTTATCCTCTTTGGCACACATGTAAAGGTTCTTAACGTGTACTTTATAAAAAACATGTTAACTAAAAAATGTATGTATAGGATACATACCGAATTAGATTCGATATTTCAGTTTCCACTTTAAAGTAAAAATGAAAGGTATGTATATTCTGTGATAGTAAAAGTAATTTGTGGTTTATAAGGAGTAAAATATAGAAATATTTAATATATACAAATTAATCTCTATTTCCCTTGGTCATCGCATCACGCGTGAACGGATGGAACAATTTCGCTAATTCTTTTTTATTGTGTTAATTATTGTCAGGAGAAGGTTCTTATAATATAACATTTTATCCCGGGTAAAACCGCGGGGCGCAGTTGTATTTAATATTTTTGAAACATTTAATCCTGTACACAATGCAGTTATAGATTGGAGTTAGTGAAGTGATACGTTTATTTAAATCAGGGCCTAGCCTTGATTATCCTGCGAGGCACCAGATTTGTAGAAGCTCGAATATTTATCTATTATTTATGTACAAATCTGTGAACTCTGTAAAGCAGTATTATCTACCAGTCAACCTGTAAGTTATACCTGCTATTATGCACATAAGCATAAGATACTGAATTTTAATATAGTAATAATAATAGCTTGTATTGGAGGAAAATAAAAGAGCATATATTAAAAATAATTATACCTAATACATTGTTTATTTTGGATATAAATATAACCGACCGTTACAGTTTCATAATCTACAAGTTGGGTTTATACTTTTAAAATTAAGCTTTTTTAGGTAATCGAGAGACGAGAAGAACGAAAAAAAAGGCACTCGCTTGATGGTAAGCGCCACGCTCAGTTATATGCTGTTTTAAATTAATATAGTTCAAAATCCTACGTGGCAAAACACTGCACTCATCACTCTGAGATAAATAAGATGTCAAATCTCTTTAAGCACTGTAATTTCATTGGAAACATTTCCTTCAATCCGAAACGCAGCAATGATTTATGCAAGCAATATTGAATGTTGCAAGTGGTAAAAATGTGTAGTGTTACAATGATCCAGATATTCGAACCACACAAGTTATAGTTAATTAATGATAAGTTTCAAAGTGATTTCAGTTCAGTCTGTGTTCAAGACCAACAAAGTAGAGAATTCGCTCGAGAAGCCTGCCCTGTGTCAAGACCCATTTCACATGATATATCTTGCCAGCGGGGTTTTAAGTTATGGTAGTTTTTTTTTGTTTCATTTTGGCTTCGCAATCTTGTGCATTTAGCCAGTGTCAAGTAATAATATATTTCAAGTGTATTTCATATTAAATGTCTTAGTCACAAGTCACAGTCGAAAGTCAAGTATGAAAGAGTCAAGGTCCAGTCATAGTCAAGTCATGCCCTAGTAAAGTGGTAGAAACTTTACTAGAACTTGTATTGGAGTTTTGGAGCGAAGGAGAAAATTACGTTTGTCACCTTGGTATCATTTGCCTACACTTATGCACGTTTAGTAAGTATATACGGTTAATAATCCACTATAATTAAATATTAACACTCGAAGAATCACAGGTTTTAGAAAATTATACAAAATCAATGTCGGCATTTTTTCACTTTCGCGGCAAAACTCATCTATGGTACATTAATATTTAATCAAAGAAATACTTGTATAAACCTGGCGCGCAAAGAGAGTATAAACACTGAACGTAACATTAATTAAATCCTACTCAAACAGGACCTATTTCGTCAATTGTATGAATTTTCGCAATTTCGTAAATTGTATAAATACGTCATTGAATGGGTTCTTTGAGCTATTGTCAGGCCTTTTTAGTTTTTATGTACGAGCGGTAGTAGAAGTCCACGAACAGTATGACCATGAACAGGTTCTGCGGGATGAGTATGAAGGCAGGTCCTCGCGGGTAGCCGCAGTCGGTCGACGCAGCCAGTATTATGAAATGTATCAGTATGATTGTGAACTGGATCTGGAAATAACATGTCAAATTGAAATCTTGCGATATAAGCCTATAGTTATATCTTTAAAGAACTATATGATGATGTAGGTATGATAAGTGATAAGAGTATAACTAATATGTAAGCGTAATGTGACGCGGATTACTTGGCCGCATAGAATATATTTAACCACTTCGAACTTCCGGCGCTTTAACGTCGCGAAAATAGGGAATATGCATAATATTTTTTATTTAATTCTTTATTAAATTATGTTTATTTGACAGTGTATTAAGAACATTACATTTCATATCAAAATGAATATTTGAAAATGTAAGCAGGTTTGAGCAAATTTTTTTAACGTTTTTTTCTGTGACAATCCAGTCATGGCTGACGTAGAGTTACCAATCATTGTCGTCAAAAATGTGTGAACTGACGTCATGAATCGGTTTAGTCAATACCGTGCGATTTGCTATTTTGATTACTAATTTTAAAACATTTAAATAAGGCAATGATGCTATAGGTGTACCTAATTATATAGCTATAAAGATTAACAATTCAAACGTAAGCAAAGCTTAAAGAAAAACCGACTTCACCGCTTATATTTTGGTTTTGGCTTGATCGATTTCGATGAAATTTATATGACCACCTATGAAGTATATTCTCTCAAAGAAAAAAATAATTTTGAGAATCGGTCCACAAATGAGTGAGAAATCGGTGAAAATACATTAAAAAAAATACATACAGTCGAACATAGAACCTTACCTTACCATACAACCTTAGCCTATATTAAAATCTCATACATATTCTTTATTGTGTTTACTTTGATTTTTATAAAAACTAGCGCAAAGTGCGAAGTTCTGGTGGCCAAGCTGCCGTTCACGTTACGCATTCGGTGCGTCCGGACCGGCTGGCGGTGACCGCTGCTCTCTAACGCTGAAGTTTTTAGTGGTATTGATAGGACTCTTGCAGAGTCCGGGGGAGTATCTCACCCCTGCCAGATATTCAACCGCTTAGTAGTAGTGTGCATTACCGTGTTTCGGATTGAAAAGCGACGTGTCGCATGTACCACGCACGATTTTGAACTATATGATATGTGGACTGAACTGTAGAGAGCAAGCGTGACGCGTACTATCACGAGAGCTACATGCTGCGCACATATAGTAGGTATGGTTTTCTGATTTTAAATCGAATAGTAATTTACGAGTTCATCAACTCTTATAAAACAATATTTCGATCATTGACCTATTGCAGGGGTCGGCAACCTGCGGCTCGCGAGTCACATGCGGCTCTTTGGATGTGAAGCTGCGGTTCTTTAGTTCCATACGAAAATATTATTTATTTTATTAAAAAACTAGCAAACCCGGCGAACTTCGTTTCGCCACTATAAACCTCACGGAGCCCGAGACCTTTCCAACGAATGCAAAACCGTGGAAATCGGTTCGTGCGTTCTGGAGTTATAGCGTCAGGAAGGAAAACCCGACTCATTTTTATATAGTAGATATAAAACATTTAAAAATCGTTCTGAATCCATAAACGAGGATTAGGCACCATTTATATCTCTCAGCCACTTCTGTTGTACTCTCTTTTCACCGCACCCCTCCCCCGTGACAATTTTTATTGTGGCTCTTTAAAAACTTTGAAATTTTGTAAATTGTAATTTTTGACTCTTCTGACTCAAAAGGTTGCCGATCCCTGACCTATTGTAATATCAAAATACAATTTACATATTAATAAATGAAGGTCAATGCAGGCTAATGACTGTCCATATGCAACGAGTGTGTTTATTGAAAGTTGCAAGTCTTCTGTTAGTAAAGCAAATGTGTGACGTAAATACGAAGTTAAGGAATTTGTTTTGCGACTTGATTATATATAAGCACGAAGCGAGGTCTCTAAGTTGACTTGGGTGATACAGCACATTGCCCATCCGCCCGTGAAGGTACGTCTGTCCGTCTGTCAAAGAAATTTTTCGAATAAACCATGCAAAGCTGTGGCCCAAAGATGACAATTAAAATGATATATATAATTAAATGAGTCAATTCCCTCATGCCCTTTTTACCATCTAACAACAAGACAAACTATCAAACGTCATCCATTTATGGTTGATATAGCTCCAGTTCGCTCAAAGCGTTTTGCTTCTACGTTCATCATCCGTACAGCAAAGTAGTGGAACCCATTGCCTGCGTCTTTGTGCCCCGAACGGTATAATCTGGGAGTCTTCAAGTCTCGAGTGAATAGGTATCTTCTAGGCAAGCATATCACATCTTCGGCCGCATCATCACTTTCCATCAGCTGAGATAGTGGTCAAATGCTTGCCTATTCAACATAAAAAAAAGAAAATATTTTAAGTATTGGAGCGTAAACGAAAGATCACGTTCTTCGGCTTTGTATGATTTGCCTACGCTCATGCACGATCAGGAATTATTAACGGATAATAATCCAACATTATTACCAATTAACAAGCAAAGACGCACAGGTATTGGAAAATAATGCAAAATCATCGCCATTTTTCACTTTCGTGGCAAAACCTTAACTTTCGATAACACGAAATTCACACTACTATGGCATTTTCTTGTTAAGATCTGCACATAAATCGATCGAAATAAAATGAAGAAATTTGTTTAGGTTACTTACAATTTGCACTTGCGTGACATATTTCTTCCACCATAATGACTTCTTGAAAGATTCGTCCCACACAGTCAGGAGGTAGTATGCATACATTATTATGTGTACGAACGAATTGATCGTCACCACAAACGTGCCATGACCACCTGTTGAATAAAATACTTATATCACACTTAATAATACTTATATTATAGTATTCATACTCAGCCTATCTTAGTCCACTGTTGGACGTAGGCCTCTCCCAAGGCGCGGCACTGAGCCCGATCTTCAGCTCTTTTCCAGTCGTTACCAGCAGCCCTACGTCGTTCCCCCTAGTCACAGAACGTCCTCTGCTACGCTTACCGATTCGTGGTCTCCACTCCAGAACTCGTCTGTTATAGTATTATTAAATAGTAAATCACAAACTTTGTGTGTGAGGACGTTGAAACATGATATCTATTAAGTGGCTGGATGGATTTGAATAGGTATGTAAATAGTCAAGGCCCTAGAATAGGCAATCGACTGTATCTATATCATAATTGAAACCGCTAAACCGCACACCTTGTATTATACATCTTCCATACAAACATTCGATTAGCTAAATAAGAGTAGGTATTTTAGTAGGTATGCTTTTACACTCACAGTCCCACACTAAAGGTTCCATGACTTGGGAAACAATCATATCACACACACAATTACACCCAGAACAAGAAACACAAATGTCTCTTGGGGAGAAAACTTGTGTTTCCACCAGGAATCGAACCCGATACCCGCTGCTTAAAAGGTGAACGCTCACCCAACTAAGCCAACGGGCAGTTCAAAATATAAGCTAAGTTTTCATCACTATCTAAATCACGGAATAGGAAAATGCTCTGAGGAATACATTATTCGCGCAATGATGTTTGATTCAAAGTTAAATCATAATGATTAAGTCACATTATTTGGACTATGAATATGAAATTACGGAATATGCATGAAATTCATTAATTATTTTTTAAATCTTTATAGATATACATCTACATAATTATTCTCTTATTTAAATACTTTTAAATCTATTTACATATATAAATAAATCATTTGTTTTGCGTTAGTCTCGCAAAAACTCGGAAACGGCTCGACCGATTTGGCTTACTCTTTTTTTTTGTTTTGTTCGTAATTGTCAGGGAAGGACTGTATGTAAAGAAATTTTTAATCCTCCGGAAATTGCACCTGGGCAAGGCCGGAGCGGATCACTAGTTAGAAATATAAAGATACATAGGAAATTGAAAATAACAAATTGCGCGCTATTAGCTAAACTGATTCCTGACGTCAGTCCACACATTTCAATTATTGATCCACTGTCCTTTACGGTAAGGTGATTTGATTGTAGGTTCAAAAAGTCGTCAAAATGGTCGCGTTTAATATAGCTCGAAACAGCTCGCATTTTGCAATGTTTATTTTGATATGAAATTTACTTAATGTTTTTGTGAATTAAATTAAAATAAACAATCGGTTAAAAGCTTTAAAACATATAGAAATAAGAAAGAAAATTAATGTATATATGTTACAATAACAAAATAAATGAGTAATAACAGTTATTGTCGTAAAAAGGTCCGACTCAGCAGAAAGCTGGTTATACACCCAATTGTCATTCATGGCACTCACGCAGCGTTATATTGTATATTATTGTATTTTGTTTAGATTGTTATATGTTTTGTCTTGTTTTGCGTTATATTTTAGTATTAATAGTACTTTTTTTCTCTCAAAGCTGGTCTTCCGTAATACCTGCATATTTCATGGTATGATATGAAAAACATGATTACTTACCTGGAACCCATTTGACCATCCCCCAAGATACAGCGACCATTCCCCAATGGTGGTACACATGTAGGAATGTGACTTGATTTTGCTTCTTCCTTAATATGAAAAATATCTGTAAGGAAATTTAAATAGATTACAAGGTTGGGCGTGTTTTCTTTTAGTCTAAGTCAGATAATATGAGTTCATAGTTGTAGATAAGGCCCATTTGTATTATTGCAGTTATATAATACCTAAATATTGGTAAGGTCAACTGTGATCAGACAACAAGCAAAAGATTTCCTTACTTGTAATGGATATGTTTATATATTTATTTTATTTATTTATTTATAGACGAGCAGCAGAATCCTGATATGTCTTAATCACAGTGTTGAAAGTCATAACAGTTCACTTTTCTAACAAAGTTTGTTTATTAATTCGCAACCAATTGTCAAGCTTGTTTTTAAATTTATTTATTGTGGTAGCAGAAACAACATCTTCCGGTAATCTGTTCCAATTGTGAACCACTCTGTTGCTCAGGAATAAAAAGCAGTGTTTGTGTTTGATGGTGAACGGATGAGTAACGACTGGCGTCTTCGTGAAAGTCTTTGGTCTGCCTTTAAATGCTATGGATGGGAGGTTGTATTGGCTGTTCTATATTAAAACGATCATATTTAAACTAGGAACGAAACTGGTACTAGTCATATCTCTTTCAGTAAGCTATTTTCCCTACAGACCAGCCAAACTATTATTATGGAAATGCCGCCTTAGTATAAGTTGTTCAGCATGATGGGCATTTTCGGTTGACATAACCTATGCAATGTAAAAAGTAATGTTTGTACAAAAAGTAGTAAATTCAAATAAAGAGCACGTCTATGCGTGAATACAATAATTGAGCGTCTCGTCTCTCCATGAGATAAAAAAATTACAAAAGACGACTACTATCTCACCTGATGAAAAGTGATGAAGCGGCCGAAGATGTAGCATGCTTGCCTAGAATAAACCTATTCACTTTTGACTTGAAGACACCCAGATTATACCGTTTGGGGAACAAAGACGCGGGTAACGAGTTCCACTCCTTCGCAGTACGGATGATAAACGTAGAAGCGAAAGGTTCAAGAGTCGTCGTTCGCTAAAACAGATAGCCAAAGCCAACCATCGAAAACTATTATAATTTGAAGTAGTCGACACATCCAATTAATCTGTGAGCAAGATTCAGCCTGCCATATTACCGTATCTAATAAATCTGTGAGTTTGAGCACGAAGTAACCATAGCAGACCCGCCACGCATACTCCAAGTCGTTCGGCCCTTCGTTCACCGGCTGGCAAATCAGCTTGTAATGGCTTAGCCATCCCAGCACAAGACTCTGAAAGTGTTCTTAAAACATTACAATTAGGTATAATAACTCGTGACATCCTCGACCACACCATCTCTTACCATCAGGTGAGATAGTGGTCTAACGCTAGCCAATAAGGGATAAAAGAAACAACTCACACACAGATCACAGAAACAGATTTTACCTGATTGTGGAGCACGCTTGCCTAGAAGACCTATTGGGATCGTCCAATGGCCTTAGGTTTATATATCCAACCACTTAGCTACTCTAGGAATTAGTGGGTAGGTATATTTTACAAATCATAATATATTAGTAGCAAAACGCCATGTTTTTAATAATATTAATTAAGTATACAAACAAACGAACGCATTCATACTCACAGCCCCACACTAAGTTCAAAGACTTGTGTCGTGGGTGCCGGAAACATTCACATCACACACACATTACACCCAGACCAGAAGCACAAATGTCCCTTGGGAAGGTATTTGTGCCCCTGCCGGGAATTGAACCCAGGACCCGCGGCGCAGAGGGCGGGCACCTGTCCACTGCGCCAACCGGGTAACCAGTAAGTATGTATCAAATTCTAGACAAAGTACGTCGTAAGCATCGGACATAACCAATTATATCTATCTTTTGAGGTGCACAAAAGTTATGATTTTATTCTAGTAAGGACTTTAAAGTATTAATGTTTATTTATAAAAGTTATGGTTTATTAATTTACTGGCACATCCCCGCGGCTTAATAAAAACCTATATAAGAAAATAAGAAACCTATTTGTTAATCTTAGGTATATGTACCTAAGTTCCAATTTTCTACCGTGCGTAAAAGCGAGAATACAAATCAACTACTTACACACAAACTTTCGCATTCATAATATTAGTGTGATGAAGAGATGTGATTGTTTGATGTGAATATTGTGAATTCCGTTTATTATCACGTATGTTATTGAACGTGTCTATAATGACAAAAAACTGCTAATGATTATTACCTGATACACCACATAGGCACACCCTATAATCTGTAGAACATTATACGCGGCTATGGGCCCGCGCAGTACGTATGCGGGCCGTTTGTCCATATACGCAGGAAGCCATTTGAACACGGACAACAAATAAAGCGCCAAAATACCCAAACCGGGCCATGGAGTCCTCATTAGGAACCATTCTTGGGTTCTGGGATCTAGAATTATAGAAAGGAGCTAAAAAATTATAGTGATAGAGTGAAATATAACAATGATATACTTAATTAAAATCATTTAACACCCACTGACCCGTACTAACTTTAGACACCTGTGTCGTGGATGTCAGCAACATTTATAACACATCCAGAACCACAAATACAAAACCAATTCTCATTTTTGTGAGTGGTGAAATTCGATTGTATTTCTGTAGCAAGTCAAACGCGCACGAGAAAATGCCAGGTTTCATCGCGATCTTACCTTTACTGGAAGCCACAGCCAGTCGTAGGATTCGATACAACGACCCCGGATTGGAAGTTGGGTTTCCATCGAGCGGCACCATTACGTACGGCATAATGTGAAATTATATCTAGTGACTCACCAGCTATCTCCTCGTTGAAGTAGTAATAGGCTCTCACTAAACTTTTAATGATGACTGACATTAGTGCTTTTTATTTACTTATTCCTCAGTATAATTATTATTGTGGACACATACTGCACACAATAAAGTTACCAAACTGAATAAACGTAATATTACAATAATATATACGTACCTATCAACAGTTCAGTAGGTACAGCACCCACACGTTCGTAATGGCATGGAACTATAAGTTTTTTAACCGGCGATGCCTGTTTTCCACAGCTGATCATGACTACATTACAGATATCATTATAAAAACTGTCAGATTTTTTACCATTTATCAATGATATGTTCAACAAAAAGGGAGCTTGTTTATATAGGGATGTAAAACATTTAGATAGGTACCTACAGTGCATAGTGAAAATAATATAACTACTGGATTACCATCAACCTAGGTATATAATATAGGATACAAGTTTTTGAACTTAGATGCGTGTTTGTTGTATTTTGGGACCTAGCGTGAGTGTAAAGTGTTTGGTTGTTACATTATTTGGATACATGTTTCAGAGTTTTTCCTTCCATGTAACTTATTGATAGTTTTGTAGGTACATTGTGCCTTAGTAGCTACGTAAGGAACAATATAGGTACTTATATAACTACAGTATGTCAAATCAAGGTATGTTGATCTATGAAACTAATTAAAAATCTGATAACGAATGAATACAAACAAACAGACTTACCACTTGAGATACCAAAATCCATAAATGTTTTCGATTCAATATGTAAATAACTGTTCAAAGGTTCGTATACTAATATCAGTTAAGTGTTAAGGTCAATGTCTATGAATACCCTGAATATTTATGAATATGCTGAAATGCATATGCATTTGAGCATATGCATTTCCTGCTGGACTGCTAGATCCAGCGGGGACAGGCCGGGCCCAGAATGAGACTTAGTGGCCATCTCAAGTAGGCACTCTGGACTCACAACGCACCCTGGCAGTAGTTGCTCCCAGAGTCCAGCCCAGGCAACAATCCACAGTGAATAGGCCTAAACCCACCACGCTAGAAATGGAACAAAAGGGACCTGTACTTGCATATGTCTTTGTTCCCTGAACGGTATAATCTGGGAGTCTTCAAATCTCGAGTGAATAGATATCTTCTAGGCAAGAATGTCACATCTTCGGCCGCATCCAGTGAGATAGTGTTCAAATGCTTGCCTATCTATACTAATATTGTAAAGAGGTAAAGTTTGTATGTTTGTATGTAAAACATAATCTATGAAACTACTGATCCGATTCTGAAAATTCTTTCACTAATAGATAGCTACACTATCCCTGAGTGTCATAGGCTATGTTTTGATGGGATACAATTTTGTTATCAGTTCGATATAGTAATATTAGTAAGACAAGTTGGAGAAAAATTTGCTAACTGGCCTCTTTATCGGCGTACGTTGACTAAACAGTTAGACATACAACATTGTAGGTGAATACAATGTATAGAAAAAATTTAGGCCTTTATGAGTTCTACAAAAAAGTCCGCGATAGCTTAAGCATATAATATCTAACATGTATATTTAGCTCAGAAAAAAAACTTTCCTTGTTAAAAATTTGAAAAAAAAAATAGGAGCTTCTGTATTGTTGGCTTTATTAAGCATTCAATATGAATCCTTACCAAAATAAACTATTTTATCGTCTTTCATAGTTCACGTAGATATAATTTGCCATTTACTGCATATAATTTGGATCTTTAGTCTAGGAGAAATCGTGATATTTATTTGAGGGTGAAAACGATGGGTAATAGTTATTGCATAATCCGGCATACTTTTTTCTTTTTGAACCAACTTACATAAGGAGGATATATAATCGCATTTTTTTTTGTTGTTATTAATTATCATAGGTGGGCGTTTTCCCTTAAAGCACCGGGTTTGATTCCCGGTAGGAACACAAGTATTTTGAAGTATATTGTGAATGTTAGGTGTATCTTGGATGTTTACGGCCCCACGATACTAGTGATTGAACTAAGTGTGGGGCTGTGAAGTCGAAAGCCTTTATGTGTATGTTTTTTTATTATTTTCTACCCGGCCGACGCCGGGCGGTTTGTTTTTGAACTGCTCGCTGGCGTAGATGGGTGGCAGCGGCTTCGATCCCCACAGGAAATTTGTGTACCTGGTTTTGAGTATGTTGTGAATGTTGTGTGAATCTTGGATGTTTATGGCCCCACGATACAAGTCATTGAACTAAGTGTGGGGCTGTGAATGTGGAGGTGTTTGTGTATATTTTCTAACCGGGCGACCGACGCCGTGCGGTTCATCTTAGAACTACCCGCTGGCGTAGATGAGGGCGCGTTCGTTTTCGAAACAGCAGGTTCGAATCTCGTTGGACTCAGAGAGTTCAAAGTCTGGGGCATAATAGCTACAACCAGCTCCTTCTTTATTATTTGCACCATCCGTGTAAACTTTGGGAGATGAATTAGATATATATTGCTTGGTCTTCCGTAACCAACTCATATCTTTTCTTATCGAGATGTGTGTTGGCTATTCTGTCTGTACCTTTCCTTGCCTCGGGTATGATCCTCATTGCTATGTCAAGTATTTTGCTATGTCTTGTGACTAGATTTGTACCTTGCCACTGATTGGTCGAATTGATCCTTAGCGCTGATACCATTGCTTTTTGTTGTATATGCAGGTGCAAGGGAGTTATTCCAAGAATTACCATCTATAGCGGCTGAGTGAGCATGAAAGAGCATGCCAGTCTCTGTAGCTGCAGAAGATTGGTCATTATATCTATATGTATAAAAATCAATGCCACTTTTCGTTAAGAACGGGGTCACCTTTCCAAACCAAATGTTTAGGCTTTGTTCGGACTATTTAGTAGATGGTTTATGTGAAGTTTGCACAAAATCGGTCGAGCGGTTCTTCATTTATCACACCCGGGCGAAGCCGGGGCGGATCGGTAGTATCATATAAGTACCTCGATGAAGTAATTTTGCAAATTTTTTACCAACCTAAAAGACCGAATTCCGAACGCTCCAGGATAGGAGGAGGCAACCCTATTTTTTACGTAGTACTCGATGAATTAACATTCATCGAGTACTACATAAAAAATAGGGTTGCCTCCTCCTATTCCTGTTTTTGATTACTCAAATGTACCATGATGGTTACTTGGTACTTGATGAGGTAAATTTCACCAAAAAAAGTTACGCAAGCAAAACGCAAGCAAAGCTTAAAAAAACCGACTTCACCGCTTCCTTCGGAACCTTGATCAGATTTAATGTATTAAACACGCATTATTGACTATAACTCAAAATCCACATGAAAAGCAACAGCTTTCAAATAAAAAAATAATCATCACAAAAATCGGCTCACAACGAAAGAAGTTATGAGGTAACTTTTGAAGTCGGGTAAACGAGAACATCGTCAAAGTAGTCCACAAAATAGGCATTATTGACGATATGTCAAGAACTACTGATCAGATCTTGATCAAATTTAAATGGGACCAATTAGAAAGCAACATCTTTAAAACTAAAAAAAAAATTCGAAGTCGGCTCACGTGGAGAGAAGTTGAGGTAACACACACATAAAAAAAAAATATAACAGTCGACTTGAGAACTCCTTTTTTGGGAAGTCGGTAAAAAGGTTTCACAATAGATG
The DNA here is from genome assembly GCA_948107665.1 of Lomographa bimaculata. NCBI lineage: Eukaryota > Metazoa > Arthropoda > Insecta > Lepidoptera > Geometridae > Lomographa > Lomographa bimaculata. The sequence continues at coordinate 9,847,034 of OX403603.1, forward strand.
GTGTAACAACCGTATCCTTACCTTTTCAAATGTTACAATTAGAATGAATGAAAAAATGAGTATTATGCAACTAAATAAAGTCGTTTTGTGTAAATATATTTTTTAAAACTACCTTAAATCACATACTGAATATCTACGGGACAATTGCCTATATTTCCTAAAACTATACCTATACAGCAAAGAACTAAGTTACCTACAAGACATCGAGCTTATAGGTAACTCTTCACCCGGTCCTCACAGACCCAGTGTCTCAACACCAAACGGCTCAAATATGTAACCACTGCCGAGGTTTCCATATTTGCGCCGTTTGAGCTGCTCTTAATAAATATTGATGTAAGTGCCATCGGTCGTCAGATACACGAATTGTTAGTGGTACCGTTTAATCAGTCATTGCGTTAGTGTTAAAGAAAACAACTTGTTTATCTACCCTCGTTACATAAAGTTTATTTCAAAAACATCAGACAAAATTCGACTTGGGTAGGGAACTATTTTTTGAAAGGGAACTCTGGGTGCTTGTCAATGCCGATGAAGAATGAGAAGTCACAGATGCGGCCGGCCTCGCCTCGATCCAAAGCGGCCAGTTCGCTCATCTGCGCCGGAGTCAGCTCGAAGTCCCATAGGGAAATATTCTGAAGCAACAAAAATATTTCAACTAACAAGTAGAGTACAGTTGATGATTAATAAATAGAGGAGATCCAAAGAAAACTGAGTTTAAATCCGTTTTCTTTGGCGAAAAATCGAACTTCTCGCTGGCGTTGGTAGCGCCTCATAGCGGCGGGTATATTTCGATTCCCTGTTGGAACATGAGGTTAATCATCAAGAGAAAATTGTGTCTCTGGTTTTCGTTGACTCTGTGATGTGAATGTTTCTGACAAAATGAATGATTTGATATTTAGTGTGGGGCTGGGAGTATGAGAGCGTTTACGTATTAGTGTGACATAGATGTTTTTAAATCTCTTATAAGCTAGGGTTTGACTACTGTCTGTCTGTTTGACCAGATAGTAAGATAGAGTAACATTAACTCCGCCTAAGGCCCACGATACTTACTGGTAGTGTTTTTGTGTGCGATCGCAGTTACCTATTTCAAGTGTTGATTAGTGAGTGATCGCAGTTACCTATTTCAAGTGTTGATTTGTGTGCGATCGCAGGTACCTATTTCAAGAGTTGATCTTTGTGTTGGCTTTTTGGGTTACCTGTTTGATGCGTTCGGGGTTGGTGCTCTTGGGAATGGCGGCGAGTCCGCGTTGCAAGTTGTATCTTAATAAGACTTGCGCAGGAGTGCGCGAGTGTGCTTCTGCTGTGCGCTTTACGGCTGGCAGGTGCAGCAGGTCCGGATATTCACGCCTGGAATTATTATCATACCAATAACCACACTATATTATGCGAAACCACACTAGCTCTATAAGACTCAGTTGGCGCGGTCGGAAATTGTCTACCCTCTGCGCCGTGGGTTCTGGCATGAGTAAAATTTCCCCTCCCAAGCGACACTAGTGCTTTAGTATTTAAGTTAACAATACATTCAAAATGGTCAATTCAAAATCAAAATGTTCAGCCGTTAATGCGTAAAGAGAAAACAAGCATACTTACACACACCTCAGAGTAAGTGCAAATAAAATACTAAATGTAGGTCTCAGTTCGGCGCGAACGACTAGTTGAAATAATACAAAACAAAAAAATACATTCACACTCACAGTCCCGCAACAAGTTTATATTAGTACGCTTTACCCAGTTTTGTCCGCCAATGCGTCCGCGAGCGCTTTGGACCCAAGCGGCGAGTAGGCGACCACAGGCACACCGAGTTTGTTCGCCGCCACCACCAGCGCCGACTGCTGGCAGAGTGCGTGCACCTCCACTTGCAAACACGCTGGCTTCTCCACTGCCACTACTCGCGCCAATTGTTCCGCGTTCAGATTTGACACACCTACGTGGCGGACTCGCCCAGACTCTTTCAGTTTCAGTACACTCTGAAATTGAGACGATACACACATTTGTTTTTTCTTTTAATTTTGGCTTTGCAAGCTTGTGCATTAAGCCAGTGTCGAGTAATAATGTATATATTTCAATTTACAAAAGTTCTAGTCAAATTCAAGTAAAAGAGTCAAGGTCCAGTCATAATCAAGTCATGCATAGTAAAGTGGTAGAAACTAGAACTTTTATTGGAGTTTTGGAGCGAAGGCGAAAATTACGTTTTACAACTTTGTATGACTTGCCTACACTTATGCACGTTTGCTAAGTACCTATTGGCGGTTAATAATCCACCATTATTACACATTATCACTCGACTCACAGGTTTTGGAAAATTATACAAAATCAACACCGCAATTTTTTCACTTTCGCGGCAAAACTCTCCAAATATATTTTAGCTAGAGTGCAAAAATCGGACGTGTCAATTAAAATATAATTGACTTTAATTAGAAAGAAATAAACATATCGGGTAATCGATAAATGAGAAAAAATGGTTTGCGTGGGAACTATATCATTTACACAAATATTTATGTCTTTAAATTATTTAGTAAAAAAAAAATAGTTTTTACCTTTCCTAATCGGTAAATGAACAATAATTGGTATTTAAAAAGACCCAATAACGTTTCTCGCTCTGAGTTAATTAGATTATATCCTCAAATAGAACTGCACGGCATAGTTGGATATGTGTCGAAGATCTGATTCAGCGGTTTATTATATCTTAACTTTCAGATATATTTAGTAGATATATATGGTAGATATATAGTAGATATATATAATAGATATATATATAGCAGATAGTAGATATGTATATAGTAGATATATATATGTATATATAGTTCAGATACACTAATTCGCTAACAACAGATAACTTTGAGACTAAATTCGGAAAAAAGTATTCAAATAGGACGGATTGCCCGAACAAAGAAACAGGCACCTTTTTCTCTCCAATTGAAATTTCGAGCTGAAAGCGTTTTTGATCTATGAGTTTTCGGCAGCTGCCTCAAAGTATTCTAAATTTCTAATGTAATTGGGAATTGAAGCCAATTCCTATGTCCTAAAAACTGTATAACAGAAGGTATTGACGCCGACCTGTTATAAAATGAAGGTTGACAGAAGAATTACAATAATCCATAAGTGTTAGAAGCAGCCATGGTCACTTACAATATATCAGGTTAAATTTGTTTCTTAATGTTTTCCCATTTGATTGATGTTCAATATAAGCGACTCAGAGTCCTTGATGATCAAGGGCCGTTCATAAGTATTTTGGTGTTTCTTTTTGTGCGGTGAAGTAGTACCAGAATTAGAGGAAGCACTGATCTTATTCACATGAAGAACGACGACATCGTCTTTTTTATGTTTATGTTTTGGCTTTATTTTTCGAGCTAAAGTCATTATCATCACTTGTAAAGCGTTTTTTGACTTGCTTTGTTGGTTCTTCTTCAAACTGTCCTTGCTGTCTTCAGAGGGTTTTGATTCACACGTTTTCTCTGTTAAACTATTTTTGCCGGCAGAGGATTTTGAATCAGATTTGACCTCTATCAGACTTAGTTTGCTGCCAGCAGAGGGTTTGGATTCAGATTTAACCTCTTCCGAACTTTGCTTATTGTCTTCGGCATTGGGGTTTTTAGACTTTTCCTCTTCTGAACTTTGCTTATTGACATCGGTATAAGGTTTTGATTCAGACTTTTGCTTTTCTGAACTTTGTTTAGTGGTTGGAAAGGGATTTGATTCAAATTTTTTATTTTCCGAAATTTGTTTATTATGAGGACAGGGTTTTGATTCTGCCTTTTGCTTTTCCAAACTTTTCTTATCGTCAGCATAGGGTGTAGATCCAGGTTTTGTTTTATTTGAACTTTCCTTATTATTATCGGCATAAGATTTTGATTTGAGCTCTAGCTTTTCCGAACTTGGCTTTTTGTTGGGATAGGGTTTTGTTTCAGATTTTTGTTTTTCCGAACTTTCATTATTGCCGGCATAGAGTTTAGATTTAGGCTTTGTCGCATCGGAACTATTGTCATTATTAACAGCATAAGGTTTTGTTTCAGACTTAGTTTCTTCTGAATTTTGTTTATTATGAGCATAGGATTTAGATTCCAGCATTTGCTCTTCTAAACTTTGCTTTTTAGTATCGGTATCTGAATTTCGATTAATGTCGGCATATGGTTTATAGTTGTTTTCCACCAAAGTTTGTTTACCGTCGGCAGAGGATTTTAATTCAGACGTTATGTCCAACCCCTGATTATTGTCAATTGATAGTTTTGAAACAGATTTAGTTAACGTACGAGATCTTATTTCCAGACTTTTGCTGGAGCGTGGGATATGTTGACATCCAAAATCATACATATTAAATACAAACACGTTCGGTTCGTGCGTTGTAACTTCTTTAACTGGGTTTTTAATCAACACATCATTTCGAGACATTTCTTGTTTTTTGGCACGCACTCTTTTGCTTCGTTTATTCTTAGATCGCCAGAACAGCAAATTGGGCAGAAACTTATTTTTGGTGTTATCTGTAGAATTCGAAGGCGACTCATTTTTTTTACTAGTTTCCTCATAGCACTGCCCAAATGTACTACGTGTAGTTGCGACGGAATATATTTTTTTCAAATCATTTCCTAAAGAGCAATAGTCAGGTATTTCCATCGTGCTGCTATCGTTTTGTGTTTTTTTAATAAATGACTTATAATCTGGTATGTTAACTGATTGTTGGCCGTGGTACTCAGGGCATTTTGAGACAAAATTTGTATTAACTGTTAAGAAGTAGGTTCCAGTTGCATGTTTCGAGCATGTTTGACAAGCATTCACTCCGTGTTTGGTGCCTTTAGGGCAATTCTCAATATACTCAACATGGTCCACTCCCCGAGTGATCTTTTTCGGTCGTTTTTCTATCCGTCGATGTTTGATGGTACAACTTGGATTATCCTTGGATTTATCACAGCAAAACGCAGCCCTCCAAAATGCTGAAAATGTACCCATCCGTGGCGGGGATGAAGTTGATGAATTGGGATTGACCGTTGACATGGCAGTCCCGACACATATTAATTTAGATTAGTTGTACGTTTGTGTCAAATTATACATTAAATTTATGCGGTTTTAATAAGTGAAACAATTTTGTTAAAATTTATAAGATAATAATTATTTAGGATATATTGACATTTTATTGAGCTTCCACGACTTGTCATGTTTGTGCAATGTACTGTCATTTCAGTCTTGGCTTTATGGTCAGCGTTATTTTAAGAGGTTAGTTCTTTACCTCTGCAGAAGAAAGGTTTTATGATCAATCTTTGTGATTTTATAAGGTGTCAAGTAATACGTATCTATGGTACGTACATTACTTGTGTAATGTACGTAGTGGTATTTATATTTTAGAGTTTGCGATCGTTTGTCTCATCGTTTAACAGTCGAAACAGTAAATCATTGTTAGATAATAATAATTTTGTACCTGACTAGATGACGATCAATTATTTATAAAAAAAAAAACACGCATTATTGACGGTAATTAAAAAAAAAATCGGTTCACGTGGAAAGAAGATATGAGGTAACACAGATTAAAAAAAATCAGTGGAATTGAGTATCCTCCTCCTTTTTTGTGAAGTCGGTAGAAAAAGAAGCAGCTTTGCTAGGTTAAATAAATAATATATCGGGGAGAGCGAGAGAGACCATCATCCGTTTATAAACGATAAAACTGTACAAGTGTCAAAATATTGAAAAATACCCCCGACGCTTATTTGGAAAACGGCTGCACCGATTTTCACCAAGCATAAATAAGTCACCTTTCAAGCAAAAAAACTAAATCAAAATCGGTCCAGCTGTTTGGGAGCTGCGATGCCACAGTAGATACACCGATACACCCGATTAATAAACTTATAACTTAAAAGAAAGGGTTTTTGGAAATTCTACCCCTAAGAAGGTTAAATAGGGTACAAACGTTTGTATGAAAGTTCTTTGTTTTTAAACTTAGAGCGATGAAAATTGGTATTTGAGTAGTTGATTTAATAATATATTTTTTGCTAGGTGCACCCCTAGGTGGTCTAATGGGAGATGAAAGCTCATGTTGAAAGTTCTTTATTTATGAAGTTATACTGATGGAAATTAGTATTTGAGTAGTTAATTTAAAATAAAATAAAACAACGGGTTGCACTCCGTGAGTGCCGGCAGAAGTGAAAACTTGAACATTAACGTTGTAAACAGCACTGTCTACTCTCCCTCCGTCTTACGAATTTTCGATCAGGTCACGCGTCCTGATGCGACTAAAATGTTTTACCCATCCCAAAAAAGTTCACAAGGCCGCTAAAGAAGATTTCACTTCAAAAAATATAAATTGCACCCAATGGGGAAAGTTCACAAGGGAAGTTTCAGTGTTGCAGTTATGTAAATTTTATCTGAGTTGATTTAATAATATATTTTTTTAATAGGTCATTAGAATAAATTAGAAATAGCTAACTTATCAACTCATTTAACGCGGGCGAAACCGTAGGCAACGGCGAGTTTTGAATATACGCAATCTAAAATACGTTCATAAATACCGCAAATTCCTGCGGCCTCGCACTTATCCATTTTGTTTTTGTGTCCAGAGCTGTATTGCGAATTCCGCGACGGCCTCGGTTGTGTCGCCAACCTTTAGTTAAACCGGAAGACAACGTAACCTTTTTTTTTTCGCCGACTTAAAATATAAAGTATAACAAAAATAGAGTATAGACTCTAATATTATATTTAACGACATGATGGTATTTGATATGTCATGTTCCAATAAAAAGATATAACAACATCATAATAATAGTAAAAGGGAATAACGGATATTATGTAAAAAAATATAAAAGGATATAATTTTTTTTTATCCATATATACCATTCCCTTTCGATAGAAACACAGTGATCATGTAAGCATTTCTCTCGGCATACATAAAAAATCTGAAATATCTATACTAATATTATAAAGAGGTAAAGTTTGTTTGTTTGTTTGTTTGTTTGTTTGTTTGTATGTAAAAGGTAATCTCTGAAACTACTGATCCGATTCTGAAAATTCTTTCACCAATAGATAGCTACACTATCACTGAGTGTCATAGGCTATATTTTGTCGGGATAGAAGTTGTTATCAGTTCGAAATAATAATATTCGTAAGACAAGTCGGAGAAAAATTTGCTAACTTTCCGCTTTATCGGCGTACGCTGACTAAACGGTAAGACATAGTTGAATACAATGTATGGCAAAAATGTTGGCCTTCATGAGTTTTACAAAAAAGTCCGCGACAGCATATATCTAACATGTATGTATAGCTCAGAAAAAATACTTTTCTTTGTTAAAAATCTGAAAAAAAAGCGGCCTATGTTTAGTTGGCTTTTTGAGACATTCAGTATTAATCCTTATCAAAATAAACTATTTCATCGTCTTACGTAGTTCATGTAGATACATTTTGCTTTTTACTGCATATGATTTGGATAAATAGTCTATGAGAAATCGTGAAATTAGTTTCACGGGAGCCCGCCCGTGAACGGGACGGGTCAGAAATGTACCGCCACGTACTACGAATTCCTGCACATTAAAAAATAGCGGCTTCTATTTCGTTGGCTTTTTTTAAGTATTTAATATTAATCCTTATCAAAAAAACCTATTTCATCGGCTTACGTAGTTCAGGTAGATGTAATTTGCTCTTTACTGCACATAATTTGGACCTATAGTCTAGGAGAAATCGTTAAGTTTATTTGAGGGTAAAAACGGTGGATCACAGAATGAAACAGTTACTGCGTAATCCGGCATACGTCTATGTTTTGAACCGACTAACATAAGAAGGAGGATATAAATTCGACTGTTTTTTTTTTGTTTAGTCTTATCATTAAACTTTGAACTGCCCGCTAGCGTAGTTAGGTGGGCGTTTGCCTTTAAAGCACCGGGTTTGATGCCCGGTGGGAACACAGGTGTTTTCCCACGGGAATTTGTGTTTCTGGTTTTGAGTATGTTGTGAATGTTGTGTGAATCTTGGATGTTTACTGCCCCTTGATACAAGTCATTGAACTTAGTGTGGGGTTGTGAATGTGAAAGCGTTTATGGGTATGTTTTTTAATATTTACTACCCGGCCGACGCCGGGCGGGTCGTTCCTGAACTTTGAATTGCTCGCTGGCGTAGATGGGTGCGCGTTCGCCTTCAAAGCAGCGGGTTCGATTACCGGTGGTAATTTACCTAGAAAATTTATCTCCACGAGAAATTTGTGTTCCTGGTTTTGAGTATGTTGTGAATACTTTGTTAATCTTGGATGTTTACGGCCCCCGATACAAGTCATTGAACTTAGGGTGGGGCTGTGAATGTGGAAGTGTGTTTCTTTGCATATTTTTTAACCGGGCGACGCCGGGCGGGTCATCTTTTGAACTATCTACTCGCGTAAATGGGTACGCGTTTGCCTTCAAAGCAGCGGGATCGATTCGCGGTGGTAACAGAAGTTTTCTCCCTACGGGAAATTTGTGTTCCTGGTTTTTAATATGTTGTGAATCTTGGATGTTTACGGCCCCACGTTACAAGTCACTGAACTTAGTGTGGGGCTGTGAATGTGGAAGTGTTTATGTGTAGATTTTTAAACCGGGCGACGCAGAGTGGGGAATCTTTGAACTTTGAACTACCCACTGGCGTAGATGAGTGCGCGTTCGTCTTTAAAGCAGCGGGTTCGAATCTCGGTGGGAACACAATAACAAAAGTTTATTCCCCACGGGCAGTTTATATTTCTGGTTCTGGGTATGACATGAATGTTGTGTGTGTGGTGTTAATTGTTTACGGCCCCACGACACAACTTATAGTTCTTTTACAGTGAGGCTGTGAGTGAGAAAGCGTTTATATGTAAGCTTTTGTTTACCCGGGCAACGCCGGGCGGGTCAGCTAGTTATATATAAATTTGGCGAAATCCGTATAAGAGAAAGTACACCTTTTTCTTAGAATATTTGCAACATTTCAAAACATAAGGGATAATAATAATAAATCAAATACAACATTGGGGATAATAATAATAAATCAAATACATCATTGGGGATAATAATAATAAATCAAATACATAATTGGGGATAATAATAATAATAAATCAAATACTACATTGGGATAATAATAAATCAAATACAACATTGGGGATAATAATAATAAATCAAATACATCATTGGGGATAATAATAATAAATCAAATACATAATTGGGGATAATAATAATAATAAATCAAATACTACATTGGGATAATAATAAATCAAATACATCATTGGGGATAATAATAATAAATCATATACATAATTAGGAAATGTACTGACTTATATTATTTTAATTAAAAGTCAGAAAAAGTGCTTGTGGAGCGTTGTCCACTATTTCGCGGTGCGCAGTGGCATAACCCAATAATAAAATAGGTAGGTACACATACAAAACCTACGACAAACTAAATTACATTTTTGTTTGAGAACAAAATGTAACTATGTACATTTTAATAAGCTATGCCAAAATTTCTTTGTCTACGCTCCAGGAAACGTAAATAAAAATTTTATTTACAGAGAAGCTCTGTGAGCAATATTGTTAGGTACGTACTATAATTTCCGGCGACTCCGCCTATAGACCTATGTTCTAACGTTCACGCAAACAAAGTTGCGGGCACAGCTAGTTCACACCGGTTTCACATGACTTTGAAAATAAGATGCTTCAAGTTACACCCGCCAGAGAAGACTGAACAAGAAACTGCAAGTTCGTGGCACAACTGCAGATCGGCCTATACTTGATAGGTACTACTAATTTTCACCGCTTATTGCAGTCATCTGTGTATGTATTATTAATTTTGTTTTTAAGTATAATATGTTATACATTTATAAAAATTATATTATCACTATAGGTGTTGGATGTGACGGCTGTCAATGTAATATTTGCAGTATTTTGTTTATTTTTAACCGACTTCAAAAACAGGACGAGGATCTCAATTCGTCGGAATCTTTTTTTTATGTATGTTACCTTAAAACTCAGTAATTTTTTAACCGATTTGGAAAATTATTACATTCTAGTCGGCCCCATTATAATTTGACCAATAGAATACAATCTACAAAATTTTTGTTCAACGTGTAATCACAATATGATATAATATACCTATCAATATATATATATTTCTACATCTACATATTATAATAAAATCACAGTTTACCTACTAAGGTGTAAAACTTTCATATTAGTCGTAGAGACAAAGATTTACAATAGTCGTTCGCTTAGTAAGAAAGGGACCAGAGTTGAATTTCAATGGCCTCGATTCTGATGTCACACACTAAATTAAATTTAAACTATTCCTGTCTTTTACAAAATAGGAACACAAGACAGAGATAGCATAGTGCTGTGTGTCAAGTTAGTCCTTCTCAGACTTCTTTTCTACTAAGTTTGGTGTTTAATATATTTCACTAAACGCATTATTTATTACCAACGAATATCATTCAACACATTATTTATTTACACTATCTTCTAAACGGCAAGCAGGACTGCGGAGTGGTTGACCCGCATGTTCTCGTCTGCGTTCTTGAGGTTCAAGACTTCCGAGACGCGTTCAAAGCCAAACGGGGTGAGCATAAGGTAGTTGGTCGAAGTTATTCAGCCGTAGATCCTTGAATGATGCCTCGAAATTAGTAGACTAGTTCCTAGTCCTAGTTGCATTGGAAGTGTTTTTAGAGCATAATTGAGATTGAGAGGCATTCACTCCTTACTTGGTGCCAGTAAGACGATTTTTTATGTATTCAACATGTTCCACTACCTGAGTGATCATGTCCGGGCGTTTTCTTGAAGTTTGGTACTACAACTTTGATCCTAGGATTTATCCCAGCAAAACGCAGCTCTCCAAAATGCTTAAAATTTACCCATCCGTGGCGGGGATGAAGTTGATTAAATGCAATTGACCATTGTGACGTGGCAGTCCCGACACAGTTGGTTTGTATTAAATTATGAATTCAATTTATCTTGTTTCATTACTAGGATAAGGATAAGTATTACTATATATCACTAGGATAAGTTTTCTGTTATTACTTAATAATATTTTTACACGATGCTTTGGATGTATCTGTAATATTGTGTAATGTGAAATAAATTTGAATTTGAAAATGAAATTTGAAAATTAAATGTTATAATCTTATAAATATATATAAAAATCAATTGACTTTTGTTAGTCTCACAAAACTCGAGAACGGCTAACCCGATTTGCCTAATTTTGGTTTTGAAATATTTGTAGAAGTCCAAGGAAGGTTTATTAAAAGGTCATAGTAAATTTTCATGGCTTTATGGTCAGAGTTATTTTAAAAAGTAAGTTTTGTACCTCTGCAAAAGAATGGTTTTTGATTCAGACATGAAATCTTAGGGTTTTAGCAATGATAGGTTTTTTTAAGTTATGGGATAAAAACCCCATTTCTTATAAAAAAAATATTATTATATTGCTTATAACATAGATGTACCAAGTAGTACTTACTAGTTCCGTGGCTAATACGCTATACGAAACTACATCCAAACTTGCAAATGGTCGGGTGTACATATGAAACACGTTCCTATAAGTTCGGTGTTTGTGATAAGCTCTTTTGCTGTAAGTATTGCTATTTACTAATACACAATAGTTTAAATATATTTATAAATATTGGTTATGAGCCCGAATACCAGTAGAGGTATTTTTTATTTATTTTCGCGTCAATATCCAGGATAATTGCTCCATGCTTAAGAGGATTTATTCCTTTCGTAATCTCTCTCGCTCGCACATTACGATATTATTACTAAATTCAATTAGCTACTTGTGTTTTTGAAAATGTTTTCAACCAACTTTATGGACGTTAACACAATGAATGTTTTTATCTACCTTTCGTTTTTAATATTTTTAAGTTAAAGAAAGCGTAAAAATCACATAGAAATTTGGGAACTGTGTTTTTCTTATCTTATTGAATGACTAGCTGACCCGCCCGGCGTTGCCCGGGTAAACAAAAGCTTACACATAAACACTTTCACACTTACAGCCCCACTCTAAAAGTACTATAAGTTGTGTCGTGGGGCCGTAAACAATTAACACCACACACACAACACTCACGTCATACCCAGAACCAGAAACATAAACTGCCCGTGGAGAAAAAACTTTTGTTATTGTGTTCCCACCGAGATTCGAACCCGCTGCTTTGAAGACGAACGCGCACTCATCTACGCCAGTGGGTAGTTCAAAGTTCAAAGATTCCCCCCACCCTGCGTCGCCCGGTTAAAAAATCTACACAAACACTTCCATATTCACAGCCCCACACTAAGTTCAGTGACTTGTAGCGTGGGGCCGTAAACATCCAAGATTCACAACATATTAAAAACCAGGAACACAAATTTCCTGTAGGGAGAAAACTTCTGTTACCATCGCGAATCGATCCCGCTGCTTTGAAGGCAAACGCGCACCCATTTACGCGAGTAGATAGTTCAAAAGATGACCCGCCCGGCGTCGCCCGGTTAAAAAATCTACACATAAACACTTCCACATTCACAGCCCCACACTAAGTTCAATGACTTGTATCGGGGGGCCGTAAACATCCAAGATTCACAAAGCATTCACAACATACTCATAACCAGGAACACAAATTTCTCGTGGAGATAAATTTTCTAGGTAAATTACCACCGGTAATCGAACCCGCTGCTTTGAAGGCGAACGCGCACCCATCTACGCCAGCGAGCAGTTCAAAGTTCAGGAACGACCCGCCTGGCGTCGGCCGGGTAGTAAATATTAAAAAACATACCCATAAACGCTTTCACATCCACAACCCCACACTAAGTTCAATGACTTATATCATGGGGCTGTAAACATCCAAGATTCACACAACATTCACAACATCCTCAAAACCAGAAACACAAATTCCCGTGGAAAAACACCTGTGTTCCCACCGGGAATCAAACCCGGTGCTTTAAAGGCAAACGCCCACCTAACTACTCCAGCGGGCAGTTCAAAGTTACGCACACTCATCTACCCAGTTGCAGTGGGTAGTTCAAAGTTCAAAGATTCCCCACCCTGCGTCGCCCGATTAAAAAATCTACACATAAACACTTCCTCGTTCACAGCCCCACACTAAGTTCAGTGACTGGTAGCGTGGGGCCGTAAACATCCAAGATTCACAACATATTAAAAACAAAAATAACCCGTAGGGAGAAAACTGCTGTTACCACCGCGAATCGATCTCGCTGCTTTAAAGGCAAAATCGCACCCATTTACGCGAGTAGATAGTTCAAAGTTCAAAAGATGACCCGCCCGGCGTCGCCCGGTTAAAAAATATACAAATAAACACTTCCACATTCACAGCCCCACACTAAGTTCAATGACTTGTATCGGGGGGCCGTAAACATCCAAGATTCACAAGCATTCACAACATACTCAAAACCAGGAACACAAATTTCCCGTGGAGAGAAATCTTCTAGGCAAATTACCACCGGGAATCGAACCCGCTGCTTTGAAGGCGAACGCGCACCCATCTACGCCAGCGAGCATTTCAAAGTTCAGGAACGACCCGCCCGGCGTCGGCCGGGTAGTAAATATTAAAAAACATACCCATAAACGCTTTCACATTCACAACCCCACACTAAGTTCAATGACTTGTATCGTGGGGCTGTAAACATCCAAGATTCACACAACATTTACAACATAATCAAAACCAGAAACACAAATTCCCGTGGAAAAACACCTGTGTTCCCACCGGGAATCAAACCCGCTTTAAAGACAAACGCCCACCTAACTACTCCAGCGGGCAGTTCAAAGTTCAATGATAAGATATAACCGACTAAACAAAAAAAACAGTCGAATTTATATCCTCCTTCTTGTGTAAGTCGGTTCAAAACATAGAAGTATGCCGGATTACGCAGTAATTGTTACATTGTGTGATCCACCGTTTTCACCCTCAAATTAACTTAACGATTTCTCCTAGACTATAGGTCCAAATTATATGCAGTGAAGAGCAAATTGCATCTACGTGAACTACGTAAGCCGATGAAATAGGTTTTTTTGATAAGGATTAATATTGAATACTTAAAAAAAGGCAACGAAATAGAAGCCGCAATTTTATGTGCAGGAATACGTAGTACGTGTCGATAAATTTCTGACCCGTCCCGTTCACGTGACGGCTCCCGTGAAACTAATTTCACGATTTCTCATAGACTATTTATCCAAATGACATGCAGTAAAAAGCAAATTGTATCTACATGAACTATGTAAGACGATGAAATAGTTTATTTTGATAAGGATTAATACTGAATGTCTCAAAAAGCCAACTAAACATAGGCCGCTTTTTTTTCAGATTTTTATCAAAGAAAAGTATTTTTTCTGAGCTATACATACATATTAGATATATGCTGTCGCGGACTTTTTTGTAAAACTCATAAAGGCCAACATTTTTGCTGTACATTGTATTCACCTATGTCTAACTGTTTAGTCAGCGTACGCCGATAAAGCGGAAAGTTAGCAAATTTTTCTCCGACTCGTCTTACGAATATTATTATTTCGAACTGATAACTAACTTCTATCCCAACAAAACATAGCCTATGACACTCCCTGATAGTGTAGCTATCTATTAGCGAAAGAATTTTTGGAATCGGATCAGTAGTTTCAGAGTTTACCTTTTACATACAAACAAACAAACAAACAAACAAACAAACAAACAAACAAACAAACAAACTTTACCTCTTTATAATATTATTATATATTATAGTATATATAGTATAGATATGAAAGCGAAAAGAAGTTTGAAACTTTCTTGTACTAATGTCCACATAGTTATTTGAAAACATTTTCAAAAACACACGTACATAATTGGATTTATTTAAAATATCGAATTCTACGAGCGAGAGGGAATACAAAAGGAATAAACCCTCTTAAATCAAAATATGATTTCAAACAACCCAAAACATACATGATAGATCTCAGATGTGACAGCTGTTAAAGTAACATTTAATGTCGTTTTTATATGTGTCGATGTTTTCGTTTGTTTCATGGTCTAATTGACGAATATCCCCCCGGTAGATAGGTTTTTCCTTAAGGGAATATGTTTCTAGTTCTGGGTTGTGATTTTGTGTTTACACGGAATTAATAGTGTGAATGAAGTAAACATACATTTTTACATTGCTGTTTAAGTATTGAATTTGATTCATAAATTGTATAAACACATTAATAAAGAAAACATTCATGGGTGAAGCATGCAAATGTTCGTGTATGCGTGCATCTCGCTGCGAACTGTCACAGACAACTAAATAGTTTCTAGGTGTATGCGTGCTTGTAACTCGCGTTATTACAAGGGAAACGTAGAGAAAGAATGTAGAGCCCTTAGGCTCTGCTTCATCCGTTTTGTATGGGCATTACGTCTATATTTTTTTAAGTCCGTGGTGTTATATATGTTTCCAGCACTCACGACACGACAGTCCAACTTAGTGTGGGGCTGAGAGTGTTAATGTTTACATACTAGCCGTGCCCAGGCTTTGCCCGCGTTTATTAAGTTGAAAAGTAGCCCATGTGTTAACCCTAGGTATAAGCTATATACATTCTACATTTCATCCAAATCCGTTCAGCCGTTACAGCGTGAAGAAAAAACAAACATACTTACACACTTGCATACAAACTTTCGGATTTATAATATCAGTGTGATGCAAAAAACACGTCGATCCGTATCTAACAGTGTAGTAACATTTTAGTTATAAACTTACCCGATATATACTTACAATAAACAGATTTATATCCATGTCGACGCATCCACCACAGTTACACAACTCTTTCTAAAATAATTCCGGAAGAAGTTCTTTACATTAACATTTACATATTTTTTTGATTTCTTTGATTTCATGCGTCCATGAAGCTGTATAATACTCATTAGCGAAGCATCATACTCGGGTAATTGTAAATATGTGTCAGTCGTAGTTTTTAAATCGATGGACTCAAATGATTCAAATGCGTTTTGGTACGCTCTTATTTGGTCGTCGCCTCCCGTACAACATGGGCACGTTAGTTTCGGTATGGTACGTTTACACCACTTAGTGAGACTGCCATTTTGTTTAAGTTTGATCCCTGATGTTCCTGAGGTGCCAATTTGTGCTATGTTTCCATCAGCTCTAGTCTGGTGGAAGACGTTCGGCGGTTTGTAACTATAATAACCCTCAGGTTTTCTATGCAGTTTCGCTTCTATAACTTTGTGGGTGACATTGGTGCGGTCAATGATGATATTAGGATGTTTGTGGTCATAATGTTTCCTACAGGTTGGTGAATTGAACACTTTCGTCCAGCAAAACGGGTCCTCAGGTTTAAATATTACTGGTTTTGTTTGTATTGAATTCTTTGGGGTTGTGGTCTTTTTCTTTAGCCGCGTTTCATAGCTTGGAAGCTCGCAGCAACAGTCCTTGTAAACTGCGTCTGAACGAAATACAGCGTTTTTTCCGATCTCTTTAATTTCTTTGATTTTTTCTTGGATATCGTTATTATTAGCAAGCTTTTGGATGCAAGTAACAACCATTTTTACTATTTTCTTGACTTATATATAAAATGCACATAACAATTTCACTTAAAATTTTTTACCGATTTAATCAAATGTTTGTAGATCGTTTTGAAAACGGATGACGTAACTGACGCATGGCTGCACAGTATTTGGCATTGCCTTTGAAATTTAGCAAGGAGGTCCTTCGTATCAAAAGGAGGCAATCTACAATTTTTTTCTCAATACCTACCAAGGTATAAAACCCTATAGTCGTAGAAACGATGATTTACAATAGCCTACTAAACAAGGTAGGTACAAGAATTTTCAGTGTCTTCTCAGACATGTTTTTTACTAAGTTCGTTGCTTGTGGTTTTCCTCCATCCCTCCCACTTATTAACATATTTCACCTAAACATAAACGCTTTCACACTCACAGCTCCACACTAAGTTCGATGACTTGTGTGGGTGCCGGAAACATTCACATGTCACACGCAATCATAACCAGAACAAAAAACAAAAATTTTGCTTGGAGAAAAAACCTTGTCCTCGAGGACCGAACCTGATACAGGGTGCTTAGAAGGCGAACGTTCACCCAACTAAGCCAACATACAGTCAAATTATTTATTTACATTACCTTCCAAACAGCAAGCAGGTCAGTAGAGTGGTCGACCCGCATACTCCCGTCTGCGTTCTTGGGGTGCAAATCGCCCGGCACGTGTTCAAAGGCAAATGGGGTGTGCATTAGGTAGAGGTCGATATAATCCAGTCCTAGGTCCTTGAATGATGCCTCGAAGTACTCGGGTACTAGGTCGGGTCGGTTACCTGGAAACAGTTTATTTCCCGTGTTACTACCAACTCTTACTACAACTGGTACCTTGTACCAGTAGGTAGTAGAACGGAAACAATATTTACCATTGTCACTTACTAACAACCGAGATTGTAGAGTAGTAACTCAAAAAAACCGAAAAAATATGAATATCGGTGTAGGCAAATCTAAATTGAATAAGTACCAAAATCTAATTTTCTAAAATACTGCCAACGCTCTATATGGTAAACGGCTGCACCGATTTTCACCAAACATAGCTTCTAAACTGGATAAAAAAAACTCCTTTGAGTGTTTTTTTATGTTCTTACATTCAATCAAGACTCCTTTCAATCCAGCAGACTGACACATATACAGATACAAACTTATAACACCCCACATTTTTGTCGGGGATTAAAAATGACACGTTAATTTGCGGTTAAACGTAGAAAAAAACAAGAAAATCACGGGAAAAAATCTTTGAGAATCGATTACCGTGATAGATGAACTACATACAAGTTTGTATGGAACCCTCAGTCCGCAAGCCAAACTCACTTATCCTTATGATAATTAATTATTAGTACATAAGTATTTCAATTTTATTGTTATATTTCTGCTACGCGTCGAAATAAATTATTTTTCTTTCTATTCTTCTTTCTTTCTTATCCGGTTTAATGTTGATATTACCGGTAACTGGCTCTTTTCTGTTATCCGAATGCTTGGCGGAGGGGTGTTACCACCCTGGCGGACACGCGCATCGTCCTTTTAACGCTTTCACACTCACCGCTTCACACTAAGTCCGATGACTTGTGGGTGCCGGAAACAATCACATCACACACACGATCACAACCAGAACCAGAAACAAAAATTTTCCTTGTGGAGAAAACTTGTGTTCCCGCCGAGAATCGAACCCGGTACACCTGCTTTGTAGGCAAACACGCACATGCCATTCAGAGGTTTATAGATTTTATTTAATGTCAATGTAACCCACCTCCAGGCGGCAGCTTGGTGACCACAAACAGTTCCTTTCTCTTGGCAGCATCGCCTCCGATCCACTTCTTGAGCGCTCTTCCCAACGCTGCTTCGTTCTCGTATGCTCGAGCGGTATCGAAGTGTCTGTAACCAGCTTGTAGGGCCGCCTCCACAGCTTTCTCTAACACATCGTCTGAAGCCTAACAATAATTTATTGTGTTAACTTCATATAACGACAGTAAGCCTTCTTATAGCCTATAAGTTGTAGTATTTTTATGGACTATTTTCATAGCAAGAACATATTAGATTTTAAAAAGTTTCAGTTCGAAAATCTTAAAGACCAATTTTGCCTAGACTTAAAACTTCTCGCTTTAATATTTTTGCACGAAAGCAAAGAGAGTTTAATCCTCCCGGTAGGGACTAATAGTATTCTGTGGTTTAATCACCGATTATATAAAATTGACAATTTTGTAAAGCTTTTTGCTAAATGTTTACATCAAGTTTGCATGTTGTAGACAAGTTTTAGATTTGTTTTATTTTATTTTATATCTAATCCTGAACATTTGCGATTACTTAAACTTTGGGTTTTTCATAAAGAACTAAATAAAATGGACCATTATGAAGTACTCGTAAATGCGTTCTTGAATGGCTAAAGAACAAGAAAGTGCCAAGTCTTCTGTCGACTCCTACGATTGTGGACAAAAGATCAAGCGAAGTTCCTTTTCCAGCGCCTGCCTCGCCTCTACCTCCAGAGGACTATCATCACGGTCTAGCGGAGATACGAAAATTAATACTGACGATAGCGAATACTCTTTCTGCAGTGTTTGTACGTGCGAATCATTGTCCCGTTTCCCTCAGAAACCGTGTTTCATTGCAGATTCCACGACGTCACTTGCTAAGTCGAAATGGAAAACATTTAAAAACTTTATCAGACTTGGTACTAAATGTAAAAAGAAAGAGAACACAAAAGATAAGAAAGATAAAACTAAATCTTATAATGGAAGTTAGAATATCTGTTTTAAGTGATTGAAAACAATGATTGTTCAGTAAAACAATTACATTAGTTACAAGACTCGTGCGATCATTAGTTTATAAAAGTTTGAGTGTTGAAGCAACTTTATTTTCACCGTAATATAAGCATTAAACAATATGGTAATAGAAACTATAGTATACTCACTTGCCAAGTTCCAAAACCGATTCGCGGCATGCGATCCCCTCCATCCAAGACGTAATACTTCGGAATCGGCATAGTATCTTCAATAATCAGTATTCTTGAACCTTTATTTTTGTTTACAGTGTTCACAGTTAGGTGTGTAGAATCACAATGCAGAGAGAGGCACCGGGCGCCGGTTTGTTACTCGGAGCAACCTTCACGTGAATGCTGCACGCAAGCACAAGTAGCTGTAGGTAGATAGAGTACTGGTTTAGCAGCCTCAAATAACTGTATAGTTGTTTCTATGGTGGGAAGTGTTTTGATATTGTATTCATTAAGACATCGTCGTACCTACTCATATTAGGGTAATCGCTCCAGATAGTGATAATCAGTTCTTTAACTGGTAGTACAAATGACACAATTTTGTATTTCGAGCTATAAAATATACAAGCAAATTCACTCGGGTTTTGATGCAGATTACAACGTTTAAGTTCTAACTGATACAACCTTACATCTGTAGTACTACCAGTAGTACTAGTGACCCTATATGGTATCAATAGTACAACTGAACACTTATCACAAATGATTACGTTATACTTTTAATAGTAACATTATTTCAACTTTCATCAAGATCGGTTCAGCAGCCACGAAAAGATAACTAACAGACAGACAGACCAAGGAGTTGCCAAGGATTCATATTATAAGTTTGATAGTGTTAGTGTTACCTTCATGACTTAAAATTAGCACTTGTGCCTGTATCTTATATATATTTGTATAGATTATTTCGTACATCGTATTTCCAAACAAGGTTAGAATTACAACCAAACGGCATTTATAACGGAACCAAAAAGCCCTTTTTATCCTATTCAACCACATAATTGTGTCAACTATACAAAACGAATTACACATCTGTAAAAGATCATATCGCTGCGGTAGATCTCCAAAGATAGCCACCGCTCAAACTAAACGCCCAACGATCTGTATTGTCCTGAAGTGGCCGCATAATCGCATTTCTTTACAATCCCAGCCCTTTTGTGATAGTTTGCACAACAATTAAGCGATGTGGTACTCGAGTCGTCTGTTTATTGTTAAATAAGCATTATTATCTTATCTGCCAACAAGATCTAGTCCAGGATAAATGTATGAAAGTGATACAGGAATTAAGAAATTGCATCATTACTATACCTACTTATATGTATGTTGATTTTGTATAAGAGTAAAGAGTATTAATCTAGAACAACCCTCTCTATATTATTTAGGTTTAACTAGACTTATTTTAAGCAAGGTTTATTTAATCTCATCGTATCATTATGTCATCTCACTATGAGAGAGCTAGTGGACAGTTGCCAGTCAATCAGACATAAAAAAATAGAACCTAAAATCTGCTCGCAGTTATAAATAGAAATAGGAACTCATAATTATCATGCATAGGTGTTTTCACTGATTTTAAAACTATTTCGAACGTGATGTAGATTTTTTCAGAAACCGTACACACAAATTATAATACGTTTTTATATTCCCTATAATATACTACCTACCATTTATTGTAGGAGTTAACTTTAAGCGTATTTGTTCTCTGTACGGGATAATCTAGGAATATTTAGGTATCGAGTTAGTATCTAAGTAAGAGAAGTCGTTATTTATTATTCGGATAGTGTTGATAGCATTTTTATCTATAATGCGTTAAGTAAATAAGTTGTAGGATTTTTAATTATTTGCATTCAATAGGTAAATCTTCGGATATTGTCCATGGTGACGTAGAAAAGTCTAAGAGTCCAAAGTTTCCGAGTGGTTGTAAGTTTAAAGTTTTTTTTAAACTTTATTAATTCCTGATCTAAAATGAATTGTTAAAGATAACAAATCATTCATGACCCAATACCCTTGCTATTATATCATAACGCAACAGACACACGAGATCATAAATTTTAATTGATTCTTCCACATTGAGATCATATTACATAAGTATTAATCCTGTTCAGCCGCAACACAATATAACTTACAAATTAATTTTCCCACATACCCTTAAAGTAATAACATCCTTTTGTGTGTAAACAGTATCCTTTTACAAGAGAGCGTATGAATGAACCGACGTCACAACACTCGTGGATCCATTGGTGCGTGCTCCCCATTGATTGCGGTGGATGATAAACATCTCTGGGGATGCTCTCAGCCCTCATAATTATCTGGGGCGTGGTTTGACTGAAACCCACCCATGATGGAATCAATGGTTGGAAAATAGGGTTTATATTTTGGGAAGAGATGTGTCCATTTGTTATTGTAAACATGGACGCGGCACCGGTACAGTCAGGTTCGAAGTGCGGCTCTGACTTCAGCATCGAGCGGATACTTGGCGACAGGAAGGACAGTCGTGAAGAAAGTGTCGAAGTGCCAGAGTGGTTGTGCTGCACACGGTATCGCCCGCCTCGTTTACCACGTTAGCATTTTTAATATTTTTTTAACGATTAGTCAGCTGGTACTCCAGCTAGGTTACCTATACCGCGTAATGACGAAATCTCCAATGTTTTTGTGTTATTACAGCCTATTTTCATATCGATGCGTTTAGTTAGTTGAACTGGCCGATGGCTTAGTTAGGTGCGCATTTTCTTTTAAGCATCATCGGGTTAAATTCCCGGCGGGACCAAAAGTTTTCTCCCCAAGGTTTGTGTGGTGTGAATGTTTCCGGCTACCACGACACGAGTTATCGAACTTATTGTGAGACTGTGAGTGTGAAAGCTTTTACGTTATATTAACAACGTGCATTATTTTAGATTCCTCTAGTTTTACTTGCATTTATTTTCGTTAATCAGCTATTACGGGTTAAATGTTACTTTTATTTAAGTGTGGCCTCCACAGTTGATTACTTCCTACCTTCGCTTTTTGCAGGCGTGCCGGTGTGCCGGTCCCGTCGCGCCGGGCGGCACGCTCGCGTGCCCTTCACGGCGGCGCAGGCGGCTGCGTTGGAGGCCGCATACGCCAGAGCACCCTACCTCGCCCCGCCGGCTCTCAAGGCACTGGCTGCGGCTTTGCAGCTTAGAGACGATAGGGTTTGTCCAAATAAAACCTATTATTAAAATCACCCACAGATTGTACCGGTCGGGGTACAATCTGTGGGTATCTTCAAGTCTAGAGTGAATAGGCATTTTCTAGGCAAGAATGTTACATTTCCTGCCGCATCTCCACTTTCCATCAGCTGAGAAGGTCAAATGATTGCCTATCAAGCATAAAAAATCACTTGACTCTTAAAATCACATATTCCGTTGCCGCAAGGAATTGCCCGATGCCAACTTTTTCTATCCAATTGGGTGATGTGTGATTGTTCACACGTCACTCAATTGGATAGCAAAGGCGCTATATGATGAATAAAATCAGTTTTTGTACATCGTGTTTAACTTTCGGAAAAATAGGCATCACAGTTATTGCATGGCATGGGAATAGTGTTGAATTCTGTTGTATAGTCTAAAGTCATTTCTGCTAACCGTGAGAAATGCGCATCTTATCGTTAAAGTATAATTAAATCTGCATACGACCATTGTTAGTTTGAAATAGCTTGATAACTTTCATGTTTACCCAAATACCTAGATAATAAAATATGCACTTAGCTACACCATTACTCGCTAACTCACTATTTTATACGATTCCAGATCAAAATATGGTTCCAAAACCGACGAGCTCGGGAAAGGAGAGAGAAAAGCACCAACATCGCTCCACCTCAGGCAGTCACACTTGCACCTACTTTGAGCGGTTTTACATCGAATCCTTGGATACCACAATCAAATTTTGGGATCAAGATAGCTCAAGATCAAGGCTTTACAAGGTTTAGCGGACCTATCAAGAAAATCGTGAATGCTCGTCGAGAATTACTAAATTCTCAAAGGTATGAAGTGCCTCAATGTATTGAAAATTTCGAAGACACCAGCAGGTCAAGTTACGATTCTAGAGAAGTAGATGAAGATAGACCTGATTCTCTTTTAGATATAGAAACTATTGAAGATTGACCTAGTCTATATTATAGACTAGTTTTAGTCTAATATTGTGTGTTCTTACTGTGATCGATATAGATTATTTATTTAGCTAGTAATAAAGTATTTAAAGCATAACGAGTATTTTAATTTTGTAAAATAAGCTAATAGGATTCGAACTTTGTGAGTTAAGACCTCACGTATTCTATATAAATAATATACTGACATTAAGATAGCAATACAATAATTTTAAAATACAAGCAACCGACTTAATAAAAGGAGGTTCTTGATTCGACTGTATGTTGTTTTTTCGTATGTATGTTACGCGATATCTCCGCCAATTATGGTCGGTTTTTTTTAGTCCCTATATTGTACGACCAATAATCCACGGCCTGATAATGTACTGCCAATAATTCGCAACTAGTATTCCGTGATTTGGCTTCCAATTATCAGGATTTGCAATACGGGCCGTACATAATTGGATGTGAAATAACAACACGGAACGATTTTCTACAGCCGATAATACGAAGCCGAGAAATCGCAACAAGTAATTGATAAAGATAAAGATAATTTATTTGTAAAACATGCGTTTGCATGTAAGTGGAATGCTTACATGCAGGTTGTTATACAATTTAGTTGGTGTCGATACATGTTTTGCCCAAGAGTAGGCGTACAAATATGGTGTTGGCCATAATGACCGAATACAAAAATGAAACATATTAATAATAACACACATAATTAATTAATTACTAAATTTTGTTAGCAAAGAAATTAATTTATCAAAATAATATTCATAAATGTCATAATATAATAAATTCTATATAAATGTTATTGTAAAAAAATATAAAAATAAATTAATAATGATTATATAAGTAAGTATTTATATAATTAATGGCACAATGTGGAGTCATTTATAAAATCATATATTTGGTAGTAGCATTTGTCTGTTAGTAAATTTCTCATCTTCTTTTTGAATATATTTAGATTGAGGTCTTTAATACATCTTGGCACCTTATTATAAATTGCTGGGGCCATGCAAAACACGCTTTTATGCATAAATGTAGTTTTAGCAGAGTGCAGTCTGAGTTTGCTGTTGTCTCGTCTGTTACGGATGACAGTGTCTTCCAGTCGTGGAAATAACAGAGGGTTGGATTTGACAAATGAGGTTATTTCTAATATATACAGCGAAGGAAGTGTAAGTATGTGATACTTTTTAAAAAATGGTTTGCAACTATCTGTAGATTTTAAGTTAAACATAGCACGTATGCATCTTTTTTGGGCCTTGAAGACTAACTCTTTATCTGTAGAATTGCCCCAAAAAATAACACCATAACGCAGGACAGATGCAACTAGTCCGTGATAGGCAGTTAGCATCGCATCGGAGCTAAGTTCTGACGACAGTTTCAATATAGCATATGCCGTTGTACTCAACCTCTTGCATAAATTTTTAATGTGTGTCTTCCAATTCAATTTCTGGTCTATGGTAAGTCCCAGAAATTTCGTGGAGGTGACTTCATCCAGTTCTTTACACTGATATCGAACCTTTAAATTTGGAGTATTCTGAGATCGTTGTTTAAAATTTATTATATTTGTCTTGTCGAGATTTATTTTCAAATTATTTATGTCTAACCAGGATATTATAGATGTCAAAGCATTATTAATGTCAGATTCGTAGCGTTGTATATTATTACCGGTTACAGTTATTGTACTATCATCAGCAAAAAGTGTCATACGTTGGTGTGTGGCTGTGGGTATGTCATTAATATATAGTATGAATAGGAGAGGTCCCAGTACACTACCTTGGGGTACCCCGTATAAAGGTGAGCGTTCTTCAGAAAAATATGCTTCTTCTTTTTTGGATTCAATGTTTATTCTAGAGATTTCAGTATACTGTCTTCTATTACATAAATAAGAGCGCAATAGATTTAGGACATTGCCTCTAATTCCGTAGGCCTCTAATTTTTGAGAAAGTATATTGTGATCAACATAGTCAAACGCCTGCGTCATGTCACAAAAGATGGCGCATACGGCAGTTCTGCTATCCATACTACTGTAGACGGTATGCAAAAAGTCATATATTGCCATATTTACTGTCTTGTTTGCTCGAAAACCCTTTTGTTCGTCACATAGAATAAACTTCTTTTCAATGTACGCGTATAACTGCAAATAGACATATTTCTCAAAGATTTTTGAAAAAATAGGGATAAGGGCAATGGGTCTATAGTTTGCCATTTGTTCCCTGCTGTTCTTTTTAAACAATGGTTTGATGACTGAGGTCTTGAGAGCGTCGGGGTATACACCTGAACTTATACATAAATTTATAAGATGGCTAAGATGAGTGCAAATATGTGCTGCTACAAATTTTATTACTTTTGTAGATATACCGTCATAGCCTACGCTGTTAGTCGATTTCAAATTTTGTATAATTTTAAAGATGTCCATCGGAATACAAGGACATACAAACATTGAGTCTTTCTGTCTATTCAAGGTAATGGGAAAACCATTGTTATCTCGTGTACCTATTGGTTGGACTTTGTCAACAAAAAAATTATTAAATGCATTTGCAATATCTTGTGGGTCATTAATTATTTCATTTGTAAGACTCGACCTAATTGATCTAATTGACTCCCTGGGATAGTTCTGTTTGGTTTTGTTAATTAAGTTCCAGGTAGTTTTGGCTTTATTCGTTGAGGTTTTGATTTTATATGTGTTTTGGGCATATTGAGTTAATTTCATTATGTTTTTAAATCGTCTAGAGTATGTTTTAAACTTTCTTTTATTCATACTATTTGGTTTCATTCTATAGGTCCAAAGTAACCGACGTTTCTTTTTACTGCATAGTTTGATACCACGCGATATCCATTTAGTTTTTCTAACTGCATTAATCTTAAAAAAATTGAAATCAATTTACACGAAATATTAGGTCGAGCAATACTGGCCGTAGAATACAGGTCGGTCAGTAGTCGGTAGTCAAAGCCTTGTTTGGATGATCCAGTAATTTCAAGAGGGCAAGGACCTTCCTCCCCTGTTTTTTTTTCTTTTAATATATTAGTTTTGAGCGCTTCGCCAGCCGCTGCCGCGGCACGCTAGCTTAGCTCGCTCGGCTCGCGCTTTGTTTTGTCGCAGTTCAAACCTAACCTAAGCTAGACCTGCAGCCACTTTTATAAAGAGCACAGAGAAGTAAAAATTGTTTTTATGTTCTTAGGTTAGCGACTCGCCTAAACAAACGCATCGCATAGAGAGTATATGTTTGTCTATGGTTGGCTTCCAAGTATTGGCTGTGCAATACTGGCCGTACAATATCGACACGAAGTGATTTGCAGCCAGTATTGAACGCACAGTATTGCACACCCTGATATTTGGATGTTATGTACATGAATTATTGGCTGTACATTATTGGCCGTACATTATCGATACGGACCGATTTTTGTATAGGAAATAATTGTCGATCCGGGAATGCACGACCTGATATTTCAAATCCATATACACGAATTATCAGAGTGCATTATTAGCTAAACAATATCGGGCCGTGAAATATCTGGTCGTATACTATCGTGTCTCGTTTTTTTAACCTTTGCTGGCGTTGCAATTATAAACTAATAATAAGTAATTTTACCTGATTTAACGTGGCAGTTACATCTTGTGAATACTATAAAGTACATAATTGCAAAGGATGAATTTTGATAAAAACTAGAGAAGTTAAAATATAACAATTTCTTTAGTCTATTATCTTGTGTTGTCAAATATGTTATCTATTACGAATCTAAACATCGTTTCAAGCCGGGATACATGCTTGAGTGCATCTAACTACCAAACGCTATTGTGTTGATGCATTCCGTTATTTGTTATAACTGCTGAGTACTGGTTCATACTGGTTGGACAAATTCAAGTTAAGTGTAAACTAATTTATTATCATGACCTACGTACGCAGTCAATATTTGTGATGGGTACAGTGACACTGTGTTATTAATCCGGTTTTTTTTTTGTGCGTAACATGGATAGATAAGGACATAGGATATACATTCTAGAATCTAGATGTTGGTAATGAGTCAATTATGATCATGACAATGTTCTCAGTCAACAGCGAATCCCTCCGATTTCGATGAGAGCGTAAGTTACAGCAAAAACGAATAGTTCCGAATTGATTCTGTTGCAAGGAGCACCGTTTAATTGACAAAAAATACATGTCCAATATTTTTTGATAATCCACGGAGTAATAATAAGATTTTTTTTACCCACTCATCATCTCTATTGTAAGAAAGCTTTAGATGTTTTTTTTTGTAAACCGTTTCGACTCTAGATCTTACAAAGGTCTCTAACTTTGATATTATTGTATGTATATCTTTGACAAATCACCAATCTATATATAAATAGAGCACCTAGTTGAGGCGACGCGTGATTAAAAAGGTGGTACTTAATTGGCTCAACGTGGCATTGCAATTCTGAGAGGCAATCGGTATTGTACCGTTTACATTTTGGAGAGTATGCGCAGGAATTACACGAGTTAAGTCCTCCAGGGCCTTTTTACCAACTAACAACAAGACAAACTGTCAAACGTCATCCATACTCATACATACCTCCAGTTCGCTCGAAAAGTTTCGCTTCTACGTTTATCATCCGTACTACGAAGGAGTGGAACTCATCGCCCTTGTCTTTGTTCCCCGGAACGGAATAATCTGGGAGTCTTCAAGTCAAGAGTGAATAGGTACCTTAGAAGGTTACCTATTCACTCTTGACTTGGAGATGTAGCATGCTTTCCTAGAGGGAAGCATGCTACATCTTCGACCGCATCATCACTTTCCATCAGGTGAGATTGTGGTCAAATGCTTGCCTATCGGGCATAAAAAAGTTACCTAAGTTATATATAAACACCTAAGTTATAAAACTCACTTTTTTATAAATTCAAAATAAAGTTTTTTTAATATTTTACGTTAATGAGTTGGTAATTGTAATAGTACAATTTAATATTGACAATACAATCTACTTATTGTTTACTATACATAATGCGACACCATGCCCTAAACGACATAGTTCGCAGAGCTTTCGTGTCGGCGAATGTCCCTTGCGTGCTGGAGCCACCGGGTCTTAGTAGATCCGATGGTAAAAGACCGGATGGGCTGACTCTAGTGCCCTGGAAGAAGGGCAAGTGCTTGGTGTGGGACGCTACCTGCGTCAGCACGGTCGCCGCTAGTCACCTGAGTCGCTCGATCCACTCACCGGCGGCAGCTGCGGAGGATGCTGCGACTAGAAAGCGGCTCAAGTATGCGGCAATGGAGCCACAATATCACTTTGTACCCATTGCCGTTGAGACCATGGGCTGTTGGGGGGCCGAAGCCAAAACTTTGGTCAGTGAGATAGGGCGCCGGATAAGGGAAACCAGTGGTGACTCCCGCTCCGGCTCGTTTCTGGTGCAAAGGCTGGCCATTGCTATCCAGCGTGGAAATGCTGCCAGCGTCATGGGCACCTTTGCACCGGGTACAGTCAGGGGTGGGTTATTTTATTAACTTTTTTGACTGTATACGCTTTAATGACCCCTATACATAATTATATTATATAGTATATTTGTTTAGATATATCTTATATGCCGATCTCAACGGAAGACCAGCGCTGGTTTTTTAAACCAGCATTATGCTGAGTTGAGGACGGTTTATGATAAAAATTAAAAAAAAAAACTATTTGTACCCTTTTGTCAATTTTATTTTTTTCCACAAATGAATCTATGTCTATGTCTATATTGGAGCGAGTATCTCCGTTTCAGCTTAGACAAAATTGTCATCGTATGTCCGGCGGATTTCCGGTTGTTCTTCAGGTCGCATTTCTCAACAGATTCTTGTGTAATTTTGTGAGCATGTTCGATAATATATAGAATGTTTAGTCGATTCAGTTATTGGACATTTTTCAAAATGGTGGTTTAGGGGTTGAAAACGTAAAAATAAGCGAGGTGTTTAGCTTAGATCCACTAGTAATAAAATGGTTTATGCTTAAAGTATTTTATTTCGTCATAAAATTCATACTTCTGTATAAAATACATAGATAATAATAAAAAATAATATAAAAATACAAACTTAAATAGTGACATACATTCGGAAATAAGTTGCAAAATAACAGGGACAGCTCCATAATAAAAAATAATGTTGGAAAATCTTGGCATAGTTTATAAGGCAATTTTTTTAGATTATTATTTTAAAGTTTCTTTTAGTGGCAGGCGTTTTGCAGAAGTTCGTTTAGTGGCAGGCGTTTTGCAGAAAGTCGGCATTCAGCTATTAAACCATTAAAACCTGTATTTTATTATTAAGTAGTGAAATACAAATACAAATGTGAAAAATAAATACTTCTCACACAGAAATTTAATTTTTTGGTCTTTATCCGTACCCCATTTATCAAATTAAAAAGTAGCCTATATGTTAATCGGTATAAAATATGTACATTCCAAATTTCATCCAAATCTGTTCAGCCGTTAAAGCGTGAAGCGGTAACAAACATACTTACACACTTGCATCCTTACACACAAACTTTCGGATTTATAATTTTAGTAGGATAATTGAAAGGCATTAGACGGAATAAAGATTAAAAATAAACATAAACGCTTTCACACTCACACTAAGTTCGATTACTTGTTTCGTGGTTACCGGAAACATTCATATCACACACACAATCACAACCAGAACCAGAAACACAATTTTCCTTGGGAGAAATCTTGTTCACGCCGGGAATCGAATCCGTTCCTAGAAGTCGAACCCAACTAAACCAACGGGCAATTCAAAATGTCTGTGTGTAATGTACACTTGTATAGTAAGGAAAACAAGACATTGTAGTCAAAAACATTACCAAGTTACATTAATAGAGTGCTTACCATCCACGACCACATAATCACTTACTATAGAGATAGTCGAAACATTGGCCTATTAGAGATAAAAGAAAAAAATATAAAATCTAACATATAAAATTCTCGTGTCGCGGTGTTTGTTACCAACTCCTCCGAAACGGCTCGACCGATTTTTATGAAATTTTGTGTGCATATATAGGTCTGAGAATCGGTCATTTATTTTTCATACCTCTAAATGTTAAGGGTGGTCCAACCCAAATTATTTTATTTTATTTTTTGGACAAAATTTTATGTTTTTTTTTAAGATTCAGCATTGAAATATACATACATACCTACAACCCTAAATTTTCACCTTCTACGATCAACCCCTCTTTTTTATTGAACTAAAAAATATTTCCTACAAATAATGTATATAGCAAAACAACGTTTGCCGGGTCAGCTAGTATCTAATATATTTCATGCAATATAGATCTTAATGTTATTGAAATAAGACATCCACAACTTTGAAAAATGTTTCAGTTTATTTTAAGATGGAATATAGTTACCGAATTACTTCTACGCATAATATTTATATTAGAATTATTATTATATACTTATCTGATAATGCAAATATGGTTGACTTGCAGATTACTTCATAATAATCATTGTATAATAATGTCAAAGACAAAAATGTTTGTAATCATTTGAAAAACTGATGTTTCAAATGTCGTTGCGCCACACCGGACGCAACTGGTTCTGCGGTCCGCGCTATCTGTTCGAACCAAATAGGTCCTGGATGGCGCATTCTTAACTCTTAACATGTTACTTATGTGTGTGTACTTTCAGATATAGGATATAATGCTATGTGCTTACGTCCAGTCGATAACTATTTTATGATTATGATTGTTGAAAACAAGGAATAAAGGTATTCGTACATTTTTCTATGAAAGCTGGCATATATACCAACCGCCATTTTGATTTTTAAGTCACCACACACGGTGAAACTATAATATTTGGGCAGGTGACACTCATACAAGCAAATAATGACCAGCAATATATTACGCTAACTAAAGTGTCACGTTCCCGAAATATTAAGAGGTAAAAATCACCACATGAGAACAATTACAATAGTAAAAAATTCTGTAATTACGGGTGTATACGTATTCAATGGGTTAATATTGTAGTCAGTTTCCAACTCTTCATGCATTTAATGAAAAAAACTCCGTTCTCTTTAACCTGCTCACCTTTAATTAGACACGAAATAGTTTCATTAATATATTTTTTTTTATATAATTTGATTACAATATAAAATTTCATAAATTAATATTGATAAATAGCATTGACAGCTAAATTATCGTTATTTATCAAAACAGCTTCAAATGAAACATAATATTTTTTAACCCGTTTTTTAGACAATTTACCAAAATTGTGATTGTGTGTGTGATGTAATTTTTTCCGGCACCCACGACACAAATCATAGAACTTAGTGTGGAACTGTGAGTGTGAAAGCGTTCAAGTTCAAGCGTTCAATATGGACGCGTACCAAAATGGGTCAGAATTCTAGATATGCAATATATACCGTTTCAGATACTAAAAAAGGATCGTCCCATTGATACTAATCTAAAGTTTTAAAATACACAAACGCCTTTATTTGGCCAAAAAAATCATGTTGTAGACTTTAATAAATCATTGTCTAATTGTGGGCCTCTATTTAAAAGAATAAGCATAATAACACTAAATAAATGTATAATTTCTAACTGGCTGGAACCATAAACAACTATGATATCATTGTACTGACACACTATACTTGCTAATAAATAAACACAATTACACTCACATCTATATCTATACATCTATACACGCGAGGCCATTTGCACTGTTGCCAGGCCGTCCGTGAGAGAATCTCTTTCTTCGGGGTTGTCTTCTGTTGTGCATTTGCTGAGAATCTCATAGTGTGCCGCTTCTTCTTTAGCCGGGCTGGTTTCGTCCAAAGTGTATCTGAGAGGGAATGTTTGCTTATTAGTAGAGTCCCTCATCTCTATGTTTAAACAAATCAATACATGACTTGCTCTCCCTTCCTGTCTATATATGGGATACCATATGGTGGTGGGGTCAGCCTTCCACTATTTTCTTTCCACACTGCTAAGCCAATATCCTACTAATATTATAAATCCGAATGTTTGTGCGTAAGTATGTTTATTCCCTCTTCACGCTTTAACGGCTGAACGGATTTGGATGAAATTTGAAATGTACATAGATTATACCTAGGATTAACACAAGCTTTTTTTTAACTTGATAATAGCGGGCGAAGCCGCGTGGCACGGCTAGTACTTGCAAAAAAAATTTAACATATGAACTAACATATATATTTTTGTAATCTCTTTTATATTTCCTTCATTTTGATACCCTGCTTGATATGTTTAGATAAAAAAAAATTACGGCTCACAATTCAGCGTCGACAATCTGCCATTTTTTTTTTTTAATTTGGGAATTGTGTTCGATTCCAGGAACTTAAGTTATCTCCCCAAGTGAAATTTGTGCTTTTGGTTCTGGGCGTGGCTGTGATGATGTGTATGTTTTAGGCATCCACGATACAAGTCTTTGATCTTAATGTAAGTTCATATTTATATTGAATGTGTTCCGTCTCTATAAGGAATCTAATTGTGTACGTGTTAAAATATAAATATTGTGGTTTTAGAATCCTGAAATCTTTATACATATACACACATCCTGAAATGTTTATATGTATGTATAATTCTTCTATATGTATTTAGCTTCTCATAAACCAGCTGGACCGATTTTGATGATTTTTTGTGTGTATTCAGATGGATTCAAGAATGTTTTGGATTCACAATTCGATCCGATAAATAATGTTTTTTTAATTAATTGATTAAATTAACGGGTCTGCTTGCTTTTATTTGACGACCCAGTTGGCGCAGTGCACAGGTCTCCGCCCTCTGCGCCGTGGGTCCTGGGTTCGATTCCCGGCAGGAGAACAAATTCCTTCCCAAGGGATATTTGTGCTTCTGGTTCTGGGTGTATTTGTGTGTGATATGTAAATGTTTCCGGCACCCACGATACAAGTCTTTGAACTTAGTGTGGGGCTGTGAGTGTGAATGCGTTTGTTTTGCTAGTTAAAGTTTAATCCTTACCCGCACGCCCTGAAGAAAGACTGCGCAGAGGGGTTGTGCGTGAGCGCCGTGAGCCGCACGCAGCGCATGTTGGTAGCGCGCGCAAGCTTCTCCAGCACGCTGAGGACTCGCTGGCCGAGACCACGCCGCCGCCCGCCAGCCTCCACTTGCACCTCGTAACTGCATGATATAATATTATTAGTTACTAGACGTGCCCCGCGGCTTCGCTCTCTATTATCAAGTTAAAAAGTAGCCTATGTGTTAATCCTAGGAATAATCTATGGATATTACAAATTTAATCCAAATCCGTTCAGCCGTTGAAGCGTAAAGAGGCAACAAACATATGATGAAGATTCAGTTACATATCAGCTTTTGAGTAAAAAATAATTTAACCTTCTAAGACCCATGGTACTACAGGAAGTACTAAATAAATATACTTACTCAAACCTAGAGCATTCAACAGCTTAACACCACCCATAGCCCTTACTTGAGTATTACCGGGGGTTGTTATTTATTATTTGGATTATTTAGATATTAAATAAATTGCTATTCAGAAATATTTATGTTTATTTAATACTTCTTGTAGTAAAAATAAAAATTAATGTGTGACATCCCAGTTCTATGTCCGAGGGGGTGATCCTAGTGTAGAGGTTTTCACCCGAGGTATGATATTGTTGTTACCACCATCACTGCTAGCTGTGTAAACGACATAAAACATAAATTGTTACCTTATTGTATGTCTTTTTATGTACAAACAAACGATGTTGTGTTAAATAGTCTTTAATAAAATAGTAGAACACTATTTTATTAAATACTTGAGTCCCGAATACAGTAAATGAAATAACATACGGAATAATGATTTTTATAATTGTCCGATACCGCGGATTCGTCCAAATTACTTTTTTGTCTAAGATTCTAGGGTGTGCATTATATGCTATAATACAGATACGGGAGAGGAAACTTTTCGTTTCAGTAAGTATATGATACAGTGCAGTAGTGTATAATTTCTCGCGTACCTGACAAAAACAACGAAGCTATACTAAAAGGGTTCCTTTTTTCCCTCTGAGGTACGAAACCCTAAAATGTGTAAAAAGTTTGGTGAATGAAACTAGAAGCCTTACTCGTCGGTTGTTAGATTCTCCTTGTTTATATTAGGTCAGTTATTTAATTGAGATAATCGATTCTAATTGCTCGAACCTTTGCCATTTTATAGTAACTTAATGTTTATGTTTTGTGCGGGTTAATGAACGTCGCGTTGGCGGATATTGCTCCTAATGACATAGTGCGATTGGTAAGTTGTTGTTTATAAACGCTCCCTACGTTCCATCTATTATCGACCTTTACACCCCGCGTCGCAACCAGTTATTTGTTATTAATCACTCGACTACGGCGAAGCTAAAATGAGGGTTATGATTTTAGCACCGTATGTATGTAATGTTTTAATGAATGAATTTTATTTTCGGCAATGTAAACTCTTGAAAAGCATAATGAATATTATCTATTTTCCTTTTCTCCGGGTGTAGGCTAGGTTTTTTTTTTATAAAAACAACATGGCGTCATTGGTATTCAATTACGTAGACATAAATAATAAAAATATCTTGTATATGAAAAATAGACCATTTGGTCGATGATGGAGTAAGCTTGCCTAGAAGATATATACACTCTCGACTTGAAGACTCTCATATTGCACATATCAGAGAATACCGAGTCAGACAAGGAGTTCCACAAAGCGGTATATCTAGTAAATATGTACGACGATAAAGTGAAGCTTACCACCAGGCGAGCAATTTGCTATATTCTAATTACTCAAATTCCAACAATCTTGTTATAGTCATAAGTATCAATAATGGCTAGGAAATAAAGCCGAGAAAACTCCGATGCCCTATTCAGTTGTAGAGGCATCTTCATTAATCTAATAAGGTTGCCGTCATTAGTGTTATTACACAACTAGAGGATGCCAGTATGTACAAAATGGCATATCTCATTAAATTCACATTATAATGTATAATGTTACGACAAAATGGAATTTCTACCTCCATTACAACTGGAACAAATATTGCTATGAAGTACTAGCTGCGACCTGCGGCGTTATCCACGATCAAACCGTAACTTATACGAAAAATTATGGGATTATTTTATAGCCTTCGCTATTGTATGCAGAACAACTCACCAAAAATTAATCACAATTGGATGAATCGTTTAGGAAAGCTTAGAGGACAAATATATACTATGACACTTTTATTTTTACACAAAAACGATTTAGATCTAGCGTTTTAATCACTATATCATCAGTCAGCAAGTGATCGTGTGCTCGACGAGGATGGTTCTGAACTGGAACTGGCTCTCTATGACAGCTCTCGGAACACCGTATGGTGTTTGGGTACAGGTTGTTTGAGGGTGGTACTATTAGAATGAATCCAGGCAAGCATAAGATAATGTCGATGATAATTTTGATGATTATTACAAGCTTTTGTTTAGCTTTACCTGTCCTGTTGTCTATCTGTTGGTCTGTAATCAAATCATGAAAGCTCAATTAAACCCACTTTCCGACTTCCGATTGGACTCAAATTTGGTGTACAATGATATGGTACCATAGCGCTGGTCTCATAGTAAATATTATTCAATATGTGCAACTACCAAAGATAATACACATCCATCTGCCTCCCCACTTTCCTTTTTCCATTGACATCCCAAACTTAGTGGTACTAGCACTACGGGGAATCACCAACGAGAAAGATTAAGCTCTTTGCCAAGTTATCCATCACGATGTTACAAGTTACGAGCCCTCGGCTTTAGTGATCGACCTGTATTATCGGTATAAGGTTTGGCAATTATATAATAAGCAAACATATAAATAACAAAGGTCACGTTAACTGCAATAGTAGTTTACAAACATTATGATAATGTTATACAATGTTGTCTAAAGCAATGCATAAAACGTAAAAAGAGAAAAGTATTAAACCCAATAACAACAAGAATCGCTTCAATGATGCTCCATAATTACATCTTCATAAGCGGAATACAAATACAGCCCACAAAAAAATCAGTAAATAAAAACGCTATGCCTTCAGAACTTCAGATCATATAAACATTGTTGTCTGGAAACAAGGTAGTCTGGAAGAGATCGCTTTTAGCGATAAGACCGCCGATTGTACACTATAATTTAAGTTTTGTTATTTTGAGTGATTTATGTAAGGTGTGACAATAAATCGTTATCTATCTATATATCTATCTATCTTTCTAAACATAATATTATAAATACTTATTATAAGCAAAGAGTACAATTAGTATGAGTAGAGTAAGCAGAGATAGCTTGGGCTGGCCTGAATGCTAACGAGCTGTATGATTGATACAAACTAGTTCCAATTATAGTAGGG
Source organism: Lomographa bimaculata (assembly GCA_948107665.1). Taxonomy (NCBI): domain Eukaryota; kingdom Metazoa; phylum Arthropoda; class Insecta; order Lepidoptera; family Geometridae; genus Lomographa; species Lomographa bimaculata. Next base: position 9,883,634 of record OX403603.1, read on the forward strand.
CAACTAGTGGAGAGTCAGCAGGGGGCTCTCCGCTGGCTTGTACACTTGTACAGCCCCACACGTCTAGGGTTGGCACTGGCGAGCAAGGTCACGCCTCCATGGGCGTAGAAATCCGGTTTGCATCCGGGCTTGTCGCCAGGACAGGATTGTGACTGCTAGTGCGACCCTATTTTAACCCACCTAGGCGAGTGACTGCACACGGGGGATTTTTAGTGTGTTCGAGCCCCATAGGGTGTTTGGGTATTCATCATGGAAGGATAGAAAGTTCACGACACTTCCACTTCACAAAATAATAATAATAAGGCACCGAATATCTAAAATTACTAAAAGAGGACCGCAGTGTGGAGTGCCGCAATGGACTTCGTTATTTAAGTACCTACTGCAGATGTTACAATGCTTCAGGCAAACGGCTTGTATCCTTTCCTAGTCGCATCAAAAATATATCAGAAACTAGAATATACTCAGTGGCCTATCAACTGAAATAACCGGACACATGCAGGTGGCACATGCATAATACCTGTATGATATTGCAATTAATGACGTGATAAACCTTGGACTATATGATAATGCAAAGTACCGAGGTAACCTAGGTAAGATTAAGAACATTTTGACTTTGTTTACAATTAGATTTCACTGTAGAAAATAATTGATGTTCGCTACAATGTTCAACGAAGATCAAAGTATACAATGCATACAAGGAAAATGTTTTATCTACTATCCCTTCTTGATAAGAACACTTAACTCTGGAACTAGTCAGCCGCTATATGTATAAACATAATAATAATACTTCGTTAAATGATATCTCCATATCTATTGCTAAAAATATTTTATATTTACGGGGTAGAGCTCGATACCCCTCTCGTAGCCACCCGGCGGCAACTGGGAATTTTATTCCCATTTGCTACCTGGTGGCAATTCATGTGGGGGCGACTGGAAATATACGCGTTTAAGTTACTCTTTATTGCACAACAACAGGTACAAAACATTTACTATGACACAAGTAATAATAGCTGCATAATGACGATTGACGACCCAGTTGGCGCGGTCGGCAAGTTTCTGCAGTCTGCGCGTTGGGTTCCAAGACAAATATACTTTTTAAATGATATCATAATATCCTAAGCATTGGTAGGAATATTGAGTATATTCCTACCAATGCTTATTGGCAGGAATATACTCAATATTATAATTAAGCTACTTAGAATTGGAGCACATTCTATCTGCCCAAAATAATAAGAGGTTCGGAGTCAATAGAAACTTATTTAATGAAATCTTGCTGTCTTATTATTATACAACTATTCGACTCCTTTTTATTATTTTTATTATAATAGATTCTTCGGAAGCACGTCAATCGAAGTAATTATTGCTAATTAAGAATATGGAGAAAGTAATAAACAGAGGTCAAACCAATAAGTAATCAGAAGCCACACAAACCGCATCCATTCACGTATTATATATTTATAATTATATTCTTTTTATTGCACTATCCAACAGTCGACCGACGACGTACAAAACTATAGTCGATAATTTCGCTCATTTAGATTCCACAACAAAACAATATTGTACAACCTTCACAAAGGAATAATTACTTTGAGTTTACACATCACATAGAGCATATATTTTGAATTGTACCCATATAAAGTGAATGTAGTAAGCTGCGCCAGCAAGCTGCGACGGCTAACCCGATCAAATTAGGCAAACGAAGCTCTCAAGACGCGTTAGATGCTCGCGAAGGTTGACGTCGTGATAAATTCACTCATAGCGATGGAATCCATTCCTAGATCATTTAGACCGAGTGCGACCTGTTCGATAGGGTTCGGTGTAATCAGCGGATGACGTCACGTGGAGGGCAGAGCAGACGGGCCGTCGGCTGGGGTGGCACACCGAGACGAGCAGCAGAGAGATGCAGGCGCTGGCATGGCTGGGAGTTTGGCTCGTGGCTGCGGACGCGGCGCGTTTGCTAGCCCTCCTCCCGACTAACACCAAGAGTCACTACGCCATGTACGGGAAGCTGATAGAGGCGCTCGCCGCCAAGGATCACAACATCACGCTTGTTTCGCATTTCCCGATGGTAAGTACCGAGAACCTTAAGCAATTTTTTCTTACTAAATTGTTAGTGATGTAGTTTTAATTTTAAAAAGTTACGGATAATGGATGCATGCAGCACAATTATAATGATTCGAAAAGCGCCTAAACTATCTTTTGAATTTTGATTACGATTTTAGCATAGCTTTGATTCGGGATCGTGTTAAAAGTTAAAACGCCCAAATATTACTTAATTATTGTTCACTTATTATGGTGTGTTACAAAATTTGGTATAATTATGTCTTGAAGAATTTGACGATTGAATATGATAAAACTACATTTAAGTAAGGTAGTGGTCAAATGCTTGCCTATCGAGCCTAAAACAATTTTTTTAAATATTAATCATTTGTACTTAGAAAAACTCTTATAGGTATAAGGTATTTGATAAGTAATTAAAAGTAAACTTGGGATATCTATTAGTTATTATTAATTGTTACAGAAAATATCACTGTTTAACTCAACTCCTATGTGACGAATGACTAGTTAAACACACACAAAACCACTAATGTTAGGTTTAATGATAAGTCAGCGGCCGCACCGAAACGCATTCACGTACAAGTAGCTATCAAATGGGTGATAAGTCATTAAGCCAATAGTAAAATAATTTAAGCGAAAATTTGCCTTGGACGTAAATATAATGACAATATGACATCGTAATTCGTATACATAGTATATTTCAGTGTGCGCAGGTATTTCTAAAATCAATTTTCCATACAAATAAATAATGCAGTAACTACAAGAGATAATAACTGTCATCAGTTCATAGTTGTCGCTTCAAGTTCTCTCGAAGCATTTCTCTTCTGAACAGCAACGCAATGGGGCTCATTGTTTGCTTCTTTGTTCCCTGAATAGTATAAACTAGAACTAATCAAGTCTAGTCAAGAGTGAATACTACTAATATAGTGAATATACACAATGGAAATACGATAAAAAAACCTCAAATATAGGCAAACACATTTTTGGTCGAACTGAGAACTTTCTTATTTTTGTAAGTCGGTTAAAATAAACCTCTGTTCTTTGGCTACGGGCGGTACGGGCACGTTCAATAACATTTGTTTGTTATTTTTTAATTAAAGTAATACTGATTGTTATTTGCTTATCCAAATAAGATATGCATTATAACCCGGGCAACTAAATGTCAATAAAAGGGTTCATCACACATTCTTTGAGGCTATGATTATGTGTATTGTTGAAGTCGTGCAATTATAATAATTGTTACTGATAACGTTACTTTAAACATGACATTAGCGTGTACCTTATAAGACCTTTAACTATATAAGCAGACGTTACAATTCTTGAAGGTTCAATAGCATGTACCTTTTAAAAATATTGAAGAAGATAAGATTAAAAGATTCAAAAATACCTAGGTATTTTTGAATCAAAAGACGTTTGATTTATACACAACGTGAAGTAGAAGGTAAGTAGGTTTAGGTACAACGACGCGACGGTTTAGAACTTCCTTGTTTATAAGCATGTTTGGACTTTCTTCTTGAGGTAGGCGAACAGTAGTTATCATCCAAATGCCATTCAAATGGTAACAGAAAAACAAAATGTGATTATCAAATAGAAAGAATAGGTTCAAGGAAGGGTATTATTGATCGAGCGAAACGAGATCTCTAAGTTGACTTGGGTCGTTCAGTTCTTTGTACGTCCGTCCGTCCGTCTATCAGAGGCATCTAGCGTCTAAACCATATTAGCAAATGACTTCAAATTCTCATAGAAAATGTAAAACTACGGCCCAAAGCCAGAAATGACATTTAAAAATATATATAAATAAAAAAAAAATATTAAGGAGGCTCCAATACAATATGTAAGTGGGTAGCAAAATATTTTTTTCTACCCACTTACATTGTTTCACAAGGGTAGATAAAAATAATGAATTCGTTGAAAAGGGCTTGATATGTTGGAAAATAACGATTTTGTAGGCCACCAAAGTCACTATCTCAAAAACTGCTTCACACTGAACGCAATGAAACTGAATGAAACTTACGTATAATATCCGTTATATCCTATACTTGAACAACAAATATAGAAATCACACAATTATTATATAGAAAAAAGTTATAAGCAAGTAACCTAAAATTTTTTGTCTATGAGGCAAACTGTAGGCGCGAAATCTCAGTTTGGCGCGAACGACTAGTACTTAACACGATTCTTATAGACGTTTATTTTTTATAATTCACTATATGGTGTCTTGTTGTTAAATGACAAAAAAGTTTATTGTTGACAAACAGACGGTCAATCTGAATCCGAAGTAATTAATCCTTTGTATAGGATTACTTCTGTGACCATCTGTATATTTTCAACCCCCGACGAAAAAAGAGGTGTTATAAATAAACGCATTCACACTCACAGCCCGACACTAATTTAAAAACTTGTATCGTGGGTGCCGGAAGCATTCACATCACACACACATTACACCCAGAACCAGAAGCACAAATATCCCTTGTGAAGGAATTTGTACTCCTGCCGGGAATCGAACCCAGGATCTACGGCGCAGAGGGCGTACACCTGTCCACTGCGCCAATTTTATAGTATGTATCTATATGTCAGTGGCATCGTAGCTTCTAGAGGGTTGTACCACTTTTGTTACTTGTCATACAATTACAGTACCCTAAAAAAGTAAGCAGGATGCGTATTTAAATTATTATTATTATTATATATGCAAATAATACCGGTTAGTAATAAAACTATGAATCTCGGGTCACAATACATACAGCGTACTACCAAGGACGGTAAAGACATCAGGTCAATTCATTCATAGCTTTATCACTTTGTTTACTTTAATCTATCTCATTAATTACTGTGCGAAAACACAGTACATTAGCATTGAATACATAGGCTCAAAAGTGCAATCCGAATTGACTTTTGGATATTTATATTGTTCTAGTCATAGTGTATTGGTGTAACTTCGCTCTTATAAATTCCCCAAAATTTTATAAATTCAAATGACGAAGTGAATGATAAGCCAAAAAGAAAAGATACTATTTCAAATTACAGGGCTTAAAGATATTTAACATCTAAGGGACATGATATACAAAGCGCCCGAGGCGCAGCGCCCTGGGCGCTTTGAAGGTTAAATGTATGGCCCGTAAGGGGCCTTGATACACAAAGCGCCCGAGGCGCGCGGCCGAGCGGCGCTATTCCTCCCCTCGCTGCCGTTTTGTATATTGACGTCATAATGAAAAAAGCAGTAACTGCATTTTTGTCAAAATTGAGTTATGTACATTATCGGAATCAGGAAAATAGTCGCATCTACTATTATTTTTAAGCTATAGCATAGCTTCTATCGCGGGCCTTGAGCGTGGAGACCGAATCCAGAAATTCCGTAACGAAAATAACCTAACACCTCTCACTCCGACCAGACTCTTTTTTTATTTTAAAATATTCAAACGCAACTTACTAAATATTTTTAAATTAAAATTAAAACGGGAATTAGCGTGACTTACGCGTTGTCGATGTGTAATTTGATGTTTAATTTAAAAGTTCAAAATGTGCGTGAGTTTTTATCAAATTATTACTAAATATTACTTTTAATTTAGACACATCTCCTACGAGTCATAACGTAAATACGATGTATATAGCTTTATTTTAACACAAATATCAGTTACTTCTTTTTTCCTAATGACATCAGTACAGCGCGATCTAGATGCTTTGTATAACATGTCCCTAATATCGCATGGTGACGAGCGCAGTGATTTGTCTAGCAGGATTTGGACTGTAATGAGCAAGCGCTCGTTGCGTCTCTCGGTTATACAAAAAAAACATCCTTACGTTTGGAAGGTACTATGCCAGGCATACACACGTCAGGTCCATAAAACTTATATACCTCCACCTCTTGAGAAAAAGGATCTTGGCTGACAGACGGACGGACACCGACGTGACCCGTCAAGGGATTCTTTTTCAGGTACGGAGCCTTAAGAGCGGTTCTATAAATAGCAATTTATTTGAAATATAAACTTTCACACTTACAGCCCCACACTAAGTTTAATGACTTGTGTCGTGGGTACCGGAAACATCCACATCTCACACACCATTCCAACCAGACATTTTCCTTTCCCCCAGGAACCGAGCTCAGCTGAATACATTGTACATAATATTATTTATAAGACCTTTTTGACATGTATTCTGGCAAACAAACGTTTGAGTTTGAGTTTCCAAATAAACGAAAATGCGTACTTCGCTCATCTGTGACTTTTTCTACTTCGTTGGTACCCAAAGATATACCACATACATACAGCGTACGTTATGAGATATCGATTTGTTGTTTGAAATAGTATGTGAATTGGTTTCAATAAAATTTAATCATTAAGTAAAAGGGTAATTAATATTTGCAAATATTTCAAAGTCAGTTATTGGTTTTAAAATTACTATTTTTTTCCAGAAAAACCCACCACCCAACATCGAGCAAATAAGCCTAGCAGGCACAATACCAGAAATCACCAATAATCTTACACATCACCATCACTCCCTGAAGCCAGACTTCGTTCGGAACTTGGAGCAAATAATGAAAGAATGCGTACATGCGTGCGACACTGTCTCACAGTTACCCGCGGTTAAAGCGCTGGTGAATTCCAACGAAATGTTCGATTTGGTCATAGTAGAAGTTTTCGGAAGCGACTGCTTCCTTCCGCTAGGACAAAGATTTAAAGCGCCTGTCGTCGGCTTTCTATCAAGCGTTCCACTGCCGTGGGTGAATGAACAATTAGGAAATCCAGAAGCGACTGCGTACGTATCCTCCTATATGATGAGTTATGGACAGCGGATGAATATATGGGAGAGATTAGCGAATACATTCGCGGATACTGTGGCCAAGATTATGTACAGATACAAGTCTCAAGTTCCTTCTCAGGTCGGTATAAAAAAAGAAACAATAAATGATTATCGAAGTGAAACTTCTTATGGGAGGGCTTTCAAATTCTGACCGGACCGCAACCCTTTTTGTATGACGAAAAGTAGGCGGAAACACTGTGATGAATAATTAAAAAAACCCAAAAGTAAAGTCTCACTTCTATCGTGTGTCTTTACGATACAACCTGTTTTTTTATTAGCTTCACCTTTATGTATGTATGTTTGTTTGTAACCAACTCCTTTGGGCTTGATTTTGACCCCCTTCAAACCGTCAGATTTCTTTTAAACTTCGTAGACTTATCGAGGACCATACAAAAATATGTTTTTTTTTAATTTATAAAGCGTTTTTTTTACTTTTTTAAACTATTATATTTTTATTTTTTTTATTGAAATCTGTCATCGTGTAAAAGTTATATTGTTCTGTAAACATTCCTTTACCGCGTTTCAGATTATAGCTGACCGTCTCTTTGGCCCGGGTCCGAGACTGGACTCTTTGGCACAGAACTACAGTCTGGTGCTGTCAAATAGCCATTTCAGCATAAACGAAGTACGGCCATTGGTTCCCACACTCGTAGAAGTTGGAGGATTGCACTTAGATGAATCTCAGAAACTACCGAGGGTGAGTATTAGAGATTTCTATAATAATATAACTTTAGACTAACTGGGATATATAATTTATATCCTTTTTATGGATCGTATTGAAGATGGATTTTATATCTACTAGAGCATGCCCGTGTTTTTTATAATTTTATCAGTTATGACCTGCGGTTAGGACATATTAATAATCACTGTCTTAAGTTAAGACCTTGGTTTAAACTCTAAACCAAGGTATAACGAGTATAATAGATAGGATTTTTACGAGTATAATATTAGCCGTGTTAAACATAAGTAAAGTTGTAAAAGAAACGAAATGGGGCGTACCTCTTGGGGCGAGATTTGAACCAGCGGCTCTAGGTTGTCACGCCCTTCCGCTCTTTTTTTTTTGTGTGTTGGAAAATGCCTTTCACATCCCTTCCTTCCCAGGGGTGAAGGAAGGGGGTATGTGGAGCTCGAACCCACTAAAAAAACTCCCCCGTGAGCAGTCCCTCGCCGAGGTGGAGCAAGATAGGGTCGCGCTAGCAGTCACTATCTTGCCCCGGCGGTAGGCCAGAGTACAGACCGGGCCACTGCGCCCATGTAGGGGTGACCTTGCTCACCAAGGCCACCCCTCAAACCGTGCAAGCCAGTGGAGAGCTCCCTGACTCTCTACCAGTGACCCCACTAAACAGGAGGAGAGAGGAGGCGGGCGAACTGCCTCCTCCTCCCCCCCATCCGTCTGCGACGGATCGGGACATAAAGGGGATCGACATCTCTGGCCCTATCTGGGCCCAAGCTACCGATAGGTCAGTGCTGCAGAGTGAGGAACCTCTTGACAATGCGTGTCGTGTCCAGGAGTACTGCCTTCTGAATCTGACCCTAGGAGACCACCGCCTGCCACAATCTCTCACTGCCGAGCATGGCGTCTACCACGCTCGGCAGAGACAGATCTCCGCCTATGATCGCTGAAAGCGTGTGCCGTTGAGGGCCCCATGCGGCACACACCTTCAGCGTGTGGAGCGTCGTATCTTTCAGCGCAACAAATCAACTTTCGCAGTTCGTTTTGTATAGACAACGTAAACTCGGAGAAATGAGTTATATCATCATAGCATTATCTTATAAACTGTAGCAGGCAGGCAGCCCAACTACAGTTGTAAATTAAGAAAGTAATTGTCATTTCCTCGTAGTTTACGACCTAAGTTAAGTCCTGGGTGGTACTCATTTATCGCCATTCATATCGCTCGTGCGGCGTGCGATGTGCATATCGTTCTAGAGTCACTAGGTCACACAGATTGTGTTTTCTCTACTTTTATCTACGCATGTTAGCTAATAAGATCCCGGTATTGTCATTACGGTCAAGATTAGTCAACAACCAATCAAAAAGGAATATTACATAAAATATAAAGTAAAGACCAATATCAATTCAGTATTCCCAGTGTAAGTCCTTTATTTCAGGTAAAATTACTTTAATACAGGAAAAATCTAATATAACGAATACAAACTAGATATAATGCGACTATAAACTAAAAGAAAAGCGTTCCAGACCAGCCTCCACTACCACGGTCTAAAACTCTAAACCTCAAAAGGCTCAAATAAGTATCTGCTGTCAAGGTTGCTATAATTGCGACTTTTAAAGTTTTTTGCTGATTCTGCCGCCGATGCACTAGCTTTTTTACAAATTCCCGAAAGGTAAGACGGCGCAAGGGTCTCCACAGAAGCCGTCCCGTCTTCCACGGAATAAACGTCACACCAACGAGTCTTTTAGTATCGTTGTGAGCTTGACCACTAGGCTCAAAAACACACAACTGTTAATGTTAGCCCGTAAAAGCTCGGCTATTGATGTTATTGGGTGTAGCATGGCTAGGTGTCATTTTTGCACTTCTAACGCATGATAAACCGTGGTGTACCAGCTGGTGGCACTAACACTGGCTTTCCGTATTGCTGTCTCTACGCAGAGATGAGACTAATCTCATTTAACTACACGTTCGCTCAGGTGCGCGTCCGCCTTTTAAGCAGGAGGTTCGATTCACGGCAAGAGAAACTTGTGTTTCTGGTTTTGGGTTTGATTCTGTGTGTGATATTAACGTTTCCGGCACCCACGATACAAGTCATTGAACTAAGTGTGTAATCGTTTTGTTAATTTTATTATTATTATATTTATTATATATATACAGAAAAACCTAAACCTAGTATGCCACCAACAACGGGGCAGGGCCCAAGCTACCGATAGGTCAGTGTAGCTGAGTGAGAAACCTCCGGACTATGCGTGCCGTGTCCAGGAGTACTGCCTTCTGAATCTGACCCTAGATCCAACCATTTAGCGAAAGCCTCTTCATGTGTTGTTCGAGGCTTTTCGCTATTAGCCCATTCGTCGAAACGAATATCGGGACAATGATCATCGAATCTACATCCCACATGGCGGTTACCTCGAAGGCCAAGTCAAGATACTTGCTGAGCTTGTCCTTCTTAGCCTTCAGGAGGTTTTCATTACGCGGGATAGTGGCGTCAATGAGCACTGCCCGCCGCTGCGACCGGTCGGTCAGCACGATCAGTATCAGGCTTATTATTATTATATCTGAAACTAACAACGATATTTTAAACGGTACCGGTTTTGCTAGTATTCAAGGATTTGTAAGATCAAGTTCAAAATAAAAAGTTTAGATAACTACAACAAAAAATATATGCTACAAATAGCCGAGTGAAATTCATGCAAAACAATATTTACCACGCTGTTTACAATAGATAGTCAGTTCATAACAATAAGTAGGTACCTAGGATCATTAACCTACTTTGACACAGCACAATAGGGAAACGTACTATCGCCACGGCCTGAGCCCTTTGACTCATCAGATAGTGTCAAATGAATCAAGCGGTCGGTGCCAAATTAGTAGTTAATGATTGCATGATTTCTCGGAAATTCAATGTAATTAAACGTCAGCAACAGCAGATCTATCACCTTGGACTTCTACTACTAAATGGCAATATCACCTTGGACTGCTACAACTCAAGAACAACAACAGATATGGTATATCTGTTGTTTGGATGATTAGTGCATTCAAAGGTCTTAGGTACTTTTTAGTCTGACCCAAAGTGGATAGATTCTCTTTGGGTTTTTGAAATATGGACCTAAGCAACTAGGTTTAAAATTTGTTTTATTTTTGCAGGAAATGAAACAACTTCTGGACGCGTCTAGCGAGGGCGTTATCTATTGGAGCTTCGGTTCAATGTCACGCATCGAGACGATTCCGCGCGACACGCTGTCTCAGATATTCGAGGTTATATCTCAATTGCCGCAGACATTTTTTGTGAAGATGGATCGCAAGCTGCTTTCGAGGAACCTTACTGTGCCAGATAATGTGTATACGATGGATTGGATACCGCAATATGCTACTTTATGTAAGTACCCAAATTGAACCCATATACATACAGGGAGCGAAATTGTTTCTTTCGAAGCTCATTCAAAAAGGACTTACCTATCTAACCATTAAGTACGGCATTCCTGTTTATTTCGTCTTTAGGCAGTCATTGAGATTGAGAAGTCTGGTGAAATCACTGTTATATTCAAATTTAAAATAAAATATACTGCACGGGACGGGACTTTAACCGGTATCTTGTACGCTGATGCTACGCCTTTAACTAATCCAAGCTCTCATCCATGTTCTCTACGCGTGATTTTTACTTCACTTGTTTTATGTTTCATTTGGATGCCACAAACTGGACGCATTTAGTTCGAACGAATTGGCGTGTGGGAATGCGGGCGCAGGCACCGCTGAATGGGAAGCGACCGCGCCCGCGTCCCCGCACGCCACCCGTTCGAGCCAGGTGCGTCCAGTGTGATGATATGGCCAACTAAATTAAGATTATTACTAAATTAAGACTTCTTATATAACATTATTATTACATTAGTGACGTTATGTTGGAATATTTTTCAGGTCATCCAAATGTAAAGATTTTCATAGCACACGGTGGTCTCCTCGGCACCCAAGAGGCGGTCGCCTGCGGAGTACCAATGTTGATGGTGCCACTTTACGCAGACCAAGCTCTAAATGCTAAAGCCATGTTCGATCGAGGTGTCGCCAGAATAATTCAACTCAAGGAGTCGGATAAATACGAGTGGAGAGACGCTCTTCACGATTTACTTAGGAATCCAAAGTAAGTTGAATTTAGTAGTATTTCCATCTTTGATCCACGAATTGTATGATCTGGGAGTCGTCAAGTCGAGAGTTAATAGATATCTTCTAGGCAAGCTTGCTATATCTTCGGCCGTATCATCACTTTCCATCAATTGAGATGGTGGTCAATTATTTGGATAGAGCAAAAAAAATTTAAATTTAGAAAGGAAAAATGAAACTTGGATTGGATTTTGTACCCGCGTGTCATACACTACTGAGCTACCCAAGCTCTGTTTCAATCGACGAAATCATAATGTCATTATTATTAACGTCTTATGATATGTGATCTACAGGATTAGTTTAAAACTACTACGGCGACGAGTCTACATTTTGCAGTTAGTTATACGTTGTTGGTGACGTCCACCTTAATGAATAATTATAAAACATAAACATAAAACGTAAACGATGACTTGTGTCGTGGGTGCCGGAAACATTCACATCACAATCACAACCAGAACCAGAAACACAAATATTCCATGGGGAGAAAACTTGTGTTCCCGCCGGAAATCGAACCCGATACCCCTGCCCTACCTGCTTAGAAAGCGAACTTAGCCAAGGGGCAGTATAAAAAAATATTATTATGAGCAAACGTGAATATTAAAAAAAGGATATTTTGATTGCTTGTAGCAAGGCTTGGGTAGCTCAGTGGTTAAAGGAATAGGGCAAAAAAAAACTAAGCTATATTTTTCAGTTCTAAATTTCGTTAATTTAATTAAATGAAACAAAAAATGTGATTGAGTAGACTTTGTTGAATTCTAAAATTAATTTGAGTTCCGGTAAAGGCTACATCGAACATAAGAAGAATAGACGAATATTAACCACCTAACGAACTTCCGGCAGCAATCCTCGAAATATACGCATATTGAATTGTTTTATGAATAGCTATGCAATTCCAGGTACAAAGAAAACTCGTTGAAATTAAGGAACATATTCCTGGACCGACCTATGAAACCGGTTGACACGGGAGTATACTGGATTGAATATGTACTACGACATAAAGGCGCGTCACACTTGCGCTCGCCAGCTTTAGACCTGTCACTTCCACAGAACTTGTTACTAGACATTGTAGCTCTAAGTATAGTCGCCACAGCTATGACCATTTTTATCCTTCACATACTGTTTCGATATCTATGCACGAGATGTATCAAATGGTGGCCTAAAGAAAAACTCATGTTTGAAAAGAGATTATTTAGGAAAAACGTTAGTTTCATACTATGCCTCTTATGGAGGTATAAGATGAAACCTAATTGACCAGTGCCTTCTTTAGAAGGAGTTAATTGTTGTATTATATTGTTTTACGTGTAAATAATTAAGTGTAAGATATGTTATAAGATAAAATATAAAAGTATGCAATTGTTATTTGTTTGACTGATGCGAAGCAAGTTCTAAGAATCAATATGCTATCTATAAGGATAATGGTTGTAAATTACGAGAAACTTTATTAAAATGAAACTGTATACAACTTAATTTAATGACTAATAAGTGTTGATCATAAATCAAACTCGTTATCTAGAAATAAAAATAAAACTGCCATCTATGGATGGCATGGATGTAGACACAACATATTTGTACGGCTCTTATTATCATCTTTTTTTTGCAATTTGCACTAGCATTCAATACAAATGAGAATAATGTTAGTAAATATGTGAGCTTGAAGCTGCCCATAAATAAATACATTTTATTTTTTACTTTATTTTGTTATTTCGTTTAAAGCTAATAATAAATCTTAAGAATTTCTTATGGTAAATAGGCAAGCATTTGACCACTATCTCACCCGATGGAAAATGACGACGCGGCCGAAGACACGCTTATTGAGACATGCTTGTCCCTGAAGATACCTATTCACTTTTGATTTGAATACTCCCAGATTGTAGCCCTCGGGGAACGATGATGCAGGCAATGTGTTCCACTCCTTTGCCGTGCGGATGATGAATGAGGCCATCACGTCTTAAGTAAATCATTGAAGACTTTTTGATACAATGTACAAAACAAGTTATTGAAGCACACAGTAAATTCAATGACTCTGCTTGGCTCTTAAAATATGTCAGTACAAAACGAGTTTTAAACAAAATCATTTGTAAATGAAATGGTTTTTATTACTGCAAAAGTATTATTACATAGCATTATATATGTCAAATACACGATATTATTAGGATTGTATAAGCAATATAGTACATAAATAAATAATACATTGCAAGCAAACTTACTTTCCTAAATGTCCATATTTATGAGTTTCCTCAGTAGGCAAAGCCTGTACCGAGGAATCCTGACTCTATGAGCTTTTAATTGTTCCTCTGCTAGTAGAACAACTTAACTATAGAATAATAATAATAACTATATATATTTGTTTTATATGAATATATAAAAGAGCTTCTTGTAAATGTGCTCCTATACAAAAAGCTATTTTGGCTTATTTCTCACATTAATTGCATTGTATTCAATTTATTTATCCTACTAATCCTACTAATATTATAAATCCGAAAGTTTGTTTGTAACTGAGTAAGTGTGTAAGTATGTTTGTTCCCTCTTCACACTTTAACGGCTGAACGGATTTGGATGAAATTTGGAATGTACACAGATAATACCTAGGATTAACACATAGGCTACTTTTTAACTTGATAATAGCGGGAGAAGCCGCGGGGCACGGCTAGTTGTAAATAAATTAATGCAGATAGAATTGGGCATAGGCTATTTGTATCCTGAATGTGCCCTGCAAATATTCTCACAATGGTGATGTTTGAGTTTTTCAACAAATTAAATCAAAATAATTACCAGTACAGCACAGGCTCTCCATAATCCAAGTCAAATCTGAAGTGTGAGAAGGCAAGAAGTTTCCCGTTGTTCTCTTTGGCAATGAGATACCAAGCATCGTTGTCTGTCATCTCTTCTACTTTGCGGTCCTTGTTCCAACCCCAGGCACAAGTTTCGTATCTGGAAATTATAGTTTTAATATTAAATACTTTACTCTAGCCTAAGTCTAAGTAAACTAACATAAAAAAGTTTAAGCATTTCAAGGTCTAGACTTCGGTCATACCAATGCTGACCAATTAAGCTGCTAGAGATACCCCAATTTACACACAAATACACAAATATTCACAATTATATCTAGTTTACGTTTGAGGATAGTGGCGACATTGCATTCTAGCCCCATTACAATGTAGATAGCAGATAATTTTGTTTCGGGATCATAATTAAATCCAGACAAATTTTCTTCCGAAAATACAATAACAAAAAACAAACGACAAACACATTCATACTCACAGCCCCACACTAAGTTCAATGACTTGTGTCGTGGGTTCCGTAACATTTACCTTTGGGATGGATCAGCAAAGTACCAGCTTGAAGCTCTTGAGTCAATCGACCGACGAGCAAAAATACTCTTTGGCGATGATAAGCTTATTGAGTCCAAATTGCAAAGTCTCGGTCACCGACGTAAGGTCACAAGCTTATCGGTATTCTATCAGTTACATTTCGGCGAATGTGAGCAGGAATTACACGAATTAATTCCCTCATGCCCATTTTATCATCTAACAACAAGACAAAATGGCAAACATCATCCATTTATGGTAGACATTCCTCCGGTTCGCTCAAAGCGTTTTGCTTCTACATTTGTCATCCGTACTGCGAAGGAGTGGAATTCATTGCCCACATCTCTGTTCCCTGAACGGTATAATCTGGGAGTCTTCAAGTCAAGAGTGAATAGGTATCTTCTAGGCAAGCGTGCTACATCTTTGGCCGCATCATCACTTTCCATCAGGTGAGATAGTGGTCAAATGCTTGCCTATCGAGTACAAAAAAATAAAAAATTTACATCACACACACAATCACAACTAGAACCTGAAACACAAATTTTCCTTGGAGAGAAAACTTATGTCATACTCAGTCGGTATTCAAACCCTCTCCTTAGGAGGAATGCCATCGACGAATGCCATTCAACTAAGCCAACAAGCAGCTTAAGAGATTTGCTGCTAAATTTGAACCAAGCTAGGACAGAAAGCCAGAATAGGATGCTGAATACTATCTTGCTATATTCCTCGCTTGAAATACTAGCCTCAAAGATATGAAGCTATTAGGAAACCATTTATGTATTAAGTGTATGGAATAAGTATCAATGCTTAGTTGTATTAAGTTTCTATGAACTTACTAAAACAGAAAGTAAATAAGATATACTAATCAAGTTGAAGATACTTACAAAACTTTCATATTCCTTTCCGTCAAGTCAATTGCCCACTGCAGAACAGTTTTATCCAGTTCAGTTACTTTTTGTATGTACATCTCTACTTCAATATCAAGATTCTGATAAATGAGCAGTTCTTTGCAAAACGAAGCCATGTCTTTAAGTTTGTTAGCTGAAGACACATGAGACATGCCATCAGCAATACGACGCTGCTCGAGTTTTCTGGCTTGACGCTTTTCTTTGTTTTTATTAACATTGCCCGCTGTTTTTTTCTGTAGACGTACAAATCTCGGTAATTATGAGTTGAATGCACTAAATAAATGAATCTTCAAAACTAATTGATACTTACGCCCATTTTATAAAAAATATAAGATGTATGTTAAAAGTTAAAGCGCAATATAAGAGTAGATATAAGAATTTAAATTTGGATAGAAAGCTGCTATTTGTGCGAAGCTGTAGCCGTGTAAGAAAATGCGAAAATTGTAAAATGCGCGGGGAAAATAACCAGAAAACAACAACAAACAATATTTGATTTGACAATTTTGACTTTTATTTGACAACAGAAAAATATAAATGCCTGCAATCAAAATCAATAATTTAAATAATTGCTGATATTAAGCATGTATGCCAACAATTTAATTTTTTAAGTCATTTACTTTTAAATTAATAAATAAAGGCAGTAATAGAATAGGAAAAATTAAGCATAATAAAGTTAGAAATTCTACTATTTTCCCCTAAGCGGCGACATTGAACGCTCGTTCGCATAGCCCTTCCACCATGAGCATATTATTCATGATATCCATTCATGGTTGCAAAAGTTAAATTTACAATAAAAGACTGCTTTTTAACCCACTTAAAAAAAAAGAGGAGGTTCTTAATTCGAGTGTATTTTTTTCTTATATGTACCTCATAACTTCTTTCGTTGTGAGCCGATTTTGATAACTATTTTTTTATTTGGTACATTCCATGTGATCCCATTAAAATTTGATCAAGATCTGACCACTAGTTCCTGTGTTATCGTCAATAATGCGTGTTTTATAGAATAAATCTGATCAAAGTTCCTATGATAAAGCGGTGAAGTTGGTTTTTTTTAAGCTTTGCTTGCGTTTAATTATTATTGTAAAGTGATAACTATGCGATAGAGATTTTCATGAAACATTTCATAGCGAGTTATATTGCATTACACAATCACTTGAAATATCGCGCTACACACCGCGACGCGATAACCAATTATCACTCCTGTGCTATTGTAATATAATGAAAAGCTCAGACCCTCTATCACATATCTCTGTTGCGAACGATTTCAATTTGAAAACGACAAAAATTTAAGGAATACGGTTCATTTCGGCAAAAATGAACCTTATTTCTTAGGAGTTTTGGCAATTTTGAATTGAAACCCATTGCATCTCAAATACGTAATAAGGGGTCTGAAATCAGAGATTTTTCTGTTCAACCAATTTATTATTTTTACCATGGCGGCGTATGACCACGAATGTTATCGCTCATCGAGCTCTTGGAGTGGAACGTAGTCATTCATTTAATGAAAATCTAAAAAAAACCGCGAGATTTTAAATATTCGAATTACGTCACAAAAATCTATATTTTGGTTTCACATGTTTTGAATACGAAAAATTGCTATTGAAATATAAGAAATAGTTATTGGAGTTTGTACTCTTAAAGAAAACTTGTATTAAGTCTCTGTTAAATGTTCTGGCTAGTTGCCAACATTTAAAGTCTGCATGATTTTTTGTAGCTGATGTGCTGTGGAACATTAGTGCACTTCATTTTCAGGTCTTCAGCGCGCGGTTATTTCACCAACATAAAGAACATGAAAACCGTACGTTTATCGCAGACAAATACTTTAATGCCCACTCTTGGTTTGGGCACATGGCAGGTAAGAATCATGTAGCAAATTGAGGGCTTTGGGTGTTTTAATAACCTTGTATAATACAAATTTGTAAATTCTTTTAGGCACCTTCAGACGTAATAGAAAGCACTGTGTATAAAGCTCTTGATTTAGGATACAGACACATCGATACAGCTTTCAATTACAATAACGAGGAAGCTATAGGCAATGCTATTAAAAAGTGGATATCTGACGAAAAGGGCAGCAGAAACGACTTGTTTATTACCACCAAGGTGTGTAAGTAAGAATTATTATATCTGATTTTAAGTAAAATATTTTATTGCCTTTATCATTAATTGTTCAACTTCAAAAAAGAGCCTATATTTAAATAAACAGTTATACACTCGTAAGTTATGTCCCACACTAAGTTAGATTAATTGTATCGTGTTTGCTGGAAAAATTTCACATCACTCGAACAATCATACCCAGAACCCACAAATTTCCCTAGAGAGAAAACTTGTGTTTCCACCGGCAACCGAACCCGATGCATGCTGCTTAGAAAGGGAACAATACTTATAGTTGTTACTGCATCTACAGTCAAACATTGTTACTAATAATAATTGTCTGTTGTAGTTACCTCATGTTGGCAACCGTGCCTCGGATGTGAGGAAGTTTGTTGCCCTCCAACTTGAACGCTTACAGCTAGACTATGTTGATTTATACTTAATACACGTGCCCTTCGGATTCGTCTGTGACTATGCGAAGCTTACGCCGCTAGTCAACAAACACGGGGAATATGAACTGGATACTAATACCAACCATGTTGAAACTTGGAGGGTATGTATTGCGAAATTGGAATACATAATATAGTAGGTGTCTGCCACGGACTTGTAAGAAATACAGATGTAACCTTATCCATTCATGGCTGAAGCATGCAAATGTCAGTGTGTGTGTGAATCTCACTGCAAAATTAGTATTGGCGCTGATTATTGGACCTTTGGTGTATTATGTATGACAGCTTGTAGAAGCTAAAGGCTTTGTCTGTTTTGTATGCGAGATTACATCCATCACAATATTTTCAAGAGACCAACTTTTTGGCTTTACCAAATAAATAAGAATTATGTAAATGGGATAAGTGCACAAAAATGTGATTCAATTCTACGATTAACACTTAGAATATTTGATTATTAATCTAGGGCCTAAAATCCCATTTCAATATAATACCAACATGTAAATTAATAATATTACTCAGTAACTACTGTGTTAATTATTGGGGCGGTGCAGACACACTTGTGTAGGTTAAATCAACTGTGATCTTGGCCCTCAGCCTTGACCTAAATATAATTTTAGGTAATGGAAGAATGCCAAAGGGAGGGTCTGATTCGAAACCTCGGGTTATCCAATTTTAACGAGCAACAGATCGAGGGAATATTGAAGGCGGTAACGTTTAAGCCGCAAGTTCTCCAGGTGGAGTTGCACGCATATTTCCAGCAGTTGGAGCTTCGGAAATTTTGCGCCCAACACGATATAGTGGTGACGGCGTACGCACCACTTGGCAGTCCTGGAGCTAAGGATCATTTCGTCAACAAATATAATTATAGGTAATTGTATTGCACGTTTATCTCTACACGGTGTAACTTGAGATACCTATCGATTTTACCCCCTGTATGTTCTGCGATATTCAGTCGTATAAAAGTTTTTTGGACTTTGCTAAAATTTTAGTCCAAATTAGATTTCAGCCTGAACTTCCATAAACAGCTAAAATATCAGGTCTGCGACTTTGCCTTTTTTTTAAAACAAGATCAGTAGTGGGTCTTTTGTACCCCTACACCAGTCAGTCTTAGATTTATAAAACTCCAAATATAAATCGAGAACTTACTTTAGCTTTCTATGATTGTAAAAAAATATTTCACATGCCTGTTATTTTTTCTACTACCTATCTTAAATTACTGGCTTTCATGAAGAATACACCCTGAAAATGTATAGTCTTAGTGCCAAAAATCCGAATTTATAAAGCCAAAAGCTACTTAATAAAGCTAATCATGCTAAATAAAATCTAAAAAAAAAATCTCGCTCTTGCACCGCTGTAGTTGGTTGATTAGGTACGCTTTACGTTCTCAACACAATCTGTAGTTATAGCAATGTTAGACGCGTTAGCAGAAGTAGTTCCAAAAACCTATAGAAGATTTCCAGGCGATACATAGTGAGAATTATTTTTTACTTTATAAAACTTCTTTTTCAGCCCTGACACTTTTCCTGATTTGCTCGGCCATCCTGATGTCCAGGAGATAGCGGCTAACCAAGCAAAGACGCCAGCACAAATTCTGTTGCATTACTTGGTGCAACAGAATATTGTCGTTATTCCAAAAAGCATAAGCGAACAAAGACTTAAGGTACCCATGCATAGTTAATTTGAAGACGTGAAAACGCCGTTATCGTATTCTAACGACGCGACGGACCTGAGCTTCCGGTGAATGTAACATTGTGATAATTCCATGGTTATAGGGGAACTGTCTCATGCTCGTCCGGCTTGCTACCCTGTATAGAATTACAATCTAAATCTACCAAATAAAATAAAATTAAATTGATTATCTTCAGCAAATTGATAATACAGTAACCAAGTTAAAACTATCGTGAGTATTACACATTATGTTTCAATGTCCTTCATATCCGGCTTAAAACACGTAAAAAATGTCGACTGACTTTGTAGTCAACTAGAAACTTAAAAAAATACGCGACCGATACATAATAATATATATTATTATAGCTTAGTGGGAAATATTTTATGAAGTTTGTAATGACATCCTATAGTCTCGCCTCGTCACAAGCGAATGATTTAGTGAGCGCGCAAGCAAGGCGAAGCTGATCTGTTGCCGAATTTGTGTGGCTGGGTCAAGCTCTAAACGATTAAAAAAGTTCACTAAACGGCTGTCTCCCTAATACGTAAAATACTGGAATTGATAAATCGCCATTAAATGTCGGCGTAATTATTATGAAAAAATAACGAATAAATCTAGAATTGACGTTTTATAAGAGAAACATTTCATTTTGGTTGTATTCTCAAAGTTTTATTCGTTAAAATTTACTCGAGTTTTTGTATATTTTAGGAAAACATGGATATTTACGACTTTGAACTGCCGGCCCCAGAAATGGATCGTCTGAAGAATTTGGACAAGGGTGAAAATGGTCGTATATTTAACTTTTTATTTTGGAAGGGTGTTCATAAGCACCCCGAATACCCATTCAAGTTGAGTACGATTCGAGCGTATGACGATGTCGAAATACTCGCGGAATAGCGACAAATATAATAATATCAACATTCTAGTCAATACTACCTCATTCATGATACAATTACTATAATGTCAAGTTAGTATTTTAACCAATGATGTAAGAATAAATATTTGGTACGGGATTTTGTATTTATCATGTACATTTTGATTGAGAGTTCGTCACGACCAATAACTGATGTACAGTGAGTCGAGTCTGGCAGTAGCGGCTCGTGCGCGAAAAACGAGTAAGGAAAATGGCAGATAATTAATGGTTTTAACGCGAACTTTCACATGAAAAATAGCGTTGTCGATTTTGTATTATTTTTCAACGCTTGCGATTTTTGAGTATATTATATAAAAAAAGGTTGAGTGCTTTAGTCTCTAGAGTCTAGGCAACTCATTCAAAGTTGAAAAACATGATTTGCGCTTTCGCTCCACAACCCAATGGTAATGGTATGTATGTACCTATCTGAAAATGGCTGTAGTAGTATGACGGGTAAAAATAAACTTCCCATCGTACTACTGGACCTGTTGGTAGTAACAGAGGAAGATTTAATTTCCCGTGTTACTACTGGTAGTAACACGGGCAATTAAGGCAAAAATTCTAGTTAGATTCTACTACTTTCCAAGGGCATGCATGATTTGACCATGACTTTTTATTTGACTTTTTTTCTTCATAAAAACTTTCTTCACTTCTTATTGACTTCACAAAAAAGGAGGAGGTACTCAAGTCGAATGTATTTTTTTTTATGTGTGTTACCTCATAACTTCTCTCCAGGTGAGCCAATTTCAAAATTAATTTTTTTGTTTGTGATGTTGCTTTCCAATTGGTCCCATTTAAATATGATCAAGATCTGATCAGTAGTTCTTGAAATATCTTCAATAATGCGTGATTTAGAGTACATCTAATCTGATCAAATTTCCGAAGATAAAGCGGTGAAGTCGGTTTTTTTTAACCTTTGCTTGCGTTTACTAAAGAAACCGGGCATATTTAAAAGTTACTAATTCTACTTCTAGTACAAAGTCAGCTAATATCTGCGCCAATCTAACCAAGATTATCTGTCAGATATAGTTTATCAAAGTCAAGTTGAAAAGTCATGGTCAACACCCATCACTTATAATATAGTATAACTATAATATAGTACTTTTCCCTCAAATCATGTACATGTTAAATAAATATCCGTTATCAAATATGAATTCTAATGATTGTGATGTTAGCTAATAAATTTATAATATATATCATAAATATATATATTAAAGATATCATAAATTCCTTTGCTTAGCATTACTTGGTCACGCAATAAATGAAACTCATTGAAATTTCGTTTACTAGAGCTTTGAGCTACTATTGTGATAATTTATTTCTAGCGAATGAATAAAATTCAAAGTGAGATTAACGCGTTTTATTTAAGAATTCAACCAACTTCGCTTAGAATTAAAACTTGCGAGGGTGAATGCAGTTTCAGCCACATTTCAATGAGTAATAAAAAAACTTGTGAAGTACTGTAACATTGTGAAATACAGTGAGCATGATAATCAAGAGAGTCTGTAGAGCATTTTCCTCTGTAGTCTGTGTTGCAACTCCCCTCGGCGTATCATCGTGTGTATAACTTTGAGGATGGCTCTCTCAGGATACTTCTGGCGCAGAAAGTCTTGTATGATGGTCTGTTCGGAGACTTGCGAGCCCACTGCGAACCTGCGCTTTAGCTGCTTCTCTATACGGGCAAGCATCTCGTGGTCTTCCTCGGTTGTGAAACCTTCTGCGCCTGGAAATAAAGATTTTGTTTCAACACTTACATCGCGATCTGTCTGCGAGACTAGACTAAAAAATTACACGATTTTTTCACGAAGGAATCATCGGTAGGTATGTGTTAATTCATTCAAACCAAAAAGGCATGCAATGTATTTTCCGCAGAAAGTATCTCATTACAGTTTCTACGCACCTACCAACTGTGGAATGCGCTCACGGTAAGCCACGTCCAATAAGTCTTATTGGTAAAAATGAATAGTTACCCACTTATATTTTATATTATATTTATACCTAGGATTAACACATAGGCTACTTTTTAACCTGATAATAGCGGGCGAAGCCGCGGGGTACGGCTAGTTTTTATATAAAAGGCGGTACGATTTTGTACGGATAGAAATAGAAGAATGTACTCTTGGCAAAGAAGCTTTTTTCAGATCCAGAAACCAGTACCAACCGGAACATTTTTGTCCAGAGACATTTTCATAAAGCTTCGAAATTAAAAGGAAATGAAGGGTTGTAAAAAAAAGCCTTAGTATTGTAAATGTCAATAGGCGGCAGTAACCACTAACAACAAAAAAAAAATTAACTTAATTGTTGTTGATAGGTATTTCATTTACAGGATCAGAAAAACCTCTTCTCTGTAGAATAGCCCTAGGAGCTAAAAAAATACTTTACTTTCTATTTCACTTTATTTAATTACTAGCTGACCCGCCCGGCGTTGCCCGGGATAACAAAAGCTTACGAATAAAAGCTTTCACACTCACAGCCCCACTCTAAAAGTACTATAAGTTGTGTCGTGGGGCCTTAAACAATAAATACCACACACACAACATTCACGTCATACCCAGAACCAGAAACATAAACTTCCCGCGGGGAAAAAACTTTTGTTAGTGTGTTCCTAGATTTGAGCCCGCTACTTTGAAGACGAACGCACACTCGTCTACGCCAGTGGTAGTTCAAAATTCAAAGATGCCCCACCGTGCGTCGCCCGTTTAAAAAATCTACACATAAACACTTCCACATTCACAGCCCCACATATCAGTGCCTTGTAACGTGGGGCCGTAAACATCCAAGATTTACAACATATTAAAAACCAGGAACACAAATTTCCGGTAGGGAGAAAACTTCTGTTAACACCGCGAATCGATCCCGCTGCTTTAAAGGCAAACACGCACCTATTTACGCGAGTAGATAGTTCAAAGTTCAAAAAATGACCCGCCCGGCGTCGCCCGGTTGAAAATATACAAATAAACACTTCCACATTCACAGCCCCACACTAAATCCAAAGACTTGTATCGGGGGGCCGTAAACATCCAAGATTCACAAAGCATTCACAACATACTCAAAACCAGGAACACTAATTTCCCGTGGAGAGAAATCTTTTAGGTAAATTACTACCGGGAACCGAACCCGCTGCTTTGAAGGTGAACGCGCACCCATCTACGCCAGCGAACAGATCAAAGTTCAGGAACAATCCGCCCGGCATCGGCCGGGTAGTAAATATTAAAAAACATACCTACCCATAAACGCTTTCACATTCACAACCCCACACCAAGTTCAATTACTTATGTAGTGGGGCTATAAACATCCAAGATTCACACAACATTCACAACATACTCAAAACCAGAAACACAAACTCCCGTGGGAAAACACCTGTGTTCCCACCGGGAATTAAACCCGCTGCTTTAAAGGCAAACTCCCACCTAACTACGCCAGCGGGCAGTTCAAAGTTCAATGATAAGCTATAACCGACTAAACAAAAAAAACAATATAAAACTCCTTCTTATGTAAGTCGGTTCAAAACATAGAAGTATGCCGGATTACGCAGTAACTGTTACATTCTGCGATCCACCGTTTTCATCCTCAAATAAACTTGACGATTTCTCTTAGACTATAGGTCCATATTATATGGAGTAAAGAGCAAATTGCATCTACGTGAACTACGTAAGCTGATGAAATAGGATTTTTTGATAAGGATTAATATTAAATACTAAAAAAAAGCCAACGAAATAGAAGCCGCTATTTTTTAATGTGCAGGAATTCGTAGTACGTGTCGATAAATTTCTGACCCGTCCCGTTCACGGGAGGGCTCCCGTGAAACTAATTTCACGATTTCTCATAGACTATTTATCCAAATCATATGCAGTAAAAAGCAAATTGTATCTACATGAACTACGTAAGACGATAAAATAGTTTATTTTGATAAGGATTAATACTGAATGTCTCAAAAAGCCAACTAAACACGGGCCGCTTTTTTTTCACATTTTTAACAAAGAAAAGTATTTTTTCTGAGCTATACATACATGTTAGATATATGCTGTCGCGGACTTTTTTGTAAAACTCATGAAGGCCAACATTTTTGCCATACATTGTATTCACCTATGTCTTACCGTTTAGTCAGCGTACGCCGATAAAGCGGAAAGTTAGCAAATTTTTCTCCGACTTGTCTTACGAATATTATTATTTCGAACTGATAACTAAGTTCTATCCCGACAAAACATAGCCTATGACACTCAGTGATAGTGTAGCTATCTATTAGTGAAAGAATTTTTGGAATCGGATCAGTAGTTTCAGAGATTACCTTTTACATACAAACAAACAAACAAACAAACAAACAAACAAACTTTACCTCTTTATAATATTAGTATAGACTAGTATAGATTAGAATCAGAAAAACCCACTCTCTGTAGAATGGCCCTAGGAGCTAACAAAATACTTCACTTTCTATTTCACTTATTTTCATTATTAGGATCAGAAAAAGAGAGAGAGAGAGATACGATTAAACATAAGGTAACCATTTCAAAAACTAAACATAGGTGCCAGCTCTCTAACTCGTGAGGAGTACATTCTGATCCTAATATTGAATTAGTTATCTGGAGTTTCGCCGCGAAAGTGAAAAAAATGGCGTTGATGATTTTGTATAATTTTCCATAACTTGTGATTCTTTGAGTGTTAATGTGTAATAATGGTGGATTATTAACCATTAAAACTTAGTAAACGTGCATAAGTAAAGGAAAATCATACAAAGTTGAAAAACCGTGATTTTTGCCTTCACTCTAAAACTCCAACAGAAGTTCTAAGTAAAATATCTACCACTTTACTCGGGCATGACTTGACCATGACTAGATCTGATTCTTTTACTTGACTTAGACTTGTGACTAGGACTTTTAACACGAAATACACTTGAAATATATTATTACTAATCTACGGGCCAATTGCCTATATTTCCTAAAACTAAACTAAAACTATATACAGCAAAGAGCCAAGTTACCTACAAGCCATCGAGCCTATAGGTAACTCAAGTGCTCAAGCCCACTACCAGTGGGTAGCGTTCCCATCATGCTGGCTGCATTGCCTCTCTGAATTGCAATGCTAATACGTTGAGCCAAATAAGTGCCAGCATTTTGGTCACGCGTCGCCTCAACCAGGCGCTCTGATAGAATTTTGAAAATAGAATGAGCTCCCGGTCCCCACGGACCCAGTGTCTCAACACCAAACGGCTCAAATATGTAACCACTGCCGAGGTTTCCATATTTTCGCCGTTTGCGCTGCTCTGCCGAAGTTGCCGCGACGCCAACCCCATTCTGTGATTCAGGAAGATGTGACGGAGCTAAAGTATCGACACAAGTTGCATCCCACACTAAAGGCCGTCCCATCTTCCATGGAATTAAAGTCATTCCGTCAGGTCTTTTACCATCGTCACGCATCAGACCATTCGGTTCGAGAATGGCTGGAACGTTGGCACTGGTAAAAGCCCGGCGGATGATATCGTTGAGGCTGGCTTGGCGGGAAATTCGGCCAGCACTTTTCTGGCACGAGAGGCCGTGGTGACCGAGCTGGTCAACAGCAGTACCACACTGACAGCTATGGGCAACATAGCACCTTGCACCCAAACGTAAGCATATAGCGAGACGGAAAGCAGATGGATCCATAAGAGTACTAGTATTAAGCGAGGGAATGGCCTGCAACCAAAGCCCTGACTCCCATACAGAAACTGCTAGAAGTCTAGCACGCTCTGTGACGCTAGGACACGTATCTAAAAGATGTTTCCGTGCTAGTTCACAGAGCGGCTGATCCCACAGTCTCTGTGAGGATAGCCTCACTGGGAGCCCGGTATTTGGGCATGCCATCTCCCAGGCGCTTGTGGCCTCAGTCTGGTTTGAAATTTCTAAAGAACCCAAACTATGTGAAAGTATTTTTTCGACTAATTTAGAAGTACCATGAACTGAGGACAAGAAAGCCGGTAACGCAACACTAGAAATTTTACGAATACCTAAGCCTCCTAGTCTTACAGGTAAAGAAGCTTGCGACCAAGCCCTATCATCTATGTCAATATTCAAAACCGATACAAGAGTATTCTTTACGATATTGTCCATGCTCTCGAGGAGCGCGCCATGTTTCCATAGCGGACAACATCTTAAAGAATACGTAAATTTTGGGACAAAAAGGCAAAATCTAATAATTGTAAAAGCCATATGAGTGTTAATTTTGAGCAATCGGTCGGAAGAATTTTTAAAATTTTGAATTTTTTCTTCTACAAAAGGTGAAATTGATTCATCTAATATCGGCGAACCTAAAAGGCGAAGTGAACACTTGTCGACTAGTTTTATATTGTAAGCCAATGAGTTAAATTTTTGTAAAACCGATAATTTGTCTGAACAGTTATCGCAAACAAAAAGTTCGCATTTTGAAAAATTTAGTTCAAGCCCAATCATTTTAAATTCATCTATTAGTAATTTTAGATCACTTAAGACAGTATTCACATCACCTCCCAGAGTTCCGTCATCCAAATACCAAACATTTAGTTTGGATTGGAGACGTTGAATTATCGGATTGACAGCTAAAGAAAAAATTGCTGGGCCGCACGAGTCACCCTGCTGACATCCAACGGAAGACAAAAGAACATCGTTTTTGTAAATTAATTTTGATGGTTTACCATAGCATTGCCAAATAAAATTACATAACTCTGGAATTTTATCTTTCACCTGGGTCAGAAGGGTGCCTCTATCAACAGAATTAAAAGCATTCTTAACATCCACCTTTAGCAACACCTCTCCACAATTTTGATTTAAAAATGTTCTAAGGGAATGGACAGCAGCCTCACATCCGCCCCGCGAACCAAAACCAAGCTGTATAGGCTGAAAAAGATTGCTTAAAGAAGCAAACATTTTCTTACAACCGATTTTAGCCGCGAGGCGGCGATATGTGGTGCCTACCGCTATAGGCCTGATGCCACCATCTTTTTTGTTTAGTGCGCATAAATTTGCGCCGTACAAAATATCTGTGACGTCATTATTGACTTGACCTGACAACATCAGGTTAACTAAAGCCGTAAGGTCTTTCAAAAGAGCCTCACCAATCTCGCCAGAACTAGCACATAAAAGATCTTTTAGAATTTGCGGTGTTAAGCCATCTAGGCCACCGGCAGACCCACCTTTAAAAGACATAACGGCCGCAGCAACATCCTGAGCGGTCGCCTCAACAGTGACGTCATTCTGTTGAGGTGGATCAGGTAAATGGAGATTTGTTGCCGCGGGTGGATGTTTGTCACGAAGTGACTGTATTATTACTTGACACTGGCTAAATGCACAAGACTGCGAAGTCAAAATTAAATAGTTATCTGAATGGCGTTACCAGCAAGACTGCCTGTCATGGCCGCATCAAGTGTGGACACTTGGAACAAACGCAGTGCTTCAGTGACGTGGGCCTCCGTTGCAAATGGCTGCAACTGCATCTTAGCCAGGGACTCGGAGATTCTCACTATCGCTTCTAGCTGCCTGAAATTAAAGACTTTTTTAAGTACTCCATTGAAAGATAAATGGTTAATTTGGCAGTTTTCGCAGTCATCGGTTTTTTTACATATAACTGTATTGGTATGTGTGGGCATTTAGCTTTTATGTCTGTTTTGTTACCATGGCATTTTAAGAATGATAACTACTCATTCTTAAAAACCAACTTCGTCATTTTGCATGTATGAATTCTGAGTAAGTTTATCTCTGATATGGTAGCGTTTGAACATGACTACTACTGTACATAAATATATATCACTTGTTGGTAAGTGATGATGTAGTCGAGGATGGTAAATACGCTAGATGACAGGTTCTCAAGGACAGCTCCTGGAATATTTCTCGTAGCTGATTAAAGGTTATTTTTTTACCCAGTTTTTGTTATTCAATTGAGTTGATATTTAATTTTTTGATAGTGAAAATCCGATGACGATACAATACAGTAATAGTGATTTGATCCGATGATGCAGATGGAAGGCAGACAACGAAACTTCGCATTTAACAACAATGGATTCATAACTTATGCTCCTGATTAACATTATAGTACTGAAACGTATTTTCAACATGATTGAAACGCAAGCTTAAAAAAACCGACTTCATCGTTTATATTACGGTTTTGGCTGGACCAATTTCGATAAAATTTATATGGAACCACCTCTGAAGTACTCTACCAAAAAACCAAAATCGATTCAGAAATGACGGAGTAATCGCGTAACATACATACAAAAAAAAAACATTTGATTAGAGAACCTTCTTTTTTGAAGTCGGTTGAAATACCTTAACCTTCATCTTGCACACAGAAATCATCTGTTGACGCTAGACTATTACTTATCTTTGTTTCGGTCGGTTTCAATTGTAAAACAACAGAACTACTAAGAAATAAGGTTAGGTAATAGGGCCACTTATTACATTCTTTGTTAGAAGCAGCGTTTCAATTAAGCATAAATGAACTTCAGTAGCGCGAGGATAAGCTGGTGAGCTTATAATCGCGCTGAAGCGTTACTAAACTTAATTTCTAAAACAGATCATACCTGACTGTAATGGGTATCGACAGCCGCTTGTCCACTTGTCGCTCGTGCTGCGAGGCGCCCGTCCTCATGAGCACGTATCTGGCACGCAGACGTTCCGCTGCCGAGGCCGAGAGGCGCGGGCCGCAGCGCGCGCGGCAGTAGGCGGAGTACCGTTTCAGTAGAGCGAGTGGAAGCTCGCCGGCGGCGGTCTCTCGCTCGGCGCTGTTGCCGCCCATGTGTACCGAGATTATGTGCTTGGCTAGGGTCTGGATGAACACAAATTATACTTTCATTTCTTACTAGTTGTGTCCGACAAAAAAGACGGCCAAATCGATTGAGTCGATTTCAAGAGATCCTTCGTATATGAGGCAATTGATTTTCAACCGATTTAAAAAAAGGTTTTCAATTCGACTGTATGTTTTTTTTTGTATGTTTGTTACGCGATATCTCCGCCAATTGTGAATCGATTTTGATTTTGATGTGTTTTTTGTTTGGTAGTACTTCAGAGGTGGTCCCATATACATTTTATCGAAATAGTAATAATTATCAAACCAAAACCAAAATATAAGCGGTGAAGTCGGTTTTTTTAAGCTTTGCTTGCGTTTAATTATCATTTGCTAGATGTTCAGGAAGGCTATTAATTAGAGGTGTGAATGTAGCTTGGTGCCTAGAGCTATTACCCTTATGTATTTACAGTCTACTGCAAATATGTTAACTTGCACTTGCAGACTCCAACATAGTATCTTCATAATATATAATAGTGTGTAATAGTTGAAATATCATCAAATCTTTATTTTTATTTAGGGTAGGCAAACATTTGACCACTATGTCACCTGATGGTAAGTGATGATGCGATCGATGATGGAGCATGTAGCTAGAAGATACCAGATTAAAACTATCTGAAAACACAGACTCGGGCAAGGAATTCCACTCTTTAGCAGCATGCATGATGAATGTAGAAGAAGATATAACTAATGCTTATGTCGATCATAAATCAGTAGTCACAATACAATAACTCTTTATTGATACCAAAAGATATACATATACTATGACTAAATATGTTATATGATTCTGTAAATGTAAGTGATACTCACAATATCCCTGTTCTGATCGTGCTCATCCTTGACGATGAATATCATGTCGAATCTCGACAGGATGGTAGGCATAAAGTCTATGTTATCGTCAGCCTTAGTGTCGTCCCACCGACCGAACACAGAGTTTGCGGCCGCGAGCACAGAGCAGCGCGAATTCAGTGTCGTGGTGATGCCGGCCTAAAATTACAAACAAGATTTATGTAAGTAGGTTTTCTTTATTTGGTTTACCAACAGTAGATACACAAATACTTTCATAATTTTTAAACTTAACAATAATATCTATGAGGACAACCAATTATAGGTAAACACAGCATGCAGTACTTTAAATTATACAAATAATAATAACACATACACGGTGACCATATATACAGTTAATGAATACCTTAAAGTTTGTGTAAATTAAAATTGTAAATCAAAAAATTATAATAAATTATAGTAAGCCCAAGTTGTATCTATTAAAAAGAATAATTTATTGTATAAGAGATAATCAGTAGACCCACTAAAGCCCAAAAGCATCTGACGGATCTTGGGAAGACTGTAATGATGCAGGTTGATTTTGTCATAAAAATTTTAAACTTTGCACAAGCGGCGTACAGATGAATTAACGCCAAGAACACCACTATTTTTCAACCGACTTCAAAAGAGGAGGTTCTCAATTCGACTGTTTTTTTTTTGTATGTATGTTACGCGATATTATATTATATCACCAATTATGAATCGACTTTGATGTTTTTTTTTTAGTTTGGTAGAATATACTTCAGAGGTGGTCCCATATAAATTTTACCGAATCGACTTCACAAAAAAGAGGAGGTACTCAAATCGACTGTATTTTTTTTTTGTTTTTATGTTGTTACCTCATAACTTCGTTTTACGTGAACTGATTTTGAAATTATTTTATTTGTTTGAAAGATTTTACTTTCCTATTGGTCCCATTTAAATTTGATTAAGAACTGATCGGTAGTTCTTCAATAATGCGTGTTTAGTACATCTAATCTGATCAAAGTTCCGAAGATAAAGCGGTGAAGTCGGTTTTTTTTTAGCTTTGCTTGCGTTTTAATGATTTAAGAATGATAAAACATTGAGTGTTTGCAGGAGTACCTACCTTGGCGATGGAGATGGTCTGCTGCTCCATGGCCTCGTGTATAGCGACGCGGTCGTCCTCGCGCATCTTGTCGAACTCGTCGATGCACACCACGCCGCCGTCTGCGAGCACCATCGCGCCACCCTCCATCACGAAGTTACGCTAAACATTATTCATTAAAATAGTTTCACCGCGAAACTAAAAAAAAAAACCGGCCAAGTACGAGTCGGACTCGCGCACGAAGGGTTCCGTACCAT
This sequence comes from Lomographa bimaculata, assembly GCA_948107665.1. Taxonomy (NCBI): domain Eukaryota; kingdom Metazoa; phylum Arthropoda; class Insecta; order Lepidoptera; family Geometridae; genus Lomographa; species Lomographa bimaculata. The sequence goes on from OX403603.1 coordinate 9,915,585, forward strand.
CATCTATAAAAAATCAATAGTAAGTAGCAGTGTCACTTATCAGTTTATCTGCTTGTCCGATGATAGAACGATTCCAAAACTCCAATAGAAGTTCTAGTAAAGTTTCTACCACTTCACTAGGTCATGAATTGGTTATGACTGAACCTTAACTCTTTTACTTGACTTTGACTTGTGACTAGGACTTATTATTCAATAAACAGTTTGTTGTGAACTTCGAGATTAATATAAACGCTTTCACACTCACACCCCCAAACTAAGTATGTCTTGTGTTGGGAATCACAACTAGAACAAGAAACACAAATTTTCCTTGGGGAAGAAACTTGTGTTCCCGCCGGGAATCGAACCCGATACCCCTTCAAAGACGAACACTCACCCACCTAAGCCAGCAGGTAGTTATATATAAATAACTTATTAAGGTTTTACTCGCATGGCACGGTCAAAAAAGGTTTTACTTTTCTAATAGGTTATTATTGCTTTCGAGGTTTATTTTATCAAATCAAATAGCTTATTAATGTTTTTTCACACATTTATGCTGACCATTATCTCACCTTGTTCACACAGTCTCACATTGTTTGCTGAGGTTTTTTTATTGTTTTTATTGTGGATATACTATCTCACCTGATGGTAAGTGACGATGCGTTCGACGATGGAACATGTATGTCTAGAAATACCTCTTAACGCATGACTTGAAGACTCCTATTATATTTATTGCGAAATATAGACTGGTTAGGTACCATCCTCAACCACCACTTACCAGCTTGCTAAGCTTAGAAAGGAAGCTTAATTTCAAGGATAACTACCGTAACACTGTTTGGAGTAGAAGAAAAAGGAAATAATGATATACTTACACTACCCGGATCCCTGATAACAGAAGCTGTGAGGCCGGCGGCACTCGACCCCTTCCCCGACGTGTAGACACCTATAGGCGCTACTTTCTCCACAAACTTCAGCAGCTGGGACTTAGCGGTACCCGGGTCGCCGAGTAGGAGAATGTTGATGTCTCCACGACGGGTCAAACCATCGGGCAAGCGTTTGCGCGAACCTATACAGATATAAGAAAAGATTTATTTAAGACCGTGCCCTGCGGCTTTGCACGCTATTATCAAGTTAAAAAGAAGCCTGTCTTAATCCTAGATATAAGCTATGCACATTCCAAATTTCATCCAAATCCGTGCAGCCGTTAAAGCATGAAGAGGAAACAAACATACTTACACAATTGCACACTTACACACAAACTTTAGGAGTTATAATATTAGTAGGATATGTTATATTTATTGACTGAAAAGTAATAATATTTACTTATAAGTTGCTGAATCGTCGGGTAATTCGACTATCTCGCAATATTTCTACTCCGTTTGTTAACTCTAAAAATAGTTTTAAGAAAATTAAAAGAAAAATGTAACAATTGAACCTAAAAATAAGATTCTAAACGAGGTACCAAATTAAATTATTATTTTTCACTTTAAATATTTAGCTCTGGTAGTGATTAATTATAAAAAATCTTAAGATGACGAATATAAGTAAAAATCTAATCGAACATTTCGATTTCTTACCTCCAAAGAGTAAGCAAGCGATGGCCTTCTTCATATCAACGGCTCCGAAAACACTGGGCGCGATGGACTTGCCGATCCTCTCGTATATGTCAGGCGCAGCTGCAAGTCTCCGGAACTGCTCCTCCTCATCCGCAGTGAAGGGGCGAAGCCCTCCCGTCACGCCTTCCTCAGCGGTAAGGCCGACGGCGCGGAGGTACGATGAACGCACCCCCACTGAGCCCTTGTCGCGATTTTCTCGCTAAAATACAGAAATATTTATAATATTATTTGTATTTCTGACATTGATCTACAAAAATATAAATAGATATTTTCTGATTTAAAATATCTCTCACTGGGAACTCTTTTCAACCGACTTCAAAAAAGGAGGTTCTCAATTCGAATGTCTGTTTTTTTGTATTTAATTTACATATCTCCGCCAATTATTAATCGATTTTGATTTTTTTTTGTTTGGTGGAGGTCAGATGTGGTCCCACATAAATTTTATTGAAATCGGTCAAGCCAAAACCGAAACAAGCAATATGAATACATAATTTCTAAGCTTACCCCAACTTTAGCTATCTTCTTAATAGAGTAGATGCCGAGCACTGTGACTCTCGCGCCCGGCGCCACTCGTTCGCACAAAACCCGTTCACAGTATACCGTCAAGTGACGCGGCATCTCACCTTGGGGGATGCTTTCTGGCGCTTCTTGCAGTTTTAGTACCTGTTACAAAATAGCTGTTACCAATAACAGAAGCAAAACAAAGTTAGGTTTAATCTTGCCTAAAATGTGTAACAGGTGTTTATGAACTGTCAAGAAATTCACTCAAGACTTGTTAGACTTAAGACAGTATGTTTATTTGATAGTTTATATGATAAACTGAATAATAATCTAAGTAAATATAATTACAAATATTGTATACCTGATAATCAATACATTTGCATTTATCTGGAATGATGAAGTAAGGATCTAACGGACATTTTGGACGACCAGCTTGCTCTCTGGAAATGAGAAAAAAAAATGTATATAATCAAACATACACGCTTTTACACTCTGAGCCCCACACAAGTTCGATGACTTGTGTCATGGGTGCTGGGATCAATCATATTCACCACCTAAAACCAGAAACACAATTTTTTGCCGGGTCTTAAACCTGTTCCCGCTGTTTAGAAGGCGAATGCGCACCGTACGAAGCCTAGTTCTCGTCATCATTGGCAATCCAAGAGTTTTAATACAAACAACAAACAAACGCATTCACACTCACAGCCCCACACTAAGTTCAAAGACTTGTATTGTGGGTGCTGGAAACATTCACATTACACACACATTTCACCCAGAACCAGAAGCACAAATATCCCTTGGGAAGGAATTGTGCTCCTGCCGGGAATCAAACCCAGGCCCCACGGCCAGCTGGGTCGTCAAATAAAATAAAACCTTAAGCTTCTGATGGTAAAATTATTTTTTATTACTTTATCTATTATCTTCCCTGTGTATACCTAGTTACTAATTAAATGCGTGGAAGGAATTTAGACAAAAAAACAATTTTCTACTAAAAAATATGCTACTGAATTTAGAAAAAGACTTACGTGCTACATTTTCTCGGCATAACATAGCCCTCGAGTCCAGGTTTGACATGTAGATTTGGGATGATGTTCCGGCATGATCTGCATTGAATTGATATTTTTGTGGCTTTCGCTTTTATTCCAGATGCTGATATCACAATGCCTGGTATTTTCACTAGTTGAGAAACTATTTCAGACTGAAAAAAAAAAACAACATTTTCACACCGTATAATCAAAGGAGAGAAATATGGTGGGAAGGAGTTACTATTTATTACTAAAGTAAAAACGCAAAAAAATATGCTTACACACTCAAAAAAAATATGCTTACCCCACACAAAAAAAATTTTGATGTGGATGCAGGAAACATTCAGATCACAACCACACACACAATCACACCGAGAACCAGAAGCACAAAATTTCCTTGGGGAGAAAATTTGTGTATGTGGTAATCAAACATGATACCCCTATTTAGAAGACGAATAAATACCCAATTATGCCAATTGGCACTTCAAAATCTATGAATCTGTGATACAGAACCTGTTGCCAGTTTCTCAGCCAAATTCTACTAGTTAATATAACAGTTATCTTACTTTAAGTTCTCTCAGGTTAGCCGCATGAGCATCTGATGATAGCAACACTTGAATGTCTTCCACTTTCTCCTCACCTTCTGGTCTTGGGGCTGTTAGCTCGTCTGCCAACTGGAAAACAACAATACAATACATATTATCGGTAATAAAGTACCTATACTGTTAAATAAATTCTTTCAAACATAAAAAAATTTAAGAAGATTGTCTTATTCAACTTTTTTTTGCATAAGTATGTGGATTTTATTATTTTTATCTAGATATTTTATAAGTTATTTTGTAGCTAGAAATAGACTTGTATTGACATCATTACTAAATGTAACTTTTATTATATTGCACTAGTTGTTCCCTGCGGCTTCAGCCATGTAAATTAAAGAAATATTTTTTATCAGATTGAATTGTGAATCTAAACCATTCTTGAACACACACAATTTTTGATGTGATAACATCTTATAAATCGATAAGCACCACTCTCATTGAACGGAATGTGACTCATTGTCACATTCCACCTGAACTGAGTGTGCAAGTGAGAGCGCAGAACAAACAATAGAGGATTGGCCTAAACTAGCGTATGCCATTTTCATCAATGTTTCCTTATGATGTTTTCATGTAAAATTATTGTCCATAAACCGACTTTACAGACAACTATTTTTTTTATCCAAATTGCTCCAGCTGGGTAGGAGAAGTTCAGTCACATACCTACACACATAATATTTATAATCTATGATACCTCCTTTGCTGCTTCTTCTAATATAGGCAAATGTTCAGTAGGTTTCTTGTACAGTTTCTCAGCTAGAACTTCATCAAAACTGGACAGATCTTCAATGTTCACTTCAACCCAGAACTGGCCTAAATTGTAATTTCTTTTCAGGGCATCTCTGTAATGTTCAACAATCAGACCATATTATTATCTACTAAAAAAAAAGTAACAGGCAATAAACAGCCTCAACAGGTGGCTAGAATTTAGAAGCATGATATTTTGCCCAGGAGTCAATTATTATAAAGTAGTTGAGTGCTAACAGTGTATTTTAGTAAATGTTATTTTTATAGGCTTATATGATGAAAGTTTGCAAGGAAGTTTGACATATATTAAGTTCCGATGGGAAATCATGTCGGGTAAACGGAATTAAATCTTACTTTCGATATGAAAACATAACAATATTTCCTTGACTATGACTACTACTCTAGTTATAGCCATAATATCCAAGATATAAGCAACAAAAACTAAATAATTAAATGATATCACAGAAAGCGGATGCTTTTTCATAATATCCTTCCAGTAGTTACACATGTCAAGTATATTAGATTACCTACCTGTATTTATAATTGAAGTTCCCTGTATGGAACTGCCTGATAAATTCCTTGAATTTCTTTTTCACCGCTTGGAGGTTAACTTGATCTTGTGATTCATTTTCCTCAACTCCAAAGTTATCAGAGAAAAAGACTCCCGGATCATCGAAGCCTTCCATAACTTATCGAAAACCGTATTTGCTTAATTCTTAGACTTGAAAAACTAGAGTTTTGTTTGAAGTTGTTGGACTGCCAGCTTCAACAACAATTTTTACATACGAATTACAATAGCACTACAACAAATGCAACACCTAGCATTAATTCGCGCGCAAATTTGACAGTGATAAAAAGTATGATTGACAGTGATGTGATAGAAGTAAATTATTTGACATTTTAAATCAATGACATTGAAATTAAAAAAAAATTACTTCCACGAAATTTTTAGGCAATGCTTAGGGCTTAGACAAGTCTCTAAATACAACAAGCCTATTATATTCCATTATATTCCATTCTGATTTTTTTAACATAGGTACATACTTACATAGCTTTTTAGATAATACACAACACCCCCGTATGGGCATTATCTTGGTAATTAATAAGGAAGGGAGCCGACTACCGAGGCCCCCGCCCTCGTCTAATATTTCATGGTTTAACCGCGTTCCCTCTTCCCTGACTGGCGGTTATTTTTTAATCTAAATTCAAATTATTTTTAGTTTTTATTTGGGGGTATAGTTGTCATGTTGCTATAGCAACGTTGACAATTGACGTTGTTTACAAATAATGCAGAAAGTTGTTAGGTAGTATAGTGAAAGTTTTAAATAATTACTGTTGATTGTGAATCCTTTTGATTTCCAAGCGGCGTACCAGTGTTATCAACGTTTATCAACTATGCAGGGCATAATTTTGCGAGGGAAGAGAACGTCTTTCTAAATAAAAGTTGCAGTCAAAATGGGTGATGTGAGTAGGAATAAAAATACTTATTGTACATAAATTATTTTTGCCATTTAGGACTGTATTTAGCCTGAGCCGGGGACTTCAAAAAATTTCGGTTAATTTCGTTAGTAATTTGGGCTAGGGCAAAGTCATAAATAGGTGCGACGACGAGCGGAGCGAGGAGGATGATTCGTGATCACAATAGTAATAGTATACCTATATAAAACTTTATAGAAGTAGGAGAATATTGAAAGATAAGCATTATTGTAAGATAAGTAGATAAGTCAGTATTATGTATTGACTAGACCAGCATGCTTCATCTTTAACTGTATCAATGCTTTCCATTAGATGAGAATGTGGTCAAACTCTTGCTTGGCCACCTTAAAAGTGAGACTACCTTAAATTTGCCTTAGTAACGACTTTAAGCCTAATTTGTGGCTCAAAACTTAGCGTTAAATTAATTTTAAATTTTCATTTTAAAAAAAACTTAAGTGGTTAATTCATTTTAAATTTCCGTTATAACACAAACTTGTCGGTTGCCTTGTTTTTAATAAATATCGCCATTATATATACTTCATTTAATTACATAATATTAACTACATTTATTTGTACATTTTAGAAAGATACTGATGTTGCCGACTCTCGCTTGGAGTTTATGAGTGAATACCTCATCAAGTCACTGAAGCAAAAACTTGATAAATGGAATAAGTTCATCACAGGAGATGAAAGAGTGAGATCTTAGTATAACTTTTTCTATTAACAGGATATTTACAACTGATATACCTAGTGTGTATGTGACTAAACTCCTCCGACCAATATGAATAAAAAAAAATTGGCTGTAATTTTATGAATCTGGTAGTAGAGTCAATAATTTTCATGAGTGCCACTTGGGGCCTGTGTGAATGTTTATTCACAGGATTTTGATTCAAGAATGGTTAAGGTTCATAATTCAGATTAATAAATAATTTATTATTTTCTGTCTGCTAGGGAATCTGTAGAAATACAAATCAATTGCCACATATAAAATGAAAGCTCATCATTTGGAAATGACTCAACCTTTGTGGCAGATTTTTTATGTCGTGTTTGCAAATGTCAGCGACAATGAAACATTGCGGGGTGTAGCTAGTCAGTTTCATCTTAATAGCAAGGTAGCTTTTGACAACTGTTACTCACCTGTTGTTGTTAAGTGAAAATATGGTCAAGGGTGGCATGAGTAAGCATGTTTAGCAAATAACAAGAGTGTAGAAAACTATTTGATTTTCTATATAAATGTGGTGAACTAAGATTGTATTCTTGTAAGGATAAGTCATTCAAGCAAGAGCATTAGAAAAGACCCTAAAACAAAAAAATACAAGTATTCCAGTTATGTGGTGTATGTGCTTGCTATCAAGTATGGTTACATACTGGTCCTATTCCTGCTTTGCTTTGCTTATTGGATAATAATCTAGGGTTAGAGAAGAGGTGAACCTGCTGGGTAAGGCTAGTTTCTAATATTATCAGTCATTAACTAATTGTTTTTCTCTTCCACAGCATATACTTTTCAGGTTCTTCGAGACCTCTAAATATGAAATAATTGTGTTCCGTATGAACACTGCTGGGTTACTAACTTGTTCCCTAACATTTCCACCCATAAGTAGGGGTAAAACGGTATACTTCTTGAGAAATTATGATGAAAAAGTCACTCTTAGTAACTGTCGTCAGGTATGTGCATAAATAAAAAAATAAACCCTTTCGAACTCACAGCCCCACACTAAGTTCGATGACTTGTGTCGTGGTTGCCGAAAACATTCACATCACACACACAATCACTACCAGAACCAGAAACACAAATTTTCCTTGAGGATTAAACTTGTTTTCCCGCCGGGAATCGAACCCGTTATCCCTGCTTAGAAGGCGAACGCTCACCCGAATTTTTTTTTCTATGCAAAATAGGCAAGCATTTGACCACTATCTCACCTGATGGAAAGTTATAATGCAGCCGAAGATGTGACATGCTTGCCTAGAATATACCTATTCACTCTGTCTGGACTGTTTGAGGAATAAAAAGGCGTAGGCAATGAGTTCCACTCTCTTACTGTACGAAACACTTTGAGCAAACTGGAGGTATGTTGACCATAAATGGATGAAGTTTGTCTTGTTGTTAGATGGTAAAAAAGGGATGTTATATGTATAACATAAAACGCTTTAAAATTATCAAATTATATCTATTAAACATAACACTTCGATATTTACTTAGATCGGTTAGTCTGATGGTGTCAAGACACATTTACAGCAGCACGTGAATAACATAATAAAAATAATAACATAATAATTGTTTTAGGTAGTTCTATGGTTGTATCAAAAGTGTGGCTTTTCACTGTGGTATCAGCAGCCATTATATTTCAGGAACTTAGATGCTTGCTAGACGAGCATCCATGCTTTTTCTGCTAGATTTCTTTGTTGATTTAAAAATAATAGTATAATATCATAATGAGAAAAATTCTGATTCTTAATCATGTCTAACTGCAAGGTTTCAATATTAGTGAAATTTATGGAAAAGTATATTGTCCTGATTAACCACTATATGAGAGGCGTAGAGCAAATAATAAACTTCGAGAGGTGGTAGAGCATTTTGTGAGTTGCTCGCCTGGCTTGCTACCAAAGTAGCTTACCACCATCAAGTTGAAAGTCTGCCGCCAAGCCAAATACGGTGTTCCGGCAGCTATCCTTGAGAGCCTGCGTATTCCAGGTCTAGTGTGTTTACCAGCTTCGATCACATCGTCACTTACCATCAGGTGAGATAGTGGTCAAACACTAGCCTGTCACAAATAAAAAAAAAAAAAAAAAAACTTACATGCTTCAGATATTAACAGTTGGTGAATTGTCTGGTAATGTCCTGATGGACATTAGTGTTATGGCTGATGAAGTAATCGGGCCATTACTGTGTAACCCAGAGAATCAGAAAGGTTGGCCCAAGATTGTACAAACCGATATGAAGAGGCATGTCGACGAGTTAAGAAACTTGATGTATCAGGTTAGTTGATTAAATAAAAGATAAACGCGTTCACTCTCCACACAGGCCGACATTAAGTTCGATTACTTGTGACGTCAGAGTCCACGACCGTCAAGGAAAGCTGACGGTTCATTGATATCAAAAATGCTGACGTCACGAATCAGTCTAGATAAAAGTGCCCGTTTTACTATTTTGAATTTCCTATGCATTTTTATCACTTCATTCATGAAACAGTATACTTAGAATCTGTTATGCGGCTTAATAAATTGTTATTAGTACAGATAGTGAAGATAAATAAAACTTGCAGTTTTTTATACATTTGTCGTTAGATTCAAGCTTTATTGAGTTACTGTCTAACGCATTCATAGGGTTGTTAATGGTAGTCACAGCGCAACATTTTATGTAAGTAATAGCGTCCATTGAAACTATTATGACTAAAATAACATGGTTTTACAGCTGAAAGGGGAAATGTCCAGTCAAGTTATGTTACCGATGCCAGCAGGAGTAGAAAATATTTATCAGGCGGAAACTAGACTCAGAGAAAGGTAAGTAGGTACCTACCAACTTACATAAATTACTTACAAAATTTACAGACTGACAGATAGACAAAGAGACTGGTTAAGAAACTAAATAAAACTGCTTGTAAAAATGATCAAGCCAAAATGTTAGATCATACACGGGGGTCAAATTGATGCACAATGAACTCCTTCATTTCTTTTGAACCCGGGAATCACCTGAACCTTGAACCTGTATATGTATGCACTATATATTTAGCTCATAATATTTATTTACAGTGAAGGTGAAGATGTCGATCTCTACCTAAAGACGAACATTGAGGGTGCTATAATAAAATGGGCGCAGCAAGTTCACGACTTACTAAATGAAGATTCTTATATTGGTAACTATTTTGCAAGCTCTAAATTGCACAGGATAATCGTTGTACGATCTAATAATAATGTAACCCTATATTTTAAACGATCTTATATGTAGGTACATCTTAATTTACACACCATCTTTTATTTTCAGACGATCTTAAACATCTTAATTTTAACACGAACTTATACGTCATAATTTACTCCCGATCTTAAACATCTCTTGTTTTCAGACGATCTTTAACATCTGAATTTAAAGACAAACTTATACGTCTAAATTTTTACACAATCTTAATTTTTTTTATATTCAGACGATCTTAATAATCTTAATTTTAACACGAGTTTATATGTCTTAAGTTACAAACGATCTTAAACTTATAATAATAACCATGATAGTCAGTCATTCTAGGCGAAATGTGTTTACCATCCTCGACCACATCATAATTTGCCATTAGGTAAGATAAAGTGGTCAAACGTCAAGGCTAGCGTTTGATCGATTTATTTTTAAAACTATCTTATACATCTTAATTTACACATAATCTTACACATCTTAAGCTGATCTTCACACGATATTTTAGAGCTTAATCTTCACATTATATTATACAGCCTAATATTCACACCATAATAAGTAGTAGCCTAATCTTGACATGATTTTATTCAGTATAATTCGACCTGATGCGGTCTAATCTTCGCTCGATCTTATACGCCCTATAGTCGTTAATTCATTGAATTAGGTCTAGGAACGATCAATTATTACCAGTGGCTGCCATGGTAAATGTTTTAACCGTTAAGTTTTTTTTTCTGATATACTCTAAATTAAAGTACTCTGGTTTCCAGCATTCAAGCGAACTAAGTTCCCGCTACCGAGTTTCGACGTAGACTTTTACGCCCAACGGCTACGAAACCTCGAGGGAATCTACTCACAGCTACGCGACCCGCGCGTTAAGCGAATGGCGCATTACTTGGAAGACACCCGTAGCGTTTACTTGGCTTGCTTCAAGTCGATGCTCACAAACGTTGTTGCTGGTGAGTCTACATATAAAAAACAAATAATAAAGGAAGCTTTATAAGGCAAGCTCTTTCTACAAGCTTTTAAGGCGTGTCTGCCTACAGTTTGGTATCCCTTCATTACTTGTCTTAGTTACCTGTACAACTAACTGTCGAGATAATATCTATATACTATTATGCATGTAATATTTACATACATAATATAAATACTTAAACTTAACATTCCACCTTCTAAGCAGGGGGGTATCGGGTTCGATTCCTGGTGGAAACACAAGTCTTCTCCCCAAGGGAAAATTGTTTTTCTGGTTCCGGGCGAGATTGTGTCTGTGATGTGAATGTTTCCGGCACCCACAACACAAAGTCATCGAACTTAGCTTGGGGCTATGAGTGTGAAAGCGTTTGTTTATATCTCACATTATCTTTTTCAGCTATAGTGGAATGTCGCGACATCTACGTATACGAGAAGCCACTGATGTTCCACTTCGAGACATTTGAAGGGACTGACTTTATGGACTCCAAGCCGCTTATACGGCCGATGTTTCACTGCGTCGGATTGCTCTGGGGCAACTCTAGATACTATTGCAATGTGGAGAAACTTATACGTAGGCAAATTGCTCTTTTTTAGCTCACAATCGGACATTTTTATCGCAGCATCTGGCATATTTACCACAGGAACTGACGTATTTAGCTCACAATCGGACATTTTTAGCGCAGCATCTGGCATATTTAGCACAGGAACTGACGTATTTAGCTCACATCGGACATTTTTAGCGCAGCGTCTGGCATATTTAGCTCACAATCTGGCAAATTTAGCTCAATATCTGGCACCATGCGCAAAATCTGTAATATTTAGCACAGAATCTGACACATTGGCAAGATCCGACATATATTATTCATTACAGGATCTTTCATATTTAGCTAACAATCTGTCATGTTAACTTATCATCAGCCCACTTCGATCCTAGTACTCAGATTTGAGGACATTACAATGTGTTATGTGATACATTTCAGCGCTTCTCCGAGAATTATGCAACCTTGTGATAATGCAGTGCTCGAACTCTATCGACCCGCCCTCTATATTTCAAGGCGAGGCAGATGAGCAGCTCATTAAAATACGGAAGGCACTTAATTTGCTGAACCATTTCATGTGAGTATATTTGACCGGATGTCCTCATGTTATAATAGGGAATATGCACGCGATTTCAATATAGGTTAAGAATTATATTTTTAATACAATCACATTCCTCAAATTGGAACTAAATATTTTTTTTATTTATTCTCTATAGACAAGCATTTGACCACTATCTCACCTGTATCTTGTAAATTGGGAAAGTTGAAATCTGTAATAAAAGTGTCATTAATTATGAAAGCTTATTATAAAACTTATGACGACTATATTAATGACACGGATGCATGGAGGCAAATTGCGCAAGTGCTTTCTGGCGACTACGTAATATACCATCTCTCAAATTTAGGAATGTTTGAAAAAAAATAAAAAATGCGCCGTCGAGTTTCTTGCCAGGTTCTACTCGAGATGGTTGTAATTTTGCGAATAGAGTCTGAGTGCTTCTTTGGGGCCCATGTGAATAAACGATCTTGAATGATTGAATTTTGATTTTTTGTAGCTATGGAATCACACTTTTAACATTGTTTAAATGCTTTTTAATTAGCAATTTTAAATGAGTAATAGTAATTAACGAGTTTGCGGAAACAAATGACGTGAAAAGTTATATTTTTTACTTTATAAATAGTACACAAACATTACATACTTATGTAATTATGAATAATACGATATAAAAATAATGTATGCTTATGGATGACTTGGTTGTGTTTGTATCGGGAATTGTCTGGCACCCGCAATACAACTCTTCTAACAACTGCGGGGCTGCGACTGTGTAATTAATAAGCGTTTATATCAAGTCTTATCTTATTAGTGAAACGTACGAAATGAACCGCGACAAGGTGCCTTCATTCTTCCCGCCGAACGTGATGCCGGTGCGCTGGTCGTTCGACTTCAACCGCGTTTTTATGCGTTTCAACATATTCACAAAGCGGCTTCGTATGATCGAGACCATTCTTGAAGCCACCACAGAGATACTGAAACTGGAGAAGGTCGAGTTTTGCGGCCTCCGCGGGAAGACGCTCAGTACTGATTGTGCGAAAGTAAGTAGTTCCTTTAGACCTTTAGCCCGAAAGCTGCCTGATAATATAAAAACTATCGTATTCATTATTATTATTTAAACCGGCACTCACTCACATATTATTTTCAAAGAAAAATTTGATTAAGGTCGGATCTGTAGTTCCTGAAATATCGCCAATAATGCGTATTCTGTGGACTACATTGACGATGTTCTCGTTTTTAACCGACTTCAAAAGTTACCTCATAACTTCTTTCGTTGTGAGCCGATTTTGATGATAATTTTATTATTTGAAAGCTGGTGGTTTTTATGTGATCCCATTTAAATTTGATCAAGATCTGATCTAAGTTCTTGAAATATCGTCAATAATGCGTGTTTAGTACATCTAATCTGATCAAAATTCCGGAGATAAAGCGGTAAAGTCGGTTTTTTTGAGCTTTGCTTGCGTTTAATCACCTTGAGTGTACAGGTCGCGGCGCGCGCGTCACATTTCAAAACGCAACTGACGCTAGACGCGTACGCCGCGACCTGTAAACGTAGCTCCCAGAAGAAGGACATCTTGTTATACCTATGTCCGAACCTGGAAATAACGTCGCATGTAACTCAACTTTAATTTAAAGTTAATATGAAATGAATGGTTACTGCGAGTCAACCGTAACAAATAGAGATATGGCGTCGCAGAGTTTTCTTTATGATTTAAGAAGAGCTATTCAATTCTCCATCCATCATTTTAATGTATCTCTTAATTTTTATGCCTCTCGTTTTGCCTACGTAAGCCATTAAAATGTATTCTTCAACGATACGGTTGCAAAATATTGTTTTTTTTTTCTACTTACATAAAAACTTATCTATTCCACATTTTAGGTATTGGAGGACTACACATTTCAATATCAGGAACTGGGCAATATATCATATGACCCAGCTGATCCCGAGGACCAGTCTTTCTTGCCTGACTATGAAAAACACATGGCAGTTCTTGAAAGTGTAGATAGAAGACTGGCGTCTTTGTTCACTCAAGGACTTGATGAGTGTCACAACTTGCAGCATTTCTTTAAAGTGAGTACCTATAACATAAACTCACTCACTTTTTTAACTATTACTAAGTATAAATTAGCTACGATTTTACCGTTGTTCTTATATAAGACCTTACTGACTCAAGGAATAGAAGTGCCATAATATATAGTATGTTTGTTCTCTCTTCATGCCGCCGTAACGCCTGAACAGATTTGACTGAAATTCGAAATGTAGGTAGATAGTGCAAAGAGAAAGGGATATATGAGGCTTGAATCCACTAAAACCCCCCATGAGCAGTCCTCATGACAGGGCGGCCCGCGCCCGCATGCGGTAGAAGGTAGAAAGTGACCTCGAATTACACATTTTAACGCGTAATATATTATTATTTTATTTGAACAATCTAATCTATTTCCTTTATAACCGCTCTAGTAAAAAAGAGAACGTGAACGTGAAGTGACGTCTTATTACCTGTATAATTTGCTAGGATATCGTGCTGCATCGCCGATCGCATCGTGACTAAACATCAAGTTGGATAGTACTCAAATAAACGATGTCGATGCTACTAACCCTCAATGTTTTCAGTTTTTCCAAATTATCGGAGATTTATTCCACCGCCCTATAATAAAAGAAGAATTGAAGCCAAAATTGACGAGGTTACTAGATTTTATGCACAACAATTTGGACGCTGTAAAAGAAATATATGACGAGGAAATGGCTGTAAGTGAAATAAAATTAAAAATTACCACCACACATATACATTAAAACTGCCAAAAAGTATAGTTCTAGTAGAAGTTATCTGCTTATGTACCTAATGTTTTGAACATTTTAATCACAGTGGGAGAAATCTAGACAAATTGTTGTCTTTTCCATAGTTGGCCGTTTGTCTGACCGAATACAAAAAATAATTTGAGTGAGTGAAAGCGTTTGTTTATAGGTAGACCACGCGATATTTAGTTTGTCTTACTGAGATTGTGCGCTAAATCGAGGAGTGTAAAAAGAGTTATTCGCGCTCGACCGCGCTTGCTGACTTACTGACTGAATATAGAGTGGTGTAAAAAGAGTAAGACCGTTGAGTCAGCGCGCGGTAGCAGCAGAGATAAGTCGTTTGTCCCGTTAAGGCGGACACAATGGCATGCTCTAAGACAAAAAAAAACTGTCATTTTTTTATTTAACGCTATCACACTCTCAGCCCCACACTAGGTTCGATTACTTGTGTCGTGGGTGCCAGAAACGTTCAAATCTCGCACACAATCACAACCAAAAAGTAACACAATCAGAAACACAAATTTTCTGTGGAGAGAAAATTTGTGTTCTCGCCGGAAATCAAACCCGCTGCTTTGAAGGCGAACGCGCACCCAACTAAGCCAACGTCAGCTGTTCATTTGTATCGTAATCTAAATATATATAACTCAAAGGTGAAAAAAACTGACTGACATAGTGATCTATCAACGCACAGCCCAAACCACTGGACGGATCGGGCTGAAATTTGGCATGCAGGTAGATGTTATGACGTAGGCATCCGCTAAGAAAGGATTTTGATTAATTCTACCCCCAAGGGGATACCTATACCTAATTAATAATAATACTTCTTAACGCGAGCGAAGCCGCGGGCAAAAGCTAGTATGCTATATATATGGTAAAAAACATAAAGATTATTTTAATAAGCAATTCCGTGCAGAGGGATTTCGGGTGTTGTCAGATATATATAAAAAATGTAAAGCAAATAAGTCTTGACCCATGTTCTTCTTAACTTTGCTGCGTCATCTGGGCTTCGTTATGATGACAACCGGCAATGACGACGGACGAGTTAGCGTGCGATATTCAGCGCGGTGTAAAAGAGATCTTGAGTCTTACAGTCTGAATATCGCACACTAAATATCGGTTGTTCTAATAGGCCTTTTTTATGTTTATATTTCTTTAGAAAATAGGTAAAGGCCCCGAACGACCCATGGTGGATAATTACTTACCGCCGGTATCCGGCATGCTTTGGTGGATCTACAAACTGAGGAGAAGGATTGAGGATCCGATGGAAGATTTCATCGTTTTTGAGGATCCGTAAGTTTTCTGAAGTCGTTTTTAAAACTATTTTAAAGCGTCATTGTTCGCCGTTGCTTACTATAAAAATAGCTAGTTACTGCAAACATATTTATTTTACTTACTTTCATAGTATTATTCATATGGTATTTTACTATGGGAGAAGTCTGCTGATATTTAAACCATTTTTGTCTCACAAAAAAGAGCTATACAATCTATATATTTTTATGGCTTTAGTAATTTGTAAAATACCAGATACCTCTTGGGTCACCGTTCGCGTTCCAAACATTCACAAAACAAACAAACGCATTCACACTCACAGCCCCACACTAAGTTCAAAGACTTTTATCGTGGGTGCCGGAAACATTCACATTACACACACATTACACCCAGAACCAGAAGCACAAATATCCTTAGGGTAGGAATTTGTGCTCTTCCCAGGACCTACGGCGCAGAGGGCGGAGACCTGTCCACAAGGACAGGACCAGTCTTTCGTGGTACGGCTATTGCAAATTTTGTTTGATGATATTTTAAATAAATGTTAAAATATATTATTTATCTTCTCTTTTACGTGTCAAGTGTTAACTGGGGTTGGCGTGATGCCGTTATTTGCGGGACAGTGTAGTTCAAACAATGATTAGGTATACAACAACGGATTATATAGCATTTAGAAGAAAGTCTGCGAGAGTCTTAAGAACTCATCGAGCCAGGGTAAGAACAAGATTTAGGGTTTGAGAGCTTTCTGGTGTTGAACAAATAACCCTGTATATGTATAGGTATAAGGTATAACTGATTAATTTAATAAAATGATACGATACAAAAGTCATAGCAACTTACTGTTCGTTTTTACAGCATAACTGCAACTGAGTACGCACAGTACATGAAGCAGAAGCACAACGAAATGCTGGGCTTCCTGAACGCGCTGGAAGACCGCACATTTAAGACATGGTGCGCCACAGTCACGCCCACTTGCAAAGTGCACTTAGCTAAGAATCTCATCTATAGGGACCCGCCGTTTGTGAGGAACAATTTCAGCCCAGAGGTAACATTCCATTCTATATATAGCTTTTGGTTTGATGGCTAATTGAATTTAGGCCAGATCCGTATAGCTTGATATATATCATACATGCCTGACGCTATATGAGTGATAGGAAGCAGGTGCAAAACAGGTGTTCGAAATATATATGGGGAATATGCATTTTTATGAGCACGGGGCACAGCTGGTATAATAAACATAAACCTAAACGCATTCACACTCACAGCCCCATATTAAGTTCGATGACTTGTGTCGTGGGTGCTGGAAACATTCACATCACACACACAATCACAACCAGAACCAAAAACACAAATTTTCCTTGGGGAGAAAACTTGTGTTTCCGCCGGGAATCGAACCGGATTACTCTGCTTTGAAGGCGAACGCTCACCTTACTAAGCCAATGGGCAGATTAATATGTGTAATAGTCATTATGTATCTATAAAGAATTAAAAAATAAAAGTTGACTTATTTATACGTCATATGTATATTCCCTTTTGCCGCATCGCAAGATCATCATAGAGAATTGCTCGATCGAATTGGCAAATTTTTCCTTGTTGTGTTTGTAATTGTCAGGACATGGTTTGCATGGTAATAGCGTGGGGCGCAGCTAGTCACACTTATATTATAAATCTGAAAGTTTGTAAGTATAAATGTTTTCTCCTCCCCGCTGTATCGGCTGAACGGATTTGGATGATATTTGGAATATACATGAATAATAACTAGGCATAACATATATGCTACTTTTAAACTTGATAAACACGGGCGAAGCCGTGGGGCAAGGCTAGTTTTATATAAATCTGCCATGATCTGCGATAGTGACACTAAAGGAGAATTAATGGTGCCAATATTTAAAATTACCAATGCAATGATAAATGGATCGTAGTGCCATGCGCCGTGACGAAGCTCTAAGTCACGCAGTTGCACATACAGTTGTACAACTGCAAAAATACATTTGTTTTGTCTGCAGTAGTAGATTTAGTTAACCATACTTTTTTATTGTACACATTGAATAAAGAAATTCCTAACGTTTGGCAACAGCTGGTGATGTTGCTACGCGAAATACGCTACATGAAATATTTGGACAAGCAAGGCATTCCGCAAGACGGGTTGGACCTCTACGCACGCAATGAAAAATTACAGGTGAGTCAAGTTTAAGACACTATGCAAATTCGACGTTAGTAAGCCTATCGGTGTTCTATCGCTTATTGATCGAGTGAAGTGAGAACATAGAGAATGTTGACTTGGGTCGTTCAGCACTTTGTCCGTCCGTCCGTCCGTCCGTCCGTACGTCCGTCTGTCAGAGGCATCTAGCGTCTAAACCATATAAGCTAATGACTTCAAATTCTCATAGAATATGTTAAACTACAGCCCAAAGCCAGAAATGAAATTTAAAATTATATAAATGAAAATATTAAGGGGGCTCCCATACATGTAAGTGGGGAGCAAAATATTTATATTTAATTTTTATCTACCCTTGTGGGGTATCGTTGAAAACGGCTTGACAAGCATAGTACGAAATCGGTTTACGAAAAACCTACGTTGGAAAATAACGATTTGGTAGGCCACCAAAGTCACTGTTTTTAGACATATTTTGTCCCGACAATACTATCTCAAAAACGGCTCCACACTGAACGCTGAAATATACGTATCCTGTTTTCGAATTAGATAAAATGTATATGGAAACACCTCTGAAGTATAATCTACCAAACAAAAGAGATAAGAATCGGTCCACAAATGGGGGAGAAATCGGCGAACATACATAAAAAAGAAAAACATACAGTCGAACATAGAACCTTCTCCTTTTTTGAAATCGGTTAAAAACCTAAATATAGGCGGTAAAATCGGTTCTTTAAGCTTTGTTTGCGTTTCAATTATTGTAATTTAAATTCGTCAATTTATTGTAGGCATCTCTTCATAAATATTGTATGTTGTATGTAGTACGACATGAACCGCCTGAACCGCGCTGTCGCGTGGTACAACGAGATCCGCGAGGGCAGCCACGAGACTGAAGTGGCGCTGATCGAGAAGGAGATCTCCGCCATCGACACGTTGCTCGGCCGCGGCGTAGAGGAGCTCACCTGGAACGACGACTGTACGATTTTTTAAATATTAATCATAGCTTAACATAAACGATTCTACTCTCACACAAAGGAACATTTTATTAATAGGTTAACATACCTCCAGTCCAGTCGAAGCGTTTCGCTTCTACATTTATCATCCGTACTGCGAAGGAGTGGAACTCACTACCCACGTCTTTGTTCCCCGAACGGTATAATCTATAAGTCTTGCAAGTCAAGAGTGAATAGGTATCTTCTTGGCAAGCATACTACATCTTCGCCGCATCATCACTTTTCTTAAGGTGAGATAGTGGTCGAGTGATTGCCTTTCGAGCATAAAAAAAATACGTTTCACGTGTGACTGCGATACGCTCCTTATCTAATAATGTTTTTTTTTATTTCTTTCTGTTTTAAAAGCGTTGCAAGTGCTTATGTGGTACATAACGTGATTTGATTCTGAATCGTTACCCACAGTCACCGACTGGATGGCGGAAGTATACGCAGCAATCAACACGCTCCAAGAGCGAGTTCTCACCGCTCAGCAGAACGTGAAGCGGGGCCTTGCCAACATTGCCAAATGGGGCGACGTCCCTCTTCACAACCGCAAAGACAACCCCGACAAGGTGGAACTGCTCGCGGTCAAGGAAAGACACCCGAGGTTCTGCAAGCGCCGAGACAATATCCTGGAAAGCCATGCGGAGTTTGTGGAAATATTGCAAGAAAATTACAACCTGTTCTTTAATATTCAGGAAGACGAAGATGTAAGTTATTTTATCTACTAGTTGTTGTCTAGTTGTTTAAAAGATCTGTCACAGATATATGAAAAAAAAAATACTCCATCGATATTTAAAAAAAAAAATTAATAAAAATAATAGTTCTCTGAATTTGATTAGTTTTAAACCTTTTTTATATAATTTGACGCTTCATTTGCCGAGTGTGGGCCAGTTTGGTTCTTGATACAATTTTAATGTGACTACTATAATAAAAACTAACGCATATGTTGAACCATTTAATTAAAATTAAAACCGGAATTGGCGTGACTTACGTATGCGTTGTCGATTTTTAGAGACTATCGTTTCGGCTTTATTCGGAAGTATTTTTGTGTTATCAGCGAGCACTCGGCTCTTATGAGCGGAGCGTTCGCTGTCGAGTCAAACCTCTCACAAGTGATGATGTGGTTAAGGATGTTAAACATGCTACACATAGAAAGATTGGTGGTTCTCAAGGCTAGATGTTGGAACATTATATTTTAGTGATAATGGCTACATATTTTTCTACTTGAGAGTGGTGAACCGCGACTGTATTTCGGTACTGGGTAGCTAGCCAGGCAAGCATGAGGAAATGCCCTACAACCGCGGCAATCGGTTTACATACGCCAAAGATATTATAACGTGTTATCATACAAAAAAAGACATCATTAATGCTAAATTATAATCTAATACCTTTAAACGAGCAATTCTTGTATATATGTGTGTGTAAAATCAGGAAACGTCTTCAGCGATTTTTATGAAATTTTGTATGCCGTGTTCGGGTGCGATAAATGGATCAAGCTAGGTTTCAATTTTAGAAAAAGTCGTTTAATCCGTGTTTTCAGCCGAGCAAAGCTCGGTCATCTGTAATATAAATAGTGATGTACAGTCCAACACTAAACCAATGCGAATTCAATTCAAAATTGTATATTAACATGATTAGTGACAATATAACGTTTAATTGTAGACCTTAATGACAACGACACAAGAATACTCTAATTGCCAGATTTGCAAAAAAGTGTTATTTGACAAATTCTTAGTTCACTCAATCAGGAGTTTTAAGTTATAGTTAAATTACTTATTAGTCTGAATGCTAGTAAGGAATATATATGGTTTTTATGCTTTTAAAATATTTTTTATGTTAAAACGATGGCTAAAATAAAATTTAATTCAAGTTGCCTAATAAAAAAAAACCGTATCAAAATAAATAGTGCGAGCAGGTTCCAACAATTATATACGGGACCCTATTAACGTTCTTTGTATGAAATACAAAGGCCAATTCCGGTTGCCGCAAAGGAAAGAAAACGATTTGAAATACCCATGCATGGGAAGCTTGCAGAAATTTTTTTCTTTTTTCTTTTTTTGAATTTCCTATTTAAAAATCATTCTATATCTAAGGATTTTATAGATATAAAGGATATAAAGGATCTTATTTGTTCTCACAAAACTATCGTAAAATGCATTGTTAAATTTTATTTCGAAAGAAAGTTGTAACTTGATATTTCCTCGATCAGACATTTTCTTACTCCTTAATTGCACCTACTCTTCACAGGATATATCAGTCGATGAAGAATTTGAAGAAGTAGACGAAAGCACTCTCGATGACGAAGAGAAGGCGGCATATTATGCGCGACGGGCAGAGCTAATGGCGAGAAATGAACAGAAGCGTATAGAGAGAGAGGAAAGGGAACAAATCAAAGTAGAAGAACGTCGCATCAAGTTAGAAAGAAGAGAGGCTAGGAGGCTAAAGAGGGAAATCAAGGCGGCAGCTAAGGCAGAACGGCAGGCGCTAAGAGACGAGGGTATGTTGATCAAAGTCGGTATTGCGTTTTTACCCGACTGCGTGACAATGAAAGGGAAATGTGTTTATAAACCTATGCATGTACGTTTGTTCTTTTCTGGTGCACTAGAAACCAAACGCGTGGGATTTTGATTTTGTTACGTCATTCGATTTGTCTTTATCTTGTGAGTATTAAGACAGTAATCATAAATTGCGACAAACAGATGCCATCTATACTAATAATATTATAATGGGTAAAGTTTGCTTGTTTGTAAAAGGTAATCTATAAACTACTGATCTGATTCTAAAAATTCTTTCACCAATAGTTCGCTACACTATCGCTGAGTGTCATAGGCTATGTTTAACTGAGATAAAAGTTAGTTTTCAGTTCGATATATGTAATAATATTCGTAAGATAAGTCGGAGAAAAAATTGCTAACTGGACGCATTATCGGCGTACGCTGACTAAATAGTTAGACATAGGTGAATACAATGTATGGAACAAATGTTGGCCTTCGTGTGTTTTACAAAAAAGTCCGCGACAACATATATCGTAACATGTATATAGCTCATAAAAAAAAATAGCGGCTTCTGTCTTGTTGGCTTTTTGAGGCATTCAATCAAGAATCATATTAATCCTCATCAATTTCATCGTCTTGTTTCGTTGTCGTTCATGTAAAAACAATTTTCCGTTTACTGCATATAATTTGGATAAATAGTCTAGGAGAAATCGTAATATATGTTTTAGCCGCACTGAAACTAATTAGCGACGGGTCACAGATTAGTAATAGTTACGGCGTAATAGGGCACATTAGGCGCATAAGATCGAGTGCGTTTAAAAAAAAAAAAAATAGGGCTGACATAAGAATAAATGTCAGCTGGCGTAGTTGGGTGTACGGGGTCGCCTTCAATGTACCGGGTTCAATCCCCGTTGGGTATACACAAGTTTACTCCCTACGGGAAATTTGTGTTTCGGGTTCTGGGTTTTTGTGTGAATATTGTGTGTGATCATGTGATGTGAATGTTTACGGCCTCACAACACAAGTAATTGGACTTATTGTTAGGATGGGGATGGGGATGTGAATGTGAAAGCGTTTGAATATTTTTTATGTTGTTTAACCGGTTGTTGTTTAAAATTTTAAAAAATGACCCACACGCCGTCGCCCGGCGTGTGGGTCATTTTTTTACTGCTCCCTGGTATAATTGGGTGCACGTTTGCTTTCAAAGCAGTTGGTTCGATTCCCGCAGTGAACACAAGTTTTCTTCCCACAGGAAGTTTGTTTGTGTTTCCGGATTTGTGTGTGATGTGAATGTTTTGTGTGTGCGTACGGCCCCACAACACAAGTCATAGTACTTAGTGAGTGTGATAGCGTTTATGTGTATGTTTTTCTACCCGGGCGGGTCAGCTTTTATTGTATAAAATTTTAAAAATTAGATTGAGTAATGCGAGCTTTAGAGGAGAATAACCAAAAATTCGGACATACGAAATCAATGATAGTTGTAATTGGAATTTAATAAATAAATAAATAAATTTTGCCCAAGGTGAAACGGAGACGCTTTGCGCTGGCTCTGTCAATAATTTTCATTTTCAGAGTTGGGAAGTCATGTCATCCCGAACCATTAAAAAATATATATATTGCCTTTTTTAGGAAATCTGTGTGTCTTACTCCGTAGTGAACGCTGTGGAACCAAAGATAATTCACGAACGAAACGTTTGCGAGTTTTAAGGGTTCTTAACGCCATCTACCAAAGATAATGTGTAATACAATAGTTCTTAAATTGTTGGCTAGATGGCGTTACTTAACCTATGGCCCTCGAGATAGGAGACAAACCTTGTATGCACATCTACACCCTGTAGTAAAGTTATGTTTGTAATTATAACATTTATTTCAATGTGGAAAAGACACTCGCCTAATTGATTTTGAAAAATTTCAGGTCAGGATATAGAATCAGTTGAAGATGAAGAAATAATCGAAGACCCTGAGGAGTTGGCGGATATCGAAGCCGAAAAAATAGAGATGGAGCTGGAAGCATTTAGATCCGCGCGGTGGCCTGCTTACGTTAAATACGTTGATTCCCTTGTAAGTTGCTAAAGGCCTGGCCCAATTATCACTGTACCAGTCAAACACTACATAACCACCTAACTGCCGATACATTTTACTCCCTTAAGGAAACAAAGCTTTCTAGTCACTTGCTATTCCGTGCGCAAGTATTTTCAGTTGATGTTTGTGTTTTAAAAACTAATTTTAACGGACTGCCCGTTCCAATGTACGCTTTTTTACCCGATTGCGAAGGAAGGGTTGTGTTTTATACGTATCTTGTATGTATTTCCGTTTGTTTGTAAATTTCTATATTACCTCGTATCTTCCTAACGGCTGGATTGATTTTGACACTTAAGGTTTCGTAGATATTTCTCAAAAATCCGTATGTCCTCAGATAGGTGTTACAGAATAGCAGATTCTTGGTGCTAAATTGTAAGTCGTTAATGTATATTTTTTAACCAAACCTATTAAGCAGGGTATCAAAATGAAGAAAATTAATAGGAGATTACAAAATATGTATTAGTAATATGTTTAAACTTAATTCGGAATAATCAATGCATTCAAATGGCTGTATATGCCGTCGGATTTCCTGTTTTTTTTAGTGAAATGTTTTTTGAGCTTTGTACTTACGGTTTTGGAGTAATATGTGGGGTAATAATAACACGGGAGAAATAAAATCCCGTCCTAGTACTTGTAGTAAGACTTGGTAGTAGAGGTATGTTCTAGGCGTCGTCGATAGACTCCATATATAAGTTTGTATGGAACCTTCAGTGCGCGAGTGGTACTGTATGCTTTCTGTGAAATGATGTGTGATGTAAATGTTTTCGGCACCCTCGATACAAGTCTCTGAACTTAATGTGGGGCTGAGAGTGTGCGTTTCTTTAACCGACTTCAAAAAAGAAGGAGGTTCTCAATTCGGCTATGCCTTTTTGTATGTTTTTTACTCGAAAGTTTCAAATAAAATTATATTTTATTTGAAACTTTATTGTGTTAAGTTGGGAATGAAAATCTTGAAAAATGTTACATAGACTTTAGGATTTAGATATAGGAACATTTTTCAAAATCTAATCAAGGGATTCGGAGATAAATCGATGAAGTAAATAATATTGTTGGCGGTACACTACAGTGTGTATATTACAACAGTAATAATACTTTAATCTTTTCTAGATATTGTAGAATTTATTCTTCTGATGTCATCAAGTACCATAATATACAATAGTACATAGTTATTCGGCCTAGTAAGAAAATAAAATTAAAAGAAATTATCTGCATTTTCCGACAGTTAAAAGAAATAATCTGCATTTCATCGCCATAACTTTTAAACTAATGACGCCGGGGCTATGTTGATACGCGAGATGTGTCTTTTTTTATTGCGTTATAATTACCGTTTCTCGGTTACAGGTATCTAAACAAGTTATGAAAGCTGTGCAGTCGAGCTTAGACTTATTTGAGAAAAACACAAATTTAGAGAAGGGGCCACAAATAGCTTTCATGGAAATTGTTGTCGAGTTGCGAGATCCTGGTATGAAATTAAGTTCATAGTGTATAAGAGGATAATTTGACATATCGCTTACCATCACAGTTGCTACCTGTTTCTTATATATCTCATAAGTATAAATCGATGTATCAGAAAAAAAAATTGTAGTAATCTGTTTTGGCGGTAAATGTTTGAATGTTAGCTTCTCAATCGACTAACAAGATGGCGTTGTGCGGACATATATCAATTATACAGTATATTAGGCTTGTTGTTATTTTACAAGCTTTTATTTACTTGCGTTTCACCTGACCCCTCATCTGTCTGTCTGTAATCAAATCTTGCAAGAATGCAAGCTAAATTAGACCCACTTCCCGATGTCCGACTGGACTCAATTTTGGTGTACTTATGTATCTTCGATGCTAATACATTGATATGGTACCGTGAAGCTGCTATGAAGATGGAGACGGAAGATGCCAATAGGAACTCGAAAGCGTTTCGACTGCATAAAACTGTATACTGTAATGATAACAATCTTTCCTCCTAATTTTAAAAAATTAAATGTTTTCTCAGATGAAACTCACAGTAATTGTGGTATTTTGTTTCTTTTTTATCTATGATGCTATATTTTTTTCAGATATATTCTTCACTCCGTCACTAGAGCTGGACGACGAAGGGGGTCTGTTCGATACAATATGCGAAATGATGAAAGATATGTTTTTACAAACGACACTTTTCCCTAGGATTGATCCCTTGGTACCCATTGCTTCTTATGAAGGTAAAAAATATTAACAACTTTTATCTTATCGTTCCCTAGAATTCTATGAACTGCCCGTTGGCTTAGTTGAGTGGCGTTCGCCTTCTAAGCAGGCGTATCTGGTTCGATTCCCGGCGGGAACACAAGTTTTCTCCCCATGGAAATTTTGTGTTTCTGGGTCTGGTTGTGATTGTGTGTGTGATGTGAATGTTTCTGGCACCCACGACACAAGTACTCGAACTTATTATGGGGTTATGAGTGTGAAATCCTTTGTGTATGTTCTTCATGTCTTTTCACCTGAGCGACGCCGTGTCGGTCAGCTAATGAATGATAATCCTAATTCTAATCTTCGGTCGCATCAGGTGAGATAGCGGTCAAATATTTTCCTGTCGAGCATAAAAAAACTATTACAATTTGGTGAACAATAAGTGTTAATTATTCAATGTCTGTATTTCTGTTTTTAGATGATTTGATACCTGAGGAGGCCATGATTGACTTGTATCATGAGTTATGTAAGAGAACAATGAACAGTATCACCGATGTTCTGGCCTACGCTACGGTACGTTTGTATGAATTACAATGGCATTGTTGACGCGACACTACTGATATCAAGAAATGAATAATGAAAACACAAGCAAAATATAAAACAAACCGCCTTCATCAGATCAGAACCCTTAATCAAATTAAATAAATAAAATACGCATTATTGCGGATAACTCGAAAAACATGGGATGAATCAGCTATGAAGTAAAAAAAAATCATCAAAATCGGTTCACCTAGAAAAAAGTTATGGGATAACACATAAAAAAATATAGTCAGATTGGTAACCTACTATTTTTTTGTGAAGTCAGTTAAAAAAATATTAAGGAAGATTTATCTTTAAAAGAGCAAATATATTTAAAAGGACAACCTACTCGCTCTTATAAATTATATCCTACTTAAAGGGTTTGCTGGAAGAAGACTAGGTGAAGAGTTGAGCTCGCCTTTGTACATCTTTTGTTATGGCCTTATTGTAAAAAAATGTGATACACTAGAATTCTCTAAAAATACTAGGTAATTTGTACAAAAATGGTATGTTACTGTCGTAGACCTACGAGAAGTACTCGCCTCTGTGGCTGGAAGACCGGCAGGAAGTTCTACAAGCGTTCCTGAAGTATGGCCGCCACATCACGCCGGAGGAGTTCGACAAGTACAAATTCGAAAACGGCTGCGAGCCGCCGGAGGTCAAGCCAATGCTCGAACAGTATCAGAAAGAGGTACAATCTTAGTGTATCTTTACTACTTAAGTGCATTACTTCTACATTACATCAAAATGTTCAAAATTCTCGCTAGGCCAGCCTCAATGATATCTTTTGCCGGCTGTAGTAAGGGGATGATACCAAAATGTCTCCTAAAACGCATGACTTTGTAACCGCTTAAAAAAAAACTTTTTCTTAGAATATTCATAACTTTCTAAAATTTAAAAGGAAAAGAAATATCAAGACTCATGCAAATTACAACTATTATCAGTATTTTTGTACCTATTTTGTTCCGCTATTTTATATCAAAACACAGTGAAAATTATTTCATATACCTACATATATTTACTAGACGAATGATTTCTTTAGCGTGTTTTATTTATTTTTTGGGCGCGTTTTCATAAAATTTTGATAAAAATAAAAGATTGCCACGCGTAACCTTGCGTAACCGCCACGATATAGTGTACGCATTATGCACGTTATGTCCAAAAGTGTAAGGGGGATAATTCTCTATGGTTAAAAAAGGACGCAATGCGAGCAGCATTGACGTATATCTGCCTGATAGGATAGCGTATGACATCTGTCGTGTCACCAATACGAATTTCCATTTGGGAGTTAACCACCCTATTTGCTACATTGCATACGTTATTATTACAGATCGAAAAGTACAATGCAATGTACGACGAAGTCGCCGCTTTGCCGACCGAATATCTATGCAACGGTTGGCTGAAGCTCAACCTGAAGCGGTTAAATCACGCTGTCATGAATATTATTTGCAAGTGGAGCAACCTCTACAAGCAGAATTTGAAGGACCATGTTATGAAGAGGTAGGATAGGCTGACTATAATTGGCTCGTTTTGTACTGGTCAGGTCATACAAGTAAATAACAATATAATTGTACCTATGCATACTTGCTTAGCAGTAGTATTGTATCGATAATTCGCAGGTATAATTTACGCGGGTTATCACGTGTTCTATGAGTCATAGTAACCGTCATTGAGCACACTGATCACTGATTAGTTAAATAAAAGTGATAAGCAGTTGATGGATATTAATTACACTATTCCATTTCCTTTTTTCCTCGATGCTCATAGCAAAATGAAAAATGTACTATCTAACATGGAGGATATTAGGGTACACACTCAGACAACTGTTAATAATGTGATTTTGTTGAAAAATTATCTGAACAGTGACCCGTAAAAATATTCTCAACAAGTCACGCGAAAGTACTGCGCTTAGTTCTTGAGTAGGAGCTGATTGATGTAAAGAGGTGAAACCACGTCGCAATGGATGTGATCTGCAAATGGAACAACCTTTACATTACAAACAAGACTTAAAGGACTATGTCATACAGAGGTAGGATAGGCTGTATTTTTTTACAGATTTTCTTATACAACCCAGTCAAGCGAATAGATCTGTTTTTGTACGACGACTGGTTGGGATCGATATGATGCGATTCAAGTAATATCCGCACCATTGTGGATGTTCTTCTAAGGCTTATGGTAGGTACGACAAGAAGACTAAATAAGCATAGTCATTCAGACCCAGAGCATTCAACATCTAAGTCATCATAACAACACCCTTACTTGAGTATTACCGTGTGATATTATGCTTACTTAGATGTTGAATGCTCTCACTCTGAAATTATTGCGTCTATTTAACACCTCTTCTACTCGTAGTACCGTGAGCCTCAGGAGGATATTTTTTGCAAATGGATAAACATTTACTACTCCACTAGTTTCTTATATTCACTGTTGAACCTCGTAGCAATACTCGATAATTAATCCTAACATCTCAATACAAAGGTGATTAAATAGCTTAACATATCATTTATGGGCGGGAAGTCGCGTGACTCAGCTGGTTTCTTAATTACTTGTCTTCTTCACAGCCTCAACGACCTCGAGAACTTCATTAGCTACGCCTCGAAAGAACTATCAGTAGAGCTGGGTGAGGATGATTACGAGGGGCTTCTTCAAGTGATGAGAGTCCTAAACGAAGTGAAGGCCAAGCAGGACGCTGGCACCGACACCATGTTTGACCCCTTGCGGGACATCATCGATGTACTTAAGGAGTACGGTGTCGACTTCCCAGAGGAAGTTTATGAACAGGTATGTTAATATCGGTGTGGTGAATTATGCTAGATCATCAGTGAGAACTTCAGAGATTGTATTACTCGATTAAGTGTTATCTAATTAGTAGATTTTATAATAGCATTTGCTTAAATTATTAAAGGCAACGTTGTCATGATCGTCGCTCGTCGATAATATAATATAACCCATTCTTTAGTCATTTGAGAACTTTCATGAGTGTTTCTATTCAGGCCCACGTGAATATACAATGTTGAATTTGTAATTTGATTGAATTAGACGAAAAAGAGGGGTGTCTGTTTGTGGCATCGTAGCTCCCAAACGGCTGGACCGATTTTGATGCGGTATTTTTTTGTTTGATAGATGACTTGATCAAGAGTTCTTAGCTATGTTCGTGACAACCGGTACAGTCGTTTTCCACATATAGCGTCGGGGATATTTTTAAAATGTTGATTTTGCAATATAGTAACTATAACTCATAAATGTAAGTATTTTTTGTTTAACTCGGTTACTTAAAAGAACTAAACCATTTGAACTTGTGTAATGTTAATATATATCAGTGTAATATATAGTGAGAGTGCTGCAAAAGAACACATGAACAAAGTGTATTACCCTTAAATAGAGACAATAAGAAAAGTGTTAATGGACACATTCTTAGTTAAGCAATGTAGCAGTTTAAGTTAAAGTTAAATTAATGATTAGCCATAGTTTGGCTAGATTGTAATTATAATAGGGCACTTTGTAAGAAGTACTCTAGAAGTAAAAAAAAAAAAAAAAAAACTCGGTTTATAATATTTGTTATATATTTTCACGCTTACCTTGCGGCAGGAACCGACAGATGGTATACACCACTATTCCGTTCATACTTTGGTAAGGAATACAAAAAAAAGCATATACTGAGAAAGAAAGTGTAGAAACGTAAACTAATATGTTGTATTGTGTGTGTGATGTAAATTTTTCCGGCACCTACGATTCAAGTCTTTGAACTTAGTGTGGTACTGTTGAGGTGAATGCGTTTTAGTTGCAGTTATGCCTGATTTCTTAAAAAAATCCAAGTATGCCTACTTGGTGATGCCTACAGTCATTCTTCAAAGATTCAATTGAAATGTCAATCAATCAATTCAACTGATCTTTTCCTATAGCTGGACTTGCTGCCCGAGAAATGGCGAAACCTGGTGAAACAAGCTACAATAATAAAGAACGAAGTAGCGCCGCTGCAGGCTGCGCAAGCCGCGCTCATTGCCAAGCGAGTGGCTCTCATCAACCTCCGCCTCACTATGTACAGAGAACAGTTCAAGGATAAGGATGTATGCATGTTTTCATAAGAAAATCGGGGCTTTTATTTAGCCTTTCTTAAGTCGCGAGTGAATAGGTATCTTCTAGGCAAACATGCTCTATCGTCGACCGCATCGTCGCTTACCATCAGGTAAAATAGTGGTCAGTATCATGATTAAGAAAAACTGCCAATCGTCGAGATTATTCAAATAGTGTTATTTTAAAAAAGGAGTTTTTAGTGCGCAAGGCACGGTTTTCTCATAAAGAGATGTCGCGAAAGTTTAAAAATAAAAGAAGTATTCAACAAAATTCATGTTAGTAAGCGTAACGTTATGTAATTTCAACTATGATGGATGGTTTTGTAATTCTGGTATTTATTTATTTTTTGTTTTGAGCAGTATAGACAGTTGATAATTTACATACACAATTAAATAACCTATATTGTTGTAGATGTTCCTTGAAACATGCAAAGAGCCATACAGACAGATAGACAAGGTTCACCTCGAGCTACTAGGTTTTGAGAACATTGTGGACGGTCTGAAAAAGTCGTGTGCGCTGTTCGATATACAACCGCCCGATGAGAAGAACCTTAAGGCGTGTCGACGGGAAGTAAAGCTCGTCAAGGTCAGTGTTTAGCTAAAGTCGGTACAAACTTCGCAGAAATAAAGGGTTCGAGCTTTTAGGTTAGGTACTTACTTACCTATGTAATATGGATGTAGAGTAACTTTTTTTACACTCTAGTGCAGTGGTCGGCAATAGGACCCATGTCCGGACCGCGGAAGTTTGAAACTCGGTTCTACAAATGTTAAATTATACTGATACTAGCTGCGCCCCGCGGTTTTACCCGCGTAAATCCCGGACCCCATATTATATATACACATATATTACCCCATATGATTTAGCCATATTTCAGTAGTTTTTTTTTTACTTCACTTAATCCAGTTTACTAGCAATTTTACACATCTTGCAAAACATACGTGATATTTGCTGAAAAACCCCCATTCCCCGACGTGAGATTGGGTGAGGTTCGGCTCGACCCTCCCCTAAACGCCTCACGTATTTAATGGACGCCCCCTTAAAGGAAATAAAAAGCGTTTAGCTTTATTTATTTAGCCATACTTGAATGATTACTATAGAATCCGTAATTTTCTTTTCCAATAAACAAATGTATTTGTCGACATAGCCGATCCATATATAGCCCATGTTTTTTTTTTGCCCAGCTTTGTTGTTACTTTTTTGGAGAAAATAATATTGACTGTTCTGGTAGGACGTCGTAGTAGCACCGTTCGTAGTAAACAAAACTAACTAAAAATTATAAAAATATGACACAGCTTATACCCAGCATTAACACATAGGTAACTTTATAACTTAAATAAAGCGGGCGAAGCCGCAGGGCACGGCTAGTCAATTAATATATTATATTCAATTGTTTAAATGATGTTTCACAGCAACTTTGGGATTACTACTACCTCGTAATGGGCACCATAGAGTTCTGGAAGAAATCGCCTTGGAAGAAGATAGACGCGGACGGCATGGACCAGGAATGCAAACGGTTCACCAAAGATCTAAGACAACTTGATAAAGATATGAGAGTATGGTAAGTTTGTTGTAATATATAGATAGTATAATGTTTTATTAATGCAATTATGGGCATTTGTCGTCTTTTTAAAAAAAACTGGATAAAACCTCAATAGTGGATGTTAAATTAAAATTAAATTGTTAAAAATGTTTAGTACCGTTTATTCATAAATTCATTCCTTTAAACAAGCAACTAAAGCTTAAAAATAAACAATTTCACTGGTTCATCTTATTCGGAACCCTTGATCAGATTCAATAAATTAAATACGCATTATTGAGGATAACTCAAAAACTATTGGTCAGATCTTGATAAAATTTAGTTGGGACCACATGGGAATCACCAGCTTTCAAATAAAAAAAACATCAAATCGGTTCATGTAGAAAAAAGCTAAGTTGTGTGTTACATACGACCACTTAAAAATACCACCAGGGATTCAATAATTTTATTTTCAGGGAGCCATACATTGCCACGGAATCTACTATTAAGAATCTGATGACTTCGTTGCGAGCTGTAACAGACCTTCAGAATCCTGCTATCAAGGACCGACACTGGATCGAACTTATGATGGCAACAAAGGTACTTAATAATAATAATAATTATACAATTATTAATGACAGTACACTGAAGGTACTAAATATGAGTATGTCGAAACAGTTGTTCTCTTTACAAAGTTAATTAGGCTATGTGTATATATGGAGACTATAATTAAATGGATAGAGCTAAGTTACTAACTTAGCCTTGTGCGTCATTGATGAAACTGAGTTTATATCTCAATATATATATTCTCATCTACGCACGTTGTTGATACACGCTGTAAGTTAGTAGTAGTAGTTAGTACATGGCAGTACTACCACCACGGCCAAACAATATTTGTAAATTCTGTAGGTACCTACTAGAAATCACGCGCGGACTTGTAAGTTCACGTTATCTCATGCGATCATAGATTGAATATGCAAATGTCCGTGTGTGCGTGCATCTCGCTGCAAACTGTCACAGACAACTAAATAGTTACTGGTTTTAATGGCTTCAATTGTCGTACGTTCGGTCTATCTGTGTGCGTGTAGCTTGCGTTACGACAAGCGAAATTTGTATGACCTAGGTGCTTTACCAGTTTTGTATGAGGCTTTACGTCCTTATTTTTTATGTCCGTGCTATAGAATTATGTTATTTTGAGATAGTTTTAATTCGAATTATTTTTTTTCCTTTTCCATGTAGCAGTCAGTTCATACTCACCTCACATCTATCGAAACTAAGCACATCACACCGCAAATACCTAAACCATCAAGTCGGGTATCTTTCGAAGAAATATTGGAAGACTTCAAATCATTAGAAAATCTCGCTGCTACGATAGATATATTCCAAACATCCAATGGCGACAGTATTGTGGAAAAAGAATATAAAAAGTACCTACAGTTGCACGACTACAGGCGACCGAAGTTGCAAGATTACAGTCATAGGCATTACAGTGAGACCAAACCTAGAAAGTTAAACAGAACCTATTCTCTGCAAGAGATGAAAGAGAAAGGTTTGGAGTTAAAGCCCCTAGACAGAAGATTGTCGCAGCAAAAGTTTTCAGAGCACGCTTTACTTCTGTCAGAATTCATACTGTAGATAATGAGCATTTTCCATTGTAAATAGTGTACATGTTGTAATTATTCTCATCTAGACATTAGATTAAAATCAATGTAAGTATCACCCTTTTTTTATTTGTTTAGTTATGTTATTCGTGAACTGGCTACTGGCTTAGTTGGGTGCGCCTTTTAAGCGGCGGGTATCGTTATTATCGGGAAATTTTCTCTCCAAGGGGATCCAATTTGTGTTTTTGGTTCTGGGTGTGATTGTGTGTATAAAGTTAATGTTTTCGGTACCCACGACAAGAGTCATCGAACTTAGTGTGAAAGCATTTATGTTATGTTTATTTCTTTTTATTGATGTATTAAAATCTTTAATAAGAGCCGGTTAGTTATCTATAAAAAGCCGTAAATTCATGTTTACAAATTATATTTCTAGGTAAAGTTCCATATCGATGATGATACTACATTGGCTGATTTGTTGGCACTGAATCTACACAAGTATGAAGAGGAAGTGAAAACAATCGTCGACAAGTCCGTCAAAGAGGCTGCTATGG
The DNA here is from genome assembly GCA_948107665.1 of Lomographa bimaculata. Lineage (NCBI taxonomy): Eukaryota > Metazoa > Arthropoda > Insecta > Lepidoptera > Geometridae > Lomographa > Lomographa bimaculata. Next base: position 9,949,746 of record OX403603.1, read on the forward strand.
AAAAAACTCTCAAGTAAGCACTTGCAATGCATAGGTTACCACGAGTACACCATATTTGGCTTATCGTTAATGCCGAAAATGTCAGAATAATCCCTAAAAGATAATCACAAGATGGTGATGCAATCACTTTTATACTTCGATTAATCTTAATAAACTAAAGTTACATTTTAAATTGGATATGTTATACAAAATTATCGTTTTTTTTTTAAATTAAATATATATCTATGTATCAAGTCCAGCCGATTTTTTTTTATATGTTGGATAGGCAAACATTTGACCACTATCTCACATATCGAAGATGAAGCATGTTTACCCAGAAGATGCCTGTTCGCTCGTGAATAGAAAACAGATTTATTCGTTTTGTAACTGGATTTGCGCTCCACGAGCATTAAAAATATGCTTAAAAACTTATTTAATAATATTAAATATTTTTAATGATTGGTATTCGTTTTCAGGGAATTGGAGGTCACTTGGTCAATCATGGAGTTCGATTACCAGGTGCATGACAGAACTGGGATCAAACTGCCGAAAGCCAGTGAAGAGCTTGTCGAAACGCTTGAGGATAATCAGGTATTTTACAAATAACCATGTTTTCCATAGCAATAATTGTAAAGGCATAAATCAATAAATTGTGATAGCACAAATTCAGCATAGAGATAGAGTAGAACCATTTTAAATGTGAACGCACCTCCACCAAATTTGGCAAACCAAACGATTGAGTGTCAAACGTATGAAATTGTTTGTAGAGGGGCGTGCACATTTAGAATGGTTATATTCTAATAATTTGAGTGTGGATAGCTTGAAAAAAAAAATGTTTTTGTACTTAGAATCAAGTGCAAACCATGATGTCATCTAAGTTCATCGGATTCTACGAAACAGAAGTGACCGCCTGGCAGCATAAGTTGGGAACAGCAGACGCGGTGATCGCGCTGTGGTTCGAGGTGCAGAGGAAGTGGCAGTATTTGGAGAGTATCTTTGTTGGTTCGGACGATATCAGAGCGCAGCTTCCAGAAGATTCGAGGAGATTCGACTCCATAGATAAGACATTCAAGGTTTATAATATTTATGTTTTTATTGGGATTGTTAACGGTCTTCATAAACTAATTTCTGCAATCATTTTTACAAACATCGCTAATATAGTCCTTCTTACAACAAATTTGTATTAATTTATCAGGAGTTGCTAAAAGATATCGGCAATACCCCCAACGTGGTGAAAGCTACAAACAAGCCAGGCTTATTGGACGATTTGGAAGACCTAATGAAGGCGCTCAATCTTTGCGAGAAAGCGCTCAATGACTACTTGGAGACCAAGCGACTCGCCTATCCTCGGTTCTACTTCGTGTCTTCGGCAGATTTGCTCGGTAGGTTTGTAAAATATGGCAATAGTTCAAATAAGTTCTATAAAGTTGAACTGCCCGTTGGCTTAGTTTGCGCGTTCACCTTCTAAATAGGAAAGACTCCAGCTCTAGAATTAAACATGGCCTGCTAATAATATAAACACTGCACTATTTGCATGCCACGTTCATTAAAATCCGTGTACGTTCATTCAAATGTATACATTTGTTTGCAGATATTCTATCGAACGGCAACAATCCGCCGGCGGTGTCCCGCCACTTGCCGAAACTATACGACAACCTCGCGCAGCTCGTGTTTCCTAGAAAGGAAAGCAAGCAGGCCTTTGAGATGATATCCAAGGAAAACGAGGAGCACGTGCCTTTCAAGGCGCCCTGCTGCGACTGTTCTGGGAAGGTATAATAATTGGCTTCTCTTTAGGACTGTTGATGACTGTAATTTATGATGTGCTATGTGGCTTTTCCCACTTGCATGGTGTTAGTGATGATAAGAAATCGTGATAAAAGAAACTTACGCGGTTTAAATATTAGTGTGGTTTAATCAATCGTTTGAAGATTCATTTTTACGCACTAGCGACCGTGACTTTCGATGGCATCATCACCATCAGATCATTTCTAGACTCGGGCTTTTTCTCAAAGAGAGCTGGCCAAAGTCCGTTGTCCGATACTTTAGCTTTTGTAACTTGTATTTTTTTATCTTTGATAAACTGTTGATTGAACATACTTGCTCGCGGTGTTTTCCTTCACCGCTATTAGAGAAAAAAAAACATTTTGGGGTGATAAACTAGCATCGCATGAGCTGCCCCTGGGCCTAACTTGTTGATTCGATCGTTACAATATCTTCTGGCTGTAATAAGGATTCGATATATAAGATTTGCGAGTCGAGACAGCCAACAGTATTAGAATTTATTCTGTCATCCAGGTTGAAACATGGTTGAACCGTGTGACCGACTGTATGAGGTATACGCTACGTGACATATTCGAGCACAGCGTCAAGTCCTACGAAGACAAGTCACGAGACGAATGGGTGTTCGACTGGCCTGCGCAGCCAGCTCTGGTCGGAACTCAGATCTGGTGGACCACTGAGACCAATCAGGCATTTGAAAAACTGGAGGAAGGTTTGTTCAGACTAGCTCACAGCATAAGTACAGTACAAAGTAATAAATTTAGTTACTTTATGTTCGACAATAGTATAGATATTGGCAAACAACTTACAAATACGCAGTTGTCTATATTAATTGTCTTTGGTGGACTAACTGTGTGGGAAGATTTAAAAGGGCACTTGGATGATAAGCCAGTCAGATTTTCTGCGCAGTGTCCCAATGTGCCAACTTATCGGTTAGGTCTCATGAACTTTGCTGCTACCTTTACGCGATGCAGCCTTTTATTATTGACCTTGAGACCCCGAAACCAAGATCCACGATTAAAAGGAGGGGATCCTAGGACGCGCGAGGGCTCCATCACGCCTTTATTATGATTTCCTTCACAGGATACGAGAACGCTCTAAAAGACTATCAAAAAAAGCAGATCGCCCAACTAAATGCACTCATCGTTTTACTACTTGGCGACTTGACTGTTGGCGATCGACAGAAAATCATGACCATTTGTACGATCGACGTGCACTCGCGAGACGTGGTCGCCAAGCTAATTACGGCTAAAGTTGACAACTCCAACGCTTTCCAGTGGCAGAGTCAGTTGAGGTAAATACTCGCATCTTCTATGCATATTAATCTGCTATGGAGTCCGCCGACTCCATAGTATTTAATAGAGCAGGCGGGTTTATTATGGATTTTAATTTAGATTTTAGATGTTTATTACTAAACATTTGTTATGTTTATTTTTACTAAATTCATGCGTAATGTGTATATCTACGTCCTATAGTTCTACAGTATACGTTAGAAGTTTTTAAGCAGTTGGCCCGCCTCCTCTCTCCTCCTCTGTAGTGGGGTCACTGGTGGAGAGCCAGGGCACCTCCCTATCGGCTTGCACGGCCCCACACGTCTGGAAGGTGGCCTTGGTGAGCAAGGTCACCCCTCCATGGGCGCAGTGGCCCGGAGGAGTTTGCATCCGGACCTACCGCCGGGGCAAGATAGTGACTGCTAGCGCGACCCTATCTTGCCCCACCTCGGCGAGAGACTGCTCACGGAGGGTATTTAATGGGTTCGAGCCTACATATCCCTTTCCTTCATCCCTGGGAAGAAAAGGAAATGACAGGCATTATCCCCACCGAAAAAAATAAATAATTGCCCACTTGTTATTTTGAATAAATTGAATAATAAGATTTGCCTGTGCGCGTGGTAAATGATGATAAATTTCGTACAGTGAGTAAGATCTCGGATGTGACGATTTATTGGTGTTATTAGTTTATCATATCGGCCGGTGATTCAAAAACTTGGTATTCAATTATCGCTCCGGGCAAAATTATTTCTTCCTTATAATTATCCTTTATAAATCTGAAACGATGAGTATAAAGTAGATTTGTAAATTATCTAAAGAAGGGTCCGGTTTTTAGATGCCTTTTTTATATGTCATAAATTTTCAGGCACCGCTGGGATATGAAAATAAACAATTGCTTCGCCAATATTTGCGACGCCCAATTCCTCTACGATTATGAGTACTTAGGCAACACCCCTCGTCTCGTCATCACGCCCCTTACAGATCGATGCTACATCACGTTGACTCAGGTTTGTTAATTTGTCTTCGATTGAAGTCTTCGATTGAAGTCTTCGAATTATTTTGCTCAACATGTGACTGTTTTATTGCTAAATTGAAGATTGAAATTATGTTAATATTTTAAGGTAAAAGTGCTTTTAGGAAAACCTGCTGGTTTGTGTGTGACATTATATTTTCAAAATTCAAATAAAATTAAAAAGTGGACTCCATAGAGGGACTCATGAAAATTAATTACTCAAACTGCCAGATTCGTACTTTTACAGCTATCTGACAAGAATTACTACTTCATTCATTTTGACTACAAGCATAGTAGAAATATATAAGTAAGATGACTCGAGGCCCGTAGGAGATTCAAATGCCTACTCTAGCCGAATACGCAGGGTTGTCACTATCTCCGACTTTTAAAGGTACCTATAGGTAAAATGTATATTTTAACAAACCAACAAGTTAGGTACAATAAAATAGTATAAAATGTGGTGGTAAAATAGATACGATTTCATTTGCATATTAGCCGCCGATAGAGTAAAAAAAAAACTTGAAAAAAATATTGTTTTGCATATGTGAAAAGAAATCACGGTATTAGTACATATAACGAAGTAAAAAGGACTAATATAGCTAAGTAGGCTTCAATAAATCAATAATATTGGCCGTCGGTGACGATGACGCGAGTTCCATGATTTTTGTTCACCTAAAAAGTGCTCAACGCGCCTATAGAAGTTTTCACTTTAAAAACCTACATAAATTGAATAAACACGTAAAGTAGGTTACACTATAAGTAGGTATATGAACTTTACCTATCTGTTTACAAAATATAAACGCGCGCACGCAACTCAGAGATAAATGTAAGTGTAGTAATTCGTTTTTGTCTCAATAAACAAATTTAATTTAATTTAATTTAATTTAACTCAGCACGCGGCACGCGACATCCGTCTGCGCGGAAAGGCCCGTGGCGAATGGCTCGAATACGGCGAAATGTCGTCGACCGCGTCGAAGAGCGCGGGGGCGACCCCGGCTCGTGTCGTCTTCGCCGTTCTGTTTGTTGTCATAGTGTGCGTGCTGAGGCACGTGCGTACGGCCGTGCACACATACAAGCCGCGTTTGGTACCACTCTATGAAGACAACTTACTTATATATTTCTACTATGCTACAAGTAAAACTAATTTCTGATCATTAAAACCATATAATTAAAATTATATTTTTAATGATCGCCGTGGTTTCGTTTTTTTTTTCTATGCATTGAATTTTAATTCATATTTACATACATTTTGCTCAAGATCAGCACGGCTAAATAGATTGGTTTCTACCTTTTGTTTATGTGTAGCTAACTCGTCTTTATCGTTATTAGAATATGGGTGACATTCGCAGAGCCTACACTTGATAATGGGCGGCGCGCCTGCCGGGCCCGCCGGCACCGGTAAGACGGAGACGACAAAGGACTTAGGGCGAGCACTCGGGGTCATGGTCTATGTGTTCAACTGCTCCGAACAGATGGACTACAAGTCTTGCGGCAATATTTACAAAGGTACTCGGTATAAACATGTTTCGTAATATTTTAAGTTCTTCACAATTTTTGTTTCCTTTACAATAGTAGATATGTGGTGAGAATGAGATAGATGTTTTGACAACTATCTCACCACATAGCTAGCTAAGATGTATTTTACCTTGGCAACTGGTTCTTAAAATGCTGTCGAAGCGTCATTTGATACTTAACGTCATATTATATCTTATACGATGATCGGACCTTATCTGTCTGCAATCAATGATTCTTACAGTAAATGTTTTGTACACTGGAACGAATGGTTGCTGCAGACAAACTAAAAAGTAAAACTGTGGGTAAAGGACTAGAAGTCCTCAATCGAGAGTCTTCGACAACCCGACAATTAATTGAGGATAAAGAAGTGAGACCCTTAGAAGATATAAGAAAGGGTTTGATACCTGCTAAGAATGTAACAAAAGAGGTAGCTAGCTTTGCAGAAACTCGTCTCGACGTGTTCCATAAAGAAGCCGATTGACATGACTACGCTAAAAGAAGTGGAAGAAGAAGTGAACAAACTAACGAAAACTATTGGTGATCTAAGAGTGACGTTACCAATGACCTACGCTAAGATAGCTAAAGTCAAAACTGTGACATGTCTTCCGACACCTTCGAGACCCAGTTCTCATACAATCATAGTAGCTTCAAAAGACCCCTGTGAGACAGCTGAGGACGTATTGAACCGAATCCAGACCTTATTTAATACTTGTAAAGAAAGGCTTCAAGTAGAAAGATGCCGTAAAGCAAAACACGGAAAGGTAGTGCAATAAAAAAGAAGCAGCTACGAGGCTGGCAGAACGCCTTCATTCTGGGAACTTATCTGTAAAGGAAGCGAAAAACCGAAACCCTCTGTTAAAAATCCGGGAGGCATGAAGGTATAATTGAATCGCTAAGAAAACAAAATGGACGCATAACTGCGGACCATAAAGACGACCTAGAGAATATAAGGATTAAATACCGCCGGCAAGCACGAAACCCGTTTAAATGTCATATTTGATAGAGGTGACCCTAAAATTGTGGTTAAGATTGACAGAATTTGGAAAATATATATTGGAATTCAAAAAAGGACAGTAGTTGATCGCTATCCTCTCATTCACAGTTCCCGTTGCTTGGGATAAAGGACAAAAAAACCGCAAAATTAAAAAAAGAAGAGGAAATAAAAATGTTTTAGACAACACATCATAACAAAAAACCTACACACGATCACAAAATACAATAATAAATATTAACATACCAATTTACTATAAATGCATGTCGCTCAGTGAGGCCCATTGCATTTTGATAACAGATCAAAACTCGCTTTCAAAAGGTCTCCAACTTGTGTTGGAAGAAATAAAAAGGTGGAACAAAATATTGAAAAAAAAAGTGTCTTCCCAGTAAGGTCCTGCCAATTATTCGATAATTAATTATCTCGAGTAATTTCGAATCATCACAGGGATCTTCTAGGAATCGTAATCCATCATAAAATTCTCCTTCGTTAAATTCTCAGGTCTTTGCCAAACCGGCGCTTGGGGCTGCTTCGACGAGTTCAACCGCATATCAGTCGAGGTGTTGTCCGTAGTATCAGTACAAGTGAAGAGTGTCCTGGACGCTATCAAAGTTAAAAAGAAGAAATTTGACTTTATGGGAGAGTTTATCACAATCATCTGGACTGTTGGAATGTTTATTACTATGAATCCGGGCTATGCCGGCCGGACGGAGCTGCCGGAGAATTTAAAGGCGTTGTTCAGGTATGAACCCTGCTTATTATCCTTGGTGTGCTAATTTCATCCAAAGTCTCAGTACAAGAGAAGAGATTATATAGGCCAAGAAGACGTTTGAAGACTTTTATCCCTTATGGAAAATAAGCACTAATACACTTGAGACATTGCAGCACGTCTTTATTGTCGGCTAGAACAATTTGGGTACCTATCGTCTTAAAAAAAAAGCTTTCACACTCACAGGCCCACACTAAGTTCTATGATTTGTGTCGTGGTGCCGTACATTCACATCACACACACAATCACAACCAGAACCAGAATCACAAATAATCCTAGGTCAGAAAACTAGTATAGTTAGTTTCTTAAGGTAGTTTCTTAACAATTCAAAATAGCGTATTTTCTGTTCGCATCCGCTTTGATTCTTGGTTAAGGTGGTTCGTTGTTCTCCCTGAGACGTTAAACTTAACTTTTAACTTATATAGTAAAATTTTTCATATGAAATTTAGTGTTTTTATGAATGAATTTTATTCGGTTTGGACCGGGCTCTAAACTGCAGAGCAGTAGGCACTACTAGCGCTTATGAGTCTTGGTTCCTCGTTCAATAGATTTAAAAGCTTTTGTTACTATTTATCACTATTGTTGTGTTTATTTCATTCATCTACTATTATTTCTGTCCAATTTTTATTAGACCATGCGCCATGGTGGTTCCCGATTTCGAGTTAATTTGCGAGATCATGTTGGTAGCGGAAGGCTTCCAGGACGCTCGGCTACTGGCTCGCAAGTTCATTACTCTGTACACGCTGTGCCGAGAACTTCTTTCTAAACAAGACCACTACGATTGGGGGCTCCGGGCCATCAAGTCGGTGCTGGTGGTCGCAGGTTCTTTGAAGGTACAAGCTGAATGTCACTTAATTAGTTGAGCTTACAATCTTCATTTTATTACTTAGTTATGAGTATTTGAAATGGCATAATACACGGCTCTCATTCTCTCCAGCAGTTGCAAATAGGTAACTGATAAATTATTTTTTACAATAAATCATTTTATCGTTCATTTCATCATACCATCTATAGGCAACTTGCTATGTAGAGAGCTTATATTAGAGAGAAAGGAATAGAATACAGTTCAAAAGGACGTTCATGGAATCTCAACTATTGCCTCAGAATAAAATCAATTTTAATCAGTTGCAAAATGGCGTTTATAGCATTACTAATGACTGCATGACTTTTTGTGAATAAATTGTTTCGTTTGTATGTGTGCAACTGTCGACTATGGATATCATACAAAACATCATTTGCATCTATTCTAGTAAATTTTTTTTTCTTTCTGTGATAGAGGATCTATACTTTATCCTAGAATAGAAGAGTTTTTTTTCCATAATGAGCCACTCTACGCTTATTTCTTACAACACTACCCCATCCTTCCGGCTTACAGCGAAGTGACCGCCTGCGGCCAGAGGACCAAGTATTGATGCGAGCACTGCGGGACTTCAACATTCCTAAGATCGTAACGGACGATATGCCCGTGTTCATGGGCCTCATCGGAGATCTGTTCCCGGCGCTCGACGTGCCGAGGAAACGTGATTTAGACTTTGAAAAGAGCCTCATCGATGCCGCGATATCATTGAAACTGCAGCCGGAGCCAGGATTTATCTTGAAGGTATATTATAAATATGATGATGTATAACTACCGAATTGCTACTAATCTAATTCAATTAACAGGTAGACTTTAAATTAAATGAAATAAAAGATAATATAGTATATCAAATTCTGCTTATATTTCTATCGTTTCTCCAAACTAGCCTCAGATCACTGTTATTATTATGGTGAATTAAAATCTGAATCTAGATAGGTCAACTACACAGCAAGAGGTATAGTATAATTTTGATCTCAGATGGTTCAGTTAGTGGAGCTATTTGCCGTGCGGCACTCGGTGTTCATCGTGGGTTTTGCCGGCACCGGCAAGTCGATGGTGTGGCAGTGCCTAAACAAGACTTACCAAATGCTCAAGCAGAAGCCTTTCTACAACGACCTGGACCCTAAAGCTGTCACCAACGATGAGCTCTTCGGTATGATTATCACATCATCATCACCACACCTTTTCGTACTCAATGCAGAGCCTCGGGGTCTTACTAATAGGTATCTAATAGAAAAGCATGCTACAGCTTCCGCCGCATCATCGCTTTCCATCAGATGAGATTGTGGTCAAACATTTGACTATCGGACATAAAAAAAACGAACAGGGATAGTCTAGATGAAACCGCACTTGCGCCTGCAAGCAGCAAATTTCGCGTACAACTTCAGAATGTCATTGGTGTGGACCAAGCGGCGTAGAATGCGCCAACTGGGCTGAGATAAATCTCAGCGCCGTGGGTCCTATGTAGGTTCGATTTTTAGCAGGAGCACAATTATCCTGTCAAGGGGTATTTACGCTTCTGGTTCTGGATGTGATTGCGTGTGTAATTAAATGTTTGTAGAGTGTTTGATTTAAAGTCGCACGAGCTCGTACACTATGTTTGTCTATCAATTCCTTATACTTTTAAGCGACTGTATTATACTCCTATACTATAATATACTCGATACTTATCATACTTCGATATCGAAACAGTATTACTGTTTTGAAGCATTATTATATATGGTTTTTATCAAGACATCACTAAACGTATCAACAAACACATTGTACGACATAGATCAATTTGAGCTTTTTAAAGATTTTTTGTTAAAATATTCGTGTCTAATGATCGTCATCAGGCATAATCAACCCAGCGACCCGTGAGTGGAAAGATGGACTATTCTCTACGATCATGCGTGATATGGCCAACATGCCGGGCGATGGACCCAAGTGGATCGTACTCGACGGGGACATTGACCCCATGTGGATTGAGAGCTTGAACACTTTGATGGATGATAATAAGGTATAATAGAACCTTATACAAGTGTTTATATGCACGTGGTGTGCAAAAAAAAAAAACAATCATAACATGCAGGAGGACTTTCGCAGAGTCCTCCTGGGGTAGTACCTCACCATTCCCAGACATTCAACCGCGAAGTAGTAGTGCGCAAATATTATTATTTTGGAATGTTTCCAGTGAAATTACAGACGAGGCTTAGAGGCTTAAGGTCGCAGTGCTTTACCGCCCAGAATTTTGACTTTTCATAACTTTGGGTAACACTGAACTATAATGTGCAAGCGTGGCGCTTACTTAGTCGAGCGACTTGCTAATTTCGTCTCATAAAAATATAAAAATAGTTAAACGCAAGCAAAGCTTAAAAAAACCGACATCACGCTTTATCTTCGGAACCTTGATCAGATTTAATGTATAAACACGCATTATTGACTTAACTCAAAAACTAGAGATAAGACCTTGATCAAATTTCAATGGGACCACATGAAAAGCACCAGCTTTAAAATAAAAAAAGAATCATCAAAATCGGTTCACAACGAAAGAAGTTATGAGGTAACTTTTGAAGTCGGGTAATCGAGAACATCGTCAAAGTACGCATTGTTCGTCACAAAATAGGCGTTATTGACGATATTTCAAGAACTACTGATCAGATCTTGATCAAATTTTAATGGAACCAATTAGAAAGCAACATCTATAAAACTAAAAAAAAAAATTCGAAATCGGCTCACGTGGAGAGAAGTTATGAGGTAACACAAAAAAAAAATACAGTCGACTTGAGTACCTCCTCCTTTTTTAGGAAGTCGGTAAAAAAACAGATTGTTAATATAAACGTGGACGAAGCCCGAAGCCTAGATCTATTATAAAACTGATGATATTTTATACAAATTGCGGGCGACGGAATCCTCTACGAGCATAATTGCCTCAAGTGATTTGAATAGTATCTGGGTGTAGCGCAACTCTTTTTTTTTTGTTGTCTTGGATCGGCAAATCAAATGAAAGCACTAGAAAACTCCAAGTAGGTATAAATTTACCTCGCTCTTTTCTCTCGCTGGTGACTTTTTGTTATGAACAAAAATGTATCTCAAGCGCTATTCTGATTTCCTATAGGTGCTAACGCTGGCTAGTAACGAGCGAATTGCTCTGACGAAGATGATGCGTCTCTTGTTCGAAATAGCCTCGCTGCGCACTGCCACGCCCGCTACCGTGTCTCGCGCGGGCATTCTATATATCAACCCTCAGGACTTGGGGTGGAATCCGTAAGTACCCCTATAGGAATAATGTTTAAGCCAGTATAACTAATTTTGTTTTATTTAATATTCATGTTTATTTTTTTGACTTAACTTGTGTAACAGAACAAAACTAATAAGTACAGAACTCAATCTATATACAAAGTGCGCTCGAGCAACGCACACATAGACACCGTTCACGGACACGATATCTCGACACGCGCCTGTGAACTTTTTTATGCAAAAATGGAGCAAAATAAGTTATTATAACTGTTCAGCGGACGGTTATTAAATTCAATATTAAACGGTGAATTGTTGTTTTTAAACTATTTGGTTCGGAGAGGTACTTAAGTTGTTATTTGCTTGTATTTCTATCGTTCGTTTTAACGTAATACAACACAATATTTGGGTAGGTATAGCATAACACAATATTTAGGTAGGTATAGCTATATCTAGGCTATCTAAGCTCGATATATGTAATAGTTTCCTATTTTGAATCAGTATAAACGAAGTAACTTATTTTAGTGAGGTAAATTCACGCCACCATATATTAAGTAAGTTATAAATGATTTTTTGTTTGTATATATGATGTGTTGTTTTTAGTGTAATTTAATAGGTTTATGTTTAAAAAGGATAGGATAAAAGAAATTGAGTAAAAGGGTAATCCGTTTAGAAGTTATTAGGTAATCGTCGCAAGATATTCTCTGTTACAAATTTCTAATACATATAACCATAAAATAAAAATAAAAATATTTTAGTTATTATTGGTTTATATTTCCGTTCTTCCTGTTTCTTACTCAACAATAAATCAAACAACTAGATACTAGTGCCCCTAATACGGTAGTTTTTTGTGCATAAGTTAAAGTTGATAACCCTAGCGCGACCGCCGAGCGTAGGTATCAAAAGTGATGTACATACATGTGATTGACTTCTGTACCTATTTGTTTGAAGTAACATTCTCAGTTATATTGGCCAATAAATGCATTTCATTTTAGAACCTACGCAATAACCCCTAGCCGAGTTGCCAGCAAGCGTTCTCTAATTTCGCGATCGTCTAGCTAGAGCTAGACCATAGTAGAAACAGTAAAGTGTGTCAACTCGAGGCCCGTAGGAGATTCAAATGCCTACTCTAGCCGAATACGCAGGGTTGTCACTATATCTGAGTTTTATAGGTACCTATATGTAAAATGTATATTGTACCAAAAATAAGTTGGTACCTATTACGATTTTTGAGTAAAAACAATATAACGAGCCTTTCGTATACCGCAATGCTTCGTTGCTTTAAAATTAATCAAACAAAAAATATTATTTTAAATAAATTATTTAAACCTTATTCTTCATCTACCTTTAAAGAGCTTTCAATAATTTAATCATTTATAATATAATGAATAATATATTAATTCTGCTGGCAAAGATTTAAAACAAGGGATGACCTATATGTAAATCGCATGCAGATTTATGGTTTAATAACAATGTTTACTTCAATTATGAGAAAGATCATAGTAGATATCATTTCCAGCTTCGTGGCCTCTTGGATAGATACTACGAGGGACGACGACTCAGAAAAAGCTATGCTGACAGTGATGTTTGACAAATACATCCCGTCCCTTCTCGAATCCTCCAAGAAGTACAAGCGCATCACTCCACTGACGGAGCTGCAACAGATTCAACTCACTTGCTATCTACTGGAGTGCTTCCTCAACAAGAACTTGCTACCAACCGACTGTCCCAAGGAGTGGTAAGTGTAAAGTCCTGTAAGAATTACAAGAACAAATGCACTAACGGAGCTGCATCAGATTTAGTCAATTGTTATCTAGTGGAATACTTCCTCAATAGGAACTTGCTACCCAGCGCCTGTACAAATAATTAGTTTAAAATAACATTTACGGTCCTGTAAAAAGTACAAATGCAAGAAGAATGAAGAAGATGAAGAGTGTGTTCAAGAATGACATAAATAGATCCCCATTATATAATTAATCGAACAACAAGACAACAAACTTCATCCGTTTATGATAAGTGTAATGATATTAATTTCACATTAACTAAATAGAGAATTCATTTATTATTATTTATTTATTATACGCCCTCAAAATTTGTGTTTAAAAGCTTGTGTTCTTGTATTCTGGATATAAGCTGTGCTTTTTTGTTTCTTTTCATGTCAAATCAAGTTGCCCCAACGGCGAACGCATCGTCGCTTTCCATTAGATGAAATCTCTGTCAAATGCTTGGCTATTCACCATTAAAAAACATACATTTAATATACGAAATACAAAAATACAAAATGCTTCCAAAGAAGTTTTTAAAAAGCTAGTAAAGGCTCACTACTTAAAGGTTTCGTCACGCGCTGAGTGATTGTCCTATACTTATCCAGACAACATTTATCTGTTTCTAAATTATCATTTTTTTTTCTTTTCTGTTCATTATTTCGTCGCTTATATTTTATTTTATTTGTATATTTATTTTTATTATATATAATTATTTGGTATGCATTATATATTTTTAAATTATTAGTACCGATATATATATATATATATATATATATATATATATAATCATTTATGTTTATTTATTATTTTAACTAATCATCTAACTTTCTTTCGTCTCTCGCCCTCTCTATACCATTTTGATGCACGCCTACACCCCTCTTCTCGTCTACCATGTGTGGTTGACTGGTAGAGAATGCCCCTAGCATTAAGTCCACCTTTTGTACTTTTTGTGCAATAAAGAATTAAATAAATAAATAAATAAATACAAAATCTTTATTTGCTTGAATATGGGTACAATTATATAAATAGCAATAGGATTGAGTTTCATATAAATTTAAGTCAATGGTCACTAGAAACATGATGATAATGATTATTGCTTTAACAAAATCAGAAAAAAAGTCATAATAAGAATACATGTAAATATTAAATAAATGCCAGAATTAAATAAAAAGTAACAACAACCATATTTGGTATGTCTTATTGTATACTAAAATGTATTGCGAATAAGAATTTGCACAAAGCGTTTTACTACTAGTCTTTGATCCCGGAATGGTATAATCCTAGAAAGTAAACTGTTATGATCCAGGCCTACAATGCTACAATTTCTCTTCAGCTATATAATCGCTTTGTATCTTAATAATAATTGCAAAAACACATAAACATATCCCTATGTCCAGGTACGAAACCTACTTCGTGTTTGCAATAGTGTGGGGCTTCGGTTCCGGCCTGTTTCAAGACCAGCTGGTAGACTGGCGGAATGAGTTCAGCAAGTGGTTCTGCAATGAGTTCAAGCAGATCAAATTCCCGAGTTCGGGGACAGTGTTCAGCTTCTTTATCGACCCTGAAACTAAGAAAATGATGCCGTGGTCGGAGAAGGTTGAAGGCTTTGAACTCGACCCCGATTTGCCTTTGCAGGTAAACTGGAGTACTTAGTCTACTAATACTAAGTTAGTAGACTTACCGAACTTACCGCCGAATTTATAGTAGAATAATAGCAATAAGCATCTGTGTAATTATGCCTCAATTCGATTTTTTACTTTAATATATTGCCGAAAAAAAAGCCACTTACAACAACATATATTTGAGCAATTTAAACGCGGTTATTTAGACTTTTATCCTTGCCGTAAATGGTCCAATCATGGCTGCCGCGAAGGAAAGTTTAACAATCATAGAGGTCAAAATCTGTACACTGACATCGAATCGGTCAGTAGCGTGCATTTTTTCATTTTTGCATTTCTCGTTCAATTTACTCATGTTTATTATAATTTCAATTTAAAGGAGAAAATAATGTTTTACGTGGAATTCCATCGAATCCAAGTATAATGAAAAACTTGACCTATTAGTGTATAAAACTCATGAATGTTCCGTATAACTCGTACGAATGAATTGGTATGACTAATCTGTTTGAAAATAAAAACAAGTAGTCACAAAAGTAGAACTTCCTAAATAAATATTTTTTTACAGTCTTGCCTAGTGTCAACAGCCGAGACAACGCGCATAAAGTTCTTCATGGACCTTTTAATCGCGAAGCAGAAGCCTGTGATGCTCGTTGGAAATGCAGGCAGCGGCAAAACTGTCAGCGTCGCGGCTAAACTTAACGCGCTACCAGACTCGTATGCCATCGCCAACGTGCCGCTTAACTTCTATACAACATCAGGTAAATAACTTACCCGCTGCGCCGTGGGTTTTTCGTGGCAAATTTTCTTTCCATAGGTTATTTTTGCTTCTGGTCCTGGCTGTTTTTTTATGCTCGTTAAGCACGCATTTGACTACTATCGAAAAGTGATGATGCCGCCGAAAATGTAGTAACTTGCCCGTAGTTTGAGTACTCTGAGAATTGAATAATATTGCCTAGAAGATTCCTATTCTCTCCCAGGTTATATAATTCGGGGAACAAAGAGGCGGGTAATGAGTTCATTTCTTTCGCACGATACACGTGAAGCGAAACGCTTCGACACAATTTAATTTCATTGTCTTCCATACAGAAATGATACAGAAAGTTCTAGAGAAGCCCCTAGAGAAGAAATCGGGGCGTAACTTCGGTCCGCCTGGAAGCAAGTTTATGATCTATTTTGTGGACGACCTCAATATGCCCGAGGTGGATACCTACGGCACTGTGCAGCCGCATACGCTGATCAGACAATTCATGGACTATAGACACTGGTTAGGATATTAACCCTTTAAACACGTGATTATAGAGCACTCGTAGATTACCACCCTAATGTAGAAAAAATATCGCAAAGCACCAAACAAGTTCTGATGATGGCATTTACTTAATTATTAGGTTAACTTTGTTATGTTAAGTTAGATAGGTAGTTTAATTAGCTGTATGTAGATAAAACTAATATGATTCACGTGTCCCTCTCCTTTGTTATCTTTGCCTTACCCTAACAGGGTATATTTTTGTATTTAATGTTTTAGAGCAACTGTATCTTAACATACGAATTTAGTGCAAACAATAAAAAAATTAAAATACTAAAAATACTAATTTTGGTCTAATGTGCATCGCAGTGCATGATATTTTTTTCTTCCCCTTACGGCTGTCTTCTGAATACTACATTCTTGTACTTAAATTTATTATTACGGAATATAATTACTCCTTAATATTTCAGATTAATTAAATTATTTTTAGAATACACTATCTCGCATAGAACAGCAAAGCCGTGCCTCGTAATGTTCGCGACAACACCAGTTGACTTGATACCTTGGTCAATTTCGCGCTTAACATTGCTACAACATTTTTCTATTGCACACTATTAAAAAAAAATATTTGATATTAATTGTTATGTTTTTGTGAATGAAATTTTACTTTTGGCAATGTATTATCACTCTATTTAAAGCCTAAAAAAATATGCATGTTCCATATATTTTGTTCTTATTTCTCTCGAAATAACCATAAACAAGGTCTTTTAGACTCTTTGTTACAATACAATATTAATTTCAGGTACGACAGACAAAAGCTATCGTTAAAGGACATATCGAATTGCATGTTCGTGGCATGTATGAATCCGACTGCGGGCTCATTTACTATCGATCCACGGTTACAGAGGCACTTCTGCACATTCGCAGTCAGGTAATAATCTTATAACGAAAGTTGACTTTAAAATAATGTTTCTTATAAAGCGTAGATTTATATAACATACTTAAAATTTGATTATATATTCTGTAATTTGATATTTTATTAATACAGCCCCTATAGTTTTAATAAATTCCTCCATGGAAGTAGTTTCGCACAAGGAAAAATATTTCTTTCGTCTAACCTTAACAATGATTTCTTTGTACGTAACCATAATACGTAGCCATAGTTTCGTAAAAAGAAGAAAAGTTCTTCCATCGAAACTAGTTACGTACAAGGAAGAATAATTCCTCCATCGAAACCAGTTACTAAACTACGGTTTCGTAGACGGCCGAAGGGTTATGTATATTGGTAGTTGAAATTTAACATATAAAAATCTGACAAACTTACCTTGTGTCGATTGAGGCATCAATCAAATCAAATCAAAAATATATTTATTGCCCATACGTACAAAAACAATAAAAAAAGAGGAAACACAAAGAAGAAAACATTTTCAAAATGCATGTGCATACATGGCGTCATATTCTAAAATAGGGCAATAATCAAATGAATCAGCCCTTTGCTATCTACAAAGTATATACTTTTATTGTACGCTCGTAATGGCCAACCTATCTTGTTCTGAATATTTTTAGTTACATCTTGTTGACACAGTTGACTCAAAAATTTTTTTTCTGATTTCTGACCGAAACTAAATCTAAACCACGTTGTTATATTTAAAGTTAATATTAAATAAGCCATCCCTCTTTCAGTTTCCCATCTATCGACGCATGTATGCACATTTATATGCAAATTTTGCACCAGCACCTCGTCAACCCTCTGAATAAGTTCCATCCGTCAGTACACAAGTATTCCGAAACTTTGGTGACGACCGCCTTGGCCCTGCACTTCAAGCTTTCTTCTACATTCCTGCCGACGGCCATAAAGTTCCACTACATATTCAACCTGCGAGACTTGTCCAATATCTTCCAGGTTAGTTGTTTTTACCGCCCCAGAAGACCAAAAAGATACAATAGAAATACAAATAGAAAATATGTCGCCTAGCATCAAGGGTTCCAGGGGCTATTCTTTAGACCCGGTTCCCATTGTAGGTTGGTAATCAACCTCGAACAATGGAGATTATAATACAACGGAGGCCTATTATGTTTGTAAAAAGTTTTCAGTGGAGTTGGTTGTTGGAGGTTGGTTAGACAACATTCTTCCATTCAATCAGGCGAAAAATTCTGTTCTGCCCACTGATCTATACTACAAGCGAGAAAGTAGGATGGTGAAAGAGTACTGCCGACATTTTGACATGTTTTGTTTTTTTTTGTACGCCCAAACTACGATTTATATTATTTTTTATATTGTCTCGAAGTAGGTTGATTCCCTAGAGGTTGGGTCTTCAGGTTGTGTATAGGTGAACACCGAAGATATAGCCTGCTCGCCTAGAAGATGTCTATTCACTCTTGACTTGAGTACTCCCAGATTATACCGATCGGGGAAAAAAGACGAGGGTTTCGCAGTACGGATCTTATCTTGTCTTAAAAGTTTGACTTGTTAGATGGTAAAACGGGCATGGGGGAATTAACTGGTGTAATTCCTGCGACTAATAATAAAAGTAACTTGATGGAAGTCCCTTTGCCAAACAGCCGAATAACAGCACTATATCATAGTATATATTTCTAGTATGACTATACGCTGACGTGATTCCGAATGTCAGAGTTTCCAGTGCTACTATCGCGCGTATGAGGATAGGATCTATTTAATTTCGGTGGCCCTGCAGGTTTGTTATTATTAAGGCGGCTTATTCGCTTACCATCAGGTGAGCTTCATGTTTATCTTTTTTCTCACTAATACCTATAGTTTCACTAGAATGGTTCCAACAGAATACCAGCGTCGGAGATAGGTGGGTGACTACCTTCTTCGATATTATGCTGAGTTGGGACCATTTTGTTCGAGTGCACATTAATGATTAGGGTAGTTTAAGTCTTTTAATTTCATATTTATTACTCGTACTAGTTATTGATGTGACTTATACAAGTAAATTTATATTCTGTGTAAAAAAATGCAATCGTGTTCAAGAAAAAAATCTTTTCTCCAGGGCATACTGTTTACAACAGGCGATGCTATCAAGACGTCGTCGGATTTAATCAGACTGTGGATGCACGAGGCTACACGCGTCTACTCCGACAAGCTTGTTGAGTCTGTCGATAGCGATGCATTTGCCAAACTCATCGCGGACGTCATCAAGAAGAACTGTGATGTATGCGCAACTTATCTGCTCAGTGAAATAATATATATTTTTTTTACCAACTTCACAAAAAAGGAGTATGTACTTAAGTCGACTGTATTCCAATTGGTCCCATTTAAATTGGGATCAAGATCTGACCAGTAGTTTTTGAGTTATCCTCAATATTGTCCTAAATTTATTCTGTGGACTACATTGACGATGTTCTCGTTTCGAAAGTTGCCTCTAACTTCTTTGTTTGTGCACAGATTTTGATGATTATTTTTTATTTGAAAGCTGGTCTTTTCCATGTGGTCCCATTAAAATTTGGTCAAGATCTGATCACTAGTTTTTGAGTTATTGACAATAATGCGTATTAAGTACGTTGAATCTGATCAAGACTACGAAGATAAAGCGGTGAAGTCGGTTTTTTTAAAGCTATGCTTGATTATTTTATTTATTTATTATACGTTTTACAAACATCGTTATAGCATATATCAAACAGAGTAATTGGACAGGCTTTCAATCCCGATAAGAAAATATAGGTACCCAAACTAGGAGACCTGTGATATGGTGTACCAATGCCCTCCGCCGTGAATTGGTTATTTTACGTAATCATATTAATATTAGCAATATACAATATATCCGCATACAATAATATATGATTAAAACTAGGGTAAACGATTAGCCAAAGCAAGAACCAAATATAAACTGTATACAAAAGTAGATAATATTGTAAATAGTTAACTTAATTATTTAGCAGGTTTATGAAATTAAGAATGTATGATAGTATGGTTAGTATTGATTCAGTTGCTAGGTAATCTTTATTTAGTAACCAATTTTTTACATTGTCTTTGCATTTTTGACGTGTTAAAGGGTAAATGTTTAATTTTTTTTTTTTTTTATAAAGAAAGGCATCGAGAAAGAGGGAATTCTGAGCCTTTGCGAAAAAAATTTCGAACAAAATATAGAACGTCAACATTTTTTTTGGATCGCGAATTAGAGTTTGGTATGTAATGTTGCGTTTTGTGAAAGAAAAGAATGAGGCGTGATATAAATAGTTAAGTCACACAGCTAACACTTTACGGTCAGTATAAAGAAGGTGAGTCGGGTATCGAAAAGGTTTCATAGTCATAACATTAAGTAAAGGACCGTTGCGATCTCTTGAGTTAAATCAGTTTGATTTTGCAAGCACTGCCCCATACTGAAATCAATAGCCTAGAATGGATTGGCATATTTCGAAGTAGACTGACTTAAGTTGAATGGTAATACTTGTCTCAAGTTTTAACCGTCTTCAAAAAAAGAGGAGGTACTATGTTCGACTGTATGTATTTTTTTTATCACCGACTTCTCCCCCATTTGTGAACCGATTCTCAAAATTCTTTTTTTGTTTTGGTAGATGTGGTACATACATTACACACATACATACACACATACATTTTATAGAAATCTATCAAGCCAAAACCAAAATATAAGCGGTAAAGTCGGTTTTTTAAGCTTTGCTTATGTTAAAATTATTAAGTAACGATATCAGTTTGCGTATGCGACTAGACACAGCATTTATTTGATGTGTCCAGGCAATTGGTTCATCAATTATAACCCCTAGGTACTTGATTGAGTGCACATGTTCGAGAAAAACATTTACAAGTGCTGCCAGGGTAGTAAATTTTTTCTTTCACTTTCACACTACCATCTGGAAGAATATTCTGGATAGACGCGGGATTTGCTGCGCTTAGTTGAGTCCCATCACCCCATACTCGTTCTCGCGCGCCGTGCGTCTGTGTGGTGTGGTGTGCTACATAGAAGTAATACCATCATCATATTAGAAATGCCCCTCGGCGTAGCCCGAGTAATTTCACGTTTCGCCGATGTGTTAATCCTGGATCGTTCATCCGTTGCAACGTGAGAAAGGAACACATTACAAACTTTCGTATTTGTAGATTAGTGTGATGAAATAGCGGTCAAACAACTAGCCCGGTAGAAATAACTTGTAGGAATAAACGCAAAATGTAACATTTTCCTTATCTGTCCTGCAGGAGCTCGACGAGAACGTTGTATTTCAAAAACCCGTAATATTCTGCCACTTTGCGGAAGGCATCGGAGACCCGAAGTACTTCCCGATCAAAGACTGGGAACATATCAAGAAGCTCCTAGATGAGTCACTCTCCAGCTACAACGACCTGGTGGCGTCTATGAATCTAGTGCTATTTGAAGACGCCATGTACCATATTTGCAGGTAAGATATACGGATTACGAATATTTTTAAGAGTATTTTTAACCGTCTTCCAAAAAGGAGGAGGTTCTATGTTCGACTGTATGTCTTTTTTTATGTAGCTTCACCGATTTCTCCCCAATTGGTGGACCATTGTCATTTAAAAAAAAAAAAATTTTTTTTTGTTTTGTAGTCCAACATAACTTTTGTCAAAATCTATCAAGCCAAAACCAAAATATAAGCGGTGAAGTAGGTTTTTTTAAAGCTTTGCTTACGTTTAAATTATTTATTTTGCTGATTAGTTTCTCAAAGCAGAAACAGTAGTTCCGCGAAAACTCCAATACTCTCCTCACCCTAAAACTCATTGGTGTTACGTCTTATATGCCCAGTAATTGGGCAGTTGGCTCCTTCAGTCAAAACCACTCCTATTAGCGCAGTCCTGCTATATTGCTGGATAGTTCTGTCCCCAGGTGGACTCGCAAAACGTTACTATACTTCGTTTATTGTAAAATTTTCATCACTCTACCGGAATCCGTGAGATCCTATTTCGTTGTTCTATCTTTTACCTTTTAATTGGTGTTCTCCTATTCGCCACCAGAACACGGCCTTAAAAGTGGCTACCCCGTGGTCGGGTGGCTTAAATGACCAAAAGCTCACAGTATATAATAATATGCAGATTTTTTACATTTTTTTATACCTTACTAAAAACTTAATCTGAAGCAAAACATTATCATCTAGGATAAACCGTATATTGGAAGCGCCAAGAGGAAACGCACTATTGATTGGCGTTGGCGGCTCCGGCAAGCAGTCACTCTCTCGGCTGAGTTCCTTCATTTCTTCATTAGAAGTTTTCCAGGTGCAACTCAAGAAAGGATACAGCATCAACGATTTGAAAGTCGATTTGGGTATGATGATTTAATACTACAAAAGTGTGTGATTTGTCTCTTATACTTATTCAATGTGGTAGACCTTACCGCTAGGTAAGGTCAAGTGGGAAAGCTCTTGCATTTGATTTCTGTGAGTCTTTAGATTTTGTGGAATGTTGTTCTAGCATTCCAGTGGTGGCCCTAATATCTTCAGGGATAGCGCACTATTACGTGTTGTTCGGTTTCTTTTTTCTCCAAGCATCCACTACACAATATACCTGTTATGAGGCCTACCATTAGACGAAGTTTTTGCCATTGTAACTTTAACAAATTGTTTGTAATTTTGTTACTTCAAACATTAAGTTCCTCTACAAATTATTAGCTAGCAGATTGACTTCCAGAAACCACAACCCTTCGTGCATAACCGACGTCTAAGAAAAAAATAAAATGTATAACAATTTGATTTAAGAAATGTCTACCATAGACTAGCCTTCACTTTCTTGCTTAGTAAACTATTGTTATTATATAGTGTCAAAGAAAATAGAAATAGATAAGATGCTCTATTCGTCTCGCATGCCTCAGTGTAACACACCCATCACAATATAGACTTACGAAGCCATATACTTATTATAGTCACTTGGGGGCTAATCATGACTTATGATAACTGTTTTCTAGCCGCTCTTTACATAAAGGCGGGTCTGAAGAACATTGGTAACGTGTTTCTGATGACGGACGCGCAAGTTGCGGACGAGCGGTTCCTCGTTCTAGTGAACGATCTGCTCGCCTCCGGAGAGATACCAGAGTTACTGCCCGATGAAGACATCGAGAACATCATCAACGGAGTCAGGGGCGAGGTGCGTACATCCTTTACTCTTAGCGCATCGTCAATATGCTCTTGATAAAGTATTAATGTCTATGTCTTTTAATCTTAATATAGAGGCTGTCTTTAATGATTTTACCTAATTGAACTGCGCGTAGATAATAAGCTCGAAAACATGACCAATAGAGTCAGGCGCGAGTGTGTTAATCCTTAACTCCAAGCACATCGGCATGTTTCTGACGACAAGATGTTCTCTAATCGGGGTGCAACTGAATTGCGCGCCGATAAATAAGCTCGAGGACGATGCCAATAGAGTGAGGAGTATAAGTATGGCCGAGGCACATCAGCAACATATTTCATGCTAAGAAATGTAAATTTAGAATATTAATTCCTGGCGATAATTATTACTTTCTAAATTTACTACTTTAGTTCTGCCTAGCATGGCAAACGCTATAAACACAAAAAATTAATGTATAACCGTTGTCAGAATGATATAATAACAATAAATTACACTTTCATTGTGGAAAATAAGTTAATGCGACATTAAAACGTGTTCTTTTTTAGACCAAAGCAAGCGGTGTTCCAGACACTCGAGAAAACTGTTGGAGATTCTTTATCAATCGCGTCAGGACTATGCTCAAGGTATTGTCAATAATAACATCTACTTATTATATCGATTCCCTAGCTGAAAAACTAAAAATATGTTCTTTACTGTTTTTTTTTAAATTCGTGTTTCCCTACACGTATTATAATAGATGCCATTATATAATAGCAATATATAAAAGTACTACTAGTAATAGTTTTAAAGTCCCTGATTTTTATCTACATGATAAAATCTATTGAATTTGAACTGCCCGCTGACGCAATTGGGTCCGCGTTCGCCTTCCGGTGAATTGGGCGGCAATCACCATTTATTTATTTATTAAACATAATAGAAAGCTGTTGTCCACCATTGGTGGATTGCCGCCCAATTGCGTAGAAATGCAGCCGGTATCGGCCGGTATAAGGAAACACAGACATTCTAAGGCCAGACGTAATTTCTAATTTATTTTTCTCCGATTTTAGGAAATAATACCGATGTTTTTCTTACTAGGTGGTACTTTGCTTCTCTCCCGTTGGAGCTAAGCTCCGAATCCGAGCGCGCAAGTTCCCCTCGCTAGTGAACTGCACGGCTATCAACTGGTTCCACGAGTGGCCGAAAGAGGCGCTGCGATCTGTGTCCAAGAGATTCATCTCTGAAGTGGAGGCCTTGCCGGTAATAATCTTCGACGTGAATAGTTGACCGAGTTGGTTTTTTTATTTGCAAGCTAGTGCTTCCCATCTGGTCCCAAATAAATTTGATCAAGATCTGACCAGTAGTTTTAAATTATCTTGAATGTGTATTTAATTCAGTTCCGAAGATAAAGCGGTGAAGTTGTTATTTTAAGCTTTGCTTGCGTTCAAATTATGATTAAATTGTTTTGTAAGTGTTTTTTTTTAATGTTTGCATGTACTAATGATTTTTATGGTCGTTAGTCATTTGACCACAATTTAACCTAACGGAAAGTGATGATGCGGCCGAAGATGTAGCATACTTGCCTGGAAGATGCCTTTTCACTCTTGACTTCCAGATTATACAGTTCGGGAACTAAGGCGCGGCCAACGATTTATAGGTTCCCGCCAATAAAAATAACGCTGACCGTTTACCTTCGTGCTGAGCGATTTATCGATCAAACAGGTGGTATGAAAGTGTGTGCGCAAGCTATTGATTCATCGGTTGATACTTGCTTCCCGCGCTGAGATCACGCTTCCTATGCTCCCAAAGAACAGTCGCTCCACTGTTGCTCAGTGATCGACGACGTGACGACAACTATACAGTATAGGTACTATCCTCGTGACAGCCTATCACAGATAAAAAAAGTGGCTTCAGTTTACACTCGTGTTGAATTAGATTACATGAAGTAAACTCAATAAGTTTAGTCAATATTAATGTGATTCCCTACTTCGACGGTGCAAAAACAAAAACGTTCTTAATTCAAATTTGTAACTTATCCGTTTCAGCTGAGCAATGATGTTTAGAAAACAAATTAGAATCTATACTATTTAAAATTAAATATTATACAGGTATGTAGGTAGTTGTAGAGGTGTTCATATCAGTTACGTGATTGAAATCTTCATTCAGATGGATCTCGTAGAACCAGTGGCAGAGTTCATGTCACACGTTCACCAGAGTGTGAACACTATGTCGAGCATATACTACCAGAACGAGAGACGCTATAACTACACAACGCCGAAGACTTTCCTCGAACAGATAGCGCTTTATAGCAAACTGCTCACTGAAAAGACCAGCAATTTGAAGATGATGATATTGAGACTCGAGAATGGATTGGAGAAACTAGCGTCTTGCGCTTCGGATGTTGCTGTTTTAAAGGCAAGGTCATACTTATTATATACCGGTATTCCTTTTTTATTCATCTGCGTATCTGATAAAAACCTAGCTTAAGGTATGCCTATGTACGAACCGCCCGGAGTCTATTATGTGCATAACTGTTTGAGCAAAGTTTGGTTGTGTCTGTGTATGTTTTCTCTCTATATTGGCTCCGCATTCTTTGTGCATTTATCCAGTGTCAAGTAATTAAATATTTCAAGAAGTACAATTTTACGATAGAATTTAGTCACAATTAAAGACAAGTAAAAGAGTCAAGGTCCACTCAGAGTCAAGTCATGCCCTAATAAAGTGGTAGAAACTTTACTAGAATTTTATAATGAAGTTTATGGACTGAAAGTGTAAATATATTAAACGTTTAATAAGTAAGTTACTGAGTATTACCCCCGAAGCTCAATTTGGAAAAAGGCTGCACCTATTTTCCCAAATTATATATATAATAACACTTTAGAATCATGTTTCAAACAAAAAAAAATCTTTCGGAGCAACGATGCCACAGACAGACACATATACACACTAATAGCCGATACACACTAAAAACTTTAACACCCCTTTTTTTCGTCAGGGGTTAATAAAGGAAATTAATTCGGGATTGTGACGTTGTAAATTATGACGGAAAATAGGAACTCGCAAATTAGTGATTAAATAAACAAGTTTTGTGGACTTTAAATTAAATAAATAAATCAAATCGTTTAAATCGTGGGTTATGTAAATACAGGTAACATTGGCCGAGCAAGAAATAATATTGAAAGAGAAGAACAAAGCAGCCGAAGAGCTCATCGATGTAGTCGGCGCTGAGAGCGAAAAAGTATCAAAAGAGAAAGCATTCGGTAAGAAGATATTTACTGTCTTAATTGCTAAGGCATCTTGAGGTAATAATAATAAACGTTTCACACTCACTGTCCCGCACTAAGTTCGACAACTTCTGTCGTGGGTACCGGAAACGTTCACGTCAAACACACACATTTAACAATCAGAACCGGAAACACTAATTTCCCTTGAGGAGAAAACTTCTGTTTCCGACCGCGCCGGGAACCGATAATTCATCATTTAAATTTTTTATAGTTATTTTCTCGAAAAACGTAATTGTAATCGAGATTTCGGTGTATTGCATTTAATGTTTATTGAATGACTTAAGATTGTTAAAAAAATATATAAAAGTTATTCGTTATACCAACTGTGTGTTCTTTGTGTCATGTGTCATCTAATATATTACCTGGTATATGTGATCTCTGGTCACCATTATTGTATAATTTTGCATGCTGCAATGGCGGAATATGGGGCACTATTGTCATTACTCCCACTAGGAAATTGTACATACCCATATTCAAGCAAATAAAGATTTTGTATTTGTTTACTATTATATATAGATTGCATTTACACAAACAACATCTTAAAATCTTAGGTGAAGATTGAAAAGGTTGTCTACTTTTAATCTTCTAAAATTCCTAACATCCATTTTTTCTAAACAGCCGCGGAAGAGGAGAAGAAAGTAAAAGTGATTGAGGAGGACGTAACAATAAAGGCTAAGATCTGCGCCGACGATCTGGCCAAAGCTGAGCCTGCTTTGATGGCGGCTCAAGCTGCATTGAATACTTTGAACAAGAACAACTTGACTGAGTTAAAGTCCTTCGGCTCTCCGCCCGACGCAGTAGTCAATGTAACCGCTGCTGTGCTGGTACTGTTCGCTAAAAAGGGGAAAATACCTAAGGACAGGTCGTGGAAGGGATGTAAGGTAATTTTTTTAGCAGACGATCCTGTTGGCGCAGTTGGTAAGTCTTTGCTTTCTACGCCGCCAGTCTCTAGGGTAATTTTTTTTATTCAGTATAGGCAAACTTTTGACCACTACCTTACCTAATCGTAAGCGATGATGCGGTCGACGATGGAGCACGTTTGCCTAGAACATGCCTATTCAATCCCGACTTAAAGACTCCCATATTGTATTTATCAGGGAACACTCAGGTAAGGAGTTCCATTCATTAGCGGTTCGCATCTCGGCAGAACATCTTCCGATTTCCGCAGAGCAAGGTCGCGCCGCGCTTCGCTATCGCGTAAGATTGCTGGCGCTGCAAACTATCGCGCGCTTTTTCTAGGTCGCCGCAATGACCGACTTATTATGTGTGAATCGTGATTTTTTATCGCGTAACTAGTGTAAATGTGCATCTATAATTTATAAATAATAATTATGTCTTCAACAAAAGAGATTTCGCTCAAAACTGAAACTGAGCAACTCTTATTCAAACATTATGAAGAGGAAAAACAGGAGCGCAAAAGATTAGAGGTGCTGGTGAATGACCTCAATAATACAATCGAGGAACTGAAGTGCCACCTCAGGCGGCAAATTCAGGAGCAGAGCATTGTGGTTCCAGATCATCAATCGACTAAGGAACCTCTTCCAGAAGTCCATTATGAGACCGATGAAGAGGATCTCGCCAAAGAAACTGAGTGGGTACGTCAACAGAGTAGGAAAAAAAGCAAATTGAATAAATCACCATCCCCACTTAAAGATGACATAACAATAGAAAAGCCTAAGGCTCAAAAAATACTTCGGCCGCCGCCAATTGTAGTCGAAAACGTTAAAAATTATCAACTATTCTACGACGTCCTTACGACCAGCTTAGAAAAAGATTCGTTTATCACGAAAATGATGAACGGAGAGAATGTGAAAATAAATGCTGTTGACGATGAAGCATACAGGTCCATCACTAAGTTGTTGTCACAAAATAACCTTCTGTGGCACTCTTATGAAAACAAGCAGGATAGGCCAATCCGGGTGATGGCAAAAAACCTACCGACTTCGTGTCTGCCCGAGAGAATCGTTAAAGATCTACAACGAAGCGGATACAAAATACAGGAAGCAGTCAATAAACTTAGTTGGAGGAACAAAGAGCCTCTAAATATGTTTTTGCTTTCATTTCAAAAAGATGAAGATATTAAAAATATCTACGGCATAAAATCTATTTTGGGATGCAAGGTAGAAATACAAGCAATAAAAACATCTAAGCTTATCCCACAGTGCAAAAGATGTCAAGCATACGGCCATACTCAAAAGTACTGCTGTAAAGAAGCCAGGTGTGTGAAATGCACAGGTAAGCACCTAACTAAGGACTGCACAAAATCAGCAGAAGTAAAACCAAAATGTGTGCATTGCGGTGAACAGCATCCAGCTAATTACAGGGGCTGCATAGTAGCCAAGGAACTTCAAAATATTAAAAATAAACAAATAAAGAAAAAAAATTCAGCATCTGTGATCCCTGTTCCAGGCACCAGTAAAATAAGTATGCCTAGTGCTGGTCAAAAAGTTACAGACCATATTTCATATGCCCAAATTGCAAAAGGAGCTCAGCCACGGCCATTGCCCCAGTCACAAAATATGCATCAAAAGCAAGTGAGCACAGCTATGAACGTGGACGAAAAACTAAACAAAATTTTAGCGCTCATATCATCATTCGAAGAACGTTTAAGAACACTTGAAAATAGCGCTAAAACTGCTACTACCGGTAAGAAAAAATGATGAAACAACTAAAAATAATTGCATGGAACGCTAATGGATTACTTCAGCATCAAAATGAGCTACAAGTGGTCCTAGACACAGAAAATGTTGATGTGTGCCTTATTTCTGAGACACATTTTACAAGAGAATCATAACTACATGCATATTAAAGGTTATAAAATATATCATGCATTGCACCCAAATAACACCACAAGAGGAGGCAGCGCTATAATAATAAAAGAATATATACACCATTACGAACAACATAAATATGAAGAAGAATACATTCAGTCAGTTGCTGTACATGTAAGTAGTAAACGTTATCCAATCACCATAGCAGCCATATATTGCCCACCAAAATATGCATTGAAAAAGGAACAGTACAGAAGCTTCTTGAATTACCTTGGTAACCGATTTATTTTAGGAGGCGACTTTAATGCCAAACATACCTTTTGGGGATCCAGACTTACCACAACTAAAGGTAAAGAATTGCTATGTGCTATAAAAGACCTTGATTGCAATGTTGTGTCAACAGGGAAACCTACTTACTGGCCCACTGATCCCAACAAGATCCCAGATCTAATAGATTTTTTTATATATAAATCCATTTCAAGTAGTTTTCTTCGCATTGAGGAAGGTTGCCACATGAGCTCAGATCATTCACCGATCATACTAACACTCAGCGAGACTATTGTACAAAAAGAAAGCAACCCTACTCTAGTTAATAAAAATACGGACTGGGAAAGCTTTAAGCTAGACCTTGAACAAGTAATTGATCTGAAAGTCCCATTAAAAAATCAAGAACAACTAGATATAGAAGTAAACAAATTTACAATAGATATTCAACGATGCGCCTGGAATAATACGCCTGATTACAAGAGAAAAATAAGAGGTAATTATTATCCAAAAGAAATAATCAACCTTATAGCTATAAAACGAAAGCAAAGACAAAATTGGCACACAACTAGATCTCCGAACGACAAGAAATTGCTAAATAATCTCACCAAAAAGTTAAGAAGAGATATCCAGAATTTTAATAATGAATTGACAAACACCTACCTTAGTAATCTAACAAGCGATCATACAACTGATTACTCATTATGGAAAGCGATGAAAAATGTAGAGAAACCGATGATGCATATCCCACCAATAAAACAAGAATGTGGAAAATGGGCAGTAAGTAACCAACAAAAAGCAAGTGTATTTGCACAGCATTTGGAAAATATTTTCAAACCTAATGACGAACAAGAAGATGACATTACTCAAGATGAAACGTTAAACCATGCCTGCAACGAAATAAGACTCGTAACACCAAGAGAAGTTCAGAATGGGATCAAGCAGCTGAACCACAAGAAAACTCCTGGCTACGACCTTATTACGGGGGAAGTGTTGAAAAATCTCCCTCGTAAAGCTATAGTAAAACTTACCACTCTTATCAATGCTACATTCAGACTAAAATATGTACCTGATACGTGGAAAGTCGCCGAAGTGATTATGATACCCAAACCAGGTAAACCTTCAAATGAGACCACATCATACAGACCCATCTCTCTACTTCCCATAATATCAAAACTATTCGAAAAACTTCTCTTAAAACGTTTAAAACAAATCATAGAAGAAAACAACTTGATTGCTGACTACCAATTCGGTTTTAGGGAAAAGCATTCTACTATAGATAAGTCCACAGAATTACCAACATGATCGAAAAAACTTTAGAAGAAAAGAAAGTTTGTACTACCGTCTTCCTGGATGTAGCACAAGCATTTGATAAGGTATGGCATAAAGGTCTCATACACAAACTTAGAATTTTACTTCCGAAACAGTTTGCAGATATCTTAGAGTCTTATCTCACACAGAGAACGTTCAGAGTAAGACAAGACGATGCATATTCAGAGCTAAAGGAAATAAAAGCTGGAGTACCACAGGGAAGTGTACTAGGTCCGGTCCTGTACTTATTATACACTTGTGATATTCCAGTTTTGGAGAAAAGCGTTATAGCAACTTTTGCGGATGACACAGCTATCATGGCAACAGGAGTCACACAAGAGGATGCAGTAAAAAAAGTCCAAACAGCCATCATACCATTTGCGCTTGGACAAAGAAATGGAGGATAAAACTTAACGACACAAAATCTATACATATAGATTTCACCAACAAAAGACCAAACTATCACCCAGTGTACATAAATGGTCGAGCAATACCGTACGAAAATACAGCCAAATACCTTGGCATGACACTAGACGTTAAGCTTCGCTGGAAAGCATATGTCAAAAAGAAACGCGATGAGCTAGAGCTTCGCTACCGAAAAATGAATTGGCTACTTGGGAAGTTTTCTTCATTGTCAGTCTACAATAAATTACTTTTGTACAAGCAAGTCCTCATGCCAATATGGACGTACGGTATTCAGCTGTGGGGCTGTACCAAACATAGCAACATCCAGATAATACAAAGATTCCAAAATAAAGTACTGAGGGGCATTGTTAATGCACCATGGTACATAAGAAATGACGATCTTCATCGGGACCTAAAAGTGGAACTCGTCGCTAGTGTTATAAAAAGACTCGCCGAAGCTCATGAACAAAGACTTCATCACCATGTGAATGTTGAGGCAATCCAGCTCCTCGACAACACAGACTTAGTGAGAAGACTCAAAAGAACTAAACCTTTTGAGCTAGTGTAGTGATGTGACAGTGTAATATAGTGAGTGCTATTAACAAAGAACACAAGAACAAAGTGTCTTCCCGATAATAGAGACAGTAAGAAAAGTGTTATTGGACACATTCTTAATATACTACTCTACTTAGCAGTTTAGGTCAAAATCAAATTACCTATTAGTCTTAAGGCTAGATCGTAATTCCAATGGTGTTCCAAACGTAATTGGTACATCATTATAAGAAAAAAAAAAAAAAAACTCGGCAGAAGCACAATTTTACAAATACTATACGGTTTATAGAATTAGGTTCCCTTAAATTAGAATTACCTTAGTAAAAAAAAACATTAATCGACGACGGTTATTTTTATTTCAGTTGATGATGGCCAAAGTCGATCAGTTCTTGTACGATTTGGTTTATTATGACAAGGAGAACATCCATCCTGATGTCATCAAGGTAAGTGTTACGGTACAATCTGTGAAAAGTACAAGTTTTTTTTTTTTTTTTTTTTTTTATTTGTGACAGGCTAGTGTTTGACCACTATCTCACCTGATGGTAAGTGACGATGTGATCGAAGCTGGTAAACACACTAGACCTGGAATACGCAGGCTCTCAAGGATAACTGCCGGAACACCGTATTTGGCTTGGCGGCAGACTTTCAACTTGATGGTGGTAAGCTACTTTGGTAGCAAGCCAGGCGAGCAACTCACAAAAAGCTCTACCACCTCTCAAATGTCACCTGATTAGCACCACCCGGTCCGTGTCAACAAAGTCCGTGTGAAATCAAAATTAATCTTGCATGATAATACCTGACGAGCATTGACCGAATGGACCGGAGTGATAGTGGCAACACAATTTCGATAGAAATCCAATAGTTTCCTAGCTCTAGCTAAAAACATGGGTTGCCATCATGTATTTGAAAATCAGACGTTTATTTTTAATCAATGATAGGCAAACATTTGACTACTTTATGCTAAGTGTCTTATCTGATGTTAAGTGACGATGTGGTTGACGATGGAGCACGATGGGTACATAGCTAAGAGTTAACACCAAAATATATCCGTCCGCACCGAAAGCAGTTCTGATTGCATATTGCTGATTAGCGTCTCTTTGATCACTTGGCAAAATATGATGACCATCAATATGTGTATACCAACTACCTCCACCTTCTTTACATGAGATTTACATAAGATTTACATGAGATTTAACATGAGATTTACATCAGATGAAACTATCTCCACTATCTTGTTAAATGTATCCCATGGGATCTAAAATAATAAAATGGCGGCGCACAGACTATGAAATAAATTTAACTTCATTCACTATCAACAAGTTTTATAACCATTGATCAGTTTGTTGCCGTCGTTAGTATTAATTTTTTATGTACTACGAGTTCTTGTTTTCCTTGAAATAAATGTATTTTATCTTTAATTATTATATTATAGCTAGCCATGCCCCGCGGCTTTGCCTGCTATTATCAAATTTAAAAGTAGCTTATGTGTTAATCCTAGGTATAAGCTATGAACAATTTCATCCAAATCCGTTCAGCCATTAAAGCGTGAAAGGGAGCAAACATACAAAAACACTTTATTTTTGTATGTTTGCTCCACGTCACGCTTTATTTTAGTATTTTACCTTTTTGAATTTTATCATTGATTATTATATTATAACTAACCATGCGCCGTGGCTTCACTGAAGGATATAGCCTAACACCCGCGAAATTAAACGTTGTTTCAGGCTGTTCAACCATACATCAAGAACCCCGAGTTCAACGCTGAGTTCATAATGTCCAAGTCTGCGGCCGCTGCGGGTTTGTGCGCGTGGGTGATAAACATCTGCAAGTTCTACGAAGTGTACGTAGTGGTGGAGCCCAAGCGGCGTGCGCTCAATGCAGCCAATGCTGAACTGCAGGCGGCCAGGGACAAGCTGGCCTTCCTCACAGATCAGATACACGTAAGTCATTATACTAATTATAATTTAAAAACAAGCAAAGCTTAAAAAAACCGACTTCACCGCTTTATCATCGGAACCTTGATCCACCAGCTTTCAAATAAAAAAAGAATCATCAAAATCGGCTCACAACGAAATAAGTTGTGAGGTAACTTTTGAAGTCGGGTAAACCAGAACATTGTTAAAGTACGCATTATTCGTCACAAAATAGACATTATTGACGATATTTCAAAAACTACTGATCAGATCTTGATAAAATTTAAATGGGACCAATTAGAAAGCAACATCTTTCAAACTAAAAAAATTTTCGAAATCGGCCCACGTGGAGAGAAATTATGACGTAACACACATAAAAAAATATATATACACAGTCGACTTGAGTACCTCCTCCTTTTTGGGAAGTCGATAAAAAACCCGACTTCCCAAAAAAAAAATCCCGTCCCAAAAATATTTAACATAGAAGGGATAGGACGCAATGATGAAGTAATCTTATATAAAAGTTTTTATAATTTTTAAAGGTACAAATTTATTGTGTTGACAGGAACTCGAGGAAAAATTGGAAGTTTTGTTGAAAGCCTTCCAAGAGGCCGTTAATGAGAAAATGAAATGTCAGGCTGAAGCTGACGCCACCAACGCCACGATAGATTTGGCGAACAGATTGGTCAACGGACTAGCTTCTGAAAAAATACGGTATGTTAACAAAAAGACCCAACAAGACGCTCGTCTAATGGTAAACGACACGCTCGCCTATTACTGTAAGTATAATAGTTCCTTGAGATGTAAGGTGTTACGTGTTATGCTCAATAATTGGGAATATGCGTAAGATATAAATATAGGTTAAGTATTCTTTTTTTGAACTTTTATAACTATCGAATTATACCTATAAAATTATATCCTTTTTTTTTTAGTTTTCATTAGTAATTTGAAGATTTTGGTAAAAATGTATGGGAAATTCAAAAACAGAAAAAAACACGCTATTGGCTAGATTTATTCGTGACGCCAATTTCCAGGTGTCGTCAATGTATTAACCTAAACAATTGAATAAAATTTTTAAAAAAGTATACAAGTGAGCTGAGTCCATCAGAGATTGATTATATACACTGTATTAATCTCTTCGACTCGTATAATTATGATAGAACTTCACGTACAGGTAAGTTTTTTTAATCATTAAATATATTTATGTTACCTATTACGATATCGTCGCTTGCGGGCAGGTGGTCGGCGACGGTCGTGAACCTGAAGGAGTCCGGCGTGCTGCTGCCGGGAGATGTGCTTCTTGTCACTGCGTTCATCTCTTACGTGGGCTGCTTCACGCGCAAGTACCGCCAGCAGCTCATCGACGACGACTGGGTGCCCACGCTGGGCAAAACTACCGTAAGCGTCCCATATTCTTTTGTTTTTCGCTCCATTCTATTTGCGAACTGTAAAACTCCTTTGCGTCATCCTAAGACTGCGTCGCCACTAAGGATGTGTCACGATGTGAATCGATGATAGCTGGTCAGATGCTGCCAAGAATATCACAGGAGCGTCTTAGTCCTGCTTTGTAGGATCAACTATTACGTAAATTCAGGTCCATTGGCCAGCTAACGAGGTCAGGTGCTGGGATGGTCTTTGAACTGCACGTTGGAGTAGTTGTTGTCGTTGCGCGTCTACCTACTAAGCAGCTGGTAGTGGGTTTACACAAGTTTTCTCCCCAAAGAAAATCTGTATTATTAGTTCTGGTTGTGTGATTAAAGTTTTTAAATAAGTACGGGGCTGTGAGTGTGAAAGCGTTCATGTTATATGTTATGTTGCAGCCTAAAATCGAAACCACTGAAAACTTGGATCCACTGTCGATGTTGACTGATGATGCACAAGTAGCGGGCTGGAATAACGAGGGCCTCCCAACTGATTCCATGAGTACTGAGAACGCCACTATCCTCACCAACTCGGCGCGCTGGCCGCTAATGATCGACCCGCAACTGTGAGTACTGTAGGACTACAGACGGTTGGCTAATTACTGGAGCTATTTTGTTTCTCAAATGTAATCCCTGGGGCATTCTGCCACTAGAAGTGCAACTACCAACAAATTCAGTTTTTTTTTCAAAAAATATTTTGATGCTACTTGTTTATTTATTTATTTATAGTCTCGTCTATAAATAAATAAATAATAATAATAATTCTAGATGGGACTCTTAAGGATAAGTGCCGGATCCATTTGATACTTAACATAACGATTTTTCTACTTAACAATAGGGAATTGAGGGTAGCTAGCCAGGAGGGAGGACTATTTGAAAATGGTTAGAAAAAAAAACTTCCTGATTCAGATAAATTATAATTTAATTCTTAATTGCAACTCCGTCGGCGTAGTTGGGAGCGCGTTCGCCCTTTAAGCCGCGGTTGGATTCCCAATGGGAACAACAGTTTTAACAATTTTTCTCCTTCCCAAGGGAATGATTCTGGTTCTAGGTGTGATAGTTTATGTGGTGACTGTGATATGAATGTTTGTGAGTTTTATAGCGTTTATCTTTGTTTTAATTATATTTCCTTTACAGACAAGGTATAAAATGGATCAAATCGAAATTTGGCGACTTGTTGATCGTAGTCCGACTAACGCAGCGCAACTACTTGGATCGGATTGAGCGCGCGGTCGGGAACGGAGAAGTTGTGCTTCTGGAGAATATTGGAGAAACTGTTGATGCTGTGCTGGAGCCACTGCTGGGTCGAGTGCTGATAAGGAAGGGGAAAGTGTTGAAGGTATACCACCGTCACTCTCAGATTATGCTGTTCTTAGCTGCTGGTGTAGTTACTTAACTTCCACTCCGATAACTGACCGTCCGTCGTCTCCATTGCACGTTCCATTCTTTCCCTTAATTACCACAATAGATTCTAAAAGATGTGCTTATTATAGTCTAAGTTCAAACACTTGTATTGTGTGTGCCGGAAACATTTACATCACACACACATTCTCTAAATCAAAAGCACAGATGTCCCTTGGGGAGGAAAATCGTGCTCCTTACCCAGGGCCCACGGTGCAGAGGGCAGAGTACTGCCCACTGCGCAAACAAACGCTTTCACATTCCCGCCCCGTACTAAGGTCAAAGGTTGCGTCGTGGATGACGTAAACAATTACATCACTCATATAAACACACCCAAAACACGAAATACAAATTGTCATTAGACTTACAACTTGTGTTCCAACCGGGAATACCACGAAACCCGATACCCGCTGCTTAGAAGGCAGACAGCAACCAACTTCGCTAACTCAGTAATCGCTTTGCAAGATGATCTTAATGGTCCTTACGTTTTCTAGATGGGAGACAGAGAGATAGATTACCACCCGAACTTCCGTTTCATCATTCAGACCAAGCTGGCCAACCCTCACTACCAGCCGGAGATGCAGGCGCAGTGCACGCTCATTAACTTCACTGTCACCAGAGATGGGTAACGAAGCATTTTATTACGAATCCTTTCATTATCAACTTGCAACAATGTCCCCATAGAAGGTAAACATAACATAAACCCTTACACACTTTGAGAGCACACCAAGTCACGTATATATATTTTTATTTTATACACTTCCAGTTTAGAAGAACAGCTTCTTGGCGAAGTCGTAAAAGCTGAAAGACCCGATCTGGAGAGCCTGCGAGCCGGCCTCACTAAACAACAGAACGACTTCAAAATCACACTCAAAAGCCTAGAAGACGATCTACTAAAGAGATTGTCTTCCGCCGGACCAGATATCTTGAGTGATTCCGCTCTTGTCATCAACTTGGAGACTACAAAGAAGACTGCAGCTGATATCGAAATCAAGGTCGAGGAGGGGAAAATTACGTCTGTGAAAATAGACGAGGCCCGAGAGAGATACAGGTATTTTTTATATATTACGAAACTTATAATAAACACGCTAAAAATTGGTTTTATTCAAACATTTTAACCAAGTTACATTGAATTATTGGATATGGTCCCGGGAAGACGGGTATCAATAGGGAACTGTGTGAATGTAAAAATCGCATATTTAATCCAAAAGTGCTGATTTTAGGGTTAAACCTAGAAAGGGATACAGGATCGCTTGGTTGTCCATCTATCTGTCGTGATAGACGAAATGCCTTCATAGGTACAAGTTTGTGGGAAAGCTTCGGTGCGTGGGTCTCGCATAAATATAGATCGGTTTTAAATTTTGAAGAACTTTGATAACAAAAAAATATATTTCAGATGTACGTTAGTAGCTGTGGCTTAAAACAAGCACCGTTTTCAGACCGGCAGCGACTAGAGCGTCACTCCTTTACTTCATACTAAACGAATTGTACAAGATAAATCCGATGTACCAGTTCTCTCTGAAGGCGTACAGCGTAGTGTTCCGGGACGCGCTATTAAGCGCGCAGGTAGCAGAAGATCTCACCCAGAGAGTGCATAACCTTCTGGACAGCATCACCTTCGCAGTATTCGTATACACAAGCCGAGGACTGTTCGAGAGGGACAAGCTCGTGTTTCTGTTTTTGATCAATCTGCAGGTGAGTTAACCCCTGGTACTTTTTTTATTTATTTTTTATTACTGAAAAAAAATGGATTAAAACTCAGTCAAAATTTGAATGGAAAGAAAATGCGAATTTCAGCAGGCAACAAACAGCTGAATTATGCGAGAAAATGTGTGTAAAATGTATCCTTCTTCTGTGGATACTCAAAGTCAAAAAAGTTTTTTTAATAGCTGCCACACAAGGTACGCATTTAGTTCAACTTTATCTAATTTGGAGAATCCACATAAGAGGAATACATTTACGTACATTTTCTTTCTCACACTTCTGTAGGATAATTTCCAATCCCATGGTTAGATCTACCCAATCCCATGACTGGTTTGCTTTAGTTATAAGCTTTAAGAAGGGGTAGATTTGTAGGTAGATACAGCAACAAAAACTTATACTGCGTCTTTAGGCACTTGAGTAGCTACAAAAACGTGATTTTTTTAGATACTGTCCACGGAAGGTAAAGTCGACCCTGTCGAGTTGGATTTCTTACTTAAGTACGCAGTGGCACCTGAACAGTCGCCATACACCTGGCTCTCGAACAATAGCTTCGGTGGTATTGTGGCGCTGTCTAAGATGGATGCTTTCGAAAATTTGGACAAAGATATCGAAGGTGCTAGCAAAAGGTAACATGTGTTACGTCATATGTAATAATAATATTTAAATCAAACATATTTATACAAAATTTTTGCCTCATTTTTCCATCCTTAGACAAACGGTCGGTTAGTTATCAGACTAATAAATTCCAATTTAGTACTGAATACACTTTTTAAAAATTTCTATGGTCTGTTATCGACCAAATCTGTAGTTCTTTTGTAAAATATCTTGAATTATCTATCACTGAAACAGGCGTAAAAAAGAGGGGGCACCCTAAGCCCAGACTTCCGACAAATGTAATACAAGCTATGTGAAACCCATAGACGCAGTAAAACGCGGCATAGCATCATATATTACATATCCATACCTTTTTCCACTTGATAATGATGGTTATTCTTAACTAGATGGCAGAAATACACTGATGGTGAGGCGCCGGAAAGGGACAAGCTGCCAGGAGAATGGAAGAACAAAACAGCTCTTCAGAGATTGTGTATTATGCGTGCGCTTAGACCAGATAGGATGTCGTATGCCTCTAAGTATGTACTGACAATGTATTTATTATTCAAAACCAGTTATTATATAAATTACTAGCTGCTGTGTTACCCGCGTAAGTCCCGGACCCGCGGGAATTCCGGGATAAAAAGTAGCTTATGTCCTTTCCCAAATTAATTAATTAATTAATTCCTTATGCCTATCTCTATACCAAAATTAGTATAGTAATTATTAATGGTTTAGACATGAAAGCGTAACAAACAGACAGTTACTTAAGTATTTATAAAATTAGAAGGGTTTATATAGGTCAAATGACATCAGGCATTCTGTTAAATTATAATAAAAAAGAACGTAAGTAGTAAGAAATGATGAACCAGTTGGCACAGTGGGCAAGTGTCTGCGCCGTTATCCTGGTTTCGATTCCTGGCTGGAGTACAATTTTTCCTTCCTTAAGGCACACTTATGCTTCTGATTCTGTGTGTGATTTATAAATGTTTCCTGCACTACTACTACAAGTCTATGAGCTTAGAGTGGGGCTGTGAGTGTGAATGCGTTTGTTTGTTGTATATAATATGAAAAATATATGTATAATTATAGGTGAGATAGTGGACAAAATCTTACCTATCTGAAATTAAAAAAAAGAATAATAATTCATACAACATTTTAAGGCGAATGGTAACCTCATTTACAGCAAAGTCCAATGATAATTGAATTGCCAGTTAGAAGTTTTCAAGTAGAGCAATAAAAACTTAATTAAGGTGAATTGGAGGCGAGCCGCGGCTGCCTAACATTTAAGTTCTTAAGGAAATTAAAAGGGGATTACTTAAAATCACATAAAAAGTGGCTTCAAATTTTTCGTAGTCGGATTTTTTATTTTTTGGTACATTGACTTTTGTTGTACTAATAAATTCTATAGTGATGAGTTAAAACAACTACAGCTTTCTGTAACATTTGCTAGTGCGTTTTGCGAAGAAACTCTTGGCACGAAATACGTTGAAGCCCGAACTCCTAGTCTCGAAAAGTCCTTCGAAGAGAGCAACTCCACTACTGCGATGTTCTTTATTCTATCCCCTGGAGTGGATCCTCTGAAGGTAACACATGACAGTATTGGGGCAGTTGTAAATATTTAGTGCATCCACTTTATTATGTGTATATTTTCTTATGACCGCAAAGGTCCGCGCCAGTGCTCAGAATCGCGGCACCTATGCTATTTAAGACAATCCCTTGTTATTAATTTAATAGCACGATTTTTGTATTATTTTTTTATTTCTACGTTCTTTTTGTTATTATAATAGAATGGTCATTAATTACTTATATATCGTATGAAGTGGGTGGTAGAAGGGTTTGATACACATTGATTGGATCCCTATGTATATAAATGTTGTACCATATTTTGAATTTGCCCATATTTAACCGACTTCACAAAAATGAGGAGGTTCTCAATTCGACTATATTCTTTTTATGTGAGGTATGATTATTAGTTTTATTTGAAAGCTGGTGCTTCCCATGTGGTCCCATTTAAATCTAGATCTGGCCATTTCTTTTTTATTGAAGTATCCTCAACAATACGTATTTAATTCATTTAATTTGATAAGGGGTTCAGAAGATAAAAAGGTAAAGTCGAAATTTTTAGCTTTAAGTTATTGAAAGAATTATTTTATTTTTTAGACTTTGATTCATGAGTGATGAATCAATAATGTACATTTAGGTAAATGTTTAGAAAAAGCTTCGTATACAATAAAACTGCGTACGAATTTATAGAAAGATAGAGTTACTTTTTTAGACTATTTTTTAGCCATAATCCTTAACTTCACGTTTAAATTTCTTTTTTTAATTTGTTGCATAAGTCTAGACTAGAAAAAAACTACAAGGTCACTTCTTTCCACGAATTTCTCTCACATGTACGAGTTTACGTGTACACGTATCATTTTACATCATCAAAAGATTCATAAGCAAATCAACTTATTCTATACTCATCTGTACGATATTCATAACATAGATGTATAATTGCTATTACATTAATTGTAATTTTTTTTTCATTGTTCATTATTTGCTCAATGTAGGAGTACCTAATAAGGTAAAACATTAACGATGAAACCGTTAATATCGAAATACTGCGAAGTGCAAAAAAAGGATTTGATCGCAAAATATTAATGCTTTACAGGAAATTGAAAAGCTCGGGCGCAAGTTAGGATTCTCAACGGAAAAGAAGAACTTCCACATAGTGTCTCTAGGCCAGGGCCAGGAGGTGGTAGCCGAAGAAGGCATGACCGTGGCATCCATGCACGGGCACTGGGTTATCCTGCAGAACGTACACTTGGTCGCCAAGTGGCTGGCCACGCTTGAGAAGAAAATGGAAGAAACCTTCGAAAATCCATTACCCAGTTACAGGTAGACCGTAGATCCTGTGCTGTACAGCTTTGGCTCATTTCACAACGCTTTTACCATATTCGTCACTAATACTTGCGGAAGTTTGTCAAGCCCTGACCGTTCCGTAGGGCTGTGAAACTTAATAATATATTGTACTAAGTAAATTTTTAACCCTTTTTTATCACGGAATTAATTACTAATTTGGTTGCGAAATAATAGTGTGTGTAAATGTTTTTTTATTTATTTGCACACAACAATATACAATAATATAAACTAATGTTTTTGGCACCCGCAATACAAGTCCCTGAACTAAGTGTGTAACTAGCTGTGAGTGTGAATGCGTTATTTATTTTCAATATCCACACAGGAGTGACGCGATCGTCGAATCCCTATACGAATGTGGATGATTTGTTATTTTTTTTAGATTGTTCCTGAGCGCTGAACCTGCCGCCTCAGCAGAATATCACATCATCCCTCAGGGCATTTTGGAGTCTGCGATCAAGATCACTAACGAGCCGCCAAGCGGGATGTGGGCTAATTTGCACAAGGTTAGACACATAATCTGTTACTAGCTACATTATCTGTCGCATCATCACTTTCTATCAAGCAGTGGTCACAATGCTTGTTTATTATGAACAAAAGCTAGAATTAATTATTATACCTGGTTGGTAACGGCATTGGTCTCTACCGATAAATAAGCAAATTGAATAGCTCCTTGGCGATATTTCATTTGTGATTCAAACTGAACGTTGAGTTTTAGAGCTCAGCTTATTGTTGTGATCTTATGAAATGTTAATTCAAGTGTGAATACCGATATAACATTTAAAGTTGATTAAATTTTATGATTTGAAATGTAATGTCAAACGTCGAAAAAATACTGTTAAAGACAATGTAAGTAATATTGTCTTATAAATAGCCGTGTAGATACCGGAGCGAGCCGGTATCATCTAGCGTTAGCACGCCATCGTGACTGTCGGTGATGCTAGCGTCGGCGATTAACGTGTGGAAGGCATCGGGAGCGGGTGGTGTGCTCATGATGATGAGGTGAGGGTAAGGAATGGATAAGGTTGGATGTTCCACTGCGAAGGCCTCCTCCATTAACCCGGGAAGTACTTCCGACCGAGCCGGCTGATCTTGGCTCGGGGACAGCTGTTTGCCTTCAATACTTTGTTAGCTTCCTGTGCTTGAAATCCGTAAGCACCTCTATATTACAAAATTTAACTGAAATCAAACCCGCTAGCGACGTATTTGCGGCGGGTATATAAAACCATTACACCACGCAGAATATCGTAACTGCAACATGTCGTCGCGTTTGCCATTTGGTGACTCATAAAGTGACCTGTTTTTCGATATCCTTATCGTGAAGT
This sequence comes from Lomographa bimaculata, assembly GCA_948107665.1. NCBI lineage: Eukaryota > Metazoa > Arthropoda > Insecta > Lepidoptera > Geometridae > Lomographa > Lomographa bimaculata. Next base: position 9,992,647 of record OX403603.1, read on the forward strand.
ACTTATTACCTAAACTGTTGTAGTTAGTTATAATTGTGCTCATGCACTACGAGGTTTATAATAAAATATAAAACATAACAAATTAACGATTACTTAATGTTGTATGTAGTTAGTGTAAAGTCTTACGTTTGAATTTTATTGTAATATGTTCCAATCGAAGTTAAATGTTAATATCTATAAATTTATATACAAACGTGATCTAAACTGTTTTGTAACATTTAAAGAAAGACTTAACTACAGTTATATTAGAACAATTGTATCCTTACTTTTTACTTTATTCATTAAAAAAAATATTTATTCACTTAACATAACTTGTGGAAAGGTGGTGTTCGAGCCACTTTTATTGTCTAAGACAATGCTTCTTACCATAATATACGAGCCGAAAAAGTTCCGACATCGACAACAACAAAAGTAAAGGCGAGAGAAAGGCATTTTAACAATCTTTTCTTAAATTGCGATTGTACGACATTATAAAAAACACAAAGATCCACACATAACATAACAAAATCGATAACTTTATCAAGAGCAAAGGTTTTGATGTTAAGTCTCCGTCTTACGCCGCCTTATCACCTAGAATTATTGAACATATTTGGGGAATTGTAAAAAAATATATCGCATCAAAGAATATTGAGCAAAATATGACTAGATACACCAAAAACTTATCAATGTAAGCTTGAACAAAGTTACCAGCGCAAAATGACATAAAACGTTAAGTTTTTTCGACACGACTACAGAGTCGTGTCGAAAAAACTTAACGTTTTACTTTAAAAGTGTCGAAAAAAATCATTATTTTTTCTTTATTTATTTAAACAGGATTTATTCACATGAATATGTCGCCCTTATTGCTAATCACATAATATATTTTTTAATTTAATATCCAACGCAGTTTTAAAACTGCCTGATATAAATCACATAACCTTCCGGCATCATCGGATTCCGGTTGCAATAAAAAACACGTTAAAAAAAATGGAATACTTGAAATATGATATGCAAAATTATTTAGATGACAGAATCAGAATCCGAATATTATGTATCTGACAGTGATTAAAATTTGCTTATTATATCAACTTTGTTTTTGCTAAATAAAAAAGGTAGTATAAAAAAATATTTCTAGTTACTTTCCATATTTTATTCCCCTTATGTAAAAAATAATAAACATTTTAAAAGATGTATAATCAGCATTTATTAATTTGTATAAAAAAATCTTAAAACGTACCTACTTTAAAAACGCATTTTAGATTTATTTGCCAGCGCTCCTTCAGTTACACACACAAACATGTCACTACTACAACCAAGGCCAAACCTTCATCGTGAAATAGTATATCTAGAAGTATCAGACGAAGAAAGCATTATCAAAATCTCTCCCATTTCAAATAAACGCCGTTTCTTAATGTTATTAGTAGTAAGTTAATTATAATAGAACCCATTTTGTGAGAATTAACACATACATACTGCCTATGCCGCGTGTAATAAATACATTTTTTAATCATGATTTCCAGTCCTTGGACAACTTCAGCCAGGAAACATGTGAGATGTGCAGCAAGGAAGCTGAATTCAAGTCGATCCTTTTCGCTCTATGCTACTTCCACGCCGTGGTGGCTGAGAGGCGTAAGTTCGGACCGCAAGGATGGAATAGGTACTGCAAAATTGGAGTACATTTTGTAAACTATTATCTGTTATAGTTCTACAAGGATTTTTTTTTTTTTTTATTCATGATTGTCAAGCTTTTGACCACTATCTCACCTGATGGTAAGCGAAATTAAGAAGGCGTGCAAAGAGATAATGTTTTATTCTCATGTCGCATACATTTAAATCCCTGAGTAAAATGGTAAAAGATTTGCTTAGAAATTTTATTATATTGTGATACTGCAGACTGTGAGACAGTGCAAAAAAATGGGGCGCTCTCTTGGTTATATGTAGTACTTCCGTACATACATTCCATTCACTCATATGACTTTAATCGTTATGTGATGCAGTTCTCAAAGGAATGTAACTAACAATTACAGGTATTGCTGTGCATGAACTTTCTTAGTTCATTAATTGTTTCTACATTTCAGCAATTCAAGCCTTGTTAATTTATTTATTTATATTATAATTTAAATAAAAACACGACTACACCGCTTTATCTTCTGAACTCTTATCAGAATAAATGTATTAAACACGTATTATTGACGATAACTCAAAACTAGTGATCAGATATTCATCAAATTTAAATGGGTCCAATGGGAAAGCACTAGCTTTAAAAAAAATCAACAAAATCAGTTCACGTGGAAAGAAGTTACGAGCTAACACAAATAAAAAAAATACTGTCGCATTGAGTACCTCCTCCTTTTTGTGCCTTTTGTGTGTCGGTAAAAACTGACCCAAATAGGCACATACAAATTGCTGGTCAAGCCAACTCGAGGTTTGGTTGTACCGAATAAAAAACATGTATTTCCGTCCAAAATAATATGTCACTAATCTGTGTACAAATAAAAAGAGAATTATTATGCACGGGCACGTAAAGCCTCGAAACATTTTCGAAGTATATTTCAATTATAACATATTTTCTTTACAGAGTGTACCCGTACAATTTTGGCGATCTGACTATTTGCGTTTACGTGCTATACAACTATCTTGAAGCGAACCCGCGAGTGCCGTGGGAGGATCTGCGTTATCTCTTCGGTGAGATAATGTACGGAGGCCACATCACCGACGACTGGGATCGCCGGCTATGCAGGACGTTCCTTTTGGAGTACATGATTCCGGAATTGGTGAGTTACAAGCACACACAACAGAAAGTTCTCTGAAACATATTGTGTAGTCAATATTACTTTTATTATTCTTATTTATAATTCGATATAACAATATATTATGTAATCGATTTATTTTAATTTTGTAACTACGAATAGTCCAGTTTTACAAGACTACTAGAACTAGTAATAACTAGAAAAATCTAGTCATATATACGTACATCGATTTCTAATTGGATTAAAAAAAAACAATTATTAAGTACCAGATATTTATTACTTAATATATGTGCTCGGTAGTGGCGTTTTGTGTTACTACCATTCTCTGCATGGCACGTGGTTTTCGCTTTCGCTCCTAAACTCCAATAGAAGTTCTAGTAAAGTTTCTACCACTTTACTCGGACTTGACTATGAACGGTCCATTACTTTTTCACTTGACTTTGACAGGGACTGGTGACTATACGTGGGTTTATGAAATATTTAGCTCATATGAAAAATATTTATTACTTGATACTGGCCTAATGCACATAATACGAAGCAAAAAAAAAGACTAAAACCGTAGAGATTGATTAACGCATCCTTATCAAAGTATCTACAGATGAACTCAATGTCATATCTACATTTCTCAACAAACTCTCTCGTTGACCCGTCGCCGATATTCCGAAGGTGGATGGCGAAGCGCAGCTCGCACCGGGCTTCATATCGCCACCGAACTCTGACTACGTGGGCTACCACCAGTACATCGACGATTTCCTGCCCGATGAAACGCCCTACCTGTACGGTTTGCATCCCAATGCAGAAATTGGCTACCTTACCACCGTCTCCGAAAGATTGTTTAAGGTAATTTTCAAAACCTGACTTGAATCACTTAGCAATTGACCAGAAATTAAAAAAAAAATATTGTTACCAGTTACATATTTGTATAAGTTTAGCCACTTTTTCACGTTAATTTGATCTGATATTACTATGTTTAAAATATTTCGCTTGATGTCAAAAATGCTCTGAAGTTTTATAATGCAAGGATTTTACAAGTTTCCTTCCAAAGAGTATTTAAATAATTTTCTTCGCCGATCTATTAAAAATACAGGTAGGTACTACGCTCGGAATATAGAGTCGAAGCTCATAAAGCGGATTATCCCATTCCTTTATCAAGGAGTCTAGTAAGAGTCATGATAGTACGCAAAAACGTTGTAGTAGTTTTCGTGATCTCTTCTCTACAAGATGCCAGTAATGTATAGAACGGAACGAAATGAAAAGCATTCGTAAACGACAAACTCTTAGTCCTCTTTTAAAATGCATATCAGTCGCTTTTGACTAGCATGATACAAAATATGTCAGGCAAAGCCGTTCCTTAGTCTAATATGTATATTCTAGGCCTATTAGTGGAATGGTAATCGCTTCATGAGCTTCAAGGATAAGTTCTTTGTGTACTATTCATCGACCTACAAACAAATTGTCCTCTGTTCTAACACAAACTCAACGAAGTGTATTAAAACCTGTACAAATGAGGATACATGTATATAATTATGAATTAACTAAATCAATTTAATTTATGCATTACTACACCGCTTACTTTGGCTTTCAATAATTTATCAGCGTTGGCAGTTTCGGCTGACGACGGTCGCACTATTTTCACCATACGAAGTTTATAGCGAGGCCGGATTGTCGCTTATATATATTTTTAACGTCTATGATCCGTGGCACTATACATGCGCGAAACCGAAATCCATGTGCTACCTACCATGTAGGTCGATTGGAGTATCTGTATTTTTTATATCTTCCTCATACAAAAAGTAATTCCAGGTGGTGTTCGAAATGCAACCGCGAGACGCGGGCGCTTCGGCCGGCGGCGGTGCGACCAAGGAAGAGATGGTATGTTCCTATGTCTATCACTATTTACATCGTAGCGTAAGAAATGTAGCAAATCTGTATTTCTTTAATTCATATAAATGCCTTTATTGACGTCGTTGGTCATATTTTCCCACAATATGCAAAAGCCAACTCTGCCTTTAGAGCGAGAGAGATAGGCGGTATCTATCAGATAAAACAAATAAATATGGAAACGCTTTTTTATTCGCAATTAATCGGCCAGTTATCAGTAAGTGGTACAGGGCCTACACTATAATATTCACTTTTGCATTAGCGTCATTAACTTTCATGAGCGCCTCTTTGGGGCCCATGTGAATAAATAATTATGAGTATTAGACCTCCGATGGTTTAGTTGATTGCGGCCTTTTAAATATCGGGTATCAGTTTCGATTCCCGATTCTCATCGGAACACTAGAATTCTATCCAAGGGATTACAATTCTGGTTCAGGGTGTGATTGTGTGTGTAATTTTAATGTTTCCGGCACTTAGGACACACGTTTTCGAACTTAGTGTGGGTCTGAGTGTAAAGACGTTTATGTTCTTAACAATTACATTCACTGAAAGGTGTCTTGTTTAAAATACAATTTGCCGTACACTAGCATTTAATCTAATAGTTTCTTGCGTCATCAGTGTTGTCATATTTATATATTCTCTATAGGTGCGATATATCCTGGATGACATAATGGATCGAGTTCCTGAACCTTTTAACCTCGCTGAGCTGATGGGGAAAGTGGAAGAGCTCACTCCCTTCATCATCGTCGCTTTCCAGGAGTGCGAGCGGATGAACAAACTCATGGGAGAGATCAGGAGGTCCCTCAAAGAATTGGAGCTTGGTCTTAAGGTTAGCGTCGTCTACTACATGTGTTGACTATACTTGAGAACCAATAAATCTAATTTAGTACCGACTAAACGTATTGTATTATTTGAATTGACTTGACTTGACATCCGTGACAAGTTGCGTTAAAATCTGTTAATAATCGGATTATACTCGGGAGTAAACATTCGATTTGCTCTTAAGATATGATGCATGATATTATGAAGCATATTATTATAATGTTACGTCACTTTAGCAATACTGTATCGGTATTTGTTTTTTTTTTCCTATGTATTTATGTTTACATGTGGACATTTTTAAATGGCTCTCATTACTTATCAGTGTACCTATATTTTGTAACTAGCTGTAAGTTTCCCTACAATTGATAAATTAATGTTATTTCCTAGGGCGAGCTGACTATCAGTAGCGACATGGAAAACCTGATGGAGGGTCTGTTTATGGACAAAGTACCCGATGCTTGGACCAAGCTCGCCTACCCCAGTCTGCTGGGTCTCGCTGCGTGGTTCTCAGACCTTTGTATGCGGCTAACTGAACTCGAAAACTGGTCTGGGGACTTCAACGTAAGTACCGAAAAAAAGGCCAACACATTAGAGAGCCTACGATAAAGTTGAATGACGAATCTCCAGGGCTGATTATCTCTTTTTCTAAAGAACAGTGTATGGTATATTAATGTATATTTATACAACAATTTATTAGTTAAACTCGGTAGGATTCCTCTTTTTTCATGACTCTTTGCTTGTCAGTTAAATATTTTGGAGTCCCTTCCTCAATGTTGTGCTCGTGCTGAGACGGCCGCATACACTCCATTGAGGAAGGGAAACTTTTAAATTCAAATGTTTATTGCAATCTCTAATAGTCCGCACATGGTTTTAAAAGTTTACAGTTCATTAGAGACCCTGTCGGCCACAACAATATTAGAGCAGAGGAGGACGTCTTATTATTTTTATAAAAGTATATAATAACATATTTTGTGTACAGGAACAAAACTTATAAAATAGTACATCAGAATAAATAATAATATGAATATGAGTTAATATTTGCAGTTAAATTTTTACTTTTCGTAGACAATAATAACAATTAACTATATGTCTCTCGAAACTATATGTTTCTCATGTCGAATCAAACATAAATATTCGTAAATGTAAATCGTGTCCTAACAAATACAAGTTAAGTTTATTTTTATCAAACAATAAACTCGGTCGATCGGTTTCACGTCTCGTTTCTTAGTTGCAAATAGGTTATCGGCCACTGTGGAGGTGAAAAACCATGGCATCTGTCGTGAAACAGACGTTTCTTTACTAGCGCGGGTTATAGTTGACCGAACGCGAAACGTCTCCGTTTCAGCTTGGGTAAAATAGCTTTCGTATGACCGGATTTTCGGATTTCCGTTTGTTTTCCTTCACTCGCATTTCACAACCAATTATCGTGAAATTTTGTGAGCTGTTCTGGGCATCGATTATCTCTACATCGACGTCGAAATAAAAAGATTTTCTTTTCATATGAACCATCGATTCGTCTGAACTTTTAACCAATCGACTGTCGTATCGACGTCGCATCAATTTGAACAATCGTATACATTTGTAGTTTGACGACCAGAATAGATTCGATAATTATATATAATTTTGTAGTTGGTTAATTTTTTGGAGATTTTTCAATATGGCGGAGATATGGGGGTTGAAAAATAAAAAACATATTTCAGCCATTTTGAAAAATACGCGAGATGTTCAGCTCACAGAGCGAATAGTTTAATTACTCGAGTACATACCTGAGGTAGAAAATCTTGTTATTAATAAGGGCTGTGGATTTTGTATAATAGATAAATAAATAAACGTGTGTGTACAGTTGCCGCCGGCGGTGTGGCTGGCCGGGTTCTTCAACCCGCAGTCGTTCCTCACTGCCATCATGCAACAGACGGCTCGCA